>CM048924.1:2022500-3415238 GCA_026686955.1 Epinephelus cyanopodus | reverse complement strand
GAAGACTCAATCTATTGATAATCTGTTGTGCAGGTGGTAATGGTTGGATATCAAGAGGAAGTGGGCGGCAGTAGGATTAGGAACACAGTTGCACGCAGGGCTCTTGTGAACTGTGAAATGGAGGAAAAATGACACGTATCAATTCCCTTTTTGATCGTGGCTGCTCATTTCAAGGTACCCTGGAGTTTCTGAAGTAGCAGCGCTGATGTAGAGTGTGTCCTCATTTTCTTTTTTTATTGTATCATGCAAGTGAACAAGGGTGCACACAGTCCTGCTGATAGATTCACATGTTTTCCCACTGAGAGGTGAAATTCAGCTGCTTTGGCCGGGAGGAAGGAGACAGCCAGCAAGCAAACAAACTGCTAGTGTTAATGTTCTTTCTATGAGTCTGTCCAGGTCCACTGCTTTGTGAATTGGGTCTATAGTGATTACCCTGTCCTTGGGTCTCCTTTGGAATTGGTCTTTCTTAAAAGATTAAAATCATGCATGTATATTAGGTCTGGGAAGGTTTTTAATGAGTCTGTTTTAGGGTTGTCCAATTGGCTTATGACATGGTGGACGATGGTACTGTTGATGAGAGAGAGTAATGGCGTCATCCACTGGCTCAACCATAGTCTGTTTAGGATCAGGTCCATAAGTTTGCACCATAAAGACAGACAGTATTGCAATTGCAAAAAAAATTATGAAATCTATGATATATCTAGGAAAGCCAAAATACAGGTTGGCTTTTCTGTGTCCTGGTGATCGGCACGTCTGGGTGATGCCTTCAAATGTGCATTAGCATGTTAGCCTGTTTCCATTCATATACCGTATAATGGTGGAGCAACACTGACACACAGTCATGTTCTTATACACAGCTCTCTTTCTATTGCTGTTGTAACTGACCATAAACCCACAGGCAGGTATTCCAGCTTCAGTGTGTCACTTGCGCTCGCTTTAGTGTGACTGATGTACACGCCAATCAGCTTGATGTGCTAACCTCAACATATGTTGCTAATAGCGTGCAGCTAAAACTTTCCAAGTGGAACTCAGTGTTTTCACATTACGACTCCAGGGGAAAGTCCTGTGCAAAAGTCCACCACTCCAATGTGCCTCCTCTGGACTGCTTCTTTGTTTACTGCCATCAGCGCATTGGTCACATGATTGCAGCCTTAAAATATGTACGAATTTTGGTGCATTGCTTTTTGTAGGAAAAAATCTTTTGTGACAACGTGCAGGAATACACAAATCATTACTGCTCTATCACTATGTGAACTTTACATGATGAAAGTCTGGAGGTCAGAGGCATTTTAATTAAGGTGAGTGATGGACAGCGTGCGAAAGGTTTCCTTTCTGCACATAGGCAGGATATGATTATTCCTAACAGTAGAAACTAACAAAATAAAGGCACTGAGTTGCTCTGAGGTTTAGACGCCGGTGACAGTCAGCAGCAACCAGTTCAAAAACAACTGAAGCCTTTCCTTTTTACGTTGTAATTTGCTGTTGGTAAACATTAATTGATTAAAATGCAAATGTCCGTGAGAATCAATGCAGTGACCCTGAGTTTGTTGGTTAGTTGATTATTTTCTTCATTATCTGTATGATGCAGCACTGCTTCTTTTATTTACATTCAAACAGGATGAAGAGATGTTCTCCAGCCGTCTCTTCTGACCTCTGAAGTCTCACATAAATTATTCATCAGATTATCTCTGTTCTTTTTTCCTCTGCTTCTCTTGAAATTGATTCTGAAAGTCTGCGTCTGCCAATCAGGACAAGCCTTTAATGGAAAGTGTGAGTTTAAGTTTCTCTCTGACTGCCTCAGTTATCCACTCTTATCCTCCTTTTTTTAATCCCACTTTACACGATCCTCTCCTCTGCATCCTCACTTTCTCGTCAGACTGCAGTTCTGTTTTTTTAATTCCCTCTTCATCATCTTTACAGCCGGTTCCTTTGGTATTTCCCTTTATCACTTTAATAAATTCTAATGCTGCTGCTTCACTGGTGTAAGGTGCAGCACTGAATGGTGAGGAAATGGAATCTGCCACTGTGGCAAAGCCGTCATAACTCGCAAAGGTTTTCAAAACGTTCTGCATCTTTCTTTCTGTGCTGTAAACGAGTCACTTATTTCCCTTCATCTCCGCCTGTCACTATGTAGCGGAGGAGACAGACCTCCCAGAAATGCTAGACGTGATAAAAGTGAAGAGGAATCGAGCACTCAGATTCTGCTTTAAAGGTATCAGGCCCACGAACAAACTGTGACAGAGCAAAGAAAACTCAAAGTGTCCCTGTTTTCAGAAGGTTTCAATTTGCAAAACAATATGTGAAAGAAATTTGATTTTCCTTTCTTCCTAACACATCTGGTATTTGATTAAACCTCATAAAGTGATTCACAGTGAGGGAGTCTTGCAGTGCCTTACAAAGGTACCATACAGTCAGTGCTTAGTGGATAATTAAATGCTTCACGAAGAGGCTCGACATCTGCCTGTTATAAGAAGTTGTAGTGGCAATTTGACTTTTGATTTTTGTATTCAGGGCTCTACATTTCTACCATGCTATAATATCAGGCTCTTCTGCTCTGGAGTGATTCATTAGTCAAATTCATGGAGCCTGTCGATGTTTCTTTCTGGCTCACCTGCACAATCCAGAACATTTTCATCTTAAAAGCTTCTCATTTCACTTTAACTTTTTACTACGACCTTGTGTAACGAGAAAGCTTGTTTTAAACTTTCACACATTGTTCTCCAGAACACCTCAATCAGTGATGTTGCATCAGCTTCGAAAAGTCCAACACCTGCTTCATGTCACCAATTACGTGGCCTGAGGTGAGAGTTTTCTACACATAAAGAAGAGAGTGGTGTTGATTCACACTTCTAAACATATCGGCAATTACAATCATCATATTTTAAACTCCAAAAGCCCCGTTTGACTCCACAGTTTCGGCAAGAGTGTGACAACTACAGCAATTTGTTTAAATGTCACATCTCCTCAGCCCCTCTTGTTCCCTGCTGCCACAAGAATAATGGTAAAAATGGTTTTAAATTATCATAATCATTTCCAGCTCTCGCCTCCATCAAGGCCGAGAGCCTCCATAATAATGCCACAGCCCATTATCATCGTAAAATGAAAAGGAGAAGGGTCACAATTGTCAGCTGGTTAAAAGTATAATGCACAGTTGTTAGAAGAATGACATTTTCTTAAGCATTTGTTGTTATTTTTGCACGTATGGATTCCTTTGTATCTTCTAGTCTGTGTGTGAGTTAAGATCTGCTGAATGTAGCTTGTTTTCAACGCTACAGACATGAGAGTGGTATTTATCTTCTCGTCTAACTCTTGGCAAGAATGCATGTAATCATATTTCCCAAAATATCAAACTACTAGTCCATACCCATTGAGTACAGCAGACCATACCATGACTTAGTCATACCAAAATTAGAAAAACACAACATTGGTCCACAGGGGAGCCACAGCTATAGGTCGCATTTTAGCCTTTTTTAAGCATTTTTCTGTTGTTATAGCGCCACCCAGTTGCCAATTAGAGTTAAATTTCTCCAGCCACCTTGAGGCGTCCTGTTCTACATATCTACCAAGTTTAGTAAAAATCCATATGGCGGTTAGGCCTAGATAAGAAATGAGCTCTCTAGCGCCCCCATTTTGTTTGATGGGTCAATAATGGAGGGGTCCCCTCAGATGTGTGGTCATATGCCTACAAAGTTGCGTGGTGATGGGTGAAACCCTTGAGATGTTATACACCTTTATGTGATGAGCCACGCCCTCCGCAATATTCATTGCCTTATAGAAGCTCAGTTTTAGGAAGTTTTCCAACTTTTGCCAAGAGGGAACTTTAGATATTGGTCCCTAGATTATGTTCACCCAGTTTCATGCAGATCGCTCAAACTTCCTAGGAAGAGATCGATTTGAAGTGTTTTTCAAAACATTCAAAATGGCGGAAAATCTATATAGCGGAAGTTATGGGTTCTTGAGGCAAAAGTGTTCCTCATGAGGAGAGACATCTCTGTGCAAAGTTTCATGTCTCTACGACATACGGGGCATGAGATATGCCCATTCAAAGTTTGACATTTCAATGGGTTGCTATAGCGCCCCCCTTTGGCCAATTGATGTAATATTGCTTCATTGGCATCCTCCCATGACCCTCTACCACTGTGCCAAATTTCACATGGATTGACCAAGTCAGTGAGGAGAAAAACGTGGAACACACACACACACACACAGACAGTTTTCTTCATTATAAGATTTTAATTTACGGCCATTCTTTAACGTATTCGGATTCTTACCCGCAGCCAACAAAGTCAAACATTGAAAAGATGTCAGGAAGAAACACTCCAAAGCACAGAGGAGGATTTTGTAGGGGATGCAGCAAAGCATAAAAGGTAACAGAGGACTTTTATTTTGATTAAATTAAATACGATTGATGCAGAAAAAGCAAAAATTGGTGCATAAATATTCACCAGAGTGCAGGATATTAGGTGTTTGTTGTTGAAACAAAGCTGGGCTCTTGCATAAGCATTTAAAAGAGTTGGCTGTTGGATTCAGGTCTCAGTGACATGAGAGCAGCAGGACTTGGTAAAGTGGTGATTTCAGCTTTTGCTTAAAAATGCTTTTTTGGGTTTTGTCCCTGGTTTCTCTTAAAGTGCGAATTAATTTTCAAAGAGGAGACTCAAAAGCTGTCAGAGAGTATCTCCCTGTTACGGCTGTGTTCATTTGGAACTGACAGTTCAATACAGTTTATTCAGACGTGGCTGTGATGGAGCAGTTAGGATAGAGCTGCTGGCTGGAAGGCAGACAGGCAAGACAACTGAACAAGACCTGAAGCGCAGGGAGACAGAATTACTTAGAGCAAAGACAAACACGAGGAAAATATCAACTAGAAGCTTTCTGTGGCATTAGTAACGTGCTTGCAAATCGAACAACGCGGCAAGAACTGGAAAGTAGAGCCGGGTATATATATAAACTGCAGGAGCTGCTTTAGTGGATGGGTTGCAGGTGTGCAGTAAATTGGCAGCAGGAGTGGAAGTGAGAGCCACGCCCACCCACACACACACACACACACACACACACACACACACACACACACACACACACACACGGCACTTTCAAGGCAAAGGAGGATCATGTTTATGTTAATTTTGCAACCTAGACTAGCAAAAACATTCCTGACGTTGACAAATTTAGGTGCAGGAGTGAATGTGGCAGGTCCCTCCACACTCTTACTTCTCGCTTTGCTGCAAATGGGCCACACTGCTCTCTGCACTGGCACTGAATGTTGGCACAGGGTGTCAAATATTAACAGGAATCCTATAGATACAGGGTTGCAAACTTACCAAAATACAGTGGCTGCTCTTGCACAATATGAATTACTGTGTCCTGTTCACTTCAATCACACTCATATTTGACTCAGATTGAGTCGTGTCCTCCGACTTTAAAAGGAGTAACACATCTGCTTGATACATATAAAATACACCACAGAGAGTGCAAGAAGCTGTCAATCATCTCGGTCATTACACCAGCGCCTGATGATTCACAGATGATCGAACATCGCATGTCAACACCTTCGATAAATAAATCCTGGCCTTGGAGAAAACTGACAAGTGGATTGCGCAACGCAAGATGAGCATCTCAATTTCAAGACGTGCATTTCACCATGGAGACAAACACCTTGATGATGATGATTCAGCCTGTGAGGTTACATAAAGAGACAGAGAGAGGCCATTCAATACTGTTTCCACAACTGCAGATGTGCTCTCTAATAAAAGATCCGTGGAAGGAGAATGAGACAAACTCCACTAGGCTTTTCAGCAACACGGAGTGACGTCTTCATTGTTATTTTGTTTTCATTGTGTATGGATTTTACATTTTGAAATATTTCTGTATAAACAACAACACCTGTATGATACAAAACCACAGTTTAATAATCACTCCACCAGGCAAACATGTTGTTATTTGTTTTTATGCTGTATATTTTGTTTATTCTGGAAAATGTAGATAAATCAGACTCGTTTCTAACATGATTTCATTCTTTGGCACCCGTTTCAAATGTTATTAGTCTATTAAGTGGCCGTGATCAGGGGCCTGCTGCACCTGTTCAAAGGCTCAAAAGGCCGTAATCAGCCCATTAAATGGATGCTAGGTTTCAGTTTCACTTTTGTTAGGTTTACATGCCAGAGCTATAGCCTGGTAAGACCATCTTTAACGTGAGCTCAACATTCTGTTTTGCTTTCTTTACCAGTCTGGACTTGGTGCCACCCCAAACACTTACCTTACTTTCCTCAACAGACAAACTCCTTCAGGCAGTCAGACTTGCAAAAAATGGGAAACATCTTTATTGCCAGCGGAGCCAGTTGATAAATCAAGCTTATGCCAGATCCAGTCGGAAGAACGGTCAAAACATCATTTCCTTCAAGAAAGTCTGTGAGTGCATACTCTTGCTCTTGTTTAATTGTTGCTATTGACTCCATTTCTTGAAAAAAGATGTCAGGCGCACACTCTAAGAATCAATCTAAAATTTTTAGAGCTGACCTGTTTGATGGTGCTAGAATTAAAAACAAAAAAGAAGCTCCTCTATTTATCACAAAATATTCCCGCTGTGCTGAAAGGTTCAAACCGACTTTGCATAAACACTGGCACATTTTAAAGTCTGATCCTCTTCTAACAAATGTCTTTAATGATCCCCCTGGAGTTGTCTTCTCAAGAGGTAGAAACCTGAGAGACGCATTAGTCCATTCAGACTTGCCTCCTCTAGAAATTTTGCCACAACGCACTCTTGCTCCTGTCGCAGATGCTAACTATAGATGTGGTGCTTGTGCGCAATGCAACAGTACTTATAAATGTAGAGATCTCAAACACCCTCATTCAGGTCAGAAGATCCCTACTAAAGGTCTTATTTCCTGCACCACTAAAGGTGTTATTTATATTGTTTCTTGCCCTTGTGGCAAATATTATGTGGGTAAAACCAAGCTTGCACTGAAGACGCGTATAGCTGAACACCGTCGCTCCATAAGATGTAAAAACATGACCTATCCTGTTGCAGCACACTTCACTGAGGCTGGACATCCTACAGTATATCTGCTCTGCGTTATATAGGGATTGAAAAAGTATGTCTTCCTAGAAGAAGGGGTGATTTCGATACTCTTTTCTAATCCTTTATCTTTAACTTCCTTTAATGCAGATTGTTCTAAATCCTTAGACATCTTTACAAAAATTCCTAAAATTCAACTTTTTTCTATTTCAATTATCTACCATTACTATTGTAAGTAGATTTTTTCCTTAAAAATTCTTTTTCTAAAATTATATTCAAAATTTAACATTTTTCTACTTCTAATCGCTTACAATTATGTTTCATATATTTAAATGTCTTATTTCAAAGTCCTAAAAAGTGTTTTTGTAGCCTCCCCCTCCAATGTGAATTCATTTTTCAAGAAACAGGGGTACTCTGCTCTTTTCCACTTTAAGTGGTGTTTAAATGCATTATTCTTTCCCTGATCTGGCTGTATTTAAGATAATGACACTTTATATTCTCTACTACTTTTTGACAACTGAATGTTTTTGAAATGTACTTTAGAGTTGTCTATATTCTGTCTCTTTCAGTCTTGAATGGAAATTGAACTTTGATCATTTTGTGCTTTTTTCCCTGCGTCAGCTGTGTGGCAATTCGTGTTGATTGTCGGCTCCCCACGGCATGTGCCTGCAATTGAAGGCACTCTCTCTCATCATTGAGCTCACCTGTGTGTCTTGTAAAGTGTTTGGTAGCTCAGTGTCTTGTAATACCCTGATGAAGATGGTCTGACGGGAAAAAAACAAACAAAAAAAAGCATGTACAACCCTTCGTGACGGCTCCACCGGTGTTTTTCAATGACACACTTCAGCGTCTTTTTCCCATGGCCTTTGTGCCACATGGATTTGTAAAACAACCACACGTGGGTGTTTAAGCCAAAACATGATCTTTTTCTAACCATAACCAAGTGTTTTTTGTGCATTAACGGAACATTTTTTTCTGGCAATTTGGTCGTAAACTCACCATCAACAGCTAGTTTGGCCCAAACAACTGTAATGTAATTACAGAATATTATTGTAAAATGTTGCTGGAAACAAATGTCTTGTCACAGCTAATTTTTCCATAAACATTATTTATCTATCTGTACTGACAGGTTAGGGTTTCAATTTTACTTTTCCAACTGAAGGTAAAATGTTTTGTAGTCAGAGTAAAAATGACTGTTTTCTGTACCTGTATTTTTCTGTAATGAAGAGAAACTAAGTATCCATCCTACTTTTAATTCAGTTTCGAGTGGTTTGTCCTGACAGTAGTAGGAGTGTGCTGAATACTTATATATAGCTCAATACCTTGCCTACAGAGCAGCATGCTCAGAGTGTACGTGCCACACTGGGATCTATGGACTGTTATGTCCTTCATTAAATATTTCTAAACATGTTTGTGGGAGTAAAAGATTATGAAGTCTGAGGTGTGAAATACTCATAGCTGACAGGGTGCCTTTATTTATTCAGAAAGGTCATGACATTGACCGCAAAATTATGAAGTTACCTTGGCAACAATCGGAGAGTTTGACAGTCAGCGTGACTCCTTCTGTTGGCACTGGATGACATTTTTCCACCCAAACACTGAGCAGGAGAGAAACAACAACAACGACACACCGCTGAGATTTTCTCCTGACTCAACCGTCTTAATATGGAGCCTGCGATGGCATCTGTGAGAGTATGTGTCGTTGCCTGGCAACCTAGTCAGCTCATGTTTACATGTAGTAAAGACAGAACATCAGCCCGCCCCTCGTACACTCTGTCACATTGCCATAGCAACGTCTGAGCATTGGCTGTCCCCCTGTACCGCCCCACCCCTCGCTGTCCACCCCTGGTTCCAGCTGTGTCACAAATCTCCTCACAGCCGCGACGGGTGCCAACATGCAGGTCCACTGCAGAACCGCATCTAGACATCAGATATATAGACACGACTCCTGCACCTTTTAATTCTGCCCCGCATCATCCTGTCTTGAGAGTGAAGCAGTGAACAGGATTTTCAAAGGTTTTTTTTTCATTTCAAGATAGAATCTAAAAAGTTTTAAAAGAATCTTTCTAATGCTCGTCTTGTTTCAGGTTTTGTTTGTTGTTCTTATATCAAAAATTAATCCCAAATTTTTAACAATTGGACCAGCTAACACATGAAGAATTAATGCTCATGCTCGAATCTTAGTTTTAAAATTTCAAGTTCTATTTTTGATTTTAAACACAATGGGCTCTTTGGCTGTAGATGTTGTTGCAGTTTTGTGTGTCTGGAGTGTCTAAAAGTTTCACATTCTTGATCCAACTGTGTTGAATCCAGTGGAGCTGCTTCACCCCACTCAAAGCCTGAATGAATTAAAACTCTCTACTGTGTTGTCTGTGTGAAGGAAGAGCCCTTTCACTAAAACATTTCCCTTTCACTAAAACATTTTAGCCCTAAACAATAAAAGATAGTCAAGTCAGGTATGTGAACAATTCTTACCAGAGTTAATGAAACACGTCTCTCACCATCTCTGATGTGCTGTAATGTTACATTAAGCGGTAGTGATTTTTAGTCCCAGTAACGTTATATCCAGTAACATGATATCCAGTGTTATCCTGAGGAAGCTTTTGTTGTGGACAATGTCTGCAGTGGGCGACAGACTCGACATCATCATGTAGCTACTAAATCAGTCACTTCAAAAAATGACTGAACCCAAATGAAAGGAGGCTTTGACTCTGAAGAAGGCGCAGTAGCGTTGAAATGTCGGTTTGTTTGCACCGTAGTTTAGTTTAGTTTAGTTTTATTTGATTGCATAAAACACAAGAGTACATATTACACATGCACCTTGTCTAACACAATGGAGGATAAAAACACAATAAAGTCCAGGACTTATTTCCATTGTGGTTATTAAAAGCTCTGCAACTGTATCGAGTGCTCCAGCCTCCTTTCATTTGGGTTCAGTCATTTTTTGAAGTGGCCCACTTGACTTAGTGTCTGCTATTTTGTCTTGTGCTGTGAGCACCGATCCAGTGTTTTTGGCTGAAGCTCAAGAGTGCCTTTCTTTGACATCATCATGTAGCTCTTCAGATGATCTCTGTGGCTCATTTTCCATATTTGTATCCAAGTACCGTAGCTGTAACACGTTTAGCTGCCTGACAGCGAGTGACTCCACTGTAGAAGACAGTTGCATGTTTCCTACACTGTTCAGCTGTTTTGTCAAGTTGTAGTCTAACAGCGATGCAGCTATGAACCAATACAGTTAGGAAATATTTTAGGCTGCAGGGCTGAGTTTCCCAAAACATGATCCTTCTTAGCAATGTTGTCTTCTTTGTGGCTTACAAAAACTAGACTGCAAAAAAGAAAAGCACCTACCGACCTCTAGCGCCCCCACTCAGTCATCTACAGAGTATAGATGACACTAGCGCGTGTGTGCCAAGGTCATGGCGTGATGGCGAGCCAAGACGAGAGTCCGAAGAAAATTCACGAGCAGGTTTTGAAGTTTTTGGGCATCTATCAATAACATAAAGTACACCAGCACTTCAGCATGTCACAAAAGATCTTGTTCTTATTTAAAAAAGAGTACGTGGGAAGTAGATTGCAAAAACAGGTGAAAGAGGAAAACTGAAAACAAAGTAGAAAAAAGAAAGGGAAGAGAAATATCTTGGACGAAAGGACTTGGGGAGTGACGGGGGAGAAGTTGCTCTTGTTTTGAAGGATGATGAGGGAAGAAGTTGTACCCATTTTAGGGGATGATGGGGAAAAGATAAAACCGTTTATAGGGAGATAATTTGTATTTGCTGAATCCCTAAGTATTCACCAAATATTCCTTCTTGTAGTGTAGTAGTTATATCTTAGAGATTACTGGACACTACTAGAGTAGTTTAAGTGGGTAGGAAGGTTTGAAGGTACTCTGTCACTGTAAAGGATGCAGAGTCAGAGGATTCTCAGGTGGGTCTCAGACACAAAGCAGCAGAACAGATGCACAGCCATCTTTCATCCAAGCATTGTGGGTTGTGGATGCTTTGCTTCCCTCGTGTCAAAGATCTGATGTGGAGCTAAATACAGAAACCTGCAGGTCAGAGTGATGTTTTTCTGCAGTCGTGTTTTTCTTGTCAAACACCACAGCAGCTTGATTTCCTGACAACATACTGAGTAGTGGAAGAAAACTTGCAGCCTCTTGGGCCTCGATACAGCCCAGTTGAGAGTCGCTGTCACAGAGTGTAATCAAAGCTCATTTCCACTGATTAATGGCTGATTAGACAAGGCTGCTCACCAAGTGGCCGAACCAACTGATTGGACAACCTTTGGAGTATTCTCATTTGTCAGCCTAATAACAGTTAACCCACCTGCCTTCCTGCTTTACCACCACATCACTGCAACAAACAGCTCAGAGCAAAAAAAAACTTTTCTCTCTTGAAAATCAGATCAAACGTTTTGTGAAAGGCACAAGTTTTAAAATCCATTTACAGTTGTATTCACAAGACTTTGCACTCACAGCTTTTAGATTCATACTCACATAAAAACAATCCTAACCCGAACACAGACATGCAAGTGTTTAACATTACGAATACAAATGGTTAAAATTACGCACACATCTTTTTGATAGTTGTCTTACACATTACGCAATCAGACCTGCATTTATTTGTCAAAATGTGTGGCTGTACTCGGAGTCCTGCTGCTGGGTTGATGCCCTTGTACGGCCCTGTCCAGCTCTCCTCGTGTAACTTTCAGTCTCCTGGTTTCTCCTTCATGCTCTTCAGACTGTGCTGGGAGACACAGCAAACCGTCTTGCGACTGCACACATGGATGTGCCATCCTGGAGAAGATGGACTATCTGTGCAACCTGACTGGGCTGCAGGTCCCGCCTCATGCTACCAGTAGTGACAAGGACACTAGCAGGACACAAAACTAGAGAAGCATCAGTCAGGAAGGATGAGGAGAGAGCAACCGTCTGTGGACACCACATGTAAAACCAATACCAGGGGACCATTGCACCTGTTGTCACTTTGATTTGCACCAAAGCAGCTGAAACTGATTCACAATCACTTGATTGATCACAGACTGATAACGCTGAAGTTCAACTGACTTGGTGTTATACTGTGACGATGAAGTGTTCCCTTCATTTTGTTGAGCAGTGTCCTGAGCAGAATATAAAGTCATGCTACCTCGGTGTTGTAATCCCAGTATCTCTGAGGCTGGCTCATCACAGCCACTTTGGTCTGCTCTCGGCAGTTGCTGATAATATCAGGATGGCGCCGTTGTGGAAGCGTAGCGTTAGCACTGATGCTGTTATGCACTGTTTTTGGAATTAGCAATGTTAGCTGCTGGCCACTGTTTCTGCCACCTCCATGTTGAGAACTAGTGTTGTCATGGTACCAAAATTGGGACCCACGGTATGATACCAGCGAAAGTATCAAGGTTCTGAGTAGTATCAGGATACCACAGCAAAAATGAGGCAGATGTGCCGTTTGTCATTTATAAAAAGATAAATCACTTTTCTATAATACATCAATGATATTTCAATGGAATAAATTACTTATTGGCTTATTCATACTTCAAAAACAGCACCAATAAGTGATTAACATAGAGGGGGATTGAAATAAAATAAATAAATGAAATAAAATTCAACCAGCCACCCTCCTCCCCTGACAAGTAAAGAACAGTTCGGTGAGGTTTGTGGACCGTTACCTGCCACAAAGAGAGAAATGTGAACAGCTCGTTCCTCCTCTGACACGTCACATACCTGTGTGCCGCCATGGCTCGGCTGTTCAGGTACTACTGGGCAGTCATGACGCCAAGAAGAGGAAATTATTGGACCTGGAGCCGGCGTTCAACCCACAACTGACTTCACCTTCCGTTTCTGCTGCTGGTTGAAATCTGTACTCGCACAGTGTGCTCCTGAATGATTTCTTCTGCTCGCACAAAACTATTTTTAGTCACAAATGCAGTAAAATGCTTAGAAACACTTAGGAAGTTTCTGACTGAAGTTATTTAGCATGTATGATTAAATGTTGGTTAAAATGATATTTTGAAACTGAGCAATCAATTTGGCATGGTGGCAGTAACACGCTGCATTACAGGAGATCTGTTGTGCACACAAGGTCTAGCCAATATCTTAAATAATAAAATCTATCTTTTAGCCCGACAAGAGTCAAGATGTGAGCAGATACGATGTGTCAAAAGGTTCAGTTTAAGAAATGCACTGAGATCTGTGGCGGGTTTCAAAACACAATCGATAACGTGAAGCCTTAAGCTGCATTTAAGGCTGCAGCTCTGAGTCACTCTACTCCTGAACCTGCCAATCATGTCATAATGATGAGTGACAAATGAAAAATAATCAGATTTCATAGACCTCAAGGTCGTTGTCATGGCACCTTGGTGGAAAAACAGATGCACAGATAGAGTGTCAGGCTGAACTCCAGTCTGTAAAGAGGTTTATAAAGACTGGAAGACATTACAGCTGTAGCTACGAGCCACATGAAAACATCCTGTTAAATAGTTACCTCTCCTCTGTCTGCCAGGTCAGACAGAACAGAACCTGGCAGTTGGGAATCATGTTTGTGAAATTTGCATCACGCCAAATCTATTCTAAACATCAGCAGAAGGAAAAGTGCTACAGAGATCACAGACTATCATATGAGACATATGTTGTAACGTGTTTATTAAGACCAGAGTGAAACATCAGAGTGAAGAGGACAGGAAACAGACAAACATCCCCTCAGACACTGATGGTGCAGAGACAGTCCAGCAGTGGAAAGGAAATGCAGTGGGGTCATCTAGTGGTGGAGATGTGAACTACAAGGAAAAATGTGACTGACTTTTAATGTTATTTTTACTTAAAAAGTAGCTCTGCTGCGTGTCACTGGAGCTTGAGTTATACCTCTGATACAAACTACTTCATTTTGGGTCACAGCCATGTTTAACTGCACAGAAGTTTATTCTTTTGTTTTAGTTATGATGGACACAATGACCTTTGGAGTTGAACTACAGATATTACTGTGTTAAGGTTCGGAGCATCATCTCCATGGTTACAATAATCACTTAGACAACACTGACTGTTGGCTGGAAACAGTTGGCTGTTGTCGATCCATCAGCTCTGACCTCCTTACTTCCCAACTGGCTCGATAAACCATCACCAGACTTCCTGCTTTGCTCCTAAACAACAGTCATGATTCATGCTGTTTTTTAGGGCATTTCCTGTTTTCTTAGGAGAACAGCTTTAAATATCAGTTAAATTACATGTAGCCTTCAATAGATTAACGCTGGCATCAGCTATGTGAGTGTAATTTTAAAAACACTGTAGCTGTATTATTTTTTATTAAATTGGAAAGAACCTTTTCCCTTGTTGGCCTCCATTGCTGTTTACATTGCAGTGCAGTCTGGGTAGTGACATCAGATGGTTGCACCAGCCTGTCCTCCCGTTCTCTTGACTGTACGGCGGTAAAAACATGTCACTCTGAAAAAATGTCTGTACCGTGGCTGACTCTCCTCCTTATGGAAGCGTATTGCTTTCACTTGACAAATAAAAAAAAAAACCTTGTTTTTCGGAGTATTTTTTTTCTGTTTTTCCGAGTATTTTTTTCTGTTTTTCTGAGTAATTTATTTATTTTTCTGTTTTTTGGTGTAATTTTTTCTTTTTTTATCATGGTAATTTTTCCCCCCCATTGTTCAGGGTATTTTTTCTGTTTGTTTTTTTGTAGTAGTAATTTTTTTCTGTTTTTCATGGTAATTTTTTCCCCATTTTTCAGGGTTTTTTTTTTGTTTTTTTTTAGTTTTTTTGTGGTTCTTTTTTTCTGTTTTTCAGGGTATTTTTTTCTGTTTTTCGTGGTATTTTTTTGTTTGTTTTTCAGGGTATTTTTTTCTGTTTTTCGTGGTATTTTTTTGTTTGTTTTTCAGGGTATTTTTTCTGTTTTTTTGTGGTAATTTTTTGTCAGTTTTTCATGGTAATTTTTTTTCTGGAACAAGGAGACGAGAAGCTCCCACCTGGCACTTGCTTGGATTCTATTCATTTATCTAGTTGATTTTAAAAAAAAATCAGTAGCTGTTTCCAGCACTCGTCACCTGAAGATTTACGTAATAGGGCTCAAAAGGGTGACGTAGTGGAAGTGGAAAAACCGCGATGCATTGTGGGCTTTGTGGGCAGTTGTTTACGTTTCTGTGACGCTACGCTTGTGTTCTGTTGTTGATGTTTAAAAATTAACTGTATTGTTTGAAAATGGTGCAGACTTGCTGTGTCATTAACAATCACAATCGTGCTCATGATCGCCACGGGAAGAAGATCGATTTGATAGCAAAAACTGAAATAGAGCTCGGGACAAATCTAACACTTTGAATCCCATTTTTAAAGAAAGAAGTCAAAAACTACATATCTTGATGTCACTAAAAACATTGTTTCTCAGTTGTCTCCACAGGAGTAAACTTAAAAATTGTGGTTAAGAAGTTAAAAATAAAGATAAACTCCATGTTGTGCCCACTCATGCATGACGATAAAGAGTCAGAGATTTATGGTGTGAAAATGCCCTAATTCTGAAATAAATAACCGAGAAGCCCGCACATATTTACCACATAAATGCAGAGTGGATTTCAGGCCTAAAAATATTTTTGTTTGAAATAAATTGGTCCAGCAGACACCAAGATATGTTGGTCAACACCTGAGCAAGCAAACAGGCAGCACCACACAGAGGTGGGACACAGTGAGGCTTGTAAAGTTTACCTACCTCTGAAATGATGACGGTCTTTAAGGCATAAAATTCAGAGGTCCTGCATCCACCCAAAGTTTGCTTACCCATGAAGATTTGGCATTGCTAAATTCGTCGCCAGTATAATTACTTATACCGTTGACGAGATGAATAACAAGCTCAACTTCAGTCAACGGCGGCAGGGCTTTTAACCCTAGGATGCATAGGTGGGGTCAAAATTGACCCCAGAGGTTGTTATTCCTTAATATCTTTAAAATTAAAAGTTTTGATATTTTCATATTCCAGGTATTCCTCATAAAACATGTTTGTGACATGATGCCATTTGCATTTTTATTCATTTTTTCATTAATTTTAAAAAAATTCAGTTTTCGTATCAGTACCCCACTCTTCCATGGGCGGGGTCAAAAATGACCCCAAGTATTTCCTATGGGATCTTTCATTTGACATTGATTCTTGGCAACTGTGAGTGTCAATAAACATTTACTGTCCCACTTACACATCTGATGCCAGCAGTCCCACCACCTAGGAGGTCATTTTTACACAGCAACATACATGTAAGTATTATCTCCATTTATGAACTTATTTTTCATTGACAGAATATATGTCATCAAATTTGCCTAGTTTGTGGTTAGCTAGCAATTAGAGATGCGCTGTTGACCCGTGGACCCGGGCGGATGACGCCACGAAAAATAATATTTTAATAAAATTCGGGCGGGTTGCGGTTGAAGCACTCAAATAAAAAAAAATCAACATTTCAACCGAGGCTCCAATTGTCTTACTGGCAAGATATAATGAACTGCACTGTTTGAAAAAGACGATAGGTCTACTAATAGCGAGGCATCTTCAATGGACCTAAAAACTAATCGGCGGATGGCGGGCGGGTTCGGTTTTGAAAATTGGTGAAAAAACGTTCATGCAAATGGATAGCGGGCGGATAGAGATTTTAAGAAGCGGTTGCGGATGAAAAAATACGTCATCTGCGCATCTCTACTAGCAATACTGTTAGCTAACAATACTGTTAGCTAACATTATTGTTAGCAAACAGTATTGTTAGCTAACACAATCACACACACACTCACACACACACTCACTCACACACACACACATGCATGCACGCACACATACACACACACACACACACACACACACTCATACACACTGTTGTTGCACTGTTATTACACAGTATGTTAGCTAACAGACATGTTAGTGTCTGAACATATACATGGACAGTGTTAGGACCTATTGAATGTTAATTTGTGTGTCCCTCTGTCTGTTTTACTATATGGAGGAAGATTAAACATGTTTTGATACCCGTTTCAGTGATTGTAATGTGATAAAATTTGAATTAAAAGTGAAGAAAGAACATATCAAAACTGAAAATACTCTTTTGTTGAACAAAATATATAATCTCTAACCAATATGAAAGAAATGTCTCAAGTTTATTGCAAAAATGCATTGATTTCAATTGGGGTCATTTTTGACCCCACCCATGGAAGAGTGTAGGTATTGGTTGGCCATGCATCCAAGGGTTAAATCCAGGGTCCAGTCTCTGTGCTCATACAGATCCACTCCACCTATTTTATGGATTCTGTCAAGGTACCGAGCCTTTGGAACAGGGTCCAGCTTGTCTCGGTACCCTCCGACACACTTTTCCTTTGCCACTGTTCCACTCATTTTACCACCTCTTTCTGATCTGTCTCTTTATCACCCCCTTGACTTCTGATTTTTGGCTGCTCCATCTGCCCTCTCATTCCCTTCAATCCTGATGTGTGCAGGAACCCACACAAAGTCAGTTTTTACTTGCCCTGATACAAATTGTTTCATTTAAGCGGCTGTCAAATAACAACAAAGACTACAGTTAATTTTTATGTTACGTCTTTTTTTACACCATAAAAACCACATTTGCTGAACTTGTATTGTTCATTGTTCAAATTCATTCAATATAATTACATAAACAAAAAGTCAGTCAAGTTTCGGTGTCAAATAACGTGCAGGCAAAACAGTAGGCTACACATCTAAGAATATAACTTTATCTGACTCCGTGTTCATCTTTCATAAAAGGGCTGGCAAAGCCCTGGAGGATGCTTCGCTGCCACGTTTTTGTCGGCCCTGCTTTCAAACCTGCGGCAAACTGCACAGAACATAGTTGGAGTTCCAACTGCCTCTAAAGCCACCCAACTAAATTCTTTCTTCCACAACTTCTGAAATATTCACTTGCACTTCAGCTCGTACTTCTCCTTGGCGTCCATCTTCTCGTGTCTGATGAAGACAGGCATGTCACTCAAAACTATGCTCCTCAATCTTGGTTGGCGAATGACACAGACACTTGGGGAGGGGGCGGGAGCAGGGGGTAGAGAGACCAAACACAGCTTGTAGGAGAGTGGACTGCAAAAGCACATTCATGATAACCTTCGTTGATTATATTTAGCCACTTGCCTAGTTTTACTTGCCCAGCGTTGTGTTTAACTTGCCCCGGGCAATTGGGCAATCCTTATTGTTGAGCCCCAATATATATGTAAATGACCATAGTATTTCTTTCTAGTGTATGAATTTACACTATGAGTATTTTTCTTTTGTTTTTCTCAATCCAGGAGGCTCAGATCTGCCTCTGCCTGTGGCAGTAGCCAAGGTGAAACAGCTGGCAACACAACAGTTGGCGGAAAACTCAAATCCAGTATTCCCATCTCCCTCGCTCTCCTCTCAACAATTTTTTCTGAGTTAAGAGAGCAATAGAACATCAGACGCTTTCATTCCTTTCTTGAGAGCTCGATATAATGGAAGCAAACATGACCCGCTTGTTTAGTTTAATCCAGTTTTACTTTGTTTTGGGTCTGAGAGGTTGGCAGACACTCTTGTCTTTAAGTCATATAGATGCCGTTATCATTAACTCAGAAAAAAATACTGAGAAAAACAAAACAAAAAAACAACAACAGGAAAAACAAACAAAATTACCATGAAAAACAGAAAAATAAAAAAATTACTCAGAAAAACAGAAAAAATTACTCAATAAAACAGATTTTTTTTATTTGTCAAGTCAATGCAATACGCTTCTGTACTCAAATGGCCCGAAGACGTCATTGAAAATAGGAAATCTGTTTGTATTTAAGTAAATAGGGAGGAAAAACTCTTCCTCGGAATACAAATTATAAATATTTTTTTTACCAAAATGTTTGGGAGACAATGTCACCTCTTCTTATGTTTGTCCTGGTGGTGATATTTAAAATTATTGTTGCTTATGTTTCAGAGCATTTTTTACCTTACCTGGTAGTTTTCTTATAAAAACTAGTGGAACATTTTTGTTGTCCACTTTTTTTCTCCACAAACAGTGGCAGGGTCATTGTATGAAAACGTGCCATTTCCCATTCTTAATGTTTGATTTTCAAAGTACTGGTTTAAAACTATTTATGACCCTTTTACGATTAAATAAATCCTTACCTGTCAGAAATAGGTGCTGTGCCATCTCAGGCTATCTTAGTTTTTATTTTCTTCCACATTTAATCAACATGCATATGTGTGTTTTTTCAACCCTGTTACGATGCACCAGTTAATGTTTGAAAATGTTTTAAATGCATATTTACAACAAATCTGATATACTATGAAGGATAAATCTCCCCGTGTTTGTACAGTGAGAATATTGAGGTGTTTATTTTTATCCATGGATGAATATGCTCTTTTGCAATTGACACTTTCTTTTTAAGAACAGAATATGTAAACAAATCAGTAAAACCCACATTTCATTCTGTAGATTACTGGTTTCTTTTACTTAACAAATAAAATGAGTTGATTTGACATTTGTGTTTTTATTTTTTGAATTATACTAGAAAATTATACAAGTAACAGGGTTGACACCTCAGTAACAGGATTGACAACAGTTACCATACTGCTACTTTAAGTTGCAGCTTTGGGTGTAATAGAGATATACGTAATAGGACATTCATAAACCTTTAATTCAACATGACTAATCAAAGATAATATATATTAGAGACAAATTTTTTGAGAGGTTTTAGCATTTTTCAAAACATGAAGGATATTGAAAGGACAGTCACAGTGAAATTGATCCATTGAACATGTTTAGCCTGCTCCGAAAGTTGCATCATTTCCTGGAGGTGAAATCAGCTTCTTTTTGTGAACATGCTGGTGAAAAGACAAGTAAGTGTCCTCTTCTTTTCATGATTTTTCTTAGCGTTATATAATGTTTGACAGAGGGGGACAAGCTCATTGTGTTTCCACAAAAGGACACGTTAAAAAGATATTTGTTAGAAATTTTCAATATAGATAAATAACATGATTTAAGCCTGTAATGAATGCACACCATGCGGTCTCATGACCTTCACCACATGGCTAGTAATGGCTGCCAAGAACATTTTTCTGGGCTGACACAATAAGCTCGTCCCCCTCTGTCACACATTATATAACTCTAAGTAAAATCATGAAAATAAGAGGACACTTATTTGTCTTTTCACCAGCATGTTCACAAAAGGAAGCTGATTTCACTCCCAGGAAATGATGCAACTTTCGGAGCCAAAAAACCCAATAAAACCCATTCATGACTAATGAAAGGACACTTGAGGCTTTATATATACGTTTATGTTTTTATGATAGTTTGACTTTTTTGGGCCTTAATAGCTAGTAAAAGTAGAACAATCATATTGAGGGTTAGGGCATTTTTACAGCTTTTGAATGATGCTTAATACAAAAAGGTGTTTAAAACTCTGAAAACAAAAGAAATAACCTTTTATATTGTTTTAATGTTACTAGAGATATCATGGAAAATAAATTCTAAAGTGATTATAGTGTGTTTATTGACATTTATAGCACAGTTTTGTTTGAGGGACACGAAATGGCATGTTTTTGTGTAACAACCCGGCAGTGCTGGATATTGTGAGACCCATAAAACAGCTGAACAACACTTTAGACACGACAAATATCTCGGGTCCAGCTGACTTGTATTGTCTTTTTTACCCTTACTGTTTCTTTGCATGCAGGGAGCAAACAATTTTATTTTATTTTTTACAATTTTTCTGAGCTGTTTTTTTTGAGGCTTTTACCTTCCAGTGATCTCCAGTTTAAAATACAGCTACAAGTCTCAAGTTAAATCTGGGCAAAACATCTTTCAGATCTTAAAAAGGTATTAATTAAAAGATAATACTTACAGTGCCTTTAAAAAGTATTCATACTTCCATACTCTAACAGGGACACACCTAAATCATCACTGGTGGATTCAGCTGGTCTGAGAAGTCTCATAATTAGTCAAACGAAGATCAGCTGTGTGTCGTCAAAGGGTTTCAACTGAGTGCTTTATAAATACAATCCTGAAGGTGACTGAAAGGTACAAGTGAGGGGGTGGATATGAGAATTTTTTAACTGGAGTCCATTTAAATCAGTTAATAAAAAATGGAAAGAGTGTGGCACGGCTGTAAATCCTCTCCAGATTTAACCAAATCAATGTTTACTGGGCAACATAGTAGTGAATGATGAGACAAAATGGCAAAATCAAATCAAGATTTGAATATTTATTCACTAATTGAGCCTCAACAACAGGATTTAATAAAAATGTAGTGGATGTTGGATGTAAGCGCGTCCTCTACTTGATCATTGTGTAGAGGTATAAATCAAACCGGCTCCCCGAAAGCATCTTAACACCAGGATCAGCTGGTTTGTGAATGACTCTGCAGACGCTTTTGAGAAACTAAACTCTTCCACTCAGGTGAACACACACAGTATCCAGGTGCTCCACACACAAACACACAGGTGTTATTATTGCCTAGGAGTTTTTATTTTCTACAGGAATTTACAGCAAAAAAAGACTAACACTGTTGTTGCTAATATTCAAAAAGGTCCTGAAAATCAATTCTAGCACACTTTTTGACAGGTATTAAAAACACACACACCTCCCGTCCCGGCCCGCCCCACTTCTCACTCCAGTTTCCAGGGTAACTAAACATATCAATAAAATATACTTTTAAAAAAAATGGAAAAAAATACATGTGGTATTTTTTGCATTGGCACAGAACAAAAGCAGTCGGGCAGCAGACGTGGGTCAGACAGGATTTAAGAATCACTTTTAGTGTTTGTTTTAAGCTGCTTGGAGTAACAGATGCCAGGAAGGTTTAATATTTTCACACAAACACTGGAAATGTTCTGGTATTTACTGTACGTCACGTGGTGAATAGCTAATCATTGGCTAAAATTAAAGTTGTGTATGTGGATTTTTAAATGCATTTCCATCTCACACAGGGTCTGCCCTCTACTGGACTCTATGGGTAACACTCTCCTCCAATCATGAGCACACATTTGCCCACTGATATTTGAATAACCTAGCTGGCCAATCAGGACATGTCTACCTGAGTATGGCGGAGCCCACAGCTATCCTTTTCTCTTTAGCCGGTCAGAATCATTGTGGCTAGGTCCATGCTATCCTGCAACAGGGCATTCATTCATTCATGCATATTCAGGAGGCACGACATTATTTTCCAACTGTGTTGATGCAAATTTCATTGGGCCAATGCAAAATCTTAACCTTAGTTATGTTGGCTGAGCACCTGTTGTCTGTTTTTTTACAGACTAATTCCAAAGTTCCCGAATTTGTCAACTACTAAGACTTCAGTTTCTGCTCATCAGCTCGGCCCCCTCTGCCCTCTCAATCTCTGCATGTCTTCATTTCTCCAGAACAGATTGTCACTGCAGAATTTACAAATAATTTCAAAGTGCCTCTTTAGGTCTGGTTACCCTGTAAAACAAAATACAGAAAGGTAAACCCTGTGATGGTGGCAGCCCTACGTACAGTGGCTGAAATTTTACAGAAACCTTGAAGGGATGTTTTGGTGATGATGCATTGCACTTAAAACTAGAACATTTTGAAAATGGTTTAAGTCGATGCAGAAGAGGGTGAATATGCTAACCTTTAGTCCCTTGGTAGAAGAACGATTCAGACAGTTCCCATGTGTAGAGTTAAATAGTTACTGATTGCTGTAATTGTTCGTCTTATCAGTGCTGTAAAGAGATCATCAGACAAACTTATGGGAAATAAAATGACTTGATCTCACAGCCTACTTGACACAGACAAATTTGTAGTGATGTGTTAACTCACGAACATCTGGTTCTCCATGCAGATTACAACAAAGTTGAAAAAATAATATTTGCAAACATCGTGTGGCCCAAGTTTACTTCCAGCTGATTTATCCCACCCTCCCTCTTTCGTCCAGGATTTAACTCAGCCTCTGTCTGAGTGGGACAGTAAGGCCTAAGTGCCGGAAATCAAACATTAAAATGAATATTTTTAAAATAAGAAAAGGCAGGACGTTCTGCCTCCCAAACCTTCTCTGAACAGGAATTGTGCCCACTGCCGTCCAAAAGCGGCCACATTATGAAGGGCCTGGTGAAAAAGTCTCACTGGAGAAATTTCAGAGGATTCATACAAAGGATTCTTTTTTTTCTTCTAGTGTGCACAAGCTGAAAGGTGGCTTCATATTCATTAGCCGAACTCTCCTAAAAAACTGGTAACACTTGGAAAAATATCTACAGAATATTCATCTAGATTAGATGCTTTTTTTTTGCTTGTGTAAATATATAAGTGGGGTAAAAATGATGAGTTTTATGGAACCAGAGGGGAGGGCTGATTGAGAAGCAGCAGTTCATCCACAAGGAGGCAGAAGAAGAAATAAAAGTGCACTGAAAAAAGCAACCAGATTTACAAGCCATTTAATCTTGAATTCAGTCTTAAAAATCATACACAAGGAGCGAAAAAGCTCAAAACGGAGCCACAGTTTGACTCATCTCCAAATAGATTTGATTTCTTCAGGATCCCGTCGGCTGTTAGTGGAAGAATTTTAAGATACATCAGAATAAATAAAATGCTTCAGCTTTTTCCATTAAGGTGAGGGCTAAATACAAGATTAACTGACTTGCAGAGGTGAATACTTTTGGATATTTTGGATAGGAAGGCAGAAGAAAGGAAGGAAGTGAAAAAGAGGTAAGAAAAGAAACAGAGTGAAGATATACATGGCAGCTGTAATGATCCACTGTATTAGTTTTATAGGGTGTTATTAAAGCACTACAGACTAGGTGTGTCGGCTGCCTGCCACACACTGGGCTTCATTGTCTCTAATATGCAGCAGTGCGCTACGTTAATGTGTAATAAATCATTTACACAAACAAAAGTCCCCCCGCTCCCGCCTATTACATCTGCATAGCAAAAAAAAAAAAAAAAAAGAAGAAGAAAAACAAATAAATAAAATAACAAACACACAGAAAAAAACCCACTGAGCCTTCAAACCGTCTGTAACAATAACTCAAACCCCGTTTCTTTTTTTTCGGTGGCTACTGTTTTGTTTTCCTCTAAAAGATAATACAGAAGTAGTTGATGCAAGATTTGTTATTATTATTACTTTTTTTGTTTGTTTGTGTTTTGTTTTTTAGAAAAAAAAAATCTGTTTCTTCATGAAGCGCACTTCCTACTTCCTCTTGGTCCGGTGGTGGCGTCTGATTGGCCGTTAGTCATCGTCATCGTCAACCACGGGGTCCGTGTCCCAGCACGTAATGTCAATCTCTGAAAACACAAACATATTTGTTGAGTTTATTTATTCTACAAAAGATAACATTATTATTTTACATATATGGCCACATCATACAGACAGGTGTTCCTAATATTTAGCCCACCATTATCTAAATAATGGGGCCGACCTAATAATAGAGACACCTGTCCATACAAGGCAATACATTTAAACAGCACTGGAAAAACTAGATCCTCAAAAATTATCCTACAATCTAATCAACACCTCTCTAGAAAGCCAACCAGGAAAGGGAGAGAGTGCAACCACTGAGCTGCAAGAACTTTTAATTTGAAACTGTAATGAAGTGTGTTGAACTGAGTTGAAAAAGCAATCCAAAAACAAAGCAAAATGGCAGCGACTGGAAACAATACATGAGCAGCAGAGTGGTGACATGACTGTTGTACTGATGGAATTAGTGGACATCTGCTGTGGAAATCTGTATTCCACTGAATGTATCACAATAATTCAACCCAGAATCACTCACAACTTGTCAAATACAGATGCTTGGTCAGTCGCCCTTGGCATCAGAAACTGAGGCAGCGAGGCAGCCTTTAGCAGCAGTATTAGACGTACCTGGTGGTGACATATTTTGAGGCTCTGAGCAACTGCTTTAGCATGGATAACAAGAAAGTCCACATAGGTGGGAAGGGAGTTGGATGGGTCAATCAAACACTGGACTTTCACCCGGGAGACTGCTGCTCATGTCCCATGTAAAACCAAATGTCAGTTATTTCATTAACAACACAGAGTGCTAGTATATGTAGCATGCTACACTAGTGAGGTATGTCACATGACGTTCCTAACAAACGTACTTATCTTAAGTCACTGCATGATGTCCTTTTCTAAACCTAACCACGCACTTTTGTTGCCTAAACCTAAGGAAGTTTATTTTGAAAAAAGACTGCATTTAAGAAGTGGAAACTGTGCATATCCCGTGAAAACAGAAGTTTATTTTGAAAAGACACAATGCATGTAACAAGTGTAAAGTGACATGCCGTCCATGAGCATCCAAAACCGACATTAGCAAGGTCCCTAGGGCATCATAGTTTGACCTGTGGGGCCACTGACCAAGCGTCGGTATTTCACGAGTTAGGAGTGTGAATGTGTTGATAAATAACTGTTCCAAATAAAAAGTCCTGATGTTGATTATTATGCCATAAATAATTGATAGACACGTTCTTAGGTATCTCACCTGGTGGCTTGTTATAAAAGACCGGCGCAGGTTTAGCTGAGGAATCCTCTGATTGGCCAAATTCTTCCTCCTGTGATTGGCTGAAATAGCCTTCGCTGGCCTATAAGAACAGAAAGACAGATGGAGAGAGAGAAAAAAATATTAACAAAGAAAAAGACATAAAATGTCTTGATTGCACAGCAGGAGCATTATTAACCTGTCTGACCTGAGTCCCTTCTTTCAGCAGCGTCTCCCCGTTGGTCATCAACAGCTGTCCATCATCCAGCTCCTGTATCTCCCCGGATGCATGCTGCAGTGCATGCTGGTAGCTGAGGGTCATCTGGTCAGAGCCCGTCACGTCCACCAGACTGGTGGGGTCGTCATCGGCAGTGGAACAGAAGGTCCCGTCCATCATCTCATCGAAGCTGAGGAGGGGCTGAGGCTTGCCGCTGGTGGTGGCGGTGCTGGGTGGGTCACTGGTGTCGCCCATCAGGTCCACCAGATTGGAGGACTGGGGGGTCTTGGAGGGGTCGCAAGGAGCGCCGGAGCTGCTGTCCCACAGGTTGACCAGGCTGTCTGTCCCGGAGTCCCACACGGAGAAGCCGGAGGAGTCACGGGCCTGCGGGGCGACGCTCTGCACAGGTTTGGTGGGTGCTGACTCCTGGACCGGTTGTTTCTGCTCCTGCTTTGGCACCGAATCTGGAGAAAAGAAGCAAAACACCAATCAAATATTAATATTTTGTCTTAACAGCTTATTTGATGTTTAGCAGGTCACATGATGTGTTATCATCTACGTTTATTGGGCTAAATTTGGTTAAAGGACACATCTAACCTTTGTTTCAACAGCATCTCAGTGACTATACATCAACATCCATTTCACTTTCATTCTTACCCCATTCGTCTCTGCTGTCCTCATCCTCCTGGCAGAAATCCTCTTTGATGGGTGTGGTGACTATTTTAGGAATGGGTGACACGGCGGCCATGTTGCGCTCTGTGCTTGCTTCATCGTCATCGTCCCCTACAGGGACAGAATGACACAAAGACATCGAAAAGGTACAGAACAAAGAAGTCTTCACCAACATCCTCCGAGAACGACAAAGTCACACTCATAAACCAGATGTGTTGATCATCTGTAACACGGAATGGCTCACTGAAATATCATAACAAGTGTTACTGGTGATTTGTGTTTTCTAAATAGTCAGAAGTCAGACTCAGTTAAGTTCTTTGAAAATATCTTGAACCTAACAGGACTCTGACAAGAAGTCCTGTTAGAGTCTGTCTGATTTTCGAACCTCTAGTCACATCCCGTGTTACATAAAAAAAGTGCACAAAATCACAGCAATCACATCACTTTTGTCATCACACCACCCGCAGACAGACAGATACAGTCACTGAGCCAATCAGACTGTGTGGACGAGACTCATGTTGGTGACATTACCAAGCCGGGTCAGGCATTAATTGCACTGAAAGAAAACTGAAACTGTGTAGAGCAAAGTGAAAGAAGCAGAACTCCCCAAATTACATTTTGCTCTTTGAAATGTTTGAAGACCAATCTCCGAAAATATGGAAGTTTGATGTTCAGATGGTTTTATTTTTAGCCAAGCTAGCAGCGTGGTTCTATGGATGATAACGTCAGTCTCTACAACATATGGATTGCCATGAAATTTGGTTCAGATGTTTATGGTGCCCAGAGGACGACGTCTATTGCCTGGGACCAGACATTTGAATCTGCCCACTTCATCAAGTTGGAGTTGACGAATTCATCTGGCACTGAAATGAATCAATGATCAGTTGCTTTCACTTCGGTCGACTCTGCTTTTGAATCCCCAACAAAACAAGTACGTTCACATAGCTATGCATCACTAAAAATGACATTAGATTCAAATACATGAGTCTCTAGTGATTGGCTGAGGAAATATCGAAACTCCCTCTCTTGTGTGTAACGAGTTGACAGTTCTGTCTGATATCAGGCAATGATTCCCGATGGCTTTGGTCATCCCCTGGCTTTTCATCTCATACCACCAGCAGGTCAATTTCTTTAACATACAGTATGAAGTTAGATATTTCATCACCTATGGGATGGACTGGCACAAATTTTAAGAGAGACACTCGTGGTCCTCTGAAGATGCATCTTAATGACTTTGGTGAACCTTTGACTTTTCTTTTGGTGCCATCATCAGATTCACATTTGTAGTCTTGAGCGAAATGTCTTGAGAAGAATTGGATAGACTGCCATGAAATCAGGTAGGCACTGATATTCCCCTCAGGATGAATCCTAATGACTCTTCTGGTGCCATCAGGTCAACATTTGAATATGTCTGATACTTTGGTTTATGATTTAACACCTGCAAAACTAATGACAATCACATCAGCTTTAGCAACCATCTCATGCCCAATGTCTGAGACTTGGCAGCCTTGTTGTAAGCAGAATAGTGCTCACAGGGTGTATTGCCATGTAATACTTGTTAACTGAACCCCTGTAGCACACAGTGGACATCCCATACAGAGAGGAAGTGCTCAAGAGAGCGTAACCGGGAGGACCAAAGAAAATCGATACTGGTAAATAGGTTGTCACCAAAATCAAGACACAGTCACTACGATCCAGCAAGTCATGAAACAGCCATCACATATGAAGTGGTTTGTTATTATGCCATCAATGCATACGGACACATTGTGGGTGAGTCACAGTCACAAGGCTGATACCACATCCAGGAAATACAACTCATTATGACAAACATCAACACAGTGTCAGTTACAGTCAAGAGATCCACTTCCACAATGACATCACTTTTTCTCAGACGTTGTCAATGATTTCATGCTTGTTGAAGTCAGACGTCCTGTTCAGAAACCAGAGCAAGATTTCCCAAAGGACACAATAAACCACGGATGAACAACGACAGCGTCACTTTGCTTGTTAGAATGAATAATCACATCCAGCTGAGCAGGGTCTTGCTTGGTGGGTTCACCAATTCACCTCAGGCTAATTACTGTAAGTAGTATTTAATAAAAATTGATCTTTCACTGGTAGTGGAGAGCAGTTTAAAAAAAATTGTCACATTCATTTTAAAGGAAGAATTGAATTGGAAAAAGAACTGTCTTAGTTGTCAGCTGTCACTGGGGACAGGGATGAACTGGTTCTTTGCCCACCCAGCATAATGTGTGCCATCACAGCACCTACAGACATGCAGCAACATACACTGTAGATCATACATGATCTGCATGATTTTGCCCAGTAACTACATTATTGCTGTTTTCAAAAGCATTTCATATGTTTTTAGAGTGTTGATCCACCCAAAACAACACGTTTTCTACCTTAGCTTTAGTAAGTTATTCAGAGAGGTTGGCAGGTTTTAAAGGGGCTATATGTAAGAAATCTGAATCAAATAGTCAGAAAATCATATAACCTAATATATCACAATCATATAACCTAATATATCACAGAGACTAAGGAATAATGTTCATATAACATACTGACTGACTCACCAACAACAATAGTACAGCCAGAATATTCGCATTTAAAAAAAACATTTCCGGTCTGCAAATCATGTTTATGTTTTGAATTTGTGTTTTGGCCTGTTGCGCCACCCACCGCCGTCTACCAGTCACACAGTCAGTAGAGTCTCAGCATCAGTTACAGTTACAACTGAGCTACAATGGCTGACAGTGCAACTAAACCCAAACAACCTCGTTATGAGTCCCAAAAACGCCAAGACAAAACTGGAGGCAAAGCGAGGATCTATATAGGAGATTCTTTTGAACGGTGGAGACGGTTGAAAGCAGAGAAGAATTTGAAATCAGATGTAGAAGTGGCTACTCTTCTCCTCGACAAGCTTTAGCCAAAGTTGGCTAACTAGCATCACAGCTAGACGGGGATGGACATTTCGAATACTTTCAACTGTTACTCATTTTCGATCATACATTGTAGCTGATGTGCAGGTGGGTCATTGACCCGACTGAGTTTATTGAGAAACAAACGTTAGCAGCACGGCAAGCAGCATTAGCAGTGTCCCGGTACATAGCAAATTACCATCTTTGTAACTTCTTTTTGATGTTCTGCAGCCTTTGCTTTTTCAACAGCGTATTTGTAAAGTTAAAGATATACCTCACCCACAAAATGATCATTTGTTTATTAATAACTCTTTTACCTTGAATTTTCTAATAAAACTGTGAATGAAGAATCCAAAAATTGAAGAAAATTCCTGATGAATTGAATTAAAAGGGGCCCACTTTAATGGCAGCAAAACTGTATCAAAGCGTCTGTTTCCAAGCTCTCACAGAACTCTTGCACTATGATATTTACAACTTAAAACACTTCCACGTATGTGTAGCGTGCCTGGAAAAGTGCATGCTTTTAAACTTCGCTTGTGCATTCTACTAAGGAGAGTTCAAATGCACACGCTACCAGGGCGCACAACTCATCAGTGCATGAGACTGGTTATGCAGAAGTGTTATATAATAGTAAGGTTTTAGTGAAAATGCGTGTGTTGGGGAAGTGCTGGGCACAGACTGGAACTGAAACTGGACTGAAACTCAGATTCTCCTGCATGAGTTGTATGAGAGATTGTAAATGGATGTTTTGGTATAGTTTTGCTGTTGTTAAATGCAGCCCCCCCTTTAGTCCAATTTTGTCCATTTTTGGATTCTTCATTCACAGCGGAGGCATGTGAGAAAAACAAAGGTTTCTTCACCAGTTCAATGTAACACAAGGTGAGTAAGTGATATAGAAATTATTATTTTATGGGTGAAGATTTCCTTTAGGTTTTGGATGACTGCAGTTTTTTTTTTTAAAGAAAAAGGTTAATCTACTAAACACTGGCAGTAATTTCAGGTGTTCTACACTTGTAGTTAATGGGCTAAAACATACAGATTCAATATTATGGTCTTTAAACAGAATGGCAACCAGCTCAGCTCCACAGAGGTCAAAGGGCAAAGATCCATATTCAGTCAAAGGCCAACAAACAGCGGTGACAACTGGCGGACGGCTCGACGACGTCACATACACACATTCACACGCAAACACTCACAGTTTGGTCAGTCGGTCGGGATTAAAAGCAGCCGTGTGTTTCAGTGTGTGTGTGTGTGTGTGTGTGTGTGTGTGCAGGGAGGTGATGCAGATCCAGGATCAGAGGCATGAGATTGAGGATTAGAAGAGGAGGTGATAGAAAACCAGTGAGATTCTGTAGTTAGTAAGTAACAGCTCTTCATCCCTGCGAAAAGTAAAATGACCTTGCTGCTAATTTAAAACCATAAAACATGAAAAAAACATAGACATTAACAAAAATTAAACACCAGCAGCTGACTGGACGACATCTAAAGGATGAAGACTGAAGGGAAGACAGACATCTGTAACACAAACCGACAAACAGCTTTATGGTTTACGGCCATAAAGGACATTTTATTATCTGCTAGGAGTTAGTGAAATGCTTGTGTGTGTGTGTTAGCCTGTTAGCTCATTAAGCTAAAAGGTAAGTGAGAAATGAGACAGGTTTGATGGTGACTACCTCAACGATACCTAAGGATTCTTTCACATTTATGACTGCAGTACTTACATTTATTTGGCTTTTTGTGTTTGATAAAGCTGTAAGCTGCTGCTAAATGCTACACCTGTGACTGCGCTTACAAAATTAAAACTGATAAAGACGAAGCTGGTGATACTTTATATTTTTCTTTTGAGAACAATAAAAGGACCCAAAGCAACAATTTTAGTCCGTTGCTCAGTACTGTCTGACTTCCTGTCTGTGGCTCTCAGCTCCAAGCCCAATGGTTTCCATTGAAGATAGTGCATTTGTTGGGGACTATTTTCAGCAGCGGATTAATCCACATTTTGGTGCGCTAGTGAGAATTTGGGGCAACAGAAAGGTGTATGTGGCACTGAGTTAAAATAAACTACGGCGTGTGTTCATGGTAATGAAGGAATGAGATACATAAGCCTTTAAAACTTGCATTTATTGGTGGTTTTGGGTCTTTTTATGGGATCTGTTCACAAGAAGAAAAATATAAAATATAACCAAATGTATCCTTCAGCAACAGTCATTTCATATGAGAATCCACGACTTTAAATTGTGACATGAAGGAGTCAGGGGGAGATGAAGGTTGTTGTTCAGTGCTGGGGAACGGAGGGGGTAAAATTCGGCGGGTGGTGATTTTAAAGGTTGGTGCGCAAATGTGTGGGGTGTGAAGGTGTCTATGCTGAGTGAAGTGGATTACGAAAATGAAGTGCTGAAAGTAAAATGATGAAAATGCATGTGAACTTAAAATAGAGACGAACTGTTCGTCTGGAAAGGAATCAGCGCTGTTTTTTTCCTTTGTGGCATTTAAAAAAATATTTAGATCTGTTAATTCATTGTGGAAACCAAACACTTTCTGTAATCTAAATAATAAAGTCTCAGCTGATCAACATTTATAGTAAATAAAGTATTTCTTCCCAAATTCAAATTGGACATTTTACAGACTCACTTTATCTGCACACTAGCATCCCTGTGTCAAGTTTGTAAAAAAAAAACAAAAACAACTTTATTTATTTGAAGTGCCGTTTCCTGCCGAGAGTGAGTAAGATACTGAGACAGCTACTTAAAAGAGAGGGAACCAATGATGTAGATGAGGGGCCAAATTTGAAAAATGTTGTCTCCCTGTCCATAATTTCTAATGTCTGGCCTGATGTAACCATCATATCCTGGTTTTATAAACCTAGATAAGCCATTATTCTGGTTTTGAGAGACACTGGTCCTCATGTAAGGACATCATCTAATCCCAAACCTCTAAAGTCGATTGATTAAAGTCCTTTAACTGTGACGATGATGTTAGAATAATGTATACGATGTTTTATGTTGATGTGCTCCAAACCAGAATAAGAGTCAACACTGGGATATTAATGTGCATGTAAATGTCGTCACTGTCTTCAGGACTATTCAGTCGCTCACATTTTGAGTTCACATGCAGTTTCATGCTCCATTACTGTCATTTCATCTTTATTATTTCATTCTGCATGTTTGTGAGGGGATTCGTGTCTGAGGAAAGATGTTCGACCAAGCTGCTGGTGTCCATCTGTCTTCTTCTTCTGTTTATCGGTTATGTGCTGTACCTACCGGCTGCAGCGGCGGGCTGCGTCCGTGCGTGTGGTGGGGTGCGGAGGGGCGACGCGCCCCGAAGTGGGGGAGTCGGACTGGGGCTGCTGGGACTGTGCTGCTGCCTCAAGAACGGGCTGTCCAAACGGCCTGGCGGTCAGGACGACACACAGCCAAACACACACCCGGACACCAAGATTCAAACACCCACACAAACATATAACAAGGACACAAAGCGACGCACCAGGACATAGAGATGTGGGAAGATGGACGAGACAGGAAGACAAGACCCACAAAAAGCAGGAGAGGGAGGGAGAGCAGAAGGCAGGAGAGGTCAGAAGTTCAACCCCAGAAGAAAAGGTAAGAAACAGAGAGGTTTGTGGGGAAGGCAGAGAGTCCCGTGGAAACCCATGAAGAAGACAGACACATGAAGAGGTGCCAGAGGAGGAGACGAACAAAGTCGTTCCACAAAATGGAGAAATCAAAGATGGCACAGAGTGGAGGAGTGGGTGAATAAATAAATAGATGAAGACGGGATGAGCATGGTGAACATAAATGGGGGTCAGATGAATGCAGAGGTGGAAGAAGAAAACCCGCAAGGCAAAAAAAGAAAGAAAGAGAAAGAAAGAAGAAAAGAGAGAAAAGAAAAGCGGTTAGTGTGGCTTTAAACAAACTGGCTGTAGAAAGCACGCAGTCAGGCAGAAATCAAATGCTGATGGAGTTTGTTGCTTTTTATCTTCAGGTGTTTAACTTCCATTTCTGCTACTGTGAAACCAATGAATACATGTTTTTGAATAATGGATTCTAGAAAATAAAATTATTTTGAGTCATGGAAAATGAAGAATATCCTGCATCTTTTCTAGTTGCTAAAAAAATCATCATGATGGAGTTAGTTATCATGCTTTACAAAATAATGATGGTCCAACCCCCCCAAAAAAGTAGCATGTTAATTGCTCCATGATTGATTTATATTATAACTGCAAATCAAATTGCAAATCTCTCTTTAATTTTTTTGTAGCTCTAAGTAGTCTCTGCAGACCTTCCTCTCAGACCAAAAAAGCTCCTCCGATCACCAGCCAATACTGTGCAGGATCATCTGTGACTGTTAAGACACACGCCAGCAAAATTGAAAATAAAAGCCAACCCCAGATTCACTCTCGTTTGGCATTTTACCTTTTTATATTTGCATTTTTTTCAGCGTTGTGTCTCTTAGATGCCTGCTGCTCTTGGTCTGGCACCTGGTTGCCAACTTTTATATGTGTCCCAAAAATAAGGAGACAATAAGGAAATACAGGCGTAGGGCAGAGTCTCCCGCCAGACGGTCATGAATTAATATTGAGCGAGATTCCATACATGTACTTCTGTATGAAAATCCTGCATAGTTTACATCTAAAACAGTAACCTACCAGGAAGATGCACCTGCGCATACTTGAAAAGCAAGTGCAGCCCCTTTGCTGGATGACATCATATTCTGTTTCAGTAAAAGTTGAGCCTGGTCCACCTGTTTTTGGCGGACAGCCCTCTGTTTTTCTACCAGAGCTCTCCGCATTGGCAGGGGGCTCATTGAAATGCATGAGGAGGCTGCATTTTTTCACACAGGGCTACAGTCGGTCCAACTAGCCTTAAGGCGGCTTATACATGAAGTAGTGATCTCTGGCACTACCTCTCCTAATTAAAAGGTGCACAAAGAAGCAAAAGTCTATAGCAACACTTGGAGAGATAGATAGAGAACTTGTGTGTAGCTTGATTGTACGTAGCCTGAGAAGTGAGAAATGTCTGTTTAGGATTTGTGAAGCTCACTGAGTGTGTGGTTAATTAGTTACAAATAAGTATCAACATTTTGAGCCTCTCCTCTCAGAGGACACACCGAAGGGATTTTAGTGAGAAAATCATCATTAAACTGTAACAGTAAGGATGAAAAACGTAATTAAGGAAGACTCTTTCTTTGACTCTGTCTGAGGCAGGTCATGACAAACAACACACAACAATGTAATCAACAAAGTTAAAACCCCATAAAAAAGCCCAGAGGGTCAAATTTTGTCACAAGGCTCGACAGCAGCCTTCCAACAGCGAGGAAAAGAGATTGTCTTGTGGTTTTACAGGGTCGGCTCCTTCATCCTGTGATTCCAGATGTCATTTATTCTTCCTCCAAAACCTTTTGCAATAATAAGCATCTCTGAAAATGACAAGGTTAAGGTCTGATTCTGAGAAAGCAGCAGCTGAGATGTTGAACGTGATAAATGACATGTTGAACTTGACAAACAATGATTCAGATGCCATGGTCCCTCACACCCACCCACTGCCTCCCTCCTTCACCCCTGGAGTCTTTTTCAAATGTGTCATCTCTCCATCACAGACTTCACACGGAAGCAGGACAGGAAACTGATGCTTTTCATGCCTGCACTTGGCAGCTTTGGTGGATTAACAGCTGAAGAAGTATGTACCATTCTGAGGTACTTGCACTCAGAGGTGGGAGGCTCGTTCAAATTCGTCGCTGGTACGTTGTACATTTCTGCAAACCATTGATACGCTACGTTTGTATGTATCATATCAACATTTCTAAAATCATGTAGTTCTGATTTTAATATGTGAGCTGACTTTCTCTTCAGGAGGAGAGGATGATGGATGGCGTGGCAGCAGACAGCAGCAGACTATAGTTTAGCACGTCTCCTCCTCAGTTGCTCTTCCTGAGGTTTCTACCATTTTTTGGGGGGAGTTTTTCCTTAAGGTGCGGACGCACCAAACCGACATCAAAGAACTAGCGGCGACAAAAGCCAACTATTGCATCGTCTACGTCGCTGCTGTAAAGGCCCGTGAGGCAAATTGTTACTTGTGATATTGGGCTTTATAAATAAAATTGATAGATTGATTGAGGACCAACAAACAACAGAAGTGGGTGATTTTAACGACATGTTGGGACATTTCCAGCCGTGTTCAGTGCCACAAAAATTAGTATTTTTAGACAAAACGTGATCTTTTCCTCATTCTTACCAAGTTGTTTTTGTGCCTAAAGCAAAGCACACTTTAATCAAAGCGTTGTCACAAAAACAAAATATAAAGAAACATAAAGTTTCAATAGATCTCCTACATTTGAAACTTACAGTAAGTGCGACATATCTGTGGTTTGCAGGTTCTGGCCGTTGTGTTGGTAAAAGTCCTGATTCAAAATTACTTGAGTAAAAATACAGACATGTTATCAGCAAAATGTGCTGGACTAAGTACAAATTATACAGACTGGCTCCTTTCAAAGTGTTTTATTATTGTTAAATATTTTATTATTCTGTTTCATGTAGGAGTATTTTTAAAAGTTGTACTTCCTCAGCATGGAGCTACTTTTAGGTTGTACAACACTGCATCATATTATTAAAGCATGTCATATGTTTGTTTTTTATGTAAAAAGTAAGTAGTACCTTTAAATGTCAAATAGATGTAGTAGAGTAAAAGGCACATATTTCCCTCTGAAATGTGGTAGAATAGTATTATACAGTATTTTAATTAAGCACATGATGAGTAAATGTGCCACCACTGTTTGAGGCAGATGTTTAAAGACTTGTTTTTGTCACAACTTCATCTGAATGAAATTTTGGAGTTAAAAAATGCCTTTAAACAATCAAACAAACAGAAAAATAGCATTTTTAGGATATAACTCCGTTGTTTACTGCTGTGGTGACTGTGGCATAAAAGCACATTCCTGTCCTGGTTTTAAACGTCTTTTAACACTGTGGATGGAGAGATGAGGACAGCTTTCCTTCTCGATGCTCCTTGTTGTTAGTCTCTTCAGCCCTGTTGTCCGGTCTTCAAAAAACCTTGTATGTGGTTTTGTACTACTCTTTCATGTTCAGTAATGTTTCACTTTGACATGAGAGCAAACTGAGCATAGAGGATAATAGTTGACTCTTAAAGTGTTTACCGCTCCTGTGGATGGAGACGGGCGAGGTGTCGACGCTGATGGTCATGGCTCTCTCCTTCTGCTTGAAAAACTCTCGAGGGTTTCCTGACCGCTGAGCGATGATGGCCTTTGCCTCCTGAAAACACACACACACACACACAGGTTGATATATACAACAGTCTGGATTTTACTGTTCGGCAGGAGCAGCAGCTTAAACAAAGATTTGAAAATGATTTATAAAGCTTCATCCTGCAGAAAATGTCCAATATCTTCATTGTGGAATATATTCAAAATATGTTTCTATCCTTTATAAGAGTAAACCTGATAGATGACTTTGTTTTTTGAAGGTGCTCAATCAGACTCACCTCCACCTCAGACTCTTTCTTATCCAGGTTGAGGTCTTCGATGCTCGCCTCTGCTGTCTGCGGAGGAGAAGAATACAAATAGAGATGGAAACTTAAAAAGAAAACTAGCTGCAAAACAATAATTCAAGGATTGGAAACTAAAACATGTAAAAGGAAAATGACAGATCCAGTTCATAAACTTAAGGGAATGATCAGATGCCACCAGCGAGGGGCAATAGAGACTGCATTTGCTTCAGTCACTTGACATCATGTGCAGAAGCAAAGATCAACACTATAGAGAAACTACAGCGTCGACTGACTGAAAAATTAAAGACAGAAAAGCAATCTTGATGTACAGAGGGTCAGTTTAAAAGAACAGAGCATTTGTGATTATTTGGGGACGCAGACCAGTCATTGACATCCTGCTGGTTTCTTCCACACTTCCATCAGTAACAAATAATGCCTAAAGTTCCTTGAGCAAGGCAACATAGCCGCTCTGTGTGCGTGTGTGAACTCAACGCAAGGACAGAGATTAAGATGTTCAGAAGATTAGCTGAAATATCACAGCTGTGCTACCACGCAGCAGGCAGCTGATTGCAAGATGGGAAAAATAAACCACGCACACACACTGATAGACTGAAAACACTCTCACTGCCAGACTTTTAATTTTATTTATTTATTTATTTATTTTAAAAAAGCACACAGCGTATAATCACTTCCTTCAAAAACAAACCCTACTGTCACACAAATTGATTTCATTTTAAGGTCGCAGCATGACTGAAACCAGAGGCGTACAAATCTGGTCTTTACCATATTTTGGGTTGAGAAGTGATGCTTTGATGGGCACAGGGAGCAGAAACAGAAACACATTTTGTTTGAACACAGCATACTCAAGAAACCCAAACACTTCTAAATTACAGACGGATGAGCAAGACACAGTGCTGCAGCTGAATATAAACTGTTTTGGGCACTGAATTTGCTGCAATGAATAATTAATGACCAGCAGATTAAAAAAACACACAAACTTACTATGGTGGTCTGGTTCCGCAACCTCTCCTTGGCCTCTTCCTCTTCCTGCATCTTCTTCCTGTTCTCACACACATAAACACACAGATTAGAAAATACTTTACACTCCTGAGACCTTGGAGTTGTTCTGTATTAAAATGAAGCTTGATTATGAGTCACGTTCAAGTTTAAGAAAGAAAATGTTACTCAGCTTCTGCTTGAGGAGACGTTACTTTTTAAAACATATTAAACCTAAACTGAGGCAGTGACTATTCCTCTAAGATTCATGATTGTGCAGATCACCTATTGAGGATGTCACTCTGTCATTACGTCTCTATTAGACCTGTTGTATTTAAGCCTGTCGCAAACAACACACCTATTAAAAAGAAAATAAAAAGAGAGGAATGAGGATGATGATGACACAAAGATTTATTGTCTTATTATCTGATTTTAAAATTCAGACTCCTTTTACATTAACTATAACTCAATGAATGTCAGTGTTTGTGATAAAAGCATAGACTTAAAAACAATAAAAACTTCCTCCTTCTCATTTTATGGAGCCTCAGACACACCAAACAGACATCGAAGAACTAGCAGCGACGAAGGCCAACTGTTGCATTGCCTCACTTTGCTTGCGTCATGGCCAAAAAGTTGCGCTTGAACACAACACAAAGACTACAGCCAAAGGTGTAGTAGCACAAAAGTTCTGCGCTTGTGTATATAAATAACTCTCTAAACCAGCAGGTGGCAGTAGTTTGCATTCATCATTCAAAAGGGGAAATGACAGGACGGCTTTAAGACGCTAGTTAGCCAGTTAGCACATTGACACAGTTTCTTTCAACCTCTTGACTTAATCTGTTTGTTTACTTTCCTCACTTCCATTTTTCTACTCCTGCACAGAGCTGAACTGCCAATCTGAGTGAATTCATTCATCAATGAATGCGACCAGCCCCAACACGATTCAACATGCTGAATTGGCCCCAGGGAGCGATTAGCTGACATGAAACGCTAGAAAAAAAAAACGGGCGTTTTTCCGGCGTCTTTTTAGACGCGCGATTTTGTTGTAGACGCACGTAGACCCTGAAAAGTTAAAATATTTTCAACTTTTTGAACGTCAGATGCCAGCAGCTAGCACACATTGAATAAGCGCTTGCAGCATTTCAAGCATCTTTGAAGCCTCTCATTTCTGTGTGATCGCCCCCTTAAAGGAGCTGTATGCAATATTCAGAACATTAACAAAGCAGCAAACAACCATTTGCAACTGTATGTAAAAATATAGTGGAGTAGAGTAGAGTCTTGAGCAGAGTCAGGCCCTCTCTGTGCGTGTTGTCATCCGACCTTCTCTCTCTGATGTTGTGTTAGCTGGTCCGGCCACATGTGAGTCCCTGTGAATGTGTCCCACTGACCAGCTAATCGCTACCGTCCTGCTCTGTGCTTATTCGCTGGTTACCACTGATATCAGGATATCGGCATCCTCACAGAAGCGTAGCACCCACCATCCCTGATTCTTCCCTGATTAACAATGTTAGCTCTGTCAGCACTGTTGCAGTTGCAGAGTTAGCAACGTTAGCTTCTAGCAGCTCAGCCACCGCCATGTTAAAAACCGTGTCCAGACAATCCCTCACCCAGACTCTGAATCATACATATGCTCCGAATGTCACAAATAGCTCCTTTAGGCTTGACAAAATCCATGTAAGATGGATTTTATGATCGTCTTAGTCTGAGGATGGTTTGGGGGAACATGACTCAGACTGGTTTAACAGTCAGGGTCCTGTTTCAATAAATCTGCAACATGAGATCATTTACTGTCTTGCTGATTTTGACACCTTTCACTAATCAAAACAAAACAAAATGCAGTTAGTGCATGAGCATACAAATCCCCTGCAGGGAAAATTGATATGCAAATTACAAGCAACAATCAAATGTGAGATGTAGCGCTGCCATTTGTTATCTGCCTGTTAGCAGTGCTTGTAAATTGCTTTATTGTTTTGTAGAAGAATTCTCTGCAGATGCTTTTCTTGAAATTGATTTTTTTTGTATTTATGAGCATGATGTTGAGTGTTTGTGAATCTGTTCCTCACCTGTGCTCCTCGATCTGCCTCTCTCTCTCGCGGTACCTCTGCTCTCGGCTCTCCTGCTCTTTCCTCTCCAGCTCCATTCGCTCCTGCTCGAAGCGCTGCCGCTCCTCTGCTGCCTTCCTCTTCTCCTCCTCCTTCCTCACCTCCTCCTCGCGCTGAAGCAAACACAGAAAAACAAGACATTTGTTTCTCACAGTCCAAGGTCATGTCTTCAGAAGTCTTGTTTTGTCCGACCAAAAGTCTGAGACCAAAGATGTTCAGAGAGCACTGTCAATTAATTAGCCTGTGTGATGACTGACTTATAATTTAGTTCACTTCCAATGGTTCACCTTGCAGCTCAATATCTAGAGTTTCTGAAACTGTGAAGGGCAGATCCAGTGAACACCCCAAAGCTTAATGAGGCTTGCTGTCATTTTACATTTTGTTTGAACATGCTCAGGGCAACACAGCTGGAGGACGCTGCAAAATTTGTCTTTGTTTGTCACTCCCACTCTCCTCCAAACACAGCTGGGAATCACATTAAATGTATTTATGCAACACTAATCAGATAAAGCAGAACAGTTCGACATTTTGATAAACACTGTTATTTCCTTTCTGATGGAGTTAGGTTAAAAGATCGATACCACCCTAATTAGTTAGCTATTAACACGTTACATTTTGTTTGCTTAATACATTAAAATGTTGCCCTGTTACAGAGGTTACGGGTCAGACTACTTCTCCAATGGTGGCAACTGCTTAGGGCCAAGAAAGAGTCCACCACATAACCCCAATAGAGTCGTTTTTGTACTTCAATTATTGTGCGAATAAAACAAAGAGTTAAGTTTAAAAACTAGAAAAAAAGACCAAGAACCAGCCTAGTTACTGGTACAGTTTACGTCCATGCCTGTAAAAAGTGTCACCAATTCAATGACTAAGCAAACGTCTCTTTCTGTTCCTGAGACATGACAATAATAGGCAGAGAGGGGTTTCTGCAGAACATTATGATGTCACCTGTCGTGTTCTTGAGATATCACGTTCACAAGAATGAGATGGATGCAAGGTCACGGTGACCTTGACCTTTGACCAACAAAAACTTATCGCTTCATCCTTGGGTCCAAGTGGACATTTGTGCCAAATCTGAAAAGAATTCCCTCAAGGTGTTGTTCAGATACTGTGTTTACGAGAATGGGATGGACAGACATATAAGTACTATTAGTCTTCTCATCTGAGACTGTGGAAGAAAGCAAATGAGCAAAACTTCCTTTAAACTTGGCTGTTGAGAATAAACCCCTGATGATTCCTTAAAAACAGTTGCACTATGATCTAGTAATAACATTTGTCTCCATTAAAAAAAAAATCTAAATGATACTTTAATGGATTATTCCAATTTATTGACCTACAACTTGGGTCTAATTTTTGGAAATGGAAACATCCATCACAGTTTACAGACCATATTTTCCTGTACAATGCAGGATTACTACCAACATTTTGAGCACAGTTAGTTTTAGTTTGACCTCCGAATAGAGCGATGGTGAGGGCAGTGTTATCACAACTTAGGTATTATGTGTAGATGCAACCAAAATTGTAATAAATCAGAATTGCTGTTACTTTGCTTTTTTGACTAATGATGCAGGATTAAACTGTTTCCTTTCACTTCCTTTCCTTTCTGCCCTCCATTTTCCTCCTCTTCCTCCTTCTCTCCTCTTGCACACCTACCTTGGCCTGCTCCCAGAACTCCTCTCTATTGATTTTCTTCATCTCCACCTCTGCATTGGTCTTCTCGTACACTGTGCCCTGCATCGAGGGAGACAGAGAGAGGGCAGTGAGACACTGAGACAAAGGCAGATAAAGGCTGAGTCATAAGAGCAGCCAGGAGAACAGTGTAAGTGTTAATGACCACATGTCTTTATTTGAGAGGTGTTATAACAAATACACAAAATATATCAGGTTAAATTTTGGCAAAACCGTCTGTAAAAGTGTGTATTTATATATTTCCATGTGATTTAATGGAATTACAATCTCCCTTTAAACTGCAATTGTCAAACTGCACTGGTGGTCTGCATGGTATTAAGCAAAGTACAGTTCGCACTTGGCACTAAACATAATTCTTCATGAAAAAACGAAACAAAAAAAAACACATCTGGTGAAAATGAGTGAACCTTTTTTTTTTTCCAAACCACACAGTCAGTTGGAAAAAAGTCAGCTTACAAGTTACAAATAAGAAGCATCATAAAAGCCAGTTGGATCATAAATGACAGTGTTGACAGTTGTTACACTGCAGCTGCTGCAGCTGACGATACTGTACCTTCACAGACCAACAGGATGAACGAACAAACAACGTTATGTGCTTAGAAGTTCCTACGTGCTGTTAACTATTCACCAGCTGTTGCTCATTAGACCAAACAACCTTAAACGCTGTCTGAAAATGATGCTTAATGCATTCACCTTGATCCTTTATGTACATAATAACTTTATTCTAGTTCTGAAGAGCATACAGACACAATCAATTCTGCATCTTTTTCAAATTACTGTCAGGCAGACGGCGTATAAAGCAGACAGCAGTGCAGAGCTCAGAAAAAGAAACTGACAGTTAGAAAAAAGAAATGCATGGAGTAAATTAAAATTTTAAAAATGTCAAAACAGTTGTGTACTATTCTTTCAGATTTTTACAGCTTCCTACGAAGGCATTATTAATTCTGCTCTTACTGTATAGAATAGTAAACTTATTTTTGATTTTTAATTTTATATACTTCATTAATCCCTGAGGGGAAATTCAATCTTTTCACTCCGTTGTCATAAACACACAAGCCTGAAATACACACACATGCAGAAACAGGACCTATAGAGGGAATCGCCTTGTTGTTTACAAATACTTCCAGGTAGAAAAGCCACTGAGCTACTGCCGCCGCCCCAAACAATCAAAAGCCTGAGTATATGATCAGAACAAGAAGAAGAAGAAAACGACAAAGAAGAAGAAGACACTTATTTTCTAAGTGTGTGTGTGCGTCTACTCTCTCTGTCTCCGTACCACATCTTTGTGCTCCTCCTCTCGGGTTCTCAGGCGGCTCAGGACCGGACTCGCAACTGACACAGTCCCGTTGGTCAGCCGCTGCCCGATGGCTGACGGGTCAATGTCGTCCAGACTGCTGGCGTTGACAATGACCTCCACCCCCTGGAAAGAAAGAAAGAAAGAAAGAAAGAGAGAGAGATCTACATCAGGCCTCTTCTTATATAATATTGTTATTAGCAGTGGTGGAAGAAGTTTTCACATTTTGATTTTTAATCTTCAAGTAAAAGTAGCATAATGACTGTGAAATACATTAGATGTCTTCAAGACTGGAATTATGTAAAAGTAGAAAATTATCACCTGCAAAATGTACTTACAATATCAAAAGTAAAACTCATTGGGCATAATGATTTCCTTCAGGGTGTGATAATATCATAATATCAACTTAATACAGTGTTGGATAGTTTAATCTGTAACTATAATATTACTTTTCCTCTCTAATGCAAGTTTTTGCTGTTTAAAGGTTTTAAAAGTACTTCTGATTTGTAAAGTATTATATCTGCATTTTCCCCCGTCCTTTGTTTTTTTCATCCTTGTTAATCTTCCTACTACATATGTCAACTAATATCAGTTAATACTGCACCTGACTATGGTGTAATGAGGAAACTTAATTTAATCACACCTCTGTTTTCAATGCAAGAGTCAAACCAGATCTCTGTATAGTGTATTGTACAGTAATATACAGCAATATAGAAATATAGTTGTATGGAGTGGTATCAATAAAAAGTTTTGGGACTTGGTGTGTGTGTGTGTGTGTGTGTGTGTGTGTGTGTGTGTGTGTGTGTGTGTATTTATGTACTATCCCAAAAAGGGTCATTGACAGCATCGTTGGTGTGATGAAGTCGAGGCTGTGTGGGAGTGGAAGTGCTACTTAGAACAATGACACTTCAACACACTCACACACGCACACACTCACACACACACACACACACACACACACACACACACACACACACACACACACACACACACACACACACACACACACACACACACACACAAAGAATTTGACTCCTCTACAAATCCAAAAATACACTCAGCCAGGTGTACAGGTGTGAATTCACAGCTGTGTTGGACACACACACACACACACACACACACACACTCGGTGGGTGTCATTCAGCTCAGAGCTCTCAGCACAGAGATTACTTTTAAAAAAAGATGCTATTAGTCATGCACTGTAACGCACACACACACACACACACACACACACACACACACACACACACACACACACACACACACACACACACCCTCTCTTGATCCTCCTACAGGTTTAAAGTGCTGTAGCATCTTCCTGAGAGTTGATTGAAAACATCACACACACACATTCTGTATGTGACACAAAACTGAAACAGATTATGAAGCAATCAGTTCAGATCGGCAGCATGAGATCACAGTAACCCTCTTTCTAAAAGTCAAACGTGGCAGTGTGAGCTTGATACTTGCTCCAGTGTTCCCCTCACAGTATCACTCAGTTAAGTTTAGTTACTATGGACATTACAACTTAATATTTATGCATATTTATGCTGACATTGGTGTAGACACACAGAAATACATTCACACAAAATGCAGGTGTGTCTACTGTGGTGTTAAGTGTGAGAACAAATTTTCTCTTTTAGCCATGAGTTCCTCTAATACCTAGAATGAAAACATTTCAGTTCAGTTGGTAGACAGCTCCGAAAAGGACTGGAGGTCCACATGAGGTTTTGCAACGTGCCAGTTACTGTTTCAGGCCCGTGTGCTGGTGTCGTGTAGCAAATTCATTACGCAGAAAAGGAGCGTGATCATATACATGTAGGCGTTAAAAATAAGCTCTCAGTTTATTAAGCTTACAAAGCATAGTGTGTTTTTTCAAGACGTGACAATGGCGCCAACTCATTGTTTCATTTCCATAATCAACTGTGACCAGTTAATGATGACGTTTAATAGGAGTGTGAACATCATGTCATGCATGAGGCAAAGAAGAGGGAGTGCTGCAGTAGGTTACAGCACAATGTAGTTAGCTGTAAAAAATCTGGTGCTCTTGGGGGCAAATAGTCACAAAAAGATAAAAACATCGACTGGCCAGCTCACTCAGTGTAAAAGTCAGAGAGCCTTGGAGGCATTTTTGGACTGCCTGCCTGTACCATGGGCTTTTACACTGAGTGAGCTGGTCAGTCACTGTTTTTTATCTTTATGTAACATTTAGTTTACTTTTTTGCAGATATCGTGCACTTGTCTGTCAAATCTTAGATGCGAGACTAAGATTATTCCTGCGTACTGGACACTGTCAGCCTCACTGATAACCGCATTCTTTATATTTACCATAAAGAAGTTAATAAAATCATTTGTGCTGTAGAAATCTGCTCTACTGAAATTTACGACTTCAGTTGAACCAGGTGTCCTGCAGGATTAAGTTAAGTTAGATATTCAGGTGCAACCAAGACCAAAACCAAGCAACACAGCTTAAGTCAGTCTTAGGACGCATTCACACTGGCGCTATTTGGTCCGATTTAAATGAACCCTGGTCCACTTCCACAGATAGTTCAGTTCGTTTGGAGTGGTGTGAACGCTCATTTGAACTCAGACCAAACGAGCAAAGCCTGGTCTGCTTGAAAACCGGGGATCTCGGTTCACTTGCAAGTGAACCCTGGTGCGGTTCGCTAACAGTGAGAAATGCAAACAGACAATCCAGCGAACTAAAGAGAGGAAGTGAACCAAAGAGAGGCACTACTGCCCTAAAATAAGCAGCTGTTGTAACTGTGTGATGTTGTCCAGGCGGTTTGGTCCGCTTTAAAAAATGCAGTGTGAAAGTGAATCGAACCAAATGAAGGTGTGAAATTAAACCCTGAGCCCCCCGAACTATCCTGGTGTGAATGCGCCCTTAAACCTTAAACTGCAAATTAGCTAATGATGGAGCAACAGCCCCACAGTTTCTTACTAACCTGCCGTGCACCAACATTAGTTATATATACAGAATAAATCTATATATTTATCTGTATTTCCAGAGCCAAGTTATGAGTCAGTTTGGTTCTCTGAAGCCACAGCAGAAGCCAATAAGGATCCAAATACACAAATATGAAAATAAAATAAATGTTTAATATGCAAACTTGTGGGAGATTTTTTTAAGGCCTGACCTGTAAGAAGTCTGCGATGGTGGCAACGTGGCTGGCGCAGGCACACTTCCTGGCATCCGGCACGTCGTCCCCGACCTGAGAGGAAGAGGGAGACAGAGAGAGAGAAGAGGAGGGAGGAAGGGAGACGGGGAAAAACAGAGAAGAGATGGTGACCCTCAAAAAAAAAGATGCAAAAGAAGTTCAACAGCACCAGAAACATAGTCAAAAGCAGCAGAGGAACACACCTGCTGCTGTGAAGTGTTAGTGATTGGATTCACGAGGACAGTTTCCCCCTCGTTCTGCTCTAAACGGAGCTTTTTGTTCAGACGTGGTTATGCTCACTTATTGAAACGGTCTGTATTATAACAGGCTGGATGTCATTCAGTAATCACAGCTTATTCAAACCAACACAATACAAAGCCAGTAAGCAGCAATTACAGAGAGAAAAGAAACGCGGCCTCATCTCATCTGAACTAATATAAGCACTTCATCTGTGTCCATCTGCGTGTATCTGATTGAAAAAGAGAAAGCAGAAGAGATAGTGTTTGTGTAGTGTATTTAAGACTTTTAGGTGGAATTCTGTTCGTTTTCAATACATTTTTGTGTTAATTTCAGCTTGTTTTGGCCCAATATACTGCGGTCTGGGGCTCTTTTTGCTGCTAGTGTTGCTGTGTTACATTGTGATGGCTCATTTAAACACCCAATGTGTCTCTCAGTCTCCATTTACTGCAATTACCGGATCTCTCTATCGCTTCCTGTCATTTTGTGTCCTAGAAATCCCATTTATATTCGACTAATTTGCAACAGCAAATATGTTTGGAGGGAAACATTATTCCAACAAAATAACATTTTTATCATCACAGTGATGAAACATTTAAATAATGTGTGTCTGACAAAAATGTTCATACTGATATCCTGTATGTTAAGAGATTTTTATGAGATTTCCCTGCTATATTCACTCATAATACAAGCATGGTTACATATTTTATGGTTATGTTTAGGCAACTCCCTTGTTAAGTTGAGGGAAATATTGTGGTTTAATATCCAATGCTTGGCAACTCACACCAAAACAATCTAGATTGATATACAGCACAGCAAGTAAGAGGAAAAATATGACTTTGGGATGAGTCCCTTCAAGTAACAGCACTTTTGTTGATGGCAGATGCTATTTGCACCCAAGTGTCTGTAGCCAAGAATGCTTTTTACACTCAGGTATAAAGAGTCAACGTGGCTGACGTTAACACAAATGAGTCTATTCAGCTGTTCTGCTAAAGTTGATGTGCAAAATGTGCATTCAGCTGTTTTATACACCCCAAAACTATGTCTTAAAATGGAGAGCGAGAGAGAGAGAGAGTCACTCACACCTCAGTCTCCTGTGTGAAAGTCCTGTGCTTGACCCATTCACCCATCACATCTTACTCCCTGCATGTGTTGCTCTTTCTACCACGTCGCTTGGCCATGTGGCAGTGCATTTGTGAGATTTTTCTCATAAATTTTGCACTTTAATCTCAGATAATATAGAACAAAGTACATGTTCATTGTCCACCAGGAGTGGAAACACAAGAGACGACAACACGGTTATTACAAAACACTTAAGACGTTAAATTAGCTCATTGTCTGTCTGTGGGTTAAAACTCGTCAGTCAGTTTGTTGAGTTAAGGGTACTGATGGCACTTGGGATGAAGAACTCCTTAAATACACTTTTAGTTGCCAGAGAGACTCTGTAGCGCATACCGGAGCTCAAGAGATCAAACTGGCTGAAGAGAGGATGGAGCTATCTGCCAAGATACTCTTTGCTTTCTTTCTCGTCCTTCCTGTCAAGAGTTGGGTCGAGGGCTTTTGTGGCTTGCCAACTACTTTACTTACCATTGTCACAATTCTGGAGTGTTCATTCTTGGATGTACAGTTAAGATGACCATACCAGGCAGGGAGGTGAAAAGTTAAAACACTCTTAACCATAGTTTTGTACACTAATTCCAAAATCTGCTTACTTACTTAAACTTCCACCGAGGCCACTGTGTTTCCTAAGAAAATTCACTCAGTATATTCGTGGGAGTACTGGAATTAGCGAGCAGCTAGTAGCAAGAGGGAAACACAAACCTGACAGACACTGTAAAGATGAGCAACTGGGGAGACAAGTAAATTTGCACAACTCCTGTTTAAAAAGGGCTAAGGTTTGAAATTTCCCGCAGTTTCAACACGTTATCCATCGAGTGAAACTGGCTCTGTCTTCATATCTTGTTTTTTTATTTGTTTGTTTTTGTTATATCAAAGATTGGCTCGTACTCGCTCTAACCATGAACTTAATTTCTAGGAGACCAGTTTCTTTAATTTCACCTCTCTCCTTCCATTTTCACGTCTTCTCTCCAGTCTCTCCACATCTCTCCCTCTTCCTCTCTGCACTCTCATTATGTAGATGCACTTGCTCAGGATGCTCCTGCTGTTGTCAGGTTCAAAAAGTAAAACATTCATCTTCAGGCTCTCAGATGAACTCAGACTGTGTTTAAATGCTATTAACACACTCTGTTGGAGACTGTTGCTGCGATAAAATGAGCTCCAACATCACAAATTATTCATTTCTTCCTGTTACATTTCCTTTTCATCATGAATTAATTGGTGGACAAATTTCTCCGGCTCTGTTTCATGTGTGGTCGTGACTCAGCTCTACATCTTTCCTCTGTCTGGCCTGCAACTGGTCCTGTCCCACTTACATGCATGGGGGAGTTGCAGAACATTAGAAACACCTGTGACTGTAATGCAGGCCAGGACAACACCATCACTAACTATGACCTCAGTGCTGAAACTTATAATTGAATTAAAACCTCTGTGACGGTGTGTCTCTGTGACACAACCTGAACAAGAGGATGTTGGATTGCATTTCGCTGTGCAGGTGTACCTAATAAAGTGGGCACTGAGCATATATCTGCAGCTTTACACTGCGGCAGGCAAGAAAAGTAACACCATCCAATCACAGAGCTGCTGAGACTGCAACTCTGTGAGTGCATGATGTAATGATGTCGACAGAACCTGGATTCAGGAGCTGCATGCGGTGACATGGTGCGTCCTTGTTAAATAAATGGTTGAATTAAAAATGTGCGGTGACCCTTAATGACTCTGATATTCCCACTTTAAGGACATTCCAGTGTGTGTGTGTGTGTGTGTGTGCGCTGCCCGGAGTGTTAAGCATAGCGTCACGCACATCCCATTCCCCCTGTGACCCGGCGACTCACCCAGTTGATGAGGATGTATCGTGGCAGAGCGGCAGAGGGGTCCTTCAGGCTGCAGAAGCCGTACATCACCCTGGCACTGTCAAAGGTCAGTGTGATCTCTGCCAGACCGCCTCCTGCACCACAGAACAAGAGGCTGCATTAAGTACCCGCTGTAATGTTTCTGTTACACTGTCCTCTACCAGGGAGAAGCTGGTAAGAGATAAACAACTAGCAAACAAATAAATCAACTTATAAAATACAGTACAAAGCAATCAGAGATCATTTAATGCAACTCTGCCAAGACACACAACCAACTACATGCACTACTGTTTTAAACCTGCAAAAGGTGTGGACGTGAGTCATATGACTTGGATTCAAGTCGGACTCAAGTCACAGTTTTGATGACTTTAGACTCGAGAAATTTAAAACAGACATCAGGAATCTTGACCGGGACTTTTAACGCCAGTGACTCGCGACTTCACTCGAACTTGAGCCTTTTGATCTTAAAATACTTGACACCATCCCCCAAGCCCAAAGTGTGCCGTGGATCAATTAATTTCCCTTCATTTCCTTATCAATTAATGTTAAGGTTTTAGTTTTATTTAGACATAATACAGAAACACTGCTTTATCACTTTAAAGGAAAAAATAGTCTTACAGAAAATGTCTTGCAAATTTGGGAAGAAAAAGTTTTAGACATTTTATATACAACAATATACGATGATTAATCACAACACGACAGGAAAATTCATTCTGTTGTGGATACCAGTGCTATATGCCATTAAAGTGCAATGTCAGCTTTAATTTTTAATGATTAAAAGTTCAAGTGAAAAACATCCATCCATCTTCGTAACCGCGTATCCTCTTGGGCTGGAGTCTATCTCAGCTGACACTGGGTGAGAGGCAGGGTTCACCCTGGACAGGTCACCAGACTATCGCAGGGCTGACACATAGAGACAGACAACCATTCACACTCACATTCACACCTTCGGACAATTTAGAGTCACCAGTTAACCTGCATGTCTTTGGACTGTGGGAGGAAGCTGGAGCACCTGGAGGAAAACCCACGCTGACACGGGGAGAACATGCAAACTCCACACAAAAGGAAAAAGACCATTCAAGATTTTGTAAATTTAATATATTATTACTCATTAAATTTGGTAAAGAGTGCATTCTGACTTGTGTAGGACTTGAACCTTAGGACATGACCTTTGACTTGTACTGTAAGTCTCGACCCTGGACTTGACTGCAAAGACCTGACACTAAGTTGTGACTTGCAGAACAATGACTTGGTCCTGCCTCTGTATAAATGCAGTCTGGGAACATTAATGCTTTGTACAAGGATGAATTGCAAAAACAACTGAAGTGAATCAGACTTTTAAATTTAAATTTATTATGCAACTCTAGCAGCGCTTATTCGTCAAACACCAATAAGATGTCTTGGTTTACTGACTTAAGTTTTGCAGTTATTTGGACTTTCAGAGAGGTATTTGAGGTATTTTGTGTTTTCAGGCATAAAAACAGCTACTGTCAACTACTGTACAATTTATACTTTGAGTACTTAAAATCTACTCGAATATTTCCATGCTATGCTACTTTATTCTCCTACTCCTATATTGATTTGTCAGCCATACTTTGCAAATTATTAAAAACTTCAGTTTATAAAATACAACACATTGTGACAGATTAAAATGCTTCTTACAGTTGTTTACACTGTAAAAAATAATATAATAATAATAAGGGGCATAGTTTTAGTTTAGATAATTTAGGTACAAATTTCTTGTTTTGAGCTTTTACTAAAGAAGTATTCTGTATGCATGACCTTTACTTGTAATAGAGTGTTTTTACATATTTGTATTGCAGCTTTTACTTAAGTAAATAATCTGAATACTTCCTCCAGCACCGTCTGCAGAGCAGCAGCAACGTGTTCCAGGCTGCTAGTTTTTTGCCTCAGATTATGATCCTGTTCTCTGAATCTCAGCGCAGCTTCAGATGTCAGAGATGTCTGTGCACACATTTGTAAACACCACACATACAAACACACAAACACGACTGCGGTCTATTGGTTCAGCTCTGAGGAGGCACATAGATTCCTCTGAGGTTTACAGTGCAGATGAACAAACTGCGTTTCCTCTCCGTCGCTGCTGAAATATTCACGTCTCTCTCAGGAAAAGCTGCCGACATGAAGGAAACTAAGACCACTGCTGGCAGAAGTGGCTCTTTATCATGCAGCTCTCCAGCATTAGTGATGCACACACTTCACTGTAGTAGCTCCAGTTTATTCCGCTCATGTTTTTATATTCAGGAACTTCCGCGCTGATGATTACATTAGACTCACAGAATAAGCTGCGGCTCTCATCAAAAGTAAATCAAAGTAAAACCCAGGGACATGTTTCTGAGGACGTGTCTGAGGCTGGCACACGAAAAGACCAAAACCAACAATATGTTTGTTTGCCTCCCGGTACCTGTCTCAGTGACTTCCCTACCTGTCTGTGGCTCTCAGTAAGGCTGGATAAAACGTCCACCTTACAACTGAAGGAGAGATGTTAACTATAACTCCTAAGAAATATCCAATCATGGGAGCTTCAGACTCTGTTATATGCTCCGTCAACGGCAAACCTACGTAAAAGATTAAAAGCTGGTAAAACATTTAACAGTTTAAAATGTAATGTGTATATTACTATGCAGTGGATGTGCTTTTGGCTTAATATACCCAGTTTAACTGTCATAATCAAGGCTGCAAATGATGCAAAATCCTGCTTAATAACACCCAGTTCTGGTGACACAATCTCCGCTCTAAGTGCCACAATGTCTCACTAAAAACATCTGGTTTTCTTGTTTCTTGTTCCCCAACACTGGTCTGCAGCCTGGCAGCCGTCTTGCAGCCTCAATTATCCAGAAGACTCCTTGTGTTTTCATTAAATCGATCGTTACAAGAAAACTCAGAAGGCTGATGAAAATACAACCACACATTTCTCCCAAAGTAAGGTTAAGTGCAGTAAAATAAAATGTAACGTGTTGTTTATGACCTATTTTCCAGTTCCAGCTTGTGCATAAATAATTAACTCTATTGTGAATGTAGCTAATTACAGAGACCTGCACTGGTTATATCGATCTGTTTATTGTCCTTAGAAAAACCCTACTTACAATTTTACACTCTCACTGCTCAGAAAAATATCTTCATTATATTTTCCTCCACTGTGTGTACTCCAAAGTAGATATTTACACCCACATCAAAGCAATCTTTATAGAGATATTATGTCATTAAAGTCTGAATGACAACATTAACTACATATGTGATAAACAAGATGAATTTGGTTGAAAGTGTGCAAGAGATTTGTCCATATTTGCTAATTCAGACATGATGCACCAATATCATTAAAGGGAGGAAGGAGTAAGACATTATGTGAGGGCATGTGTGTGCATCAAATACAGAGGAATCTCATTAAACTGTAATGATCATGCAGCGCGTCATTAACTGTAGTAATAATGAATCCAGCTCTCTGATGGCTCGGTAACAATCAGGAGACAAAGAACATGATCATTTTTCCCCTAAAGCAGCAGCAGAACCTGCAGAGCTCATCAGAGCGTCAACCACGGGTCTGCAGCAGCAAATTACAGCCACCTCCACACATGATGTTAACATGCTTTTAGGCAGCCATGTTCGTTAAGACATAAAATAAATGAGAACAGCAAGAAGTCACGTTTGGGAGAGATTAAACTGGTGAACAAAAAAGCATAAACTTACCTCCTGATGATGCCATTGTCAAATCATTGCTTTCATCCTCATATGTGTACAAGGCCCTGTGAGAAAGAGAGAAAGAGACACAATTTCAACAATCTGATTTTGCATGAAACAATCAGTCAAACAATTAATTTACAGATTTTTAAGCAACAAAAGACGACAACCATGTGAGACTGTTGGTGAACCTATGGTGCTTTGAGCTAAACGCTAAAGTCAGTGTACAAACATGCTCACAATAGCCCCTTTTCCACCGCAGGATCTTTTATCAATTACCCGGAATTTTGAAAAACTTCTGCACGTTTCCACCGAAATTACCCAGGTAAAAAACTTAAAATACTTTTAAACTGAGCTGCTGGCTGAGACAAACAGCCCCAGCCACATATCTTCAGAACACTCCGACACCAAAATGGCAAATTTCAGACGGACCAATTAGGAGAAAATTTACTTTGTTCAAGACCTGTCTCTGTCTCAACAACACACTCTCGCGAGATCTGGCAACAGATATCTCCTCTCTGGTGCTGAAATCAGTGCAGTTTCACCAAAGATACTGGATTAAAAAAAGATTTTTTCCAGCAGGAACATGATTGAGCTAGCAAAGCAGTTTTGTGCTACTGTTAGGGCTGTCAAAATTGCTCAAAAATGACGTTCGAATATTCCTTCTAAAAATAACTCATAGGTTCGAACCATTCAAATATTTTTTTTTTCGCATTATGTTCACAAGAGGGCAAACTAATACAAAGAAACATACTTATAAAACACATAAAACAATTATCTATAACATTACGTTATAAACCTCTCGCTCGCCCTCCCTCTCTGACCCGTCAGGCCACACTGCCCGCGGAAGCACTGCGAATAGTCTTGAAGCGCCTCGAAGCGAAGCCAGCTTCTTTTCGGCGCCCATGTTAACCGACTGTGGCAGCCGGCGTGGATGACACAATGTGTTTAGCCTTTCTGAATTCTAACATTAGCACGAAACACAAATTTCACCATGGAGCTAATGTCATTAGGTTTGTGTGTATTTGATAAAAAACAGAAGTGTTGGACACATTAAAATCTTGACCTGATGATGGCACAAGATGAAAAATCGGAGTTAGTAGGAAACATCTTCTGAGCGCCGTAGATGTCTGTGCAATATTACAATACAATCCATCTGACACTTGTTCGGATATTTCACTAGGATGTAAAAATGTCACCCTGCTCGAGTCACTAAAGGAAGAGTCAGGAGAGCAGCATGCTAACACACTCAGCTAAGGTGGTAAACATGGTAAACACACCTGTTTACCTGCTAAACATCAGCATTACAGCACCGTCATTGTGGGGATGTTAGCATGCCGATATTAGCATTTAGCTCGAGGCACGGCTGCGCCTAAGTAGTCTCACAGAAGCACTTGCATGACAGTCGACTCTTAGCCTTGTTTTTACAACACATTACATTTATTTGGCACTTTTGCCCCAAGCAACTTAGAGTAAGTGCCCTCAATCCCTGCCGTATATGAGCAAGAGGCAGAAGTTATCAAAATTTGCGAGTGCATCTCTCTCGGTGCTACAGAACGAGAGCTCAGAAGTGCTTTCCCATTTCAAAAACCCATCCTCTATATTCCCTAACAGTGTTTCAGGCTGATGTTGATTCAGTTAGCTGTCTGTTATCACTGCAGTGCTACACGCCACAACCATACTCCTCTCTTTGCTGCAGTCACATACCAGTTGATTAACACCAGATAAAAACCAGCTGCTTCCTGATGAAGATGGCTGAGGAAAGTGACGCAGGTCGACACAACAAGTGACTCCAGACTCTAGAGTTACAAACCTCTTTAGGATGACTGATAGAGCTGCTTTATCTGCTCGAGCCTGTGTGTGTGTAAAGCAGATTACTTGGTTTGATTAATGACTGTGGGAACTCTTGTCAGTCTCTGCATGGATTAGAAAAGCGCACACGTCCTTAACAAACACAGTTTTGTACCGCTGAGGACGTTCATTGACATAATACAGTTCGCTCAGCTTTTTAACTCTAACTCGATAAACAAGACAAAATGTCCTCACTTTCCAGTTTAAAACTTTGGCCTGCACAAATATAAAAGACCAGACACTCACACACTGTCACAAATGTTCTCTCTCAGCCCGACCTCTGTTGCCCTCTCCACTGAAGTCCTCTTTTCTAACACAACAGACGCAATTACTCACATCCACAGTACATATACAGGCACACTCAGTGCATTATATAAAATCAATTACTGTACGTGCCCACACACACATCCTCATGCTTTCACACACATACACTCCTGACCTCTTTGGCTGGGGTTAAATAAAGGTGACAGACAAACAGTTTAGTCGACATTTGCGGATTAAAACTGTTTGACCTTCTGGAATGACCCCGCTGAAAAATCCATTTACTTGCAGGTTAGACTGAACTCTTTACAACAAAACAACAAGTCTGTAGCCCTATCATCCATTTATATACAAGAATTCATACATCTATACCACTAGTGGGGTAAAAACGTAAAGTTTGTTGCCACAGTCTAAATGGTTTATCATCTGTACAGTGGCCATTTAAGGACATCTCAGAGTCAGCAGATTGAGCTCCACATTGTCAGACCTCGCTTTCATTCATCTAAGTCAGCTTCAGCTGGATTTAGGCTAAGCTATACTTTATCCTGTATTATTTAGGTTTTATCTTGTCTATTCCATCTTTAAACTACAATTACTGCCTCACGGTTTTATGCCTCTACGAACTCGTCAAGTTGTAAGCACATAGATGCTCCACACACATCTTTACATCTTCTATACAATCAGCACAGTTTGAAGGTGTGCACCCAAGATTAGTGTCACCATTTCAGTATTGAAACAAATGTCTTCCCTTCTGTTCCTGAGTTACAATGTCAAATATTTATCAGAGAAGTGTTTTTGCAGAACATGATGACATCACAGCAAGCTGACCTTTGACCTTTTAGATACGAAATGTCATCATTACCTCCGCCGAGGAGGTTATGTTTTCACCGGCGTTGGTCTGTTTGTCTGCAACATAACTCAAAAAGTTATATACGGATTTTGATGACATTCTCAGGAAAGGTGGATAATGGGACAAGGAAGAGATGATAAAGTTTTGGTGGTGATCGGTTGAAGCAAAGTGGATAAAATAATAGAAAAGTCTATGGTCTGACAGCCTCAGCAGCAATTAAGACGGTGAAAATGGCGCCAGCTGGTGACCGGAAAGCACGTCTTGTTCTACTTGCTAATATTCTTGTAATTCTAAAGTTGAAATTAATGTTCTGTGTTGAAAAAAAAGGAAGTGAAAAGCACAAAAAACATTATATTCTGTGATGGTACAAAATAAAAATGAAATAAATACACCACAGTGTCTCCATGGTGAAGGCATATATAACCTAATAATGATAGTGATGCAAATAACCTCATTGTGATGCAGGCTGCAAAATCTGATGCAGAGGGGGAGGAGATATCACCTACTTGGCGGAGGTCTGCTTTTCTAGTTTCATAATTTTATCCTATTAGACACTTTTAGACGCCTCTGACCTTCAACTAACAACTTCTAATCAGTTCATTGTTGAGTCCGAGTGGACGTCTGTGCCAATACTGAAGTAGTTACGTGAAGGTGTTCTTGACATACTGCGTTCACAAGAATGCAACGGACAAGGTCACAGCGACATTGACCTTTGACCACCAAATTCTGATCAGTTCATCCCTGACTCAAATTGGATGTTTGTGCTAAATTTGAAGAAATTCCCTCAGCAGACAGACAGACCTGAAAACATAATGCCTTCAGCCACGACTATAAACGGCACAGAGGCAGAACAACACTGATTAACAAAAAATATATGACCATAATCCGTCTTGTGCACCGTGTTATGCACACACTCAATCGCAAATGGATCCCTCACAGACTCCAGACACAGATTATTTACTCTAAGTAAATGAATCAATACCACAGCATAAAGATACTCCATGACAAACACAGGCAGAGAAGTGGCAACAAATGTACTTCAGGTAAAAAAAAACTACAGCCAGTAGTGTGTTAGCAATATATATCATTGGATCACCATTATTGATGCATAACATAATCATGTGCTGGTGAAGGTGAAGCTACTGTAATTGCAACTGCTAAATTCACTTGGGTAGAGCAATCCTAAACAATGCACCATTTATTTAACACATCTGAAAAGAAACAGGACGTTACAGCTGTCAGATAAATATAGAGGAGTGTTTCCCTCTGAAATGTGGCACTACATGTAGCATAAAACTGATATACTGAAGTTAAGTACCTCCACACTGCAGTTAAGAACATAACTTGACTAAATGCATTTAGTAACCTTCCAACACTGGGAGTATCTTTAGATACGTTTCCATGGGTATAAAACAATATTTTGACATGCAGCATGTGTTTAAATGATGGACTTTCTGTTGGGTCAGCTGGAGAGGATTTAAACACGTCAGTGCTTCCAGCTTTATTGGCTCTGGATGACTACAAGATTTTCACTCTAACGTCGACCGACTCTCCATCAAATCAGGGGAAGTTATGGAAACTGAAACCAAGAGGACGAGACGGAGATCGAAATTGATTTTTCTACATATGACATGCAGGGATTGAGGTTAGAGAAATTACCCTTTAATCTATCAGGGTTTAAACAGGAGATATAAACTGGGGGGCAGAGCACTGTAGATTATTGAAGATTATATTGATTTAAAAAAACAACTGCAATATAAAACTCTTCACCAAACTCTCAATCAGCACAAAAGCTCTGAGCTGCTGCCAGTAATTTATATCGATGTAGTGTTTCTGTGTGTCATTTGTGAGTGAGTGTGAGTGCACTTTGTCTTCATTGGGTTAATTAACAATTTTCTATCTGCAAACTTTAGTTAGCACAAGAAATTAAGCTTTTCTAGTTTACCCTTAACAAGTTCCCCACTGTGGAAGCACACTTTGTTTGTTTCCTCATTTTAATCCTACTGTCTTGTATGAACTCAAACATACAAACTAAACAGATACAGTATATGCTGCAGTGATATTGGGATCTTAAATAGCTTAAAATGATAGAATTGTGAGGCTTTTTAAATGTAGTTTGTAAGGAGGATTTTATTTTTCACAGCTGTATGCACCATTGTCGACGTCCATGTGTCTCTGTGTGGTGTGCCGGGTATTACCAGTCAGGCTCAGTCCAGATGATCTCATGCTGTTTCAGCTGAAGCTTTAGTCTGGCCCCCGTCTGACTTTCTGCTGACCTCATCTCCCCTCCCTCCATCCTGTCCTGTTTCTGCCGAGTCACTTGCTGCTTCCAAAATCTCCCTCTCTGCCTCCCTCTCCTTCTCTCTCTTTCTCTCTCTCTCTGTGCCAGCCGGCGAATTCATCACCAAAACCTCTTTTTCTCCAATCAGCTCCATTTATCCATCCTCTTTTTCCACTGTCAGTCTGCGCTCATTTTCAGCCACAGGCAGCTGTTTCAAGAAGAAATGATGTGAAACCTGCAGTGTACACTATCAGCACCAAAGTGGAGCATTTTGCAGCTAAGAGCCAGATAGAGGAGGCCAACTGGAGCCATAAGGAGGGTGAATATTGGACTTGCGTTCACGAGAAACACAATTTCAAATGAATGATATTGCTGCTTCGTAACTGCTGGTGTCTAAATAAACAGCTGTTATCCAACACATGAGAGTGTCAGTGTAAAAAATGATCACCTCTGATTGATGCAAAATGCATGCTGGGATACTTGTCGACCCAAAGTCAGTGTGCAAAGGACATTTTGGACCGTGCTTGTTTATATGCTGATTTTAAATTGGAGCATCACTTGAGCTGTGACTGATGAGGTCAATGAGAACAAAACTACAGACGTGGACGCAGCTGAGTCACAACATGTTTGCCCAGAATTAATGTATTTCCTGAGGACACTGGGCTCTGAGCATCACACAACGAGACACATCCAGGTCTGTGTTGATGACAGAGCTACTACGACTATTCCTACTACAGATACAGCGACAGCTATGGTCGTAGTAGCGTTACAACAAACAGTAGAAAAGCAGAGACCTGGAGGCAGGGCAGGAAAGGAAAGATTGAATGGCAGATTAGATTAAAAACAAAGAGAGCATAAAAGGATTACAGATGATAAAGACAACAGAGTGTAAAAAGGATGGATGAGAAAAAAAGCATTTAAGAATGAGAGAGAGAGAAAGAGAGAGAGAGAGAGAGAGCGAGCGCACATATGAGTCTCAGTCGCTCGTTCGATGCTCTATAAATAATTCTCTTTAAAGCAGACAGCTGTTTATTATTCATATAAAGCCCTCATGACCTAGAAACAGCTCTGTGTGTGTGTGTGTGTGTGTGTGTGTGTGTGTGTGTGTATGTGTGTGTGCACGCACAGCTGGGCATGTAAGGAGGAAGAGAGGAAGGAAGATGAGAGGAGAATAAAAGGGAAAATACAAGAAAAAGAGGAGAGCAAAGGGGAAGAGACGGGGGACAGAAGGAGATGTCGCACTGAGGAAAAGGAAGAAGGGAAAGGGATGGGAAGGGAGAGGAAAAGAGAGAAAAGGATAAGATGAGGAAGGATAAGGAGAGAGAGGAAACTAGGAGGCGGGGAGGTTAAAAGTAGAGACGATCAGTGGGAGGAGGAGGAGGAGGAGGGAGAGAAAAAGAACAAACAGTCAGCAGCAGGATAAAAGATTAGAGGAACAATGAGGGACTGATGGAGACTAAATCGATGAACTAATCACAAGTGTGGAGCTCACAGTCAGTGAGCTCTTCTGGGTATCACCCCGACCTTTCCATGAACAAGTTGGGTTCATGGCAATATTAGTCTGGAAGCAAACGCTTTCCTTTAACATTTTTTTATCATAAAAACATTTTTTTTGTCATCAGTTTTGAGCTAATGTGAATGTGAACACAGCCCACGCAGTCATTAACTACCCTCCTCACCTGAGTGACAACTAATGACACTATAGAGCAGCTGCATTTTACAAACACAACAACAAAAAATCAGTGGTTTAATCAAATTCAACCACAACAATATAATATTTATGTCCAAAGCCCTATTTGCACGGGATTAGTATTACCTGGGGACGTCAGGTAATTTGTAAATTCCCCCCCTACGTCTGTGTTTCTTGCGGAATAAGCAAAGTCTATATTTTACTCGAATTTACTGACATTACAGCCCGGATATGATGTCAAAGCTGTGCACATCGTAACATCCGCCAACTGCCAATAAAATCCGAAGAAGAAGAAGACATACACTGCTGCTGCTGAGTCACATCCATGTGCTGAGCCGGGGGAAAGCGAAATGGCTGCTGCAGGTAAGAAAAATAGACACTGGACGCGCGAGGAGACGCTGAGTTTAATTGCAGTGTGGGGGCCACATCACCAGAGGCAATTTGACGAAATGGTGCACAACCACACCGTTTGGGAAAGTATCCACAAAGAACTCCTGCTCCGGCGCCCGTCTCCTGCATTTGCACCTAAAATGCTTCAAAACTGTCATTCATAATTTCCAACGCAGCCTCCATAATTCAACCGGGAAAGAGACACGCAATAAAAACGAGAACAACTAAAATACCCCCCAATCACTGAGATGCAGATTCGCACGGGACTGGTATTATCATGGGACGTCTGTGTTTGCCGAAATATAGTAGGTGCGGTGGAATTTTTACTTTACAAATTACAGACATGGCGCATTCACACGGGATTGAGATCACAGACATCCTCTGCAATTATTACAAATCACCAGAGCTCCCCAGGTCATACTAAGCCCGTGCAAATAGGGCTCAAGTTATAACGCCATCTACAGGACATTATAATTATGACTCTTATTCAGAAGAGCTCCGTTCAATAGAAACATTTTCTGGGACCATAGAGGGTCAGTATTATATACAATCTAGATTTTCTAGGGTCAACTATTCTTATTCTTTCCTGTTTCCATCCATGCTTTAAACCATAACGACGAAGGTCCCCTAAACTTAACAAAGTCGTCATTTTAACCCAGGCCCACGATCTTATCCTAAACCAAATAAAGATTATGTCGTGCCAAAACTAAACCATTTTCCAACAGCAACTTGTCACAGCTCTGGACGGCATCCGATCAGAGAATAAACGTATTTTCAGGACTTGTTGATTTTACATTATCAGAAAGCAAACAACATTTATCCACTATTTTTCAAATCTTTGGCATCGGATCCAAGATGCCTCCTCACATTACTTCACCAGATTGTCTGGCGTCGTGATTATTTCCTCAGAACAGCTTACTAGCTCTCTCTATTTTGCACTAGCGAACACAACACTTTGTACACTGTGAATTTTGAACAGATCATTGCAAATTGAATATTACAATTTCCCCCCGTGTTCAATCAGAGGGTTGAATTTCAAATAAAAAGTGTGAGGCCTGAAGCGCACACATATACACACATACACACACATATACATCTATATAGGTCAAAGGGGCTCATTGAACGGTTCAGTGAGAGTGTAAATGATGTGAATCATAAGCTGTGGCCTTCACAGTCACCAGATCTCGACCCAACTCACTATCTATGAGAAATATACTATATATATATATATATATATATATATATATATATATAGTATATATATAATTTTCTCGTGTGTGTGTGTGTTCATGTGTGTGTGTGTGAGTGATCATGCCCACGCTGCTCTTGATGTGCAGAAGAAACACTGTAGTGCTTTTAACTGGAGGCGGCACAACAGCTTCCCTCTCTAATCTGCTTTTTACTGTAGGAGGCTGTGTGTGTGTGTGTGTGTGTGCACAGTGAACTAACAGTCACTTTCATAGAGCCGATTTTATTATCCTTCTCTGTGTAACTGTGTCATCTTTTGGTGCTAAAAAGACGTTACTCGATGTTAACGTTTATTTTTCATGTATCAGAGTTAGCAGAGCACTGATGCCGCACGCCTTCACCTACATGGAGATATAATTAAAGTGCAGAGGCACTATCAGTGACGGAGAAAAGCTCTGAGAGGAAATTCTAAATGATATAATTGCTGCAAGGTTCGCAGAGATAAAAAGACAATTTCATGTCATTAAATACGTTCTGTGTCTGGACTTAATCAAGATCATTGAAGACAAACTCAATTTATCTCAGCTGAAACTGAATAAATTAACCTGGCACTGTATCTTCAAATGGACCTAATTATTTTGTATTTTCTGTCCCTTCCTCCTCGGTCTCTCTTCTTTCTGTGTTGTCTATCACACGAAACAAAAAGTATATTCCATACTGTTGCACACAATGCAGCATGCAAACACACACATGAAGCAGACTGGATCTTTTCTTCCCTCCCTGTCCATTAAAACAACAGGAGTCTCAACAGGAAGAAGCTGCAGAGCCAGTTATTTTAAGCTGAAAGCTGGTCTGTACCGTGCCAGAATTAAAAATCACAAATCCTCAGGACCAAGAGGAAACTAACAGAGCTGATTTTAAGAAATATTTCAGGAGGTGAATAAACAGAATCAGAGAGGAGGAGCTGTGGTGACATGCTGAATCTCACTTACAGGAACAGGATGGCTCAGGACTGAATAAACACCTCAGTGACACAGTCTCAACAACCACAGGACAGTGTAAATTGTACAAATCTGTTTTTTTTTGCTGTTGTTTTAAGCAACAGAACTTCCATTAAGAAACGTCTTGTTTTAAAGGCAAGCAGCCACGAGCCTAAAACTGGCAGGTCTGACCAAAAAGGGAAAGTATTTTGGATTGAGAAGAATCTAAACAGGTATGTGCATGAAGACAGACAAGAGCTCAAACTATGTGGCGGCATGTTGTGCGAGTTTGTTATTTTGTCTACCTCCTGCATGAAGGGTCGGCATGGCAGTGCATGACACTGGCTTTGAAGATGTTAAAAAAACAGAGGCTGCCAAGATAAACCACCACACACACCCCACAGGGGGTTTCACCATGGCAACCAGGCAGCATCCCCCCATCGTTATCTCGGCAACAGCAGTTTTTGACCTGAGGGGAGCGACGATGTAAAGATATTCATGGTGGGAAGGAGGAGGGTGAAGGACAGCTGAAGGGCAAAATACACACACACACACACACACACACACACACCAGGTGAGCACACAGCATGCCCTGTATGTGTGTGAGTGTGTGTTGGATGATGATCCAGCTGGCTTCACATCACATCTTAAAAAAAGGATGCAGACCTGACACTGAGCTCCGTGTGCAAACAGCAGGTCATTAGAAAAATGTGTTGCAGTATCAACTTAATGTGGCCATAAAACTAACAATAATGTCACATTTAATCTCAAAAATTAAACTAAAAATGTGTTTTTGTCTGTCTGAGACACTCCTGTTCCTGTGTGGCTGACACACACTGCAGATGGCGCTGCTGATGTTGACTGCAGCAGGGCTTCAGACGCAGTCAGGTGCTGCCCAGAGTGCTTTTGTTCAGAGTTGAGTATCATTTCAAAATTGTCCTATTTAGTGACTAAATGATTCTACAGTTTCGGTATTGAAGCAGTTTTTTTCCAAAATATAAGCATGTTATTCTAATCTAAAGCACTGCTGCTTGAGACCCAGATGCCCAGTGTCTATTACTCAAGAGCCCAAAGAACTTTAAATACATTTATGCGTCTGGCCTAGTCTCGCCACCAGACAATCAGGATCTCTGCCTTCTGATAGTCTGGGGACACTCCTTTCTAAAGTGTGTTTAACACACCGAAGAAAACGGCCAGCAACAAAACAACGCCTCTTGCATTTTTTAAAAGGACACACCCTCCCGGAAATGTGCGCTCCCCCTTTTCTCGTCCGCAAGGAAACAAACACACAGAGAGCTTTAAAACGGATACCGAGAGATTTAACTCTGTTTTATCAAACGTGTGCTCAGTCCACAAGATTGTGGAAATGAAGGACTTGCAGCGACTTTGTCAGTCTTTAGTTAAGCAAAGTGTCTCAAGACTGACTTGTGAGTCTACGTCTGACCCAGTGTGCTGTCCACTGAGACAATGTTTCACTGCAGCTTTAATATTCTCCTCATACATGTCAGTAGCACAAAGGGTTTTTAGGTAATGAATACAATAACACTGTCATTCTAAAATAGCAGAGGTGGTAATTATGAAAAATTGCTCTTACAATAAGTGGTATTGGATTTATAAACTAAAAATCTGATTGGCATGAATGAGGAAAACGGCTTGATCTCTGTTTTGTTAACTTCCAGGAATCGCACGCTGAGTGACTGACGTCCAAATGGTCAGTTTGCAGGTGGAGTAGGAATCGTACCCCTGCATTTAACACTAATAAAGACCAGATGGTTGAAAACGTTTTGTGTACTGCAAGACATATAATCAAGTAAACTCGCTGAATGATATATTTTAGAGTACGTCCTCTCTTCTTTACGTGCGACGCCCAAACTTCCTGGCAGTGATGATGTGACCACATGTGACGACATCCGAGGTACAAAAGAGAGATGCGGTAAATAGTTACTCTTTGAATGAGAAATTGTCTGTATGCGTTTGACAGTATTTGATACCAGCTTTCGGTACTTGACAGAAGCAAAAAAAAGAACTGAGGTTCGCTGCCTAGCCCTGTCTGTGCTAACATGCTGCAAGCTAAGGGAGTTTTTTTTGGATTAACCTTTTAATCAGCAACAGGGAGAATTTTTAGGAAAAGGTCACAGTTGCTAACTGTAAAGAACGAGTAACTGGAGCAGAGCGTCCATCTTGAAAGCAGCAGAGTAACAGTGTTTTGCAGGCGTTTTAAAATGAGAGCTGAAGACCAGGATGTGCATTCAACCATCGTAATGATGCTGAACAACTACGAAAGACTCAGTAATATGTTTATTAAATCAGTTCGACTTTCTAAGGCTCCGAGCTTTAAGAATTGCACCAGTTGCTATGACAACCCAATGAAAATTAGCAGTATTGAGTGAACCACAGTTTAAGTACAGAGGAAAGCAATAAAGCTTTAAAGGTTCGAAATGGAAAGCGTCTACACTCGTTGTACTTTGAGGCCTCTTGGCCCGGCGTCACCAGAGGGCTGATGTTATGATTCCTGCCAGAAAGCTCTTTGCTGCTCTGAGCCGCTGCTGTCAGCCTTCCTACTGACTCAGTGAAGACGAAACACAGGAGAGAAGCCGACTGCAGAGGCTCATTAAGGAAAAGAAAAAGCAGATTAAGTGGAGTCAGCACTTAACTATGAGACTGAGAGACATTAACAGAGAGCGAATTAAAGAGAGAGAGATGTGTCTGTAATGTTTCCGAATCAAAAGATGTCAGTTCTGCAACTCAATTAATTTAAACACACGCAGTAAAAATGGTGCAATATGTTTTATGTTATGTTGTCTCAGAACACCAGACATTATGTGCAGAGAAGAGACAGTGAGAGTAAAATTTATCTTGAGCAACAAAACCAAACTGCATCTAGTAGCATAAAATGAGTGAGGGCATAGTGTGACAATAGACTCTGTGATCTCATACAGACACAACTGTAGCGTGTGCAGTGTCTCTTTCTGTTATTTGTCCAAATTCAAAAGCAAAGCACGCTTTGTTCCCCCAAAATCTAATATTTATCCACTGGGTTCGAGAGTTATAGATCCCTCTTGGGGTTTTTAATGGCCAGAGGGAAAAGAAAAATATGTGTGGTTGAAGAGATACGCAGAACAGAGAGACTGTAAATACAGACAAAGAGCTGTGAAGACAGAAGCAGGCAGACAGAGAGCATTGTGGGACAGGACAGAGAGAACTAGGGGGGATGATTAAGCATGCTGGCAATGACTGTTATTCCTGTGGTCGGATAACGTTGCGTGATTTATCGAGCGAGAAACCTACAACGGTGACTTAATGCAAAAGAAATGAGGCAGACAGACTTGAGGACAGAGAATTATGGGTAATGTTTCAGGGGGGAGTGAAACAGGGCATTAGGGAACAGCCGTGACTGCTGTTCCTGTCGGTCTGGGAATGCACAACTCTGCACGCCGATCCGATGAGTAAGAGAGTGGTGTGAAAGGCAGAGATGGGGAAAACAAGGCCAATAATCTGCAGCTATGCCATAATGCTCAGGAAACTAAAGAGTTGTATACAGGAAGAGCTGTAGAGATGTTTATTATTGATCCATAATAGGCCAAAAATGTAAAGTTTGTTCTGAGGGTTGCTGTAACCGAAACCAAAAGTTCATCATCAGTTTTTATTTTTAGAACATCTCAGACTGAGCTTATCAGGCTCAGCTTCACACTGTCAGAAATTTCATCAGTTTCAGAGGAATTTTATCCGCCTCAGCTGAGGCTCAGCTGTGCTCCGAAATGGATGCTAACTACATAATGCTGGCTAATAATGTAGGTAAATGCTGCTGGTACAGACAAGACAAGAAATGCAGCACAAAAACAGAAGCAAGCTTTCTGTTCCTCATTTGTCAGCAGATCTCAAAACACTGCAGAGTGAAAGGAGGTGCGTAACAGTGCTGTCTGACAAAGATCAGTTACAGTAGCGTACAGAGTAGAGTAGAGTACAACTACATGGCACATATCTTACCTTTTATGGTGCAATTACAAGACAATATTTTTTTGGGGGGGTAAGATAAGTTTGGAAATGAGGGGAATCTATTTGCGGAGAAAGATATTTGCATATTCACAATGACACAGCTTCCTTCCACAGAGGAGTGTTGCATTATGGGTTGTTATTACAAATGAAACAAATTGAAATCAGTATCAGAGTATATTTCTTGGGCACTATATCTCCTGACCATTGGTGAGGGCTGGGACGTAGCAGCTCTCTCTTCACCAAGACAGTCCAATGCAAAACCTGCATCCCTGCAGACACAGTGCAGAGATCCATCTCACACTCCACTCTACTCTCACTTGTGAACACGACCCGAGACCTGAACTCCTTCGCTTGGGGCAGCAACTCACTCCTAACCCACAGTCATGAGCTAAGAGTAATGACTGAAATAATGAGATTGCAGATACAAGCAGCCGAAATGAGATTCCTGGGCTCAGCCTTAGCGAGCTAAGGGTAAGGAGCTCGGACATCCAGAGAGAGCTCGGAGTAGAGCCGCTGCTCCGGTGGCAGACGGTGCAGTTGGCCTTGTACACATCAGCCCTGTTTAGATAGGAGTTGTGCAAATTTGCAGGAAAGCCGGTTAATGGCCTCTTTGTTTGTGAGGACAAGGAGGGCGCGCAATTCCTTGTCTCCCCAGTTGCTCATCTTTACAGTGTCTGTCAGGTTTGTGTTTCCCTCTTGCTACTAGCTGCTCGCTAATTCCTGCTATCAGCTGTTTCCTGTTTATCCACTGCCAGTGGCTCGCACGTGCAGCGTCATCAACAGCTCCTCCCACAAGTCATCAACAGCCCCTCCCACAAGTCATCAACAGCCCCTCTCGTTGCGGAAGGCCGACTCGGTCTGTTTAAACTAAAAGGGTTCCTCCAATATGTCTACCCTACGAGGCGGCACCTCAGATCAACTCGCCAATCCGCCTCTGTGTGTCTAAATGCTCGCAGCTTGCCGGCAAAACGGCCCAACATTCGCGGAAAATCTGGCAGTGTAAAAGGAGCTATTGTCACTCATGCTCCCACTGGTATTCATTTTCCATCTGTATTTCTGTAATCTCTTTTTTTTTATTGCCGGCGGACTACGTGGTCACGAGTTGCCACCAGTGAGAAGCGTATTCTTTGCTCTACGTTCTCCTAAAGTAGCACAAAACATGAGAGACGATCAGAGGGAATGATTTTCAAAAATACAGAATGCAGCATTCTGCATCAGTTCAACAGAGACACGTCTTTAAGTTTCCAATTGTGGGATGACTCTGTATTTTCCATGATGGGTTGCAACCCTAGCGAGGATCTAAAAAAAAGAAAAGAAAAAGAGAAGGCAAATGCTTGATGTAAAACTACATAAATATGTTTTGGTCTTCATACCTCACGACTAAATGTTATTCTAAATCTAAATGGCATTGGCTTGCACATGTAGAAGATGTTGGATTAACAACACAACTTAAACCAACAAAATATGAACACCATCTGTTGTCAGTATTTTACCAATTAAAATTGGCATTAGACATCGTCCTGACATTGAAATTTACTCACCCAACAACACAGTCTAAAGTCAACCAATCATCAACATCTAACGACGTTGGTGGCCGGCTGGGATAGAGTGTCAACATGCATGAGGTTATACAGTCAGCTTAAGTTGGAATTGAACCAAGTGGAAACTTTGACTTGCGGAAGGCACCAGAGTAAAGATCAGATGATGACCAAAGTCCTTATGATTCATCCTTAGTGGAGCGTGATTGTCCGATCATTTATCCAACAGATTTTGAGAGCCAAATTCACAATGCTTCACTAAAAATAACCCTAAATAGGCCCACTCAATATTAAAGAGGATATTAGCTCACATTATGACACAAACAGTGGAAGGACGAAGTACAGAGAAAAGAAAAAATAGACAGTGGAAGAGCTGCATCTGTATTCAGCAAGTCAAAGGGAGAAAATAAGGACAAAAGGATGGCTTGAACATGAGCGTCTGTCTGAGCCGGCATTAAATTATAATGAGGGGAAGAAGTAGTCTCTAGTAATGGCTTCCCTTGAGTATATCATCATTGCACTCTAGTGTGTGGTGCAGAGAGAGGTGGAGAGGTTGAAGGGAGGGTAAAGATGAACGTGATATTACAGCCATTTACAATCTGAAGTAAGAAAATTCATCATGCATAAAAATGAAAGAAAATCAAAACTACTTTCGACTTTACAGTTCCAATTAAAACAGCATCACATACTGCAGTAAATGTAGATGACCATTTTCACCTTTTGTGGCTTTAAAAAGGACATTTTTGGTCATGATTCATATTCTATAGATATTCCCAAACTTCATCATTAGTGAAGTGCGTTACGCGTCAACAACAACAAAATGTTTTGACCGTTTTGAATGCAGTATGTGTGCAAGAACGTGTTTACAGAGCTGGGTATTTAGCTCAGCGGCTTGCATGATTTAACGCATACAACTGGTCTGTGAGTTTGCTGCTCCCTAAAGCAGGGCTACAAATGCTGTGCTGCTTAAAATAGAAATGCTCTGTCAAATTTAATAATTTGGTTATTTGCTAACAAGAGGGACGGCACCCCACCAAATTTCCTGCTGCATATAAGCACACAAAGATGGTTCATTTCTGCTCTCTATGAGGTTATGCAGCGGTCACATCTCAAACAGAATCAACGTTAACAGTTTGACACACATGCTTTTACCCAGCAGCAGAAGCAGAGGATAGTTCAAATAACAAATCTGATAACACATGTAGGCCAAATGCTAAAACAAGCTTTCATGAAAGAAGAATAATAGTTGTGTTTTATATGACGCTAAAATAGTTCTTCTTTTGAATATATACAATATATTTTTACACTCTAAAACAAAACTTAAGTGTCTGTCTAGCAGCCTGGAGACTGAGTCTGAAACTTTGACTCAGTGCTTGAGTCAAAGTGCAGCAGACACGATATAGGAGCAACTTTACATCTGCATCTGTCAGAGCTCATGTCCTTTATCCTTTGGTTTACTGACATCTGCAATGTCATTTCTGTTACAGATGTCTCCCACTGCACATCCCTGCCACTATCCTACAAGCTCATGGCTAATAATGGGCTCACCAGATGGAAAGTCGAGATATCTTGCCAAACCAGTAGCTGCTGAGGCAGCAAAATCACTGAAGGAACATTTTCCATCAATACTCAAGAATTTGGTGAGCAAACCATCAGGCTCACCACTCGCCTAACTGTCTGTCTGCATGTTTGGCAGTGGGTTCTTTGTAGTGTTGAGATCGGGAAAAGGCTGACTCGCATTAGATTTTTAGAAGGAATACTGCCTAGATCAGCAATTGTTTTGTGTTGTTTGAACGAGCTGAGAGAACTTGAACAATAGCAGCACTTCCCTAAAGGCCTGAGAGACGGCACATAAATGAATAGGTCTGTCATTAACAGAATTGGCATTTCTGAAAAATTATAATCTGTAGCCAAAGTCAGTCACACATCACCAATGCCAAGCTTTCTACTTGGCAACAAACATAAAGACTAGAAAGACAAAACAAAAGCCTGGGGTCACCTTGTTATGAACTATTAAAAGATTATGGTCACATAAAACAAAGAAGTTGAGTTTCCTCCAAAGGAAGTGGAAACCAAAAATTGTTTGGTTTCTGGGTTGTGGAGAAATCCTGTTCTCATGACTAACCCTTAAGTGAAAATGTTTACAGGCATCATTTCCAAACAGAAATGAAACCAGCACTTCTAAAACAGAGAAGTTGGATGTAACTGTTACAAACAAAGTGACACTGAGGGGAAAAAGGAAATTAGCTTTGGTCCCTAAACAGTAGGTTTCATTTCTCTTTTGGGCTCCAGGCGATAAACAGTGTCGGCATCCATGATATGAGCCTATTTTAACTAAGAGTAGAGAAACAAGTTAAGTGAAGATGGATGTAGAACATTAAAGAACTGCATCAGAACAGAGGCAGAAACCACAACCCAGGACTCCTTACAGTCCCTTAACCTCTAATCCAACTCCAGACAGGTCAACACTGTCTATAAACAGTTTAGAGAGAACACAATAAGTGTTGAGAAGTGCTTGAAAATCTTTCCAGAAATTCCCTTTTGGAAGATAAACCTGGAAGACGAACACATTATCATCGATCACAATATATCAAAGTGTTGATGTTCCAGAGTTCCAGAGGGTTTCAGAGGGGTTGTTTATCAAAGATCAGACATTTCTACAGGAGAATCACTATCAGCCAACAGGAGTGAGCTGAGTTTTTGAAGATGATCATCTGCCTGAGTTGTTGAGGATCTATCTGTCAAAGAGATCGAGAATATCTGTTCTTGACAAGTCTTAAAGGAGCAGTAAGCGGAAATTCATCATTTCTAGATTGAAGGAATTAAAAAATCGCTATGTGAAGAACTAGAGGTGTAATTTCATCTGGTGTATAGCATGACCTCACACACCCTCTTCTCTGTGTTGATCTCCAGCCCCTTGTTTACAAGCCGGTCCGGCTGCGCGTTCATGTACGTTCATGTGAATCGCCGCCTCCTCCTCCTCTCGGAGCCCTTGGCCCTCCCTCCCTATAAAAGGCTACAGCCAGTGAGCAATGGCAGCGCGTATTTTCAAAGGGAAATGGCGGAGAGCAGAATGAAACGCTCACCTGAAGACGACCAGGATCTGACATTACCTCGAAAGAAACAACGGTCGTTGGTGAAGAAGTTGTCGGATAAAGAAAGGGACAGAACCAGCCTTGCATTTCCAAGGTGGAGAGCACTGCGAGAGCTAAAGGGGCTACAGTCTGACTCGGAGCTAGCTCTTCTTCTCCTGGACAGGTAACGTTAAGTAACAACATAATTTATTTAATTAGTGTGTCTTGAGTTATTAGCAGCTCGGTCCCAGCAATGGGTCAGGCGTTACGGTTGAGTAGCCCGGCAGCTCAGCTAACATTTGCAATTAGCATTGTAAAATGTAGCCAGGCTAAAACATCGCTCTCACTCACGGAGAAGAGTAGGAACTTTAGCGTTAGCTCCTGGTGTTAGCACTAGCTGGGATCCGGCGATGGCTCTAGCCGAGTCGGCTGCCACCGGCTACTGCAGTAACTTACAGCTATGGAGCACTTCTACCAGCTCCTCTAGTCACTGAGCCTCGCCTCCATCTCAGCAAGTATATTACATTTATTACAGGTACCATTAGCATTGAAGTAGGCAGGGCAATAGCTAAACACAGCAGAGACTGAGAGTGAGTGAAAGACTAAGACTAAGTTTAAACGAGCAGTACAGACGATTCATCTGCCAAAAATGATCTAGACTTTTCCTTCCCCAAAGAGGCTTAGAAAGTTGGACAGAGTGATCTATTGTTCGTTGGCTACAGAGGTCTAGATTGTTTGTCTCCTTAAAATGTCCAGAATGTTTGGTCTGTTTTTTTTTTTTTTTTAGAGAAATCTAGATAATTGTCAGCCACAGACCAACAGCAGAACCTCGCATTTATGTGCCAAAGACATCTACAGTGTCTATTTACCAGAAAAGTCAAAGGACTAAACAATGCTTATCTACCAGAAGAGGTCTAGAATGTTTGTTGTCCAGACGTGTCGGTCATTCCAGACAGAAGTACGTTTTGTTTGTCCTACAAGTCATCAAACGCTGCCTTTGTGCAGAGACACAGAGCATTGCAGAAGGACAGGACAGTCACAACAGCCTCAGCTGTGGCCCAAAGTCTGTCACAGTGACTTAGTCAGCAGAGTGGTATTTTTTTCTTGTTCTGGGCCCTGAGGACACATCACATACACACATATCACAATCCCTTCCCAGGTCCTTGCACACTCGACTCGTCCTAATCAGCTCTCTAGGGACCGAAATGACGGTTTAGGATTGTGTGCGTGTCCCAGGACTCAGAGGTGTGGTTGAACACTTACTCAGCAAGAGAGAAGGCAGTAACAGACTTGTACAACTACACAAAATACGCACACACACATGCACACAAAACACACTGTTGCTCTGACTATGTGACAGAGGCATTGAATTGTTTCCAGGGATTTCATTCAGCATTCAGCATTCATTCTTACTCACCACCAAAAAATGCAAAGCTGCCTCAGGGAGAAGTGAGGACACCGGCCCGTTATTCCAGAAATAGTCAAAATACCCTGACAGATGACTTCAAATTGTCTGCTTAAGATTCGACTCAAGGCTGAGCAGTACGAGGCTGACTCTTTAAATACAGTATAGAAGCTAACTCAGTATTCACAATTGGTGCAGCAGTTTGGATGCCGGCAGAAATGCTGAGAAGATGCTTAGGGCAAAGTTGGGCTGCAGAGCAACTAATGAAAAACAATTTAAGGGTCGGAGCTCAGACGGAACAGATCATAATTCGCCATTTCTACCTAATAGAAGTCTGCATTGCAAAGGCAGGATGCTGGTGGACACACAGGTTTTTACTTAAAGATATAGACATTCATTTTCAAGTTTTCCATTAGCAGTGTTTGTGCACTAGGAAAATGCAGAGGAAGAAATCAAGAAATCAAGCTTGAAGTGCTCCAACATGATGTCCTTGTCAAAAGCCTGATTAGTGTACACAGCAGCACATGTTCCTCTACCACCGGTGACTGGCTGATTAGCTGCAGGTGTGAGGAACTGCTTCTTCACACAAAGAAAGCTGCTTAACTATTACATAGAATCTCATCCAAGCACATGACGAAACACAATGTTCAATGTTAAGCATGTTTTTGGAAATAAAATAGTATTTTGCATTGAAGTTGCTTGCATTTCCTTTTTCTTTGGGATTTCTGTTGGTTTGCAGGACACTTTGGCCCATACTGTAGCTGTCTCCGACTCAGAAATTACGTCAGTGCAATCAGACCCGGCTGTTTGATAGTAGTAGGAGAACTCTCATGTATATCCATGAGAATTTTAATAGGGTTCGGTGAGGTGTCAGGGTGACAGCGATGTTCAGGGAATAGAGTAAGCAAACCCAATTTGCCCTTTTAACATTTTTGCTTACGCTAGATATCAAGCCAAAGCCCGAGACTGTATTGTAATAAGTTGCTGTGAGCTGTAAGTTCACCATTTCTAAGCAGAAAGCAGAAATAACGGACGAATTGCAAAGCAAAGCCTTAGGGCCTTTCTCACACCTGGGTCGTTCGGTCCGGACCACGGTCTAGACCAAACGGCTGAAATCTGGTCTGGCTAAAAGAGGTGGTCTCAGTCCGGACTAAAAGGAACCACGGTCCGGTCCGTTACTAGTGTGAAAGCATTTTTTGGATGGTTCGGACTTTCAGACCATTGACAGGAAATTCTGGTGCGCCGGTTGTTCATTTCCGCCAGGAGAGAAGTCAAGTCCACCATCAAAAATGAGCCGTCTATGGTCACTCCCGACTTGGCAGGGCTCTCAGCTTTGCTAACATTGCCAGCTGTCTCCTCGTCCTCCTTTTCTGCTGGCAACGATGACATCTTTGTACAAGGTTTGGATTTATATTTTTCATTTTCGTACAAGCCGTGAGTATTGTGCTCTACGTTGGTGCTGCAGCTGATACAATGCCATGATAGTGTGAGTAGCGCGGTGATTATTAGAATCGGTTCGTCCTTTTTCGTGAGGTAATGTTTGTCAACATTGAAGGGATTTCTACCTGCCTACTTGACAACACGCTGACGTCGGCGTGTTGTCAAGTAGCCCATTTATAAACCAATCGATGTCAAATATAAGGTGACCCAACCCATGTAGATGAACATAACTATGTCATGTAAAGTTCTTTAGTCTGCAAGTGACCAAATGTATACAATCTAACAAAAACCTGATCCTTGGCCCCAGAAGTACCAACAAAAGACCGCTCAACTTGAAGATCTCAGTCAACTGAGGGGTCTCCGACTAGCGATAGCCCCAGACTAAAACATTATTACTGATATTACTAATACTATTGGATGTATTTTGATGAAATTTTGCACGGACAGCCTTCATACCCAGCCCCGTCGCCACCGGCATGTGTGTGTCTGCTCCTTGCCACAAAGCACCTTGACACTTCTAAAGTTTGTATTTGGTAAAAAATATATCTGTGTGTTTAATCAATGTCTAAGCCCCATTTTAACATCACATTTCGCTGCACCGTTGCACCTCATGTGCACCGGAACACAAAGAAAGCTAGCATAGTGTCGGCTAATCAAGCTAAATAGCACCGCTAACAACAAACCACATGATTGGTTGATGTTTTACTGCATCATTGGAGGGCTGAAGAAGTTGAGGCCAGTTCGACTTATGTTTGTAGCCACACGGCCATTGGCAGCGACAAGTGTTGGGCATCAGTTTGTTGTGTTATGTCACTGGCTTTCACTGAAAAAGACTTGTTGCTTTAACAATTGTAGTGTGAACACAGCACAAGATCTTTGTGTAGAGTTTAAAAAGTTCATAGCAGACCCAGATTTTTTCAAAGGACTGTATGTACTTTTGGAAAGTGCGTTTGTAATCAGATTTTCAGACACATTTTCTTCACCTGTTTTTTCATATTCACAGTGCACATGGATAAATTCCTGGGATGTTTTTTTGTTCTGATGTTATGTGGCACTGGCAGGTCGTCCCTGCCTGGACTCTCCATGGAGGCCACAGCAGCTTTCACAGCCCCGCTTTGTGTGCTGGGCTGGTTACAATGGACTTCCTGTGGCTGTGGAGCTGCCGTCTCCTGTGCACCAATCAGGCCTCAGCACTGACCAACACAGCGTCCAGCACAATGTTGGGCTGTTGCCATGTGAGCAGCGGACGTGTGTAAACAGGAGGGAAAACAGAGAATGTTTGGACGGACCTGATGGTCTGCAGAGATAGTCCAGACCCCTGAAAACAAACTTACAAGCCTTTTCTATTCAAAGACATTCTTCTCTCAACTGATAAATGAGTCTGAAATAAACTGTTTTACCTACTTCTTCCCGTCCTGACTCCACCACCACATATACACTTGTATTGTAAATGCTACATGTGGCCTGTTTCAGCTTTTTACTTCTTTTTTTAAATCACAGAAGAGGTAATAACAGTCCGTCTTTTCTTTTCCTGTCATGCTCTCAACAAGCTGACCAATGACCTCTTCACCAAACACCTCTTCTGTTGCCTGCCCACACTTGTAACATTAAAAGCTCAAAAAACAACCATGACACAGGACCCCTACCGTGTTAAGGCAGGAGACTGAGTGTTCGTGACCCACAGTGCAGCAGCAAAATGTCAAATATCATTCCTGACATTCCTGCTGAGTTTTCCTGGTCAGTAAATGTCTCTCAGACCTCCCTCTCTGTTTCAGTGACGTCACACCTCACTCACACTTTCAAAACTGTCCTGTTTGCTCAGATAAGCTGCGGCAATAGTTTCCATATGGAACAAGATGAACACTATCAATAGGGGAGGATATCAAGGCTTGAAAGGGAATCAGAGGATCCAACTGTTGTAATGACGTCCCTCTGGGGGGTGAGAATGGTATTTTGTCTGAATGTTAGAGTGTACACATAATAATTAGGAGGAGGCAGTCACCAAATTATTATTCAGACAGCCCATCTATGTTTAAATGAAATTACAGTCAGGAAAAAGTGGTGATTGCCGTTCAAGCTGCTCTGTTTTTAGCTGAAGTACCCCTCCAGGCTAATTAAGAAACATATTATTACCTTCATCATTATTATAATTAATTGTACTGTTGTTGCTGCTGTTGTTCTTATAATTATTATTGTGAAGAGCCCTGCTCATTTCCCTTTCAATGAGTTCCCTTCTAAATAGTCTGGATTCATTTCTGTCAGTGACTGAAAAAGTTCTTTATGTTCCTACACTTCTTTCTACTTTTTCTTTTTGTGTAAATGAAAACGCTTCGTGTTCGTTCTCAGTATGACTTACTCAGAAGTTACTGTTGGTTTGCACGTCTGCCTGAAAATTATATTATCATCTTCTGAAGGATGAGACTGATGTTATTCGACATCTTTTTTAGTGTCAACAAATCAGATGAAAGATGTGAAGATGTCAGTCTATCTCTCCATGCTTTCTGACTTCCCATCTGTGGCTTTGGCCTTTATTTCCAAAGCAACAAGTTATTATTTTTAGTTAAAAATAAGATAAAAAGGCTCAGTCATTTCCAAACTTGGGGGTCAGGAGTTAATTTCCCTTCTCCTCCTCACTGGCTGCTAAGGTCTACCAGTTTCTTTGTTTTATGTGAATCATTTTTGGTAAATAATCCAGCAATAAAATATTATAAGTCTGAAAAATAAAGATAATTTTTCAGAATTTCTCTGCTATTAATCATCTTCCCAACCCCTGCGTTGGGGTCTTCACTCCTTTCCAACATTAAGGCAAACACTGACTTTATTTGAAACTCAACGCAGTTCCCAGTTGAGTGAAACATCGACAGGGAGCTTCAAGAAAATTTAAGGACTATTAAGGCACTTTAGGGTTAAATTATTCCCCTAAACAGTTGCGCACTGCAGTTTTAACAAACAAACAGTAGTGCATTTGCTGGGGCCTACTTTCAGTGGTGAATTAATCCACATTTTGCTCTCTAGTGAGTATTTGGAGCAGCAGGACGGTGTGTGTGGGATTGGGTCACAATAACCTAACATTACCGCCTTGTGGTTGTATGACTCCACCAAAGAGTCAGGTTGCAGCGACATTATACATCCATGTCTGTCCAGACTAATATGTAGCTACGGCAGCAAATTTTAGGTTCATACAATCACCACTGTTTCAAGATGGACACCCATTATAGTGTCACCAATTCAGTATTCAACCTCCCCTTGTGTTCCTGAGTTATGGAGTTGAATAATGGCTGGAAAAGTGTTTTTGCTGAACATTATGTCGTCACATTAGAGTTGACCTTTCGACCCCTTTAGATATAAAATGTCATCACTTCATCATTTAATCCTATTAGACATTTGGGTGACTTTTTCTCATAGTAAGAGTATGAATTCTTGAATTATGACCAAAAATGTCTTTTGTGGGGTCACAGTGACATTGACCTTTGACCATGTTTGTGCCAAAATGGAAGAGAGACCCTCCAGGCATTCCTTAAACATGCATTAATGAAGGTGAGGTCAGAGTGACCCTGATTTTTGACCACCAAAATCTAATCAGTTCATCGTTGAGTCCAGGTGGACATTTGTGCCAAATTTAAGAAATTTCCCTCCAAGGGTTTCTAAGATATCATGTTCACAAGATTTGGGACAGATAACCTGAAAAAACATAATGCCTCCAGCCACGGCTGTTGCCAACATGAAAATTACAGTGCGTATGTTCATGGTAATGAAGGAACATGTCACCCTGTGCAACGGTGCGGCTCACTGATGGGTTTTTAATATTTTTTGGACAACAATGGAGCTCTATGGCACAAAGGAACACGATCAGGCTTTGATACACACACAATACTGGTGAGAAGATATATTGAGTGTTGCTTTGTAGTTTTGGACTTTGAGGATTTTTAATCTTACATCTTATAACCGTGTCTCTGTTCATTCAGATGCCACGGGCTCATCTGGCTGTGTGTAGTAGCCTCAAACAGAGACGTCTGTGTCGTAGGGGCTGGACTTAAAACAAAACAAGGGCATTTCAAAAGGCTCCACACACACACACACACACACACACACACACACACACACACACACACACACAGACCCCTTGTGAGTTGTGATCGAACAGTCTCTGGTGGCGGGTCGGTGTGGGCTGTCGGCCAGCGAAGCCTTTCATCCTGCCTCCCTCTCTCTCTTTAATACACACCCTGTGTCTCTCTGCCTCTTTTTTCCATTCTCCCTTTTTTTTAAAACACATACTCCATTTTCCTGCCTCCATCTCCATCTCACTCCACCTCCCCCTCGTCCTCTCTCTCTCTTCTACCCCTTCATCTAATTTCCGGTGTAAATGCAAGGACGGACAGCGACGTGCCAAAGTGACCCACACATCACAACATCAAACACACAAACAACCACACGCACAGTACACTGACGCCGGATGTGAAGTAGGTCAGATGACACGTGGCTGAACAAATTCACACACTGCATGCAGGAATAAACATGTTTAACATGCTGCGGATGTTACATGGCTTTAATTGGAGCGAGACGCTGAAAAATGACATATAGGACATCTGATTCCCCAGACGGTCCCTCCTAAAATGGATTTCTTGGTTTCATAGATAAAGTGCTGAAAACATGATTATGTCATGTGACACATATGCTGAGCTGAGGACATTATTATTTATAGAAAAGCAAAACTAGAATCAATATTTCATACAGAAAATTTGCGTTTTAAAGGTTGCTTTCCCTTTTGTATTCCTTCCTTTTCTTTATTTTAGGTACATTAGCAACGCAGCTCTGGTGATAGTGTCAGTGTGTTGGTAAATCCACCACTTTGGTCTATGCGGAAATATCGCAACAACTATGATCTGGATTATGATGAAATGTTGTACATACATTCACAGTGCCCAAAGGATAAATCCTACTGACTGTGGTAATCCCCTGATTTTTCATCTATTAGCTACTGGCTATTAAGCTAGCTAATGGTTTGTTCAAATTAACTGCATCTATTCCTTTATAGTGTTTTGGAGTAGCGCCAAAAAAAACATGTTTCCTTTGATCAAAAGTATTACTCAGCAATGTATCCTCATACAAAGGTATCTAATGAATTTGCACTCAATGAATGGTATCAAAACGTTACGTGCTTAACATTAAGTAATGTACTTTGGATTCGGGAGAGTGAAGATATATAGGTTAGGATTAGGAAAAGACAGTGTTGGGCATTGTCACGTTACGTATTTAACGTAACATTAGCCTATGTACTTATGGTAAAGTTATGTAGGTTAGGTTGAGGCAAGTAAAAGTTACGTAAGGTTAGGTTTAGTCTAGGGTTGGGTCGGTATGAGAAAAAAAAAAAACAACGGTCCAGTTTTTGTGAAAAACCACTAACCCTAACCCTCAAGTCAGTAATATCAGATTTTCGCCACTTGGGGACACAACTGACTCATTTAAAATAAAAAACGGCCACAGGACAACAGAGAGATAGTAACACATTGTTTCTTTTATTCCGTACAAATAAATTTGCAGGTTTAGCTTACTCAATCTGTGCAAACAAGGGTTGCCTCCTTCCTTTGATTTCTTCTAGACTAAACTGTCCACCATTATCGACTCCCCGTCACTGTTAAACAAACTCCAGGCTACAGTAGAGGCCTCGGCGCACGCACGCTTGCCCCCCGCTTGACTATGGAAGCCCGAATGACTGCGCACGGAGTCTGCTCCGCGTACCTTCTGGTCGGTCTCAAAAAAACAAAAAAAAAACAAAAAAACGGACCAACACGGAGTACCGAACCGAAATGGTATTACCGAGAACTGACCCAACCCTAGTTGAGACAAGTTAAGCGCCATAGGTTGGGTTAAGGCAAGTAAAGTTGCGTAGGTTAGGGTTAGGTTAGTAAAGTTATATAGGTTAGGATGAGGAAAAAGAAACAGTATTAGGCGCTGTCATGTTAGTAGTATAACGTAACATTAGCCTATGTACCCAACGTAAAGTTACGTAGGTTGGGTTTAGGCAATGAAAGTTACCTAGGGTTAGTTGGTTAGGGTTAGTTAGGGTTAGTAAAGGAAACAGTGTTAGGCCTCCTCACGTTACGTACTTAAAGTAACGCTTACCTACACACTAAACATCAAATTACATAGGTTAGGTTTAGTCAGTTAAAGTTATGCAGGTAAGGTTTAGGTGGGTAAAGTTTCGTCGGTTGAGTTTAGGAGAAGAAACATAGTGATGTTCCTTAAAATAACTCAGAGTTCACTTGTTTTCACACAGGACACAAACACCAGTCTCTTGGGGGAATGTCCTCTGTTTGTTTGACCAATCCACCACCTTAAGTGCCTTATTACAAAGACTTTCGCTCTTCATACTACTTCCATTTTACTACTGTCAGCACATTAAGCATGTAATTGCAGCCTTCCCTGTTATGTGGATTATGCACATATTTTGGTGTGTTACTTCATCAGTATGTGTACAAATAGTGCAAGAGAACAGCCTGTACTGGGTGGACCTACACACACAACTCCAAGTTCAATTAGGTCCATCTTTTCTGTTGTTTTTTTTTTAGGTATTTTGACATCATTAGTACAAAGGCAATTCTGCACTGGTCCACCATGATGGATCCAGCTGTGGCTGTTAGATCTGTGACAAAACTGACATGATCTTTCTACACTAATGAGGGTTTGACATCCTGTCTCCTCCCTCCTGCTGTAAAACCACCCAGTGAAATGATGTCATGCTCCGGGGAGCAATTGCAACACACACACACGCGCACACACACACACACACACACACACACACACACACACACACACACACCCACACACACACACATGACTCTTAGAATTTGGTACAAACGTACAAACATTATCACCATCTAATGATCTCATCCCTAAACACAAAAGATTGACATCTACCAAGAACCCACTTTCTAAATATGACGTTTGCAGCATTTTGTTCACTGAGTGTGTGGGAATTAATTTTCTAAAAATGTATCCTCTTGGCTGCTTGACAGCTTCTGAAGGGCTGTTACTTATTATAAAATATCTGCAATCGAAACGTGAGTGTCAAGTAAAGAAAGCAGGCAGCCAATGATTGCTCAGACTTGTAACTTCGTTGTGTGTAATCAGACAGTTTCTGTTTTTATTTAAAGAGACTTTAAGAGATTTTATTCAGGTAAAGTTATCAGCTTTCATTTGAGAATCGAGGGGTGTTGGTGGCTTAGTGGATAGAGAGGGAACCCCGTGTATGAAGGCATCGTCCTTGCTGCAGCAGCCGAAGGTTCGATCCACTGCCATGTCAATTACAGGCATAAAAGCCCCAAAAAATAATCTAAAAAATAAATAAAACTGAGAATAAGGACTTGCCTTGTTATAGTGCGGCTGACAATTCTGGAGAAAGCAGGTTAGTATGTGCCAGATTTAAAGTCCCTCTCGTTCTCGCCCCTTGCTGCTGATTGGCTGGAGGTGTGTTGTGTAGCTCAATCAGATTCAGTACAAATACAAAACGTAAAAAATATGCTTGTATGTCTTAAAGCAAGGTATCAGAAAAGCCTTGTGTTAAATCAGCCCTGAAACTTTCAACTGTATTGACTCTGGTATTGAATAATTTCCCACGATACCCAGCTCTACATATGAGCTGCAAGTTCAACAAAAAAAGAATGAACATAAAAATCACGCAGTTTTCTATCCTTGTTTACAGTGATGTGGTGCTGACCCGAGGTCAAATCATTTAAGTTAATCACGATTAAATCTGTTTAATAGTTTCAAACATGATAGTGCCTCCACAGGTAAATGCCCCTTAAGATTTCATAATAACTAAAGATGAAAACATATTTGTGAATATTACTGTGATGTGAAAGAAGTGCACATCTTTGTCCAGTTATGACAAGTTCAGCTTGTAGTGCTGTAGATAAATCAGAGTTATTCTAAATATAAAGCACTTACAGCTGGACTTTAATAAAACAATGTTGTTATTGTGCAAGTGGCTCAATGATGAGTAGCTTCATCTGCCCAAAGTGAACCTACACATGTGTGTCTGATGGATGAACACAGCTGCTATGCATGGATGACAAGTGTGTGTGAGCGTGTGTGTGTGTGGGAGGTAGCTACATATGGAAATAGAAGAGGTGGAATGAATAAGGGAGGTTTTGTGTCGTAACACCTTTTCTTTCATTCTTGTTGCTCCCATTCTGTCTTTGTGAGGAGAGATATGTGAGCTTTTATTGTCTTCATTATAATCGTGACGATCACCAAATGTAGGCACACATTTGGATCCATCTGAGCAACTGTGGTTGTGTTAGTGTGGGTCAGTTTGGCGATTGTCTTCATATGTTTGCCCTCGATCTATCTTCACCCCTCTCCGACATCAAGACAAACATGCTTTGACTTTGTTAGAGGGTCTAACAGTTCCCCCAAATCCCCAAGTGTCCGCACAGTTCATTGTTTTGAAACTCGACACAGTTCCCAGTGGAGTTAAACATCAACAGAGAGCTTGGAGGAAATTTTAAGACTTGAGGCGCTTTTGGGAAGGTTGAATAAACCAGGGGAAAGGTTCAGCATTCCTAATGGCTGAACAAGAGTTAAATAGTGTCTTTGTTAGGGACAGACGGACGGTGCATGTGGGATTAAGTTGAAACAGCCCGCCGTCACCAAAAACCAATCACATCGGTCAACTGACGAGCACCTTATGGCTGCCCATACTAACGTTTATTATTAGCCAGCCCTTCTAGTGGCTGTAGCAGGCTACGGCCTTGTTCAGGCTGCCAGCCAAAATCCGATTTTTAGCCAATCTAGATTGGAACCAGATGGCTCTTCTGAAGTCTGAACAGTCATAAATGACATGAAATCCGATTTTTGCAAACCAGATCGAAACCACCTTTGGGAGGTAGTTTCAAATCGCATTTGGACAGATGTGTCTGAGTCTGTGCAGCTACTTATATGACATCACACAATAAACGTAGATGACGCCTCCGCTCCAACGTTGTTACCACAGCAGCCTGTCAGATTGGCAAAATTGGATTTGAGAAGGAATCAGATTTGAATCAGATTCGCCTGCAGAGGAGGAAGTGAGGTGACGCTGCACAGACAGCAATACAAACTGCATAATGTAGCACAAAAACTGAAGTTGCCCGTATAGAGTAAGCGAGAGAGAAGAAACAAAGAATTTCATCCAGGAAGCTTCTGTTCGTGTTCCGAAGTCATTGACGAGGGTGGCAGATGCTCACCATCAGCCTAACTTTGACCGACGTCCGACCTCTGGTTTGGTGTGTCATGGCCTTAACTATACTGAGGATGAGATTGCCAACACAAATCTAGGAATTAATCTGTCAAGAGCTCATTTTACATCTTCATAAGTGTCTTGGTGGTGATTTTGAAAAAAACTATTCTTAGGTTCATATCATTTTATGTCGTAATACACTTAACTTATACTTAATTTCATTCTTTCTTCTTTGCTTTTTTTGTTATGTGAAACTATATTACTACATTTCACCATATATTTGTTATCATATTTTTATATAATACAGACAATAGGTATAATTTCTTATACTTTCTCTTTCTTTCTTTCTAATTTCTTTATGTGCTGCAACTAGCCACCCAGCAGCTCTGTAACTTTGCTGGAGATGGTACTTCACTAGTTTAATTATTGTATAGTTCTTACTTTTATATCGATTCTTTTTTTAAAAAGCATTTAAAAACTTTTCATTTATCTCAACTTTTTTACTGTCATATACACAATAATTACAGTATAAAGAAGCAGCAGTGGCGGTAGAAATCTTGATTGATCTCGGCTCCTTCCAGCAACGCTCTAACAAATGCGTATGAAAAGAAAATCACACAAGTAAAAAAATGAAATTCTAAGACAAAATATAATGCAACAGTTAAAATATCGGGATGAAATGTAACATAAAAAGACAGAAAATAAAATATTCTGAATTTGTAAATCTGTTTATTTCTGTGCTTGTGCTGCTTTAAACCTAAACTTCCCCACAGGGGATCAATACAGGCTCATCTCATCTTACTCCTGTTAGTTACTTACAAAATGGCTGCAAGTGATGAACCCAGAGCCCTGGCTTCAAAATGTTTCTTCAGTGCACTACTTCTCGTGGATATGTCAGCAACTCTGCTGCAAAGCCATGTACGATTACAACAAGACAGTGATGGCTATCAAAAAAGAAATCCAATCTCTTTCTCTGTGTCTCGTCTCGGTCAGACAGCAGGAAAGAGACAGAGCGAGCTGTGGTAGCCTGTCACCTCGCTGGGTTGTTGTCCCGAAGTGACACAGGCGGTGAGGAGCTGTAATTAACGGCCGGAGAACGGAAGCACTCTGACATTCTGCCTACCAGAGAGGCTCACACACACACACACACACACGCACACACACACACACACACTGGCAGAGCCACCTGCTTCACCCACTCTCCAATTACTGAACTCACACCGCCTTAAGGTGTGAGTCTGCATATGTTCACCTTATTGATATTTTACATAAGTACATCTTGTATTAAGGTCATTACGCAGTACAACAATAATAACAGAATCAGTGTTTGAGATGTTTTATATTTACACAGTTACTCAATATTGAGGAGTGATAAATGCTTTAAAAGTGTCAGACTTGGATTACTGAGTAGTGTAACTGGTGCTGAGTCTCTCCAGAGGAACCATCTGTGCTTCAGTGATTTGTAACTGGTTTCTTGGAAATTCTGAATCACGACTGGTGCTGTGAACGACCCACCTCATACTGTAAAATAACTGCAGGAGTATAAATCATATGCTGATTAAGCTGTCGCTACAACTCAGCAGAAAAACTGTACCATTGGTGTAATGCTGGTTTCGATATGCTGTGGATTTCATTATCCCTTTGCTTGTTAGAAAACTTTAGCAGGACAATGTATATATATATATATATTATTTTTCTTATTTATGTAAATATTTCTGTAGAAATTAGAACAAGAAGGAATTATACTGTAATCTAGTTTTAGCTAGGGATGTTCGGAGCCAATCTGTGGAATCAGCATTGGGATCGTTGTAAGGAAAAAATAAAGAAATATAGAGATGGTGGAGGGGGGTAATGTTCCAAGAGAAAATTAAGAATTTTCAAGATTAAAGCCATAAATTTACAAAAAAAAGCTTGGATATTCTCTGAGATTTAAGTGGTTTAGGAAACACTGAAATCCTAACTTGCAAAGGCTAAGAGTTTGTTTGTTTTTTTATACAAATTTATGATTTTATAATCTCAGAGAATATTTAAGTTTCTTCTTGAAAATTTGTGACATTTTTCTCATAAATATACCACTTTAATCATAGAGACTATCGATGTTTTTTGTCCTAAATTTAAAAGTTTAATCTGTGTTTGTATTTTTTTTTTCTCAGAATATTACCCCCCTCCTCTGACTTTATAGTCTTTAGTTATTTATTTATTTATTTAGCCACAATGACCCTTATATGCTGTCATAACAATGTATGTGGCAATAAGCAAAAGAATAAATTTGACTGTAATTTCATTGCACGTAAGGATTCTTGGGATCAGGATCAGGGCTGATCCAGGTTAACGTTAAAATGCCCAACTTTACAGCAGAGTTGTTTACAGCCTGGTACAAAAACTAATTTGGTCTCTGAAGCTAATTTTAACATTCATCGCAACTGTACAAAGGATGAATTTTAATATGACTCAGCATTTTAAGGCTTAAAGTTTCCTATTAGAAGGAGGGCTGTTATGAATCACGCTGCTATGATCATGTTCCACAGCACCAGCCTCTCACCCAAATATGATCACATCTGGCTCCAAAATGAAATCAAGGCTTTAATCCAAAGCAATAGGTGACGTCACAGTAGCTACAAATCATTTTTAGTGTCCATTTTCATTCCTTTGTTCATTTGCTCAAAGTACACGACCTGTTTTCCAGGTTGTCAAATACTTTGTCACTCCCCTCAGTGTCACGTGGTCAACACATGGTTAATGTTGTGAAACGATGTGGGTTGGAGTAAAGCAACAAAAGTACTTGGCAAGGTTCAGCAATCGATCATGTTTTGGGTTAAAATAAGTACGTTGGATGACAGACATACGTAAATTGTGTAATGTTACGTTAACACAACAAAAACTGTGGTCTCTTGGGTGAAAGTCCAGGTTTGATTGCTTTTCTGACGGACCTCAAATATATTGTATCTTTGGCATTTCTGTGCTGCATTTCTTCTTTCCTATGGTCAACATACATTTCAACATATCTGTGAAAATCTCAGCTGACAGCACCTGAGTGCTACTGTCACTTAAGAACTGCATTTGTATCTCAGTATTTTGCTCCTTCTGGAGATGAAGGGAGGCTGTGTCCAAACCACTTCCTCACATAAACAAACACTGTAAAAAAGCAACACAAAAACTTCAAAGAAAAGCAGTGATGCAGGATCATGCAGTTATTTAATGGTCTAAATTACTTAAGTGATAACGCCGAATAGAAATGTAACAGATTGGTGCTGCTGAAGAACCAAGCTTCACACAGCATGGCCAAAAAAACTGTAATCACTCGAAAAGGGGAAAAAAAACAACCTGACAGAGCGGATCATCCTCTCATTCAGGATGATCCAAGCTTGAAATAGATGCATCACTCTGCAGCTGACACAGTCCTGGCAGCCTGGTAACGATGACGGGGGATGGAGGGCCTGTTTCAATATTTAGCCTGACATGAAAGTCATCGCTCACGAGGAGAGAAGAGAGGAAAAAGGAACACAGGGATGGAGTCAGCGGGAGCTAAAAATGGTGTTTCTCAAAAAGACATTATCTGTGTTATGTAAGCATCGGAATAATTCATTGTAGGCTTCCTGCTGCATCGTATTTCTCTTTAACATACTGACAGATACAGAAGTAAAAAAGCTTCCTGTAGTAAACCTACTGGCGATGGTAAACTTCCACATGAGCAATGAGATGAACTACAGAGAGGAGAAAGGGAAGGAAATGCGAAGCCTCCAGTGTAAACAGCCAGGGAGAAGGTTTACAGGCAGATACTGGACCGCCTGCTGTTTTCTGTAAAACATGGCGCTAGCTTATTCTGCATAAGGATATTTACTGGAACAACTTGCTGACACACATTTGCTTCCCTCTCCTGCTCATTCATTTTTAATTTACCTATTCATCCATTTACTAATTAGACATTCAAGTATCTGGTTTGTTCGCTACTGTGCAGTTACTCTTCTCCCACCTACTTACTGCTCTGTACATCCTTGTAAGGAAACTTCAACAGAATATAGTGAAGTAAAGTCTACATATATTTATGGTCTCCAGAGGATGAATCCTGACTGTTCATTTTCAGATTCTGCCTGTTAAAGCCTGAGTCCAACTGCTTAGCTGCTGCCAACTTTTGCCTAATCGTAACAAGGAACATTTGTTTTTACTCATCGACTATATCTGTTAGCTTTAGTATTAGCTCAAAGCACAGCATCAGTTTTAATGTTACACACTGGTGTGAAGCTCACTGACGAAAAACAACCCACCCCTGTGCACCCCGATTAGATTTTCTTTCAGGTTGGCTGTTTTCATTCGGGTTGAGGTGTTTACAAGGAGCATTTCTATTCGGGTAGGGCTTCCAACCCGAATGCAAAAGGAATACATGGCTCCATGTAACCGCACGTATTATGTCAGGACCTGACAAACTGCCAGCAACAAAACTGGTGTGTAGATGAGATGGACGTAGCTATAGACACCCATTGTAAGCTGACTTAAGATAAACTCTCAAAAGTATTTCTATGAAGCGAATGTATTGCTGCTTCTGTCCACTGAGGATGAAGGTGGGTTTCCCGCAGACTAATTTATTTGTGGCGGCACGCCATGATTAAAGCATCTGCTGCCACGTTTTGGTTTTCTATTTTTGGAGCGGGACCATTCATCCTGAATGAGAGGATGATCCACTCTGTCAGTCAGGTCGGAAGATCATCAGTTCGATCTCCGGTTCCCTCCAGCCCGCATGTTTAAGTATCCTTGGGCGAATTGCTCCTGATGGCACACTAGGACTAGAAAAGAGCTCTACAAATGCAGTCAGTCCACATTCTTACAGCGCGGAGCGTAATGTGGGTACAGAGCAGAACATCATGCCCGGTGAAAGGAAATTTAACTGTTCATTGTGCTGGGTCTCAAAGTTTGCTCCTCTCATCCATCAATCTGATCTGATCAGCTGTGATCAGATCACCCACCAACCCTGTGACTCAAAGCTCCTCAAACTGCTGCTGGTGGGAAATTCCACCTGCGGGAAAGCAAAGAGCAATTCACACTAATTATCAGGTAACAGTTGAGCCTAATTACCACTGAGGTGGATGCAGTGTCTTTGACCAGATTGGTCACACACCTTGAGCAGTAGACTGAAAACATCACGGAGCACCACTGATCGCCATGGGGAGTCCTTTCTGCCTATCAGACTCTACAGCTCATCAGCAGAGACATGAGGAGCTGAAGGTGCCTCCAGCCTCCATTTCAGCTCTGGTCTGCTCTCTCTCTGGGTGCTTTTCGTCTCCTCGCCTCTCTTCATCACATCTTAGCTCCCCGCAGGGAGGATGTGAGACAGATGCAAGGAAGAGAAGTGTAGGATACACCTGTGTTTCCTCACACTAAGCTCCTCAACAAGCCTCCTCTCTTCTCAGGGATTGGAAGATTTTCAGTGATGGTGAGGGGGGAACAATTTCATGGTCATGGGAGGAGAGAGGACGCAAAGAAGCATAAGTTAGGATAACAGAAAGGGTCTCTGATCAAAATAAGAGCACAACCTTTCCTCTCTGGCAGCCAGGTCTGTCAATGTCTGCCTGCTGTACTTAGTCAGTGTTCTCCTCAGTTTTCAATCAGACACTGAGGTCAAGTAGGTCGCCAGGGTGTACTGGCTGTTTATGGCTGGACAGATTTCCATTTTGTCCAGGGATTTTGTTCTTTCTTCCCAATAATCTTTCATTTTTCTTTTTCTTTCATCGTTATTTTGTTGGCTCTGATTTTCTCTCTCGCTATCTCCAAATGACGTTTTATCTCATCTTAGATTTGGATGAAAACCTCTGTTAATTTTTACAGAAAAACGATCAAGATTTGCAAACTTCTCTTTCCGTCTTTAATCATTCAGCCTGATCTTTGCAGCTCCATGTGAACCCTCCCTCTCTCCTTGGCAGACTCAGCTGCAGTCCAGTCTCTGTGACGCAGGTTGAGACGTGAATGAAAAGAGGCTGCTGGGTTTTTTTTTGTGAAGTTATGTTGGGCTGAAACCTGCCGCTGGTGTTAGAGTACATTTCCTCTGCCGAGCAGCACAGTGGACAGGACCGGACGCAGAGACAGGCACCCCTGCGGTCAACACTTTCAGCTGGAGTTAAAAGCTTTTGTACAGGTGGAGAGCTTTCACATCCACACACTGCACTCTGTTTCCTTCTCCTCCATCACCACTGTTATCCTTACTCCCTCTTTCATCATTGTACCTGTCTTCATGTTCTTTCCCATGTGTTTTCTCCTTATACTCTATATTCCTTTCTTTCATCTACAACACATCACTGCCTCTTCCTCTCTAATCCCAGCCAGTGATCTCACATTATTTCTGCACAAACACACAGAGATCAGTAACCAATAAAATTACACTACAAAGATTGGTTTAAGCCACTTACACTTGTGTGTTCACACTACGAGCAACAATGCAACTGCGTGACCAGCTACATTATCGCTAAGTCATTGCTTGCTGCTGAAATGCATGTTAATGTAGTAACGCTGTCAAAGAACATCATCTTAAGTTTATCTTTGGTAAATGAAAAAAAAAGTATATTTATGCTTCTGATCAGTGTCTGAGCCCAATTTTATCATCACATTTTGACGCCTCATTGCATCCTCATGTGCACAGCAATGCACATAAAGCTAGCATAGCACCAGCTAACACAGAACTACATCTGGAAACAAAAATATGACTGGTTGACGCTTCACTGCATCATTAGAGGGTCCATATTAGGACCTTTATTATTTCTTATTTATATTTATGACCTTCCTGCAGTATCTAACACCACAATGCCTCTTTGCAGATGATACCAGCATTTTTGTCTCAAATAGAAATTTACCAACTCTCATCAGAGACCTAAATCATGATCTTATGAATTATTCAACATGGTGTCAAACCAACAAACTTTCACTAAATGTCAAAAAGTCCAATTTTATGCTATTTGCTGGGAACAGGAAATATGACAGTGAACAAGTTAAACTTCATATTCATAATGAAGAAAAATATTCAAAGTTTCAACAAAAAGGTCACAAAATAAGAGACTTTGTACACAGTTCATGTTTCCTTACATTATATTATACTTTAATTTATCCATATTTATAATACTGTAATATTGTGTGGGCAAGTACTTTTCCATCTTATTTGTACAAAATATTATTGTTGCAAAAGCATTTTGTTAGATTAGCAACTTTTCGAAAGCTATTGTTCCAAGTGCACCTCTTTTTTTAAAATTGCAATTGTTGACTATCTTTGACATTAACTTTCTTCAAGTCTGTACATTTGTCTTTCAAATGAGACAAAAGCCTGTTGATTTACCTCTTGGTTTTAGATATTATTTTGTTAATAATTCTCAATTCCATAACTATTCAACTCAACAGGCTAAGAATCTTCATCTACCATTGTATAAAACATCCCGTGGTCAATTTTCTATCAAATACCGTGGAGTTATTATGTGGAATAACTCTGTACATTCATTAATGTTCATCTTTGTCATTGTCCATATACAAAAAGAAACTTAAAAATGCTCTGCTGTTTAAGTCTTCTGATTTTGAAAAATTGGGCCACTCTAGTTTTTGTCTTGTTTTTTTGTTTTTTATGTGTAAAACAAATAAATGAAATGAAATGAAAGAAGTTGAGACCAGCTCTACTTTTGTTTGCAGCATGTCACGCCCATTCGCAGCGACAAGCGTCAGGCATCAGTTTGTAGCTCCACGTCATTAGCTTCCAGTGAGAGTGACTTGTAACCTGTTGCTGTGTCACTTGTAGTGTCAGAACAGCATTACTCAAATCACACAACTCTGCTGCTGTCTGCATGTTGTGACTGTGTTGATTTCCATCTGTAATGACTGAACATTTTCACTATGAGCTTAAAAAAGGCACTTCAGTGATTTGCTACTGCACTGCCATAACGCTGGAACAAACGTCAACAAATCCCATGAGAAGACCCAAACCAACAATGTGTTCAGGCTGTTCTCATGAACTGTCTATGGAAAGTAATGCACCATATTTTGTATATATCCCACATAATCATGAGTCGTTTGTGTGTAACTGATGTAATCATGACGGCATCATGTGAACAATGAGCTGTCAGGGTAAATAATGAAGTGGTCCATGTCAGCAGGCAGCTTGGGCTGGAGGATGGGTCACAAAACAAAGGACTTTCCAACACACAACTTCCCAGCACAGGACCATGGAAGCATGTGAAGCTACGAGAACTTTTTACGTTTTAAGGTATTTCGTCACCTTGTTTCTTTTCCTAAACCTAACTTACCTAACTTTCTATTAAGTGTGTAACATCATTCGCAAGGCACTAATTTGTTAGACAGCACACGAGACATTGCATGAGCATACAATACTTTTAATACTCTTAGTTTCATTTCAAAGTAATGACTCAGTCATTGCCTCAAACAGCTGGTCACCATTGTTTTTATCAAATGTCACTCAAACAGAAAGAAAATGGGACTATTTCCAGCAGTGGATTAATCCACATTTGGTGCTACACTGAGGGCCGAATTCACAAAGAATGAACTGCAGCTGCTGATAGCACCTTGAATTGCACTGATTGCACTGCACTTGCACCCGCAGTTTGCTCCATCTTGATGTCCTATTCACAAAGGACATTGCACTGATAATATACCAGCGCAAACACGCCCACGAAGTTTGGCAGCTGAGTGCAGTTTGCCCCTGATTGCAATGAGCCACATGGCATGGCATGGTAAGTGTTTGGCAAAGTACTGAATACTGTATACCCTCATGTAGTGATGTCTGCTGGTGAGTCAGTCTAACAAGTTTGAGCACTTTATCACTATTCCCTCTCACTTGTGGCTGTTTTTTCATTATCTTTTGAATTTAATATGAATTATGGAACCGTTTTTGTTCACGTTTGTTTCCCCTGTTTCGTAAAATAAATTAGTGAAAGTTGCTTTTGAAGTGCGTGACAGAAGTTTTGAGAACGACTGCAGACTGTCACCTGTTCAACGCATCAATATCTTCGGATGCCATTAAAGTAATAATGATTATATAATAATTAATTAATTAATTAATTAATTAATTATAATAATTAATTAATTAATTATAATAATAATGTCAAAATATTATTCACAGACTGATTTAACAGACGATCACTGCTGCCACGATCACTGGAAAGTCTGGGCGAGAGGCTTCCACAGAGGAGCGCCCAGTTTGCACCAGCTTTCTAAAGACGTTATTTACGTCACTCAAACTGCGTGTGGCTATTAGCGCTGGTGTTAGTGAATTAGACGTTGTTTATCAATGAGGCTCATTTGCATAGAAATACATGCATATTACCTCATTTAAATACGTGCAACGGGGATCATTTAATGCGTCCTTAAACTAGACCCAGTTTGAGATGTTTTCAGCTGAATTCACAGAGCTTCCTGTCCTCCATTTTCTTCTGCAAACAACTGAAATCCACACATATCAAAGCAGCAGTAACATTTCTCTCCTCATGTCTACGTTGGCTCGCCTCTCCCCTGCCTCTATGGTTGAGTGGAGGTTATTGATTGGCCCTGTCAATACAAGCCTGCCTTTTAACTCAGTTAACTTTGTTTATGACTCGACTTAAACGCCTGCTGCTGCTGCTGCTGCTGCTGCTGCTGGTAGGAGGGGGAGAAATACAACAGAGCACATCTGTGTCCCCTCATTTCTGTGAATTAGAGGCCACTGATTTATTAAAAAGATAAACGCTGAGCTGTAAAATATATTCAAAATCTGACAAAAGATAATCAAATTACAAATTAACATTTTTACAGCATATTAATATGAAATCTTGGAAAACATAAATCATGTAATTCTGTTGTCTTCTTTGGAATAGTTTTCTTCTTACCTTCCTTACTTTGGATTTTGGTCTTTTATCTATTTGTTCTTAAATCTTGTTGATTTTTTATTCATGTGACTTTTATTATTGCTTGTGTTTCCTTCATATCTTGTATTACTGACTTTTTATGTCTTACATAAATCTATCTGAATTGCCTTTTGTTGAAAGGTGCTACAAATAAACTTGCCTTTATTATTTTGTCTTGAATTACAACTGAAAGCTCAGACTTTATGTGCATGTGTCTGCACTGTTTCATTATTTTCATTTTTTATGTGTTGTTTAATGTTGTTTTGCATTTATATTTCTAGAGCATTTTAAGGTCTACTAACCTACATGAAAGATTATTTATAAATGCTTAACGGACTGAAATGAGCCATATTTATTCTGGGCAACAAATAAAGGATTGCTGCCATGTGAGTAATGATGATTATGATGATGACTCTTTTATTTTAGAGGAGTTACTTGAAAACTTTTAATATCAAGTAACTGTTTTAAATCATTTATCAAGTAAATTTACTAATCAAACAAAAGAAGATACTTAAAGAGACCATGACACCACAGGAAATTGTGACGGACATTTTATAGATTATATAACTGATGCTGAAAGTAATTGTTATAAGTTGATGTAATAAGTTGCAACTTAGTTAGAAATGTATTTGCTTTGACATTGAGTTGGTCGCCTCCTACATGTAACCCTTTATGACCTTTTTGTTGGGTTTGTTCATTCCCTCCACATCAGTCAGACGCCTGCAGCTGTACTTCGCTGTGACATTCAGCCACTCAATGTCGTCATCTAAACCACTATATAAATGTGTCTCCCAGTGTTCCCAGCAGGGCTTGCAGACTGGACCCTTAAGTACCGGCTCCTCACAGAGATAATAGACACTCCTGCTGCTTCTAAAGCCACAGACTCTGAAAACGACTGGAGGTGTGTCCTCTGGTCGATATTAGCACACAGAGCTGAGGTTTAATAACCAGCACGGTGGGAGAGATGGACTCTTAAAAATACTGCAGGACAGACACAGAGTGTGTAAATACAACAGAACAGAAAACAGCAGGAAGACTGCAGAGAGAATAGCAGCAGAGAGATTTCTAAAAACCGTCTCCGGCCTCTGTGGTGAGTTAAAGCTGAGGCGTGAAAGAAATGGTCTGGTGGGAAATGGAGGAACTGGAAACTGTAAATTAAAGGGTCAAAAGCTTAACCAGCATTCATATCGCAAATATTCCAGCATGCAACAGTGCTATTGTTCGAGAAACCAAAACAACACATCAATTGTGCAGAAAGTGTGTTTCCGTCAGATACAACACAGTGAACATATAGTATGCAGTGTCAAACCATTTTCCTATCCAGTCACTTCACCCACACATTCAGGGATGAGCTGATCTAATTTGATGGTTGTGGGCAAATAGAAAATCATGTAACTGGTACAGTTAAGCTGGATTTATGCTCCACACGAGGAATTCCTGCTGTAGATACCTGCGGTGAAGGTTGACATCACCATCCACAACACTAGCTGCCCTGCCTCAAGGGCCGATTCACAAAAGATATTACGCTAATGATATTACAGCGTAAACACGCCAATGGCATTTTGAAGCTGAGTGAAATTTGCCCTATTTTCTGATTGAAATGATCCATGTGGCAAAGTATGAGTGATCACAGTAGGCAGAACAATTACAGAGGGAAAAAAGAAAACTGATATTTTAAGACCGCAAGCTAAAGGTCTTGAACGACAGGATGCAAAATGTCATGCTGTTCGGAAAGTCTGGTTGCAACACCCCTTATAAATGATCTTCAAGTGCCACCAAGTCTCTGAGGATACTCATAATTTCACTGCTATTGCGTGTAGCTTTTAGCACTGATCTCTGTGAGCTGGACTGTTTTTCCAGTGAGGCTCATTTGCATAGAAAAGGGACCAATTTTGCACCGAAGTTCTGCATATTACCACATTTAAATACGTGCAACAGAGGCACCAAGACACTATTTGCTTTGCAGAGCAGTTATGGCTGCAGTTCATCCATTGTGCATGCTTTGAGAATTATACAGGTTTGTCTGTCTTATTTGTGCAGGTTTAGCAGCCTCGAAAGATGTGCAACCCTTCTGTGAAAATACCCATGAGTGTTCAGTTTATTAGGTACACCTACCTAAAACTAAACTTAGCAATAAAGCCTCCCTCCATGAAGGTTATAATGTTTAGTTTAGATTCAAATCAATGGACATTTTGGAAGCTGCAGCTGCCTTCACTGATGTAAACAGGTTGGACAAAATACAACCCTGATTCCAAAGAAGTTGGGAAACTGTGTAAACTGTAAACATAAACAGAATGCAGCGCAAATCTTTTTTCGGCCTATATTCAACTGAATACAGTTCATAGACAAGATATTTAATGTTCAAACTGACTAACTTTTTTGCTTTTGCAAATGTAAACTCATTCTGAATTTGACGCCTGCAACACACTCCCTGAAGAGTTGGGACAGGGGCTTGTTTGCCGCTGTGTTACATCACCTTTTCTTTTAACAATACTCAGTGAGTACTCAGTGAAAGTGAAATTCTCTCTCAAGATTCACAAGCAGGCCCAAAATTTATAGCCCGTCAGTGTGGAAGAATGGGCCAAAATGCCATCTGAACACTGTGGGATGTCTTCATACAGGAAGCATCTTGAAGCCGACATTGTAAACAAAGGCTTCTCCAAGTATTAAATACACTTCAGTTAGCGTGTTCAAATCTACTTTTCTCCTTCACTGCACATAATTTGTATGGATTGAAATGTTACAATGTCTTTATTAGTGTAGTTCTGCTGCGTTAATACCACCATCTGCTCTAAATTTCATGTACATAGCTGCATTGGAAATATCTTTATTGAAAAGAAATTGACATGTTGAATACTTATTTACCCCAATAGAGGTTTGAAAGGATTTGCAAATCATTGCATTCTGCATTTACGTACGTTTTACAAAGCGTCCCATTACATTTTAAATCAGGGTCGTAATACATCTGTCAGTATAACACAATTTAAAAAACTGAACATTATAACCTTCACTTATTGCAGAACCGTTGTTTCACCTCTCAATGATGAGAAGCTCCGTCTTGTTTCATGAGTGAAAATGAGAATATCCTGTGAGGTTGCCACTGTGATACAGAGTGAGGGTCAGCTTTGCTATATGTGTTAATAAAGAGAGGTTAAGAGCCTCTTTTTAACTTCTGCTACTATCAGAAACTTGCAGGAGCGAACACAGGCAGCCAAAGCTGACCAGTCACATCCCTTGTTGTCCCCACATGGCCCCAACATATGGCCGAGCCAACCATGTGGCCTCAGCTGCTGATCTGAAGCATGTTAAATCCCTTGTCACCATTAAGCCTCGTCATTTTCAGTAATAAAAACTGCTACATACAGTTTATAACCTAGAAATGAGATGTGAGCTGCAGAACATGGAGCTTAATTGTTGCAGTCTCATGCCTCTTTAATTAGCTTCAGACATCACTGTACTGCACACTATCTTCTTATCATTTATTCCATCATACTTACATGACTGTGTGTTTGCCTCAGAATATTTTGTTTACATAATAATTCTTATTATACAACAGCAGCTTGAGCAAAATCTGATTAAGACCATCTGAAATCGGCCTGTCCAAACATTTCTAAACAGCCCCACACCCTCAGCTTTCACTGGAATTCAGCGAACTTCAAAAGACCCTGAGATGTAATCTTGAGCTCAGCTCCACCCAAACACATACAGGAAGGTCAGCCTCTCACATCTGCACTTGGACTGTGAATATTACTGTGTGTGTCTGTGCAAATTAACAAAATGTCTTACCTGAGATCAGACAGAGTCACAGGAGGACAGCAAACATGGAAGAGAAGAGAGAAAAGGCAGACTTGTCAATTTAATGAAACCAAAACAGACATTTTGACGATATGACACAGCTGACTCTCAGTTAGTAAAATATAAGCAATAAGACAATGAGGACAACATGCACTTCACTATTTGTCTTAATTCCCCCACATCTGAAAATGCTGTCTGGTTAGAGCCACAAAGCCATGAAAAACATAAGGATTTTTCTTGTAATTATGACTTCCGTACCTCATAATTATTACCACAAAACCATAACATCTGTATCTTGTGATGAAGAGATTCATATCTTATCTACAGTGTGTGGTTGTTGGAGCTGTTGAGTGAGAACTCTTATGTGGATGTACTGTAAGTCGTTGTGTCATTCGTATAACTGTCTCCAGATCACATGAGCTTGCGAGACGCCATAAATTCCCAAAAGCCGGAACCCAAATGTTGCGTATACACTAGGGCTGTAGTCAGCCAAAGAAAATCTTGGACAGTGATCTCTGGCGTCCCAGAGACACTCCCCTAATGCCAGGTCTCACTGCTCCCTGCACCAACCCAATAACCTCCTTTACCTTACTTACACATGACTTTCTCAGCCCAAACAGCACTGCCAACTTCAACAAACCCAGGCTCTGTTCATGCGAGCTCCAGGTAGAGACAGTGCCGATGCTACTTTTCCTAGCACATTCACCATACTATATTTCACATGCTACATAGCATAACTCCAATATAAGCTAAAGTGAAAGGAGATAGAGAGGATAAACTCACAGGCTTTCTCGGCCCAAACAGCACTGCCACCTTCAACAAACCCAGGCTCCGTTTATACAAGCTCCGCAATATATCAATGGATATCAACAGGTTTCTGGATATGCACAAAAACCACAATGCCTATCTTCAAAAAGGTGGTTGCAGCAGTGAAAGAGGGAGGCTGTGAACGCGCTGTTGAAGAAAGTCAGACACTGTTAGGAAACTTTGAAAAAATGCTATTTTGATGCAAAGAAGCAGAATGACAAGTGGCTCCAGTCATATTTTGATATGTTGAACTACATGTGAATATATTATTCAGAGTATGCACAGCTGCGTGTAAACAGCTCATCAGTAAAACTGTCTTTTCGGGAAAAAAGGGCAAAAACAAGAATATTTTGTGCATGTAATGTAGTCATGTAGAAAAATCCAAATAAATACCAATCAAATAATCCACAGTGCCATCTTTTCCAGGCTTTTGAGAAATGTTTTAACCCATCAAAACTGAAATTTAACAGTCCAGCACCAGAATACTTCAGGGTTTTGTCGAGCCATTTCATTGAACATTAACTCTCTTCAATCATAACGTGTTAAGTGGAAAATGAAGTGTGACTTATTATTACCTTCTCAGTTTGAGAAAGGGCACCAAGAGTTTTAGTTGTGATGTGAACAGCTATAATGAAGCTGGATGTAAAAAAAATAACATAAGATCTCATTATTCAAAGTTTTCTCGTGATAACAAGATGCCAATAAGTCATAATTATATTTTGATACAAACTACACTTTGTCATTAAAGTAATGAGCTTCATTCAGTTCAAATTCCAACCATAGAAGGAAGCATTTCATTAATTATAAACGGGAAGGACATAAATCCTCCATCCAAACTACCAGGATCATTAAAGCATACAACAGAGTTTTGAAGTAAAGTATCTGATGAAGCAGTGATGGTTACTTCTTCCTCTCATTAACAGAGACTCAATATGGCGGTGTCAGCATTAAGTGTGTGTCCAGTTGGCATCTTTTTTACAGAGAACCAGCAGTTTTTAAAGAAACTCTTTTCAATTCATTAAGAGAGGCTGAAGTGCGCGAGGTTGATGCCGCAGTCTTTGTTTTTGCCTGAGTGGCTGCCTCACAGCTACTCAGGTAAATAATAATCACTCAGAGAGGCCTGTCGGCATCATTTCTAACAAACTGACCAATCACATTACAGGAGGCAGGAGTCAAGAGCTGGTTGATGAATGAGACAGACTGGATTGTATATTGGCTGGTATGTTTTAATGCATGATTTATGTGATTGCATGACACTCTACAGCAGCCAGCTAATGCTAACGCTCCCTGGGCCTCTTGTTTAAGTCTTAAAGAGATGCCTTGTGGACACTTAATCCTGACTGTCTCTGAATAATGAACACACATTCATACATTAGTAATCTGATAATAGAAGTAGAGAGCATGTTTTTTTATCAACACAATATTTGTTCATACTGTAAGTCCAAAAGTGCTCAAACAGACAGTATCTTCAAAATGTTAAACATTTTTTTAAACATGTATTTGTTTTCCTACAGTATCTTCCCACGGCAACTAAAGCATGTTGACCATTTTATTGATCTCTTTACACACTGAAGCACTCATGGCTCTGGTTAAATACTTAAAAGTGACCTGGATGTGTATACTTTTTCAATATTCAACCAAAAACACAACCCTTCTAGAACTTTCTAGGAATACTAAGCAGGATTTTTCAAACCCCCCCCCCCAAAAAAAACAATATACTGACTCATACAGACGTAATCCCTCTCAATCATCACTTACGACCCACTACAAGTGTGCAGCAGTGTATTTGTCAATTAAACAAAGCTTATTCCAAAACGAGAGTGAATCTGGGGTTGGCCTTTACTTTGCTGGCTATATCCACCTTTTTCCTGACTTGATTCCTGACTTCCTGTTTTCAAACCGGAAACCGGCTAAACACTTCCGGTTGAACGGTGTTTACGGTTGAGCTGGCGGTGAAAGCCACCGTAAACGCCGGCTTTCGCCATGGATCGGGGTGCAGGTCCGTGGGCTTTTTATCGACGAAATGAAAAGAGCAAACATAAACTTTCTTTGGAGGATATTTTCATTTCAAGGCGTAGGGCGCAGGGCACCGACATGTCGTGTTCAAAACAGACGGTTTCTGACAAAATCTTGAGCTTTTTTCAGTTGTTGTGGCAGCTGACAACGGCGCAGGTTGAACCTGAACCCATGTTTGCAATAAAATACAAATTATGGTGCTAGTTTATCGATAGCTCAACCGTTGCTTTCGTGCTCCCGCGGCAGGCTGAGTGAGCAGTGGCGTTGAACGGAAAACAGGTGCCGGATAGTGGGAGTAGTTGTCTGTCATGGCAGCATCCATAGGCTTCTGAAGAAACTCGTGAAATAGTTTACAGACTCGAGCAGACAATTCCAGCATGGTATACCTTTAACCAAAGTGTTTCAGTAGTCTAAATTAACTTGTAAAATATCACCAGTAACCATAACCAGGTTCCTTTCCTCTAAAATATCTATCTGCCAGTGGTACATTTTTAGAAGGTGGGGTCCTTATGGCTATCAGTTGCACCCCCTCATCTTCATTTATGGATTTACATGAGTATATTGCACTGACTGACTCAAAACCATCCACTTTTCATCAAAGAAAGTATTTTTTCTAGTATTTTTTCCTTACTTTTTATTTTTCAATGTTTCTCTAATAAGACTTAAGCAAGACTATCTAGCAATGGGATCAATCCAGTGATCCACAGCTTACAAAAATGGTGCCAAAGTGTGGGGGGCAATGGCTCCTTCCTACTTCCTACCCCCCCACTTGCACCCTTCTTGTTTGGACTACACCCATCTTCGGATGTGGCCTTTAATTTGATTTCAACGACATACCTGTAAAGTTTCATGACTGTATCTTGCACGGTTGTGACGCTATCCCACCGAAAACATCTGCCCACACACCGGCAGACATAAACACCTGGAAAGTACTCAGAACTGATTCTGTGGTTGCTTCCAGGTTTACACTACAACAGGTGTCCATGACCACATTTTGCCAGTTTGCGTTGTCATGGCCGGTAATGAATGTCCAAATGAAATAAACGTTTGGGTTTCCTCAATAGTACAGTCACAGATGAGGGCTAGTGACCACACAACAGTACGAAACAGTAATTTAAGTGCAATTAATGAATGTCTTTACATCAGTAACGAGAGGACAGGAAACAGCTTCACTGTTGGGGTTGAGGGTTAAAGGGCTGCACAGACTGAACACACATAAGAAAACTAACCTGTGGATTAAACAGCACGTTTAGTAAAAAAGATTTAGGAGAGAAAAATGTGTAAAAAACTGTCCTGAATAAACTGCAGCTCCAGAAAAGACAGAGGATGACTCTGCTCTGCTGAGGAGAACACAGTCATCACAGTGCCTCTCATTTCATTCTGACTCTCTTTGTCGGGCAGCCAAGATGCATCATTGTGCACTTCAGAAATAAAGCAACAGCACTGGCAAAGCCCTAAAGGAAATCTGGAAATAAGATGCACTGACTCCCCGAGTAAATGTGGGTGGATCGTTTAGCAACAGAGAGGACTGCTGAGTGGGAGGAACTGCTCAAAGATTACAATATCTGTCATAAATCAGCCTGTTCTGCTTATTCATCCACAATAAGAGACTTACTGGAAGCCTGTATTCACCTTCTTCATCTCTAAATATTAACTTATTGCTTTGTGGACACATAAAAGACTCTAAACTGCATTAAACTGTCACATAAAACCACATCAATGTGTATCAAACAACAGTTTAACCCCTCAAATGGATTGTTTTTTTATAGAAATTATACTGTTTTTTTCTAATTTTCAACAGTTAGATAAACTCATCAGGTGCGTCTATGTGTTTGAATGCAGTTTGAAGGTATGTTATAAGATGACCCGTCCCCCTTTTCTTTTAGCTTAGCTCAGTCAATAGGCATGTATGGTGTCCATGTTAACCAGACATATAAATATTTTCACAAGAACATAAGAACAAATAATTAGCACTGAAAACGAAGTGCAGCTGAGGCTAATAGGAATGTCATCTGTTTTGCAGGTGTTTGATCATAAACCAAAGTAGAAACAAGTTCAAATTTAGACTTGAGTGACGCTAGAAAAGTTAAGAGATCACCAGAGTTATAACAATTCATCCCGAGGGGAACATGACTGTCTGAACCATTTCAGTGTGGATGTTGCCATCCCGAGAGCTGCTAACATGACTGAAAATGTCAAACTATCCTTAGTTCAAGTGTCTTAAACGCTTTTCTCCATTTTATGTTACTTTAAATTTTATTTCTTTGGGTTCTGGGCTGTTGGTCGAACAAAACAAGCAATAAAACCACAAGCAAAACTGAAAACAGTCCCATCAACTTCAAATATGCTTTTTGTTAAGTGATAATCAGCTAATGTTAGCGTGCTAACACGCAAAACTGAGAAGGTGAACACAGTAAACATTGTACCTACTTTTAAGATTTGATATTTAGTTGATGTGTATCTTTCAGTTTTATTTGTACTGTAACTGAGTGTTTCTACATTGATCCAAATACTTCTTCCACCACTGCCAGGCTGTCAAATGCCTTCTTACAGCATTTTTAAAGGCAAAAGTAGCATCCTGTTTTTACACTGTTTGTTCAGCAGCCAGTTCACAGGCTGTAGTAATTATTATGGGAGCAAAGACGGAAGTCAGGCGACGTGGCAAAAAGAGCGAGGAAGTTCACTTTCAATGGGGAGAGGAGTGGAGGTGGACGGATCAAACTAGGAGGTCTATGGACATGTGTCGTGTGACACCGAGTCAAAGAAAGAGTTATTTTAACAACTAGTCCATCCCCATTGAGTACAGCATACCATACCATGACTTAGTCATACCAAACATTAGAAACACCAACATTGGTCCACAGGGGGAGCCACAGCGATCAGTCGCATTTTAGCCATTTTGAAGAATTTTTCTGTTGTTATAGCGCCACCCAGTTGCCAATTAGAGTTAAATTTCTCCAGTCACCTTGAGGCGTCCTGTTCTACATATCTACCAAGTTTAGTAAAAATCCATATGGCGGTTAGGCCTAGATAAGAAATGAGCTCTCTAGCGCCCCCATTTTGTTTGATGGGGTCAATAATGGAGGGGTCCCCTCAGATTATGTGTGGTCATATGCCTACAAAGTTGCGTGGTGATGGGTGAAACCCTTGAGATGTTATACACTTTTATGTGATGAGCCACGCCCTCCGCAATATTCATTGCCTTATAGAAGCTCAGTTTTAGGAAGTTTTCCAACTTTTGCCAAGAGGGAACTTTAGATATTGGTCCCTAGATTATGTTCACCCAGTTTCATGCAGATCGCTCAAACTTCCTAGGAAGAGATCCATTTGAAGTGTTTTTCAAAACATTCAAAATGGCGGAAAATCTATATAAGCGGAAGTTATGGGTTCTTGAGGCAAATGTGTTCCTCATGAGGAGAGACATCTCTGTGCAAAGTTTCATGTCTCTACGACATACGGGGCATGAGATATGCCCATTCAAAGTTTGACATTTCAATGGGTTGCTATAGCGCCCCCCTTTGGCCAATTGGTGTAATATTGCTTCATTGGCATCCTCCCATGACCCTCTACCACTGTGCCAAATTTCACATGGATTGACCAAGTCAGTGAGGACATCATGATGTATGATGATTTATCTAAACCCATTCTCGGAACCCATCGGCTGTATTCAGCGTCTGACTGAAACACTCTTACTGAACACTGTTGTATTCAGAGGTTTAAACATACAACTTCTGGGTTAAAGCTCTTGTCTGTTGACTGGACACACTGGAGCTGAAACCTCCCGATTTATCCTGTAGCTATAAATGCTTCAATCAGACTGTGTATGTGGTGATGGCGGCATCTCAACCTTGTCTTATCCAGGATCAACATGCTCGATTTCATTAACATGCTCCACATTCACAGCCACATCCATTCACACTCTGAGCTGCCATATGTAGACCATGTGAGCCAGTGCGGACAGAATCATGGCTGGCTGCCTTCATAAAACCACTCAGATCATTGCTACATAGATATTTTACTGCGTTATGTCATACTCATTTAAAAAAAAAAAGCCCTGACCATTTGGAAAGACAAGGGAAGAAAGTGCTACTCCCACTTTATGACTGATCAAATCAGCCATTAGCTTCTCTTACAATGAGGCTTTTTGTGCTTTAGCTCTCAGTTGTGCTGTTAGCAGAAATAATTCATCTCTGCCGAGGGAAGGAAAACCCTGGTTATTCCCCCGGGGGCAGAGTACAGTAGATTAGAGCAGAGAGAGCCGGTGACCAGAAAAGGAGAATGTGTGTCGAGATGTTTTTAGCTGGAACACAAAAAGTGAGTCAGACGAGCCTTGGCCTGCTGGGATATCACGTCTGCAGACACAGATACGAGGATAGAGAAAGCGAAGGAGGGGCTGGAGGAGGGATGGTTTCATCTTTTAGTGAATGCGTTCTTGCAGCTTGGACTTTAAGTGTTTTCTCTCACTGTCAGCCCCAACAAAAACCAATCAAACTCTTTTATTCCAGCCCCACAGCATCAGCACCTGATGGAAAAATAAGTACTTTTTCTCTTATTGCAGATTAGACGCTGTCATCAGACAGCGCGGCGGTGCTCAATGCCAGGACACCACATGGGGTCCCAACATGCTGTTTTCCCTGCAGACAGATGGCCGCTCTCTGTTCCTTACAGAGGACAGAGGGCCAGATCCTGTTTGTTTTCTTTTTTTATGTCTGTAACTGTTGACAGTGAAGAAGAGGAAAGGCAGCTGCTGGCCAGAGTCCAACGTGACAGGATCCTGCACCATCCGCTTGAGCACGGCTTAGATCGAGACACACTTCAGCTTCAGAGCATCAACGTGTCCCTCGCGTTCACGTCTTCTTTTGTCCTACTTATTCTTGCCAGCAGAAGTAGTGCTAACCATGGCCGCAGTACAAGTAGCACTAGTAATAGACAGGAATGGTTTTCCTTTGAGGTAAGTCCAAGTCAAGTTACAAGTCTCCATTAGCAGGTCAATAAGTTGACTGCTGATCATTAAATTTGCACAACATTTTGCTTTAAAGCGGTTAAGTGAAATTATTCAAGGCCGAATAATTAAATATTCAAGCTGTGCGGCTCTACATGGCCTGCCTGTCGCTAGCTTATTTATTTTTACCGTGGTAGGTCAGAACCTGACACTGCAGTAAGTACATCCTCTAATTCTGCTGGGACCCTCCAGTTTATTTCAAATGCAACAGAGGAGTGGCCTCATGACTACGACATTTCTGACGACCATACGTAATAGCCTGGACAGCAGAGCATTCGCATGGTGCTGGTAGTCAGAACCTACCAGGCATGAGCAGCTACTGATGCACTAAAAAGAGGCCAATGCAGCTTTGGGAGTTACAGGAAGCACATTATGTCAATTTGAGAGAGTGGCTGTGTGGGCTCCTGAGCTGGTACCAGGCCAGCATCTCTCCTACATAGTCGTCCACACACTGTTTAGAGTGGTGAATTAATGCTACTGTTTGTCAGCACTAAATGCCTGGAGACGCTCAGGGTATATCAGTTGTTGGTGGGCATTCGTTGTGTTTACCGCCACAGAAATAAATAAATCTCTGGTTCATGTGGGACGACATGTCTCTACCTGCGGCCGTGAATGTTTGCTAACGTTAGCAATATGAGTCAGGCTATATAAGCTTTTAAAACCAAGGGCTCATAGTCACAGGTCTGGAAAGCAACCAGTGCAAAACCATGCAAAACAGATGCATAACAAATGAAGAACATTTGTTACTAAAGCTGCATGCTGCAACTTACAGATCAAATCTCCTGCTCAAATTCATACCACTGGAAAATTAAACTGTGACTGGCCTTTATCACTTTACTTATACTTCATTCTTGTTCATGAAAACTTCTCAGAAAGAGCTTCGTCTGCTCATTTGATCCAATGTGTGTCGAGTACCGAGCCAGAATTTAAAGGTGAAAACTCCACAAGCACATTAGTTCTCCTGTGTTGGCAAAAGACTAGAATTGTTTTAGTTTGTGTGTGACAAATGATAAACAGAAAAACATCTTTTGCATATAGTTACCCTTTATAAAAGGGCAACACTCACTGGCCTCACCATAACATTTTTAGGCCTGTAGCACTGGACATGGCAGACAGAGAGAGAGAAGTAGTCAAAGGAGAGCAAACATGGCAAAATTACAGCTTTAAAATGTGTTGAAGCGGAGACACAGGACGCATCCATGTGGCAACCTCCAGGGCCAAAACATGAAGGCAACATGAAGCGAGTCAATTTCCAAACTTAACAGCAAAAAAAAAAACGTGTACAACCTGGTACAAAAAACAATTTTGGTCTCTATAGCTTCTTTTTGACATATATGACAACTGTATGAGGGGTGAGTTTTTCTGTAACTCATCGTTTACATTTTACAACAGTTTGAAGTTACGCATATTTAAGGGTGTGCCGCTTGAGTGATGGGCTGTCTGTGAGGCGTCGCTACATTCTTTTGAGTCAGATCCAGCCCTTACTCCTCCACAGCTCCAGCCCCTCATCCAAATTCGGTCAGTTCTGGAGCTAAAAAAACAAGTTGGCATCAGCCAAAATGCCATTCTCGAGGCTTCAGAATGAGAGTCTGCAGACCAGTGGGTGATGTCAGGGTAGTTACATCCATTATCTGTGGGTGTATCTCAATAGGTGACACACATCAGCTACATCATCTGGCAGCACACTGCACTGGCCAGTCAGCTACATTAGATCATAGCTTACTTGTGCTTTTCACCTTACAAAACCTAAACTATAGATAGATAGAGATCTATTACTTCAATTGGTCTTTCAGGTTCACTTATTTTTCACCTGTGCGTGAAGCAACAGGCTTAGATCAGTGCAGGTTCTTGTGTTTTCAGCACAGTTTCAGTCTAAAGAAGTAAGCCAAGTCTTAATTCTTCTTTTTTGTTTTACTCTAGTCTTATTTCTTTGCAAGTTTCAGCTCAGGTAACAGCAGCAGTGGTTATACTGGGTAGTAGTAGCGATAGTACTTTAGTATTAGTAACAGCATTAGCAGGCTACAGTTAACAGTAGCAGGAGCAACGACTGCAGGATTATTAGTTGTAGAATCACAGTTATCAGCTGTTGGAGTGTCATAAGTGCAGTTAGTTGTGCTGTATTAGTGCTGGAAGAAAGCTTGAGCAACAGGAACAGAAATGTGGAAGTAAAAAGTGAAAGTTGTGGAAACAGTGCACTGTACCGATAGCAGTAAAGGTGCTGCAGTAAAATAAAAACCATAGTTGTCTGTTAAACACATTGTGTCACCATGATGTAATGAAGTGAGTCCGCATGCATGTGACTGATCACTTTCCGTAATCACCACAGTTTACCAAGACACTGAATAAAAACCATTTAAAAGAAAACAAAAGAACGGAAAACCACTCTAACTGCAATCATCGAGTCACATTTACGTCACATAAAAGCATCACTTAATAAAATAAAGTGCATCCAGAGCTGCAGTTTGAATGTGCAATGCTGAGGTCACTCGGTGTGAGGCACATTTAAAATAATGTTTGGCTTAAGTGGACGAGTAATTACATTTCTCACTGGGATTCACAGTATCAGCGCTGTCTAAATAAGCATTTTGTGACAGTTTAAAGACGCAGATCTGGCTTTGTGATAGAGAATAACACGTCCATTAAATGAGCTCCTAAAGCTACAGTATTTCAGGGATACAAGTAAAGTTGTCTGGAAGATCTTTTTCCTCCTGAGTGGATTAACCAACCTTTCCGACCGCATTACACTTACAGCTGTTTTCTATTAGTCTGCACAGAGTATCTGATGTAACTCTGCAGAAACCAGGACATGACAGTGAGGTGGGTGTAGGTGAGCTTTACAATGCAGTTGTTGTTCAGGTTTAATCAAGGAGGGACTGATGACTTTGGATGGAAAAAACATCACCTTATGATTTGTCAGAGGAAAAAAGACAAATCACAAACAGATGTTAAGATGGGTGATTCAGAGGGCATTCTTAGTATATCTTCAACAGCTGCAAATGAATGAAACATAGGCATCTAATCTTTTTGGACATCTGGACTACGTCATGTGTCTCCCACATTTTAATAAGGAACAGCAGGAGTTTCAGACGTGTCAACAGGAATAACTTCAGTGGTGTTTAAAACAAACTCTGAATTAATAGAAGAGGTCTGAAGTTCTAAGTATGTAAGTAAGTAGGATATAACAAGGCATCATCAGCAAAAAAATGGACACTGCACTGTACAATTGGAGAAAACTATTGTTTATCTATAATGTAAATAGCAGTGGACCCAATATTGGTCCATGTGGGACACCTTTATCAACCAGTTGGGTACAATTTGAACTTTTAGTTTTTGAACAAGGTGTTTAACGTGTGTGTGTGAGAAAATCTAATATTTAACAATATTTTTAAGTACTTAAAATGCTGTACTGTATCTATACGATTTTCAGTCAGAGTATGGATTTGCGTAAGAACATCAAAGCTCTGTCCTGTGAAATGCACACATATGGTCTTTTTGGTTACCTGAAGCAGGTCTGATTTGTGGGAGAGCTGATGAAAAGTGGTTTTGTCACCCGGAATGTAATGTTCAGTTGTAAAGTAAAAGAAAACGGCTGTGGAAATGCAAAGTGGAGTTTTCAGTGCAAATGTACTTGTTCTACCAGCCTAAATTATTTCTAACTACTGAGAGTGTCCATTTATTATCTGACCTGACAATAAAATCAATATTTCTTTCTGCCCCCTGGCTGCATGCACTACCTCAATAGTTTGAAAGTCAAAAGCTCTTCTACAGTGAATTATTCTGTTGCAAGATTATTAAATGTTGCTGTTGGACGTTCTAAAAAAACAGACCTTACTCTGTTTTGAGACTAAAACTAACATTTTACAGTCAACACTTTTAGCCTTCTGGGAGTATCTGGCATTGTAATATCCACCTTTGTTCACATACCCACTGGAATAAAAAAAGATACACCGATAAACAATAAAACAGCGCAGAAATCAATGTACCCCATAGCCAGAGGTTTCAGGGTGGATTTTTCCTTTACACCAAACTTGCACTCTTTTACAAGTGCTATTAATAGCTGTCTGCGAACATAGCTGGGATTTTAACTCTATAAAAACTCAAGAAGTGATTTGTAAGGGCGATTAAAAAAACCGTGCATATTTCCTGTGTTTGTAAGTCTGTCTGGACGCTGAAAATAGTTTCTCTTCTTCTCTCCCACACTCTCTTCTCTCCTGCTTCTGTTGTACAGTTCTTACGATATCTTGAATTTCCCAGATGTGTTTCCAGCTGTACAGATGTGATTACACTGACCTGGTATGTTACTGTGGGAGTTGTTAACTTAATTACACATGACTGACCGCCCCTTTTCCACCACTACCTTTTTTGTTCTTCAGGAGATACATCAGCAGCGTTTTCAGCAGATGTTTAAAGAAAACAGAGAAGTGATGGTGCAGTTAACTATGGCTCAAAATCCAAACTTTGACACTGCAAAAACAGCTTTTTCTGTCAACCATTGTGTGCTTCGTTGTGTGTATGAGTTGGTCAATCAGAAATATGCACAGCCAATTCATATTATGGAAGCAAATCAAGGGACACTTACACTGGAGTAATGTGTTCTCTTCTCGTCCTTACAGCTCCATTTTGGACCAACTGAAGTTCATTTAGAGCTTTCTGTCTGACTAGTGCTGAATATAGTGTTAGAACAATCAAGTCTGGATGAAATGAAGAACTTTCTCCATGTCAGTGACAGAAATTATTTTATTTCTGAGAAAAATAACACTTGGTTGTCAAAGTTCAGGTTTAAATCAAGAATAACTTCCAAATTTCTGGGTGTTTGATTTGCATAAAGTTAATTTATTTTCATTTTAATTTACCAATGTGAATATGTAATATGACTGTGATATCAACAGCTCTCTAATCAGCACTGTGAGATCAGAACTGCTGGGACGTTCCCTTTTCAAACATACAGGACAACATGTGCTGAGTATTCATTAGGGGGGTGGGGGATGATTTGCTTGTGTGTGTAATATGTGTGTGTGTTGCAAGCCAAGCTTGAAAAGCTTTTCGATTGAGTCAGCGTGACACATTTATGAATAAAAGGCTGGAAATCGGAGTGACTGGGTTGAGCAGGAGACGGTAAAATCCATCCATCATCTCCTCCCCTCTGCTGAGTGACGAAGCCATTACAACGTCAACTCTAATACAAGCTGCTGTCATGTTTTATACATGACAAAAATGGACAGTGGTTACACTGTGTTGTATTTCACAGAGGTGAGCAGGTTGACTGTTCGGCTAAACAAACAGACAGAGGAGAGGAAAAGAATGCAGGAGAAAAGACCAACAAAAGCAATCTAGCGGAGCGTGACAACACCAAGCTCTCCTGCCGCCTTATCGCTCTGCTCCAGACCTCAGAGATCTCTCCGATCTGATAGCAGTCTCTGATGCTCACTGCTGCATAAACTGCAACATGTGCTCATCATCTTCTCAGTGTGACCGCGGTGGTACAGCAAGGGTCAGAGCACAGAGAAGTAGGCCAGGAGAAGCCCTGCAGCCTGAGAGGAATGCTTTCTACTGCTGAGGACCTTTTCAAACACATTACACCTACAGATCCTATAAATGTTTCACCAACAAGAAAAATATGACAGATTCGCTTTTCTTCTCTTCTTTCTCAGTCAAAATGGCTCTTAGGGTATTGATACCATGCTTTTCTACAAAAAAAAAACTTTAATTAAACAATACAAGACAAAGTTCCCATCACTGTTGACATCTGTCTGAACACAAGAAGCTGGATAAAGAAAATACAAACTTCAAATTTTGATTTCAGTCATCTGATCAAAGCATAAGTAAACAAGATAAGAATCTGACCAAACATTTCTATGTAATTTTTCTATATTCAGTCAGTATTTTAAAAAAGTATTGATAATGACATAGTTTTGTCCAACTTTGTAAACACAGCGGGGTGTTCACTGCTGCTGACACTGTCTAGTACGTGATTCGAAATTTGTTTTACGCCAGCAGAAAAGCTTTTTGTGTGTTTCCACAAAACAGTTTTTGGTTCAAAGAAGTTTGTCACTGCTGGAAAGTCTTTTCATAAAACGATGCAGTAGAAACATGCAAATAAGTTCAAAACTGGTGCTTTATGACCAGAGACAAAGAGCTATGGCATTTGCTTTGGCTCAAGACGTAGAAAAGCTACAACTACCAGAATGCACTGCACTAGGGGTGAGTTCGTGTGCAAAAATCTCTAAACATGGGTCATTTTTTTCATGTAAACGTGTACATGGGTTTCACCGCTGGGTGGTGCTATTGCATTATTCGCCACTCTGAAATATCGCCATCCCGAATTCTGGTCCCTGAGTCCTGACAGTAAGCTATGGCGAGCCTGTAGACGCCGTATTTCCCATGCATGTCAGCGATTTTCACCGGGACGCACGCGAGTAATTCAGGCTGACCTGTTTTTCAGCGAACTCCTCTGGTAATTTTATTAAAAGGCATGACATATAGGTCCACAGTAACTTATTATTAGTATTATTATTATTGGGTCTTATAAGAGTGGGCAACAATGAGGCCATCAAATCACAGCCATCAAATCACAGCATCTGCCACACGCGGATCAAGGCGATCACGGATATTTGATGTGGGAAAGATGTAGCCAGATGTATTACCCGTTTTAGATACGTGGCTCGTTTGTCTGTCCATCCGTATCAAGAGTCATGTGCGCCACTACACCACCGACCCGTGCGTACTCATTGTAGCCCGCTGGTGAACGCTTGCCTTGCATTGCCTAGATTTACAGCTTGATTAGAGTCTGTTCTGCATTTGAGAGAGAGGGCGGCTCGCTTACGATCGGCGTCTGTATTCTTTGTGCCCGTGGTGGTGACTATAACAAAAAGCCAAGATACAATCTGTAGTTTGAGCAACAGCCACAGAGCCAGTGAAAGTCTGAGCTGGGAGATAATCAGGGAGATCTGATAAGTGTATCACAGTTCATTCACACAAACTACCCACATTATGATGATACAAAGCTGGTTGAAAATCTGCAAAGTATCCAAAAAGCATCCGTGTTTGGGTTTCTCTCAGCATGAAGCAGTTGTACAAGAATTTTGCCTAAACTCAGGACAGACTTAAAATCACAAACGTTGATTTAAAATCAAGAAAATTTTTATTGAAAAATAAGTAAATAATTAACAATGATTTGTTGAAACACTCAAATCCAACGCACGCTGCTGCTACAACTGCCCAACAGGACCAAATGACTTTGTGTTACGTCAACAGAAAAGCTTCCGTTCAAGAGTTGAGTGGAACATTTAGCCTCTTCAATCGCTCTCTCTCTCTCTTCCACTCTCTGTCTACCTCTCTCTACCTCCAGCCCCCCAGATCCAATCGATAACTTTCACTGAATAGTCTGAAATGTTATTAATCCCTGAGGGGGAAAATGGAGCCATTACAGAATCATATAAAGGGATGGAGATAAATTAAAGGGCAGCAGGGTGACACGGTGTTTGTCCTTGAAACAGAATCAGCTGAAGTGCCCCTAAGCCAGGCGACCGTTCACTGCCGCCTTTACCCTGCTGTGTCAGAGCGTTCCTGCAGCATCGATACTGCTGACGTTATCTCACTCATAAAACATGGGATTACTTCTGCTGACTGGAAGCAAAATGTCAACTTCTAAAAGTAATGAGCCGCCAGACGAGTGAGATTAACAGACATCTTCAAATCAGATGCTTTAGCAGAGAGCTCCTGTCTGCTAATCCGTCCAATCTGTGATTCCACTCTGATAATTAGATTAATGGAGCGACGCTGTGCGCCTTCAGGCTGCTCGCAAAAAAACCAACGACAGAGAAACTCAACCACTGCTACCAGAGGAATGTAACTACAGTACAGTTACTTACAGTAAGTACTGCATTTACACACATTTTAGATACTTCTTGTTAGTATTTCCATCGTAAAATACTTTATACTTCTACTCCACCACATTTATCCATCAGTTTAACAGATTTAACACACAACCCCAGATCAAAAACTAACTACTACTGATGCATTAACGTTTAGGTGGCATTTTAATTCTTAATAATATATGTATATGACAAATTAACGCTCTGATTGTGCCATTTTGCAGCACAGTCTTCCAGCATGTCTGTGCTTTTTCTTACTGAATGCAAGACTTTTATGTGAAACCTCTCAGCACTCGCTCCACCACTGCTGATTTCACACATTTTCTGTCTGAACATCACAGCTCTGTGTTTGCACAACAGGGGTGCTGAGGCTCAGGACTCTGGAAAACAAAAAGGCAGGAAGTCCATTGCGCTGTGGTAATTTTTAACACAATGCAACGTCATCTGGCGACGCATTGCACTGGCCAGTCAAATACAGCGCACATTTCTGGTAGATTACCTGGTAACAAGCAGCGTCTTGATTGTATTTCATCTTCTCACCTGTACCTGTAGCAACAAACCCACACCAACGCAGCCTCATGTTTATAACACAGTGCTATTTCAGTCTGAACACCCACTAACAAGGCAGAGAATCATTTCTTCTATTACCGCAAGTACAATCAGCCACATAACTCCCAAACTCAGATATTAAAATGCTGCTTAGCAGCTTTGGGCATCACACTGGCAGCAACATGTCTTATCCTTTCCTTTATGCTTCTCCAAGATACATCTCCAATGGGTTTTTAAATATTAAATGTATTTCTTTGATGTTTTTTTTAACATATTAACTATGTTATGAAGATTTTATTGCAGCTCTTGTCACCAAAGACAAGTGGAAAATAGAGTGTAATTTCCTACAGAATATATTTTCTCTCCGTCGCTCTCAGTGTGTTTCTCACTCTCTGTCTCACAGACGCAGACTGTTATAACCTGGCTTAGCACCTTTGCCTCTCAGTGGGAGTCAGACAGAAATAGAGTCAAGTGTGGCAGCCTCCTGCAGACTGATTCTTTGTTTACCTGCTTGTCTGACTCTGTCACACCGGACCTGTACGGGGGGGATTTATCGGCGCTCTGCTCTGTTTACTGCTTCTGTTGGCTGCTTACTCTGTGGCTCGTGATAATAACGCCAATCCAACTCCTGTGGCACCAAATCGAGACGCTGAGCCACAGGGAAGAGTGTGGGTTTCGGTTTAACATCTGGGGGGCACAAATTAATCAGGGATCTGGGGGTTCTCCCTAATGAAATCGAGCGTCAAACACTTCATTTCCTGTATTCTGGCTTGTCGCCTACCTCTCCTCTATAGATGGAATCTATTCTTTCCTTTCACCCCAAGGCTGCTGCTGTAGAGAGAGATCTTGTGAGGCTCCACTGGATGTGTTGACAGACCAGAAACGTGCCTTTTGATTTTTGTTATTCTCTCGCTGATTTGCAGCTGTATCGAAGCAGCTTTAAACGTGTTTGCAGGAGCAGCTCTGTTGAAGCAGAACCTCAACATCATTATATGGCAGATTTAACTTTTTTAGCTTTTGAGACTGGTTAAGAAAGAAGTTGGAAGTTTTCAAAGTAATGTCACTGACTATGTCTACATGCTCAAATTCAGTTTTTGCCCTTATTCCGAAAAGGCCAGTCTTCCCACCAAACTGTTTACATGACCAATGAAAATGATTATTCCATACTGGAGGTATTTTTGATTACATGCAGCCGTGCATATTCCGATTAACATGCCCTAACGTGTTGTTTATCACATCAAAATGTGGAAAAGTGTAACGCCGGGTTGGAAATTAACTTTTTTGTCCACCTGCCACTGTGGCTGGTTCATTCATTCATTCACTTATTTTCCATAACTGCTTATCCTGTTCGGGGTCACGGGGGGTTGGAGCCTATCCCAGCTGACACTGAGCGAGAGGTGGGGTTCACCCTTTACAGATCGCTATCACAGGGCTGACACACAGAGACAGACAACCATTCACACTCACATTCACACCTACAGACAATTTAGAGTCACCAATTAACCTGCATGTCTTTGGACTGTGGGAGGAAGCTGGAGCACCTGGAGGAAACCCACGCTGACACAGGGAGAACGTGCTAACCCCACACAGAGGGCACCACCCCCTGGGTTCAGACCAGGAACTCTCTTGCTATGAGGCGACAATGCTAGTTCAGTGCTAATCACTGCACCATCAACCTTCCTAAATGCCCAAACCACCTCAACTGGCTCCTCTCGATGTGGAGGAGCAGCGGCTCTACTCCGAGTCCCTCCCGGATGTCCGAGCTCCTCACCCTATCTCTAAGGCTGAGCCCAGCCTTAGGAAACTCATTTCGGCCGCTTGTACTTGCGATCTCGTTCTTTCGGTCACTACCCAGAGCTCGTGACCATAGGTGAGGGTTGGAACGTAGATTGACCGGTAAATCGAGAGCTCTGCTTTCTGGCTAAGCTCCCTTTTCACTACAACGGACCGGTACAGCACCTGCATCACCGCTGACGCCGCCCCAATCCGGCATATCCAACGTGTCCTCATCTGGACAATCATACATCCAGAAAAACGCCTAATTTGGAAAATCTACATGGAATGTGCTGGTTACAAGACTCACACCACATTCAGAATATCTTCATATTTTAAATACTAATACAGGTCTGTGCAATTTTCTTATGTAGACACTCTTAGACGGAGAGGCGTTAGATCTTAGGGCAATTTGGCCTCTATTTTCATGTGAGCCAGTTCAAGATTTGGACCAAAGAGCATTATATACAATCACATCTTCCCTTTGTCTCTGCCTTTCTCTATAACCGTCTCCTTCTGGGTCTTTGTCCCCATGGACCTCTAACTCTCTGATAGGAGGTGGAAAACTGAAACAGAAGAAAAGAGACACAGAAGAACCTCTTGTTCTTTTCTCTTCCACCACATCCATTTCCAATTACAGGTACAATCCTGCAGGGCTATTTTTAGCCCACACTGGATATCTATAGCCTCTCCTCTGAAGCATCTGTCACAGACGCTGCTGCTGCTCTTTCACCTTTTCTATTATTTACATCCACATTTGAATCTAAGCTATTTCACTAATGCTCTGATCCAGAGTACTTTACAACTGAAAATGCAAAATAAGGTTCATTTTTATTGTAGATGAAGAGCAACCATTCAGATGATTTGAGCAGGGGCAGAGCTGCAGGAAACCGGCTCTATTCTTGTAATATCTGAGTGGTTATGTGGGAGTGAAGAGGTGTCGTTCAGAAAAAGAAATTAGAGCTCAGGCAGGAGGTTTTTTACTGCAAGATAGGAGGTTATTACAGCGAGTAAATCAGTGAGACATAGCAGGGGGATTCAGTGGGGGAAATGTGAGATTTGTGAAAAGATGAGTGTTCACTGAAGTGTTATGTGAGCCTCAGAAAACTACGAGGCAAAAACAAAACCATTTAGCTGTTTCTGAAAAATAATAATTTGGATGTTTTCCTCCTCTGAAAATATTCCACCTCAAAGTCACCTACAATAGCTGGTGAGACTGGGTAGCGTTTTCTTCTTCTACACCATATGGCTTAAACTAAACTAGTGTTGAACCTTCTTAATGCTCTTGTGGCTGAATGGGAGCGAATCCCTGCAGCCAGGTTACAAAATCTTGTGGAAACAGAGTTGTAGCACAAAGTATTTCCTCAAAGTAAACCGTAAGTGTCAGTTCAAAGTCTTCAAGAAGTGATCTTTTGCACCGGCATTCAAAAATCCTCACAGCTATAACAGAAGCAAGTGAGCACTGAATAAATTTGAGGGAAATCAATCTCCAAGCCGAGATGTAAGCGCACATCAGGGTAGAATTAGTTAGTTTTAGGAATTCCTCACCACAGAGCACAATAAAGCTCATGAGAGGAGATAAAACTTGTAGAGGTACTTTTTTCACTGTAAATTTGCATTTGAAAGTCGATTCTTCACCACAGAACAAAACAAGAATATCTGAACAAATATATAATACCAGCGAGAAGACAACACGTGCAGTAAGTTGTGTCATGTTCAGAGAGCTTTGTCACTGCATTGGGACCAAAACACCACAGATACAGTATTTAACTGATCCAGTATAGATCCAAACTCTGAAAGTGAATAAATTCAAATATCTGTTTAAACATTAATTCGAAAAACTAGAGTCCTTTTTAGTCGTTTTAGACTGACCTGTGCTGTGTATCTTCGAATTAATGTTGAAACATGTTGATTTTAAATGCACGTGCAGAAATGCCAGCTCCAGGGTTTCTGTAACTGTTATTTGTTCACTTTTACCAAGCAGGCTACTGACCCCCAATAGACTTGAATTGTATTCGCTAAGCTAAGCCGCAATGCTAACCGCTGAGACCCAACCACTGGACGTACAGACAAAAAAGATATCGATCATGTTGTCTCAATATGAAAATGATAGAGAAAGGGCGTAACTCCCAAATCGTCGGAGTATTCCTTTAAGAGCATCTGTAATAGTCTTATATCCTTCCTTTGGGCCATAAAAGAAACACGGCCCAGATACAGAGTTTCAAAGTCCAGAGCCTTTAAGCCGGCAGTGGAGGTAGTTACAGAGTGGAACTATCATCTTTGTGAAAGAGACCGCTGGCGGGATGGGACAGGTGTGGCATTTCTTCGTCCTGTTTGTGTGCGAGCTGGAAGCAGTTAGCAGCTAACTTGAAGAAGAAAAAAGCGGCTGAAAATGTCCACAAATGAAGACTCTAAGGTCTGGGAGCTCCTTAGCCTCTGAGCAGAGGACGAGATCAGCCGCCATATAACAGGGATGATAAATAGTTGTTATTGCCATGCTAATGCCATTGCAATTTGTTTAGAAAGTGCTGCCCAGTGTGTATGTTTAGCTGTTGTGTTATGTCACCTTTTTTGCACCTGGAACACCGACATGCTATCTAATATCTAATTGTTTGGTTTTGTATAAAAAGCATTGCTGGTGTAATGCAGGTTCTTGTAGATTGTAATGTGGCCCTATTACAGGATCTCTGTGTAAAAAGGGTTAATGAGATTATTTACTGTACGACAGGTACAAATATTCCTCCAACTGACCGGCAGAAACTTGGATTTTTCTATCATCTCATCAAAGACATCTTTCTATGTTTGACAAAGTCTGAAATAAGCAAGTTTCACATTGCTCAGCAGGACTTGGTATCAGATTATAAAGTCAATACTTGCAGCTTATTTTAGTCTCCTCGGTCTGATATCCAACACCAGACTTTCCTAAAAACCATCAAGGATGTCCTTGTTTAGCAGTGATCTTGCATCTTGCAGGTTCTTCCTTCATCTAAAATTAAACTGATTTAATCTTTAATTGTGAGATGACTAAGAGTTTTAAATAAATGATACCCTTGTTTGACAAAACAACTCTTGACAAGGAAGTAAAACTACTGTAGTGACTCATCTTGTACCTGAAAGCTTTTGGTTTGAGACTATCGACATTCTGGAGGTCATGATGAGGTTGTGAGACTATCAGATAACAGTTTCACTCCAGCACAGATGAACAAAATGTGTGGAATGACCTTTAAAACGCTGCAGATATCTGTTCACGCAGTGTGTGTGAGTGTTTGTGTGGATCCCGGAAATCAGGCACAAACTGTCCCAGAGTGCAGAGTAAGCTTCGTATTTTACATAATAGCATTTTCCTGCATTGCACTCCAGCTCTATGCTCTGCCAAAAAAAAAAAAAGAAGCATAATCCCTCTCGGTGGAGTGGGAGTTTGTGTGCCAACAAGCCGAGGAGATGAAACCACCTCATATGACAGAGAGGGAGAGAGGCAAAACTACAAAACGCTCTTCATTACAGGATTTAAAAACTATTAAAAATGAACAGGGACAAGTCTCCTGATGGCTTTGAACCGAAACAGCTCTTTTATTTAAAGGCTTACCTTTCATGTTATGTACTGTACTTTGTACTGTGCTCTCAGCTGCAGAGCGTCACATCTCTGAATCACTCATCAAAAAGTTTGTTACTCTGCTGCATGTAGGGGCCTCACCAGACACTGGTGTTAACGATAACCCTGATATTCAAAAATGAAATATTGATGTCATGTTAGTTATACACATGATAATATCATGTCGCTAATCACTTCTAAAGTCACTTCTTTTTTTTCTGCTCTCACTCTGTCTCACTTCTCCAAACTCGTATTTTGACTGCAATTAATTTCCCCAAAACAAAAAAAAAAACACACAACAAACAAGGTTAAAAATTAATGTAAGAGAAATATTTTTAAGTTTTCAATATATATAGCGATAATATTGTTATTGTGAATTCTTTTGGTCACGATTATGCCCTAGCTGCATGTTAAGTATTGACTATAAATGGTGGTTCAATGGGTTTAGAAACATGAGAAGATGAGGGTACAAGCCCTAAATGTGACCACAATTTTTCTGGTTAAGATATTTTAGTTTAAAGCTTGGCTAGGTGTATTTTTTTTTCTCCATTCATTGAATAAAAAATTAAAAAAACCCAATACAATATAAACACAACAGACTGAATGAAAGGGAGCAGAAAGAAGAATAATCTTATTTAATCTGCCCCTTTATCCCAAAAAAAAAAACAATTTACAAAGCACTTAAATTAAAACAGCAACAACAAAAAACTCTGATGTACCCTCTGGTGTTGTATTAGGAGAGAAAGGAAAATATTATGACTCTATTACTCTGATAATCACCAGTTGATTTTGAATAAAAGTCACCCAAAACATCAACACATGAAGTGATTCTTTAGTGGTTTTGATTTTTGGATTGCTGCCTTTGTTTAGGAGAAACACAAACTGCTCTTATTTTATTATTACTTTGTTTATTGCAGTTGTCTTAGCTGAAATATACTGATTAGAAAAGGTAAGTTAGCATTCTGACAAGAGCTTTAATTTTCTGGGCCCCACTCGACCCACTGGGTTCAGGCAGGCCTTGATATCTTAGCTTTCACAAGGGCTTCAATCAGGTCGGGTTCATGCCAATTTGCCAACTCTGCTGCTCCGTCTCCTCAGACAGATTGCCCAGAGTAGGCTACGCTCTGTTGCTCTGAGAGTGTGGTGCTCTGAATAACCAACTGATTCCAACAATGCTCTGAATTTACAGTAAAAAGACATTTGCTTGTGAACATTTTTTTAAATTCGGGCTTGGATCGGGCTTGGACAGAAAGTTACTGGTCCAGACCGATAGATAATCCATCACATAACCCTCTTTTAAAAAAAAGTAATTGTCAGTTTTCACAAACATGAGCACTATCGATCCTCTCATCCAACTCTCTGTATAAAGGTGTCCAACTATTCCTTTTTATGTTTCAGTAAGAGGTTACATCAGGCCGGAGCCTTCAGACTGATTGATACTTGTGAGGCTTTAAAGTGTCACCACTGTTGTCCTCTCTCTCTCTCTCACTGCCAACTCCGACTTTATCCCTCTCTGGTCTGTCCTTGAGCCCTCGCTTGGCTCAGTCTGACGTCGTTCAGTCCAGAGAAACACTCAAACAGTAAAGTGGAATATTGTCTGATAATTTCTGTTATACATAAAGTTTCATAAATGTAATTTGTGTCCCAGACAGGACATTTTTTTTTAGTGAGGTGACTCAGAGGACAGCACCAAGGTGGAGGGACAGAGAGGTGAAATGTGTTATAAACAGGTTGACAGACTGAGTTAAAGCTCTCAGTAAGGCATCTGCCTGTTTTAAATCATGAAACAGAGACCTGTTGGACATTTGGTGCAGGAGCCACTCGTCATCGATGCTGCTGTGGAGGACATGACACGCTGACAGAAACAGTGGAGCTGAGGTTTTTGTTGTTGTTGTGAAGATTCTAAGTTCAGATTTTATTTGTCATTTATATTTCACAATAACGCGAAAAGACTTCATTCGTGTAAAATGACTTCTGCTCCTCCCAATCACATAAACATAATTGCTGATTTCCAATCTGTCAGGCAATCTATGTTTAAATGTAACGCCAGAGCAGTATGGAAACTAACTTGTAGGTGAGCCTTCACGGCAAATAATAGTTTTTTATCAGCAGCCCTGGCATTTATTCTACTGGGAGAAAAAACAACAATTTTCTTTTCACAGTGCCCACGTTTGCTTTGCTTTGTTGTCTTTTGGGTTTCATTTCCAGTCAAAACAATCCAAGAATCAACCCTGTCTTGTGGAGACTGTGTTTATACGCTATCCATTGGCATCAGAATATTTGTTCTGACAGATACATCATGATAATCCATCCATGATAGGCATCGAGACATTTCACTAGGAACCACAAAAGTCGACCTAATGTTAGGGCTTAAAGAAATGTCACGGCAACACTTAGAATAGTTAGTGAGATATTTCAGTCTGGACCAAACTGGTGGACTAACCGGCCAACATTGCTGTTAGCAGGCCATGTAGGGGTTGAGATAGTCTCACTTAAAGCTCCAAGGAACACTGGATCCTACACTTCCCATAATACAACTGCACAGTAATTTCTGCACAGTATCTGAGCTCCTACACAGTACTGTAAAATTACACGGCTGGCTTGCACCAGTTAGCGTAGCTTAGATCCTATAGGCTTGCATATACTTGTCTCGGATGTTAGCAGAGAGCAAAGTGTTTTGTAGCTGTGTAACGTTGTCAGGCATAAGGGCAGAGAGGCAGCAGGGTGAGCTATATACCCCGCCAGCACCCAGATGGTCTGAGAAGGATGTGTGAAGCGTGAAAGGAGGAAGGATGAAAGAAATACAGTGGGAGAAAGTTATCTCTCTCTCTCTCTCACATTTTCCCCCCAAATAATACAAAGCTGTCGTTCTTTTCTCCACAAGAGGCAACTCAATTAACTGAAATAAAAGATTAATACTAAATGAAATATTAAAAGCAAGGGGATAAAAGAGAATGGTGTGTGTACAGGGTGCTGTAGATCTTTCTCCTCTGGCTTGGACAGGACTTCTGGAACAAAGCTGTGTACATTGGGCTGCTATCATGCTCAAATAGCTGCGAGGCATCAGGCGTCAGGGGCTGATTTATTGGAAGCAAACAGCCGGAGAGAGAAGGCTGCCGACTGTGAGGAGCTGCAGGCAGGAGACATCTCTCTCTGTACAGTATGCAGGAAGAGGAAACACAAGCAGGATTTCCACCCAGCTGTTATCTTTTTTTTTTGTTGTTGCTGTTGTTGAATTGTAACGCGTAATGCACATTAACTGAACTGCTGTAGCAGAAACACCAAATGGAAATCAATACAGCTTTTGCGAAAACACATTCATGCTCACTTGAATCAAAAAACATTTTTCTGGTTGAAGATATTACGAGATAAATCATGACAAGTAATTTAATCAGATGAATACTAATGTAAAATATTAATATCTGTAAACAGTTTCTGAACCAGTGACCAGATCAGCTTTGATTGGGTGCATTAATATCTGTAACTGCCGTTTATGAAAACTGACATATGGTCTCATGGCTCTCAGACTGAGAGGCCGTCACATTATCAAAGTTCACACTGCAAATCTGTCAGCTGCATTACACCAACCATCATTAGATAACAGTTCTGTATGAAACTTGTATCTTGGCAGGACTTGCCACGCTGAAAAATCTAAACCCACCACCAAAAAGCCATCTCTATTTAAAAACAATAGTATTTAAACTGGACAAACCAACTGGGGGAAACTGAAAACAAGCTGTAAACACAACACAGACATATCACCTAATGAAGCTATCAGCTGTTTATTTGCAAAACCAACATCAGCATTTATTTGGAGTTGTGTTTCTGGTCACTCGATGAATAAAAGTCCAGCATTCACCGTCTTTAAGCTCTGGTTTGGTCGCCACCAACTCCTGAAGGTATTTACCCTTCGCTCAGTCCCACTCTTGACTGAGCCAATCACAGCATAGCATCGACCAGCTCGGCCGCAGGGCTCGACAACTATGAGGCTGTGCTCAATGAAATTGTTTCAGAGTTTCATTACTAAGAGATTGGAAGGAGATAATTAAATGTTATACATTTTTACTAAGTTAGCGCTTCTATGCTACACTAGCTACTAAAGGTATACTGAATATATACACATGCTGCTTTTGCTGTGTGAATAAAGACCTGCGGTACAAGAACAGTGTTGCTCCCACAGTCATTGGTTGCTCCTTAACTTCAACAGCTTTTAGAGCTTTCAGCTTTTAGATTTATCTCAGTAACCTTCAAATATATTGAATATAGTTTGTCTGTTTCTCTCCGAAGTTGCTTTTTCACTTTTCCAGAAATTAGATTTCTAGGTGACAGTTAGTGACAGTGGGCTCCATGCTAGCTTTGATAGCTTGATGAGGCCAACAGCGAGTGGCAGGGCTTAGCAAAGGGTCAATAATGTGGCTCGCTGGCTTCTAGCAAGTTGCTACCTTTGACCATATACAGCCAAACAATGCCTCAGATTGTTTAAACAGTCAATGCCATCGAGTGTGGTAATCTTGATTTATGGTGCAACATTGTCTTTTGTATTGCATTATCTTCCACAGCCAATACGAGCATGCATTGTTCTTTCTGAATCCCGAAGGGAGTGATCACACCGAGATGAAACGCTAGAAACACAACACCAGTAAAACCATTGTTTTCCTATGATATGGCGCGTCTGACTGGTGTTCAAGCGACTTTTTAGACAGGCGTTTTTCCGGCGTCTTTTTAGATGCACATTTTTGTAGACGCTTCTTTTTAGATGCGCAAAGACGCTGAAATGTCGAAATATTTTCAACTTTTTTGAGCATCACATGCCAGTAGCTAGCGCTTTGAAGCGTCCGTGTCTCTAGCGTCTCATTTCTGTGTGATCACACCCTTATGTGTTAGACTGCAATATGAATCCATTATGGGACAAGCAGACTCCAGTAACTATGACAACTAACATATTTGTAGAATAAATGCACTGAATGCTTCAAAATGCCAGAATAGCATTAAATATGGGTAATAGTTATAGTTTCAAAAATCGACAAAGATGTCAGCTTTTAAAAAGAAAAAGAAAGATGTAAATGAAATGTGATGGTGGCTGCAATATCTGTGTTAATGTTATGCATTGTAGCATTTTCTCCCATAAAATGTTCATTTTCAGCTCGTCTCATTGTTGGTCATACCGCTGCCCCTACCACTAATAAATACATGGTAGTAGAGTTTCCAGTTGGTGAGTTAGAGTGTTGCAAAAGTGCATTTTTGTTTTTAGATGACACCATCAAATACAGCCAAGATGGCGGACACTGAAGAACAACAACAGCTCGAACTTAATTTGCAGTTTGCACAGCTGGATGTAAACACATGGAGAGAGAGGAAAACATAGAGAAGAACGAACAGAAGAAAAGACACAGACAGGGAAGTCATGCGCTGCTTGTATCTAGGCAGAGGGAGAAGACCTGTGAGGGAACTACCCACAATGCCCCTGTGGTCTCGAATAAGCTGCCACCCTCCCTCCTCTGAAACACACACAAACACACTTACACACACACCTCAATAAGGCAGAGTGCTTAACTCAGCAAACTGCAGGCCAAGCTGCTATCACTCATGTTTGTCTCTTGGCTCGCCCTCTTTGTTTTTCAGTATTTTCTCTCTTCCTTCTGTTTCTCAGAGACGCCGTTTGTGTGACTTCACAATATGAGCAGCATGTGCTTTCAATTTTAAATGGATTGTTTTAGTCAAATCGAGACATTTGTCTGCTAATATTTGTTAGTTGCATGTTTCAGAGAGACAAGTTGCATAAATTGACACAACATTGTATATTCTGTGCTTACTGTCAGTGAAACAATACTGTGACTTGTAAATACTGTCATGCCAGTGGAGGGCATTCGAATGATGGAGCAAACCCTCTCAGGCAAACATGATTTAGGGTCCTCAGAAAATACTTTCATGACTTTGACATGACTTTGTTGACACAGACATACATTTGATGATCCAATGTTAGATAAGGTATTTGAACATAACTTTGGGAACTTGGGAACTCTCGCATGACTTTTGATGACCCTAACATTAGAGTAGTGACTTCAACATGATTTTGGGAACTCATAAATTACTTTGGTGACTCTTGCATAACATTGTGGACACAGTGATAACTTTGACGACTCTGAGATGACTTTGATGTCACAAACATGATTTTGGGAACTCGTACATGCATTTGGCAACTTGGTAATGGATTTGTTGACTTGGATTTGATCCTAGAGATTTGTTCACAGCCTTCCTGCCTTGCACATGGCTTTGGTGACTCTGACATGAATTTGATTACGGTCAATAAGAGTCTTGAACAAGACTTTGGAAACTCATGACTTTTATAACACAAATGTTGGATTTGCAACTTGACCATTACTTTGGGAACTTAAAGCGATGATTTAAACGGCTTTGGAGACTTGAACTTTGATGACCCAAACATTAGATTAGTGACATGTTCTTGACTTTGGTAACCATGGTAGTTTACTTGAGTTCATTGGGGACTTTGCTGACTTACACCCCAGACCCTAAACTGACATCAAAGAACTAGTGGTGACAAAGGCCGCCTGTTGCGTCACCTCATGTTGCCTGTGTCTTGGCCCAAAAGTTGCATTTGAACACACCGCAAAGATTACTTGCATGTTTTGTGTCTGCAAAGGAGAAAATAACTCCGTATCAGCAGGTGGCAGTAGTTTGTACTGGTCATTAAAAATGGCAAACCTGAAGACAGAGGATGGATTCGAGACACTGGTTAGCCATTTAGCACATTAACAACACAAAATGGTGTTGAAAGAATAAAGGATATTTACCATGCACCAGCAAACCTTAGCACAAGCAGTTCTGAACCATTTCTGGTGAAAAGCTCAGCGACTACAAAAATGATATTACCTAATGTAACAAGTTAGTTTTGTTTCTTCCTTTCCTTAGCTGTATTCCTCTTCTCGTGCACTGAGTTGACCAATCAAAGTGATTTCACTCACCGATGGGCTTCACATTCCCTGACGCAGACCTAACATGCTGAATCAGCCAAAGAAAAGCTAAAGAGGGCCAGCGCTGCAGGACACGCTCACTGACGGCCCGACACTGACCAACGGAAGACCATCAGCTTGGTGTGTCAGGGCCTTTAGACACAAGCTCCATGATTTATTCATGACTTTTACTACTCACGAACAGGAATTTGATGACTTGGGTGTTAGATAAGGAACCTGAACATGACTGGGAACTCAGAAATGGCTTTGGTTCATGGGACTTTGCTGACTCTGTCATGACTTTGATGACCTAAACATTGAATTAGTGATTTGTGCATGACTATGGTAACTACAGCAGTTCATTTGGATTCACTGGGGACCTGAGACTCAACCCAGACTCAACGTTCTCTGCTGTTTATTTACGTAATCTAGACGTATGACCAATGCTGCGCATCAAACCCTCAAAGTGGAAGCTAATGCTGAACACCTGTTGTGGTTTTGTTGTTTTCCTGGCAGGACTTTCCGTTTCTTCCAGAACCATTCGTTTGTCAGACCCTGTGGTATCGTGTTGGCTGGTATTGGCTCTGAAATCAAAGTTATGGTCTGGCAGCAGAATTACCGCTAGGAGCAGCAGAGGAATGGAGTCGATTTATTCTTGCTATCAGATAGACAAACTGTTCTGTGCTCCGCTCGACTGAAAACCACACCGAAACAAAACTGGGCCACTGAGAGCAAACAAGCTGACAGGATACAGAACAGTATGGATAGGAAGACAGAGCAGGGAAGAAAATGGAGGGGGGTTCACCATATACAGTACAAACTGTGAGCTGATGTCTGAATGTGCTGCTGAATAACACTGAGAGGTGGTAGGTTGCAATGCAGTACTGGAGGTCATTCACTTTATTAGCAGTAGATACTGTCCAGAGATACTGTGTCTGCTGGGAGGCCTAAATCACACAGTTTCGGCACTTTTCTATTTCTCTTTTGATCCAGGTATGTCAAGCAAATGTCATGATCTTTGAGCTGATAATAAAAGCTTCAAAAGAAATTCATTGTAACCGCGTGAAATCACAGGTTTGTGGTCCCGTTCTGACTGCGCTGAGAATGCAAGGAAATACTTTGTGTGTCAAACCATGTATGAATGTAGTATGTGCTTCTTTTCAAAAACTGATTCAAATAGCAACATGGTGTCAAATTACAGTTTGTGAAAATATTAGTTTGGCCAGTGCTGGTGTTGACGCTAGCACTGTTATTACCTTTGATAACATAGAATCTGTATGGAAAGAAACTTTTGCTCCAGCTCTGTATCAAGGCTTGTATCATATTTTATCTGTGATTGATGGAAAACAAGGCCTTTCTCTGTGTGGAAAAACATTATTGATAGATATATAGTTATGCCAATTCCCTACCAGCATTCTGTATTTGTCTTTCAAAAAGGGGAACCAGAAGACCAGCAGGATGGATTCAAGATGCTATTTAGCCAGTTCGCACATTCACAACACAACCTGATGTTGAAAGAACAAATAATATTCATTGTGCACTAGCAACGACTAACACATACAATTTCTGTTTCTGCCAAAGACTCAATGTCTAAAAAGTAATCGTACCTAATATAACAGATTTGTCTCAAATGTATGCCCTATTAACTTTAGTCTTAGCTGTCCTCGTTTCAGTTTCTCTTCACATGCACTTAACTGAACTGCCAATCAGAGTAATTTCATTCACCAACAGGCTCCGCGGCCAATTTAACATGCTGAATCAGCCAAAAAGCAGTTGACATGAGCTGACTGGTGCCAACAGGGTTGGACACGCTATAAAAACTAGGGGGACAAACACAGATGGCCCGACATTGACCAGTGACCAACAGTCAGCCTGGTCAGGGCCCTTACTTTAATGCTTTGGTTCGACAAATGTCAGACAAAGTTAGCAAACAGCTGGTGAACATACAGTAGTTGAGCATTTGACAGAGCAGTATCTTTTTTCCAAATGTTGCTGGAGACCAAACCAGAACTAAAAGGAGAGTGAATATAGGACTATCAGGTGGACACAGACACAACTACACATCATGTTGTTGGATGTGTAAATTAGCAAATTAGCAACTGTTAGCATTACAGCTGTATACTGTAACTATATCAATGATGCGTTTACAGTTGGGGAAAAAAGAATTTTGACAATGTTTTAAGTTGTAGTTCCTCCAAAAGCCACTTAAAGCGAGACAAACGCTGCAAGAAACGAAGAACTGAAAATCGACTCTTCCCAAGAAATACAGTCAAGAGAAGATTAGGATTCAAAGGATATATGTGAGTAACTGACAGGTATCTCTGCATATCACACTCAAAAAGTAAAGATATGACAGGCAGGAATTCAAACACCATCTACTTGTTGTTTTTTTAACTGATTATGGCTTGAATGTGATTTTTTCCCCTGACAACAGCCTGAGAGATAATAATTTTTATGTGTGTATTTTTAAATATTTCTTGCCGTCTTGTCAGCTGTGACGAGTGACAGGATATAGTAGTCTGTTGAAATAAAGCTCCTCTCAGTCGTCCCTGTCTTCTGGGACTCAGAGCTGAAGCGTTCACTCCTGCTGGGGGAGTACATGTGCAGCCAAATCTTACGCTGCAGACACGCTCCTGCCATCACAAATCCCTGTTTAATACCAGGACATGACAGAAATGGAGAGGGGTGAGGAGGGAGACAGAGGAGGGAGAGGCACAGACCCCCCGACACACATGAACACACTGAGCCTTTGGCAGGACACCTGAACAATCCCCTTAACATCAAACAGCCCTGCAGACAAAGCTATGAGGATCACAACTGCATCACTTCATCGCTCTGAGGATCCTATGCGGGGAAATGCCTCATTAATATATTTTTATGACAAACCCAGTACATTTTAGACTCCTCATGGAGCACTTAGGTGATATTTCACATTTAATTGGTCCTCCTGTGACAAATGGGCAGTTGGTTGTACCTTTTTTGACATAGTTGTCCTTATCCAGTGAGATCTGCCCCTCTAAGGTTTCCTAATAAAAACATTTAGTGTGCTTTTACCTCACCAAGAAATCTCTCACTGGGTGTACAAGTTTTAATTTTCTGACAATCAACTAAATAGTTACTTGACTAACTGTTAAAGCTTGAGTTCTTTTAACCACTGAGATCACCAAAATGAAAAGATATTGTTTTTGAACACATCTAAAAATGACCTACTCTGTTGTTGAGGACTTCTTTGGATTTTCAGTCAATGAGGTTTAACTTTACGCAGATGACACTCTTTTCTTTCTCTGCTATCCCGCTTCATGCTGACTGCTTAGGTGATCTTATGTTTATTCCCCACATGATAATGCACCATGCCACATGGATCCATACTAGCTGATTTAAAATATTTCAAGCTATAAAGTTGCTTCTTTGGTGAGCACAGGGTTCACATTATCAAAACGGATTTTAGGGTGAAGCTCTTATAATATTCAGATTTAAAATGCATCGTACAGTTTGTGTTTCTGGTGAAACTACAAATGTGTTGATCTGAGACAACCTGCCTGCAGCTGAACCCACTGAGAGGGAAAAAGGAAGCCTTCAAAGGCTCCCAACAATACAGCCAGCCATCAAACACCATCATGGCACAAAAACCACACTCACAGCTGCACATGCATCGTGCGCACATGCAGGCATCCAGGTGCATTTGAACTGGTGTATGTGTATGCACGTCCCAGTGCACAGCATTCATCCATCCTACTGTGTGTGTTTTTGTCCACCTGAGGCCTCTGGAAAACACTGAACAGTGATTCCCCGTCTTCAGTGTGAAGAGAGAAAAATTATCACCCGCAGGCACAAAATAACAGGCTTACAAACAAGATTTTTCTCTTGTATCCAGGCTTTGTTTCATGATCTGTAAAATATATCCAGCATGAAATTTAATTTCGACATGTGAGGAATCATTTTACCCTTCAAAAGCAAATGAGGAACACAATGGTAAATTATAGTTTACTGTATATAGACGATTCGCAGGTTTCCAATCACAGTCAAATTACAGAATCTGATCTGCACTGACTTCCTTCAGCTCATCTATTTTTTTTCACAGCAGAGACAGACAGACATGAGGACTTGCAGGGGATCAGCTGTCTGGATGCACAAAGAGGCAAAAACAAATCAGGGCCATGTTTCCTCTCCAAGAGACAGCATAAGCTAAATCATGCAGATTCAGTCTTGTCAACAAACTGGAGGGCAAACTGGCACTTATGTGCTCCACATAACAAACTGAACAACCTCCTGTCTGTTTTGCCACATATGCTTTGTGGAAAACGTAATTGCAGAATTTTTTTGTTGGGTGAAGGAGGTGCTCTGTTTGTCTACCGCACCAACACCAGAGGGGGGTTGTCACATCCCGAGTCCTGCTTGCAGCACATTGTTTAGGTTCAGAGAAAGACTGTGGTTTTGATTAAACGCTAATAATGTCTGACTATTTCCAATATCAAACCAAAACCATGAACATAACCATCAAAGTTTCATCACACTATGAACAGATACTGTGTAAGCAGATATTTTAGGAACACAAATGAAACACGTGGTCAGTGGATATTTTGCAGATTCAGCAGGAACATTTTGCAGTTTGGCAATTATTGTTTCCCAATTACATTGATAAAAAAGACATACTCCAGGCAGCATTACCTTTCTCCTTAAACTCATTAAATGTTGCAAATTAGTAGAGATGATTTGAGTTGATCAAGGCCAATCTGGGCATATCTGAATAAATAGCAGCTTCTCCTTTTGTGGCTTGCGCTTTCACTGGTTTAAGTGAAAGTAATTAATATTGAGTCTGTGGGTAACTTGTGACAAGCCAAAATTAAGCTTAGCTGTTTTGGGTTTGTGCGCTTTCCAACAAACCTCAGCAGGTCATCCCCTGAAAATGTGTTTCATATAAACTTAATCTGTAGAAGACGGGGTCACCTAATGCATTTGGGATTAGCATTAAGATATTTAATGAGTTGGAAAATTTGGGGAAATGTCAGAATTCCACATCTGAAGCTACAGTTGGTAACTTTTAGGAAAATAACTTTGAATCATATTTGCTGAAACTGTCACTTTACTAGGTGCGGTTACATGATGGCTTCTCATTCAGAATGAAATGAATCTGAATGAAATCAATCGGAATTAAAGTTTTTCCAGGTAGTTTACATGGGAAATATTCATTCCCAATGAGGGTTTACACGGGAGATCAGTTTAATCGCCTTTAGTCGGGTCGCGAGGTTTGGGGCTGGGAAGGTTTCTGATTGGATAGGAGGCGGGGCGGATGTTATGTGTTTACGTTTACCAGAAGAAAACACTGTAGTCCACGTTCCAGATAACGAGATGCTTGACAACGCCATTCTTAGTGCCTTTTTCGGGCTTGTTTTGCTTATATTCTTGAAGCAGCAGTACGACAACAACCTTGTTCTGCTAATGCTTCGTCTGTTGAGGAGGAGAAGGGAGGCAGAGGGTCGAAGAAGGGACATAGAGGCCGTGCTTTGGCGAATGGAAACCGGTGAGTGCATCGAGTCCAACTGCTCTATCTCAGCCCGTTGCTATGCGCGCTATATACGTCATCGTGCCAAAAGGGCAAGGAAACGAGAAAGACCAGAATGGCTGGAATCGGGTAGGAGGTGTATACAAGACAGGAAAATTCTAAAAATAAACAGTACACCAAAATATATTCCTAAAACTAGTGAGGCAAGAAATAGGCAATGCAGGAACAGAATCTTGATTCATAATTGATCAGCGCTGCCTAGTTTGACAGTCTGACCACAGTTAACGAGCCCTGATAGCCCTGAAGGTAAAGTGGAATGATTTTTATTCACATATCATCTGTCTCATTTGGTGCTGTGTGAATACAGAGTTTCAGTAAATCTGAAAAAATATTTTTTTTTTATAAAAGTTACAACTGTAGCTTTAAAGTTGTTAATTATTTTCAATGGCCTATTTTTCTAAAACACTACAAGTATGAGGGGATGCAGTACACGGTCTGCAGGGTTTTTTTCTGAGTGAAAATGAGGCAGATTATCTCCTCAGAATTATATCATGTATTGATTTAGTGGAGTCAGACAGAACATCAGTGCACTCGCTGGACTGTCGCTGTTACACAGAGGAGTGCTGACTCTTTATGGACAGCACTCCAAGTTTGATAAGTCAAGCTGTGCTCAGCTGCATGTGTGCCAGCACGCCTGCCGGGGCTTATGGGATTGGATGGAGAGAGACAGACAGAGTGAGAGAGACTTTATGACACTGACATTTACATCGACAGTGAACGTACTTGAAAAGCTGCTGGCTGCCTCGCTCTGAGTGCAGTCAAACCGCAGGAGAGCGTCGCTCCAAACAACTTCAGTTTGTCAAAGTGGCTCAAAAGCAGCTCACGTTGCTGTGTAAATAATTATCTGTCATGTCATATGATGCAAAAGCATGTCACCGCTGAAACACAGGGTCTCACAACAGTGTTTTTAATAAACAGTTCAACGTTTGGGGAAAAAACTTTTATCCTGAATATCTGTCTGACAGTGAGATGAGAAGAAGTGTGTGATGTATGGAGCTGGAGTCAGGATGCGGTTAGCCTAGCTTAGCATAAAGACAGCCAGCCTGGCTCTGTGTAAAGTTCACCTCGCAACACCTCTAAAGCTCACTAACTAATAAATGGTACAGTATCTTGTTTGTTTAATACACACGCAAACAAAATTCTTTTGAATCAGAGTCTTAATTTGTTAATATTACCAGTGGTGGGAGAGGTATTCAGAAGAAGTATGGTGTCAAAATACCTAAAGCAGGATACAGACTCACAGGTCGACGTTAGGGCCCTCGTTTATTCAACAAATGTACGACAGAAAACTAGCTGCATCATTTCCATGTAAAGTCTGGCATTTACCGATGTGTGCATGAGCGGCGGCTACAATCAGATCTCAGGTCAGGTCTCAATTCAATTGTGAGTTTGAGTCAGCGTGGACTTGCAGTGCAGCATAGAGAATCTGCCTGAATTGGAGAATTGTCATTAGGCCATATTCTGACTGGTATCTAATTATTTGCAGCAATAGCTTCATCACTTAAAAATGTACATCCCATGAGAAAATAATCTATTTTGTAAAGGCAGTTGCCTGGCTCAAGCATATTGAGATCAACTGATTAAAACATCATTAAAAAATACATAAATAAATAAACCCTGCAACAATGCAATTAAAAACACTAGTAGCCCAGGCAATTTTATTTTTACCATTGTCCAGCTTGGACTCAGGTATATCTCCACCATCTGTTATGCCCAAAATGGAAGCAGACACAGTACGTGCGGCAACACACTCCTCCATCTGGGGCAGTTATAAGCTTTTAAATAACATTATAACAACATGAATAATACATATCATACAGGCATAAATTATTAATACATGTATTCTAAAGGTCGTTTCATATTTGCATGTAGAAATTAAATTTTCCAACCTCAGCTGGAGTTGACATGTTCGCCACAACGCTGCTGACCGCTGCAGTGTTTTCCTTCCTGACTGCGTTTTTGTGACTTTCTTTGATGGCACTTGGTGCCAATTGGTTTAGTCGGACCTGGGACATCAGTGTTTCCATTTCTAGCTCAGAGAAGTTTCTCTTTTTGCACGTATTCTGTCTCTCGTTTTAATCTCAAGCTGAAACTGAAAATATATCAGGGCAGGATATTTATATGACGATTGTTTTCAGCTGCCATATTTATCAAAACCAGATTATTCCTATGCTGTTACTGGTGAGATAAGATAATTAAACTCAGATCTGTGCTGGGTTGTACGTTAGATTAATATATGAGGGCTGGGGGCTTTTGGTCCGAGCAGCTTTGGGGACTCCCTGAAAGGAACACTGCACACTGAGGAGCTCCCCCTACAGCTACATACCTCAAGTGATGTACTGCAGGCTGGCTGGCAGTTGGTATAACAACATGAATTTTGCTTTGACAAGCTGAAATTGAATTGCATTTCCCCCGTCGCATACATGCTCAGAAAAGCCTAGACTTGACTGTCGGTCTATTGGTTCGTGTTTCCTTTTGTTGTTGTGTTGTCTATTGTTCACACGGCTAACGCATGAACCAATCACTGTTCACTTGCCTCGCTCATGGTCCCTCTTGTGCTGGGAGAGTACCTTCTCTGAAGCAGGAGCAAAAAAAGTCCCTGAAAACAGCAGTCTGAGAACTATGATCGTTCCTGGGTCTTGGGTTGCAGACACAAAGAAAAAAGGGAACTATGAAGAAGTTCCTCTGGTCTGAAAACGCCTATTACTATATTTTGAGGAGGTCAAAAATACAGTAGTGCGCCAGTGTTTGCCTGAGTGATAGTACTGCACATTATAAAAATCATTTAACTGCATTCTTGAAGGAGCAAATCTCCAAATGCTGCACATTCTTTATTTTATGAACTTGAATAACACTGTGCTGTCAGTGATACTCAGTTAACAGTGCGGCTCTGCTCAGCCTCTCTATCCTGATCCAGGCTGGGGAATTAATCATTGACAGACATTTTAATAGTATTACCACATGTGGAGAAAGAGAGGGGGATGGAGGAGAGAGAGAGATGAATATGTATGAGTGAAATGAGAAAGAGAGACATTTGAGGCACAAAGAAAAGGAGGGCAGATAAAACTAAACGACTGCACAGTCTGCTTTCAAATCACTGCCTCCTCCTTTTCACTGTAACCCACATAACTGAACAAACGGCTGCATGGGCCTCAGCCCCCACACACACCAACCACGAGTGCATGATAAGAGAAGTGGCAGCTTCTGCAGGAGAAAAAATAATAATAATTCACTGCCATATTTAGCCTCGCTGATAAAACATACTGTTTATTTTTAGCGCAAAAGAATGACAAGAAGAAGACGTTTCATTTCTGTCCTCATGTTCACTCACTGCTGGTTTTATAAGTTTGAATTCAGACAGGGAGATTTCTTCACTCAATTGAAGGCGGATGAAGTCCAAGCATAGTGCTGCCTGCTAGTGATGCTACTGTACTTTGTCAGCAAGCAGAAAAAACTGTGGGCCAAGTCGCTCCACTGTCATCTGCACAGTTATGTCGTCCGCTGCTGACACAATCCATGAGCTTTGGCACAACAGTAGAAACTCATTCATCTCAGAGACTCTCCAGAAAAATGACGGCGCTGGTTTTATTTGTTCAAAAGCCTCAAAAATCTCCCTTATATGACGAGGACTTGCTGTGGTCGAGTGAATAATGACTGAGGTCAGGGACGATGGTTTGGTCAACAAAGTGGATGACTTTGACATGTTAGGCTACCAAAAGCCTTCAAATTAAGTGATGAAAGAATGTGTTTGTCCAAGTCCTCTAGAAACCACACATCCATCAGGACGACAGATAAACCAAATAAACCAGTTTCATGATATAACAACACGAAGGTTCGATTAGGCTAGAGCACACAACAACTTGAGGTTATGTTAAAGTTACGACTGTGATAGGGTTTGGGGAACTTTTGTTGTCATGGTTACAAAATTAACACTTCGGTAAAGTATGATTGTGTCGTGATTTAAAAAAGGTTTGCTGTTGGATGGAAACAAGGAAGAAGAAAATTCGAATTAAAGTCCCCTGATTTGCACAAACTAAAATACGCTCGCTTTAGCCAGGTTGTGCTTGATTCAAAAATGTTGATTCGCAAAACGAGGGATGGAAACAGTTATGTTGGAATTAAGTCTGACGTAGCGCACCTCTCTCCATGGTGATATCCACACTCCAGGTCGGGAAGGCGGTAATGCATTTACAAGCTGGTTGCCAACCACCAGAAAATGTAGAAGAAGAAGAAGAATGCGAGACTTGTTTTGTTTCCGGTTCTGCAGAAAACTTGCACGAGTTCGTAGTTTTCACCAAAGTCTGTACATTTAATGTAAACACACAGGATTCGTATTTCTTTTAATGCACATTTCCCAATGATTCGAATCACTTTTGGATGGAAACATAGCTAGTGACAGCATTCAGATCTTGCATTGGAGCCAGAGTTTGGTGCCACTTCTGTGTGGAGTCAATGTGGCAGGCACGACAAATCACGCTACAACCCATCGTGTCTTCGCTGTTTCAATTTCCTTCGACCAGATTAAAGAAAACACCTTACGTGGCTCAACTTAAGCCCCTGTTTGCTTCAAGAGAGAAATGTAGCTCACAGTTCAGTTCACGCAGATTAAAATCAACTGCTTCTCATTCATAGTTTACAATCTGGATTTTGAATTAAGTTCAGTCCTAAAAAGGAACTATCTTATGTTCACTTCTTCCAAAATTTTTAATAAAATAAAATCTTATGATCATCATTCACTCGCAGATATTTCCCAAGATTGCTTGGATGCTTCAACTCCATGTGTCCTTTCAGATTCTCTGCCAATGTGGCTGACGTTCAGACATTTTTTTCAGAGCTGACAGGCACAATTTGCATATAAATGTGAGATTTTATTCAATTGGAATCTGGAGGGATTAGTTCATGAACGTCCTTATTATCCATATGAACTGGCTTCAGCAGTAGCGAGCTGCTTTGTCTGACGTGCTATTATCAGAGGCCATACCGGTGTTGTGTGAATGTTGTGAATGACGCTCACATTTGCAGACAGAATCGCTCAGCTCTCAATCCACCAATAATACGAGCACGTTCCTGTGTCCCACTGATCGCCAGCGCTGATTTTTTTATGACCTTAAAGAAGTAGTTTTTGTGCCTGAACTTAACAAAACCTCAACCAAAGTTATAAGTCACCTACAAATACTGACGTCCAGACAAGATTCGTGTAGGTGATGAGAGATGAGAGACATGAAATGAAATGTTTGTTTTGCACACGGTTTAAATTGCAGAGAGGGAGCAGTGCATGAGCTCAAACATGGTTACAACATAATATCTTTGTTTCCCTTCAGGCCTCCCACCCACCAGGCCCATACCGTGCTAGCTCCATGTGTCAGACAGTACATTGGACTGAATCATGCTTTGGAACAACAACCTACTGCCACACCTTCCCGCTAAGAGCTGCTCTGCTGCCTCTCCACTACAACTGACCCCATAAAGGAGGTGAATTTTAAATACGATAAAATAAATTGTGCTCTGCTTAAAATAGCAGCCCTCACTTCTCTGTCTGTTTCCTCACTGAAACCTTTTCAAAAATCAAGCCATCAGTTACAGTCTGTCCGCCTACAAACTCAGCCACTGCTTTCATTTCAATTCTTCACAATAATTGCCTGTTAGTCATTAAAAAGCAAGCATGGGCTGCTTTTGTTTAAGAAAAAACTATACGTGAGACGTCCTGCACCTCTGCACAGCCTTTAAGCCGTGCTCCATTCCATAAATCACTTGATATCTTCTGTAAATCCCTAAGCCTCAGCCGTCATCCAGCGAACATATGATACGAGGAGACAGAGAGAGGCCTCAGCAGAAGTGAGCATTTCAGTGGTGGGGGGGTTGGCAGCATGAATACAGGGTTTATTTCACTGGATTATAGCACATTTTTCCACCTGGAGTTCATTTATAGACATGTCAAGTGGAGAGGCTTCCTCTGCTAAAACATGATATTCTGGGAGAGAGAAAAGAGCGAGACGGAAATGGAGCAAACTGAATTTAATTATGGTGAAAATTAAGCCAGGCAAGAGGAAAATGACAAGGAAGAAACAGATGGATAATGATAAAGAGAGGAGGGAGTGAAGTGGATGAAAATGAAGAGCTCAGCTTCCAGGGCATTTCTGTGTGCAGTTCATCACACAGCAGAGCAGAGAAACAGGAAGCTGTGATCCCACAGCTTCACAGAGCCGCCATTAAATCACATGGAGGCTAATCCCTATCTGTCGGAGCCGAGAGGAGAGTCTCAGATCGATGGAGGGGAGAGGCATGAAAACACTTCATCCATCACAGTTTGGTTCTCAAATAAAACACCAGTGCCTGTAGCCTGCTGCGGGCTTTGTTTTCAATTATCACCTTTATTGCTGTAGTGTGGTAGTGTGTTGTATCATGTGTTCACTGCGACACAAAGCCCATATGTGTTCATGTAAAGGTGGATGTCTGAGTCAGAGGCTGCATGTCAGCAACAGTGCCACTCCCTTCCTATTTTCTGTGTGAGGGGGCGGAGGACAGTAACCTTTGTATTTTTCACCCTGGACCTGATTTTCACATGTTTTTATGTCTCCTAATGGGAACAACAATTTTTGAAATTGGTCCACTATTGAACAGAAGTGGCGAAACAGGCCGCAATTTAACCACTCGGGGCTAATGCACCTTCACTTTACCGCCACTGGAAGTGCTTATTCTTGCCACTGACAGGCTCAAATTGGGATTTTAAGTGTCCAACAACATTATGGAAAGGATCCTACAGACGGAGACCTTTCTGTTAAAGAGTAAGGCCTTTGAGGTCCTGACTGGGGTGCAGCAGGGATGCTTGCTCCCCCCTTCCTCTTCCTCCTCTGCATGGACTGGACCATGATGCAAGTAACAAGCAATAACTGAACCGGCATACAGTGGAGCTTGACTGAAGAACTAGAAGACCTGGATTTTGTGGACGATTTAGCACTCCTAGCATGTACCTACCAACCGATGCAGGAAAAAAATCACGCCATCTAGAGATATCTGCTGCTTCACTCATCAAAAACCAAGGTAATGCGCATCAGCAACAAGAACAACTCTCCAATAATCACGGATCAAAATCACTTAGAGGAGGCAGCCAGTTTTACATACCTTGGAAGCATAATTACTGTGGATGGGAGAACAGATGGAGATGTCGTGGCCAGAATAGGAAAAACAACGACAACATTCAACATTTAAAAAAAAAAAAAAAACCATATCACTCAAAACTAAACTGCAAATGTTCAACTCAAATGTCAACTCCACCCTACTCTACGGATTAGAAACCTTGAAGATGACCACCAACATCCGCAACAAACTCCAGACATTCTTCAACCGCTGCCTCCGATGCTTCCTTAGAATCTACTGGCCCAACACCATCTCAAATGTGAACTTGTGGGATCTCACTAAGCAAGTGTCGAAGCAAAAGTCAAGGTCTGGAGCTAGCTGTGCCAGAAAGCTCGCGACCTCACTCCTTTCTTCTCAAACGGACTTTCTTTGTCGTCCATTAGATATCAAAAACTCAAATACTCAGAGGTCAAGCTCCGGAGCAAGACTGGACTTTCTTTGTTCGCACTCGCTTTTTACTGTGAAAATTTCTGCTGAGTCATCTTTTTTACTTAACCCTTCCCACTTGGCACTGATCATAACGGTGTCACACTTCTGCTGAGTTTACACTTTTTTTAGTCCTTCCCCCTCTAGAGTCATATCAGGACAAGCTGCAATTCCCCTAACTTTCCACCAGTGTTTTCTGAGCCCATCCTCATGCTATTTTTAGCCTAGGTACTTCTCCACCACAATGCTTAAGTGCTCAGTGAGTGTGTGTGTGTCATAAGAATACATGAAATATTAAACTAGTGTGTAATTTGTCAGTTGCACAGAGTACAATGCTTCAACGCGTATCTTTAAAGGTCAACTTAAAGGTACAGTATAAACACTACAGTAAATATCACACTACACAAGAACCGTTAGAAATCCAAATCAAGAGAAAGTGGAATTGGATAGGCCACACACTCAGAAGACCAAACACCTCCATTATAAAACACGCACTAACATGGAACCTGCAAGGCAAGAGAAGGCAAAGGAGACCTAAAGCCACCTGGAGTAGAACCAAATGAAGGTGGAAGGGTTGTCATGGCAACAACTGACTAAGAGGTCACAAGACCGAAGAGGATGAAGGAGTCAATGGCTTGTGTTCCTCAGGGAATTTAAAGGCCTGAGTAAGTAAGTAAGACCCTTTTAGTTTAACCAGAAACAGCACTGAAGTGGCTATCGCCAAACCCACCAGACTCTTTTTAAATAAACAGTAATCAAATCATCGTATAACGCACTTCATCTAAAGCTGACAGAAACAAAATAAAACTCACCAAAAAAAAAAAAAAAGACTTGGTTTTGTCTCCTCACCATTCCAACATTCACCAACTCTGATTTGGTTGATTTGGAAATAAACCCTTCATTTACTCAGACTTGAAGAATTGCTGGGTAAAATGACTGTTTATTTAAATGGAGTCTGGTAGGCTTGGTAATTGCAATTTTGGGGCTGTTTCTGGTTACTCTATTTTTCTGTGGTGATAATTTCCATGATGCTGTCATGCACTTATGATTACAATCTGAGCCTGTCAGCTGCAAGAAAAAGGAGGGCTTGTATTGGACGTACATTGATATTTGGCATAACTGGTAACAGTGATTTCATTTCAGTCTGTTTCACCACTTTCAGCTGCAGCCCCCTCACTCAACACTGGACCAGTTAAAAAATTCATGTTCCTTTTAGTCACTGAGACACAAAGACATGGGAAATAGGGTCAAGGTTAAAAAATACCCAAGTTACGCCCTCATGTGCAGTCTGCACAACACAACACTATCCAGGGATGAACTGGTTTGTGCAGTTACTTTGTGTCACATACTGGCTAATGTTGGCAAGGCAACAGAGTTTTCAGTAAATGTCTGCAACTTAATAAAGATGAAAATAACTTTATTTTCTTGAGAAAGTTACAGTGATTAAAAACACAAAAACCAAAACAAACTCCCAACAACAACCCAACTTTTGCTCCAACATAACTTTTGTTGGTCTCAACTCGACTTTGTGGATTGTGTTTCATCTTCTCACCTGTACCTGAAACTACATGTTGACACCCACAACAAAGACAACACCGTCAAACTAACAAACGTTTTTTAAATAAATGATCAGAATCGATGCCACAGAGCCAGATATATATCGTCATTTTTATTCCACACATTCTTCTTCCTTGTCTAAGCCTGCCGCCTACATTACCCACAATGCAACACAACCACAAACGGTTCAGTCAGAGATTCAGGTGTGTTGTGCTAGCTAGTGGCTAATGTAGCCTCGAGCCTCTAGTCTGTGGCAGAGATGGGGAGCTGGCTAGAGGTCTGGGAATGTCGCTTATTTCTGTCGCTCAACATTTAAAAAAAACAACAACAACATATCACTCAAAACTAAAACTGCAAATGTTCAACTCAAATGTCAACTCCACCCTACTCTACGGATTAGAAACCTTGAAGATGACCACCAACATCCGCAACAAACTCCAATGAATGTCGCTTTATTTCTCCAACCAACAGAGTTGTCAAACTTGAAGTCTTCAGACCCAACTACTGACTTAAGTGACATCACTTGAGGACATTTATCGGATTTCACCTGGTTCCATCCAGTGCAACAAAACTCTAGGGGTCACTAAAACCATTGCGATTCATCCTCAGCACACTTGTATCAATAGCACTTTTTGTGAAAAGGGAGCAGCAGTAAATGAGATATTTTGCTTTGGATCAAATTAAAAAAAAAGCCATGGTGAACAGATGAGTTTTGAGGGTGGATTTAAAAATGTCCAGTGAAGGGGCGCTGCGGGTTACAGGGGGGAGAGAGCTCCAGACGGTGGGGGCAGCGACGCTGAAGGCCCGGTCACCAAAAGTTCAGAGGCGGGAGTAATCATCTGTTCACCATGGATATTTAATTCGATAATCCATCTTATGCCCAGTGTACCATCACACAGTTTCTCTGCTGTCTTCTGTTATTTGTTATAGTTTTGTTGCTTTTCTGTGCTGCTTGTGTTGTATTGTACTGTTCTGCTGGTGTTATTGTTTCCTTACTACGTACTGTAAAGTGACCTTGGGTTTTCTGAAAGGCGTTATATAAATTAAAGTTATTATTATGTTCAACCTATGGATGGACCAATGAACTCACACAAACTCACAGTGGCCCCTCTCAAGAGTAAAAATCAATACAGTATGAAAAGCACTGTCACATTTCACAGAAGGGAGGGGTGAGTGATAAAAGACATAACCTGAAACAATAAAGTTTTGGATAGACAGGGGAGAAATATTTTTAGACTCCCCTGAAGAAAGCTCAGCTGAGTTCAGCATTGTGTCAAAACGTCAGCTTTCTAAATAAAACAACTGCCTGCTTTAACGCTCTGCTGTTGAGTCAGACGGCATTCACACCCACAGCGCTGGTGTTCCAGTTGTTTCAGTCAGCCGGAAGCTCAGCAACACTTCACCAGGAGTGTTAAAACAGGTCCTGTATCATGCAAGAAAAAGGATTTAAAATAGGTTTGTTTTTTCACAGTACCGGCACCTTCGTAGATGGAACAAATTAATATTTCACGTGTCTGTCTTTCTGGGCAGTTTTACACCTGCCATCGTGCACCATAGGAAAGGAACGTACAAGCAACAGCAGTTTAGAAACTTTCTCCACCTGTACCTGTATTGACTTGCTGCAGCCATTTCAACTCCTGCGCCACCTGCAGGCGATGAGTGTTACAACTGCAGTCATTTTGATTTTGATTTTTAATTTTTTCATTTCCAATTACAGTTTCCTTTACCAACATCGAAAGAGTAAGTAGCTTGCTATTCTCACTATGGCCATTGATGACTACCTAAACCTTGGCTAAGATGACGACCTAAAGCTGGGTTGACACTATACGATTTGAGCCCATTTCTGAGCTACAAAACTTATTTTACAGTGGAACCAAATTTCAGCCTCAGTGGGGTCACCTGCCACGCAGTGTGCAGGGAAGCGAGGACGGATCATGACCTGATCAACTGCTCAAGACTGGCCGTCAGATGTTAGAATTAATTTTCGGTCGGTCATCTCCAGGCTCTCGCCATCTCACGAGAAGGAAATGTTAGCATTGTACGTTTCTGCACACCATGAGAACGTCATATTTGTACATTCATATGTTATTAGTAGCATTTTCTAAAGTGGTGTACAGGCTTTGTCATCGGGATGTGGAGAGGATGACGACTGGTGCGACACCTGGGCGAGACACCTGCCAAGCTGCAGGCCATTGTTACAGACGAACAAACAAGAAAATCAGTTGTTTTTTATCGAGTTATGGCTGTTTCTGGCAGCTTTTTAGCCACAAAACATGGGAGTTTTTAAGTGGCCCGTAGCTGTTTGTTTCAGCGGGCATAGTGCCATGAAAAGCAGTTGTCCTTTGCCAGAACAGAGACAGCTTGTCCAGCCATCATTGCACCATCACAACCTTCTTTTTTCAAGCCCAAACATGATCTTCTTCTAACCATAACTAAGTGTTATTGTTACACATACAGTGTGAGCGTTCATCGTGACTTGACGATTGGACCGTGAAGTGTGAGCACATAAATTGTAAACGTTGGCTTTACCAGACAATTTACTCGCACAGAACGAGTTGGAACTAAACAACATTTCTAAAATACCCTCAAACTGTACAGTGTATGCCCGGCCTAATGTGCTTCCAAGGGAGGTGATGGGAGACAAAAATCCACAGTCCTCATGTTGAGCTAAAATGTATTTAAAGTTCTATCTAAAGTTAATAAAGTGAAGAGGATATATTCCCAAGTTAGAGCTGTTGTAGTACATAATTCCCTCCATTTGCAGTGTAGCACACAAGCTGTCCAGGGAAACACAAATGCCCACGTGTAATGCACCCATGCATCATTTATACAGATCATTTTCTGAACAGCTCACAATGTAAATGGGTTTGATTGCAGTTAAGCCCTTTAATTCATGGTTAAAAAGAATCACATATCTTCTATCATTAAATACCGTGGTGGGTCTGTTTTGCTTTCACACCACAAAAGAACTGCTCCAGCGTCTGACCCGTAGTTAAGTCCAATCCACAGTTTGATCGACAGCTTTCACAGCAGCTTAAACAAACTGAACCAAGCAGGCAAACACACCACAGGTCGTCCTAACCGAACCAAACAAATGAGGTGTGAAAGCACCATGAGTGACTCGTTGGAGAGGATGTTATTGCAGCTCAAATACTGTATGTAAGGACGGAGAGGAATGTTTGTCCCATCTGGTGTCTGAGCTGTAAGTGGCTCTGGACTGTCAGCTGCACTGATGTGAACGCAGAACGGCAGCCATCCACCTCTCAGAGAAGAGTGCCACGCTGGATTACTCCCACTGCTTTGAGGAGTGACAATGCGATGTGGATGGATTGCTTCATTTTTTGATTTCATTTGACAAACACTTGCAGCCAGGTGAAACTCGGGGCACTAACAGCACACGAGGTAAGCACCAATTTGGTGATTTGCAAAAGACGTCTGGATGTCAAATATATGAATGGTACCATCTAACAGCTGCTCTAACATGATCTACAAGACCATATTTACTCAAAGGAAGTACCAACAAAGGGAAGAAGAAGAAGAACTTTACGTTTCTCTACGTTTCAACAACACTGTGGTTGATGTGTGGTTATGTTTAGACACGTAAAACTCTCGGTTATGGTTGGGAAAAGGTCATGCTTGGGATTAAAAGACCTAGTTTTGTTGGCATAATCACGCCTGACTCGATGACTCGGTAAAAAACAACCACTTTGCATGGCACTTTCTTTGGTGGAAGAACAATGCTGGTTTGCTAAAAAGCCTCCATGTTTGGTGGCTACAAGGCCCCCGGAAACATAATGATTCACTATAAAGCAGTTGTTGTTTGTTTGCCTCAAACAGTGGTCTGCAGCTTGGCAGGGGTCTCCAAAAGGTCACACACCATCCACTGTCTCCCAAGAACAAAGTCAGCTCATGTACAACGTCGCCTCAGAAACATTGACACCCATGAAATGTTGTACATACACAACATATTTGTGGTGTGGAACATACAATGCAACATTTTCTCCTTTGCCGCCCGGGCTGACTGAGCCACAGAGCCGTGTTTCAGTTCCCACCCATTGTCTCTCACTCTCACTTCACCCTGATAAAGCAGAAATGAAGATAACAAATACAGTTACAGGGGAATGACGGAGTGATCACAATGAACTGGACCACCTCGTCTGCGGTTATCGCTGCAGCTAAAGAGGAATCAGATGGGGAGAGACTGTTCTGGAAAGTAAACAGCTCTGTAGTAATTGTTAACACAAGGAACGGGCAGCCGGCCCGCTCAGTCAGCAGCAGGCTGCAAGCACTCTGCTCCTCCAGGAAGGAGACCGAGCAGACTGCGATACAGAAGGTGGACAGTGCGAGTGTGTGTGTGTGTGTGTGTGTGTGTGAGGCCGGGCATAAGCTTCCCGATCAAAACAACACTGGTAAACTGCGCCCATGTAAAGCCATTGCTCTGCTTCCTGTCTGATTAAACTCACAGCAGCAAGCTGTGGTTACAGCCTCCAACAAGAGGGACAGAGAGACAGAAAACCTCATTAGAAGAAGAGAGAGACACTGCTGATCACGTCTTTGGATTATTATTGTTGCACACTGCACAGATTCTTTATACTGTGAAGAAATGTACATTTCTTTGACAAACTTTTGCATACACATCAATTACATCACTTTCTTTGTAAAAAACAGAAATATTTAAGATTTTTATATTTTCAGATCAAATTTTTTTTTTATTTATGATTTTTGTCTTTTCCTTACTGTGTTTACTGTTATGCAGCAAAATACCAAGCAAAATTTCTTGTAGTTAAAACCTAATTGGCAAAAACCATATTTCAGATTCTGATCATTCCTTGTTTGACATAAAACAATAGTTTGCTTTAAGAACACTACAGAGTCATCACAATCACCGTTTACAGTAATCACCAATAATCAGCATCTTCACTGTGCACATAGGGCCTGTAAGGCTGTGCAAATAATCGTCTGGTGATCGGTTAGGGTAGTAGTAAGTAGTTGAGTATAAATTTAACGTAGCATTATATGGAAATGTTCAAGTAGAGTACAAATACCTCAAAATTGCACTTACAGAGATACTTAGCAGATTTTCAACCAGGTCTGTGACACTGCAGTGTGGAGTGTGTGCAGATGGACAATGTAAAGGCGCCTCCTGTGCGAGCAGCGCTGAGAACTACCCGTCCGTGCCATGAGCAAACATTTGCCAGATAATGCAAAGCGCATGATTTTGCATCATCCACGACAAATCTGGTGGATTTTGCATAGTGGACAAGCGGGAATCTCTGGCATGGGGGCACCTTGCTCCCATTCATCTGCACACACGGCGCTGACACAGACCTGGTTGAAAATTGGCACAGCATCCCTTTATGTACTGACGTAACGCACTTACAAATGTAGTTACATTATTTTCCAATTGTAAAATGTCACAATCAGTACATATCCTCTGCAACACTGGAATATTGTTTAGGCTGTAGTATATATACAGTATTTCATATCTTTATGGACCCGAAAATATGAACTGAAAGTCTATCGACCCTTCAGACTTTGGTGAGGAATTCGGGGACCAGTGATTTGGTTTGAAGGGGTTTAACGGCTAAATGTCTGTGCCAGGCTCGTACTGAAAATCTTCTAAAACCTTTCACCCCTGGCTGTGAAGATTAGACAGGGATTTTCTGGTCTGGCTCAAGGACTGTATCTCGGTGATGTTCAGTTTTCTGTCCTGTGAGACTCAGACTCTGAGGTTTTGTTTGACTGCAGGACAAAAAAACATTCAGTCTGCAGCTCTGGAAGCCAGAAGCGAAAGAACAGTTGTGGGAAATGTATTGTGTGTATATGAGAAATATTATGTGTCTGTGTCTCTCTCATGGAGCTGGACCAGTCTGGAGTAATTTGAACTGCATCACCTCCGCTGGGAGGTTCACGGTGAAGTCTGAGGGTTTACAGTAAGACTCCACTGTGATATTAACTGCCTACATGGAAGAGACAGACTTCATTTAAGCTGCAGCTTCTTCTTCTTCTGGTTGACTAGAATCACAGCAATTATGTTTTAAAGTGATACTGTTAGCTCAAGTGGTGGCAGCAAAAAGTTGCATCGCAGCTTCCTTAAATATACTAACACTTTTTTTTTAGTACATTCAGTCTTGTATTTTGGACCAAATTGTACAGCTGTGGAAACGTTGTGTGCGTATATGTGTGTGTGTGTTGTCTGACCTGCCCTAACCTTCAGGGTCGAGCCATCCCAGCTGCTGGCTGCTAAGTGGCCCGAGTGAATTGTTGAAACTCTTAAATCAGTGTGTGGAAGTAGAGGAACAGTCCCAGCTGTGGATTATTGACACAGAGAGTCGAGCCTCGCCCCTCCAGCCGGCAGACATTTATTTCATCCACATGTTTCAGGGTTTTGTCTTTGTCTTATCATCCTGTGTGGAGTTTGGGTGTAGATGAAGGTGCGTCAGTTAATAAAAAGATATCTAAGTATTATCAGCATTATTTACTTAAGTTCTGATTGTGCAGTAAAACGTACCCTGTTAGTTATATTAGATAAACTTTTTAAAATATTTTTATCATTAACTCTGTGTCATTGAGTGAGTTAAGTTTTTCAGCGTTGAGATCAAATTGCTGTCACTTTCAGATATTATAATCATGAGTTAATTTCACTGCATTTCCACTGAATTCTTTATTTAACTAAAAAATGTTAGCTTATGTGTAAATACTTCATAGCATTGATTGTATTTGGGTTAAAATTTTCTTTTGACGAAAATGTGCAGCTGAGGAGGGCTCTTTAAAAACCATCTCCATGGTGATGGGTCATTCCCCAGTATTTATTTTTTTCTAGATTAAGACCAAAAAATTCAAAATGTTTTAACTGCAGATGATCGTGATAGGATCCAACACACACACACGCACACACATGCATACACACACACACACACTTACTAAGTCCAATTTGGCCCCATGTCAACAGTACTGCAGTATTTACACCCCCCTCCATTGACCTCTTTAGCTACTAGTTTCAGTTTCTATCCCTTCCCAAATCCTCATCAGCTCCCTCTAAATCTCCCCTCTCCCATCCCCCATCGCCGCTAACTGCCTCCGTTTGCAATTCTGCTTTATTTATTTATTTATTTATTTATTTATTTGATTTATTCATGCGTTTGGGAGCTGCTTCACACTGCAATACAGTCACTAATGTGCTGTTAAAACCAGTTATACGTCAATCCAGGCATCTGAAAGAAAATTCACTATTCCATCAAATTTAATCCAGTTTAAGATGTTAAAAAATATAATATAATACAATGAAAGAACTTTATTTTCCTGCAGACTGCATATCACTGTCTGCCTCTGTGGATGCTCGAGAACAGCACTCCATACAGCACTAAGACAGTGATACGCAGTGTTTACTATGATACATGATGATGTGTTTGGATTGATGTTACTGCTGCTTTTATGTGTATGTTGCAACTCCTTTATATACTGTTGCGTAGTTTACTCTACAGCAATGAATCATATTCCAGAAGATCATCATATGTCCTGTAAAAATCCTGCATCTCTGAGAAGTCAACTTTCCACGAGCACAAAAAATCAGCTTTGTGACGATGCATTTTCTAGCTGATCCATGAGGGTTTGTAAAGAGTTTATTTATCTTAAAAGGTCCAGTGTGCAGGATTTAGAGGGATATACTGGCTGAAGTTGAATATAATATTCATAACCAAGTTTTAATCACCTGAAACTAAAAATCGTGGTGTTTTTGTTACCTTAGAATGAGCGGTTGATATTAACATACAGAGCGGATCCTCTGTGTCATGTTTCTACAGTAGTCTAGAATGGACAAACCAAACACTGACTTTGGATAGGGCCATTTGTGTTTTCTCATCAGCCACCGTAGTTCTCCTGCAAGCCTGGCACACAGGAGACGTTTCACTTGGTTGCAATCTGCTACCTCACCACTAGATGCCGGTAAATCCTGCACACTAGACCTTTAAGAAGTCGGACATAAAGGAACAGTTTATCCTTCAGTGCATCACAAACATTCAAATTCAACACATCTGGACAGGAATGATATAATAAAGTATAATCTGAGAAGTAACTGAAGCAGTTAAACAAATATAGTGGAGTAAAAACTACAATATTTCCCTCCAAGATGTCGCGAAGATATAAAGCAGCATACAATAGTGAATAAATGTACTTGGGTACATCACAGCACTAGAAAGGGAAGTGTATTCTACATTGAGCATTTGTCCTCAAGGTGAACGTCCAGACAGGGCGGCACAGTAGTGACTACTCACACACACATACGCTACACACAGTGACACTGCTCCACTGTCATCGTACCTACTCTATGAGCACTCAGACAAAAACACAGAACAATCAAACACAGAGAGAGATAAGAGTGATGTTGTTATTCTTCCTCTCTGTCTCTTTCTATGTCTCTCTCCCTCTCTCACAGTCCCAGGCAGTGTCGGAGTGACTCAGAGGTCCAAAGAGGACAAACAGTGGCCTCTGTCCCTCCGTCTATTGTTTACACAGAGATAGAGAGGGATGAACTCTGTGTGTCGACTGCCTTAAACATTTGTAGGCTCAGTTTAAAATGCACAGAGGAGCATGATAGGAGCTCCAGAGTCTTGTCCTTTTTTTGTTGACAGGGATAGAAAGAGGGAGTAACAACAAAACATTTCCAAATATATAGATGTGTCTGGAATACAATAAAACTGGAACCTCCGCTCCTGATCAGTGCATTAAAATATGTCTCATTACCTGTTACCTGTTAAGTGGAGAAAATAATAAAATAGCACTGTGTATTCACCGAGTTTTAGATTAGACTCATTCCATGACGAGACGTGCGCCACCGGTTGGCAGCTTGGCGAGTAACGTTAGGCCTACGTGGGCTCGTTCCAAATGCTATTTTTACCAGGTGTGTTTATTCCTGCCGTTACAAAACGTAGCATAACGTTAGCGATATCACCTAGATCTGCACTCTCTGTGTGCTTTTCTAGTAATGACAGTAATAATAATTGATTATGGCCATTTAATAAGCTGATAACATTCCAAGCAGGTGATCTACATGATAAATATATTTTTTTATATTTTTTCTTTTTATGTACCTACAAAATGTATGTGTATATATGGCAATAAGTTGTAAACTGACCACTGATGCCAACAGTAGTTTTTGTCATCTTCCTCATTTACCAGCATATACCACATGAGGTCAACGTCCCTGAATACAGTTACAGTTAAAGTCCACTCTGTAGAAGGTTAACTGGTTTAAAAAGTCATTACGTGGCAGCCAAGAGGTCAGATGAGAGGCCCCTTCACAGGCAACAGAGACTGAACTACACATTGACTTCCAATCTGAATCCAGTCAGAGCTTCGACTGGGAGCAGCAGCTTCAGGTCTGATGGCCTTTTATTCAATACAACAACAGACAAAGTGGTATAAGGTCTCAGAGTCCAAACCAGCGTTTAAAAAAAGGACGAGGTAAGCGTCATGTTATCATGAGCAGTCACACTGCAGAGAGATTGCTAACTTAGCTTTCAAACATTAGAATTAACCCGACTGCAGGTCAAGCAAACAGTCTTCAATAGATCCTATTGACGGCGTCCATTAGTTGTTGATGTCATCCTGCGTTATCACAAACTGCAAAATGTTTTTGCATTTACAAAATGCATCTTCATGTTAACTGTGACTTCTTGAAGTGGAAGCGAGGACGTGCTGGTAGAAACACAGCTACACTTGTTTACTTCTGACCTGCAAAGAACTGAAAAAGATCAACCGCCGGGAATTCAACCACACACACACACACACACACACACACACACACACACACGAGCCTGTTTTAGTCTTTTCCAGCTTGTTTCAGTCGTTATTCACAGACGGCCTTGAGTCTTCTCAAACAGAGAGGCTTTACAATCCACTTCGCTCTCGACTGACGCACACATTCAAAGACTGTCACACACTTCAGAGTCATTTAAACTACAAAAAAAAACAAAAAAAAACAACACTTGTAATCACAGCTTTCCTTCACCTCGCAAAGACATCCATCAATTTTCTCTTTTCTTCTGCGGACTCTGGATGAATCAGACACATATCATCATTTCAAGGCTCTATAATACATGATTGACACTGCTTCTGATTTTCAGACTGGAAAAACTGGCCACTGAAATCAACAGACTGGAGGAGTGAAACGGCTGCAGAATCACACCTGGCTTAATCATCTGCAACATCTATTTTTATGTAAGAAATGCTGACGAGGTTTGGGAGTTTGAGCAGGCAGAAGGTCAGGTAATCACCTAAACAGTTGCTGGCTGGTCGGTACAGTCAGTATCTGATTGGCTGCGTCAGATATTTTGTGTTCAGACTTGAATCTCATAGCTGAAACTGAGCTCGGGAGATTTAATTTTGCAGGAAAAGTATCATCTTTGTTGACTACTGCAGCGTGCAAGTATGTTCATAAATCTGAGCCTTCATTTAGTCCGTCAGTAGCTTATCTTCCTTCAGAAAATCAGCAGATTAGGAATAATCTAGCACTATTGACCACATCTAAGAATAACAATTTGAGTGGGTAATATTCACATTATTGAGGGAAATGTATGGAAATCTAGTCTCTTAACCACCGGCATTGTTTATTAGATGATTATGATGTGTAAACATTTGTGTGTAAGTGGTTTACTGAATACGGTTTACGGAATATTTTACTTAGAAATGACGTCCTTGTTACTTTTTGCACTGTGACCTACCTCTGATAAATTGGCAATAATAAGAAGAACTCTGGTACTGTGAACATACATGTGAATGTCTTAATTCATATAGACTTTGCATGATTATTTTATTTCCCAGAGGTTTACTGCCTTTTTGCGCATCATATTTTTGATTTATTTTGTGTTTAAATTGTTCATATGCTGCTTGTTCCAAACAATTTCTGATAATAAAGGTATTTGAAAATAGTAAAATGTTCTTCCTTCAATTTATATTTTTCTAACGAGTGTTTGAACTATATTTAAGCCATCAAAAGCAGGTATTTCAGGGGGTTTTAAATTGAAAAACGTAAAAATTTAATTGGCCAATATATCGGTTATCGGATTTTTTTTTTTCCATAATATCGGAATCGGCATCGGCCCCACAAAAATCCAAATCGGTCGGGCCCTACTCATAAGACGTATCATAAGAAATCTAAGATCCTTGATTTGACTGATGTGACCAGTTCAAGACACATCTACGACAACAGGTACAATAAACGCTTCTGTTCACTATCAACAAATGAAGCTTTGTCATAATCCACCAATTGATAATATTGCAACAAAAATGGTCCTGGAACATTCACTAAGGTCCAAACGAACCAAATCCACTGACATATTTAGTCCAAACTCATAAATTACATCCATAAATACCACCAATAGACCAGTTTGCATGTAAATACTGCAGAGAGCAAGATTTCAAAATGGCGGCTGTACTATGACCTTTTGATTGACACCCCAACTCCAGCCAGTAGCAAGTGGTTGTTCTGATGACTGACAAGTCTTACAGCCAATGAAGCTATAAGACCAGCTGAACATGGGCATTTTCAGCCATTATTTTCAATATAGACTGTTATTAAAGAACGTAAATAATAAACAAATGGTTCCTCTTTTGTCTCATGGGAAGAGATAGAATTTGTTGTTTTACTCTTTATCACACATTCAGGACATTCTTTCTTTCAACCTCTGATTTTGGAAAGCACCTGGACAAAACCCAAAAACTAAATTCTTTTTTGGATACCTGGAGTAGGTCCAAAGCTTTGAGTAGTATTAACAGTATTAACAAGCGGAATAAAATCAAGAATCACTTTTACATTATTTCTGAGTGCTTGGTTTTCTACGAAAAAAGGGGAAGCGTTCTGAAACTCTGGTTGTAAATTTAAATGTGTGAAGGCAAAGCTAAAAATACGAGCTGACTGACTTCTCTTTTCTGGCCGATTTAATCTCCTTTTCTCCCTCCTGCTATGAAACTGCGAGGGCAGAGTGCAAATGATTCTCTCACACACACACACACACACACACACACACACACACACACATACACAAGAGGAGAAAAATCAGAAAAATCTCTCTAGTTACAAACTGCAGGCTACCTTGTTGAACTCCAAACCTTTGACAGCAGCAGCAGCAGCAAAGTGACAGCCCGACACTCGGCCTGACAGTGTTTCATTTCAACTCACTGACTCAACGTTTTTTTATTAAGTGGACTGTTCATTTAACAAAAGAGGTGGCTTTTGGCTCAACGGGCTATTATAGATTTTTCCTGGTTGAGTGACAGTCACCTCAATTGACTCCTGTGTTACAATATCAAAAACAGAAAGTACCTTTCCCTCTCAGACCCAGAGTCTGTGACATCATCCTCTGTTTTCCCACAGAGGAAAAACCCAACAGATTTACTAACTGGAGAATCTGGTTATTGCTGAAATCACAGTTATGACCTCTTTTCATTGGAAACATCCACATCTCCTGGAACAGGCACCATGACCTCTTTACTGCGAATGGTTTCCTGCTTTTTAAAGTCACAATTACTGCTGAAATGATCCATTTATCGGTCCAGCAACAAAAAGATACTATTATAATGATGGACTATGCATGTAAACTGAATCTTTTTGGGGTTTGGATTGTTGGTCAGGCAAAGCAAACTATCTGAAGACGCCATTTTGGGTTTTGGGAAACCAATGGGCATTTTTATGTGATGAATAAATGAATTGAAAGATGAATATATTGATCCTTTCATGACATTTATCATCAGTTGCAGCCCTTGGTAAGATTTTGGTGGCTAGAAACGCTATGGAGTGAATATCAGACAGCTGCTGGTAGTAACATGGTGAGAAACAGCAATGAACCTGCAAAGATCAGGAACAGCAAGTTTAGCTAGTTATTAGGGCCGTCAGCATTATTTTAATCGCGATTAGATTAATGCAATCCATAACGGGTTTATTTGTTTTAATCGCATTTTAATTTCGCAAGCCTTTTTGTCCCTTCTACTCACCCGTAGTCGGCTCCTCTAGCTGTAGCGTCATGCTTCGAAGCGGCTTCCTGCAGTAAACTTACCGCGGTGATGGAAAGAAAGAGGGCTGCTAGACGGTTCAGTTGACAAGTCAAAAGTAAAATGCAACCTGTGTCAAACGGAGTTTAACCACCACCAGAGAGTTACCACCTCCACGCTAAACACCCAGGTGCAGCCGGCGCACCCCAGCCAAGCGAGCCTCAGCTCCACCAAAGTACCATTTTGGAGTGTGGATGAAAGTACGTCCAAGAAGTTAACTAAAGCGATCGCTAAATGGGTGGCAACTGACTGCAGACCAGTCAACATTGTAGAAGGTTTAGGTATTGTATTAAGTGGGTCTACATGGCACTTTTTTGAAAGAAAATACAAAAGGACAAAAAGGAAATTCTTTCTTTGTGTTCATTTGATTCCCAATTAAGACACTGGTAAGAAATGCTTTACATTATGGGCTTAAAATGCCTTGAAATGCAAAATAACAGAATTTTAAACATGAAATTCAAAACTCGAGACAAAGCACAGAGAAGCTCAGATTACAACACGGAGAAAGGTAACATGACTTGATTCTCTGCTCAGGAAGCTGTTACTACACTGTTTCTTTACACAGCAAATACTGGTTTGCTGCTATATTAATGTTCTGAATGTCACATCCATAATGTTTAATTATGAGTTTTTTTTAAAGAGAAACACCGCATGTAAACACAACTTTTAAAGAAAGACGAAAACTCCACAACACTTCTAAAATCCAGGAAAGACACCTGCTACTGCAGCAGACACCCATAAAACTTCAATATTAATAATAATTATTTGATAAAATCATGACAAATATATTAATCTATATTTTTTAAAAACCACAGCTTCATTTTAAAGCAGTAAAATACTTTTATTTCCACTTTAATCTTTGACCAATGCAATCACTCAAAACCATGAAAGTCAACATCATTAAAGTTCCTTCAAAAATGTATTCACTAATGCAGAGTAGCTGTATATGAGCACCACTCTCTGTAAGTCTCACATAAAAATCTAAGTAATGCAATGACAGCAGAGATGTCTTTTTTCGAATCAAGACTGCACAGTCAGTGAGGACAGCAGATCAGCAGGGAGGCTGTGATCTTCAGTTTCACCATGAGCACAGTACAATTTATATAAATCTTATCTTTATCTCGTTGGAGGAGCTCTTTGAAAACATCCAAATAAATTCACCACTGACATCAGAGCTGAGTTTAATCAGAGTGGAGACCCTCCTGGGTGCCTCCAGATGTAAACCTGATTATCTGAAACACCCAGAATAGTTTAAAAAAAAAAATAAAAAATGAACAAGCTCCAGAATTGAAATTAATTTTCAGTCCAGCTGCACATAGTGTGTCTGCACAGAGCTCCATATTGTACAATACAAACAGAAACCCTCCATTATGTGTTGCCTCAGGGGGAGTAACCACTAAGTCCACCTGGGGCGAGTCATTCTGACACTGAATTTATCATCTTAGCAAGCATGTGACATGAGGTCAAAACAACACCCTCCACACTAGCAACAGCAGCAGAGAGATGCTTTAATGAATCTGCAGGTTCAGGAGGAGACCAAACACCAAAGACATGGACCAGTTTGTTCGCAGAACCAGATCAGCTACAGCCCGGTTTGATTTCTGTGTAGCGAGAGCATGTTAATGAACAAATAATGATTTTTAATTTAGCCTTGATCAATTTCAAATACTAAAAATGCACTTATTGAAACAGACAAAGTTTAAATCAAACGCATTTGCCAACATATATGCTTATACATATATATCTGCTCTGTTTATTGTCCCAGCAAATACTTGATGCTGGTTTAGCTGTAATGTTGTGATAGAATCTGAAAAAGCAGTGAAATGATTTCAACCCGTTTGTGGTACAAATCTGTTTGTTTCAAGTGTCACTTTCATCACTATCTTTGTCAAGACAGATGAACCAACAGACCGTCCTGACAGATTATTTTTATATTTGTTTTAAGGAAATGAGACTCACTGAAAAAGGACAAAAAATACTTGAAAAGATCTGACTGAAGCCATTTCGTTGCGGTTCTATGGCAGAGTGAGGAATTACATTTTTAACTCAAGGCCCACTTACTAGTTTTTCCCAAAGCTTTCAGCTGCATCTCTTGGTCTCCATTAGCGAATTAAGTTTGCTCCACTGAGATACTTTTCAAAGCTCCGGGAAAAGCTAAAAAGATTTTTTTGTTGTTGTTGTTTTTTAATCAAAGATCTACAATAGTTTTCCAACAAGGTTTACCCACAGGGACCCCACCTGACAGGGCTATTACAGCCACATTACATTTAAAAAAAAAAAAGCTAAGCTGGTCTTATTTGTCGAGGTTATGAGATATCTGACTATGTGATTCTGCCACATTGATGAAACTGAGATGTCAGTGCTAATTCATAGCTCGTGTGGTTGCTGGTTTTTAAAGTGGGCTGCACACAATACGGAAAAAAATCTGTGTTTTTCAGCTCATGTTCTGTGACTTGCACAATAAGACAAGTGTCTGCTGAGGAAACATTACAATAAGCCTTTTCCCTGAAAAGCCTGAGGCGTGTCTGGTTTTCATTTGCTGGTTTCATCGTCTGGACTGCAGCGTGACGTCACCCTCCTAATTCCTCATCATGGCGCTGACCTCGGCCTGACACGCCGCCGTCCGCCCCGCAATCTGACATTTCTCTGAGACATTTACTGAAGGTTACGACCCCATTATGGTGCGACCAGAAGAGAAGAAGGAGAAGAGGGAGAAAGACAAGATGGAGAGAACAAAACGGTGCATGAGGACAGGAGAAAGAGAAATAATGAAAATGCAGAATAAATGTATGTCGATGGAGGAAACGGAATTATTAGCCTCACAAATGTGAACATTTTCTTTTTTCCCTTAACACAGGATTATAATGGAATACTTTGTGCACTTATGTGTAACTTTAAAGTACTTCTTAATTATAAGCCTTTTCCCGACTAAATATATGTACGTGAAGAAGCTAGAAATGTAAAGAAAAGGAGATTAATCGTCTACGGAGACGATGTCCGACTGTATTTCACAAAGCAGACATGATGCAAGTAAGAGCCCGTTTTGCATGCTGCACTACTGACCTTGTTCTATATAAATCTGAGGAGAGTGCAGGCAGTGTACAGAGAGCTGTCAGCGCACCGTGTAATAAAAACAACATAACTGCATTAAAGAAAGTTTAATACTTTATAATGGAACACCTGCACATTGAAAGGAGAGAAGAAGAAGAAGGTGAAGGCTCTCTGTGTCGTCAACCCAGACATGAGGTCAAAAGGTCGAATCTGGATGCATCTGATCGGTCTGAAAACAATTCTTTTTTGCTTCCTGACACACTGATGGAGAATCTGTCATTAGAAATATGAAGCTGATTGGAAAATGTCTCCCTGTTTTAAGTGTTTCCACTCAAAGGATCCATTAATAATATGCTTTGTCTCTCGCTGGCACCAGCAAGTCTACTCATAATCAATGATGGGGCTGAAGGGTTTCACTGCGTATACGCAGACTTTACTACACGACATTTGCACACAGTCTAGCAGCTCTTCAAGATGACTGACAGATTATTTTATCCTGTGCCTCGTGACAAGAGCAGGTGTCTTTAAAATGTCTGTAAGTGTTCATTTACTTTTTTAGGAGAGCACAAAAATAAAGCAAGCTCCTGCAGCCTACGGCTAATAAACAGGTGTCATGTGAGTGATTTCAGGCCACATATTATCTTATTATTTTATAAAAGCGCTGATACGATTAACAGATTAATAGAAAATTAATGGAAAATGAATTGATAATATTTTTAAAAGTGAGAATTTGATGCTTTTCCTCGTCATTTATAATAGCAAATAATATCTTTCTTCTGGTTTTGGACTGGTATAATATTCAACAAAAAATGTAATCAAGAAAATGACCAGACTAGTTTTAGTGTGTAAAGGGTTACTCCAGCAAATGTATAATTGAACTTTTATGAAGTTGGGGGTCTAATAAAAAAAGGAAATCCTGACTTTTAGCACCTAACATAAATCAAGCTCCAAAAACAACAGATACTACACTTCCTGTAATGCAATTCTTCCTGTCCGGTGAATGCCAAAGATGTAAATAATACACAGATACCAGATGCAAAGCTGTTACATATTCATTCCACGGAGTTGCTCACCTGGTGCATGTGCCAAAAACATTTTCCTAAACCACTGAATATGCACAGTAGTGTATCTTCCACGGGCCCTACCTGTGAGTTCCCTCTGGACTAAATTGACTTTACATTGTGATGACTGTGTGGATTTTTAAAGAATTTTTCTGGGCTCCAGGAAAGTTTTTCAATAAGTGGAAGGTGCATAGTAGAGGAGGTTATTACTGACCCTGTTTGCAGTTAGAGGTGTCCTGTCAACAGTTTTACAGACGTCTGTTGGCTTAACGTTGACGATATCCATAGCAGAGATATCCCCGAGAATCTCCCATAGGTTTTTTCAATTAAGATTAAAAGCGGTATTACACAGTAGGATTTGAAGTAAGCATTGCCATGGTAACTTAGGATGCGAACTTTATCTGCTCCAAGGGGTTATGTTTGAGATAACAGATCAACGCATTTTAACGCATCGCCCGCTGACCGAATTCTGTTGGAAAAGGCCTCAGCATTCATAAAGCATTCCATAGTATAGAAAACATGCACTAAACATGAACTGGTTATCTGCTGCAAACACTGCCTCTTTAATGTGAACACACTCATGGCTCAAGCCTAATAACGAAAAGATATCCTGGGCATGTTTTACTTGCATCACACGGACAGGCCTCTGGTGACTGTGAAGGTCATAATTTGTCATTCGATTATTTCTCATCCTCTTCAAACCATTCAGGCAGCTCTCTTTCAAAGCATCTGCATTCAGGACATTTCTACTCTCATTTATTCAGGTTCTTTCTTTTCATTTGTACCTGTCCAAGTAAGTTCACCACCAGAGAACACCGTGACCCAAAGTGCCAAAGTACATGGCCTCTAGCTGGTTTTTTTTTTCCAGCAGTGTTTTGTTTTTCCTTTGACCTCAGCTCTTCGGTGCTACAGTGAATGACCGACCTTGACTCCCGACATCAGTGGGAACAAAAACTTTTCCAGGGTAAATAAAGAAACTGCATTTAAAAATGACGAGCAAGGTAGAAAAAAAAATGTGTGTGAGGAGAAACACTTCATAAAAAGAACAAATGCGTCAGACCTGACCGTTCTATTTCTGAGGCTTCCATTAATGAAACATGACTCAGAGTTCACCGACCCTCCTGCTCGGCTCCTCTTAAACCACTTTTCTTCTTTGTCAGAGCTGGCAGAGGTGACTCGTCAGGTAATGGCTTCCTCAAACAGCTGGAGGGGGTCAAGGGGTCATATGACAGCAGCCTCGGGCCAATCAGCAGCCACAGAGCGCTCGGCATTCCTGAACATCTGCAGATTGTTTGATATTGGATAACCCTGATTCACGGCCCCCTTTTTTCACAGCGACCCCTTCGCTACAGTCTGATATTTGTGGTTCAAGAGCAGACGTTTTCTTCTTCCTTCAGGCACTGGGTGAAATAATGATAGCATGCTGTAAAAGTCAATCCCCTCTTATTACACCTCCTGTATCTACCCGACAACAATTTGACTCTGAACGCAGCAGCACTGATGAAAAACAGACATCAGTGGCCGTGCCTCACCTCTGCCTGCATTGTTTGAGATAGATTGAAGATAAACTCTTGACAGTTTGAAGCTGATATAAGTTTTCAAAGCAGGTTTGCTGTGCCCTCATATTTTGAATATGAATAGGTTGATCATGGTGAACTTCCATTATCAAGATAATGACTGTTGTGTCCAGTAGGGCTGCAACTAACAATTATTTTCATTGTTGACTAATCTGTCAATTATTTCTTCGATTAGTCAACTAAATCATTTCATCGAAAAATGTGTTAAAATGTTGAAAAATGTCAGCCTGTCTCTCCCAAACCCCAAAATTCTGTCATCTAATGTCTTGTTTCGTGCTCACGCCAAAGGGTTTTAGTTCACCGTCATGGGAGAGTGTGTAAGGCTGCCAATATCTGAACGTAAGAAGCTGCAATAAGAGTATTTTGGGTACTTTATAGTACTTTTCAATGAAAAAAGACTCAAACCAATTAGTCGACTACTAAAACAGTCACAGATTTTCATAGTCGATTAGTCGACTAATCGTTGCAGCCCTAGTGTCCAGTACCCAAAGAGACGCAAAGACTTTAATCAAGCATAGTATATTTTGTCTCTAAAGATATGATGCCATTTCAATAGTGGACAAGCCTGGCTTTTCAGGATTGTTGGATTGTTTCTTCACAAAAAAATGATGTGTGTCCTATCGCTTCAGGTTTAAGTGCCATTTTAAGTCTTTTAATCATGGATATTTATCACTATAACATGATGAATCACAATTATTACTGTGCCATGAAACTGTCACATCGTCCCATGATTAATGTCTTTAAAAATTGGAGTCCAAATGCTTCCTGCTGCCACAGGACACTGTTCCTCTCATGAGTGAGGACGAAAAAGAGTAAAGCAGATCATCTTTCAACGAGCGCAGCTCAAAATCCCCGTGAAAGGTAAAGTATTAAAGCATGGTTAGCTTCTGTACTGTGAGGTGTTTTCCAGTGAAACTGAGAGGGATTTAAATCAAACCCTTCACACTTGATTTGACCACTAACAAGTGGGCAGGCTGAAAGTCTGATGCAATTCAGAGCTACAGATGAGTCTGCTGCTGAGCACACACCATCCTCAACATTAGACTGGGAGGAGAATGAGGTGGAGATGAATGAGTTAGACCTCTGCGACATTATTTTGGAAAAGAAAACAAAGGTTTTGTCAACTGATATCCCAACACACATTCCTATCTCTCTCCACATTGCTCTGTTAGCTAGTAGCAGCTACCACCCACAAACAGTGAAGTGTGGTTATATATGTCTGGTGTGGCTACTCACCCAAAGCCTCATTTGATTGGATGAACTTTTGTAAAAGCCCCACAGTGCAGGATGAGTCACCATTTGAAACCATTTTACAGAAACAGTAAAAATAATCTGATACAGATTTTCTAAAAAAGATGTGGCATTTAACAAGAGAGAAACGATCAATTAACACAGAGACACAGGATTAAAACTGAGAAAATGTCATTTTCATTTCACGGGGACTTTAAGTACCGGATATGCTCTAAATTGGACAGAATGCCAGTGTGGTTCAAAACTAAATTTTGACCTGCTTGTGGATGCACAGTCCTCACAGACCCTCACAGATATGCAGATGCAGCCAGTGGAGTATGATTTGCACATTAGAAAGTTTTTCCACTGTTAGAAAGTGAAGAGAAAATTGAAAGGAAATGCAAACGAGCGGCTGATTATTCCCCATTGTAATTAATAAAGTGTCTACAGCCATGCTACAGGCTCCATGAGACACAATGTCTTTTTGGTCATAAATCAAAGTATAAGACAAATTAAATGTTGTTGATGATAGCGCTAGATGAAAAGTTATAACGATTAATCCTGAGGGGAAAATTAATAACCCTTTTTAGATAGGAGTTGTGCAAATTTGCAGGAAAGACCAATCAGTCTGTTTTCAGCATTGGCAGTATAAAAACAAAATCGGGGAGTGCAGCAAAATGCCGCCTGTCTACTTTTGTTCATACAGACTGCGCCTTTGGGGCAATGGGGGGTGTGAGCAAGTAACAAAACGTGTAGCTCAGCGTGTGATGTAAACAGTGACGTGGGAGGGAAGCCGCGGCTGGTCAGTCCTTCGGCGATTCTCTCGTAAGTCGGCCCGTCCTTCACCGTCCCCGTTATCTGACGGTTAATGGCCTCTTTGTTTGCGAGGACAAGGAGGGCGCACAATTCCTTGTCTCCCCAGTTGCTCATCTTTACAGTGTCTGTCAGGTTTGTGTTTCCCTCTTGCTACTAGCTGCTTGCTAAGGGCGCCTTGTTCTTTTTAAACCAAAAAGGTTCCTCCAATATGTCTAAAATTGGGCCTCAGATCAACTCGCCAATCCAGCTCTGTGTGTCTAAATGCTCGCAGCTTGGCAGCAAAACGGCCCAACATTCGCCGAAAATCTGGCAGTGTAAAAGAGGCTAATGACCAAACTAAATTTCATGGCAATCCAATAGTTGTCGAGACATTTCACTCAAAGCCATAAAAACTCAACCTCATGATTCCGCTATGTCAAAGGTCAGAGGATCACCAGTCATTAGGATCAAATTTCTATGAATCATGAATGTCTGTACAAAGTTTCACAGCAATCCATCCAAGTATTGTTGAGATATTTCAGTCTGGACCAAAGTGATGGACCAACCAACACTGCTATCCATGGATCCATGCTGCTGCACCTCCAGTGGTGTTTTAAGTCTTCAAGAGTCTTCATCAAATAATGTAGAAAAACAAGCCTCATTCTAATGGAGTCCTTGTCTGGATCATAGTCCCTGTTAGTGGAGACAGAGCGTCACCCTTCTCTCTGGCTGAATACAAGAGGACACGAACGACTCATCCGTCATCTGGATCCCTCCTGCCTCTGCTCTCAACCACTCGTGGCTGATAGCGGACTGAGGGCCGAGCCGAGCTGCAGGCGATAGACAGAGCCAGACAGAGCTCAAGGTTTGGCTAACAAGCTTCAGGATGGCGGGGCTGTGGCTGCGTGAGTGAGCGAGGCAGAGATAAGGCCTGTTCACAGGGACACGCATTATGTGAGGGTGTCATGTAATTAATAATAACCTCTGCAGCTTTGTGGTTCATGAAAAAAACACCTTACTAATTGATTCCACTGCTGCCACAAAGAGAGCAGGAGACACAAATCAGACCTGTACAAGATAGAGAGGACGTGGCAGGAAATGAAGATGAAGAAGAGGCTGAAGAACATGGAAACGATGAAAAAGACAAAAAATTAATTACAAGCTTAAAAGAAATTCAATCTGAAATTCAGAGGGCATTAAATTGACAAGGAATTATTACATTTATATCTGGATCTGAGGGTGTGTTTGTCATTCAGTTTGGACAATCATTTTATGATCATTTTCTGTATTGATCGATTAGTCATTCGGTCAGTAAACTGTCTGAATGTCCCATAGCACCAAAGAGCTTTGTCCAACAATAGTCCCGAAATGTCGGAAAAACTATGATCGAAGACAAATAATCAGCAAAATCCAAACATTTAAGAAGCTACAACTGTGACATATTTGGCTTTTTTAAAAATTATTTACTTGTTCTGTCAGTCAAAATGTCCTAAACCCAAAAATATTTCAGCTTGATCTCACTCCTAGGGTGTCACCCTCAAGCGCCTGTGTGAGACACACCCGGCTTTAAAGAACGTTTAAGTGACGCTCAGTGCGAGTGGGAAGGGAAAAGGATTGGTCCAACAAACACTGGACTTGCACCCAGGAGACCGGTGTTCAAAACCAGCTACAACAGAATCAGTTGCAGTGTGGTGCAGGTGAGGTTTTTGGCGACACACCTTTGCCTTTCCAGCCAAGTTCATGCAATTCAAGTCAGGTTTTCTTTAGCAACACCTGCAATTATTCCTAACCATAACCATGTCGTTCCTGCCTAACCAGCAACCTCTTCTTACAGCTGTTTGCTTTTTAGCAACATCTGTGATCTTTTCCAAACCACAAGCAAACCCAACTGCTGACCGCTTCTTACCACCAACCCCTTCTGCATCAATGTACAACGCAGAAGGCCGCCCAGGTATCATTTCAGTAATGTCTGGGGCTTCTGCCCACTGGCAACATGTGACGAGAAGGGATGAGATCATGTTGAATATTTAGCTTAATATCACAGAAGATAAAGAAACCCACCCACTACTGACATTTGAGAAGCTGGTAACATTGCTCAGCATTTTTGCAAATAGCTTGTGAAAGTATTGTATCAATTATTGAAAAAAAATGTTGTAGCTTAATTTTCTGTCTGTCAGATCTGTCAGAATAGATTTATCAACGTCTCATTTCAGCTTCTTGGCGGGGGGGACATTTTTGTTGCTGTTTACCTGTTTCTTCAGAGGTGTAGCTGTATAGCTATTCAGATAGATAATTATTAATGCTAGCTAAAAAAGCTCTGATTTGTTGATTGTTTGTTGGTCCATGTGCACAACACCAGACTCATCTGAACCACTGAACAGATCAGAAACATGGGACCAGACCTGCACTCATTAAGCTTTACAAGATCTGAGATAGAAAGATGAGTATATCATTATTAGGACAGAGGTGGGCGGAGGTGTGTTTTTTTTAGGGGGTGGGTGGGTGTCCCATGTTGTTTGGGTCAGCCGTGTTTGGAAGTCTCTGCCTTTGTTCAAATCTCATCAAGTGTGAAAAACGGGGGCAGGCCTGAGGCCCTCTGCATCATCCCCCTGCTGCAGCAGATCATCCCACAGAATAAGCAAACATTTGAAAGAGGAAATACATTAACCTTTGGATGGATTGTTGGCAGCTGTCACTCACACGAACAGGCCACTGTGACTGATACAAACTGGGCTATGGTGCCAGAGTTTAAAGGCAGCCAAGACAGTCAGACTTATGAGTGGAAAAAGCATAATTTCCTGTCTGGATCAACACCATAACACGCAGTTAACACAATGACGTCTTTGCATCCCCAGAGAGCTCAGCGTCAGACTGTTATAACACAAACAAGCTCAGGAAAAGATAGAGATTAGTGCGGGACCTTATCACTCTATCTCTCACAAACGTTAGATATGTTTGTATGCTATGAGCATTGTAAATAAACAACAACAAAATCCACCCAAAAAGAAGCCTTTAGCTGTGTTAGAGCACTTGGGTATCTAAACGCAGCACTTTTTGATTGCAAAATGTGTCTGTAACATCAACAATCTTCAACTGTAAACATTTACTTATTCCTCACTTTGCTACTTTTAGACATTTGGCTTGTTTTGTTAAATAAAAAAATGGTTTTGCACAGAAAAATGTTTATATTTTCTCAGTATGAAGTAAAAATAAAGGGTGTTCGTACTGTTACCAACACTACATTATATACTATGTTGGCACTGGTGTCAAATACCGGCAAAATCTAGCAATAAAATCTGTATCATTTTAAATGCTTATTTGCTGAGTTGCAACTAAAAATTGTTTCCATTTTCAAATCACCTGTCAGGATTAATATTTAGTATCTGGAGGAACATGACATCTGTGTCCAGTCCAGAAATAAAATGTGGAACCAAAACCAAAATCCGCGCGTGTTCTCAAGTCAACCTGACCTCATTTGGACTAATGACCGGCAACAGATGGCACAGGTTCGCATTTCATAGTTAAGATGGTGACTAGAGAGTGTGCGGCTCCAAACAACTCAAAACAGGATCTGTAATCTGAGCTGAAACACTGCGCAACCTCCAGTGATTTGGAAATTAGTGGTCACTATTGTGTACAGACTGTAAACTCCCTTCTACCACTTCAACCAAATGCATCCATCCATTTTAATTAAAGAGAGAGATGACCATGTTAAAGCAATGTTACAAAGTGAACAGGAACCCACAGAGAATTAGCAGCTGAATCTTTAGCTCCCCACAGCAAAACCCTGTTGCTGAGAAATTACGTTTGTATGTCACCAATCATAGTGTTGTGGCGATGGGATCACTGGGAGCATAGCGGCCAAATAAAGTGCAGGACCTTGACACCAGAGTCCTGAGTTGTGTCCCAACTCCTGTCTTAGGTTAAGGCAACAAAAGCACTTTGGTTAAGGTGAGGGAGAGACTGTGATTTCAGTTGAATGAGGATTAAAACAGTGATAACAAAATAATGCTGTAGTCACTACGACTTGATATTGTGTTGCCAGAGTGCCTATTTGGTCGCAGTTTTAAATACGTCATTAAGAATCATGAAACAGTTGCAATTCCACTCCAAATACATACAAAAAAATTGTAAGAACAGCCTGACCTGGTTAGTTTTGGGAAAAACATCATGTTCATCATATACATCACGTGACACATATCAATGACACGCGTCATATACAACACATCACTTGCGTCAGTAGCTTAGCAGGCCACACGAGCATACTAAGCTTCGCAGTTTTTAAAAGAAGTCAACCTTGACTTCCGGCCACAAACAGCAGTCTCCTGGGTGACATTCCTGTGTTTATTTGACCCATCAACCAGCCCTGCCGCCCACCCTATAACGCCTTCCTCCATCTTCATACAATATTATACAAACTTTGTCGCTTTTTATGCTACATCACCTCACTTCCTCCTCTGCTCCTGTAATAAATACTACAGCCACTAGAGAGCAGCACCTTACAATTCTTAAAGGAAATGGCCACTTTAGAATGAAAACACAGACAGTCCTTACTGACCCTCATGCCGACAAGAAGTCCAGTGTAGTTTTTTAATCCACAAAACTCATTCGGGGTATCAGAGGATAACAGCTAGCCGGAATAACAGCTACACATGAAGTGCACGGAACCCATATTTTGAAAATGTAATAAAACTCTGCTAATGCATTTCAAAACCATCAGAACAGCTCGTCCATAGTAATTCAAGTTCCCTGAAGCCGCGGGATGTAAAATTGACTTGAAAAGACGTAATTTACTTCACTTTAATAGCATCATTTCTCACCGTGGTCAGGTAGCCTGTCCTGCAGGAGTGCTGTTTACATGGCAAGCCGTGCGAGACTCGAGAACTAGCACCACCACTAGCCATCAGCTAGTCTCTGCTCTGTGCAGCTAAAGTGGCAGATTGACTGATGAGTGGATGTCATGATATTATTGTTTGAAACTGGTTAGTACTAGTTCACATAACCACACGTCATATTTTGCTTTACAGGAAGAAAACATGATTGGATTTTGATATAAGAATAAGAAGAACTGACGATTTGTCATTGTTAAAAAGGTGCATAAAAGCACAAGAATGTGATCTGTGAGGGTTAAAATGTATTTTTCATTTCATCTCGACTCTAAGAAGGCAATATGTCAATGACATGTTCACTACTTGCTTCTGCTGCCCACAAGTGGCCAAAAAAAAATCACTTATTGCATGTTTATGCTGGAGAAGTGTTTCCCAACTGACTCTGGCATTACTTAATCTTTCTTTACACAGCTACAGTAGTGACTGCTGGCTTATCATGACCAAGGACAAGAGGTTACAGTTTAACTTTAAACCTACAGTGCTGTTTAAAGTCAAATATTACCCTCTATAATGGCTTTTACCTGGTTCATTGACTCCTACAAGTGCAAAAGCAGAAACATGACGGCAGCAACACCGATCCCAGTTAATAGTCCTATAAAATTCCCACAGCTGAGCTAATGGCACTGTTTTTTCCTTTTGCATTACTGTATAATTCACCTATAACATTCCTATTCTGGGTTCACATGCTGGTGGGAAAGTCCGGCACTTCCTGGTTGGCTGCATTCAGGCGTTGTTGTGTCTGCCAAACAAAATATAAAAACCTGGTGGTGCTTTATTTTTTAAGAAAATGTAAATATTAACTACTTATTCTGGTTTTCTATGAATATAAAATACTTGTTGGCTGTAGGTTGTGTTTTTGCACCAGTGTGCGAACAAACAGCATCTATCAACAACAATGACTAAAAAATTCCATTAAAAATGAATGATTTTCCATATTTGGAGACTCGGGAATGTTATCATCCAACTCTGGCTGGAAATGTAATAAAATTCCCACATGTGCAAGTCCACACTTATCATACTTGTTGGCCTGTTTCAAAACCTGGCTTCATGAGGAACTATGACATCCTGAGACTATGTGGTTTCGGCGCAGTGATTCCACTTTCACATTCAATATTTCAGCAGGCGTTTTATTGCCGCCTCTTGCACTATTTCCAAGTGAGGAAAGGCCACAAAGGGCGATGATGGAAGCCTCCCCTCCCCTCCTCCCCCTCCCACCCGCTCGGCCTCGCCCCTCTCCTCTCTCCGCCCTCGTTTGGGGATGCAGGGCTCATCAGTATCTCTGGACCAGGCCCGTTTACCCCTGCTGAAGCCTCACACACACACACACACACACAGCCACACACACACATACAGACACACACACCGCTGCATCGCGTTGCATAAAAGCCTGAAATTGCTTCCAGCTGGCTGCGAGTAAACCTGGTCCCGACTGAGAGGAGAAACTGAGAGGAAACAAAGCGGTCCGCTTGCACAATTATTTGTCCAGTGCGCACACAGTGTTTCACAGCAGCGCACATTGTTGCCCTGAATCTGCAGTGCAGGTCAGTTCACACTCACAAACCTGCTGCTGCTGCTGCTGCTGCTGCTCATCTCATTTATTACCCAAAAAAACTCTCACTTTCACTGCTTTACAGCTCCAGCCGGCTCGGAGCTGCTTAATGCGCTTACTTACGCTGAGAATTTCAGCTGGAGATAAACTGTCTTGACAGTGTGTGTGTGGAGCAGTGGTGAATGTGCCCGGCCTGTATGGCTCCAGTCTTCACCACTACGGGTGAGAGATGATGATGATGATGATGATGCTGCACGGTGCGCCCCTGTGACCTGCCCTGCGCATCCTCAGCGCGCACGGAGCCGGACAGCTAAACCGAGGGACGCCAAGAGAGCAGCGAAACCAGGAGAAAGAAGCGATGGAGAGACGGAGAGAGAGGAGAGGAGAGGAGGACGGCCGGCCGGCCGCGGGACTCACCAGTCGGTGTCCGAGGTCTCGTCAATGACGTCCTGGTAGGCGGTCAGCAGGGCCAGTCTGTTCTTGCCGAGATTCACAGCCATGTTTCTGTCCCTGCAAGCATCCAGACCGCTGCTGATGGAGAGAGACACGGAATGAGACTACAGAGAGGACAGAGAGGAGGAGGAGGAGGAGGAGGAGGAGGCTCTGACTGGTGGAGACAAAGAGACCATCACAGAGTCCGAGGGTCCTAGTGCCGGAATATTACCGGCTCAACAGTCTGATGGGTCCTAGTGCAAAGGAGTCAACTTCCCTCTAACTGTAGAAAAGCAAAATAAAAATGTAACACAAAAATGTTTTATATCAAATACATAATAAAATAAAATGAAATAAAAGAGACAGCGCTCATTAAAGAGCTTCCCCTTTTGATCATTTTCACTATCAATTAATTGTTTTTGTCTGTACAAATGATCAAAACCCCAAATTAATTCAATTCAAAATAACATCACAGAGAAAAACAACAATCCTCACATTTGACAGGATGGAGCTAGAAGTGTTGGCATTCTGTGCATGAAACAATGACATCAATAATTAAAACATCATCAAAAATAGCTGCAAATTCTACAATCACTGCAGCTCTACTGCACAGTTTGCACACTTGCAGCTAGTATTTTGTTCAGTGCACAGCAGGTCAGCTCAACATGACAAAATAGAAAAATCTGCCTCTATACAAGCACACAGTTCACAATATGCAGCACAAGAAGAAGTAAATAGATACTATAATAAAAGATGATAAATGGATATTGACTTGCATTGAAACAAAAATGTCTTTCTAATATTCATTTCCCCAGTGTGTTTGTAAATGGAATGGTCGAAACATTAGAAACACCTCTTTCAGTTCAGTCCACCTTAACATCACTGCAAAAAAAAAAAAAAAAAAAAGCAAATTAATAATCATATAGTTAAATACCTCTCTGACAGAGTCACTCATAACATTAATATCTTAAATGCAGAATTTATGGCGAAGCTGGATTGCATTCGATTTTACAGGTGTACCTAATAAAGTGGCCGCTATGTGAATATCTCCTTTATTGCCATCAACATTACTGTGGAAGATTGAATGATGGTGCACTTTTATAGCTCATGTAATTTGTGTTTTATTAATGTCTAGGCATTGTAATTGTAGTATAATTTTTTTTATATATAGATATATAATTTAATATATAATCATATTTCTTGTTTAAAAAAAAAATTTTTTTTTTGAGGACAGTCATACACACTGCTGTCCTGTAAGCATCAAAATAAAAAAAAAAGTTTTACTAACAAACTATTTTTTCAAGTCATTATCTGTGTACAAACATGCATGATCACCTGATGTTTCCAGGTCAACCCCATCACTAGAATTAATTTTGACATGCTACGTTTCTGCAAACTGTGGTTATGTTACATATAGGTTTCATATAGCTATATTGAAACTTTATGATTCTCTACATTACATCAACACTGTGGCTGACGTGGTTATGTTTAGGTGCAATAAACAAATTAAAAAATATCATGTTTTGGCTTAAAACACCCAGTTTCGTTGCCACAACCACAGCTGGAAATGACCCAGTGTCTCGCTAAAAAAACACCTGTGTTGGTGCCACAGTCGCGGTTGGAAACAATCTGATGTCTTGCTAAAAACACCCAGTTCTGTTCTGTCTCAGAAAGGGCTCTTCAGCTTGGCACCTGTCTCGCCTTGATTCCAGTGAAGACAATTTACCTCACAAACAAAGGGATCCGATTAAGAATACAGCACTGAAAATAAGAGTTAAAAAAAAACAAGAATGAGGCCAAACAAAAAAAGGCGTCTTTCAGCCCAGTTATTTAAGAGTTATGTACACTTATCCTTAAGATCTCAGCTCTGCAGTCAAAGACCCAATTCAGACCTGGTATCAATGTGCATTTTGGGGATCTGGACACAGGAGCACAGCCGAGACACATCACTGCTCACACCTGTGCCTATTGTGCATCTCCATCTCCACTTGTGTTCAGGTGATGTTACTGCCCCACACACAGTTATTGCATCCACTCTTTTGCCAGCTGCTCTGTAGCACGCTTGCTAGTCACATTAGTGGTTGTGTCAGTGCAGCTGGAAACATCACTGTCAGCAGAACTCAACGTCTCCTTCCACGCAACGATGGATAGTCATGCAACACTAAGTGCAGCTCGATATAAGATGGGTAAGTTATAGAGCATTAGTGCACTGTCACCAACACTGTCCTGCACTGATGATGAAGTCTTGTTGGGGAACCATGAGGGTGCATTTGTTTTTACATTACAAAAGACATGGTCATACACGTCCCGCACCACATCAGCAAGGGGTCTGAGTGACTGGATCACCATGTGTCTGTACAGGCTCAAAATGTCTGAATCTATTCCCATATTTGTGACTATAATGCAAATGAGATTTTAATGTCTTTGATTTTTGTGTGTGTGTGTGTGTCAGTTTGTCGTTGAAAACCAGCTGGTGGTTGATTGAAGGCGTCTTTCCTCTCTTCAAGCGTTGTACATTGATTTTAGTCCTGCAAAAACAATTCATGACTGTGTATCACGGCTGATCATTAAGACAAGCCGAGACATGACCTCTTAAAAACTTAGATCATTGCAGCTGATGCAATTTATCACCAGCAGTTACGTAATGTAACTAGGTACAATTAATCAAGTGCTGCACTTAAAGGGATAGTGCACCCAATAATGAAATTCAGCCATTATCTACTCACCCATATGTCGAGGGAGGCTCAGGTGAAGTTTTAGAGTCCTCACATCACTTGCAGAGATCCAAGGGGAGAGGAGGTAGCAACACAACTCCACCTAATGGAGGCTGACGGCGCCCCAGATTCAAACGTCCAAAAACACATAATTGAAACCACAAAATATCTCTGCTGCTTCCGTGCTCACATGTGCGCGCAGTCGGGGCTTCAGGACACTTGGATCACTACGGACGAGCAGTATGGAGATATTTTGTGGTTTCAATTATGTGTTTTTGGACGTTTGAATCTGGGGCGCCGTCAGCCTCCATTAGGTGGAGTTGTGTTGCTACCTCCTCTCCCGTTGGATCTCTGCAAGTGATGTGAGGACTCTAAAACTTCACCTGAGCCTCCCTCGACATATGGGTGAGTAGATAATGGCTGAATTTTCATTTTTGGGTGCATTATCCCTTTAAATAAAAAATTTGAAGTACTTGTACTTAACTTGAATATTTTTCTAACTCTACTCCCCTACATTTATCTGACAGCTTCAGTTACTTTACAGACTAAGAGTTTGCATAAAAAAACAAAAAGGATCCAACAAGCACAGGACTTTGACCCAAGAGAACAGTGTCCGTGTCCCACGTGAAACTAAAAGTCAACGTTTAGTGACTTTGCTACATCAGTCGTTTGTCACGTGATTTGAATGTTGCCTAAACATGACTGTCAATCCAGTGTTAGGCACATGAGTCAATTATGCCAGGCATCAGCATACTACAAGTACGTAGGATATCGTGTTGCTGCAGGAAAGTCTGTTAATGTTTGTAAACAGTATCGCAGCAAACATGACAGGAAAAGCCAACCCCAAAGCCTCTCTATGTGTGTGGGGGGGTTTTCGGCACTGTTTCTGTGATTTTTCGTCATTTTTTGTTGGATGCCTGCTGCTTACAGTCTGGCACCTGGTGGCTACCTTTTTAGAAACTCCCAACCTCACTTGTGCGCTGCACTCCATCAGCCCATGCACCACAAAATAAGATGAAGATAAGAAAGTACAGGCAGAGTCTCTGCAGAAATGACACTGCCACACACTAAGAGCGGGTCATAAGTGATGACTGAAAGAGATTTAGGAAACCATGCATAGTGTACCTTCAGTAAATTAATGTTGGACTGTTGATTGGGCAAAAAAAAGGAAAGATCATATTTATGGTGATTATAAACAGAACTCCCTGAGATACTGTCTCACAGCATTGACTGATACTGTCAAGGTGGCGAGTAGGAGACAGCAAGGGAAACGACTCAAATACAGTTCAGTGATTTACCAAAAAAGTAAAGATACACAAGCTTACTGGCATGGGTCGCGAGTCCACACAGGAGTGAGAGAGAATCCGCAGGTGACCAGGAATGGGAAGGTAAAAAGGTGCAGCCAGGCAGGTACAAACAGCAGCTCATGTTCAGGCGCTCTGAAAGCAAGGCACAAAGCAGCATTGCTAATTTTGGCAAACAGCTGTTATTAATACTATGGGGAGTAACTGGGGAATTAGGAACAGGTGAGCAGGTGGATGTCAGTGTCAGCTTACTGGGACTGGTGGGAAAGTCTGAGGGCATCTGGTGGAGGGATGGAGAATGGCAATACCTGGAGAGATCGTATAGCAGATGCATGGTAGAGCTGAGGGAAGTGGGAATGTGGCGGGAAGAGATGGACAGAGAGGAAATCAGCCTGTAGTCCAGCAGTGGGCCTTAAAAATGAAGGTTTTTTTCTGATCCAGGTGTGGACCAAGAAATTATACCCTGACCTGAGCAAGGTGAGTGCTCAGAGATGCATACACTCGCAGTAAGAAAATTAATGTTTGTTTCTTTACACCATGACTGAGCAGGATGCACAACTAAAACTTCTGTCTCTCTGACACAAGTAAGTCTCTCTCCAGCAAGCAGACTCTCCCTGGCTGCCTTCTGGGAGCAGAAATGTGCCAGTGTGCCTCCTGTTGCGTTGCTTTCCCTGCAGCCTCTTGGAGAGCTGAGGTGGTGCTGCTGGTGGTGCTGCTGGTGGTGCGTTTCTCAATCTGAGCCGTACAGCGTGTAGGCCCTGGCTGCAGTTTGTTGTTCCTGCAGGACAGACAGGCTGACAATTAGGATTCGAGTTCCTGGAGCAGCTACAGATCTTCGTGATGTCCAAGCAAGCGCAGAGTTTTCCCAGCAAGTGTTTTCACAGATGGCGGCTGTGCAGGAGACGTCAGCACTAATGAGCACCAGTATTCACAGATATCATGCGTACCAGTGAGAGGATTGTGTGTATGTGACACGAATCTGTACAATACATCACACAGTTGGAAACAACAGAGAGACATTTGTGGTTGTTACCATCTTTTCCATTAGTGTGGCAAATAATGTAAAGTTTGTCCTGAGGATGGATTTAGATATTATCCTCTGTATGGTTATATGTACGGTGGCCATTTTAGGACTCAGTGTCTCAGGCTGTATATTAATCAAATAATAATTTATTTATTTGCCACATGAAGTTCTAACATACACTCCAGTGTGATCCCATCAGCGTCTTTATTTTGTGTCTTCTTACATTGTTGGCTCCTGCTTTATGATTGTTGATGTTTCCGGATGGTTCTGGTAATCCACCGTATGCCGTTGTGGAATGATTTAACTGTTCACACATCGCAACCTCAACAACATGGCCGTATAGTCACTTCTCCCAAACATGACACCGCTCTGCAGCCACCTTTGAATGGCGTACAGCAGTGATCCACAGCAGGAACGGGACAGTAGCTCACATACCCTCCGTCATGATGCTAGCTCAGCTGGAGCTCCTTCCTCACCATCTCTCTTGATGTTTACATTTGAAAAGCTCGACCTAGAGATTTAGCTAGAAGTTAGCAGAAGAACAGTTTACAGCTACATGCCACCAGTGTTCATCGGCTATGTGGCAACCAAAGGGCTGAAAAATGAAGCCAACAAGGAAGTGCCAAAACTGCAGTTCTTTGCACGGCCACTTGAGGGCGGCTCCAGAGGTGAGTCGATCCCCATAGACCCCCAGATATAAACATGTTTACAGCCTGGTACGAAAAAAGGTTTTCGTCTCAATAGCTAATTTTGACATTTATAACAGCTGTACAGGAGTTTTTACATGACTCACCAGTTAACATTTTATTATGGGTTGAAGTCATGCATAATCAAGGGTTGTCCATTTTAAGTGTCAGGCTGTTTGCCGATAGTGTCCTTGGCTTCTTATCCAGATTCATCCCTGGATGAAGCGCCAGCCTCTCGCCCAAATATGGCTCCAAAAAACCGAGAGGGTGATGGTCAAAATGCCAAACTTGAGGCTTTAAATCAGCACTCCACAAACTCCTGGGTGACATCACGGTGTAACGGTCTAAATGTAGCAAAACCAAGGCCGAGCTAAAGGTTAACTGGAAGCGTCTGCATCTTGGATGGGAAAGTAACTAAATACTATTACTCAAGTACTATACAATTTTGAGGTAGTTGTGCTTTTGTGGGAATTTCCATTTTCTGTTACTTCATACTTCCAAAAATCACAGGCAAATATTCTTTTACTCCAGTATTTTTCAGATACCTTTATTTGTTTTGCAGATTCCGATTAATAATACAAAATATAATCAACATATCATGATGTGTTATTATAGATTTTGATAAGACTATTGATCCTTCGGTGAAACTCACAAGCTACCCAGCAGTATATAAAAGTAATAAGCTCCACACTTACCAGCTGCAACCTTAATTTGATAATCACATTAATGCATCAATAAATATAATCCATTAATGTAATATCTGCATAATGGGTGCTTTTACGTATGGTACTTAAAATATATTTTGATGCTAATATTGTTGTACTTTTACTTCAGTAAACTTTTGAATACAGGACTTGTACTGCTAAACATTTATAAAAACGTGATTTGGTTCATATTTGTATATTTGAAGTAAAGGGTTTATTATAATGATAAAGTTAATTGATAAACAACATTTCAGCGACCCAAAGGTCCCACAATTCCTCTCAAAGCTCTTTTGTAGCTTTTAAAAAGAAAGAAAAAGAAACTCCTCATGAACGATGGACTGAAAATGAGCTTCTTTTCTTCTGGTTTCCTGGAAAAGTTGACATTTAAAGGAGGTTTTCCCCCCGTCTGGTGGTGGCGGTGGTTGGTTGCCCTGGTAACCTGCCTTGCCTCAGAGGGTTGAACCCCACATGGGCAGCCTCGGTGTTTTTTCTCCCAGGCTCGGCTGGCACTGAGCCCACATACCTTCCCCTCTGCTCTCAGAGCTCAAACACTGAGGCCGGAGGATAATAGAGAAGAGGGGCGGTGGCGCTGGTTGGCGCTTTAATTGGCACAAACAGCCATGTTGCACAAGGTGAAGCTGCAGAGACTCATTCAGTTTGCATAGTTTATCTGAGTGTGTCCACCCTGCCTCTTTCACCCATGTTAAGTTTGATTTATTTATTACACGTGAGGTCACTACCGCCTCTTTTTATCCAAACGATCCTTTAAGATGTCAAAATTCTTCTGATGGATAAACAGATAATCAGAGCATGACACTGTACTTCACAGTATTTTCATTTTCTGTAACTTTATACTTCTACTCCACTACATCTCAGACGGAAATGTTGTACTTTTTACTCCACTGCATTTATTGACAGCTGAAGTAACAAGTACTATGATGCAATCTTATAAACTGAACTACATAACAGGATATTAAGGAATTTAAAAATACACCCTGACAGGTGTTATTTTACGTAAGCAGCACTTTTAGTGTACTAATTATACTTAACATACCTTTACCTAAGCTTTTTAATTAGAAAGACTCAGGAGTTCACAGGAGGAGGTCGCGTATGTAACGTCATAGCTTTCGCTCGCTTCCTGCAGCTTTTACCTTCCCGCTGAAATTCCACTGTTTTATGATTAATCGATTTATGATTGAAGATGTCTGTGTGTTTTGTGCCAGGTTACAGTCGCTCCAAGCTGCATTTTTCACTGGCTTTGGGGCTGTTGCTTGAACTAAAAATTCTACTTCTGCACTTTAATGCCCACCAGTCAAGAGACAGATACACCTCTTTTTCTGTCTCTTTCACTCTTAAACTCAGACCAAACATTAAAACTAGGCAGTGGTGTTCAAATATAAACCAAGACTATTTTATTACATTGCCTATTTTTCGCCTATATGTCCTCAGAAACATACTTCAGCTTACCTGTTAACTGTAATTCCAGGTCATTTGTCACTAGTCAGCAGCCATATTGTTTCCTATGTCAAACCAGCCAAGCTGTAGTGCAGTGCATTCTGGTAGTTGCAGTTTTTCTCCCTCTTGAGCAAAGGTGAATGCTATGGCCTTTTTAACTGTTTTCTTTTGCTATGAAGCACCAATTTCAAAAGTATTTGTGCCTTTCTAATGCACACAGCCAGTTTCATGAAAAGACAGCAGAGAAATACTTCTGTAAGTACAAAAATGTTAGCTTTAAAATATACTTACGTTACCAAAAGTAAAAGTACATGTACATATCATGTACATATAATTATTATTGATGTAGTAATGTGTTTATCATTTTTATTGCAGCTGTTACAGGTTGACCTAATTTTAATTACTTTATATAATGCTGAGTAGCTCAAAATACATAATAATTTATTTGATTGTTTGTTTTTTATTAATAATCTGAATCTGCAAAGTAACCAGTAACTAGGCCACGGGTCGGCAACCTTACTATTAAGAGAGGCAATATTGGTAAGAAAAATAAAAATAAAAATCTGTCTGGAGCCACAAACAATTAAATAAATACTAAATTAGCCCATCAACATTACCAATAGGTCTAAATGAGCATTCATCAATGTGTTTTAATACAAGGTGGCTACTTTGCCTTTTCTTTTTAAAATTCATTTTGTATTCTAACCTTTCAGCGTTGGTGGTGAAAGCAAATGAATCTGTCCACACATTATTAATACCTCTATTTTCCTTCAAGACTTTACCTTTTTGGATTTGGATTCCATATCCAGCCGTGCTAGAGAGACTCCAGGCTAGACACCACTACTGAAGCTCTGCAAAATTTAGGAGAAAAGGCGCCAGGTCGTAGACGTATGACGCACGTATTAATTGATGAAATGTTTCCACACATTTTTACAGTTGCAGAATGCAATGATCACTTCAGGCCTATAACAATGACAAATGAAAATCTGAATGTTAAAAAATTACTGTTATTTGTTTCCAGATAATTTTATGTCAAAGCCACACGGAGCCACTGGAGAGGATCTGCATGCAGCTCTGGAGCCGCAGGTTGCCTACCAGTGAACCAGGCTAGAGCTGCCAGATAAATGTAATGGAGTAAATATTTCCCTCTGGAGTGGAAATAGCAGAAAACAGAAACATAATAAGGTTTCATGAGGATATACTCAACATGCGTGTACACATCTTTGCTTCTGACATCCACTTGTGTCTTTCCATCAGCTTTGCCTCTAATCAAACCGGGCCACACATCTCATCACGTCTCGGGATATATTGTGTTTAATGCTGTTTAGAATGGCCGCCGTTCAGGCCAGGCACAAAGCTGGTGACATGAAGAGGAAGTGAGACACTTTCAGACATTTTGCCCTCGAAATGTCATGTCAGACACTGTCCCTCCCTCTTTCTGTCTGCAGGATGCAGTCTCATATGATGACTCTCTAGCTTTGCCCTAACGCCACCACCCCACACACACACACACACCCCCAACACACACACACACACACACACACACACACACACACACACACACACACACATTCACAAGCCCCTCCCCCTCTTGTTAAGTGGGTTAGTATTAATTAATTCTCCTCACCCTGCAGGTCCTCGTTGTTTCCTGCAGACGCTGTGTTTGTTTTGTGTGTGTGTGTGTGTGTGTACGATGGCCTGCGGTTACCATGACTATTTCCTCATACTGATTACATTTGTTGAAGACAACCTTGAATACTATTACTAATCAAGCAGGCGACTTCCTGCCAGACTGGAGTGACAGTGGAAACTTCATGTCTGTGTGTTTTCTATGAAGAATAAAGCGTCTCTGCTGGACGAGTCTGACTCTTAAAGTGCAAATCTTCTCCTGTAAATAAGCTCCAGAGCTGCAGAGCAAGCTGACACTTAACTGCCTTCTCGTAATAGAGCCTCTGACTGGGCAAATTAGGCTGTCAGGGGCTGAGCAGAGATTACGCCAACTCTACATTCGGCTTCAGGAAAGAATAAATAACACTTAGGAAAATTGGTGACTTTTAATCCAGCAAATGACCACGAAGAGCAGCTGTAAGTCCTTCAGAATTAGGTCAGTCTGTGCTGAAAATGAAAGAGAAATTACTTTGAATTTGAAGCTTTTGAAAGAAACTTGTCTGCTGACGTGTGCACTGAGAGGAGGGAAATACAATTTATGTCATTTAAACCACACAGACAACACACTTGAAGACAAATACAGTTTTGTGTTGTTCTTACTCATTTTGTGGGGACACAAGAAAAACAGTGACCACATTGTGGATCCAATTTTTTTAAATGGTGCCCTAGAGAGCTCACAACATCCTTCTTTCTTATCTTAATATGGCACCTGCTGTACCCACAATGCAACTCAGCTCCAGACAATTATATCTTTCGATTTCAACTGGGAAGTGGGAAATTCCAATTACCCAGTTGGAAATTTCAACTCAAACGCCCCCATGAAGTCGAAAGCACTTCACTAACCCTGACGTCAGAATCCAAGATGGCTGCTCTGTGCATCAACTGCCCTGACAGCTGTAGTAAAATACTGTTTGTTAGCATGTCTGTCTTATTTTCGTCTCATTTAATCAGTTGTACACACAGAACTGTCCAACTACTATCTGTGGACTGTGGTGTAATGTAGCGAAGTAATAATACTTTGATACTTAAGTATTTTCAGGGAGTGTCTGTTTTTATTTAGGCCTATATCAACTTTCAGTTTTAAACGAACACTTATATTCAAATACGTTGAAGAGTAGAGAGTATCTTACTCTTTGTGTATTTCTGTGTTCGAAGCTTTTTCATTACTTTCTTAGTACAAAATAAAAAACAAATATGGATTTTCAGTCAAGTCCGCGCTGCATGTCACATCACATGCTACATGCAACAATCACACCGACTTCATGATGGACGCAGAAAATGGCGTCCCACAGCAGTGAGGGCGAGTAATGACTCAAGGACGTAAAGATGTGTGACAGTTAACTGCGCAGTGTTTCAGTCCTGGTTACTCAAAGGTTTTCTTTAAAATCCTTAAAGTTGTGAAGAAGTGTTTGTTTTTCTTCAGGTGTAATGTAAGCTCTATTGTTAAGCTGTGTACATGCATTTACTTGTACTTTCACTTTCAATAATTAGGCTGCAGTTAATATATTAAAATTACTTTTAATACTTAAGCACAGATGTAACCCTTCCCATTGCCTTTGCAAATAAGAAAGTCAGGTGATGTTAAAGAGAGGCGGAGTCTCTGCGCAAAACCAGTTACGAACAAGGCTGTGAACAAACATTATTAGAGAGACTACGTACCCAAAAGTTGCATAAGTAATATGCATTTTGACCAGGATGTGGCCTATTCACGCCGGTAACTCTACTTTTGCACAGCTGCAGCTCAACATGGCCAGATCTGTAGTGCCTTTCACGTCTGTGATTACTTTTTACCCACGTTCTGAAAGAAAGAAGAAGCCTTCAGTTTGCCAAGGTGGCGGCCCTGCTGGTGTAGATGACGTGCATTGTGCGAGACGAGTTTCTAGACTTGCAATATTGTCTTCTAAACTGACAAACATCATAATACGAGTGATTAATGGCACAATTCAAACATTAGCATATGTTTTTTCCAAAATGCATTTCAGCAGATGGGTCAACAAAACAGGAGGAGACGGCTATTTCCTGTTTCTAACCCAACGTCAACATAGTTTTCTTCCTAATTTCATTTTTTTTTTTTTTCCGAGACTATTTTTGCTACTTAATTTTAGTACATTTGGAGTTATTTGGGGTGTAAATTGTAAATTCGGGAGGCAAACAAAAGGCTTTAAACTGGTGTCAGTTTGCCTGTTACTGCTCGCTCTGTTTTTAAAAACTCAGTCTGCTCCTCGGTGGCAGAGAGGTATTGATTGATTTTATTGATCAGCTTCTATACTGGGATTCCTCTCCGGCAGACAGGTGGACAGATGGAGCAGCAAACAAAAGGAAAAAGAAAAGGTCCATTTCCCATCTGCAGTCTTTACGTCTTCTTTGTCTCACAGCAATCACAGTCTCTTTTTATATGCGTTTAAGTCTCTTGCTCTGGTTCCCTTCACTTCTGGATGCATTGTCAGCAATAAATCGATGTGCAGCGGATCAAATAAAAGCTCCAGACAGTTAAACTCTCTTTCTGAGCTCAGATCCTCAGAGATGGTCTCAAGAGTTAAGCCTGGTTTAAAAGCAGAGGCTCATCCACACACACCGCCTGTCTGATTCTCTCTGAGTGGAGATAAAGTGGAAGGAAACAATAACTCGATACACACAGTCAGAATATGAAGATTTGATGCTCTGGATGTTTCCTCGCAAAGCTGTGGGAGTTGTGGTCGGATGTGGAGAGGAAACAGATTAGAGAAATAAAAACTCTGTGGGGGTGAGACAAACTGGGGATTAATTCTGAGCGCTGTGGATGCTGAGCTGTAAATCTGTCTCAGAGACATCAATGATGGTCTTTAAACCTGCAGCACTGCGGGACCAGCGGCTGCTTTTATAGCTTCAGTATAATAAAATAATGATGATAATCTTTATTTGTAGAGACAAACGGTCACAAAATGCTTCACAAAAGGCAACAGATTAAAAAACAGTAACAGTAAAAGCAAATGGACAAAGATCTCCAGGGTTACACGCCTTGCTTTGAGTAATAATTTGTGTCTGATTTGATTTATGTCATTCAAAATTCTTAATCTGCTCCTTCAAACTCATTTCAACGACTTTCGAGTGAGACCACGCTCAACAAACAACATGAAGAAAAAAAAAATTCTTTTGATGATGATCATTGTGGCTTTTTAGCCATAAATCGTGAGTGTTTGTAGTGCTCTGTCACTTTGTTTCCACAAACCGGAAAAGGTGGTTGTTTTTTACACATCCCTGCATTTCCTGCCACGATAGACTAGTACCGCCAAAACCAAGCATTTTAATCCGCAACATGATCTTTTCCGAACCATGACCAAGTATTCTTATGCCTAAGCCTGACCACACATTAACCACAGCGCTTAAGTTTTAATGTATCTGCTACATAATAATATATGTGCTTTGAGTTTGAACGATGCTTTAGCCAATCACAATGAAGGGGGCGTGGCCAAAACATGCAGGTGTCCCCAGGAAACGTGTACCTACAGAACAGCGTTGCCAGGTGTACGATAATTATCGTATTTGTACGATAATTTGGCCCTCTGTACGATGTACGATCAATAATCCCAAAAAAGGCCAAATGTACGATAATTTGAACATTTCATGAACGTGTGGTTATGACCAGTATGCTAGAGTTTTTTTGTGAGCCCTGAAGGCATCTGTTCCCATGTGACATGTTTCCAGCCAATCACACTTTGCTTAGCATGAGCTACGGGTGACGTTTGTCTCTGAACAATGAGCATGACCCATCAGGAAGTCGAGCGAGAATGAGATTCAAAACAGAGGAAGAAGAAGAGGAAAAACAGAAGCAAGGAAAATGGAAATAAAGTAAACACTGGAGTGACTATATTTGCCTATAGCGCATCAGTAGGATTGTTATTTTGGTTATGACGGATGTACGATAATTTCTCTCAAAATACGATAATTTTAAGTCTCTGGTACGATAATCCTACATTTCATTGAAGGGCGTGAGTGATCGCCGAGGCCCCTGCACTTCTGTTAGTCGAAAAACTCCAGGCTGTGCCTCCAGAGGTAAAGGAAGAAAAAAAAAGTTGTTTTTGTTTTGTTGTTTTTTAGATTGCTTGGGCACTGACTTGTGGCGTCAGACACTGTCGAAAAAAGCCATCCATTAACATTAGCATGATACATGGCCGGTTGCTGTTATGGAGTGAAGGTGTGAAGGTGGCGTCGGGGGAAACGTGGCGGGACAAGAACAAAAGTGGAGAGTGTTCAAGTCCCGAAAGATTATAAAGCCACATCCTATCATTTTTTTCAAAATCCAACCATATGCTTTTGTTGCCTAAACCTAAACTTTGTGTGTAAACGTTAAATGTCCTGTGAAAACAGAAGTGTATTTTGAAGGAAGTACCTTACACGTCGTATGAGGACATGGAAAGTCCATGACCAAAATGTCAATATGTGACGAGGTTGCAGTGAGAATGTGTTGAAGGAAGAGAAAGCACTAAAGATCTGCCTCAAGTCTTTTAGACTTTTCTTTATTCCTCTCTGACTCCTAAAGGATGATCATAATTATATATAAAAACAGACAAAATAGAAATGAATTTTTTGAACAGCAGTGCTTGTTTTCTTAGAGACAGGCAAGTATGTTAGAGTAGAAAATAGTAAGATCCCCTTCAGACATGTCTGAAGACACTTGGAGTAATATTTTGTCTCTTGTCAAAAGATCAATTATCTACTTGGTTTAAGGTTCTTCAGATAATATCATCATTGTCTTCATTGTCCAAAATCCAGATAATTCAAATAATATTATCCATTTGTTTGACCACTGGACACAAGATGTTTCGTACTGCACCGTACTCGGCTCCAAACTACTTGTGATGACGTCATAAAGGTCAAGTGTCATCCTGAGATTCATGATGTGCTTCGAGAGACTTTGTGAAAACACACATTTTGTGTGGAGGAAGATTCTTTAACTGAAGCAGAATCAAATGGGCATCATGACAAAAAGAGGAAATAAACTTTTAGTCTGTTCGACTTTTAACTCTTTTCTTTTTCCACTTTGGCCCCCGTCAGTGAAAGAGTCTTTAAGGACATAATTACACATAAAAAGCAGAAGAAACTGAATAAGGTCAGTGGACAATGACGACTATCGCTCAGCGATCAGAAGTAAAATCACAAAAACAAATGACAAGTTAATATATTATAAAATAAAGCTATATATAAACAAGCTGTGGCAGATGTTTAACAGTTACTGAAAAGCAGCCATTTCTGTTTTAGAGCCTGACCTCCCAAGGAAACAAATGTCGACATAATGTCTGGATTTTTATGTTTTTTGCTGCTGCAATTTTTCAGCCGGACTGTTGGAGGTCTGTCTATAGGCTATATGTGGATTTCTTTTACAGCCTGAGCCGGTCAACTCTCAGACAAAGAGGAGAGGCTTCAAAGGGAAATATTTATGAGTCTCAAAGGGTTAAAAGTCTGTCAGGCTATGCAGGAAAAAATACAACTCACATACCAAACCAGTGAGATGGAGCCCCGTGGTGATTCTGTGATCCAGAAAACAGAAACTGGACCAGAGACACACACAGAGACTCTGGACGACTGCTGAACTGAAATATACCAGATTCAACGTCCGTCGCCACTCCAGTGTCATCACACTTTGGAAAATTAATCTGTTTCATACTTTATCTGATATTATATATATTCAGGTTTGATTGCGATTGCAGGACTTTCTATTTGTGACTTAACATTATGTTATAATACATAATAACTATATTACAGATTCTTCTCAGGCCACTTGTTTGCAGCATAAATAAGTCACACAACATCAGCATCATTCCCTTTGAAGCTGATATGTTGAACTTGTTGGCAAACAGTTTCTTATTTCCGCATCCAGCAGCTACAGATCAACGCTGTAATTAACCTGTCCACCTGATGAATGTGAGCCCAGTATTCACTCTCTCATAGCTCTGCTTTGGTCTCCACCGACTGCTGAGGGAAATATCTGTCCCTTTAGCTGCTACATGCTCCACTGTGTTCACCAGCTAGTGTCACTTCATACAGTGTTAGTGTGCAAACATATTATTTCAACACACTGATACTCTTTTTTTTAATAACATACATGTATGTCTCATATATTTTCTTTTTAACTTGCTTTATTATCCCTGTCCTGCTGATTTTGGCGTCCTCACACACACACACACACACACACACACACACACACACACACACACACTGTAGGTAACAGTGTTCCTGCAGCAGACTGTGGAATGTGTTCATTTCCTCTTTGGTGTGAATGTTTACACTCTGGACATTTTTTTGAAACAGACTGAGAATAAAGGTCCTGGAGAGGAGGAATGCAGGGTGTGTGTGTGTGTGTGTGTGTGTGTGTGTGTGTGTGTGTGTGTGTGTGTGTGTGTGTGTGTGTTTCAAAACACAAGAGCTTGACACTGATTTTTTACATTCCTGGGACTTGCTCTATCTGGTTATTAACGCTTCAAAAACTCGGACACTCCTTAACTTTCCAGTTATTTTAGCAAATATTTTGTCCCTTAATTTATTATTTTTGAGATTCTGTTTTTTATTTTCTGTTATTCTGTAAAGCACTACTAAACCACATTAAAAAACAAAAAAACCTAAACTCCATATATTAACTTAACTTCAACTCAGGCATGGCAACTTTGCATTTTGGCGACTCAAAGTGTCTGAAATAATTTGTTTTTTTGTTTGTTTCTATTGTTGTTGATTGAGTTTGAAGCAATAATAACATATAACTGATCATTAATATTATACGTATATAAAGTCAGGAATCATGAGAGACTGATTTAAAAAAGAGGCTTTGACTTCAAGTATGTTTATCATTTACATCAAATCCTACTGTGGCCTACATTTCCCAGGGTGCAACTGGACATCATATTTTCATTAAAGCTCCTCCAGAGACACAGAAGAAGCCTGTGATTTACTCCTAGTGACAAGTAAACACATATTGAGGTGTAAAATCAACCCATCACAGCGAATGCATGTATGTGTGTATGTAAACCTGCAGACTGAGGCTCCTGAGGGCCGCTGGGAAAGCCAAGCCCAAATTACATTTTTTTAAAATGAAACCTGAGAACCAACCAGAGGAACAAATGAGCCCAGATTCCTCTAAATGTCGAACACAGGAACACGTTGTCTTTCCCTCCTGTAACCAAGAAGAGGAGTTCAGTGTCAGAGACGTTGGCTGCAAAAATATCAATAAGATGATTCAAATGTTTCAATAAGCTGCAGAATTAAAGATAGAAACAGGCTCAGTAGGAATTACGTGATAAGAAAAATGTCCAAAGTAAAATAATTCTCTCTCTCACTCTTGAAAAACAACAGACAGACATGAGAGCAGAGCAATCATAAAGTTTTGGGTTTCTTTTTTTAATCACTAATTTATGCTTTTTAAATGTTCCAACTTTATTCTCTTTCTGTTACAACTCTTTACAAAATTATATATTTTTCAAAACTCCTCATATACTTCTCATAAAATAACAACTTTTCAGATATAATTAATATATTAATAATATATGATTAATAATTTTCTATTTTCTCATATGATTTATTCTCGTAAAATTAAATTACTTTGAAAATTATTTCAGTCTGATATTTGCACTTTAGTCTCTTAATATTCCAACATTTGTCATAAAAAACAACAACTTGTCTTTGAATATTCTAACTTTAAACTCATATAATTACTGATCTCATAAAATTACATCTCTTTTTAAATTCAGGCATCACTGTCTTAATATTTGGGTTGCTGCTGTAATAAATCCACAAAATAAAAGCTCAAAACTCAAAACTGTTGCTTCATATTTATCAGATCTCTGCCTCCCTCCAGTGTTCAGTGTGGAGAATCACAGGCAGCTTCAGTCCAACTGTATGTTAGTTTTATTAAAATAGTTAATTCCTAATTACAAGAATCTCATAGTTGATACCATCTGTCAAAATAACACCTCAAATTAAATGTTGATTCCTGCTAATGTTAAAACAAAAATCAATTTATATTAGTATTAGGATTATTTTAAATCTTTCAAAGATCTGATTTTGTTTTTCAGGACATATGTGACAATTGCAACTTTCTATAATATCAACAATTTTGTACTACTTGTGACTTTTCTTTGACAATAAAAACTTTCTTCTCATGATTTTATGTCTCCGAAAATTACAACCTTCTGCATGAAATGGCTTTATTCGCAGACTTTCATCATAAAGTTTTGCCTCTAGATGACTTTATTCTCATTACAACTTTCCAGAATTTTGATAAATCAATTTGTTTTTCATATTATTTCTTTTCATTACATATTTGATATTTTATAAATACATTTTTGCCTCAAACATTTTAATCTCATCATGACTTCTCAAACTTCATTCTCTTAACATGACGTTTCTCATAAATTACTTTTCATTACTTTCCTCAAAATGGCGGCTTTTTGCATAAAATTACTTTATTCTCAGAATATTACGACATTCCTCAAAATTACAACTTCAGTCTTGTAATGCCACAACTTCCTTCAAAAATTAAGACAACTTTATAGTGTCATTATATATATCTATATATATCTTTTAAAATTACCACTTCAATCTGATATTTTGACTTTATTCTTATATCACAACTTCTTTGAAAATCACGACTTAATATCACCTTTCTTTTAAGATTACAACTTTAATCTGACATATCTCAGACATTACTTTATTATCATTACTTTACAAATTAAAATGGCAATTTTTCTTTTTTCCCTTAATATTTAAGATTTTGTTCAAAAATTGTGAGTTGTGTCTTTAAAAATTGTAACTTTGTCTCTTAAAATAATGACTTATTCTCCGATTTTTGTCATTTTTAACATAATTTGAATTTAATTCTCGAAATCTAAATCTGCCATGGGTACACGTCCTGAAAAAAAGATGGTAAATTTTGTTCATCCCTTTTCAAAAGAGCAGATTAAAAACCCAACTTCCTCTCAGAAAGAAACACAGCAAAGCCCTCTGAGGTTTTATTAACAGATTACTTTTATTATAAATATACAGTGTTAAAATGGAATGGTACCTGACACTGCCAACCGGTTACCGCTTATAGAAACTAAAAAAAAAATAAAAAATGGAACTGGAGTTTGTGCTGCAGATCTGCAATCATCAAATCACACAAATGCAAAAACACAGAGTGTCAATCAACAGGTCAAGTCAAACGCCTCGGCCGCCATTTCAGGCGCACACTCGCAGACTGTGATCATACCAGAGAGCATCGGCTCTCTTCAAGTGTTCAACACAGTTTGTAAAGAAAAGAACACGTGACCAACTTCTGCTTTTAAAATTGATCTTTTGTTTGAATGAGGGGGGAAAAACAAACGACTACAACATGAGGAGAGGAAACGGTGTCAAGTGATAAAAATGAGATCACAGGAAGATGTGACTGAAACATTCATTGGTACTGAACATCCAACAGTTTATGAAAAGGTGCCACATGCAGCTTTTTAACATCAACAAGTTTAAGTTTACAGCCAGGACGTAGAGGCTGACAGAGTCTATTGCGTTCAACCTTGTGACATTGTTGAGCTGGGACAATTAGATAATTAATCAGTCAGTTGAAGCTTCTCAAATGTGGAAACATGCTGGATTTCTTTTACTACGCCACATTTCACTGAATATCTTTGGGTTTGGCCTGTTGGTTGCGAGACATTCAGAGACATCTCTTTGGACTCTGTGATGGACAATTTCACTATTGTATCTTCTTCTGTCCGCTCGTTTGCTGTAGAGACCAACAGCGCCCTCCACCTGTTTGGTAACACCTAACAGATGTTAAAACGTCACATGTAGCACCTTTAATTTGATCATTTATCTTCATGAATGTTGCTCACCGGATGAATCACATCACCGAGCGCTCAGATGGCTGCTGGGTGTCACGCCTCGTAGGTCCAGTTTGCTCCGACAGACGCCGCGGAGCCGAGCGAGCGTCCTGCTGTCGCCTTTAACGAGATAATCTCCCCTGGTGCTTTAAAACACAGGATCAATACAACATCACGTGACAACAGGAGCTGTTGTTCAAGTCAATGGCATGAAGGCTAATGAGCAAACTTAACTTTCATTTGCTTACAAGTATCAACCCCAATTTTCACTTATAGTATCAGGCACTTAATTTTTAAGTACTTTACATTAATGAGCAGTGCCGTTCAAGACCGATGCTGAAGTAGTGTGCAAAACACTGGATATAACAAATCTGTTTGAACATGCATAACAAAATGTAAACATTTAAATCTTTAACTTTATCAAAGGAAATAAAAAGAAATGATACCTAAAGAAACCTTTACAAACTAAAGCTTAAATAACCAAAGAAGAAGAAAAACTATTCGACTCTCCTTTAAGTCTAAACTACAAGATCTCCACTTTGAGTGACACACCAGGCGTTGGTGGCATGTTGTCATGAACATACAAATTAACATGCAGAAAGAAAAAAAACTAACTAAGGCAACAAACGTTCAGGAGAGTCAGACTGAGATAAAACTGGTCCAGTGGAGCTCTGGTTTGACTGGGAGGCTCCCAGTGTGTGTGAGTGCTGAACTTGAAATGAGCGTTTGTACAAAGCGTCGTCTGAAGGCAAAAGTGTTGGAGCCACATCTGACAGGGTGAAAAGTGCTGCTGTGTCTCACAAAGATACTGATCGGTCGCACTCGTTCATCACACGTAAAGTTTAAGAAGTAATTATGTAGAGAATTTTTTAAGAGATTAAAAGATGTATTCACACTGTTGAGCTTCTCAGAGAACACCTTGAACTGCAAGCAAGGTTATTTATTACTGTTTTATATTTGTCAAACTCCCCCAATCCTTATTTTTGTGACATCATCCCAATATTAAGTCTACGTACCAGAAGAGGTAAACACCACTTAGCATATGCAGAGGGTCGAACATGATGAAGTTCACATAGAAGCTAGAAAATCCGGTATCATTAAAGGGATAGTTTGGATTTTTTGAGGTGGGATTGTATGAGGTATTACATTCAGTAGATGTTGGTCAGCACGGCCCAAGTTTGGAGAAGCAGACAGTACCGCCAAGGAAGCTGAGCAATGTACTGCAGCGGAGTGACAAATGCGCAAAATGCATTTACTCCCCTAAAAACAGTCCCACCTAGAAAAACTCAATAAGAGAATATTTTCACAGCTTTACCTTGCTTGCTTTCTGATGGGAAAGATATTGACGGCTTTAATTCTCCATCTATGCTTTCCAGACTCCACTGAACAGAACAGTCTAGCTCGCTGCACAAAGGAGCTTTTGCTCTACTGCTGCCTTAGTCACTTAATATGTTTGTGTTACTGTGTGACTTTGGCGTTTTTAAAAGGTTAGTTTGGACTCACCAAAGTCACACAGAAACACCAACAAACCAAATCATCAAGGCAGCAGTAGACCAGCAGCTCCTGTGTTGATTAATGTTAAATTACTGTTTTTCTCAATGGAGTCTGGCTCTGACATCATCGATATAATGGCCCCAGTTCTCCAACAGAAAGAGGAGGTGAAAATATTCTCAGTATAGCCTACACCTTAACTGATAGTGATTTTTTTTAAATGGCTAGAATATATTTTGTTGCTGACCCATGCACAGCAGTACATTGCTTAACTTGTGGGCGTGTTGACAAACATTTACTGAAGGTAATACACCGAGTAACTCATACAACCCTCATTTAAAAGAGCCGAACTATCCCTTTAAAGCCCTCCTCAAACAGTGATTGTCCAATCATAGCTCAGCAACTGTAACTATGAACTGGGAAGCATGTACAGCTTTGGATTTTCCCACATGAAAAGTTTGTAGACGGAGCGACACACAGGTTTTAAACAGTCTTTTTCCAGAAGCAAAATCGCGAGAGTAACACTGTGAGGAATGGATTTAAGCGCACTTCGGCTAACTAGCTTACATTTAAACTGTACCTAAAGCAGTAAGCTAACCCAGCGTTACCTCAAAGGCCCTTTTCATAAAGGCAACAGTTATTTAGGCAGTCGGCGAACAATTTCAACGGTGGAAAGTTGTCTGAAACAGTTTCTTTCCGACATATTCATGCAAAAACTGACAATCCAACAGCCGAGCCCCATTAGTGCAGTGGCTGGGAAGCTTGTGGAGGTGTGAACGCAAGTAGACTTTGAACTAAGTGCAACACCGCCAACATCTGAAAGTGTGCACCATCTCTCCATGAAGACCACAAAATGCACAAAAAGAAAACAAATATACTGTTATTCTTGTTCGCTGGTGGTACATTACTTAATGCCATCTTCAGCCATCGAGCGACTTTTCACCCTGCCACCGAGAGTAGTAACAAACACTTTTGTCTTCAGCTGCACCCGTACAAACTCTTTCCTGTGAAGCATACCGAAGCCCATGTCGCTCCAGCGTGCTCAGAAACACCTCACCTTAATAAATAAGGGTTGACAGACAGGATGAAGCAGAGCAAGACACAAACTATACATTAATCCCGTAGTAAGATTATCAGACTTGTGAGATATATCAAATCTTACTGCATTGATTGTTTTCAAGAAATAATCACACAAAAGGAAGAAGTCTTTTGCCATCTTCCTCGTTACTTCTCATTTCTCACCTCACGTGAAGGAGAAAACAGACATTATTGTGAAAAGTGACATTTCTTAAAGCAAACAAAATAACGACATATAATATCCTGAAATACTAATGATAACTCTGACCTCGACATGATGAGAAACGTTATAGAAAGGTTATGGAGGTCTGGGGATTTCTGGTGGAGTTAAATGTGCTTTGGTGCATCTGCCCAGCTATGATCTACTGAGTATACATTTCTCTACTCATGCACTCATTCACAAACAGTCCATATCTGTCTCACACAAAGCCAAACAGTCAAAAATAAATCAGAAAAAAAACTGCAAATATTTCCAATAACAAGTCATGTTATCTTTTAACTCGGTTCTTTAAAATATTTTCTTATAACTGTCGGACAAATAAATCTACTGTGAGAAATTTTAAACTTGAAGTCAAGATCTAACGACTTGCTGAGATGAAAATATTTTGCAGCTTTATCAACAGAAAACAAAACAACAACAATATGGCTACATAACTAAGAATAAACAGCACCAGTTAATTTCGGTGTCGTAGTTAATTCCACTGCTCTGGTAGAATAACAAACGTTGGCAGAAAGAAAATAAACATGGCAAATATAAATATGGAAAAACAAATGAAGCACGTGGGTACAGTAGGTGTGCAAATCTGAAACAAACAGGGACGAGTCCAAGAAGAAAAGGCTGTGATTAAAGGGATACCTTGACATTTCAATTTTTTTGTAGCTACACAAGGTTTTTGTCCCAATATTGAGTCGGTGTTTTGTGTTGGCACTTGAGATGAAGAAGAGGAAGAAGCCGGGTGGAGTAGAGGATTGGTATAAAGTGGGAAACAGCAACACATTCTTTGGTGACACAGAGTGAATGCTGCAGGTTTGATTTTCTCATTTTCAACTGGCATTAACATCTGGCCTATAACAGCTGGACGTCTTCAGGAGAGATTCCTGTAATAACGGTCAGAATATAATACGATTTGAGCCAGATGTAAATGACTTCTGTACAGTTTGACCACATTCTTTGAACAATGGTTTGAAATTTTGTGAAACACGTTTATTCATTTTCATGCCGAAAATTAGATGAGATTGAAATCACTCTCATGTTGGTACGGTAAACATGAAATTAGCCTAGCAAGACGCAAAGACCAGAAACAAGCTGAGACAGCTGTTGTGGCTCTCTCTGAAGGGAACACTAGAGGCCATCTTGTGATGAGATCACTGAGCTGTGGCTTCTTGCTCAGTCCACACCCATCTTTGAACTCGGCCTTCATGTTGATCCCGAAAGTTTTGCATGTTTAACAACTTTATTACGTTGACAAAATCTATCCAGAGAGAGACATAAGTTAACATCGCTGTAATAAGGTGTCTCCAGGACCACATTTTGCCGTGATGACTGAAAAACACTGACTCAGACTGAAAACAACGATAACAACAATTAACATTTTGTAACAGTTTGTTAAATTCATACAAAAACTAAAGTGTAAAAAACAGCAGTTTAAGGTTTTGAAGGGTGTCATGTGTCGGACTATTTCTTGGCTGGAACTCCAGGAAGTCACTGCACCGAGCCAACAAGTAGTCTGGTACAAAACCCCTGAAAACCCACAACATTTTTCTTTAGCTTTAGAGGTGTTGTTATTTTTGGATGGACGCCATGCTACTTGTTCTCTTAGTCTGTTTACAGTCCCTGTGCTAAGCTAACTGGCCGCTAGCTATCGCTTTATATTCACCGTACAGACATGAGAGTGGATTCAATCTGAACATCTAACTCAGCCAGAAAGCGATTATACGCAGTTCTAAAAATTTCAAACTATTAACGCGAGAAAAATAAATCGGTCAACTATCTCCACCTTTTCTTGCTAATGCTACGTATAAATCCGTCATCTGCCTTCCTACTCTGCAACTAAGTTCAGATCTGATCACAATTAAGTCTGAATGGGGATAATGAGAGTGCGTATTTACACCAGGGGTTCATGCACATGTAAAAGAACTAGTAACCGTATCCACATACTAATTGCAGGTTAAAGAATAAGTTTGGTGACGTTCTTTAATTTTCTTGTTGTCAACAAATTCCATACTAAAACCCAAATCAGTCTTTTCATGAGATTTGATGACAATCAGAAAAATGGAGAATAAACACCAATTTTTTTCTCATAATACCAAGTGGAAATCTAAGTCTGCGTTTATGGACCAGCATCCAACCCTGCCGTCTCCCCAAATGCATGATGGGATGAGCTCTTATCCCCTGGAGAAAAAAAAAGAAGCCTGAGGTAGTCTGAATGTTTGGGCAACATGTTCATGTTTGATCTCTCAACGTCCTCCTGTGCTGACTCCCTATTGGTTGAATAACCTGAACAGTGGTGGTGATGAAGGCGAAGCGATGGCGCCATCGTGTGGCCACAGTGGTCTTTACATGCAAACAGCAGGCCTGGGTATCGGACCTCAACACTTCACTAGTGCTGTATGAAGTATGTCAGCAGCATAGAGCAGCACTCAGAATTGATTTCAGCCTAAATTTTTACCAGTTTTAGGCCGTTTACTTCAGACGAGTTCTTGTACAGCTGCTGATATTAAGACATTTAAAACGTAAGAACTTTGGCTGCTTTTGTTATAAGATTTCTTTCTATATATTTCAGAATCAGAGATGCAGGTATTGTATCCACACTAGTATTTCAAAAATACCCGGCACTACTGAGGAGAGAAGAAAAACCTAACAGGTCCAACATCAAGGTATCTCTTTAACTGAATGTTTTTGAAGCCGGCGATGAAACAGATCGCAGGACATTTAAGGCACATATGTGTAAGAACAGTTTATATAATTTCAGCTAACGAGCAGGACTATAGAAAGGCTTCACTTAACGAGCTATAATGTGAAGACTGAGGAGCTCCAGATAACATCTAGACACTTTATCAGAAAATAACTATTTCTCTACAGAAGTAGAGTACAATTTAAAAATGAAACTACCAAACTACAGTACACTCTAGATGCTAATTTATGAAGTCTTGATGCATAGCATCACCCATAGATAGAATTGATTTTTATTTTAAGTAATATGGATCTTATTCAATATTTCACCTTAACATTGAATAGTGGAGTTAATAGTGTTATGGAGGGTTATGGCAGTGTTTGTAAAAGAGTCACAGTCTCATTCCTCTGTTTCTTTTTTTAACCATTAAGAGACAGAAATCAACGGAGAAAGGAAGAGAAACTGATTTGTGATTGTCATGAGTCTCAGTGTCGTCACTCCTCTGCAAAGTTCAATCGAAGAGAAGATCGAAAACCAGGAAAAAAACCAAAACGAAATAACAACAAGGAGACAAAAATGGGAAATAAAGAGAAGTTATGAGTTCAAATGTTCTCAAATATGAAGCAAAGAATCACCCCTGCTCCACATGTTCAGGCTTCAACCTGAGCCGGATCAACCACTGAAGCATCCAGTGTCCAAACCTAACACCAAGCACCATGGTGGATACAACTTTCCACATTCCAAAACCGCCAATCCCGAATTATCCGACAGTTTTCTGATCACAAAATGCTAATATCAACAGAGGGAATAATGCTAAAAACAGTGTGTGTCAGTGTTTGAGGGCCCGGCTATCTTCAGCTCCACTGGGCCAGAACCAGAGAGGTGGGCAGGATCTTTCTCCTCCTGCTCTGACTTCTGTAATTTGTTGCTTATCTCAGTTTCACATCGCTCTATTTCAACCACCTCCTCCTCCTTCTTTACTTCTTTCTTTACTGCCACTCGTCCCTCTCCTGTCTCTGTCTCGGTCCTCTGGGTTTCAGCCATAGAGCCTGGAGGAAGAAATTTCCCAAACCTCGTCCCGTTCAGATCCTCCTCAAATTTCACCTGGAAGGGTGGCAGCCCAAGCAGGAAGGCCCTAATCCTGCTGGGGGAGCTCAGGTCCGCTGGTTCCTCCTGGTTCTTCATCTCCACGTCCTGCTCTCCTCCTCCTGCACTTCCTACAGAGCTGGACCGGCCGCCCAGGCTGAAGTCCTCAGCCTGCTCTGTGCAGCCGGTTCTCTGTCTCTTGGATGGCGGCTGATCTGTGCTCCCGTTGATCGTTGCCAGACTCGGCTCTGGTCCCTCGGTGCTGGGTCTCTTCGCCGTGAAGCGTTTGCTGAGGTTGAGCGGCAGTGCCTGCTCTGGGGGAGGGGTGATAGGAGAGCAGGGGGGCTTGGTGCTGAGGTCCTGGGACAGAGCCTCAGACAGTCGGCGGGTGAAGGTCTGGAACTGAGACGAGCCCAGACGAGTCCTCATCAGCTGGCACACCTGAACGCTGCAGTCCAGGTTCAAAGGCAGGACCCGGAGAGGGGGCAGAGGAGGCCGGTTCCTAACGTCTCGACTGCCTCCTCTCTGGGCTGCCTCGTCCACAGTACAGCCGGAGCAGCGGTTGTGCTGCTGGTGGAGCATGTGGGACTGAGGCTGCAGCTGGTCCCCGCTGGGATGAGACGTATCCGGGCTTCCAGCTTTGGGCTGAAGGGTGTAGATGGTTGGATGGTGTTGGGTTGGGTCCTGAGGCGTCAGGGCCGGGCTCTCCGGGCCTCTCTGGAGGCTTATGCGGTTCCTGAAGACATCCAGAGGACAGACGCCTTTGATGGGGCTAAAACCGCCCAGAGATCCTCCGACAAAGTGGCGAGGCAGAGTGGAGAGGAGCACACCTGGAGCAGGAGCCACAGTCTCCGCTCTGTCTGGCCTCAGCTCCTTTGGTTTGGGCTGGAAGGGGAGGAAGGGGGCGGTCATGGGGGAGAGGTCTGGGGTGAGGGGCATGTTGACAGGAAGGACAGCTGGCTGGATGGGCTGCAGGATAGAAAGAGAGGGGAAGAAAATGGCGGTCATGGATAGCACTTATTAATATTTATTTATCAACCTTTCTTTCTTTTTTCTTTTAAAAAGCTTCAAAATACATCTCAGATCTTTTTCTTTAAAGCAGACGGTAAATGATACTTAAATTTGTTCTTATTGTCAATAATTTTACCTGAAAACTTATTAACAGGTTAAACAGGATGGAGGGGAGGATGAAGCACAGATGAAGTATCGCCTTTATTACTATAAAATGTGTCTGGTTTTTCTACAGTACAGTGGAGTTTGAGAGGTTACCCTGTGTGTGCTGCTGGGGGTGGGACCGCCTCCAACTCTGACAGGAAGCAGAGGACTCTGCTGCTGAGACTCGACCGCTGCTTTGGCTTTCGCCTGCTGCTGAGCCAGCAGCTTCGCCTGGGCGATCAGCGTGGCCTTGTTGCGAGTGCCCGGCGGCCGGCCTCGGCCTCTCTTCACCACCACGGTGCCGTTAGGGTTCACAATCTGCTCAGAGAGATAGAGATAAGCGGTCATACATGGTGTCTTTAAGGCTATGCTGGATTTATTAACGTCTTTTGGAAGGTGGATGGTTTATTTGTGTATTTATTATTTTGCTGCTGTTGCACTTTCTTGTATTTATTGTATTCTCTGCATGTTACTTATTGCTTTGTACATTTTAATGTAAAGCACGTTCACTTTACCAGCAATAAAACGTGCTACATCAATAAAATTCCCTTATCTTGTTCTACATCTGTGGCAAAATTCACAAAGGAGTGCAGACCACCACCTCTAATTTCACTGGATTTTTTTGACTTGTGGATGAGCCAATGAGATTTTTATCAAACTTGGCACCAAAATATGCTTTTAAAAAGACCTTATTACATCATTATTCCAAAACATTAGACCAAAACCTTACAGAGTCAATAAACTTAGGAGGCACCTCTAGCCTTAGCTGAACTGTTTACAAGTAAAATATCTGCAGGTTTTATCAGGATTGTTTTAGTATCTGGAGCATTTGTTAAAGGTATATAATATTTCAAGAAATACGGTTTCCTGAATCACCCCGAGTCATTATGTCATGGTGGTTATTTAATACCAGAAATGAAGGGCCAAAGCTGGCAGGACTAATAAAAAAATAAAAAAGGTTAAAAACTGGCACATTGGCAGCAAAAGAAAAGAAACAACAGGAGGTAAATCAAGTGTGAATGTGCAGCAAAGAGTAGCATGTCACCGCATGATAAAAAATAAGATTAATTACTGTTTACAGTTGTTCTGTCACTTACAGTACGAGACGGAGCAGCGGGGGTTGTCATCTTCTTGTCCTTGGCTTTGAGTCCCGGTTTTCTGCCTCTCTGAAGTGGTTTCCTTCCTCTTATCCCTCTGGGTTTCGGTGGCATGGGGGATTCTGGGACTTTAAATTCTGCTCCTCCTGCTCTGAGATGCTCTTCATAGGGAAGCATCAGTCTGAGAAACACACACACACATTCACACAGTTACAGGATGCTAAGTGTGTGTACTCTTACATAGGGACTTTTTTTTTTAAGCGTGAGTGATTTATTTATATTTCAGGAGGTTTTGGAAGAGGGGAGTCATAGTTTCAGTCTGACCTCTCGTAGTGTCTCCTGGTGCAGGTAGCAGCGCTGGTGCTGCCGGGGCATCCTCCCAGCTCATTATAAACCACTTTCCAGAGACGGTCCAATGTCACCTGTGACACAAACAAACGTGAAGGTGATCAGCTTTGAACTCCTGAAATCCTGCAGAAAAAAATGGTGTGTGTGCAGCCTGTGCAGGACTGTCATGTTTTATTTGAAAACTGTGCTGTCATTCTAACATGAGGGTTATGGTTAGGGGTTAATAATCAGCTAAATTGAAAATTTGCGGTGTTGAAATGCGAGTATGGCTTGTACTCCAGTGTTTTGCATACGGATCTCAAGTTCTCCAGTTCATTTCTTATTTCAGCTACAATCATAATACAACATAACATACGAGTTTTGGCAGGTTTTTGTTTGTTAACTGAAAAACAACAACAAAAAAGTACCGTATAAACACAATTACCACAGTATAAAGTAAAACACTCTGACTTCATGAGGTTGAAACAACTTTCTGTGGCCGACAGTTTAGGTGGAAGGACAATGAAGCAGAAACCAGCACATCCTGTTGGTGAACTCTGCACTCCTGTGGTCTGAACGAGACACAGTGCCTGATACTCAAAAAACAGTTTGATATCAGGGTTCCTGCACTTTCTTAAATATCCAATTCAAGGACTTTCCAGGCCCTCAAATTCAAGGACCCAACACAGCATAGTTGAAGACATGGATCAAGGTACTATTATAGCACTGAGAACATTTATAATGAGAAGTAGCAAGCTTTACTGAAGCTCACAGACAGCAATTAAAAAGAGGGAGAAGCTGGACTGTGCTGTGTTACAGTGATGTTACGATATCAAAAGCCTTTTCCCCCTCAAAGTCACAAACTTTCAAAGATTTCAAAGCCCTGTGGGCACCCTGGATATGTTTACAGGTCCAGATACTGATATATAGCAGAACTGATTGTCACTCTATATATTTGTCTCCATTATTTCATAATATATCACACACACAATAAAAAAGACTAACAATAAGTACAAAGACATTAAAGTGTAAGTAATATTAAGTGCAGTGCAATAAAGTGCCCTAACACTGTAAAGTTGTGCATTTGTTCATTAAAAAAGGTAAAAACCTCTAATAAATAAAACGCCACATAAAACAAATGTGAATAAAACCTGCCACAATAACAACACTGCAGCCACTGCACAGTCATACAAACAAGTTTATACAAATACACAAACTAGCTTGACGCTGGAGAGCATCGCAATTTCATGTGTCAAAGTTCAATCTGATTAAATTCCTGTGCCAAGTGAGTGACGCGGGGTTGATTCACTACCAGCAGACGAATTCGTCTCCCTCTGCTCTCCGCTGAAATGAATGAGGAGTTAGATCAAGTGTGACCACAGCTGGAATGTATTTTAGGATTTATGCTGCATGGGTTGAATTTAAATTAATGTGAATGAAATACGTGTTGGTTGGAATTTGAACTTGTTTTTTTTCTATGAGTGTGTGTGACACATAATACAGTGTGTCATTAGGGGTGTAACACTGTGCTGTATAATACAGTATTGTTCAGTGCAAGGCTCAGTTCAGCACAGAGGGTGAAATGAACAGTTGAACAGGCCTTTTGTTGTGAAACAGTGCAGCACTGAGCTGAATCTGTACCGCCTGTTTCTGTCCTGTCTGTCTGTTTACATTCATTGTAAAGCTGCTCTTGTTGTGTGTTGATTTACTGTAAAGCGCTCAGAAATGGCCGATTGTTTCAGGCACAACTCCACCGTCTCATTCTCAACAGACGAATGTCATCTCATACAGTTACAGTTGCAGTTCATTAAAAGGTAGCACTGATTTGTCTGTACTGAGAATATTCATGACTGTGTTGTGTTCATCTTGTGACTTCTTCACAGAAATCTGGAGTGCTACTATTGTAGTTAAAGGCTTAGTTCAACATTTTGAGAAATATGCATATTTGTTTCTGGCGGACAGTAGGATGTAAGTGGAGGAAATGTAAAGGCCCGGACACACCAAACTGCCATCAAAAGACTTGAGGCCCATTTATGCTCAATGTTAAATACTGATCCGGATACGGACGGAGCCTTCTGTCCGTGCTCTGCGTTCATTTCGTCCGTATTTCTGCACATTTCCATAAAGCTTACGGATACGGGCCAAATGGAGCAGAACCACCAGGAACTGTGGGGGCAGTGTTGCTGTCACTACCCGATACGTAGCTCTAGTGAGACATGAAGAAGAAATAACAATTCAATTTCTTTCATCGGCAATAGTAGAGAAAAGAATTCTCCGTCCTCCAGTTGCGATGTATTTAACGGCCTCACTGACCACCGTCTCATACAATGCTGCCTCTGTTTTTGTCTTTTATGCAAGAGGTACATTATCAATATCTCCTCCACAGTCGCCATGTTTGTTTTTGAGTTTGTTGTGGTCATAAACTTTCGCATGGAAATATGTGGGCAGTGACGGTAACATCGTTTGAAACGGACGTATATTTTTGTACGTAAAGGGAGCATAAATGGGTCTTTAGTGGTGACGAGGGTTGGCTGTTGCATCATCTCACGTCACCTGTGTTTCAGTCAAAAAGCCGCTCTTAAACACCGCAAAGACTACAGCTGTCGGTGAACTAGCATGTGCATTCTGTGCCTGTCACAGAAAATAACTCTCCATACCAACCGTAAAAATGACGGTGTGGATTCAAGATGCTAGTTAGCACATTAACAACAAATCCCAATGTTGAAAGAACAGGATGTTTACTGTGCTCTGGCAAACAATTACACAAATAACTGTGAAACATTTCTGCTGAAGAGCTCAATGCCTTAACAAACAAGCTTACCTAATATAAAAACTTTGTTTTGATCTCACCCCCTCTTGACTTGAGCCGTTTCTTTACTTCCCTCAGTTTTGTTTCTCTTCTCATGCGGTGAGCTGAACTGCCCATCAAAATTTCTCTCACCGACAGACTCCACTGGCTCCTTTGCCAATGCAACATGCTCAATCAGCTAGAAAACAAGCAACAAGGGCCAAAGTGCTAAGGGTGCAGGACACACCTCAAAAATCTGGGCGACAGACACTCACCAACAGCCCAACATTGACCAATGGCCGACTATCAGCTTGGTGTGTCAGGGCCCAAAGGCCTTAGCTCAGCATAACGACTGGTAATGGGGCAAACAGCTAGCCTGGCTCTGTTCAGAGGTAACAAAACCACCTACAAGTGCCTGTAAAGATCACTTGTGTAAAGTATAAACACACAAAAAAATTGGCTGACTGTTTTGGCCTGCTTCTTTGCTTTCAGCTTAGTTAGAACAGTTGCTGGTGGTAGCTTAATATTTGGTATAAACGTTTAAGAGTGGTTTCCTGGTAGAGCACGCGCCTCATGCACGAAAGCTGTGTCCTTGCTGTAGTGACTGCGGGTTTGATTCCAACCCATGGCCCTTTGCTGCACGTCCCCCCCCCCCCTTTCATGCTAAAGCCCCAAAAATACCTCAAAGAGCGGTTTCAATTGTCTCACGCGACTCTCCACAAAACAACCCCGACATGACAATCTGTTCCTCTACATAGGAGGTTAAATGTGCTTAGTAAAGTGACGTAACCTGAAGTGACTCACCTTCTTGTAGCCTCCGAGCCGCTTAACCACAGAGTACATGAGGAAGAGATCAACTGAGGAAAGAGAGGGCGGACATGTTCAAACTCAGCAGCACGGCAAGTGGAAACAGACGAGAAATGCAAATGTGAAACAGAGCAGATAAAAGCTAAAATAAAAACACAATTTGACTGAGCAAGTATGCTCTGATAAAACACGCCGAGTACTTTGAATGTGCAGGATTTTACTCTCTCCTGGTTATAAAGATACAGATGAAACGGACCCTCCTCCTGTGCTTTTTAATGTTTTCATTTGACTGCCGCTTTAATTATGATGAACCTTTCACCTATTCACATGCCAGCTCCACAACTGATATCTTTTAGTTTCTCATAGCTTTTAAAATACTATTAAGATCCCAATGTTTCCTTAAATATAAAGTTTAATTACCTCTTCACTCAGATATAATACTTCAGAAAAACATTACATTTCTAATTGAAAACCTTTTACACTTTATGGTATTATTAAGCATAAAGCATGTTCACATTGTTATATTTAAACTAAACATTTTTAACTGATGGTGAAGCCATAAAAATAAGCACGCTGAACTTAAAATTTGACTAAACACATCTGAAAAGCAGCTAAGAGATAAGAATATAACTGTAATGCTGTGAAAAGGAGAGCTGAGAATATTGAGGTTCAAATGACAACAAATAATAGGCGACCCTTTTATCATTTATGACCTCAGAGTAGAATTAAAACGTGGCAATATGATCGGATTGTGTTGCAAAAATGTTGTTATCTAAATTAAAGATTTTAATGAAGTAAAGGAAATAAAAGAATGTGTTCAGCTGTGTCTTGTTTCTGCTGCCTCCAAATGGACAAAAAAAATCTGTTATTGCAGGTTAGTTAAACTTTCTGTACTCTGTGAACTCAGAGCATTCGATAGCAGAAGTAAAACACAAAGCCTGAACACACAGACACAAGTGTGATCATGAAACCAGTCGAGCAGGAGTTCTGAGCTGCAGCCATCTGTGTCCTGACACAAAGCTGTTTTTAACAGCTGTTGTTACCAGGGTATGCTCTTTATATTGTTCTTAATGGCAGTTTTTGTCAGGTTTCACCATTTTATTTTGCTCATTTGTAATCTTGATATTAAGTGATTGGGTTTTAGGTTGTTGGTCTGCAACTGACAGCAGCATTTTTAATCTCAACAGCACAATTCTGGTTAAATAAGGTAAAAAAGAAATGTCTTCTGACAGATTTAGCCAGTAGCATCATGGGAATTAATTCTGTGAACTTTCATTTCTCAAATGTCAAGAGCACAGTGATTCACCTTTAAAGAACGAAAGACAGACAGACAGACAGAAAGAACGAACGAATAGACAGAAAAGAAAGAAATACATAAAGGTCAGAAGGAGAGAAAGACAAAAAAGAGAAGGGTAGAGGCTCACTCTTCTTGAAGCCCAGGTTGGGGACTTTGTGGATGGGTGAGCCGAGGCGTTCCATGTAGGCAAAGAGCTGATCCAGGAACAGCTGCTCTTCAGGGTGGGGGAGCCAGCTGCCCTCACAGCCCACCTCCACGCTGCCCATCACGTTCTCCTGAGAGGGAGACATCAAGCGTTACGACAAAGACACGAAAGCAGGGAAAGGTTTAAAATCACCCAGTTAACAGAAACATGTACAGAATTAAAGTCAAATGAAGCTCATGATGTTTGTGTTTGTCAGACGTCTTTTCTGAGGCTGTAGTCGCGTTGTTAAGCTAAAATGCTGTGAAATATCTCAGTCAGTGTCAGTAAGGATGTGCTGACCACCGTTCCTTTGTTAATGCAGTAATTATTGAGTTCCTTTGCCATCTTACATACCTACAAGACAGTCTACAGTCATGCTTGTGGCTGTGACACAGATAAAGATATGAGATAAATGCTAACATCAACATGCTAACATGCTGATGTTTAACAAGTTTTACTGTTTAGTTTCCCATGTTAGCATGCTAAAATTAGCTCATTATCACTAGAGTGCTGCAGAGACTGACTTCATTGTGTATTTAAATGTGGTTCTAATTGCGTTTCTTTGCCTCTGTCTAAAAAGTGCTCTAAAAATAAACTTTCAGTTTGTAGTCAACATGTCTTCTTGCAATTACAAGACTTAACAACAGTGACTCAAAGCTGTTATTAGCAGTTTTAGGGTTGTTGTTGTTACATCTGGGAAGTTTGTTTGACCCTCTCTAAATGTAATGTCTAAAAATGGCCCTCGGCTGATCAGATCCAGTTTGGTGTTCAACTGAGGCTGTCAGTTTAAAAGGTTAACCACGCTGGGCCTCCAGGAAGAACAATTCTACTCCCCACTTTCAACAGTGCAGCTTCAAATAAACTGGCAGCAGGTGCATTTAATCTCAGCATAATATAAACTGTTTCATACACATTTAAATAAACACAGAAGATACAGCAGTCAAATTTACATAGACACCTGGAGCAGGTTACACCAACAGTGTGGTTGTACTATACATCAAGTGAAAGGAGAGAAAAGTGAACAAACTTGGCTGTGGCTTACAACTCATGGACGGACGGTGTGTTGTTAGCAGTGGCATGGAACGCCAAGTTACAAGTGAGCTTAAGAACAGGCATAAGCCCTGTTGGTAAAAACAACCCGTGATTCAGTGAACAAACCTTCATCTTTTCAATCCAGGACTCTGATTGGCTGGAGTTAGGGGAGTCTTTGCCGTCTCGGCCTCTCCTCTTGCGAGGTCGCCCTCGAAGACTGAGAGACGGACATCCTACAGAAAAGCAAAAAACAACAACATGTATAAAGAAAAAAGGAGCGGTAACAAGCTCCATTTCAGAGAGCTACAAATGTCTCATAAGTCAGTTGGTTTGAGTCGTATGAAGACTAGAAAGGTGCTATACGAGTGCAGGTCCATTTACCAGCAGAGGCTGCAGCTACACACTCCTTATTTTGAAATGTAAGATGATGAAATGATTAAAGATACAAATTCTGTCCAAAGACTCTTACTCACTACTAACACAATGTTAGAAAGGTAACATGATGGAGTCAGCATGAATACAGTAAAATGCTTCTAACATTCACATTCACCACATCTTCATACGGTATGAAACGTGATATGTGTCATATAAACTGTCAAATAGAGAATTCAGGTTCATAGACACGACACAAAAACAGATTATAGATACATTAACTTGTCAACTAACTTTTGTTTATGTTCATTTTAAGGTCAACCGGAGTTCTCCATTTTGGCAAAAAAAGGAACAGTTGTATTTATGAGGTCCTAACTACACAATGAAATATAATTATTACTGTTTTATTGAGTATTTTTTTCATGGTAATTTTTTTTCTGTTTTTCGTGGTAATTTTTTTTCTGAGTTAAGAGAGCAATAGAGTCATATAGTTGGTAAGGTGCCTGCGTAAAGTCGAAAAACTAATGATAACACCATCTATATGACTTAAAGACAAGAGAATCTCCCAGTGTCTCAAACCCAAAACAAAGTAAAACTGGATTAAACTAAACAAGCAGGTCATGTTTGCTTCCATTATATCGAGCTCTCAAGAAAGTAATGAAAGAGTCTGTTGCTCTCTTAACTCAGAAAAAAATACACCAAAGAACAGAACAATAGAACAATAAAAAAATGACTCTGAAAAACAGAAAAAATTACTCAATAAAACAGATTTTTTTTAATTCGTCAAGTGAATGCAATACGCTTCCGTAAATAACAGCTCATTGCTTACTAAACTTGTTAGCATTTGGATTGTTTATTTAAAAAAATATTACTCAATAAAGTTGTGTTAAAACAAATAACCACAAACCAATTGTCAGACACAACACACAGGAACAGGTTAACCCGGTATTGGATGGTGGCAAATAACAAAGCTGACTTCTGTTTGTCACCTGTGCATCTACTACCTTACTAACCACCATAAAAAAAGGGGGTTATTTATTATCATTATGGAGTTCCTGCCTCTATATTCCAGTATGGGTCATGCTTTGGTTTCCCCTACCCACTGAAAACACTGAAACACTCACTGAACTGCCAGGAGAAACTGGCGCTGCTCTCCAGCGTCGGGTGGTTGAAGGTGTCTCTGCAGTACATCAGCCGGGTGTTGGGCAGCACCTTGACACCTCCCAAGGCCAGCAGGTGGGGATCCTGCAGCCCCGGCCCCCTCGCTCTGTCCTGGATGCGCCTCTGCAGGGAGCGAAAGCGGCAGTACTGCGGGTAGCTGAGCACTTTGATGCCGTGACAGTTTGGCAGGTCATCTAAAAAGGAAAAGACACAAGACAGACATGAAACGCCCTTCTGTGAAAAATAACATTACCATGTGTCCACCCATTACATTCACAAAAGTTCACGAAAATGATATAATCGCTAAACTAATAACAATGCTCTCGGTCAAACTCATCTTTAACATAGCTTATTGCACATTTTTGCAAAAGTTGGCAACAGAATTCCACTGAGTGTAGGGAGATGGAGAGAGTCTGTAACCAAAAGAAAAAAAATGTGGAGAGGGAGGCAATGTGAGCTCGGAAGAGGCACTGGATTTTTTACACGATATCATCAAGTGTTTATTATCAATAGCATACCACGATTTAATTTTTAAATATCTTGGTTGTCGCCAAAATCAATACCAGTATACTGCTACACCCTTTATTCAAACACCCTAGGTATGATAACATACTACAGTACATGCATACAAATCACTTTGACATACTTCCTTACTAAAATAAAATGAGCAGCTGATCCCAGAGCTCTGCAGATGAACTGATTTTATTTATTAGTCTTTATTTTCAGACTCTGTCAGACCTCAAGGGTTTATTATGCAAGATTGTCTGTTACTGTTTGTTAACATATGTGCCATTGAAAGTTAAAGTAAAAGTAAAAGCCAACCCCAGATTCACAGGTTTGGCGTTTCGCCTTGCTATATTTGCATCTTGTGTCTCTTTAGATGCTGCTGCTTAGGTGGTCTGGCACCTGCCCCAACCTCACCTGAGCACTGTGGGGGTAGAGGCCCTTAAATGTCCCAAACACAAAAATAGATTAAACATAAAAATAAAGGCAGAGAGCAGGGTCATCAGTGATGACTGAGAGGGATTGCTTTTGTATGAGTCTATATTTTTCTTAACCCTGCATAGTGAATCTTTAAAGCTGCGTGTTACGTTATAAAATTGGTCAGATTTTAATCAAATGTAGGCGCAAAGTAATCACAAGCAGAAAAAACTACACACACACACACACACACACACACACACACACTCTCACTTCCTGCTGTAGAAAAGAAAATTGAAAGAGAAAACATCACAGCAAACTCTTCCACGTTGCTGGGAAACATAAAGTGGATTGCTTTGTTGCATTACTGTCATAAGTTGCTATGGACTGTTCTTTAAAAATGTCTCTGCTGATGGGTTTGAGAATGCTACAACAACAGCAGGATGGATTAACACAAAAGATTAGCAACCTTACATTTGACACCATTTCACTTCTTGTTTTCAATGTTTTAACACAACACTATGACTTCCTAGTGGCCCTTATTTACCTCAGCAGCAGAAAACAATTTGCTCAACATTCCCTCCATGTTGACCTGTTGTTACAGTCAGTATAACATACATCTCCACTGCATTAATTCCAATTTAAAAACAGAGTTTTACCTTTTAATAGTAATACTTTCAATCGGCCTTAAGTTACCGTCAATCAAACTGCTAAGACATTGATAGACCGTACTTAAGAAGTGGACCTAGCCTCCAGGTCTGAAAACTGAAGCCAATGCAGTGTCTTAAAGCTGAACTCTTTCTAACGGCCAGCAGGAGGCGACTCCACTGACTACAAGAGGAAGTCTGATTGTACACAATTCTATGAAGAGATGACCAGACTTGATTTATTACCTCAATAAACATTTTCCTTCTGAGTGTGTGGCCTCAGTCGGTAGTTTTAAGTCTTCTTCAACACAGCATGACGTTCAATTTGTAAATCCTGGCTCCATTTTGAGTAAAATAGCAGCAAAGCAGGGTATGACTTAGGGCGTGGCTAAATTGTGATTGACTAGTCACTACTACGCAGATGTCCCGGGGTGATCAGCCAGAACCGCCTCTCGTTCACTCACAGCGCAACCCTCTCATCCGAATATGTGTGTATATGTGTGAAGAACTGGTGCCATATATATATGTGTAGTTTCCATTTAGCCAATCACTCTGGGCTCTCAGGGTGTGTTTGATCGGTGGGTTTCACCATTTCTTACTCTCAGTTTTGTCTTTGACTGGCTCGCTGCTCTTGTCATTGCCGCTGTTACCGTCGCTGCTCTGGAGGGGTTTGTGGAGGCCGTTGATCCCGCTGGGTGGCAGCTTGCTGCTACTCCAACCTGCGGGCTCTGCACACGCCCATCGCACCAGATCCTCCACCCGCACCACCATCTTCCTGGACACTGCCAGAACCTCATCCTGAAACACACAGAGAGGTTTGTTCCATAATCAGACTTCAATTTATTCAGAGGGTTCTGGATTTGCATTTTCTGTCAGCCAGCATGTCAAACACACATTAAAAAGAAAATAAATGAATTGAATAAAAAGGAAAAACAAGAAGTTTAAATGAATATATAAACTGTAGCATGTGAAAATAATGTAAGTTAAGGGTAAAAGACTGACAATATTTGGTAGGTTTAGTTAGAGTTATTTTACTTTGCACATAATGCCTCAAATTCTGACGATAGGAAAAATACTTTAACGTGACTAACTAAATGATACATGCATTAATTATTAGGGGCTTCACCTGGGCTAATAGACTTTTGGTGAATTGTATGGTTTTCACATCACCACATTTACAGCACTTAAATGTGTAAAACAACATTGTCTGTATATCTTAACCTAATTTCTCCATTTCGGTGTGATGCCACAATAATGACCTGTCCATTAACATATGTAAAAGCATTTAGCGTGCATCGTTTCCTAAGTGTTTTGTTTTCTGCGGCAGGCTAAAGCTACTGTTTCTACAAACAGTATCTCCTGAAAGTGTTTCATGATAAGTGCCTTTTAATTTAAAGAAGGAGGTCGGCTTTTGCACAACCACTGATAATGGCAAGGACATCATAACACAAGTAATGGTGGGTCACGTCCCCCTCACTTTTATATTTTCAGATTTATTTTTGCTTTAAAATCCCTTTAAACTTTATCAATTTACTGCCAAGCCTCTATAACACAGACGAGCGAAGAAAGAAGTTGATGAAAGAAAAATGAGTCACCTTCAATTCAAATACTGTGTCTGTGTGTCCTACTACTCTTACTACTATACTTTTTAGGATGCCAGGAAAAGATCTGGTATGTCCCTTTGCACAGCATGTCAAACACAGTTTGCCAAAAAATACCAGGATGTTCTACTGCACCCAGTCGCATTTTGCAGCGTCAAAGCCAGCAAGCTTTTCTGGCTAGTCTGGCCAACAATCCTCTTTACAGCGAAAGATGCGTCACATCAAGTGAGACAAGACACTCGACAGCTCATTAGCAGCTTACAAAAGCCATAATGACTTTATTCAATCGATCAGTCTACAATGTTTGCAGTTTGCGAGCTTGGTGACTGGCATGTTAAGATCTGCTGCGTTCCAAATCACAAAATCTTTCCTACTTTCTCATTTTATATTTTCCTGCTACGGACTGTGACAGATGTATGAGCAACAGGGGTCAAAGTTAAAGGCGCAAAGTTATGACGAAGTGGTATGTCCCACATGTACGCATACTCCAGTATACGCGGAATTTGGAACGCAGTATGTGTGTTTTTTTGCTTCTCAGTCTATACACAGGCTAATCTGACAGGAGGACTTGCAAACACTACTGAAGTCTGTAAAAGAGCATCTCTCTGCACAGTTTCAGGTAAAAATGTTTTTTCAAAAAATGCCATTTTTAGTGGGTTACTTTTATTTACAGTGAATATTCTTCTATGAAATAGTAATGTGCAAAGTACAAAGCCTTGTTGTACTGCACCACACATCACGGTCAAGTTATTTACCTTGATGACAAGTTAAAGGCGTGCTAGTCACAACCCACAGTAAGAGTCTGTTGCCTGCAGCAGACACTCAACACAGCTCCAAAATGGCTACTCAGAGATCAGAAAATAGGCTGATGTGTGAAAGTACAAACAGGAACTCAGCAGTGAAACTCAAAACCACAGAGATGCTACAAAAGTAGAGAGAGATAAAAGCAGACAGATTTTTAAAAGACAGCTTTCTCTCAAAGAAACTACATATGATTTAAATGACCTGTGCAGTAACAATACAGAGGCTCACAAAGAATTTCCATTTTTATTTATGTATTTATTGATTAATCTATGACATTTATTACTATTGAGGGATAACTGCACACAGTGCTTCAGTTGAAACAAAATTTCCTTCCATTTTTCTTTTCTTCAACCAACATCCCTCCCCGCCTCCCACCCACACCTTTCTGCCCCTACCTCCAAAGTCACTAAAACATACAGGTTCATCACACAGTGACAAAAAGAACAAAACAATAAAAACAAAATGGATAAATAAGTAAAAGATGGGATAAAGTGGGAGAAGGTCTGGTAAATAATACTGCATGAGAGTGAATAGTAATATTGTATAATTACATAATATTCCTCTCCGGTATAAGAGGGAGTGTTTGAAGGCTGTTAAAATAAGCTATCAAGCCCCTGAGAGCACATTTTATCTTCAAGTTTAAGAAAAACTATCAGGTCCTTAAGCCAGACAGAAGATGATGGGGGATTAGGGGACTTCCATTCTAGCAAAATTCTGCAATGAGCTAATAGAGCTGCATTTGCCACTAAATCAGCCTATCCTGCAGTCAGAGTACTGAGGTCCTCTAAAACCCAAAACAGGGCTGTGAGGGTGCAGTGCTGCAAATCCCATTTTTAAAATTTATGACAAGGATCCAAAAACAGAAGCCCAGAAGCTTTTGTTTTGGGACAACAACAGAACATATGAGCAAGGTCTGCAGGTGTGTTGTTACAGCGGTCACATCTTTTGTCAACACTCAGGCAGTGCTCTGCAAGTCTTGTCTTTCTAAAGTGGGCAGGGTGCAGGACCTTGAATTGTATAAGCCCGAGGCAAGCACAGGATGACGACGAATATATCCTCTTAATGGCTGCATCCCAGAAATCCTCTGTAAGTTCTGATCCCAACTCGGCTTCCCAAGATAGTTTTGTTTTAAAAAGAGTATGTGTGTCCATGTCATGAGATGTTTGTGTGTTTGTGAAATAATGCCCTTCTAGTTTGGCAGGATCTCCAGACATTTGTCCCAGGGTAATTTAGGGGGTGCATGTGGAAAAGATGGGGATCGAGTTTGAACAAAGTGTCCAACTTGAAAAAACAGGAAAAGGTCATGTCCAGATAGAAAGTTTGTCTTTAGCTTCTGAAAGCTAATAAAATCAAGGGTTCATAGAAGTCTCTTTCTTTCCCATATAAGGAAAGCACAGTCTGTTACAGAGGAAAGGAACAAATGATAATTTGATAGTCCAGATGTGGTTTTGAAAATAAAGTGCTGCCAAAACTGAGAGCAAATTAAAGGGTAGGGAGTACTATTGGGTTGGACGTGTGCTGAGATAGGGGTAGAGGTAGAGACGAACATATTCAAGCCGGATGTGATGCTGATCACCAAGACTTGGCCTCCAACAGACACTAATTAGTCTTGGGCACATACATCCAAAATGTCAATATCTGTATATTAGCTGCCCAATGGTAAAACAAAAACATTAGGCAGGGCCAGTCCACCTTGAGACTGATCCCTCTGGAGAACTGCTCTGCCAATCCTAGAGACCGTACTGCCACGTATAAAGCCTTTATCAAAAGGCCGAAAAAATTATTTGGGTATGAAGAGGGGAGGACACTGAAAGAAATTTAGGCATATTTATTTTATTTATGGTGGCAATGACAGCAAGGAGAGGTACTAAAGTTTTGACTCATTTCTAAAGTGTATCTTAAATTATGGTTTTGATATTCATCAGTGTGTCTCTTTGGGAAAATGGTTTGTAACGCTGCACAGATGAAACTATCACAAATCTCTTTTCACATGAGTAAGACAAGAAAATTTAGCTTTGGCTTGTAAGCAAATAAAAGAAAAAGACAATCCACACACACGTGAAGTGGTTAGACGTGGGGCAGAAGCATTTAACATTTATATTTGAAGTTAAATGAAACTTCTGAATACTGCATGCGGTTTTTAATTTTTGTTTTTATCATTGTTGTTCTGCAAAACACTTTTAAAAAAGCACCACTTTGCTCTAGTCAAGCTCCACCTGCTCAACTATCACTTCACCTTTACATGCTTATGAATGAGTGTGAACAAACAGAGCTGAACATGTGCCAACGCTCTAGAAAGAATATAAAAATAAGTCTTCATTGGTTTGCTGGTGAAGTCTCGACATTTACGTGAGAACACAAAAAGAGCCTGGAGACTGAAAGAGATAAGGCTGAACCTGTTCAAATAAAGCATTACTATAAAAAGTAAATAGCTGTGTGGTTGAGAACTGACAGAAAAGGAGCTTGAAATAAAACTTAGAGTCCTTTTTGCCACCCTTTTTAAATAAAGAGCTTTGACTGTCAAGATTTTTCACAGCTGAATGCGCACAAATCTTCTCAGATGGTTAATTTAGTCTTTGATAGTTCATTAAAACCCCAGTAAGTATTTGCCTTCCAGTGATGATTACATAATTTTCACTCTTTATTTTGTATTTCTCATCATTTTATTATGTACCATCTGAGCTTGATGACTTGATTTAGCCATACAGAGTCCATCTGTTATTATAATTAGCATGTATACAGTAAACAATTTCAGATTAGAGTAGCCAGCAATATGAGAGATGTAAAAATTATCTTCACGTCAACCAATTAAAACATTTAAGTACTGCTCATACAACACATCAGTGGCAATGATCTAATAATATGACAGTGACCGGGGCCATTTTGAGTGCTTTCACTTTTAATACTTAAAGTACATTTTGTTGCAATAGCTCCATATGCAGGGGACATTTTGGAAATGTGTAACTTTTACTTGTAATTGAGTATCTTTGAGTGCTGCAGTGCTACTTTAACTTCAGTTAATTATCTGAATACTTCCTCCATGACTGCATGTGATGCAACATTTAAAAACAAAACAGAAATCCATGTTGGACTCATTATTATATCAAACAGCTGTAAATAATTTGCAGTTGTAATGCAGGTTTTCTCTCCTTTCCTCCTTGCCATTTGCATTGAGTCTTTTTTTTTGTTTAAAATGTAATCTGAGCTCAAGCATAAACCAAAACAAGACAATGGGGGATATTTACTAAGGATTAAGGATCTAAACAGTCAAACGGCATGTGTCCTTATTTGCTAAAGAGCCACACCAAAGTTAAACTGCACTATAACAAATTTGAAGTGGCTTAGTTTGGTCTCATGTAATATGTATTTTAAGACATTTTCCTTTCTATTTTCCCCACTTTTAATGGACCATAGCAGCAGTCGAGTGTGATATGACTGAAGCAGAAAATTAAAAACGAAAGGCGGCAGTGGTGGAGAGTAAATTTACTCAAGTACCAAAGTAAAATGTTCGTGTATTTGCACTTCACTTAGGTGTTTCTATTTTCTGCTATTTTATATCTGTAATCCATTACATATTGGGGGGGAAATGCTGTATTTTTTTAACACCAATCTATTTATTTGATAACTTCGGTTACTTTGCAGATTTAAAATAATGATACAAAATATAATCGACAGATAAATTAGGATGTACAAAATTCAAAGTTGCAGGAGCAGTTGCTGCTTTTGAAAAACTTGGGTCACAAACTCCTTCCAAAAATGCAATCTAAAACGTATACAAAAAAAATAAATAAATATAAAAATAAAAATACTAATAAACACAAGTTGAAATAAAACGAGAATCTGGGTATAAGGATTTAAGGATGTAATGTGATGTAAAGTTAAAATGAAAAATAAAACATAACAAACATTACATATGAAACAAAGTGATATAAATCGAATAGACAAAATGTAGCAAGAATGAAATATAGTAAAATGTATATGCATAACAAGAGTGTAAATAAAATAAATATGTTTAGGCAGAGGTGCAAACAGTTAGGCTTACAGAAAGGTAAAGTGTATTATTATAGATTCAGATAACACTATTGATCCCAGGGGGCAAATGCACAAGCTAGTCGGCAGATAAAGTGTACAAAGTCATAAAAAATTAGCCCCACTTTTACCATCTTCAACATTAAAGTGACATTAATGAGTCAATAACAGGCGTCATAAACATTACTCTGAAATGAGACATTCTGTATAATAATATACTTTTAATTTTGATACTAATACTTATGTACTTAACTCGTATTATTTTGAATGAATGACGTTCACTTGTGACAGAGTATTTCTAATATTTCACCACCACTGCAGGGTTAGTGTGTTTATGGCAAGAACCTGGTCTAAGGAGTTCAAATGTTACTGGTCATTCAAAGTCTGATCTTTTTTGTTGAGCTAAACAAGGTTAGTCTATTTAATCAACATTTCCTCAAAGTCTTTTCATAATGAATGAGTTCCAAATTTGTGTTTAAAACAGCCTTTATGCAAACCAAATTAACTGCAGCTCATTAACGTATGTGGTCTAACATGGAGCTGGAGCTACTCTAATGTCTCCTCCCATTCCAGTTTGTCGGCTGTGATCCTGTTCAGTCCTCGAGGCAGAGACGGCAGAGCCCAACCCCCCCAAAAAGACCTACACCTCCTTTGGGCCGCAGCCAGGTGGGAGCTCGTCACATTCCTGCTCCTAGCAGCCAGGTGTGAGCTCATTAACACCGCAAAAGGCCGAGGAGTTTATACACTAAATGGCTCCGCAGGAGTCATGAATAAACATTTCTTAAGCTCATATTTTAACTCTAAAATCCCCTGACTGTCACTTTCACTATTACCCTCTTAAACTCTTGATTTTGCAAACCCCTTTTTAGACATGTGCCTCATTGCGTAAATATTATTCATGAGACTTTAGGCATGAAACCAACCTGTAAAACTGGCATAAAATGACTTTCATGCAAAAGTCACAATGGTAACCGCACTGAAGACCTTTTCATACACAGGGTAAGTAACGCTGCTGGCTTCATCTATCTGTTAAAGTGACGGCATTTTGTCGTTGAGACAGAGGTGTATTTTATAACCATGTTCCTTTCAGCAATTCCCCTCAGGATAAATAAAAAATAAATAAATAAATGGAGTTGTATCTTCCTTTACAGCTTCATTCATACATGACAGCACATTGCAAAACGAAACAATGTTTAGTCGGTATCTGGTGCGTAAAAGGGAGGTGTTAAGCATTTTCAGCTCTCTCACAGGCTGCATTAGTACTTCACCTTAAACTTTTTGCGTCCTTGGTTATCATGATATAAGACTCAATATACTGACTTGACTTACTTGTTGTAGTTATAGTTACCTTATGACTTAAGAATTTGGATGTTGTAATGTCATATCTTTTCCTGGATATAAAGGCTGCATTACAATAAAGTGATGTCATTTTCTGAACTACACTGTTCTAGCTGTTATTTGCCTTTACCCACTTAGTCATTATATCCACATTACTGATGATTACTTTACTAAAATCTCGAAACACCAATAGTTAACCCGACAATATCTTTGCAATATTGACAGATATTGAAATATTTGATTGTCTCCATATCGCTCAGCCCTACGTAAAGCCTCAATTAATGACTGTCGTGAGGGATGATCATTTCTTTGAGCATAAGAGACAGCATTAATTGAAGCACTCGTAATGAGGCAAACAAGAAGTGTGTTCAATGTCTGTCTGTGTATTTAATGTGCTGTGGTCACCTTTACATTAATCTGACGTCTTACAGTTCAGACTTGAGTCATTCTGAAGTGTTACAGAAATGTTTCAGGTCTGATCTGGTGAGATCGCAGCCATGAATGTGCTTATTCAGAAGCCAGTTAGCTTAGCTTAGTGTGAAAACTGAAACAACCTCCTACCAACACTTCTAATGGTCATTAATTAACACGTGATTTCTTTTTTGTTGAATTCATACAAAAGTCAAAGTAAATCTGAAAAGTTTTCAGACACACATTACGTTACAGATCATAGGTTGTGTTTCTCTTGTAATTGACAGTTTATGAATACACACCTGTTTTAAGTATGTTAAAACTATTTAATCCTAAAGATAAAGAGGGCGGCTTTCAGACAACACCCACTCACACAAATCAGACAACTTTTATTTTTAGAAATAAATTCTTCTGTGTAAGACACTGGAAAATGATTCCTGTAAAAATAATTTCCACAAGGCTCATTTTTCCACAAGGAAAATTTAAACCTCCTTATAGAGACTTCAACAGTGGAATATTGCAGTTCAAAATGTGGAAAATTTGGTTTCAGACAAGTCATTATCAAGGATTTACATTTGGGTAATACATTAGTCTCGATCCCAAAGGGGATTTTTCATGTGAGGGCTGAGCTGCAGCCTGCATGTGAACTGTGTTAATCAAAAACACTCAGCAGCAGCAGACACATACACATCTGATACTTCTTACTCTAGTCATGTGAAATCACTGTTTATTTTTCTTGTCTTCAAAGTAACTGAACGGATTTTAAATTAAGCATATCATTAAAGAACATCAGGCCACAGAGAGCTGATATAAAGACATTAATTAGACATGTTAGCATGAGGAAATGATCAGGTTGAGACACTTTCTGATCAACAAATAGGGACTTTGACTGAGCCTGTAAAGGTTCTTGGCCAAAGATGTTTGGATAAAAAAAGGAGGCGGTGTTGCTGTGATGAGGTTATTAATAGATTTTTGTTTTTAAAGCATTCCCCAGATTATATCTAGGAGACATTCCCTCCCATTACAAGTGCACAGGAATTACAGACAGACAGCACTGTTGTATTTCATGCTTCAAGTTGTATGTAGTACAAAATACGTATAATGTCGGCAGTATCCTAATTCTTAACATTATTTATATATCCTATTCATGTTTTTAGTGGTGGGAAATACTGCGTATGTTCACTCAAGTACAACTTTGAACATGTCCATATCATACTCCTCTACAATCCAGAGGCAAATATTGCACTTTTTACTCCTCTACATTTTTTGATAACTTTGCAGAACTGTATTAATAATGCAAAAATAGAATCAACAAATTGATGATGTAGGTTTATGAGTTTAGATGAGATAAGATGGCTTCAACCCCCAGAGGGAAATTTATAAGCTAAACAGAGAAATGTTTGTTATTGAGCCCACCCTCATTGATATAAATAAACAAAACACAAACTACATCCTCCAAAATGATTCTACAGTTGAATCAAGTTTAAACAAAAATGACAACCTTCATGAAAGGAGGATTTATTGCAGCACTGTTGTATTAGATTGCAGTGGTTTTAGTTAGGTATACCTAATAAACTGGCAGTATATGTGTTTATAATTATCAGTAACTACATCTGCTTTATTATGTCTCCTGTGAGTTATATCCTGTGGTGGATTTGGCCTTATATAGAAGTTTTTATGTTTGGAATTTTTGGTGTAGTTGAGTAAAAATGTCATCTTTAATTTATATTAAACAAAAATAAATTAAATCAAAAGTTTAAGAAAAAAAACATAAACACTGCACTACAGATGTATTGATGTGAATGAGTGGAGGAATAAACAAGTGACTGAAATATCATCACATGTAAAGATGAAGTAATTCATGTCTGGAAGACGAGCCAGACACCCCTTGAACTTTGACTCACCTCTCCGTGCTCACTGGTCCGGCCCTTTGGTGTGTCCTCAGGCAGGAAGTAGAGTCTGGCGCTGGCCAGCAGGTGGCGCCGTGTCTGGTCCTCCCACAGTAAGGTCACCTGCACATGAAGAGGAAGAGAGCAACGCCATTTAAACACAGATGTCTGGAAGGCTTTGGAAAGTGATGAACATGCTGGGAGTCTTTCAAACAGCCTTTTATGTGAATCTAAATTTATTTAAGTTCAGGAGTACTTTCAACATCCTGTAACCTTCAGACTAGTAAAACATCTGATTTATTTAAAAAATGCACAGTAGTTATTTATCTTACTTTGAGATGTATATATAAAAGACAAAGTTGTTTTCCCCTGGAAAACCTAAGAGAAACAGCTTTATCTAAATATATTTTGCATTTTTCTTTAATTAACAATTACATGACTATCAAAATTGTTCATTTAGTTTGTTTAAACTAATTTAAACTTTTAAACAGCCTTTAACTTGACATAATTTGTGCACACTAAGTCTCTGCCAAAATAAGACAAGTCCTTAAATTAAATTAAAATTAAATTAAATTTGGAGTAAAGCTGCCTCTTTACTGATGCATGTTTTATGGGAAAAAACCTGCTGCCCTAAAATGTCTTTTTTTAAAAAGTCTCAAACTTGCACAATCATAATTCATATAAGAAACCGTAACTACAGGTCTGACCAGACATTCAGTGTCTCATAACTTTGGGTACTTGATAATTTGTGCTACAAAAGTATCAAGGTTCAATCCCCAACCCTGATCACTGTTTGTTTCCACTGCAGCATTTAAATGAAGCCACACCACTGCTGGACTTCAACTTAACAGTATTCACAGATGTTCAAGGCAGACAAAGCCCACATATATCTGCAGGCATTGTATTAAGGTTATATTATATCACTGTATCCTACATCTGTAACCTTGAACAAGATGTCAGATACCATGCTGACGGGGTCAGGGAGGCAGGTATGCACTATTGGACATCCTCTGATGTATGAACTAAAGATAAAACCAGACTAAGAGTCTACGGCCATGTTAGCAGCTCAGTGAGGGTGAGCTAAAAGCTAACATCGGCATGCTAACATGCTCACAGTGAATGTTAACATGCTGATGTTTAGCAGGTATAATGCTTTACCATGTTCATTATCTTAGGTCGGTGTATTAGCATGCTAAATATTGCTAAAGCTGAAGCGGCTGGGATGAGAGTCAGCACCTCCAAGTCTGAGGCCATGGTCCTCAGCCGGAAAAGGGTGGATTGCCCTCTCCAGGTCGGGGGGGAGGTCCTGCCTCAGGTGGAGGAGTTTAAGTACCTCGGGATCTTGTTCACGAGTGAGGGTAGGATGGAGTGAAGGGATTGACAGGCGGATTGGGGTGGTGTCAGCAGTGATGCAGGCGCTTAACCGGTCCGTTGTGGTGAAAAGGGAGGTTAGCTAGAAAGCGAAGCTCTTGATTTACCGGTCGATCTACGTTCCAACCCTCAACTATGGTCACGAGTTCTGGACAGTGACCAAAAGAGCGAGATCGCATGTACAAGCAGACGAAATTAGTTTCCTCCGCAGGGTGGCTGGGCTCAGCCTTAGAGACAGGGTGAGGAGCTCGGACATCCGGGAGGGACTCGGAGTAGAGCCGCTGCTCCTCCACATCGAGAGGAGCCAGCTGAGGTGGTTCAGGCATCTGGTAAGGATGCCTTCCGGACGCCTCCCTTGGGAGGTGTTTTGTACATGTCCAACCGGGAGGAGACCTCGGGGCCGCCCCAGGACACGCTGGAGGGATTACGTCGCCCGGCTGGCCTAGGAACATGCAAGTGGCTGCGGAGAGGACTGTCTGGGCTTCTTTGCTGAGGCTGCTGCCCCCACGACCCGGACCTGGATAAGCGGAGGACGACGAGTACGAGTACGAATATTGCTAACAGCTAATCGGAATGTCTTTACTTATGAAGTCATAATTTTTTATTTTTTTTTAACCTCCAACCTTTGTTATCTTGTCCCTTCAGTATCTTCTTTTATTATTATTATTATTATTATTATTATTATTATTATTTATCAGTAGTAGTAGTAGTATTTATTTTTATTACTCTTACATCATTATTATTATTATTATTATTAATAACAATGATGATGATGATAACAGAAAAAATTGCGATAAAACAAGCTGTTTAAATGAGTCATGAAACCGCAAAATTGGAATTTGTCTCTTTTTCCAGGGTTTGTCCTTTGAACAAATGCAGTAGCCTGAAGTATTCACATCCTCCATTACAATCATTCACTGTCAATACAATACTATCACCCTAAATACAATCTCATTAACACTTCTTCAGCGTGCGACCTAAATTGACTAAATTTAGCCTTGCCGTGGGATGTAGACTCAATGAAACATACTATTAGTCTTCTATAGCTCATGTGAGCAGGCAGCAGAGCAGCAGCATGACCCATTTAGGGTTCAGTCTGTAGATTTAGTTTGGGTTAGTCATAGTCAACAGTTAAAGGGACACTACAACAACTTTAACAACATCAGCTGACTCGTCATGGTCGGTATTACTCAGGTCTGTGAAAACAGTTGAATGATGTCCTCTGTGACTCCGCAGGAGCGTTCTACAAAATCAGAAAGACACAGCTGTTTATCAGACTGGCAGGGTCTTACCAATGACTGTGTCAAGGTGCATTATGGGAAGCGTAGTATACAGTGTTTATGGAGCTACTAGGTATTAAAAGTCAGGATATCTCTGCCTCTGCTGCTTCAACATAATTGTTTTAATCTGTCCTTTTTCAGTGCTCAACCCTATGAGAGTGCCACAGTCACCTTTACAGAGTTATAATGCAAACATTAAGACGTTAAACAAAAAAAGTTTAAAAGCAACAATTAACATTTTTTTTCATTAGCTACTGATCTGACGTTCATTTCCCCAGTTAATCAATGAATCCGTGAGCCAATGATGATGTTTTAAAACTACAAATTTGGTGCGACCAACAGTCTAAAACTCAAAAATATTCAGTTAGCTATCATGTATGACAAAGAAAAGACACAAACAGTTAACTTTGAGAAGCTGGAATGTAATGTTTAGAATAAAAACAAAAATGTTTAATAAACTTATTGAATAATTGACTAATGTTTCAGCTCTAATAATCACAATGACATGAAAAGAAGGCCTCTAAAGTCTGAAGTCTAAAGTGCAGACAGGCTTTATTTGGCTACGTTGTGGCAGTTTAAGGTACGCTAAGATCTTTTCTCCCACATTGTGACTGAGCAGCTACAAATTGTCTCTTTATAGTTGTGTCTTTTAATCAGCCATCGTCCAGTTACCAGACTTTTAAACACAAAGGTTGGGACCTCTATGCACATGACTGAGAAACATCGTTTTAAAACTGTTATAACTCTTTTTGGCAACTTGTGGGCAGTTGAAACAAGCAGTCAACAAAATATTTGAAATATTATCACCTTGTTAGATTCATATGGCGAATTTATTTACAACAGCTGCGTTTACACAACCAGCTAGATCTGAAGCAACATTAGCATTCATTTGAAGTCGTGATTGTGACCATTTGATGAATCCAAGACCAACATTCACTGTATTTCAGTTTTGTTCTTGGTCTCTACCAGCTCCTGAGGGAAATACGTGGCTCTTTGGCTGCTACATGCTCCACTGTGTTCACCAGCTAACTGTGTCTGTCTGCTGTTTGCTGCTGAGCAGGTCGTGTACAGTGACTTTTTATATCTTATTCACTGATGCCTGCACCACCAGAAAACAACAGTGATGAGAGCAGTTTGCGTGAACCGAAACAGTTAAGTTGCAGGTTGGAAAAAAAAACAACATGAAGAAGGTTTAAAACTCTTTCACATTATACAGTCATGTAAAGTGTTGTTATTATAAAACATTTGATTATAGTAGGCTTATTCTAACATATGAGCAGGTAATCTCACCTCTGCGATGCACACGGGATCCTGTGGTCCACACCGGATGAAGTAAAACTCCCCCAGCTTCCATACCTGGACGGGCCCCTCGGGTTGAGCTCTGCTGCTCACTGACTTATAGAAGGCGTAGCTGCCTCGCTGGCAGGAGGGGGCACCCAACCACTGACAGAAAGACAAGACAGCACTGGTGAGGAAGTGTTAATGGCCCCTGTGTGGCTCAACAGGCACCCATGGCATTTCCATGGTTAGAGTTTGGCATTCACTCAGCTCCGGAAGAGGTTTATAAGAGTAAATTTGTGGTCTATGATCATTCTCCACGGACAGAATTAACATGCTATGGTTGACAAAAATCTTGGCTTCCTGATAAAGTAACACTAAACTAAAAATAAGGAATTAAGTAACAGATGAGGAAGCTAATATATTTTAAACCTAGAGCTGTAGCAATAACAGAAAATTTAAAAACAACTTAAAAGGAGAACAAATCATGTTTCATATGTGAGAAAACCTCATTCAGAATCACAGTGACATTTATAATAACACAGTATATCACAAGATAGGACAGTACGTTTTTTAAACAATCTAATACAGCTGTTTAAGTCATATTTCTGTCATTTATAGCAGCCTTAACCAAAAACATTTTGCACCAGCTCAAGAGCTTTGTCAGTAAAATGCCACAGCTCAACACTCTAAGAAGTCAATGAATGGTCGCCACTAGTTCAGACATGTCTCAAACCTTGAAAGTTAGAAAAGGTAAAATTAGAAATTGGTGTTGGTGGATGAATTTTACACACTGCTGCCACACCAGTAAAATTTCACAGCAGAGGAATTAATTGTTTTTACTTAAGTTTCAGAGTAAGTCTTTGTTTTTGTTTTGTCTTTTAACTATAATATGGGGGTATTAGACAGGGGCAAGGTTTAAAGAGTTCTGAATAGGTACTACAACAAACATAACACTTTGTGAAAGCAACTGACTCACAGTCACATAGATATACCAAAGCCTACTCATGCTTGTTGTGTTGGCAAATTTGACCAAAGTAGCAATGATAAAAACTGAGAACATTTACTGTATATTTTTTCTATCAGCTTGTTTTGGAAGTTCACAATATTGTGTGTTAGTTTCTTTCTTTTCTTAAGTCTTGTTTTTTATTTAACTAAAATGTTTTGTTTAGTTTCAGTTACCTGTAATAACTTTGCCTCTAAGGAGCTTTATTTCTTTCTATGCTACAAAATTCATCGTTGTCAACTTTGTTAAAATTGCAAAGCACTAAAGCTTGACACACTGTGAGGATGTTAGTGGAACATTCTAGTCACTTATTAGCATGTTAGCATGCTATGCTAGCATCGATCTTTAAAGGTGCGGACACACCAAACCGACATCAAAGAATTAGAGGCGACGAAAGCCAACTGTTCCGTCATCTACGTCGCCCTATGTCAGTCGCATTTGAACACACCACACGGACTACATCCGACGGCCAAGTGGCACAAATGTTCTGCGCCTGGGTGCAAGAGAGCGGAGAGAGAGAGTGGTACATCCTGACAGCCGAGGGGTTTCCTGTCTGTGCAGCCGAGCACCGCTAGCCGCTCCCAGCTAGCTCCGGTTTGTTGTTCAGGTTAAAGTGGGAAGAAGCAGCTGGTCTGTCGGGCAGCTGAGCATGAGTTTCACTACAGGCAGATTCACTTGCTACAGGGGCGAGGAAATAAAACCTGAACAGCCAATCAGAGTGATCTCTCTCACCGAAAAGCTCCGCCGCCGATTCAACATGCTCAATCGGCCGAAAAGCCACCAAAGTGCCGATGGTGCGGGACACACTGCAAAAACTAGGCTGACAGATGCTCACCATCGGCCTGACTTTGGACATTTTGACCTGTTGCTGGATGAAAAATCTGGATCAAATTTAATCAAATGTTAATCAACAATCAAATGAAGTGCTGGATTGTCAGAATGACATTCTGAAAAACCTTAAGTCTACATAATAAATAAAATTAGGTTTATGAGATTTATTCTCAGCTGATTTAAAAGTCATCCTCCTCTATAACTTGTTATTTTCATGCACTCAAAGGGGAAATACCTAAGAGATGAAAACTATTGAATTAAAATCTAAATACATGGAGCCAACAGTGTCCTCCCTACTTTTCTAGGGTGTGTTCAAGCCATAAATTCTGCAGAAACCACCTCTGGCATCAGCACCTCTGACGATACAGTTGCACCATCTTGCAGTATATTGAGATGTACAAACAGCACTGGGAGAAGGATATTGTAATATATTAAACAACTTGGAGAGGTAATGTTAAAAATTAACTCCTCAGACTGTTTAGCATGGCAGAGGCATATCTGCAGCCCCTGATAGTGACTCAAAATATATTCAAATATCACTGAGCTGAAAATAGTGTTGCAGCTTTTTATTCCAAATGCAGTGACGCCTGCTCTTACAAAATGACTACCAGTGTTTTACTGCCAATGATCTACAGCATTATGATGGGAAAAAAAACCCTGACAATTAAGACATGTATAAACCTGTATGATCTCAATCATCTGTGTCGCAATTCTTTTCCAGGTTACATCTGTTTAATTTCTGAACATGCGAACAAAACATATAACAGCTGATTTTCAAAAGAGCAGCTAACTTCCTGTTGTCACTGCATTACAACACAGCGGTCACTCTTCCTTTTAAACTGATTTGAAATGCCTGTGCACCCCTGTGTGCTAGATAAATAAATAAGCACATCAATCATTGAAGGGTGAATTACCAGAAATGATTCTGCCGTTTAACTTTTGCTTTCACCCAGCTGCAGAGCATGAAGGCCACATGATTCGTCATAAAATCATCAGCTGTAGTTAATCATTCAGTATCTGTTATGTATTGGAGAGGATCCAACTTGTAAATTTGTTGTTGTTCTGAGTTGTTTCCTGTTGTTCTTTTACAAGAACTAAATCCCACAGAGCCGAGACTTTCACAGTCTGAATTTGATCAAAACTTGGAGCAACTATGAAACACAAGCACTCAACTTTTAAGTTCAAAATGATTAAATAATGCGTATGTTACGTGCACAGTGTGGCAGAAAGTCATGTGACCTTCCCCCCTCAGGCCAGCTCCCATTAGAGGGTCCTGAAGTCTGACAGTTACAACTCTCATCACTGCTTTGATGTGTCAGTTTCATTCCTACAGCTACATCGCAGTGCGAGCCTTTATTACTGAAGGTATCTACATTAAAGAATATAAACTACACACCTTCATTCTATATGCATAGACATAACTGCCTTTTTTTCATTTGTAAAGCTTTGATGTTGGTATTGAAATTTAAGTACTTTTTAGTGATGCATCCATTTATCGTCCGAATATCGGTATCAGCCGATATTCTTGTTGACTGCCACCTGCATTTTGGCAAATAACATGACATTCACTGATGGCAACAAATTAAATTAAGTTAATAAGCAGTTACAAGAAGAATACAGTGACTGTTTGGCAAATGGACTGTGTGATCTCACTGTTGTGTGACGAGATTGCTAGTAGAAGCCGGCGTCCGGTCCTCCCTAAACAATAGAAAATATGTTTGGGACGAACAGAGATCTTCCCCGGGATGCCTTCAGGACAAAAGGAAGCAGTAAATGCACTATTGTTGCGTCAGAGAACGCACCCTATTGTTTCCCTGATAATGTTACATTGTGAATAACGAATCTGTGTTAAATTTAGTATTGGGTAAAGGTTAATTAAAACATCACAATGTGTTAAAATCTTGTAGAATGTAGGTTTTGGCAAGAAACTTGAATAAATACAGCTAAAGGAGAAATAGGTCGTTTTTCACTGCAATATAAAATAGATATTAGAGAGGGAAATATGACACATGATACAGGCTAAGCATTTTTTAAAGATGTTTTTCCATGTGAAAGGTTGTATTTATTCCATGAATTTGTGCTCATGCTAAAGTAGAGTAATGAAGGGCTTGATAACTTTAAAACAGTTCAGTTTTTTACAGTGTAGATTTCTTTGTTTCCCTGGTACAAAAGGGGGGTATAAATAACAAATAAATAAACAATACAAAAGCATCAGTATCCGTGTCAGCCCATAATTTCAATATTGATACCGAGTGCTTTTCTAGGAATAACACCACTAATGACATGGTACCTTTTAAATGAATGAAAGAGCTTTTCACAGCTCACCTAAATTATTCAAACATTACCAACAGCTGGATGAGAGATTTTTAACAGACGGTTCTGTCCTCATTTATCATATTTTAATTCTGCAAACTAATTGTTTGTATGTCCTTGTAAACAGAGCACTCCTGTTCAGAGAGTTACCCCTGAATAAAAAAGGTTTCAGTAATCAATGTATGTTGGTGGCAGCTAATTTGCAGCCAGTGACGCAAATTTATTACTAGGGATGGGAATCGAGAACAAGGTCCAAATTGTCAGATCCATCAGAATTGTATGCCTCCGAGCTTATCAGTTCCTTTAGATCTTCTGGCAGTTACGCATTGCAAAACTATGTCAAACTCATACATCTACGCTGCTGGACACTTGCAACAAGAAGGAGTCATTTCATTTTACCAAGAAAGATGATTTCAGTGCTGCTGTACTGTCTGTGAAAATAACCATTTCAAGTGAAGGAGGAAACACCCGTAAAATGCTGAAACATTCCTTCTTAGCAACATGGGCTTATATTCCAGAAAGTCAATGTATTTCACACTCTACGTTCAAGTACTATGACATTTCCAACCAAGCATTACATCCATTTTCCAAAGGTAAATATCCTATGTTATATTGTTATATCAATAAAATCTGATCAATGTCCATCCCCTCGTATCACTTCCTGTAAGTGCTTTATAGCAAAAGTTGTGATGCTTCCTCATTTCGTGAAAGGCTTTTGCTTTTGAAACTGTGTGTTGAGTTTGTATTAATGGCAGTAACTCTTCAAAAAACAACTTGTCTGCCGCTCAGAGCTTTGTCATGTCGATGTGTTGGGCTCAGATTTGGGCAGTTAAAAAAATGCTTTAAGCAGCTGCTGTCCATTTTGATTTGCTGAAAGAAACCCAATGTAATTTCTGCCTAATTTATGAGTTTGAAAGTTAGGGCTGCAGCTATCAATTATTTTCAGCATCAGTACATACGTTTCTTTTTATCATTTAGTCAATAAAACGTCAGAAAAATGTCCCTGACAAGTTCCAAGAGTCCAAGAGTCCAAGATGATATCTTCCAGTCTCTTGCTTTGTCCAATCAACAGTCAAACTCTAAGGTATTATATTTATAACAAAAATGTTTCAAGGGAAAATGTTTGGTGCTCTTGTTTAATTAATGATTTAACCATGTTAATAAATTACCAAACTATTATTACTTAATTTTTTCTTAATATTTTTTAAGCACTGGTCCACAGACGGGCTTACTTTCTTGACTTCTTCCCAAATATCTTCTTTTAGTCTCATTTTATAAAACCTCCTCATTATCATATCACAAAATCAAATCATAACTACAAAAGCTCTGATAACAAAACACAACAAAAGTTACTGCAATTCTGTCAAGAATTAAACTAAATTTCATGAAAAATACTGTAATTGTGTTTCTGCTTTCACTTCTATAACTGACAAATGTGACAAAATTCCAAAATCTTTATTTTCTTCACAGAGCTGACACTGGTGCAGTTTCCTTCCCAGTAAAATAAAATCTTGGTCTTCTACTTCAAAGACTCTGATTGAATCTTGTGTTATTAAATGAGCGTTTAGAAGTATTTTGACAGACACCGCAACAGCAGTATGACTAGCTTCATCTGCACACGAGATAGTGGGTGTTCAGTGACTAAACCTCCATTTTCATTTTTCCAGTTTATACCTCCATTTCAAGATGGATGTTTTGACACTGTGGTTTTTTTTCTCCTGCAACTGCTTTTTTGTTGTTTTTTGGTTCAGGTACAAATGAATTGAGAAAAACAACAAGGGAATATTTTAGAGTTTTAAATTGTGAGAATCTGGCTGCATGCAGGTTTATAATCATACTTGACTATTAATGCAGCTTCTTGTTAAATTAAGTGAGGTAGTGTTAAGACAACATTATTCATCTCAGTTTCCCTCAATGATCTGAAGAAAAACGTCAGTGTTGCTCTTAATTCTGCACAAACAAAGGCAATTAAAACATCTAGAGATCTAATAAGTAGCTTTTACAAACGAATTAATTTGACAAACAACATTTCCAAACTCAAGAATGAACTTTCACTTTATATGATGTATTTGGATAAAAGAAAATAAGAAGAAGAACGTTTAAAAAATAATAATATAAATAATAAACTAAAATTATAAAAAATAAAAGTAGGAAAATTAGCTAATTGGCAGAAAATTAAGCTTTGTTTTACCAACAATCCAAAACCAAAAGATACTCAGTTTAGCGTTATACAACTGAAAAAAAGTATCAAATGATATTGATTGATTATTTCAGGGTTTAAAAAACATCAAATATTCTCTGCATCCAGCTTCTTTTCTGTTTTATATCACTGAATATAAAACAGAATTTCTTTGAGGCTTCGATTGTTTGTCAAGCAAGAACCATTTACAGATGCCATCTTGGACTATAGGAAAGTGGAACAGACAAATGTTCATACATTGATCACCGCGTTATGGAAACAGTTGTTAGAAGCAGCCCAAACACATTCAACATGGTTTCTTTTTAAGTAAATATACATCACAGCTAAATGGACTGGTCAAGTTATCAATTCTACTATCGAAAGTAGACGTATTGGCAACAATTTTGATAAATCAATTCAATGTCTTTAGTCAAAGAAAACTACTGCTCTGGTTCCAGCTTTTCTGGCTGTGTTTATCCTCTAAACTGAGCATCTTTGGATTTTGGGGAAATAAACAAGCAATCTAATGACATCACCTTGGACATTTGTAAACACTGACGCATCCAGCATTTTGTCTTACAAAGGCACTGCTGTCAGACAACCTGTTGAATACTGCACAATAAGCTGCTATATTTAACTTTTCGTTAATACTCACTTGCAATAGTTCACATGCAAAGATTTCAAGCTGTCTGATGGAATAATAGGAAAAACTCCAAAGGAATTCAGTGACCGCAAACTCCTGCCAATGCCAAATGCCCTATTTCATAATGTTAACAAAACTAGAAAAAAAACTATTTGTGTAGCATCTCAATGATTCAGATACGCTCGAAATTTTCTTTCTTGGCCCATTCCTAACCCTTCCATCAAGTTTCATGAAAATCGGACCGGCAGTTTTTCTGTAACCCTGCTGACAAACAAACAAACAACAAGCCAAACTGAAAACGTAATCTCCTTGGCGGAGGTAATAATTGACCTATTAAATGATAATGACAATAATCGTTGGCTGCAGCCCTAAAATACAGTAAAAAGTCAAACTTGTGCTTTCTAAAAATGTCAGATATTTAAAAGGCTTAATGGCTATTAATAAGGTGTTAATGATCTTTCTGTCCCCAAAATGGCGGATGTGCCATTTGGCAAAAATTAATCTCATGCAGAGCTCGTCTTTATTTAATCTACAGCTCAATTTACATGGAGCTTCCTGTGTGTTTACACTCTGGAGGTGATGAGGAGCACTTGATCTGTCTTACCTCACAAGCAGCTAATGTTCACTGTTTGTGGGTGTTTACACGGCTTGAACAATAAATCGAGCACACCTCGAGTGGGCTCATACATCTGAAAGCCAATACTGCCTCTGCTGCTGCTGTTGCTGCTGCTGGGTGGATAAACCTGCAGCTTTGATTTCACTGTTTTGTAAGAGGAAGTGTGAGGAGCCCCGAGCCTGTGACACTCCTAGCAGTTTGTGGAAAAAGAGCTATAACATAAAACTAAACACACCTTAGAAATGGAGTTTTTCGTGATTCCAAGGCTGTTTTAAAGCTGCGAGAGGCCTGATGGCGTGTCACTAAAATGGTTACCTTTTACCCAGACTAGCCAGACTTTTTTTAACACACAACACCTTCTCTTTCTTGTAATCTTTAAGTACATGACCTAAATAATAATCTCTGGACAGTGAGCTGCCATTTTGGATCCTGAGACACAGCTTTAGTCAGCAAGCAGTGTGTGTTATCATTTACAGATAACCACAACATCCACATCCAGTTCTCATTCTGAAAATGAAACAATGTGAACTTATTTTCACTCTTATTGAGTGCATTTTATTAAAAATATTTTTGTTACTTTTTTTTAAATAATGACATTAAGATGTTAAACAATAAGAGACATAAAAATAATCACCACCTTGTTTCAAATTTGGATTACATTTACTTGACAGTAGATCATGTTTCTGTTTAAACCCTCCAAACCAACAGCCACATCTGACTAAAGTTTCAGTTCAGTTTTTTGGGGCTTTAAGTCAAGTTATTTAGGTCAAGGTTAGAGTGAGATTGAGCAAAAACATGGCATTTGTTTTTGTATAAACAGTTACTAATGAAGTCCAGATAAAGAACCAAAGTCTTGAATCATTGCACTGCACGCAAACCTGCCGATTGCTTTCTCTATTAATTGACTGTTTAAGTCAATAAAATGTATGAAAATATTAAAAAAATATCCAAGATGACTTCTTTAAATGTCTTTTTTGTCCAACCAATAGTCCAAAGCCTAAAGATGAGAAGATTAGGAGACAGAAACCTGGCAAATATGCATTAAAGGAAGCATGACATACAATTTTGGCATATTTTAAAAAACCTACTTACTACTGCTACAACTTTTTCTATAAATTTTGTTTCCCTTCAGACCAGGCAGAACCTTACAATATCCCAACGATCACACAGGACTTGTGGACGCATGATAGTGTCAATGTAAAAAAAAATTGAACACATTAATAGATAAGTCTGGTGTTAATCTATATTTTTCTTTTTGTTGAACCCACAAAAAGCCCAAAGCAAAAGTGTGCTAGCCTGCTATGCAGCCCGTCAGACCTAATTCTTTGAAATGGCTCACAAATACACGCCTTCATTTTTTAAAAGGCACACTAATTTAGGAAATAGTGCATTCGTTTGGGACTATTTGCAGCGGTGGATTAATCCACGCTTGGTGTTCTGGTGAGTATTTGTGGCAGCAGGACAGTGTATGTGGGACTGAGTGATGCACAAACATGTGATCCAGAGCAGCCATGTGGTTCATTGATGTGTATTTATTAGTTTTTGGACGACAGTGGAGCTGTATGGCAAACAAGAGTACGATTTATCAGGCTTTTTCAGGCAATACTTGTTAGTAGCTACGTTCAGTATTTTGTTTTGTTTTTCGGGTCCTTTCGTGTTGACAATGAGAGAAATGTAGAATATCACCAGACTTCTCCTTGAATGCAATCTGCTTTTCACTTTGTAATAAATGTATAAATTCAAATATAATCTGAAAATGTTAAAATGGATTTACGACAAAACAAAATGCACATCCAAGATGTTTTATGTGCAACACAGCAGACATGATGTTCCAGCTTTTACGGCCCTACAAGAAAACACTGCTGCCATGAAAATGCTGCTGGTTTTCTGACACTGAATCCATCATGCAGCCTCTGGTCCTCTGTAATCCCCTGTTTGGAGTTAGAGGCGAGAAAAGACTGAATTACAACAGCTTAACATGAAACATAATATGCAGCCCCACAGCTGCAACATACAAGCTGCAAATGACCCTTAATATTAAATATTTCTCAGCGCTGAAACAAGGCAGTTATTACTATTTAAAGTTTGTCTTATTTGGACCTACAGCTCATGATTATTTTCATTATCAAAAAATCTGCCAATTAAATGTTTTGACTATCAAACATTAGAATATAGGAAGAAATAAAGACAGAAAAATTAATGATTTCGTAGACCCCAAGGCGACATCTTCAAATGTTTAGTTTCGTTTAACGAACAGTCTGACACTTAAAGATGTTCCGCTTAAAGCTGCAACGATTAGTCGAATAAGTAAGTGGATATAAAGAAAATAAATTGGACACTATTTTAATAATTGATTTGTCAATTAACTTGTCTTTGCTCCTCTTCTAAAACTTCTATGATAGCATGATTGTAAACTCTCTTTTGGACCATTGGATGGACAAAACAAGATATGTCAAGATGATGTCTTGGGGTTTGGGAAATTTCATGGATCATTTTTAGCCTGACAGTGTCACATCAGCTTGCAAATGTGAAGTAGTATCTCTTCATTTTTGATTTCTAAGAGGCAGTATCAACGGATTTTTTTACATGTGAGGTAGCACTGAGTGACCAGACTCAAAAGGCGAGACTTCATGCAAAGCAAGTAGGAAAGAATAACACCTTAACACCTTAAACACACTGCAGCGTGCAGAGATGAGCAAGTATTTTATAAGTTGGTGTGTTGAACATCAACTAAAGCTGTAAAGCGCAGTTGACTCTTCTTCTTTTAACAAAAACATTCATTTGATTTTAATACTGATGCAAAAGTGGCTTCCAGATTAGCTGCAGCCATCTTGGTTGTTTTCGAAAATGCCTCAACGGCACTACTCCTTACGATCATCGTCTAAAACACGCACCATATTAGATAAACTACTGAGATTTCATTGGCCCAGCACGTCTCAGGCCGCTGGATATCTTTCCAAAGCGAGGGGGGATAGACGCAACTGTCTGGTTCCAAAGCAAAATGTTTTTCATTTTCTGGTCAAGACAAGTAATTGACTAGTCAAGAAATTAAATGGCAGAACAGTCGTTTGTTATGTTCTTTATATTAACTAATAATCCTCACATTTTAGAAACTGGGAGTGGATAATATTTGGCATTTATGTATGAAAAAAGAGACAAGTGAAATATCAGTTATTCGTGTTGCAGTTATAGTTGCAGATTAATTTTCTAGGGCTCTAATCAACAGGTTGAGTAATTACTTGTGATGTTTATTTAAATGTCAAATAAAATTAATAGAATTTCCATGTCACTGAGGTGCCAAAAAATGATGTTTAGGGTGGCAACTAATGATTATTTTCATTACTGATTGACTGATTGATTGATTGATCATAACATGCCCCAAAACTCTCAAAAGTGCTTATGAAAAGATTCCAGTTTTGTCAGAACGACAGTCCAGGGTGCAAAAATATTCAGTTAACTAAAATAATAAACCAAGAGTAGCAACAAATTCTGTTTTAAATACATGAAAAATCATCAGATTAGTTGCAGTTTAATTTTCTTATAATACCGCTAATTAAATAATTGTTGCACTTCTAATGTTTAAGTGAAGCATGACTGAAGAGTTTTAAGGGCGTGAAAGATTTTTCATATGTAGTGAATTAAAATAAAGCAGGCAGAGGTCACATTCACCGTATCCACATAAAATAAAAAGCCTACTGTACTGTATAAGCTCAGGGTGTATCCGCCTATGCAGCTGCTATCCATTTACTCATGATAGATGGGTCATAAAGATTCACAAAATAAATGCACATACTGTATTAGCTGCTCTTTCTGCACCAGAAATACTCTGCTTCTAAAACAACCAGTCGTCCAGCTCTCCTGCCTGCCTCTGTCGCCCTTCACCTCCCGCCTGCTGCCTAAATGCAGAATATTCTAAAATTCTCACTCCTGTGTTGATCATCCACAACCCCCACCCCACCCAGCACACCCTCCCCCACCCAATACCCATAACCCACCACAGGCAGAACCTCCTCCCACCCTCCCCCACCCGCTGTAGCTCTGCAGACCAGCTGCAGCAGGCCCAGGATCAATTTTTAGAAAGATACTGAATAAATGTCACAGCAGAAAATATACATATCAGCTATACACAGCGACATCAATACCACAACAATTAAAAACAGGCCGCCACAAAACCTAATGCAGTGGCGTAATGTTTAATTACGTCACTATGAAGTATCACAGACACACTCTAAACTAAGGCCCTGTGGGAAAACTGTAGGATACTAAAAACACTGGTGAAAATCAACACCAAGCAAGACGAGCTCACCATCACTCAGATACTTTCTGAGTCCCTACAGGAACATTATATTTGAATTAAAAGAAATATGACAGTGATACAACTTAAAGACTACGACTAAACAGACAAGGTCACTGTTGAATGTCATACTCAGTCTATATCCTGCTATAGGAAGTGAAATAATCGAGCCACAGGAGGATGAAATCAAACACAGAGTCCCTGTGAAACCATAACAAGACTCTGATAACGATACAGGGAGAGAAAAAATCACAACAGGGCATCTCAGACACAATATAAAGCCCATATAGCAAGATTAAAAGAAGACCGCGTGGAATAAAGTCATTAAACATGCTGCAAGTCCCTAAAGAATTATCCTAAAGACACTATAGGACTAAATAATCATTAAATATTCACTGCAAACTCAGGACTAAGTCCCTGAGGTACATTTTAAGTCCATAGGAAAATATTAAATTTGTATCTTAGAGATAAATGAGTGATTAATTGAGATAAAGTGCCTACAGAGTAACTCTATATACTCATGAGTGAGTCACAGAGATACTAAAAATGTGCTATAAATATACTTTATAAAACTGTTCAAAGTATTAACATTTAATTTGATAAATCCCTGCTGAATATCCTAACGGCAGTTTTGCCGCAACTATAGCCGAACTTTTTAGGAAATATTATAGTTATACACTGGGATAAAGAATACCAGAAAATATTTTGTGTGAGCACATAGAGGGATATTTTAGATGTTTTTAGGGATAATTACACCACATGCAATAACAAGAGGACTATAATTAAGTAAGAATAAAACAATATTGAGTACTATAAACGACAAATTGGTCCCTAAGTGATTTTTATACCTTATTTATAAGTATATAAGTTGAAATAAAGCGAAAGAATAAAACAAATTTAGCCTAAAATCACAGTTTCGCTCCACAGACACGATGTTAACCCCTGTAGGTTTACTCAAGATAATTTTAAGGACTGCAAATACCACAAAGCAAAATATATTGTCCAGTGATTCATAGTTTTTTTCTGACCTGTTGTACTCGTCGACACTATGAGAATTAAGTGAGAATCAAACAGACATTAGAAGAAGAATAAAAGGAACATTAAAATATTTTCTTGGACGAAGACGAAGAATGAATGGAGCAAAGTAAGATAAAACTCACCATTAAGCTCTACACACGCAACATAAACCATGATAAGTATATTCTGGTAATTTGACACATTATAGTAATTTTATAGGACTAAGACTACAATTATGCCAAATGAAGTTGATTATTGATTACTCCATTGATTACTGTGAGCCACACTCTAATACTTAAGCAGTATTAGACGTGATAAAATAAGATTATGATAAAGTCTAATACACCATTGAGTAATGCAGACATAGTATTAAGAATATTAAACCAGTTATTGATGGGATGATTGAAATATTGTAGGCAAGTATGAAGGTATGATAGTAATACTTCAGCAAAAGGATACCATAAGTTCAGTTACAGCGCCACTGTACGCCCCTATAGTGACACTGTATGATATTTTAAGGATCATTATACTCAGTGACACATAAAGGAAAACAATTATGTATGATCGGAGCAATATTCAGTTCTACTGACAAACTATTCACAGGTATCTGAATTTAAGTTAATATTATAAGGATATTTAACAGCTATACGTACACAAACACACAGGCCCATGTGTCAGGATTATTAGAGCAGCCTATTAATTCAGGATACAGAATACACTATATCAAGTCAGAGCAAAGCCATAAAGTTATAGAGCTGCAACTTATTATTTGAAATTTGCTTTTTTTGTTTGACCGAAAGTTCAAAACACAAAAATATCGCATTTATTATCATGTAAAAGTAGTTAAGCAGTGAATGTTCACATCTGATAAGGTGGAACCAGAGAATTTGGGGCCGTTTTGCTCAAAAAATGGTTCATTGATTGTCAAAATTGTTACCCATTTACTTTTCGTACCTCACCTGTTCAATCATTAGTTTAAGGTCTAGTTATTTGTAGGTATTTCAGCAGGACAAAACCTCTACTTCACTACAACAAAGTTAAATAAATTCACTATTCAACTCACATTTGAAAAGCTGGGATTAGAAAATTTGAGGTATTTTTGCTTAAAATCAAAATCAAAAATTTGACTTGCTCCAGTTATGTGTGCGTATATAAGCAAGGAGAAATAATACAACAAAATAAGACTAATGTCCTGTAAACTCAAATTAGAGGAAGTGGAACTAAGGAATTTGGGCATTTTTGTTTAAAAAATGATTAATTGATTATCAAAAAAAATCATTAAAAAGAATCAACTAATCTTTAAAGCCTTTAAGCACTTGTTATATACAGTGTATATATATCAAAGCCTATATTAGCTTATACAAATGTAAAAGCAGGAAAAGCAAAGAAACATACGACATCACAGTGAGATCAAGTTACTGTTGAGCTTTGCAGACACAGTTTTAGCCCCAGAATGATTACACATATATTTAACTTAAATTATAGACAGACCAAATGATAAGTGTTACCATCAAGTGAGCAGAGTGTATCATAAACATACTATTATGCACTATAGGAGTGTTATATGAATATCTTTTTTTTTTTTTTTTGCAGCCCTGGGGGAGGGCCAGCTGAAGCAGTGCTCCAGCCTAGCGGTGGAAACGAGGCAGGGCTGAGCAGGCAGGAAAATAAAAGCCACATAATATAATCTGAGCACTGAGAGGCAGCCCTCTGTCTAAAATGTGAACACACACACACACACACACACACACACACACACACACACACAGAATTTTAAGATGGAAACCCTTAATCTGCACCCTGCCTACGTCAGTTCTCGTGATATTTCTGGGAATAATGCAGTGAGATATTTTTTTTACACAGTTTTCAGTACGGGAAGGAAGAGGGGGGGCTCCGACGAATATTAATAATAAAATGTCTCCTGCTTTACACAATAAATAAATAAATTAAATCCAAACACAGTCTACACAGTATTGACCTTGGGTATATCCTGTTATTCAAAAAGCTCACAAGTTCACCACTGGGAGAAAATCTCCCAATACTGCAATAAATTAATATTCAAAACAGAGATATTATAAAAATATACTGCCACCACTGGAATATTAAATATATCCCACGCCACACATGAAGGATTCCTGTCAAAATAATGTTTTTATTTCGACTAAAAGCCCACATTGCTCAAGCTGTGTGTCCTCTGGATGTTTCCTGGGTTTTTTAAGCAGGACTAATCTTCGCTATTTCAAGTACACAAACTCCACATTTCCCCTTCACACACACAATATTAACATTCCTCCTTAAACTGTGGCAATTACGCCGGAGACAAAATGTCGGGAGGGATTTGATAATAATATCAATATGCTTCCTATTATAAGCAACATTACTGCTGCTCCACCTAGTCTCTGCCGAAAAAAATATTTCAATCTTTAATATCACGTCGGTGTGGAAATTAATTTGGCGAGTCTGCGTTCAAATATGAAAAAATGTCGATGCAACGACTCGCTGCTAGCTAGTTTTTGTTAAAAAGGTGGACTAGCTTAAAAGTTTCCTGATATTTTCAGGCAGGCAAACGGCCAGAAAATTTAATTTTATTTAGCTAATGTGTTGTTAGTGTGGGTGGGGGTTGGTAGCCAGAGGAGAAGCTGAGACTGTCGACACGACACACAAAGAAATTAATCATTAACACGGCGAAAATATCAGAAATATTAAACTGGAATTTAACGGCTGAGTCTCCGATATCAAACGAGGCGACAGCTCGGCGTCAGAGCCGATTGTTTGTCCGTGAAAATACAAATATCAGCGATTTATTTTCCAGCTCTGGAGGAAAAAAAAGTTGAGCCTGGTTGAATAAAGTTGTAATTGCAGTCAGAGCAACTCTCGGTGGCTGGGTTTGGTTGATATGGGAAAACAATCAATACGACATGGTCAAACTAAATGAAATAAAACGCGATATTGGGCTTCAATTCTCAACCACACACGGTTGAAATATTCCCCACATCAACAGGTCAGAAACGCGGCCGGGTGCAAGTGATATTAATCGACATTTATTTGGAAATTATATCGGCTTTACCTGTATTGCATTGTGCTCCATTGCAGTCCTGCATTCCCTCTCTGAGGCCCCTCTCCGGTTACACCGCCGGGACTCGCCGTCACACAAACAAACGCACCAGCAGAAAAAAAAAAGAGGCTGTTTTTTTTTTTTTTTTTTTTTTTTGGTGTGTGTGTGTGTGTGTGTGTGTGTGTGTAAATGGGACAGGATCTAGGTGTGGCCAAAGTTTGCCACAGAGTACAACTTAATGTTAAAGTCACAGTGAAACGGCAGTTGAAGCATCTTTAGCTTCAGCGGTGTGACGTATTTCCGTGTTACGCGGCACGTGTGGGCGGCGTTTACAGGCGAGAGGGGTATAAATCAAATCTGGCAAAATATCATCACAATTGCGAAAAAAGTGTCTGTAGTGTGTGTGGTGTGTGTGTGTGTGTGTGTGTGTGTGTGTGTGTGTGAATGTGTAATATTTATTGTCTTGGAATAATTCTTATATATGTATATTTTTTTAACTCCCATTGACATATAGTGGAGCAGAAGCACAATGTGGCATGAGAAGTTAAGTAGGCTGAGTCCTACAAGTTTGCCCTCCCTTAAAGTTGTACTTGAGTGCAGTAGGAGAATATTACACCACTGTTTTCTGACCAAATCTGATTTTTATAAATGCAAACCAGCCTATACTGTAGAGATGGGATTATGGCTCTTTGAGGGGAGCCGGATCCTGGTGAGCCGTTCCTTTCAAAAAAACTGGCTCATTTGACTGATTTTTATATTTATTCAGTTTTAAGAGTAACTCATTTTATCTTGGAAATAATCACTGGGAGGTATGATGGGGTGAGATTTGGAACAAAATAATACAAAATTAGATATGCCACCAATATCTGAGTTTGAATTATTCTGAAATATTGATTATAACCTCATTTGACATGTGTGGACTAGATTTTAAAGTCTCTCAAATATTCCACAAGGTTGCGCCATGTCACTCTGCTTTGACAGTGACATCACTATTTTGGATTCAACACTTACAAATAAACTTTAAAAAACAAAGCAGGCTACAATGGATTTTGCTCAGGGGAGGAGCACACAGTGATATTACAATAAAAAATAAAAAAAGAACGGTTTCCAGCTGCGACTCGTTCGTGTTAACAAGCCGTTCAATAGAATCGGTTCGTTCGTGAACGTCACAACACTACTATACTGTAATGTTTTTTACAAAAGAGGTCAAACCATATCCTCCTTTCAGAAATATTTAATTTAGATTAAAATAAAAAGCAAATATTCACGTTTGAGAAGCAAACTGAGCAAACTGATTTAGGGTAAAGTCACTCATGCGCGAAATTAACGAGTATTTCCCACTTCCATTCAGTGCCAGCGAAGGGGCGAATAAAACGCTCACTTTCAGCAGCACAGCAAAACCACAAAGTTGCATCATGTGGGATACACCTTGGGTGAACTTTGACCAGCGACGTCGTAGCCTCCAGCAGCAGCCTCGCCTAGAGGTAGCCTAGCATGTGTGTGGTTGACCCCACTCGTCTGTCCTTGGCTGTTTTCCAAGCGCTGATATTGTAGGCTTTGAGAGACGCTGCCTGGCTGCCAGTGAGTCAAGAGAAAATGAAAAAAATATATCAATAATATAATTTTGGCTGTATTTAAAGGCAAGGTTGCTAACGTTCATTTGTTAGCTCGGAAGCTAGCTTTCCATGTGCATCACATCCTGGCCTCACAGAAGGTGCTAATTTGACACAGTGGCCACACATGGATGTATTAAGAGACATGGATACAGTGCTGGACCCCATTCATTCCTATGAAAAGTTGCTCAGTGGCCAGTGAAGCCAAAAACAGTTAACTGTCACGTATAAAATTACCTGGACGATCAGCACTGCTTCAGCATCGTTGGGCCCAGAGATCAAGCGCACCAGGGACTTACACCAACCAAGCAGCTAGCTCCTGGTTTAGCGCTCTGCTAACTTGAATGGGGATAAAAAAATATATATTGTGTGATTCTTCTAGACTTTCCAAATGTTACTGGAGTGAATGGATAAAATCCCATGCAAAATTATTCGTTTCACCATTTAGTTTGTTGACATTTAAAAAGTCTAGAAGAGCTGCATGATTAAATCATTTTATCCCAATTCAAGTTAGCAGAGCGCTAAACAGGAAGTTAGCCATTCGGCCTGTGAGAGTTAGTAGCCACTACACCAGCCAAGACTCTGCTGCATTTGCTCTGTGAGCCCAAAGACGTAGAAGATCCGTGTGGTTTTACACCCAAGAAATCAAACTTTTTTTGGCTTAATGCGCCACTGAGCAACTGTTATGGTTAAACTGGGGCCCTGCCACAGGCGCCTGAACAATGGAGCAAGTGGAGCAAATGCATCCTCGTTATTCAATTAGGGGGAGCAACGTTATGGTTTTGTGACCCCACTTTTTTCCTCTTTAAAAATAAATATCCTCATACAGTCCCTGCAATCAGGTGATTGTATTTAAGCAGCCCATGTCAATAATATCAATAATAATTTTACAACTGACAAAAACAAGCAGGCCAAAAAAGCAAACATATTTTTGGACCGATCACAGAGCTGATCGATTAGAGCAGCAGTGCAGTGAGAGCTTCTCCTCAAAGCGCCAAACTGGCTGAATTAACAGAACAAGAGTGACTTCTTCAGACCTTTGTTTTAGTTTCAGTTTTAGTCAGACTTTAGATGGAATCCTATTTACATACAAGGACGGTGATGTACAAGATATCTGTCCTTTCACGCAGCCGCTCTGCGCTGTGCTTTCATTATTGTTTACAGTGGCAGATTCAGTGATTTTGGGGGCCTGGGACCCCAGACAAACAGTCTTACTTTATTATCACCATTTCTCTAATTGGGAATGTTGGTCAGCTATTGACAGCTGCAGAACAAGGAGCCAAAACATCTTACTTAAGTAAAACTATTAATTGCACAGCAAAAATTGAAGTCCTGCAGTCAGGTGTTGTGTTATTAGCACGATGTATTTAAATTTACTTACAGTTTGTTCAGGGTGAAGCTTTTAATTCTTATATAATCCTGAAAACGTAAATAATAAAAATAACGCATCGTTTTATGAGTACAAATCTGAATCTGCAACATAATCAGTAGCATTTATCTGTCAGATAAATGTAGTGGTACAATGGTTTTGCCTTTTTAAGGAAGCTTTGTACATTATTTTTGGGTACAATGAGTTAGAATAGTAACATGAGTCAGTAGCTTTCATATCTGAATATCCTAACAGGTCTATCAATGCTTGGGTCCTCTCAGCTGGGGGCCACACAGTAAACTCCACTGTGATTATTGTGATTATTCTCTTATTTTCTCATACAGGGTCCACCCAGTTATTATGCTGTTCTCTACACCATCAATCTAACTAATCTAGGCTGGTGCAGGTGGTGTAGAAATTCAGGAAATTTATTTATAATTACATACAAACCCCCCCACCAATTATGTGTCTCTCCAAGTTTGCTTCCCCCATTTTATATCATCATGAGGGATCCATGGGCTCCACCTCAGATGCTGTAGGTCTCTTCACACATCCACGGTCACATCGGCACAGCTCACATTCAATATGAATATCGCCTCGGCATGTGTGATCGAGCCCTTATGTTGCAAATTATAAAGTCTGTTTTTTTTCCATTTGAAAGATAAATGTATTAAATGTTTTATTATTATTATGTTATGTCTATTTTAGACTGTTCAGTAACATTTGTGTCTGTAATGGGAGCACATTCTGTCAGCACAGCGTGGGTTAAAAATACTGTAGAGAGACACACATCAGCCTGTAATGACAGCATCCAAACACTGGGTCTAAAAATATGCAGTCTCCTTTACAGCTGCCATGTTCACACACACACACACACACACACACAGAGTCATTGTTAAACGCTAATAACAGGTTTTATGTCTCCAAGTATATCCCTGGAATTAAGCTTTAATTACGATATCCAGATAGTGGAAGTACGTGTGGGAATATGCAGCTTAAATATTCATTTACATTCATAATGAAACTCATAACCATGACAACAAAAGATCAGGCTGTAATTCATGTCTGCAATGTATGAAATTACTGGGTGTAGCATTCAGATCCTTTACACAAATAAAAGTACCAATACCACACTATAAACATACTCCATTACAAGTAAAAGCACCGAATTAACATGTTTCCAAGTAGTAAAAATTTAAAGTAAGTAATACTGGCTGAATGTGCTTTAGCTTTCAAAAGAAAAGTACTCATAGACAGAATGCCCCCAAGCAAGACTTATTATGTAAATCATTTTATTGCTGATGCATTAATGTCTGCAGAGTCAGAAGAAGTACAAAGATCCTTTAGTTAAATGAAAAGACGGTATAAAAATACACTGTTACAAATGAATGTCCTTCATTCAAAAGCCTGCCTTAGTAATAGTTCAAAAGTATTATCAAGTTAGTGTACTTAAAGTATCATAGTACTTATAAGTTCTTATCTGGGCCATATAGATAAAGATATAGATCACTGTTGTAGATTAAAAAGTACAATATTTCCCCTTAACCCTTCCAAACCTTTCTTAGACTGCTTTCAAACGTTTTTCAAAAATATCTAAACCTTTGAACTCTGAGCAAATCTGCCCGATTTTCTTCAAAAACATGAAGAAAAAAAGGTAATAAGCAACTTTGCAAGAAATGTCCTACAAATTGCAAGAAAACAGAAGATTGAGAGCATAGAAATTGCATAAATACTGATAAAAACAATAATTAGAAATAAGCTGGGAAAAATGTCAAATTTTTTTGCAAATTTTTAGTTAATATTCTTGTACTTTTACTACTTTTTTGCCAAGTTTAAGGGGTTTTTGGACTTTATAATTTTTTGCCAATTTTCAGGTACATTTCTTGTGCTTTTTTTTTTTTTTTTTTGCTAATTTTCAGGTAATTTTCTTGTTCTTTTTAATAATGTCTTCTCATGATGCTTCTTCCCATGTTTTTAACGGAATTCAAGACAATTTTCTCATGTTTCAAAGGGTTAAAAATGTAGTGGAGCACAAAACAAAGCAGCAGATGGTGGTAATACTGAAGTACAACTGCTCTACCTCAAAACTGTTCAGTAGTACATTACTTGAATAGTTATTTTCCACCACTGAACATGTAAAAAGCATTTCAAAGTTCCAGTTAGTAGCGGTGGAGCCACATTTAATCGTATTTCATAAATGGATCATATGTTTTGTGTGAATTATTTTTACACTGTAAAGCAACTGTGGTTGTTCTATAAATGTATAGATGCAGCTCTGAAATGTGGTGACGTAGCAGTATAAGTAGCAAAAATACATACAATACATACAATACATAAGCAAGTTGTACCTACTTAATGTAAATACAGTAAATAGTTATTAGGTTGTGTTGTATATAATTAATGTACACTGCCTATAATGTATACTTGCAATGATTATCTGGTTCCAAAGACCTAAAATATAAACATCACAGGCTTAGCATATAAGGAATTTATCAACATTATTACATCAGTAACAGACGTGAGCAAAGCTGTAAATAAAGACTGTAAATATACAGTATAGGCTAAAACATCAGAAGTGACGAGGTACTAATTTTTTTTTTTTGTTTGGCTCTGCAATGAGTGCTTTTTATTCACTAGTACTTCTTTTTTGTGTATTGCTAGTCCAAATGCAACTGTATCCATAATTTGTTGTTTTTCTGATGCTGTTCAAGGGTTGTTTACATCAGTAATCTTTGTCAGCAAGGGAGTAAAACAGGCCTCAATCAGTCAATATCCCAATACAGCCTACATGCTCCAGTAACACATACATTCTTATGTATAAGAATCAGCCATAAAAAGGCAACATAACCATAACTAATAAAACTCTGCTCACTTATCTTTACTTCTTTGTGAAATAAAACAAACTTTGACCTTTTCAGGCCTCCAAACACGATGAATTGCTCTTTTATTGAACGGCTGGATCACAAGACAAAAAAGGCTGGACGGTTTGTGGTTTGTTTTTGTTTTTTTCAGATGAAATTGATGTAATGAAGATAAACTCATCAAGTCCCACGAACAAAAAGAGGAAAAATAAAATAATGTTGAACACAACGAAACAAATCAAACTGTCTGATGGGTTTAACCTGCAGCTCACCACATAGACGGGAAGCAGGGGGAGGGATGTGGCAAAAACAGGAAAAATATTTATTTATATGTTGCATCCTGATAGAGGTAGTCATCAGTCCAAAGAGACAAAGAGTTAGCTGGCTTTTTGTTCAGAGTTAGCGAAGTTGGCAAAGTCACTCTGAAGTTGGGACCTGTGACACATTTCCTGTTCAACTAATATTGAACCGCAAAGTCTCATTTTATTTGTTTCAACACAAGTTAAACATACAGCAAGTAAAATGTTCAGTAAATGTAACAGCTCTGTTGTAAGGCAACTTTGACAATGCTAAGCTAGCAGTTCCCCTCTGCTTTCAGTGTTTGTGGTAAGCTAAGCTAACCACATCCTGGACGCAATGATGTTAGCCTTCTCTTCCAACACAAGGTCAGATACACAAGGTATCAGATATGACATATTTTTTGGAATATTATTACAGCTGATAAAGAAGGAGCTCATTTTAGCACTCTTTAGGGCACAGATCTTCAGACATGAGCAAAGTAAACACTGGTGAATATTTGCTTCCTGTATTTTCCATTTGGTGCGAGCGAAGAGGTGAAAAACATTCGCACCTTTGCATCGCGTAAAGTTCACATTTGGTGAACTTTGACCGGCGTAGTCGCATCCTCAACCAATGGAGTGCTCAAGGGCCGACGATTGGCTGTAGGCTGACACAGAGTTAGTGTTTCCGTGTTTGTCAAAAAGCCTACGGGATTTTTCCCACTGAATTTTTGATTATTGCAGAAAATAAGCTCTGTGCAACCAAATGTTCATGACACTTACACGTGTCAACAAGATAATGTTCATATGTTAACACCTCTTTTATGATTTTAGAAGAAGTAAAAAGCTAATGGCTTTTAGTTGCATGATTTAACATCCCCACTACAATGAAGCAGTGAAGCCTCGCTCGGTGTGACGTTCTGTAGTCTCAGGCCTCGTCCACACGAGCACAAGTATTTTTAAAACCGAACTTTTTTGGCCTCCAGTTTTTAAAAAGAGCAAAGAGTCACGGTTTTATAAATACCCGAGTTGGTGTGGACAGCTCCTCATTTAGCCTTTTTTAAGACACATAAGAGCTTCAAAATGTACAAGTGGGGTATTTACAGACGTATTTTACGTTGTAGAATAAACTGCGAAAGTCGTTTTAACTCGTGTTAACCACAGACCTGATTTCAGGCATCTAACCAAAAAACCGTTCAAATAGTCCGTTGACTTTGAGACGAGGAAACCAGAATGCAAATTTGCTAATCCTAGGATAGTGAAGGCATGACCCACCCTACAGGGTAAACTCAGGTGTATACCCTCCACTACACCACTGGGTTTAGGGCCACATTGAGCACCAATATCACCTCAGCAAATGGCCGCTCACCTGCAGTCGCTCAGGTGTAGCCTACCTTTAATCAGTGGTGTAGTTGTAGTTGATGAGGCGGTTGTACTACTATGTAGATGGGTAGGTTACAAAGGAGGAAGTGGGTATACTCATATATTCCAATGGCTCTTTTGCGGATCGTGGATTTAGTATAAACAGCTAGAGAAAGATGTGAGTAGCTATATACTGTAAAGCAACACAGCTGTCAGATCATTGTAAAAGTATCAATCAAAGTATTATACTAATCTTGGTTATATTTTGTATTATTGATCTGAATCGGCAAAGTAACTAAAGCCATAAAATAAGAGTTAATAGCACAATATTTCCCTCTTAAATGTGGAAGTATAAAGTAGCATAAAATACAATAAATGTTCAAATAAAGTAAAAATACCTCAAAATTGTTCTAAGTAGCTTCAGAACATGAAACACGAGACTTTAAAGGGTTAAAATTTCAGGATGCTGCTCCCCACACCACGGGGGGGAAATATATAAATATAAACATATATATATGATCCGTGTAAACATGATTCATGATGCAGATATTGGGCTGGAGATGAAATGTGAGCAGCAGCCTGTTGAGCTGACGTGATGAAGAGAGAAACGTGATCACACACACACGTCTCATGTATCGTGGGGTGAGCATATATAAACTGCAGTGACCACTTAACTCCAGTAGGGGGAGGAAGCACGTGTCTGTTTAAAGCCCCCCCAAAAACCTCCATGAGGCTGCAGCATGACATGCATGTAGTGACAGGCCTCAGCTGCTGAAACACTCACATCAGGCTTTGTGTTAATGAGTATGAGGTGTAATTATCTCAGGCTCATGTCCTCTGTGCTGCACTTTGTTTCATAGATTAAATCTGTTCTGATTCTGTTTAATCTCAAGGTCAAAATCAACAGAGACTCACGGGAAACAAAGGGAGTGACGTCAGCTGCTGCTAAAGTTGATTCCCCTCACACTCTCTGTGAAATATGTCCTCAGCCACGCAATACTTTTACACTTCCAGGTTGATTTTGACAACATTTGTTCTCAAGTAAAGAACCTCAAAACTGTGCTTGAAGCAACACTTGAGTAAATCCACTTCCACCACTGCTGTTATGTGTGGAGTTAACTACTTTAACATGTAAAAGTACTAATACCACACGATGAAAATACTCTACTGCAAGTAAAAGCACAGTATGTGCAGTAAAATGTCCCTTGTTTGAGTTTTTCCACCACTTCTGATGATTTTTGATTAACATTACTGTTGCATTATTGAGTTTGTGGCATTTCACTGCCGTAGATGTTTGAGGCTGAGCTCATTTTAACTCATTTTTATACTGTTGGTGGTTTGAATTACAGCAATGCATCATATTCTGTAAGATCATCACATTTTTGTTGTGTTGCTGCCCTGTGAGAACCACAGCTCTGAAACATCAGCTATTCATGGTGTCACAAAAAAACAGCTCTGCTTCCAGTTTTGTGACGAAGAGTTTAATTAGATTAAGAAGGAGGAGAACTTTGTCTACACATAAGGGAACACTTTATTTATGTAGTTTAGGCTTATCCTGATAGCTGCTCTTGGTGGACAATCTAATGTTCCCGGAAATGACAGTGATAAACAACACCATAGTCATTTAAGACCATTTAATGCCACTGATATAGTGATGATATAATGGCATAATAATGCAGGCACATCCTGTCAAGGATCAATGAACTTTTAATTCTTATGAATATTCAGACACTGGAATTAAAATGTGAAATAAATATCAAATATCCAATATCGGAAAACCCTGTGGTTTATTCTGGCATCAAGTTAGCTAAAATGTTAAAGACATTCTTATGTAAACAAACATGTATGTACTGTAAGAGCAACATCATACAATATACTGACATGCCTGCAATAATTTTTGCAGACCTTGATAAGTCAGTAACATAATTATGGTGTTAGGCACAAACATTCAAAATCAGTAATCAAGTAACTAAAGCTGTCAGTCAGTAGTGCAGTAAAAAGTAAAACATTGACCTCTGAGATGTTGTGGAGCACAAGTATAGTCAGCACTTTGAGAATTTCTTCTTCTACATTACATGGTTTGTGCGCATGAATATCTAAATGCTACAGCTTTGTAGTGCTGCAGTACGGAGACGAGCAGCTGGAGTGACTTTCATACCCAAATCACCACCCGTGTGGCAGCAGCAGGCTGCAGCAACACATCAGGCTGCAGCTCCACTTTGTCCTCTGCATGTCAGTGAGAGCTGCAGCAACACGACAGAGGAGGCTTCACTGCTGATGAAAGGAGGCATACTGCAGTGAGGCATCCTGGGTATATTCTCTCCCAGGAATAAAATGAAGTGCTAATGCTGATAGCCAGGTTAGGAAGCACTGTGATGCGCCTTTGATCTTTGGGAAATGTAAAAGTTTAATAAGAAAGGTTGATGCCACTGTTTAAAATCAGCAACCACACTGAAGTCTGAATATGACATTAATGTGGATTCAGCTGCAGTTCCACTAACAGCCACCAGAAGGCAGCTCCAAAAATCAATAATAATTATTTTATTCTCTCAACAAATCATGCTTTTAATAGCAAATTAAAAATGACTGTACTGATAACAACTTAAAGTATTAGGACTTAAAGGAAAACTTCACCCACACACTGATCACTTGTGTATAAATTATTCACAAAGTGTTAAGTTGAATATGTGAAGAAATCTTTGTTTTTCCTCACTTGCTTGCTGGCTGAAGGAAAAATCCAAAAACTGGTTCTTGGAAGACTGGAGGAAAAGGGGGCCAGAAAAATTATGTCAAAACGTCAATTTACAACTCTCACAAAACTCACGCAGTTGACACGATCTGGCCCAAAGGCCGCATCAAAAAGGAGGAAGCACACGGTTTAAAGGTCGCAAAAAGATACTAAATTTATTTAAATAATCACAAAAGATGAACTAAACGTGCAACAAAAGCATAATGCGAGGTGTGTCAATCAGTTGTCAGTGGTGTAGTGGTGTTGTAAGATGAAAAATGTGCTGTGAGAGTGTTGTATGATGCAAAACTTAAAGACACAAAAGGTAAAGCCAACAGGACAAAAACGCGCTGCTGTCCTCAGGGAGAGTGAACCACAAAATGGGGATGAGACAGGGCTTTAATTACCACATCCCAGAACACTGGCCAGGTGCCCCGAGTTGCACTAATCATAGCCCAATGCTCCAATCAGCAGAGAGAGAGAGAGAGAGAGAGAGAGAGAGAGAGAGAGAGAGAGACAGGGGAGTACACAGCACGGGCCCGACAGACACCTTAAAAGGAACCCCCCCCAATTTTTCTATTGTACTAAAATATGTTGTTAGAAAGACATGAAATGTTGTCATTGCTTTAAATTTCTTCAATGTTTACAACGTATTTTTACCACAGGATTATTTTACTCGCGCAATGCATGCTGGGGTGATGACGTAAAATGGTTGCTCTATTTAAGGAAGTGAGTTGTTTACCTGACGGCTGCTGCTACCTGACGCTGTCACCAGAGAAAATGTCACATTGCGCTGCATTCGGATGTAATTTCCAGTCGAAAGACAACACGGCACATGAGGGAATGACTGTGGATTCTTTTCCCCAGCCCGCCATGCATCCACCACGTAAACTCTTGTAGATATGCAGCATATCTACAAGACCTGCAAACAGAAATTCCACATTCATTTACTCTCTTCACAACTTATGAAAATAGTTTGTGGTATTTGATGTTTGGATTTAATGTTAAATGTGTGATAGTCCAGCTCTCTCCCGCTCATGGAGACTGACGAGGGCAGCCTACAGCATGTCTCGGAAGTTGTCGCGTGCTGTGACGCAGAATATCTTCAACATGATCAAGCTTGAAAGCATCTTGTCAGTGTGTTTTACTGTGTATCACAATATATAAAGCATATGACAGTGGTGGATGCTAATCTCTGAGATCACTGATATTGCATGATGTTTTACGGAACCTTGAACAGCTGCTGACAAAAATTGAAGCTCCTGACAACACACGCTCGCTCGCTCGCTCGGTTGTCATGGAGATGCAGTTTCCGCACTGACACCAGCTGTTTTGTCCCACTCGCACCTCATGTCTCCGTTCGTCTACTACGTCTTCGTGTTCTTCCTGTATATTTTCTGTGTTGTCCTCCTCGCTAGCTTGTCGCTCGGGTTCAAATTGAAACGGCTGAACAGCTGACATTTTTTGCGCCGTTACCAGTTGTCAGAAACAGCGGTTGCAACCATTTGACGTCACTACCCACACTGCATTGCGACGTAAACAACAATGGCGACCTGCGAGTGAAATTATATTTTCTTTTTTTTAAAAAAAAACAAAGACTTCTACAATGTTATTTATATCAAATTAATATAACGGACACTAATATTGATGATATAAGGCCTACATGTCTAACTAGTCGGGGTTCCTTTAAAGGGGCTTTGACACAGTATAATCCACGTGTCATTTATCCAGTTTTATGCTCACTACTTCCAAATGTTTTCACTAAAACATTACTGTGTAAATCACTTCCATATATGAGCCAAGTGCATATGTTTGCTTGTGTATTTCACTGAGCAGGGTTCAAATGCATACACTTGCGTAGGTGTGCTACTTGTCTCTGCAAGAGAAAGTGTTTTAAATAATAAGATTTTAGCAAAAATGCCTGTGGGTGAAGTATTCCTTTCAGAGCTGCAGAATAGACTAAACTTTCATCCTGCTCTATTTTATTGTTTCAGGTTGATTTTCATACGAAAGTCTCTTTGAACGTTACTCCGTCTGTGTGGAGAACGGAGGTTATTGGGAATGTATGCAGCCTAAAAAAATCATGCAGACTCTTCACAGGTACTGCTGATTACGTATTTTGGGTTAAATTAATTTCATCTATATATTTATTTACAGTTAGACATAATGTTGTTCTAAAAAGACACAAAATGAGAAAGTAGAGTTACATTACAAATAACATGGCATTTTTATTTACTGTTATTATGGGACACACAGTGAACAATTTTCATAACTTATTTGATTAACTGATTTAAAATTTAATATGAATGAAGGCAATGTCACCTCTTCTACTGTGTGGCAGGCAGAGTATGATATTTTCTGGAAAATAAATTAAGAAATTGTTATTCCAGTGAATTTAATACTGAACAAATCAAAGTACTTTATTGCACTGATGCAAAAATCAAATAATTGTTTTCGTATAACTGCACAATTTTTTTTAACAAATTTAAATTAATTTTTTTCTTTGACTGTTTTATGGTTGATTCAACATTGTCTAATCTCTCATAATATAACTTTTACAACACTGATGCTCATGTCCATGCATTAGATTCACTGCAGACAAATAACTCACACCACCTGTTATTAAAAAATGTCCTTTTATTTCCCATTTGTAACAAACAGCAGTGAGATTTTTAGCACCTAAAGAAAAACAATTTTTAAAGAAGACCAAAACATAACTCTGGTTAGCAGGTTAAAATTCATGATCTCACCACTCCCCTCACCTTCCTCTGATATTGCCCACCTCTGTCTGACTCTTTCTTATCTGTGTTTTACAAGTAGATTTTTTAGGATAAATTAAAGCCGCAGTGTTGCATCAGCACCTCAGGCAATGATGTGAGTTTTGCTGCACAAAAAGTTTCCCTGTTCTCACTGCAGCACGGCGGTGGACGGAGCACCAGCAAGTTCCAGAACTTCACTGCAGCTGAGAGAACAAAACCACCTAATGCACATAAAAGCACTTAAAGCTCGACTGCACTGCGCAGTTCTAGCTGACAGAAAAAGCTGCTTCCTCTTCCCTCAAAATAGAAGACGATTGGTCGCTGCTGCCTTTCAGTAACAATACGTCCCTGCTCTGATTGGCCCATTTGTAATGATCTTTGTTTCTTTCAAAAGGTGCATATTCATCAAAGAGTGCAAACACAAGAAAAACAATATTAAGTTTCCAGTTACCCACAAATCTATAATTCTGTAAATATAATTTGCTAATATACTTATTTTCTGTTTTTAATGCCATCTACTGTCTCTGTCATCACAGCTGCTCATTAAATCTGATTTTCTGTGTGTCATAACAAAACAGATGACAAAGAACTCCGAGTTTAAATTTGCATGATAAAAATTTCTGCTTTCCAAAAGTATGTCAACTTTATTTTATTCTGCTTCAGTGCATATTTATTTTTCTTTAGCATTTTAAATCTGTTTGGGGCCTTTACTCAACCACATGATCAAAAGAAAAACTGAGCCGAGTAAATAGGTGACAAAATTTCAGCTGAACATTGAGTATTAGATCCAAAAAAAAAGAGAAAGAAATTAAAAAAAGAAAGAAATTTGCATTTGTCACCCTCAATGAGAAATGGTAAATATGGATAATGGAAAAACTAATAAATGACACAAAACATAATTTAATACAAGTATAATTACATCTATTTTAATTTATATAATTATTTGACAATCAATCACTTCTATTTCCGATCAAATCATGTTATTATCATTATTGTTTTAAATTAAGTCCACGCTGCATTTCCCTGAAATCACCGGTCAATCAAACACTTTGAACAGGCATGTCTTTTTAATTAGCTCAAAGGTGCCCTGTGGAGTTTTCCTGTAAACAAATAAATGTCATGTTTACAGTCAGTAATTGTCACCAAAACACACTCTGAATCCCTGAGGTCTAACCATAGACTGAAAAGATAATGGATGTAGTTCCCGTGACGTTGACTGAGAAGTCGAAGATACGATTGCCGGCTGCCTGTCAGTCAATTCATTATGTGAAACTTTAAGCCTTGATAAAATGTAAATGGGTCTGTTATATAAAAATTCACCCCCTGTACAGTTGTCATGAAGGGTTTTATACCAGGCTGTAAACATGTTTATTTCAGCTGTAAAGTTTGGCAGTTTAACATGGGGGGGGGGGGACTCACTCGTTTTTAGAGCCAGCCTCAAGTGGCCATTCACAGAACTGCAGTTTTTGGCACTTCCTGTGTTAACTTCATTTTCCAGCCCCAGAGTTTGCTGCTTGGGTCTATAAACATATTGAACGTATTTCTGTCCTCATAAAACATCTCCAGGTATTTTAAATCCTGCATTGTCTGAATGCATGTTTCAGGGCTCAGCTCTGTGGCACTACAACAGGTCTAAACTCCACAGGGAACCTTTAGTGTCTCAAAAATATGATCACAGAAAATGAAAAAGGTCACTGAAGTTTGACTCACTGCTGAGTTGCGCAGCAGAAAAACTGAAATATATATTCTCATTATATTTAAAAATTTAGCTGGATGAGAAAACTGTAGACTTCAGAAACAGAAAAAAAGTCTTGTTTCATCTGCATCCTCTCTACTCTTTATTAGTCTTCCTCCTCATCCTCTTCATCGTCACCATCACTGTCCTCTAATAGTCGGGACTGGAGAGCCAGCCGCTGCGCCACAGCTGTTACCATGGCAGCGCCCTTCCCACTGCCATCCTCCGAGATGAGGAAGGTGATGTCACACTCGGGGGCGAGGCGGCGCACCGTCGCCTGGAGCTTATCACTGAAACTACAGGAGGAGAGCAGAGAGGAGAGACGAGAGAGAATATGCAGTGAGGACAAAAAAAGAAAGAGACAGAAGGAAAAATAAATATCTGACAATAGAATACATCGCACACTGTCATCATGAGAAAATGTTTTAAATGCAACATAAGCTGCAGAGATGGGTCGTTAAAGACATGAAAAGAAATAAGGATACAGATAGAGAAGTGACTTTAAATAGTGATTCATGGCATTTTCCTTTAGCATGCTGTTCTTCTCACAAAGACAGGAAGTGTGTTAATGTGTCAGCACTCTGCTCCACCTTCTATCTGTTCATACACACACTGGCACGTACACACACATAAATATGATTTCATGTCTCTATAAAACTGAGAAAGAAAGGAAAAAACAACCCGGACTTCCTCCTTTTGGTTTATTTGCATCGCGGCTGTTTTTCTCTCACCAGTGACTCAGTGATAGTTTGACGCTGTAGAAACCCACAAAATAAAAAATGAGCTTGTTATACTCATGAATGTGTGAACGTCCCTGCTTTAGTTTACACATCTTCATTTTTCAGTGACAGGAGAGTTTCTCAACAAGACCCGATGTCATTCTTCTGTAAAAGTCTAATTTATTGTGTCAAAAGTCAAAACAAAACCATCTACTGGAAAACTTCTCCCCTCAACTTAATTATCTAATCTAACTTTTAAATGAATAACATATCAGAGTTTAAATATCGTAACACCTAATTTTAAACCCCCTCAGCCGTATATAAACATTTATTAAATGGTCTAGAACACCTGCTAACAAAGGTGTCTACAGGTATTTAATACTTTATAAGACAGTTTTTAAGATAGTTTTAACTGATTTTTGCACAAATCATCTTTTTCTTTTTTAAATCTTAAGGTAAGTAGCATATACTGTGTGGTCCCGTGCAGAGGAGGGCACATGTAGAAATATGGTTATTAGAGTGAGTTGACTTAATCTACATTTTGCCATCAGGTAAGTGCAAGTATAAGGTATAAAAACAGCATTAGGTTCAGTGGTAGGTTTAAAGATTTGTAACAAGATTTGTTGACAAAAGTAAATTAAAAGATGAACAAATTAAATTTGGTGAAATGTTTGTGGCAATTAAAACCTCACACATTCAAATTAAACTATTTAATGATTTAAGGCCTAATATTTATAAAATTTTCAGACTCTTTAAGGAGCCGCAGACACTCTGTGTAATGTAGGTGTAAGCAGATAAAAGGTCTTTTAAGTGTTAATTGATGTTGTCAAAAACTTTAAGTCTTGTGAAGCAACTCTAACTGAAAACTGGTGTATAAACAGATAAAGTTTTGAGTATATAATATATATTTATATATAGGGAGGTTAGAACTGCTACTTTAATAAACACTTAAAGCATCTTTGTATCTGTTTATAAATACATTTCAATGTGTTGTAAAAAAAATTCTTGTAGGTGTATAAATGATTAAAGAAGGACCATCGTATTTTATTCTGTTTTATTTGTGTATTATTTTTAATTGTCTTTTATTTTATTTGACTCATTGCAGTCCTGAAATGTTTTGTCACTTTGGTAACCATTTAAAGCACTTTGTAGCTTTCCTTTGAAAAGTACTGCAAAAATAAAGTTTATTATTATTATAAATGATAAACTGTGTGAGATAAAGTACAGTTCATTCATTTTCTGTACCCACTTATCCTGTTGGGGGTAGCGCATCCTTCTCATGGCATCTGTATATTGTTTATTCTCTTACGTGGGATGTTTTCTGTACACCGTCCCGTCCACTCCCACGGTGGTCTCCAGGTGGTCCAACCCGCGGTTGACACGGATACGGGTGGCGAGGGTTGCCAGGGCAGCGGCGCAGAGTGCGGCGGAGCGCGTGGAGATGGTGTCGCAGATCAGACGCACCACACGGGAGTCGACGGAATCAAATTTCAAACCCATCTTGGTCAGAATATTCTGGGTGTTTTCCAGACCGCTGTCCTGGCTGAAACAGAGACACAGACAGGAAGTGATGACAAACATAAGTTGGTGATCGAGTTTGCCGTCCGCTGTACAATAGCCTGTCTCAAATAAAGGCCTAGTTCTGTCTTCAAGTGATGTAAAGAAAGGCTGCGTCTTCTATTTTATAATTTATGATATAATGTATAAAAATGAGTGTCCAATAATTTTACAAGAACAAGAGAGTTTACAGCTCCAAGAGTTCAGTATGGAAACAACAGACAAATCAAGAAAATTTATCGGACACTTACTCTTCGATCTCAGACATGAACTTTGTCTCAAATGCTTCAGGAGTCAGCAGCGCCTTCGACGTCTGTCCCTTAAACAGCACCTTCTCCTCCGTCAGCCTCACCAGCAGCAGCCGAACGATTTCTCCCATATACATGCCGCTGATCATCTTCTCAAAGCTGCAGGAGAAAACAAAGGAAATACAATCTGATTTGAAAAAAACAGCACAAACTGTTTGTTTAGCTGTTAGTTTCAGTGGGACTCGACCCTGACGACCCTGACTGTGGGAACACAAAATCTGGGAGACACACAGCAGGAAAAAAATGGAATTAATAAGCATTAGCAATACCATTTTTAAAGTCACTGTATCAATACGTCATAATTGATAATCACTAATTTGTGTCATGTTTGAAACTAAACATGTTTGAAGTCTGAGGAAGAGCTGAAGGCTCGAAACATCACTCTGCATTAAAATCTTTCTAACAGGAGCTGCTTGGTGTGCAGACTTTGTTTGTTTTCTACTTTGCCAGATGTTTCTTTGGTCCAGCACCCACTCCAGCAGACACGGGGATGTGCATCTTTTGCAACATTTGTCAATCAGCTCTCACTAACAATTATTTTCACAATTGACTAATCTTTTTTTTTTTTTTTTTACTTGATTGTTTAGTCTGTAGGATGTTGTGGTTTGTTTTCGTTTGTAAAGCCAACACTTAAAAAACCCTGAGAAAAGCAGTTAATCCTCACATGTGAGCAGCTGGAAGCAGAAAATATTTGGGTCTTTGACAAATAATAGTCAATATATTATTAAAATAATCTGTAAATTTGATTTGGATCGATCGTTTCCACACTGAAAACATTTCCTAATGACCTGTCGTACGTACGTGTGGACGCCGGGGTTGATGGACGTCTTGTCCACCACCACGTCAAACTCTGTCAGGATGTCTTTTAGGGAGCCGTCGTCTCCGAAGCCGCCCCACTCTGTGTTGATGCACATCCTCCCATCCTCGCCCTCAGCACGCTTCACGTTCTTCATCTCCTCCATGTAGCAGGCATTGGTTCCCGTACCTGCAGAGAGATAGATGCACGATATAGGGTCAAGCTGATTAAATCAGGTTTGTACATGAGTTGTTTTTGAGGAGGACTCAGCTGCTGTCTACATCACTTGAACCAAAGTAATGTTATCTAAGCATGTGGCAACTCCTGATATATGTGCGAGGGATTTTAACAGGGGTGAAGGAAGTACTCATATCTTTAACTAAAGTAACTTCTGAATGCAGGTCTTGTAAAAGAATATCTCTACACTGTGATGTTACGACCTAAATTTAAAAACTAAACATACTCATGAAGAATCGCTCGTTTCAAAATAATGTATATTGAATATAATGATTACACTTTACTTGAAGGTGTCTGCATCAGAGTGACATGACACTGTTATAACTATGACATGACACTGTCATAACTATGACATGACACGATGTTAAAAGTAATGACAACTTGACATTAAATTTGTTTTGGATGTCCTTATTATGACACCTTGATATTAACATAAAGACAACCTCTGGTAATGTCATCCTGGTTAATGTCAAGTTGTCATAATAAGGACATCCCAAAAAAATTTAATATCAACTTGTCATGACAAAGACAACTTCTGTTATTGTCACTTTGATTAATGTCAAGTTGTCATAATCAGAACAACCCAAACAATGTCAACTTGTCATTACAAAAAGCGAATGACACTTAATGACAGCAGTCATAAACGTTTATGACATGTACATAATGTTCATGACCGTGTCATGTCATAGTTCTACAGTGTCATGTCACTCTTATGTAGATACCTTCAAGTAAAGTGTTACCAATATAATTTTTAATGTTTTTTATGATGCTGCCAGGTAGCATAGTAGTATTAGGTTGATTATATTTTAAATATATTTTGTATTAATAATCTGATTCTGGAAAGTAATGAAAGTTAGAAAATAAATGTAGTGGAGTAAAGACTACAATATTTCCCTTCGTAATGTAATGACATGGTGAGAAGTAGCAGAAAATAGAAATATAAGTATTTCTATTTGCGGTAAATACAAGTTCCTCAAATGTCTGAATGGAATGAAATGCTGAAAAGAAAGAAGCTCCATCTTTACCTTTCTGCACAAGTACTTTTAATTCTGTGGATGATATTTCTGTACTTTTACTTGAGTAAATTTCAAATCCAGGACTTGCAAAGATACACGCAGCTATTTAAAGATTTACTTATGCAAACAACATCTGGTATTGATCATCAAACCCCCAGTTGTTACAAAATACTGTACATCCTATTTTGTAATGACAAACACAAAATAGCACAATGAAAGCTACAAGCTGGAACTATGCCTAGTTCCCTTTTGTATGTCTCTGAAAACCCATCAAGTTGCACTTACACTTTATATCCATGTCCACACACACATCTTTCCCCCACAGCACATACGATCTTTACAATCAGCACAGTTTCAAGGTGAACACTGAAATGTCTCCCCTTCTGTTCCTGAGATATGAAGCTGAATCATGGCCAGAAAGTGTTTTTGCAGAACATTATGATGTCACAGTGATGTTGACCTTTGACCTTGTGTAATGGATGTGTAATGTCATCACTTCATCATTTTATCCTGTTAGACATTTACGTGAAGTTTTGTCATAATTAGTGTTTGAATTCCTGAGTTATGGCCAAAAGCATGTCTTGTGAGGTCATGAATTTCAACCACCGAATTCTAATCAGTTCATTCTTGAGTCCAGATGCATGTTTGTGCAAGATTTGAGGAAATTGTCTCAAGGTCCTCTTGAGACATCAACTTCACAAAATTAGACGGAGACAAGGTCACAGTGACCTTGACCATTGACCATCAACTTCTAATCAGTTCATTCTTATGTCTAACTGATAGTTTGTGCCAAGTTTAATACGATTCCATCGAGACGTTTGTGAGATATCGCATTTGCAAGAATGGCATGAACGAACAACCCGAAAACATGATGCCTCCAGCCACAGCTATCGCCAGCTCGGCCTAAAAATAAATAAGATGACAAAGACTTTGAAAAGCATTATTTGGGCCTGATAAAACATGGTAATAACACCTGACATACATCTGGCTCTGCTGCAGAGCTATGACAGCTGCTTGTATGTTCCTTAGAAACAAATACACAGTAATCAAACCTTCCTGCTCGTTTTCCACCATCTATTATTTCAGTCTCTCCAACACACACACACACACACACACACACACACACACATACATAGAGCGGTGGCGTAATCATTTCCTGTGAGACAACCATTTGCTTCATATTCCAGCGAGCTCTTAAACCAAACTAATTAGAGCAGAAGAAAAGAGACCTTTCACTGCTACAGCATGACCCTCATCATGTCTAATGTGATCATGATGTCATGGAGCCGCTGCTGTTCACCAGGTAAAGCACATAATGTCCGTTATGTAAGAAATCACATGTTCTGTGCGGCTCCATACCACCTGAGAGGACTCTGTTTCCCATGTTGTTAGAGTAACCACCAGATACTGTACCTGCAAGAAACAGGTATCTGCAGCATATTATAAAGTTATATCTCAATCATCACGGTGAACATAGCGTCCTCTCACATATCTCAACTTCTCAGTCCTTCTATGATCAGTTTACAGTGAGAGCCAAACATCACTTCCTGTCTAGCTTGCGTAACTCGGTGAAATCTCTCATTCAGCTTATCTTTCATCGGCCTGTCTGAAACATTTGAGCGTGTTCCTGAAGTTTATTTTCTATATTTGCAGATACACTGGCTCCACTGTAGCTTGTTATTATATGCTGAAATGGTTGTGATTTCAAAATACAGATTACTTGAAAATTAAAACAAACAAATACTGCAGCTAGTTGTAAACGCTCTAAAAACTTCGACAGCATTCAGTCCTCTCTGTCCTGTTGTTATCACAGACACATCTGCATTAACCAGAGACCAGTATACTGCAACGTTTAGCCTGCAAGCACCTATGGGATTATGGGAAATGGTGTTTTAAACTGAATAAATGACAGTTATCATCCTGAGCGAAACACCCAAAGCAAGCCACACAACATGCTGTTGAAAAAGGCTCTGCTCTACAGCTGGTCTGAAGAAATAAATTCACCCAAAAACAATACAAGCAGTATCTAGTACTCGCTTCCCTGGGCTCTCTATGGTCCCAGAACAGTTTTCTGTCTAATGGTGTTAAGGAGAGCAGACTCAGAAACAAAGGCATATCATATTTGCTAAAGTATTGCTACACAAAACATCCAGATTATCTTCCTGTGGAACTTGTTTGGCCAAAAGTCTAGCGAAAATAGGTGCATTGGATTTCCATGAACCGACAAATGGATACCAGACACTGGGATTCAGAAGGTTTTTCAGACGTCTTACAACCTTTTTTGATGCCATTTATTTGGCCTTTGTCCAAAGTTCATTTCTCAGGCGCTCTGCTCTCTTTAACACCAAATGATCGAAAACTTTTGCTGGGACCATATAAAGGCTATCAGGAGGTGAGTAATATATAGTTTTTGGGTTAACTATTGATTCAGTAATGCAGATATTAATCTTATTACATTTCTAGTCATATTCAATGATCCTGAACCCTCCTGTAATTTGTGAGTGCCGTCTGTAACGTCTGGGCCACACTGTCTGTGAGAGCAGGGTGTATGTGTCACAGAACCCTTTTGACTTGTTTTCAGCATCCATGTTAACAGGTTAGAGCAGCCACACTGCCCAGGTAAACACAGCTGCTGCTGCTCTGCTGCAGAACATCTAGAGAAAAGGAGTCTTGCCTTTTTTTGTGAAAATGGTCCTCTGATAATCATACTGACATAATACCATCTTTCACTGTAGTTTCAATGCTTATCTGTCTGAGGCATGATAGAATATATTTACTTATGAATTCAACATTTCTCATTTTTGTTGCAAAATAAAAACCCTCTGACAAATTTCTGTAGAATCCTCTTGATTTGTTAATATGAGGCTTTTTATTATGAAATATTGGTAATTGGGAAATACAGTTATCATAGTTACAGGCAGCTCTGCAGCAGAGCTGCAGCCGCAACGCTGTCTGTGTGAACACCGTGCACATGCGAGCTGCAGCAGTTCAGCAACGCAACATTACGAATTGCTCGCGCAGGCAGTGCAGCCCAGGAGTGACAATGACTTTACTTATCATAAAGCAAAACAAAAATCTTGTCACATTCAGTTCAAGGTGCACTTTTGCTTTTGGTTCTCTTATGGTAACTCTTATGTAGTTTGACTGAAGGAAGATTTTGAAAGCAGAACTTTTACTTTTAACATCGTACCTCTACACTGTAGTTTTGCTACTTTTACTTAAAGGTGCAGACTGTGACTCTGACTCAATACACATTATGTTCAAGTTTAAATTCAGCAAATATCTCCTCACGATCCGCCAGCTGTCCATTCTGTGTGTACACTGACAATAAATCCAGTGTTCATACAGCTGTGGCTTTGCAAAAGGGAAACAAACAGGTGGCTTGGAGTGAGCCACACAACACTACGCTGCTTCACGTGTGCACAGGACAGAGGAAAGGCCATGGGTGTATTTGTTGGGGTGTTGACTATAAATATCACCAGTCGTTCTCCAGAGTCACAGACTCCACTTTGACGTAAAAGATCTGACTGCTTCTTCTTTTCCTACAGATTCATGTCAGGTTTGTCTGAGGACATGCTTAAGTTGTTTACTCATTAAAATAAATGGTTACCGATGATCATGCCGATCTCACAGTTCCGGTCTTTGTAGCCGCAGCTCATCATTGTGCCCACCGTGTCGTTCACCATGGCAACTGAGCCTATATCATAGTCCTGCAGAGAGCGAGAGAGAGAGACAGCGATAGACAGGTGTGTTTATGTGCTTCCTATTTATAATCTGTATACCAAATAACCTGCCTACACACACACACACACACACACACACACACACACACACACACGCACCCACTGTGCTACATCCATCTCTCAAAGAGAAACTGCAGAGTTACACATTACTTTTAATCAGAGTCTGAGCAAAGAAACAACAAACACAGAATTAGCTTCATTATGGATTAATCTGCTATTTGTTTTCTCCATTAATTAATGATCGTTTGGTGTGCTACAATTCTAAAAATAGTGAGCAATGCTGTCGCAATTACCCAGAGCCCAAAGAAACACCTTCACAATATTTGTTTAATCCAACCAACAGTCTAAACGTCAACATTATTACAAATACATTTTATCTATTTAAATAATTATAAAGGAAAAGCAGCTAATTGTCATATTTGTGAAGGAGCAACAAGGCGATGTTTAGCTTGGAAAATAACTTAAATTTGAGCTTTCGAAAGCATATGTATTCATAAGCTCTTCATATGTATCGAATATAAAATCTTAATTTGTAAAGTAAATAATGCTGTCGGATAATTAGTCAAAAGAGTGCAATATGTCCCTCCGAGATGAAGCGGAGTGGATGTAGAAAGGGGCATGAAAAGAAAGGACACAAGTAAAGTATAAGTACCTCAAAATTGTACTTAAGTACAGTACTTAGCATCAAGTATTAGGAGCATTAGTAGCATCAAATGTTCACATTTGAGAAGCTGAAACCAGACGACATAAAGTTTGAAAAATGACAATTAATAAATTATCAAAATAACTGCAAATTAATTTTCTGATTACTTGACTTATTGTTGCAGCTCTCATCATGGTATTTCACTCTTGCACCTCTCATGTTGCTTCACATCTCTTTTTCTTTTACATCATCATTTGAGTATTTTACACTGACCCTTCTCCTGTGGATGGCGTCTTTCAGTAACTTCACCACGTCTTCGCCCTCCACTCCGGAGCAGTTGAAGCCTTTAGTCCAGCGGATCAGGATGCTCTGTGTGGAGAACATTTGATGTGAAAATGGGTTTCTTTTAAAAATCACTAAAAGTTCACACTGAGCCTCATGCAAGAACTTTTTCATCCTAAATCTTTCTGAACAATTTTTTTCAGTGAGGTTTGGTTAACCCTTTCCCTGACTGAAACTTGTAGTGTGTGTGTGTGTGTGTGTGTGTGTGAGTGTGTGAGACCTTGTCGATTTCTTTCTGTTCGCAGGGGAAGGAGAAGGTGAAGCCCAGAGGAAGAGTTTGTCCCTTCAGATTCTGAGAGACGAGAAAATCACCAAGACAGGCGGCGATGTGGTCGAACAGCTGGAGAGACAAACAGACAGACACATCTTTAACTCAAATATCTTAAACATCTTAAAAATAGATGTAAGGATATCTTTCTAGACCCAAGGCCTTTGATGTTGGCTATCTAGTTAGCTCGTTCAAGTCCCCGTCCGGCCCAAGTATGGAGCTCGGCCTGGTAGCTGGAAAGGTGCCAGTTTGCTTCTGAGCACTGCCAAGCCCGCTCACTCTGAGATCTCTCCATTTAATGCATGTATAGTTCCTGTTTGTGCATGTGTGTGTATTTCGGGCCTGTGTGTATATGATAACATCCTCTGGGATTAATTAAGTATATCTTCTTCCTCTTCTCTCTGATCGAGTCGGATCAGATATTTATATTTGCCTGTATTTGCCGTCTCACAAAACGTCAAAGGTACATACAGACACATGACACGATGCACCATAAAAAACGTACATTTAACAATGTATATGATGTAATAGTGCAAAAAATGATCAATAAGTCACATATATAGTAAAAGAGAGCACATCTTATAAATATAGCAGTGTTCCCTGACACAGTCATTCTGTGCTCATTGCCTGTATGGCGCAGGAAATAAAGGATTTCTTATATATGTTCTGACTGGTTCGCCCAGACGGGAGCAGCTCAAACTCTGAGTGCAATGGATGTCAGGCAAAGGTAATTATATGTATACTAATATATATATATATGTATAATTACATGTATATAGTGTCAGACATATTGCTGAGTTGTGTCTGTGACTCGCCGTCACCTTCCCTGCAATGTTGACAATCTTGAAGAGCTTGTTTTTGCTCTTTGCATTCAAGCTGCCGTGAGGATGTGAAACATCTCAATAACGTAGATAACATAGTCTCATACTAAACACAGGTAAGGTGATGTTTTCTGGAGCACTAGTGCACTTTCTGTCGTTACACGGTTTAAAAACATACACAAAAACATGTAAAGGCTCCACAGGCAGTGTTAGACCTCTGACAGGTTTATGGAGCTGATTTTCTGTGAGCGGGTCCCTGTTTTGTTTATCTTGTGATGTGATACCTGCTAATGGTTTCACACTATTCCACGGATCTACAGGTGACGGTCACACACTGAGATTTGCAGTAATGTGCCAACAAAGGCGGGGAGGAAGGAGACTGGTGGCGAGTAAACACGGATGCAAACAAAACAAGATGTACAATACTTTTAAAGAATTTGCTTTACAAATGTTTCATTAGGACAAAGTCTGAGATTACACTCAGTTTAATATTCTTGTATGTGACGCCCACATTCATTTATTTCTGTTTTCTTAAACACTGTTTGCCTGAGTCACCTGTTCTCCAGTCCCCATCATCATTTCCTTCGGGATGGCACAGATCTGACTGTCCATCTTCAGCACTTTCTGCTCTTCCTCCACCACACGGACGTGAAGCACCCGGAAGTTTGTTCCACCGAGATCCAGCGCCAGGAAGTCGCCTTTCTCTGCCGGAGGGAAACAACGGACTGATTGATCAAGGGGCAAAGGTAGTGTGTGCTTTTATTCTGCAGTTAGAAATCTAATAAAACTGGGTATTGTGGAGGTTGAAAAATAGAAATTCTAATTATAAAACACTGATTTCAAATCAATAATGTTGTGTTTGTGTCTTCAGTACAAAAAGGCATTGCGCTCTACTGTCTTCTCTTTGACTGATGTTCACTTCAGGCACAGAGTGTGTGGGCTGTATGTCTGCTAATGTTGAAATGCTAAAGCTAAATATAAAATATAAAACTACAAATACAAATGTAAAATCTCTAAAAAAGAAAAGACAAAGCTGCAAAGTGTTTTAAAACAAAGAGGAGGGAATGTGCTGATTATTCACAAAGTTAAGTTACATTAAATGATTGATACAATATGATCAGTACTATAAACTTACCTGTCCCATCTGGAATGGCCCTGACGAAGGTGGGCAGCATCTTGACGGCCGCCCTGTAGTGAGTGTGTTTCCCCAACCCTCGAGTCAGGTCTTTCTTCAGGCGAGCAGAAACCTCCTGCAGCTTCTCCACAGACAGTTGGAACTGATCCAGGTAACGCTGCACCTGCAGAGAGAGAGAAACACAAACACTGTAATGTATAAAATGGACTTTTCTGACATGAATGTGTTTGATTTGATTTTGATATTGCTGTATTGTCAGAAAAAAATCTGACATTTGTCTCTTATTTATCTGTCTCATAAATACAGATAAATAAGAATAAATAAAAAATTACAAACATTAAATAAGACGTTACAAAATGTGGATGCAGTGCAATATATATATTTAACAGACAAAATAGGTTTCACATCATTTCTCCATAAGATGGCAGTGTTTCCTCAAAAGCTAAAGTGTCAAACAACAGTCACTACCCTGAAAAACTTGACACAGCATCTAAAGTGGAATAAAACAAAGTGCTGGTGTCTGATTGCCTTCAAAAAGTTTCCTCATGTTATCTTCCTCTGCTGGGTTCATGTTTAAGGTGTCATTGTCATTTTTACTATGCTGCACTTCAGGTCACACCTGCGCAAAGTGATTCCCAATTAAATCAGAACAATGTCGTTCTTCCACTTATTACACAGCATGTTTTAAAAGAACTCTGTGGCCACTTAAATGAAGCCGATGACGATCTTATGTCACTACCAGAAGTGCTAAATCACACCTGATCCTTAAAACAAAGGGAACTCCTGAGCTGAAAGAAGCGGCAGATTTGACACAGTTGTCACTCGGGATGACATCACATTTTGTCAGTGGATTTCCTCATTATGTCTAAAGTGATGTTGTTGACAGGTGGAAGTGTGATTCATCAGCAGATATGAATGAACGGAGAAGGATGGATATGTTGCTGTTGTAATGTCAGCTACAGGAAGGCCTAGACACTGCTATTCTCTTTTGAGCCCAGTTTTTTTAGCCTATACTTGTTTAAAAGTACGTCGAACTAGGTATTACAGCTCCTGTTTGCATCGTATCCACGGATGTGAGGCATCTTTCTTCTATGAGTTATGAGTGTATTTATGGAGATGATGAAATACTCACACTGAATGATGTCAGTATGTGTTTCATGTCTGTGCGTTTAGAATTGACTGAGTCATGACTTTGAGGAGGATTGTGATTTCTGACTCAGAGTATTTGTGCAAATTATTTTACTGTACATTAGAAGTCATTCACTCATTGAGCAATCCTCTGACAACCGCCCGGTTGACTTTACATCAGTCAGAAATCATACAAAATATGAGGAATTCCTTTGACAAATTTTACATATTCTCACTTTATATTTGGATATTCAGCGGCGGTTCATCTGGCGGTCTGTTATAACGTACGTCCTGCAGCAACATCCCGTTACACCAGATAGGAATAAAAACACCGTAATAAAAGGATATGTTTGTGTCTGTGTTACATGAAATGTTTGAGGCTCCGCAGGAAGAGGCCTGGCTGGCACAACATGTTTCGGTCCCCTAGAGATGCCAACAACAATTCTCATTTCTCTTCCTGCTTTCCGCTTCCCTTGGCTGGACTGCACACATTTTAAAAGCTGGGAAAATGTAATGTACCAAACTGCTTTTGTATTTGCACATGAACACGTGGCGCTCCACAGTGTGGCATTTATTTCACATCTGTAACCTCCTATTTAAACTAAACATCAGTCCCCACTTGGTAAACAACTAAATCTAAGGTTTAAGACTTGTTTTCTTGTTTTTGTTGTGTTTTGTTTTGTTGTGTTTTTTTTTGTTAGGGTAACATGTAGCAGACATAAGGAGGAAGAGGAGTATAGGACACATCATCCAGACGTGACGTGCAGCTTCCTGTACCGTTTCTATGGAGGGTCTCTGTTGTGTTGGCTGTTTTGGCACTCCCAACAAAGTGAACTCCCTTTCTGGATAATAAAGGCAACCTTGAACTTGAGCACAAGAGCAGTGCTGTCACATAAAAAGAGTTTTGGAGAAAAGTGATTCATAGTTGCATTTTGATTAAGGCCACAGAGAATGGAATTCTGGGTAAAAGAAAAAACTGCTCACATGCTTTCAGAGGGACAAACATTGCACTTTTTGGGGCACTTTAACTTTTTGCACAGGCGCCTTGGTAACAGTAAAATGCTCTTTTCTGTGTGTGAAACATTAATAATGATATCGGTTTATAAATGTCAGATGTGACGTGTGATGTGAGGGAGTGGCTGCAACCCAATTCCTAGAATAAATGATGGTGTCATACCACGAACACTTGACATTTGTTTTTTTTTTTTAGATATTTTTTTGGGGCATTTTTAAGCCTTTAATCGATAGGACAGATGAACGTGAAGGGGAGAGAGAGACAGGGAGTGACATGCAGTGAAGGGCCACAGGTTGGAGTTGAGCCCCGGCCGCTGCGGCAACAGTCTTGTACATGGGGCGCCTGCTCTACCACTGAGCCACCGGCGCCCCGAATACTTGACATTTGTACGTTATTATGAAGCAGATATAGAGAAACTATGTTTCAACAATGCTGGTTAATGTGTGGTTAGGTTTAGACATAAATAACACTCAGCTATGGTTGGAAAACACCTTATGTTTGGCTTAAAATACCCACATTGGGTGGCACAAAGGCTGCTGGAAAAGCAGGGACCAATTGGTAAAAATAAAAACACGGCATTTTGTGGCCTTATCCCGGCTGGAAACACCTCAGTGTCTATGTAAAAAACAGCCACTTTCCATGTCACCATCCCTGGTGGAAACACAGCAACGGATCTTTAAAAAACAACCACGTTTGGAGGCTAAATTGTTTGTTTGTTGTTTGTTGGTCTTGAATGGTGGTTTGAGGCTTGGCTGGTGTCATGCCTGAATATTATGTCACTTTACAATGTGGTTTGCAGAAACATACAATGCCAACATTTGCTTCTGGTGATTGTGCTGGGAGGGCACATGGAGGGAAAATTGCTTTAACAGGGTGATCTGTTTTGTTTTTTTGTTTTAAAAAGGGAATTGGGTTATTTATATGATCAATACAAAAACCTATGTGATACATATTACATGTATAACTTATTTGTGCTCATTTCAATCACAGAAAAAATGCAACTCAGAGGATCAGAAAGTTAGGATACAAAGGAGGAAGATCATCTTGACCTGTTCATACCAGAGTGTGTGAGGCTCAATAGTGAAGGAAGATTAGAGAGAGTCTCTGTATAATGGGAAGCCTGGCACCACGGTGCATCCCAACCAATCAGGAGTGTAGCTTGAAAGTTTTAAAAAGGATGCCAGGAGAAATGTTCCTGGTCTGCACTCTCAATCCACACATCCAGATCTGTATTATGCTGCTCTGCAATCCGAAGAATTAAAAAGTTTGTGTGTTTAGTTTTTCCATGTCTCAGTGTTCAGTTTCTATCTATTGATGGCTATTTATTTTAAGTCCAAGAACAGTAAACAGAGGTAAGAAAAACACGACGACAGTGACTGTGCTTAGGTGCAGCTGAGAACTGAGCTGTTGGTAAGCGTATATCATCCTAGTTTTTGCGCTGTATCCCGCACCATTGCACTAGTCAGCCCTTGTCAGACAATTCAGCGTGTTGCATCGGTGTCAGCACCTTCTGAGCCAGTTAACGAAATCACCGTTATTGGCAGTCTAGCTCAGCCCGCGGGAAGAGAGAGGGAAGTGAGGAAAGTAAACAAAGGGCTATAGTCAACAGGGCGTTAGCTTGAAACAAACTAATTGTATTAGGTAAGATTTTTTTAGCCACTGGGCTCTTTGGCATAGACACTTTGTGATTTGTGCCATTGTTGGCTTTGTTCTTTCAACATCAGGTTGTGATGTCAGTGTGCTCGCTGGTTAATTGGCGTCTTGACTCTGTTGCAACAGCCAGCTAGTTCTTTGATGTTGGTTTGGTGTGTCTGGGCTTTTAGGTGTTTAGACCTCGCGCCACATAAATGTTTGTGTTCTTTTATATTTTGTGATGTGTGTTACACCTTGATCCCAGAAAAACACTCTCTTATTCTGCCCTGCGCAGGGATGTATGGTGAAACAACAATAAACTGGACTGATTGATTTTTCCTGTTGCTGGTTCAGATTTTGTTCTCACAGTGACGTACTGGTATACTTTGTTTTCCACGGTAGTTTTTTGTATCTGTGTCCTCATCAGGTCAAATGAACCAAACTAAACCCTCCTTAATCCAATTTAAGGTAAGGTAAGTTTACTTTGTGCTGTAGGTAAATAAAAACACCCTAAAAACTGTGTGGGTGCGTTTGTAAAATGTGTCTGGGCAGGATGTGTGTTTGGCTGTTGCTATACATCCAAGTTTCAACATGGAGCTTCGGAGCAGATCATAAACAGAACCAGTTTCACCACAGTCTATCAGTGGTGTGATGGTATCATGCTGAATGTTTCCCCTTGGCATGCTGGCGGGCTTTTTCTCACGTGTTCTTTACTGTAAGCGGCAGAAATACCTCAGACAAGTTTCAACAGTCCTGCTGCTGCTGATACCCAGAAAAAATCTGATTCCCTGGCAGAGTGGGGCATGTTGGGATAATATGTGGAGGAGCTGTGGGAAATTAAAAGGTATCATTTCATTGGGTCAGTTATTGGCATGTCACATGGGTGCACAAAACATCAGTTAACCATTTGTTAAACTCAGCTCACCTTAGTTACTGTTGACGTTTAGTCTATGGTTTTATTGTGTTTATTTACCATCAAAATTTGGGTCTTGCAGGCTTCTCGTTTCTAGCCGACAATCGTCAATCTAATCAGCTGAAATATTATCTTTGGCTGGCACATGTATCAGCTATAGCTTAGCATCTTGGCTAACTAACTAATTTTGAAAACAAACAGCGACCTCTGGGGCTGAAAAACGAAGCCAACACAGAAATGCCAAAAACTGCAGTTCCTCTAATGGCCACTTGAGGCTGGCTCCAGAAGCGAGTCACTCCTCACAGACCCCCGTGTTAACTGAACAACTTTTCAGCAGAAACAGAAATGTTTACAGCCTGGATCAAAAAATGGTTTTAGTCTCTATTGCTAATTTCGACATTCATGCACAGGGAGTAAATTTTTACATAACTCACCATTTACACTGTTTTCATTTTATTAAAGCTTAAAGTTATGCATATTTAAGCACAGCGTGGCTTGAGCGATAGTCACAGTCACTTCTGGCTCTAAAAAATCAAGATGGCGACAGCTAAAATGCTGAATTTAAGGATTCAAAATGGAAGTCAAAAACCAATGGGTGACATCACAGTAGCTACGTGCCTTATATTATAAGGTCTATGGTTGAAAGCTCCTTATCCAGAGGACTTTAATGAATCCAACTAACTTTAAAAGCATCTTATCTATATAAGAGCCTAGACATGATGGCTATAATGCTAACATAAACAGACAGCATGTATTGCAGGGGAGAGCTGGTCACACAGCATTATTAAAACACCAGTGGTTTTTTTCTAACTTTGTTCGGATGCTAACTAAAGACATGCTACATATTAAAACCATAGACTGTATAAAATAAAAAACCCACCATCTTATAACATCTTATAAAATACAAAAAATTAACAGCCACTTAAAAATACACTCTTATTTTTAAGTAACTTTTAAATGTATTTTTTATTTTTCTTCCTTTGTTTTTGATTTTACTACTTTGTGCATCTAGTTTTGTGCATCTGTCACCTACAGTATATGAAATGCACTATATAAATAAAGTTTTCTTATTCTTCTTATTGATATTAGCCTCCTATTAGCACAGATGTAGCAGCCCCACATGGTTTGTGTGCTGCTCTTTGAACTGAACCTGGTTCCAGCACCAGGAGCGTCTCTGCAGAAACTAACAATAAGTGTAAATAAAGCATAGTGCATGTTACTCCACGCTGTCTGTTTTTCTTCTCTCAATGACTTACAGTAATTTTCCAGGGGCGTGTTTGTTCAGGCCTCGTCTCGCTCTTACTCTGTAGCATTAAACTTTCTTCACCTCCTTTTCTCACATGATCATCTCTTATTCTTTGTCTCATGTCCTTACATGCTTGTTGCAGTCGTTACTCAAGCAAAACCATGACTAACTTCATTCCTCTAAAGGGCTGAGCTCTAAAAATGCATACATTATATTGGCTTGGGCCAACCTGTAACATACAGTAGATCACTGTACAAACACACAGTAATTAGAGGTGTTGCTTCGCTGCAGCAGTCACGACCATTTGCTGCATGTCATCCCCCCAAGCTCTCTCACTCCCCCGTTTCACTCTCTCCTGACAATTAAAGGCAAAAGGCCCCCAAAAAATACAAAAAAAAGCTCTGCATTTAAAATCTGACTGGCAGTAAAATGTATGAAGCATGATGTATGACTTTTCTATTTGTGGATTATATTTCTATACACTGTGTAAACAGAATTACTTCACAATAGTTCATCTACGATACAATCAGTCAATAATGTTTAATATTTTGTAAACTAAGCATATATATTCTTATCTTCAAAGTAACTACAGCTGTCAGATAAATGTAGTGAAGTATAAAGTACTATATTTGCCTCCAAAATATAGCGGAGTAAAAGTAGAAAGTTGAATTATGGGAATATGGGACTAAGTTAAATCTATTTACATGCAGCTGGTTAACTTATGAATTGGGGATCAATAAAGTTTTTTCAATACGATATTATCATCATGTATTTGTTGATTATACTTTGCATTATTATCTTAAATAAATGTAGTGAAGTAAAATGAATCATATTTGCCTCTGAGTTGTAGTGGAGTGTATCTATAAGGCAGCAGAAAATAAAAGTAATAGTGCACCAACATTGTATTTCGGTGCAGTAGATGAGTAAATGTACTTCAGGGTTCATGGTTGACTCTGCAGGAGGTTTTCTAGGAATAAAGAGGAGTGTTTAGTGTGACTTTTCCAGAAATGTGTGAACTTGCGATCATAAAACTGAAAAGTGGAAGTCCTCTATTGCAAAATGAAGGTATAAAATTTCTTAGCTACTGTTCATCTGTCACTGAATGATCCTGTGACTGAACCTCCCGTCTGAATCACACTGATACAAACACCGGGATTTCAAAATCTTGGTATCCTCTCAGCAGCAGCACTGACTTACTACAGCTGACTGTTTCTCCCACCTTGAGTAACAAGACTTAAATAACAGAGCCGGAATGTTATGATTAACGTTTTACACAATCACACTGATGCAGTCACTTTGACAGCCAGATTTCCACGAGTTGGAGTCACATTTCTTTGTAGGCAACGGGTTTTTATTTTTGTCTCTCCTCAGTCAACGTGGGTAAAATCACGTCTTCATATGTGGTTGTGTATAAAGGCTGTATGCCAACAGCTGTCTGTATTTGAATTATAGTTTTTGTGCATAACCTTTGGTCAGCAATAAAAGAGGTATTCAGTGTACTAAAGTAATGTAGCAGTACCTCAGGGTAAAGGTGCTCCACTAAGTAAAAGTTTTGCAATCAAAATCTTACTTTAGTAAAAGTACAAAACAACTATCAACAAAATGTATTTAAGTAAATGCATAATGACATTGTGACATCATATCACTGGATTATAATTACACATGCAGCATTAATGTGAAGCTAATTTTGACTACTTTTTATACGGTTATTGTTTCATCTATTATAATTCATTATCATTATTCTTTAAATGTAAAACCCTGCTCTTTAAATAACTGTAGCTGTCAGATAAATGTAGTGAAGTAAAAGTATAAATTAGCACAACATGGAAATACTAAAGTAGGGTACAAGCACCTCAAAATTATACTTATACTTCTTTACTTTTCTTTTGAATTTTATTTTTATGTATATTTATATGATTTTTTCCCCCGGTAAGCCTGGATTTGTTTATGTTGTTGTTTATTGCATTAAATAAAAAGAAAGAAAAAGAAGAAGAAGAAGAAGAAGTATGCTTACTTTTTGTCTCTGTGTTTGGCATATGTTGCCCAATTTAAAACCTCATGAATCAAAGGGCCGGTTTGCATCGCTGCAGTGACAGTTCACGCTGCGGTGTCTGAGCCAATATTGTCGTCTGTGCTGCTAGTTGGCAGAATTCAAACAAACAGCGACAAACATGTTTTCTCCTCAGGTGACACGTACCTTACTGAGCGTCTCTGGAGGGATGCCGTGCTGCAGGGTAGAGTTGTCACTGCCCATTTTGACCTTCTTGGAAATCTGTGTGTTGTGCTCGCCGTTTGCTTCTGTGGTGCTCATCTGGACAGGAAAAGTTCACCCATATTACAAAACACAACTATAGTCTAATGTGGTAGCATAAAGCCATGTGAACAGTCACCACCATAATGCATTACAGGTGAGGTCATTATGGTGGGAGTTTAATAATCCCATTTGAACAAGACTAAGTCTGCAGCCATGCTCACTGCTATGTAAGACGTAGCCTACTAAATGAACTAAATGCTAGTATCAGCATGCTAACAGTCACAATGACAAACATGCTGAGGTTTAGCAGGAATACAGTTCACCATGTTCACCATGTTTTAGAAAGATAAAATTTATGCTACTAATCAGCACTAAACTCTAAAGCACATTTCACATGCTGGTATCTGATGTTTTTAGTGAGCTACAGGCATTTTGTTAGCGTTTCAGTCCTCAGTTTCACATTGTGGCGCAGACAGTTTCCCCCTCTGGTGGGCCTGGCTTTCAGAGTATGATGCCTCGCACTTGATAGAGTTCCTAAGTGACGTGACGCTCATGGGACCTTAGATCGGAAAAAATGTGAATGGCAGTGAATGAGGAGAGCAATGTTATCTTTTGGTCCCGTTTGAGTTGTGACATGAAATCCAAATATGTCGTTAATGAATTTAAAACATAAACTTTAAGGTCAAGAAAGTCATACTTTGTGGTAAAACTGTTGAGATATAAGCTTTTGAAAAAACGTAATTAGAAAAACTACACAGGAGGCGGTCGTGTATGTGACATCATAGCGTTCACTCGCTTCCAGCAGCTTGGAGTGACTGTAACCTGCCACAAAACACACAGACATGTTCAATCATAAATTGATTAATCATGAAACAGTGGAATTTCAGCAGGAGGCCAAGCTGCAGGAAGCGAGCGAAAGCTATGACGTCACATACGTGACCTCCTCCCGTGTACTCTTGAGTCTTTCTAATTAACCCTATTTCAAAAGCTTACATCTCAACAGTTTTACCACAAAGTATGACTTTCTTGACCTTAAAATTTATGTTTTAAATTCATTAACAACATATTTGGATTTCATGTCGCAACTCAAACGGGACCAAAAGATAATATTTCTCTCCTCATTCACTGCCATTCATATTTTTTCTGATCTAAGGTCCCATGAGCGTCACGTGACTTAGGCACTCTATGAGAGTTTCACTTTAAAAGTGAAACATGACGGAGTTTTCTGTTGATGTTCAAACTGATATTTGATCCTGTGTGATAAATTGCTGGCAAAATTTAAAAATATATATATATTTTGTTAGCATTAAACGGTGATGTAACCTTGCTGCTAAATATTAGCCAACTGACTTGAGAGAAAGCAAGGAAACTATAAATTATTAAATTACACATTATTATTTTCATGTTCTGCTCCACGATAAATGAGACTACAGAATGTCATCAGCCCGACCGTTGCTTTACAGCCTGGTTGTGGTGGGGACAGTCCTTTGGTGATCCTCTGACATTTCCTCTGTGCGTCAGGATGTCAATATGTTTTATTTCTATTTTTACTAGAAGTCTTGTACTGCATTACTTTAATATATGATTGGTTCTGGCATCTTTTAGCGGACTTACTTGGCAGTTGGACGGTAAGAGGAAGTAAGAGGACGCTGTCTGGGAATCTTTCTGTGAATAAATCAAACTGAAACTATAAAAATGACACCCGAATACATTTCTTTATCTTTGTGAATTTAAGTCTTCCTTTCAGATGTTTTAGATTCATGGGAGTTTAAAAAGTCAGCTGAAATGGTGCACTTACATGCCGTCATATTTTCTCATCAATCCCTAATCACAAGTTACAGTAAACAAATATCCCAGAATCCTTTTTTGTCCAAGATCATGTGGCTTCAGGGTGTAAAGTGAACATACAGGAATAAGTTACATATAAAAGGGGAACAATTTCTTATTTCACTTCCACCTGCTGTTCATCATCTGACTGATCCAAGGACACTGTCATATATCTAACAAACACAAACACAAGCCAAAATCAAGTTCACACATTAGTGCATCCAACCAGTGTGTCAACATAACACGGTGGTTAGGCATGAAAAGAGAGCGAGCTGTGACCAGAGAATATCATCATGGTAATTTATTTATTTTACATGAGTTACGATTGTGGGAACTGCTCTGTCATCTGACCTCATCTTTGGAGTCACATTGGAGAGTGCACTTGTTGACTCACGGCAACTACTTCCACCTTCAGCCGTTGAACTCCTGAACTTTAATAATCTAATCAACACAGAATTAGTTGAATAAAGAGTCTGAATTAAAGGGATAGTGCACCCAAAAATGAAAATTCAGCCATTATCTACTCACCCATATGCCGAGGGAGGCTCAGGTGATTCAAACGTCCAAAAACACATAATTGAAACCACAAAATTTCTCCGTACTGCTCGTCTGTAGTGATCCAAGTGGATATTTTGAGGTTTCAATTGTGTGTTTTAGGACGTTTGAATCTGGGGCGCGGTCAGCCTCCATAGGTGGAGGCATATGGGTGAGTAGATAATGGCTGAATTTTCATGTTTGGATGCACTATGCCTTCAAGACTACAACCACGTAAGTAAGTAAAATTTAAAATTCATTCAGTGGGCTTTGAAAAATAGAGTTTTACGCACGTAAATCTGTAGAAATTATCTAAAATTGAATAACAAAAATTGCAATTTGGCAACAGTTTTGACCATTTCAGCCTCCCAGAGCAAAACCTAAAGTGTAGGGGAGTTTCTGAGCGAGCTATAGAGCTGCTAGTCGCATCAAAAAATAAATATTTTTCTAGCCAGCAGCTGCTCAGCAAGCACATGCAGTTGATAACTGGTGTCTTTTACATCTGGTTAAGGACACTGATCATCCAACAGGCCCACAGACATGGTGACCCGCTCACTCTTTTATATTGTTTTCATGTGCAGAACCATTCCTTCACTTCTTACAAGCTTATGTGACGACACTGGTGTCTTTCAAATAAGGGAATTTATCACAGTCATTTCGGCCACGACGACTATTAGGGGCCCGTGTTAGATAATATATCTACAATCTGTCAAATAGAAAACATCCTCTAACCTCTGCTGACAGCTTTAAAGCCACACTAATGCACATTTTTCACAGTTTTGACAATGTGTCAAAGGTGTTGATTTTGCTTTGCTCAGCGTTAGTTTGGTTTTACCGAACACAAACTCCACTATCATTAAGATTTAGTTGCCACAGCTGTTTTTCAATGTGTCAGATACACATTTAATCAACTTTTAGGTAAATAAGTATTGGTATACATACACACATATATGTATATATATATATATATATATATATATATACATATATAACTGTGAGTTTTGGGAGTCCTGGGCCAGAAAATTTTGAGCATTTAACACTTAATTTCCAGCATTCAGGTGAACTTTTATGCTCCAATTTGAGTTTTTTTCTGCGTCATTTTATGGTGTGAATGTCTTTAATTTAGATGAAGTAAAGTCCTCTGTTACTTGAGTTTATTGGGCAGGACAAATGCACATGTTCACCTATGTCCAAACCAAAATCTAGACATTAATAATTATCCAGTAGTATAATAATGTAAGATTGACAGGGGCCATTCTGCATAATGAGTGGTTTAACTTACTTTAAGATCATTTCGTTGCTATTACTTCTACACTGTCTTTACTAAAGTAAAAGTTACTTCTACTAGTCCTACCACACCCATAATGACTGTACTTGTTTCAGCATCACTCAGGTCACTAAACAACTGAAGACACCCTGAACACGAACCACAAAGGTTGTGACATCTGCAACATCAGGGGAAGCTCCATCAGATGACAACACTCTGGATTAAGTTTATATTGTGTTTTGGGCACAGTGTCTCCTTCAGCTCATCTAACAGGAAACACAGTGGACCTTTGTCTCTGCCACTTAAAGTTTACTTCAACCAGTAAGATGCCACAGACAGACTTGAGTATCTGCCACAGTCCCTACCAGCATAATTAAACATCTGTAACACTCACTTTTCTTCCAACAGGATGCAGTTTATGAAGGTCTGACACGCCCTGTCACAGTTTCACCTGAGCAGGAACGGAATGTTAGACAGCTTTCTTTTCTTTCCCTCCACATCTGAGAGGTAAAATTTCATCTTTAAAATAACTTGAATTGACGAGATTATCACATGTAAAGTTTATCCAAAATCTCATCTGTAACCTGACACACAGTGTAGCTGGTCACTGGGAGAGCAGCAAAAAACTGAGTCACTTTCATAAACTTTGAAGGAGCATTTCAGGTTTCTGAAGGCACCAGAAACACATAACAGAGACATCTGATCATGAGCAGATAATAAAAGATACAATCATACAGAAGGAAATACAGCTAAAGGTTTCAGAACTGGGGCTCAGGAGTCTTCAAGGGGAATTAAAAAAAGCAGCAAAGGGTCTCAGGTGAGATGGAGCTGATTTGCAGAGCTGCTGTTCAACATTTAAATAAAAGTAATTAAAGTTTTCAATGAGCAACAAGTTAAGTTTGAAAACTAAATAAAGACAGGACAGTAAATCCTCCACACCTCTGGTTATTTCATGAGCTTAGGATATATTTACATAGACGTGTTTGCTGATCAAACAGCTGATTTCTCCCTCTTAACAGCTCATCTCACGTGAAGACAAGTTGTTATCTTTGCGCACCAAAGACGCACAAACAGTTAAGTATAGTTACTCACCTTTGCGTCCCGCACGGCTCCGCTCAACCTGACACGAGTCAACTTCCTTAATGAATAAGAAGAGAGTGTGTGTGAGAGCTCACTTTGTGTTTACACCCACTCCATCTGAAGGACGCGTGTCGCAACACCGGTGAGGCGCGCGTCTTGTCGTCCAAGCTGACAGATGGTGGATGCAGGACTTTGTCGTGACTCCACCCACTTGTTTTAACTAGTTAACATGTTGACCCGAGGAATGCAACTAGTTAACTAGTGGCAGCATGCTTCATCTTACATGTTAACTTGTCAAGGCAAAACTGTGACTAGTCAACCAGATGAGGTCTCCTTAGACTCTACTAGCAAACTAGTGATGCTAAAAGTGCTCACTAGGTGACTAGTAGAATCCAAAACGTCTTCTAGTTCACAAGTAGAAGACAATTTGACCTTACTAGTCGACTAGTGAGATTCAAAACCTGCCACTAGTCGACTAGTAAGACCCAAATTGGCCACTAGTAACACTAGTTTGTGTCTTTTCAACTTCACTAGTCAACTAGTTACACATGTCCTCTTACTAGTTAACAAGTTAGGTCCAAAAAGATTCACTAGTTGACTAGTGACACTCTGTCTGTGGCTCACTAGTTAACTAGTGGATGCTATTTGTTGTCACTAGTCAGATTCTGCACAGAACATGTAAAGACTTTGACCAAACCTGTTGGAAGTTTTTCTTAGATGTGATGCCTTTCCTTGAACTAGTAAAGCCTTGCTCAGTACTAGTGAACAACTGCACACAGCAAGTGAGACTTTTTTTTTTAAAATGTTGGACTTTTTGTCACACTAGTTGGCATGTTCATATTACTAGTTCAACAAAACTGCTTACTAGTCATCATGTTCATCCTACTAGTACAACTAGTACGGTGATAAAATTTCACTTGTTTAAAATGTGTGGCAGTAGCAGCATTCACTAGTTAACTAGTGACATGCACATGTTAACTAGTAAGTAGTTGTTGTACTGGTAAGATGAGGATATCTACTTGTGTGATGAAGTGTAAAATGTTGTCACTACCATCACTAGTTAACATGTTGAATGCAACACACAGCCAGTAGACTTGCAGGTGCCACGTAGAGGTCAACATGTTCCACTAATAAACTGCATGCAAATTAAACAGACAGGATAAAGACTTTTATTGGTCAGTATTCAAATGGGTGCCGAAAAGCCTTGTGTACTAGTAACACTAGTGGGAATCCTCGTTTCGTTTCATGTCCAGCACTGCAGGTGTGTGTGTGTGTGTGTGTGTGTGTGCAGTGCAGTAGTTCATCAAGAATGTTTGATTACCAGTGGGCTTTTATTTATTTATTTTTTAATGAGACTGTGATCGAATGTTCCTTGGATTTTTATTGATAAAATACTCGTGTGAACATGAAAGGAAAGAAGTTGCTTTTTATTTTTATACTCATTCACAATAGGAAACAAAGACATACGCCTGGGGTTTCACTGTTTTTATTTCATTGTCCCTTGATAGTTCGCTTTACTCTGCATTTATAGTTACCAAGGAGCTGGCAATTACACTTAAAAGTTCCCCAGGCTTTAAAGGGTTAAGTTCCCCCGGGTGATATTCTTGTTGGAAAACCAATAAGATGAATCCATTTATAATCCTATTCCGCCCCCTAATTAGCATTTGGTGTTACTAGTGTGACTAGTGGAAGCACTAGTCACACTAGAAATAAGTCTAGCTTTGCTAGTTAACTAGTGAGGTCAAAAGATGTGTTACTTGTGTGACTAGTGAGCATGTCAGTGTCACTAGTTCAACTAGTAAACATTTTAAGCCCCACTAGTTAACTAGTAAGGTCAATGAGACTTTTTCCTAGTTTAACTAGTAAGGTGTAAATCCTTACTAGTCACACTAGTGATGATTTTGGCTCTTACATGTGTAACTAGTGTAAAAAACTTGAGGTTACTAGCAAACTAGTGAGATGAATAGCTGCTACTAGTTAGCAAGTCAGAGCTTTTGCAGCTCACTAGTTCACTAGTAAGACTTTAAGCATTACTAGTTCAGCCCAGTGGGCCACTAGTCTGTCAAAAAGCTGACTAGTTTGGATTTTGGTGCCACTAGTATGGCTCTGTGGCTTCACTAGTCAGGCTTAAGTTGTTACTAGTTTGACAAAAGTGTCACTAGTGGCTGAAAAAGAGTGACCAGTAAGACTCTTTGTTCAACTAGTTGGACAAAATGTCTAACTTGTGTGACCAGATGTCCAACTAATGCGGACAATGATCAAACTAGTGAACGACACTGACACCTGTTATCAAGGATATGGAATAAATGCTCAAACGGCTTGCCATCGTTTGGGTGCAGCACTCAGGTTTTACGCGCGGCGGCACAGATCCAAACAGCTGGTCGAACCGACTCGAACATCCACAGCCGAGCTTCACCGACAGGACACCGTGTTGTTGCTCTGATTTAGTCCAAAGGAAGCTGAGGCAGAGTTCGTGCAGTTTGCAGCAGCAGGTGTCTCCCTGCACGTAAAGGCACATGAGAGGGATCACTTCACTTAAATTCGGTGTCAATATCGCTGCCTTAAAATTCAGTTAGAGCTGCGACTTTCCTCACAAAACTTCAGTATATGACAGTGGTGTAACGTAATTAAGTATATTTACTCCTGTACAAATTTTAAGGCTTGCTTAAGGCTTTGCTTTGCGTGCCACTTTATACTTCTACTTCACAATATTTTAGAGGCAAATATTCTGTTTTTGACCACATTACATGTATTTGACAGCTTTAGATACTTTAGAGAGTCATTGTTATGATGTAGATTATATAGATATAAACATCAACAAATTAATTATGATGTATTATTGCAGGTGCAGATTAAACTTTTGAATCCCCAGTGTGACTTGCGCACAAGTTTTAAATGCAGGACTTTAACCTGTAACACAGTATTTCTACATTGTACAATTATCTCAGCAAGACCTGAGTATTTCTTCCACTAATGCCATTTGTTTGTGTGTATTGGAGGTGCAAACACTTAACTTGTCATTTTAAACCTTGTGCTAACAAACTCTAGAGTACTCAATGGATCTGAACGTAGCCTGAAGCTGAGAGGTTGTGGTAGTTTTTCCTGTTTAGGGATTAGAGTAATGTCTCTTAGGCTTTTACTGCTCACACTTTAACTACCACTCGTAATACTTCTGCACTTTTACTATTGATACTTTGAGTACATGCAGCTTGTAATACTTAAAACAAGTCGACATGGTTGAAGTCCTTTAAGTGCCAAATTTGAACATCATCTGCGCCTGCTGAGGGCTTCATATTTTCTTTAACACGCCGTTTTAATTATTTAAATATCTGTATTATTTATCGTCCTGTTTTTGACAGTTTCAGAGCTCCACAGTCACATTTTTGATTTTGACAGTCAAATATGGTGCAAATTTTAAGCAGTTTTCCAGAAAAGATGTGCAAACGAGAATGTGAATGAATGCTTGTGTCCACCGACTTAATAATTTCAATTTATCTTTAATAATTTTGAGGTATGGTCTGGTGCTTCGACAACAGCTTTGTGAAGGTGTCACTTTGGGCTCTGGGTGACAACATGTCTCACTATTTTGTGAGTTTTTACAAACCAAACATTCAATTAATGTATAAAATAATCAGCAGATTAAGATAAAATCAAAGTAATCACAAGTTAATACTTCAAATTCAGCTCCACATCAGCAAGCTACAACAGTAAAATCCTGCCTTTACATTAATGCACGAGTAATTTTTACAGTTTTGTATTACTTAAGGATCTGAATACTTCCTCCGCCACTGATGTTACAGCAGCACATTAATGCCCATAGTGTCAGAGTGACATGTTCAACTGTCACATACAGTGTGCATGTACTTTTGGCCTTGTTGTGTAGAAAGACAGTTTTTACTTCACATGTTTTCATCCCTCACTTGAACTTAAGAAATAGTTTTTGCCTCCTAAACTTCGGCCCGGTTGGTGCAACTGAACATTGTGACAGAGTCTTACAAAACAGTCTCCACGTTGCTGCATTGCATCAAACCCTCACAGGAAATACAAATAAAATGTAACGATGGCAGCCCGTCACACACTGACACAAAGGAGTCGACGAACACTGCATCTGTTTGAAAAAAGATTTTGTCAAGGACGAATTTTTAAAAAAGAGAACTGTTTCACCTGTTGCAAACATGTCATGCCACATCACCTGTATATCTTGTAACTATGTGTTCAGTGTGTTGCACTGAGTTTACTTCTGCTTTGTCACACCAAGTCAAACAACTTAAATTTAATTCTAAAGTGCTGATACAGTATCCACGGCCGACACCCTGATACAGTCAGAGATGAAAAAGAACATTAAGTTAATTGTATCTCCATCAGCTTTGCAGGAAATATTTTTGGGTGATAAGAACAGTCCACAAGAGAAAGAAAGAACTGACACAAAATTATTTTAACATTCTTGAGCGGATCAAGAGCAAATGTGATCGTCGCAGTTAGAAACTGATTCCCCAAAAACATTTCAGTGGGACAAATCTGTGTCTGACAGGAAACAAGGCAAAGGATAAAAATGGACGTAGTGACTGTATCAGATCTTAAAATTTTATATATTAAGCTTTTAGATTTTTCTCTGATCCAATGAGAGCTGTGCATTGAACAGAGAACAGACCGATTTCATTTCAGGACTTTGTGGGCTCTCCATCTTTCCACTGTTGTTCGCCTTTGATCTTAGTAATATGGGAATCTAATTGTAGCTCACAAGCCATTTTGGGCTCAGTTTGTCAGCTGTGCTTTGAGTTGAATACTTAATAGTGGCATGTTAGCTAACACATGCTAACACAGCTACAGGTAACATGTTAAAGGACAACTTCGGTATTTTTCAACCTGGGCCCTATTTCCCCATGTGTATGTGTGCGTATGATTCATAGGTACAACTCGTTCTAAAATTGGTTCAGTATTGAGGGAGGCGGATGCAACTGGGAGCCGGGGTGTGTGTTACGCTAGAAGAGTCAGAGGATGGAGTCTTTTATGTGCTACCCCCTGGAGTGTTACTGGAGTTTTTGGAGTGCTCAAATAAACGGGCCTTTTCCCCGAACGCAAGAACAGGATGTCGCGCAACACCCCGTACAGCTTTCATAGGCTGCCTTTGTCAGATGGCGAGATGCTGTTGTGGCTAGTTGTTCTACAAATGGATACTAACACTCCTGTCCAGACACTGCGCCTTGCAGACCATCAGGTCTGCAGTGCTCACTTCTCCCAAGATGACTCCTGCCAGCCGCAGAAGAGAAGACATCCAATCCTGAAACACCTCTTCCTCAAGAAAACGGCTGTCCCACGAGTAGAGAGAGCTACAGACACAGTGGAGCAAACCTCACGCGAGATGACGTCACAGCCCAGAGCAAGTGAAGGGTCAGGGAAACACTTAGTATGCTATTTACAGAGGTAACACTGGCGATCTGAACCGGTCAGTGGCGAAAAAAGCACTTTTAATTCGCAAAACTTATACGGGAAGCATTTGCCCCTGTTACCGTTTTAGCTCGTTTCGCGGCTCCGGCTGCATCCGCATCCGCCTCCGCTGAACCAATTTTAGAACTTTAGTTGTACCTATGAATCATACACACATACACATGGGGAAATAGAGCCCAGGTTGAAAAATACCAAAGTTGTCCTTTAAGGTGTGTGAAGATCTGAGTTTTGTATGTTAGCATGCTTACATTCAGCTAGCCTGGTATCAGATTTAATTCAGTCTGATGTCAACTGATGAAATCATTTCTGTAAACGGACATACAACCTGCGCTGCTGTGTCCTGCTCATTTATAAAGCTGAAACAATTTGTCAGCTAAATAATCAGATGACTGACAGAAAATTGGTTGGTGGTTCTTTTTATAATTGTAATTTTTTAAGCAAAGATGTGACACTTTCATTGGTTCTAGATACTCAAATGTGAGTTTTCTGCTGTTGTTCATCATATATGATTGTTATGTTTTATTAATCTCTGGGTTGGGGACTTGGGTTTTTAAATGTCACTTAGGCCTCTAGGAAATGACAACTTTTTTCAGCAGATGACATGATAATGAAAGTAACTGTTGCTGCTAGCATGCCTCGTGTAACACATGCTAACACTTGCGTGCTAATGTTCAGAATGTTGCAGTTGTTGGACTTGTTGGAATTCTGCAGGTGGCACGAGATGAAACATCAGACAGTCACCGAAGTCAGTAGATTTGACCTTGTGGAGGACATGAATGTTTTTACAAGATTTCATGGCAGTCCATCCAAAAACTGTTGAAATATTTCAGACCTAGGTGGTGAGCGGAGGGACTCACTGTTAGCACGAATCAAACAATACCTTGACTTCTCTTATTTCAAGTTAAAGGCCAGTAAAATCTTGTTTGTTGTTTGACACGGTGTTGTAATCATACTGTTCGACAGACATTAAAACAGAAGTAACAAAAAGGAAACGTTTCAATACATCAAGAGGTAGCCTGAAACATCAACATAAACAAACATACATTTAGTGGCACAAAAACAGTCAGAATGAACATTCAAGTGCTCCATTTGTAAATGTGACCTGCATAAATATGACATCAGGAAGGTGCTGTTGAGTTTAAAACAAGTCTTTTCTAAATGTAATGTCACCTTCAACCTGATGATTCAGTGGGTCTTTAGTTAAGGCTCTGGTTTCCAGTATTTTCAGTCAGCACCACCAGTCTGCAGGAGTTCGTCTCATCTTCGTCTTTGGCGCAGCTTCTTGACTCGCTGCTGTTTTTTGAAGTCAATAAGGCAGTCGGTGGCCTCCGAGATCGGAGTAAAGGATCTTATGGGAGAGTTACTGATCCTGAACGCTGAAACCCCGTCCTCCTCCGCCTTGTCCTCCTCTTCATCGTCATCATCATCCCGCAGATCAATGACATCTCTGAAAGGAAGCAAACACACAAGAACACAAATCCAGTATCAGTCAGACGACTTAATGCATTTTAAATACAGTTTTCTTTCTTTGCTCTTCATCTGCAGCAACAGGCTAACGTGCATAAAGCTTCTACTAATACTTGGCAACTTCATGTAAGTTTTTCACAATTAATGTCCTTTTATTTTAAGCCTTAACTGTAAAACCCGAAGTTGTGATAATGACATTTGCAATTTGCTAACGCTGCCAAAATGTACTCACTTTAGTTCTCCTGCAGCTGGATTTACATATTATGAACTTTCAGACTTCAAAGTCAATTTTAAAATATTTCATGTAAAGAGCACATTTTATGATATGTTTGACAAAACGTGATAAAGGGGAAATGTGTGTTGCCTTGTGCATTTCTACAGTAAACCCTAAGAAGTCATGACATTTGGACTCAAACATAAAAATGTATAAGCACAGCAAAAATACTTGTTTATTGGAGTATTGTTACTCAAATCATAATGTCACAGTGTTTCTAAGACGTCTTTACCCTGGTTGGAGTTTGGATCCAGACGGCCCGGCCACTGTGAACACAGAACAACAACAAGTCAGTAATAGAAAAATGAATCAACTGAAGTTTGACTGATATTTTTTTAACGCTGACATTTATGTTTTTTAAGGCGTAAAACAAGTCTGCTCGTAGACAGTGATGTGATTGCATCTAAAAGAAGCTCCTGAGGTGAAAGTTTTACCTGTTTTACTAGAAAATCACAGATCAATATCAGAACCCTCTCTAACAGAGGAGTCAATCATCAACCTGCATCAGTGTCACATCTTCATTATCAATTCATCAGGTGTTGTTTTTCAAATGAATCAATTAATCATTGTTTCTATAAAACGACAGAAAAGTTGAGGTCTTCAAATTGCTTGTTTTTACCTATTAACTAACAAAATCTCAAGTAAGGGAAAAGTAAAGGAGGAAGGCAATCAAATTTTCAAATTTTAGAGGAAATAAAACTGAGAATCTTCAATCTATTAAATTATTGAAATGACTAATCACTTATCAAGAATCAGGTGAGATCGGATGTTCACGCCTGACTCTTTCAGCTAACATGTAGCACTTTTACCATGAAACAGAAGGAACGAAACTGACATGCTAAGCTGAGATGGTAATCATGGTTAGCATTATACCTGCTAAACATCTGCATGTTAGCTTGCTGGCGTTAGCATTTGGCTCAAAGCATCATTGTGTCTAAGCTTCACAGAGCAGCGTGTGTTGTTTACAATGTAAAGGCCCAGACACACCAAACCAACATCAAAGAACTAGTGGTGAGGAAAGCCAACTGTCGTCACCTCATGTTGTCCGCGTCTCGGCCAAAAACTTGCACGTGAACACACCACTAAGACTACAGCCAACCAGCACGTACGGTCTGCGCCTGCATGTGAGGAAATAACTCCCCGCATCAGCAGACAGCGGTGGTCTGCATCGGTCATTCAAAAAGTGAAACCGGACGACCGTCTTGACGATGGGTTGCCAGCTGGTGCATTAACAACAAAATCTGATTTTGAAAGAACAGAGCTTATTTACCGTGCTCCAGTGAACAATAACACAAATAATCACAAACATTTCTGCTAAAGAGCTCCTGGCTAAAGAAAAATAATCTTAAACAAGGTTAGGTCTCACTCCCTCTTTACTTAAGCTCTACTTTCCTAAACTGTGTTTCTCTTCTCGTGTGCTGAGCTCAATTGCCAATCAGTGATTTCATTAATTGACAGGCTCAACCGGCTCTAACGTTGAGGGTCAATGGTGCAGGATACGACATGAACACTCGAACGACAAACCCTAACCAACAGCCCAACATTGACCAACAGCCAGCCATCGGCTTGGTGTGTCAGGGGCTTTAAAGACTTCCAGACTCACCTGAATCTCTGCTCTCAGTTTGCTCCAGAGCCGACAGCAGATTTCCCCTCTGGAAGGTCAGAAATATAGAAATAAACAGTCTTTATCATCAACAAAACAGATGACATCTGATACATAGAAAAAACAAAAATAAAAAGGGTTGACTGGGCTCAGTGTGTAACAAGTCTTACTGTTGATGCCTGCCGCTGGATGCAGAGCTCTGTGTGGCGGCTGTACTCTCTCAGAGGAACAGCTTTCTGACAGATGTAACATTTTCCGGGTTCCTGTGGAAAATAAATGAATTAAAAAAGTTTCAAAACATCGGGCTGTTCCTGTGACATACGACAGGTCATACCTACTTACTTGCAAGTGTTGGGGGGTTCTTCGGTCTCTTCAGCAGTCGCCTCTGCTCTCCTTGTTCTCCTCCTACGAGGCTTCAGTGACACTGAAAAGAAGAGAGGTGTCATTTCAAACCAGCAACATTTTTTCTTTTTCATGAAAAACTGCAGTTTACATCAACTCTAAAAAATATTTAAAAAATATTAACACCACAGAGACAGTTCGACTCTACTAACTGGAAGAAGCTGAACACATTCAGACGGACAGAAGGTTAAAAAATAAGTGGTACTGTTATGTTTGTTTGTTGTAGATATCTTGCAAAACTTAATGAAAAATATGAGAAAAAAAAAATCACAAGATTCCTCCTGCTTCAATGCATTTCCTGAACCTTTGTTTTAAAATTTTAGTTGATCAGGAATTCCCCTGGTTTCAGAAGAACATATTTTTCCAGTGACTCCAGACAGAAAGTCTCCTTCACCTCCTACACCATTTAATGTCTGTCATTCCATTTGCATGCAAAACAACACTGGACTCAACAAGAAATTATTACTGACTGATTATTGAACATTCGTGTGTGTTATTTGTAACTATGGCCCAACCAATACTGATTTTGGGTGTAGCATGGTCATTTTCAGCATTTGTTAACAGCCACTCTGTTTGAAATAATGGAACAGTCAGAGCAGACAGTGAGCTGTCAGATAAAGAGCTGCAGGCGACAGGCTGGACACTCCAACTTCTAAGTGACCTAACCAACCCTGTTAGCTTGGAATTTAATAAGAAATGTTGCTAAACAGGCGCTTTTGCCTTTCGCTTTGACACCAAATTGTCCAGAATCGTCTTCTACTGCTGTACCCTACTTGTCCTGTCGGTCAACTCTATGTCATGAGACAGTGAAGTGAAATCTGACCCCTGCTGCTGTACGGAGCAGGCACTTCCGGTTTTTTATTGTAGCGTCTGTCATTCGACCAACAGCTGTGAAACCAGAGGACCAAGTGTCTCCTAATGTCTCACAGGTGTTAAACAAAATAAATTTTCTGTCACCTTGGAAGCAGTTGTTCTCGGGCCTCCTCTCATCAACAACGGCTACCTCGCCATCGCAGTACGCAGCGTGCATCTCGATCTCCATCACAGGGAAGGACCCCTGACAGATGGGACAGTCCACTTTGGTTTCAGGGCTCTGAGGGACAGTGGCTGGTTCCAGTTCAGGAGAAGTCGACCTTGGAAGCACCTGATCCTTTATCTCCTCCACGTCTACATCCTCCTCCTCGACCTCCTCTTCTCTAGCGTGTTGCTCTCCAGCATCACTGCTGCTAACGGGGATGTTTCCTTTCATCTCTCTGTCCTCTGGGGCTGAAAACAGTCAAGCAAACTCATTTTAAAAGATCATTTGACCATCACACAACCACACTTTTACTTTTAAGTTCATATCACAATCATTATAAAGGCTACATACACATGCTGTAGCTTGTTTTTTTTTTCAGGACAATCTAGGCTACCCAGATTGCCATCATTTTGCCGTTTCACGTGATATGAGCGGCTTCTCGCTATGACGAACAATTGCGGAGAAAATCCACAGAGAAGAACAAGTGTGAGTTTGGACGCACTTGACGTTGTTGGGCCCATAGGGTTAAGCATGCAGCCTTACCATCCACCTCCACCTCCATCCTCTCCTCCTGCAGCTGATTCCCGGCTGGAGAATCATCTTGAAGAATCATCTCGACCTCCGGCAGCTCTGGACTCTTTTTACAGTCAGACTGAAATCCCAACTGGAGAAAATGAAAGAGGAACAAGTGGTGAGCTTTATTGTATGTGATTCTCTGTACTGTTGACACACTAGATATTACAAAGAACTGTGTCACTCCTGAGTTGACTCTTCACAGCAATATAAAGTGTGACACTGTTTTATCACTCGATCTCATAAAATTCAGGAATTTAACGATGTTTTAGAGCACTGACTACAGATTATTCAAACTCACCTTTGCACCAGTGTCCGTGTCTATCATCAGATCTTGCGTCCTGTCGTCATCGTTGTCACTCAGTTGGGTTTCTGTTGTTGCAAACCAGAGACACACTGAGTCTTAGCTGTTTAGTTTATAATGAAAAAAGGCCTCATGGTAGACGCAAGTTTCCTCACCTGGTACTACTAAAATGTTAGGATAAAGCACCAGGTTCAGAAAACTTTCTCTTGTCATGAAATACACCTACCTACATGCAGAACTTGTCACTGTACACTTATACTGAGCTGTAAACCATCACAGTATGAACATACATTGTTGGAGGGAACCTCAGAACTATTAATTTAATTGCCAGCAATGTCTTGACTGTAGTTGCTGTGCACATGACAATTAAGAACTTGAACTAAATACAGTCCACAGAAAACGTGGAGCTTCAGTACCTGGACAAACCTCACAGTCATCAGTATCCACTTGTCCTTCTTCCCCCTTCTCCTCCTCCTTCTCTTCCTCTTTGCTCTCTCTTTCCTCCACTTCCTCTCCATCCTTCTTGTCTTCTTCCTCTTCCTCTGCCTCAGCTGCAGGACTATCTGCTGCGTCACACAGTTTTCTGCTTTTCAGTTTGAGACCTCGCCTGAAAATGTCCAAATAAATAAACAGCAGTCGTCAGTTCGGACGCAGCATGAATCAAGGGAGGATAAATGTCTAAATAAAACATAAAATGCAAACTGAGAAATCTAAATTCATCACACATGTCTACAGACCTCAGTACTTTAACCACTCATTTGTGTTACATGTGAATATTTTCATCATGACTTGTGCCGTTTTACAAGTTGTGCACTTGGATCGTCATTTTGTGTTACTCTGCACAGATCGAGCTACTTAACACAAAATTAAACCAGCAACTATCTTGATATGTTTTAATATTTTTTAAAGCAAATATGCCGAATATCCAGCTCCTCAATTGTATGAATTTTTATTTAACATATTTATCAGTATTTTTTTCATTTCTGAAAATTAAACTGATGCGTCAAATCTAACCAACAACTCAGTATTTAAGTTTGTGCTTCAGTCCCGTTTACTGATTTTATAACCATTATTAAACTGGTGACATCTAGTGGCAAAAAGACGTCACTGTTGCTCTGCTGTACAGAAAGTATACTGTTTAGTGTTCAGAGTAAGAACTCTTAAAATGCAAGCATGCAAAATAAAATCACTCAATTTGTCGATGTGCTCAGTATATACCCAGAATGCAACAGCAGAAATGCTGCAGCTTCTCAGGGCTGATAACAATTTTTTTTAATTATTTTAAAAGTTTTCTATTTCATGACATCCAAAATCAGCACATACTGTTTTAATTATAGCATTAGTTGAGGTAGTTTATAGTAAATCATCAGGATAACCTTAGGTATGAGAACTCTTTTGCAGATTTATCAATTTATTCGCTGAGTAAAAACCCTTCTAGTTTGAGACTGAAATGCTACCTCACTTTTATTTAATGTTTCAGTGTTTGATCCTGTGTGACCATGAAGGCTAACAGACAACACATTTATCCATCGTCCAAGAGGAGCTGTTAAAGTTCTGGCATTTTTTACCTTCGAGGAATGAGCAGTTGAGATTCTTCAGCAGGCGACTCAGGTGAAGGAGACTTCTATGAAAAGAACAATAATGCTTGTTGAATCTCTAACAATTAATTTCATTTAAAATCAGATACAACAGCTTTGTTTTTGTTAGTGTTATGCCCTTTGTCTTCAGCTCACTGCATGGAGGAACAACATATAAGTATTTCACCTTCTACGATCGGAAAAAATGTTTTCAACATTGTAGTATTTTGTGAGGATGTTTGGGGTTAAGGATTTTTAAGTTAGTCCAACTACGAATAATACAATCAGACTTCTCTTTACGATTGCTGGTGAAGCGATGACAGAGTAACTAAGTACAGTTACTCCGCTTGTACTTCTTCTCCACTACAATTTATTGTTGTACTTTTTCCATCATTACATGTATCTGACAGATGTTACTTTACAGATCAGGATCGTGTGTGAAAAACAATAGGATCTGTTTCTAAAATAAAATACACAGAGAGAGTTCAAATCTAAACTTGTAACATGTCAAACTGTAAATGAAATAGTTAAAAGCAGCTCAACCTCCACAGCTGCAACAGTAAAATTAAGAAGTATGCAACGTCAGACCTGATTGCATCAAGATCCTGTCCAGCTCGTAAATAAATAAACAAACTATTAAGTCCATAAATACATTAGTTAACAATATAATAATGAATAAATAAAAATATTAAGGTACCTCCGGCTGTGGCAGGACGGCCTCCCCCCACTCAGCCTTCCTCAGCAGACACCTCTGAGCCTGCTTTAGACTCTTCTCATACACCTCCATCTGAGCCAGGATCACCTGGCATGACAGACAGATAAAGACAAACATTTGAAAAAGTCAGAAATTAAAAATCTAATTTATTTTATTTCACTGGATTTTGTTGTTTGTATTACTGGTAATCTATATTCTTAAAAGAATACTGCAACACTTCAACAGTCTGAAGATGTTCATGTTACAGTTACAACAGAGAGAGGCAGTAAATCCTCACATTTGAGAAGCTGCAACCACAGATGATTAACCAGGAAGTTTTACTGAATCAATCATCAAAACTCCTCAGTCAATGTTCCAATCAATCATTGGTTGATCTAGTCTTTAGAACACTGTGTAACTAAAGAACATATTCATTAGTTATAATTGGATGAAACAAATCTTCACCTCTGTGTATTTGTCTGGGTCCAGGCCTCGGGGACAGAAGGGAACCCCCCAGTAGTAGTGCACCGTTGACCCGCCTGCAGGCTCCCCAGACGGGGCAGACATGGAAGAGGAGGAAGGCCTGAGTGTGGAAACATACAGAGAGTTACAGTGAGCAAAAACACACCCTTCAGCTCTTTAGTATGCAGTGGTGGAATGTAAACAAGTACATTTACTCAAGTACTTTACTTTGTTCTATTTCAGTCATGGAACTAACAAGTTGTCAGGTGTTATTACTCAGAAAAAAGACAAACACATAATATGATTAACTGCTGAAAAAACTCCCTATGGGAGCTGTTATGTGATACAGAAACTTAGATCTTAAGGATTTGTGTGTTTTCTGTACCTGCAGTTCATCCCTGGAGAAGCTGCAGTCACATGGTTCAGGGAGGCAGCCTGGCTCTCTGCCTGATGAACAGGTCTTTCCTCTGGGAAGACTGGGCTGGGTGAGCCCACCGGCTGCAACAGAAGGAGGGACGAGCGATGAAGACAGAAATCAAAAATGTTGATTTTCCTTTTCATTCTTAAGACCTAGTGAATTAACTTAACTGATGCCGCAAAAAAGGAAATAACATAAAACATAAAAGTGAGAGAAGTGGAAGTAAAGACTTATTTGGAAAAGACTGCCAAAACAGTTGAACTGTAAATAAAATAACAACTATGGCTGGATTATATGGACAAAATATCAAACCTGGAAATTTTAAGTACTGTAGTTTTTTTGTGTGTGTGTGTTTTTTTTTTAAATAAATGACTGAAAATGACCATTTTTGCTTTAAATGAATTCTGGTCTTGCAACAGTGAGAAAGCCTGTACCGTGACATCATCATCGTCTTCTGACCAGTGTAGCGTCATATCGCTGGTCAGCTCCATCTCAGCTGAGTTTGTGTCTTTGTGTTCTTCAATCGGCTCCGCTGCATCATCTAAAAACCACAAAACACACAGAAACCCACAATCCAACAGACTCTAATCACACTATTCCTGGTAGATCAGCACTGTAATCATTATCATGTGAGCTCTGGACAGCATCATGATGATCACTGACATCAAATTAGAGCTAATACACCCACAGAGATAAGAGTGTGTGATGCTACACAGTACCTGACTGAGATGACTTGGTAAACACGACATCTTGTTTGTGAGCAGTCTTGCTGTCCTATATTTTTTAAAAGCAGAGAGAAAAAAGGCTTTAATCAAATTTAAACGATTTCAGACTGTTCGCTGCTGACATGCTGAGAATGAGGCAAAAAGACTTTTCTTCATTTTGGGGTTTGAATAAAATACTGGATAATAATAATGCTGAAGAAGAGTGTGATGCTTTGTACTGGAGTTCAAGATTAGACAGTATTAGAGCAGTTATACCAGCCAAAATATGGGTAAAGCCATATATGTCAGTCAATAAATCATAAAAAGTTGCAGAAAAGAACATTTTAGGTCATTTAGAAACAACATCCCATCTAAACAGTCCACCTGAGTAAGAAGGATGAATAAGTATCAATAAATAAATGAATGTATAAATAAATGCAAGAATAAATACAGAAAGAAATAAGTGCATGAATTTGTAAATAAATTAAAGAGTAAATGAACAAATAAATGTTGAAATAAATATAAAAAATAAGTAGATAAATGCCGTAAAAAATAAAAGTTGATACAAACAAGCATCTTAATTTTTTTTTAAACATTTTTGTATAACTTCATTTATCTATTTTTGTCTGTCTGCATTAAGTTATTTATTTATGAATTTCTTTATTTTATTTCCATATTTATTCATTAATATTCCTGAATTTATTTACACATGCATTTATTTCTGTCTTTATTACAGCATTTATTTATTCCCGCATTTATTTATACATTTATTTATTTATACTTTTGTCATTTTTTGTCCTCCATACCAGACAGCACTGACAAATTCATTCTCCTGCTCAGCATGTGTCTCTGACTCAGTCTTTTAAAAAACACATTTCAGGGCAACTTTTCAACACTGTTAGTTTTAAAGTAAAAAATCCACATTTTTTGGGCTGATATTTTAATGACAAGCACTTTGTCTGACACCTGAACTCACCTGCCTCAGACTCTGAGAAGAATCACTGGTAGTGGCTGAATTCCCTTTACTGGCTGAACCTCCGAGACCTGCAGCTGAGGGACTTACACAGTGTTGCTGCTCATCAAGATGATTCTTTTGTTCTTGTTGTTGTTGTTGTTGTTGTTCTTGTTGTGGAGTCCTGCCAAACACGGGGCTTGTACAGTGTCCACTACTCTGCTCAGTCTGTTCTACGTCAGTCTCTGAGAATACAGGACTGTTGCAGGTGCCTGACTTTTCAGGGGGAGGGAAGTTTTTGCAATTGCCGGTGCTTTTTGGGAACACTGGACTCTTGGGCCGACAGGACGTGGAAATCACGGAGGGGGTTAAACTCTCCTGAGAAGAGGACATGAACCCTGAGTTACAGACACTGTCTTGGGCTTTGCAGGCACTTGAAGACTTCTCATGCTGAGTATTTTTGACAAATACCGGACTTTTAAAATACTCAGGACTCAGCTGCGTCTCTCCATCATCTCCCTGATCAGTCTCTGAGAAGACGGGACTCTTAGACAAAGTGTGGTTACTGGAGCATTTGAGACTTTTGGGAAATGTTGGGCTCTTGGGTTGAGCAGGTGGAGACTTTTGGGACGAGGTCAAACTGTCCTGAGAGCACAACACAAACCCCAGGGTCTTGCAGGTGTCCAGTAGGTCCGGGTTTAGCCGGGGGATGTGAACCTCAGCTTTGCAGCCAGCAGAGGGGAAGACGGGAGATTTACGGAGCTGACAGTCGTCGATCTGGGTTGAGTCACAGCTCTGCGGTGAGTCCGGAGACACCAAGACACACTCGGAGCTGCAGGGTGAGGCCTGAGAGCAGATTTTCTGAGTCTGTGACAAGTCCGGCATCTCCAGCAGAGGACTTCCCTCTTTCCTTTTCCGCTTTTTATTCCTGTCATTACTTTCATCTCCAGTTCTTTTTGCTCCTGGGAATACAAAAAAGCATGTTTTCAGATTCATGCAGCAGCTTGATTTGATTTGTTGTCTGATTAAATGCCAGTGATACATTTTTACTATCCTGTTGTGTTACTTCAGCATAATCTAATTTCACTTGTCAGTTTTGGTGAAGAAAGAAACTTAAGCATTGCATGATATTTAACAACATAACTGACTCAGCGTTCTTCAATGAGAGTGACTCACCTCTGTTCAGGTCAATGTCTGGTGTGCAGACATCGTCTGAAGTTCCTTGATCGACGACAGACGACGTCTTCCCGCTTGAGTACAAGAGTTTCCGTCGAGAGTTGATCCTGAGAGAAGCTTCAGCATCGACAAGCAAGTTCTGTGGGCACAGTTGTGTCTGGCTGACCATCTAGAGAGAAAAACCACAAATGGCTGCTGTATTAGCTGTTTAGCTGGAGACTGTATTAACTACTTCAACCAGATTGGTGCAATTTGGAACAAAAATCGCAGCCTCAGAACACTCAGAGGTTTTCTTCAGTAGCACCATTTAAAAAAACAGTGATAGTTGTCTGTACATCCACAGTTCTTTGCAAACAGGAACAGCTAATAGTTAAATCAGTAAATTAGCCAAAATGTAAAGAAATACAGGCAGAAAAACTACTTGGTAGCCCACAGCTAACTCACCAACTCCATGGCAACATTATACTCCCTGCTAGCATTAGCAAAGCATTATGGGAACTGTAATTCAAAACCTTTGGACATTTTTGAACCCTCGCTCAGCTAAGACTAGCTATGACATTGTGCAAGAAAAAACAACACTACTGTTAAACAGAGACATGTTTCTGTTACTTAGTCTACCCTTATAAAGCACAATACAATTCTGCAGCCTCAAAAGAGACTCCTCCCAGCAATGTCAACAAAAATGAAACATTACGAAATTTATGATGGGAGGATAAAAAAAAACTTCTCTGTGCTCACACTCTCTTGGATGGCTTTCATCATGGCCTCTTCCTCTTGCTGCAGTCTGAGCGCGGTCACGCTGGCTTCCTGTTCGCTCAGACGCAGAGCCAAGTCCATCATCTCCTCTTCTGTCATCTCTGAAAATAAATGGACACTGTGTTAATGAGTCAAAAGTCAGGGTTATACACTGTATAGCACAGATTCATAAAATCCAGCCTCTTATATTGACCTCACATTAGAATAATACAGTGACTTATCATCACAATAAAACATCCAACATAATTTATCATGCATAGTGATGGTGTGACGCATAAAACTAGCCTCAACATTAACACAGTGACTCTAAGAATACTGGTGTTTCTGTTTTTCAAAATTATCTGTAGTTAAATTTCTTTCTTCATCTTAAACAGTTTTCGTGCTACACAAACTACAAACAAACAAAATAAATGTCAATGTTTGGTGATTATTTTGGTTCCCTCCATGTCACGTACCTTTGGCTTTGTTTTCCCTCTCTTTCTTACGTTTCTCTCTTGATGACGTCAAAAGTGACAGTGAGAGCTCGTCCTAGAGGAACAAACAAAAAGTCAGAGTTTTCATGGAAGCCTCTGGAGTGACTTTTGATCTTTTTTAAAAACCTTTTTTTAGCTGAAGAATTCAACAAAGTACGTTCAAATTATCATTCAGTTATCTCTCATAAATTCTACATCAAGCGACAGCTGAATCATAAAACCTGCTCTTTAAAAATATATTTGAAGTTTCGTTTAACTACTGATTTGATGAAAACACTGACTAATCCCTGAGCTGCACCTGCTGACATGCCTCAGAACAAGACACAGCTTCAGTGATGCTGTACTTCTGGATTTAGATCCATAAACCTATATTTATCTCATCTGATAACTAATGTTCACATGTATTTACAGTCTCATCTTGGTTATCGAGAGCTTCGTCCTCCTGTGAGTTTTCGTCAATCTGTTGGCTTCCAGTGGGAATGTCGCTGGAATCTTTGAGTACTTGCTTCCTCCGAGCCATTCTGGGCTGCTCCTGAGAAACTTAGACCAGAGACACAAAAGAAAAACTTCAGGAATTACATATCAAAACCACATCATGTAGCAGTTTTCAATCCAGCTTATCAACACAGCGGTTCCTGCAGGATGGATTTGTGGGGTACTGGTCAATTCACTTTGTTCACACATACAAAGGTTTAACCTGAGTCTGGTCTCTTACAAGCTCAAGCCAATCACTTGTGCCTTTAGTCCACTGAATTGCAAAATGAAATGTAAAAAGCTGACATTTAAGCTATCTGCCCTTGATAATTCTACAGCACAGGAAAAAGCAAAGAATGGCATTTTACACTTTTGTGTGTGTGTGAGAATATTGAAACAAGTCTGTCATTTAGAGGTCTTAATAACATTTTGTTTCCAGCAGCAGAGAACAGCTGCAACAAAACAGTACCAGTGTAACCCAACTTTATCTACAACTCTTGCCTGAGTTTTTGTTACAAGTTGCAGCGTGTGTTATTTGGTAGACTTGTTTGTTATCACTGGAGCTCAGTGATCCTCTCTGTATGGTGTTTTGTCAAAATATTTAAATTTCTCAAGTAACATATCAAAAATAGACGGCCGCACACTGAATAGACTTTACTGTGAATTTATTGAGAGCGCACAATGCGTTTCACCTGTGGCTTCTTCAAACGCTGGGTGAACCTGAAGAAGCCACAGGCGAAATGCGTTGTTCGCTCTCAATAGATTCACAGAAAAGTCTATTCAGTGTGCGGTAGTGTTGTCACGATACCAAAATCTTTGTTTTGGCACCCATGCCAATATGAATTTCGATACTTTTCCTAAGGAAAAGTCCTTTTGGCTACAAACCTTTAGAACAATAAATAGTAGGGATGTAACGGTACCAAAATATCGTGGTTCGAAAGTACCTCGGTACGGACGTCACGGTTTGGTTTCTCAAATGTTTCACCAAGTTGGTGTTGTCTCGTGTTGTCTCCCTTTGCCAGGCAGACTTTCTCTTGTCTTTTTTCACGTGCGCCAGCTGCGAGTGTTGATACAGGTGTTGTCATACACACCACTTGTGCAATCTGTGCTCCAATAGGAACAAGGAAGGCGTTTGTGAGCGTAAATGAGTAAAATAAATTAACTAAATTAATGAATTGAATCGATTTCAAAGTACCGGTATTTTCCAAATGCAGTATAGCACCGTTTGGAATACTCTAGTATTGCTGTACTATTTTAGTATCAGTATACCATGCAACTCTAGTGTTTGATATGTTACTTAAGACATTCCTGCGATCGACCAGCAGCTGATCACCTATATTGGCTGTGCAGAGGGAGTTTTGTTTACTATTTAATTTTCTCATTTGAAAGTTTATGTAGTTATTCAGTAAAGTAAATAATAGGTAATTAGACACAAAATGCGTCAAGATGAACTAGAAAATAACACTATGAATTTAGCTTTTTTATTCGTTCTGTCAACATAAGGTTATAAACAACATAAAACAAATCAGTGTTGGGGATCTGTGAACTGATTCAGAATCATAGAAGATAAAAACTGCAATTCTTATGTGAAGTGTTTTCCTCCAGCCCCCACTAGTTTGTAACAGAAGCTTTCTCTTGTCCATTTGTAGTCACCAGGTCCAAACTAAGACAACCCGCTGCTGTCTGTAGACCTCAAAGTGTAAATTCAGTGGATCCCTTTCTCTGTCTGTGGGCAGCAGATTAAATCACAGCCTCAACAACAATAACAGTGATTTCAGACTATACATCGTAAACACAACCCTTAAACATCAGCAAAGCTAACTGCAGAGCAGAGTATCCTCCTCATCCGGCCCCACCAGCCGTTGCTAACCCGATTTACCTGATGATGATGATGATGATGATGATGATAACTGTCCTCTTCTTCCTCTCATCTGTCCGGCGGGTCTGTGTGACAGGATGGCTCGAGCGTGGACCCCAAACTAACCTGTGTGTTAAAAATGAAATGAAGCGGCTGAGCGAGAAGCCTGAAGCGACTGTCAGCAGAGCAAACCACACACTGATGTTTACAGACTGACTCGCAGCTTGTTTCCTCAGTTAAACATTCACTAGCTTACACAGCGCGACAACAACAACAACGACTGGCAGGGAAACAAACTGACCACACGAGACCCTGCAAACTACGAGTAAAGTTCGTATTTTCGATGTTTTCGTTTTACTAACCGAGTGGTTAAAGTACACGTTAACTCACTGTGTGTTTGTTTATCAAACAGCTACATTAAACGACGTCAAACCGGACAATATTCAGTGCAGAAACACTCACACAAGACTTTTCCTCACTTTCGCGGCGCCATGTTTGTTTCTGTTCACGCAGTCACGTGACGTCTACGTAAGGCGCGTCATTTGCGACGCCTTCAGGGTCCGTCGGTCGATGTCGCTTTGTCGCTTCCTGTTTTGTCGCTACTGTCTTGTTTGTTGTGCGGGAAATTTTTATTACAAACGTAGTGGAAAAATACAACAAGTGTTCAGTTTAATTTATTAAATAAGAGATATTGTAAATTAATAACTAAAAATGCTATAATCCGCCCAGAGGCTATTTTCACTTGTCCCTTATGAATAAAACTAATGTAATGAGCTGCACACTGACATTTAGAAAGTCTCCTTGGACTGAGGACATTATACAAAGACATGCAATATCACTACTAAACCCAACTGCTTTGAAATCTGTCAGATCTCAAAGACACACTACTGAGGTTATATGCTTAATACCTAATATATTCACAGTCTGTGGTGGTGACACAGTGGACAGGTGTAGTTTTGTAGAAAAAAAATTCTTCCTACATGAAACTGCTGCTTACAGCAAGGTCTGTGGTTTACCCTGAGTAAGTGGATATTATTTCTGGTTCCCTGATTGTTTTCAAAGTGTCATCTATTTGCATTACATTTGAGAAAAGGCACATCTCGACAACCAACATTCAGCAGTTCACACCAAAACAATCCACAACTGCAGACTGACAAAAGAACAAAATTCATCCTGTCAAAACTTACTATGCATGTCCACAGGTGTTTTTCAAGCTTGTAGATAAACAATTGTAAGGTGGTTGTCTGTTAACAGTTTTGCTGTCCTGCACATGGTGTGAATCGCTGCATTTTCTTGGATAACTTTTGACACTTCTAACATAGTGCCCTTCAGCGATAGACTGCTTCACCCAAAGTGTGTGAAGGAACGCTGTCACAGGTCCTTCCTGCTGCTGCTGTCAGGCTACATAACCAGCACTGCACACAATAAACTGCACCATGGACACTTTAGGGACACCACAATAAGCATCACTGTCCCCCTTGTTGTTGTTTATTTGCACATGCATTTTTCACTTTGCACTAATATGTTCACTTTTTATCCACTACTCATTATTATTATTATTATTATTATTATTATTATTTATTGCTGTTTCTTGCATTTTTTTTTTTAACTTTTTCATGCCTAGTTTTTCAAGTTTTTAAATTTTGAAATCTTTACTCTGACTCTTTCCTCTTGACTGCTGTAACACTGGAATTTCTCAATTGTGGGATCAATAAAGGTGTGCCTTATCTTATCTTATCTTATAGCAGCACTATTTGTGTGTAAATTAACAGATATTGGATACATTCTAGATATTGAACAAAGTAAAGGTTCAACACAAATGTATCATGTGAAACATGTTTTCACAGAAGGCCATAAGCTACAAATGTTTCTGAAAGTAATTTATATACTGTACGTCAACAGAGCTTCGGGTAACAATGAATAATTTCAAAGAACGTCAAGAGTTTTGTTTCTTGTCTGTTGAAAAAGAAACAATCATTCAAATGCTTGTATTCAGCTGGGACCCCAATAAATGCTTCTTTAAAAATGTTTTTTCTTTTCTGAGTAGCATCATCGTAAAATCTCTTTATACATTTTTGGGGGGTAAGGACATGTTTATACTGTGTCGCTGGATGTTTTCCACAAATGCTCTTATTTTCATAAACAGTCCAGCCATCAGTTGATGTTCTTGGCCCTTTACTTTACAATGCCATTACCTCATGAAATGTTTTGACACTTCAATACTTTTGTCAGTCATATCCTTTTTATATTATAGTGGTTAATACAGTCACTCCAACATATTTTACTGCACTGCAGGAGAAGCTTTTTTGTTGAAATATTGAGGTTCCAGCCTTGTTGTGAAAACTCCTAACATCATATGAACCAGTCAGTACTGCCATCTAGTGGGCTGTTTGCATACAAGACACCTCTGAGCAGAACCAGGTCCTTCCACACAACACTTTTCTGTGCTTTATACATGAAGAAAGGAAGTATTGCCAAAATCTTATCGTGCCCATCAAGTGTTTAAGGAAGTGTGAACAAAATGTGGAAATGAGGCGCTCTAAAGTGTCAAGCTCTCATCTTCCACACTTTCTCAGGCAGTAGATTGCTGAGGATGTTTTTAGACCAGATGGAATCTGTGTGGTACATTAACTTGTTTTTTTAATTTTAAAAGCCCTTCCCTTACAAAGGGCAAAAAGGTTCAAGGCGTTTGTATGGCCCTTGACACACACTCACACACAAAAATATAAATATTCATCAACCTGTTTTATTTTAATATGAAGGTCTTTTAATAAGGACAATTAATTTGATGACCCAGACACTGAAAATCCAAATGTATTTTTATGGAACTGTGTCATCACACCACTGACACATTACAGTCAGTTAATTAGCAGCATTAGCTCTGGATTATGGAAACAAAGAGTGAAAATGATCAGAGGAACAGTAGATCTGGATAACTGGTAGAAAATTAAATAAACAAAAAACCATGACTGTACATTTGCTGCTTTATATCGTTTGTACACTTTGTGCAAGCGCTTGTATGAGCAACATTTTTACATGGTTCTACAGTCTGATCAGCACTTTAGAAACTGTACAATGTTAAATACCACGACACAGACTTGATGACAGTTCACTCTAACAGGCGTCCTGGAGCAAATCCAAACTGTGTCACTGAAGACAATGATAGTTGCAAAGCCCTGCTGAGTAAACAGGTCTTATTTTTATGTGTCCACATTCAACATTTGTCTAAAGCTCAGTTGAGGTGAACATCGGCCTCCTTGAGGACTTCCTGTTTTTGGTGGAAGTAGTCTCTGAACCAGGAAATGTGTTCTTTCTTCTGCTGGACTGTCAGGTAAGGGTTTCTGGACAGACCTCCCAGCACGAGCTCCATGAAGTGACGCACTGGTCCCTGACGGGGAAAACCCTCCTCCAGGTGTTTCTCTAGAAGATGTGCTCATGGAACGGGACACAGGCTTCCTCCTCCAGGCCTGATGTAGAGCAATAAGACAGTCAGTGTGTCATTTTCTCCTCCTCTGTGCATGTAGCTAGAATACAGCATTTATTACTCACCAGCTTCATTGTTGATTGGGTACTGCCACATTTTTCCCTCTTTGGTCCACTGGATCATTTCCTCAAGCCCGTTGCGGGGCGTTTGGTCGGTCGAAAGAGACAACTGATAAGCAAAGTCCATGTCCCAGAGAGTCGGTCGTGCTGAAAATATGACCACAGCACAGGCATTAATGAAACTCTCTACTCAGTACAAGTTATTTCTAAGGACTAAAAATAATCTAGACTGACTCATCCACTGTATGCAAACAGCCTTAATACAAAAATCCTTATTACCAATTGCTGATTCAACTTTATCTTCATCAGTGGAGGGGGAGAAGATGTTGAGCCTTCTCCCTGAGAACAAGTTCTTCCTAAAAAATAAAACACAGCTTCAACACACAATCCATCTCCAAACCAATCTGAGTAAAGGTGGGACAGTGGTCACCTTCTCCGAACACCATTCAGCTCAGCAGTGATTCCTCTGTCGCTTGTGTATCCCCGCCCGTCTTCATCAAACCGGATCTGATTGGCCGGGTTAGTGCTCTGTCTGTTGGGATTCCTCCCCACTTTCATTTCAGCAATGATTTGTCTGAGAAAATATTGTTAGATTCATGATTATTAGCTGAACAATCTCATGTGACTACTCATGTTATCAACATTCCTATCCTGGAGACGCACCCGAGGTTGTTCATGTCCCCTTTCTTCTGAGCCTCAGTGATGGTCTCGTGTTGTCTCAGCTGCCTGAGCAGCTCAGACTCAACCTGGCTGCTGTCGGGCAGAGTGGAGGCAGCAGCAGATGCAGCTGCAACCAGTGTGGGATCTAGTGTCTCACTAAAAAACACAATGCGGAGACGTTGGAATCAGCAAATAGAGAGCGACCAAGAAGAAGAATGAAGAATGAAGACTAGGGCGCAAAGTAGTAACAAGTGTAGAGGCACAAACAGCAGGTGAAACAATCAGACTTGAGATGTGACAAAGCATTAAACTGAAAGAACCTTAACAAGACGATGATGAAAACCTTCAAACCCACTCTCACCTCTGTGATGAAGCGTCCTCTGTGGCCTTCTGAAACATGCTGATGGTGCTCTCCATGGCTGCTGGGTTTGACTTGGGTGTGGACTCGTAACTTGGCTTTGCTTTCACGTTTTTGAGCTTCCTCTTAGTCGTTACTTCCACCTTCATGCCTCCAAGAAGGTCGAGGAGACCCTCTTTCCCGCTCTTAACTGCAGCAGGCTTCACTTCTTCTGGCGGTGCCACGACCTGCTCAATTTTAACATCCACCTGCTGCTGCGTGGCGCCTCCATCATCTGTCTTTAACACCACTGGCTCCTCCTCCTTTTGTTCGGCCATCTTAATGACTTGGCTGTCATCTTCAGCTTTCTGTGTAACCAAAGATGGAGTTTCTGTCGGGTCACCCTCTTTATCTGCATGTGTTATCTCATCTTGATTAGAGGGGGCAACATCGCTTTTCTTTTCACAGAGCCTGACCGAACTTGTGCTGAGGGCTTTGACTCCAGCTCCATTTGCGACCCTGTGTTAAGGGCAAACAAAATTCATCATCAGAGGGGTCTGAATCAAGAGGATTGATTACAACATTACAAACATTACAATTATTACAATTATTTAGGGTGGGTGACTCTCTTAAAATAATAACATGATGCAGCAGAGACAAACACTGAAAAACACTTCACTGCTGACTGCAGCAACATAAACTGCATTGTTCGGCTCTTTGGTCCTCACCTCACATAATGACAGTGGTAAAAACAGTTGAGAAGGTCAATATACTGCTCTGTTGTGCAGCTACAGTAGAAATGCTGCTAATGTTTACACTGTCTGTTCTTCCCCCAGTGAAATATGGAGCAAACAGACAGTGTATTCAGATGAGACCACGGTGGCTTTTTAAGTTGATATTCAATTTATGATCAGAATATTCTCAGAAATTTGTCGTGTCATAGGACGCAGTGTTTCGTATAAACACAAAAATACAAAACGCTTAACCAAACAACAAAGTGGATCCAGTGCAAACAATTTAAACACTCCCTTTTACATTCAGTGTTCGTCCCAGGTACACTGAGACCTACTTAGAACTAGGGCTGCCACTAACGATTATTTTCATTGTTGACTAATCTGTCGATTATTTCTTCGATTAGTCGACTAATCATTTTATCGAAAAATGTGTTAAAATGTTGAAAAATGTCAGTCTGTCTCTCCCAAACCTCAAAATTATGTCATCTAATGTCTAATTTCGTACTCACGCCAAAGGGTTTAGTTTACCATAATGGGAGAGTGTGTAAAGCTGCCAATATCTGAACGTAGGAAGTTGCAATAAGAGTATTTTGGGGTACTTTTATATTACTTTTCTATGAAAAATGACTCAAACCAATTAGTCGACTAATCGTGGCAGCCCTACTTAGAACCCAAGCTCTGATTTAGTAGTTTGACAAACTGAGGAATAAAAGAGTCCGTCAACCTGTTCAATCGAGCCTGTGAGAGTTTAAATCTTTGTGTGATGTTCTTCAAATAATGCGAGAGGGATTAGATGTAATATTATCAGCTAGAGACAGAATTATTTCAGTAGATGTAGTTTGAAAGCTTGACTCAAGCTATCACCCACAGTCTTTGAGCAGATATGTGGTGGTCTTGCCAGTCTAGCTTCAAGGTGAAAAAAGAGACAACTATACCCTGCACTGATTCCATACTGCATACTTATATGGACTGGAAAACAGTAAAACTATCTTTTAATTTGTTCTGCATGACCTCAGTCTGCTACGAAAGGTAAATGCATTGTTGTACCTTGCTAGAGATATAGTCTATATGTGCACTCCAGCATAAAGCAGCATCTCAAACATTATATTATTATGTAAATATAATATTATGTTTTTATATGAGTGGAACTGTGACACTGACAGTGAGATGTGATGTTCTCCTGTCACATTGTGGTGGATGAAATTCACATTGTTTTATAGTAGTAACATCATCGACCTGTCAATCATGCAAGAAATCCTCTCGAAAAAGAGTCAATCAAACATGTCCCGCCCCCATGAGTGCAGGTTAAGCAAGGTGATAGCTAATATCAGCTGTTCCCTTTCACTGCTTTATGGAAAAATATAGCAAAACTAATAATTAATAATAATAATAATAAAAAGACACCCTAACAACACAGCAATTAGCTGATTGCTAGTTGTTAGCAGCTGATGTTGGTCACTCTGTGTTTCATCACATGTCACGGTCACTCACACACAAACTCACCTGAACACTGGAGCTGCAGCTCTGTCACATTTAGCTGGAAACACACACGCCTCACACACACTGACTGAAGACTTTCGAGCCGTTAACACAGTCCGCAATAATAATCTGTACATGGCTGCTGCTTGTAATGTCCTTCCACGCTCCTGACGACTGTCTCCGTTGCTACAACATAAAGTCACCCCTCGAAAATTCGGGAACATTAGTTCCGGGCAGCAGGGTAAATATAATCCGCGTGTAAGAAAGCGATAGAGCCTTTAATTCAGTCGTATTGTGATTGTATTTAATAAGGGTATTTTTTATTTTAACTTTTGGAAAATAAACCCCCCTGATTGATTTGTAATAAGTTAGTTTTTAATAAACAGCCGCTCTATGTGTAAGGCCCTCGATTATAGTCTCGCGATATCACAACCGGAACTCGACTCAAAATGGCGATGGAACATAAGCGCGGAGGTTCCAGCTGCAGTCCGTGAATTAGTTTGTTATTTATATCGAGAGATGGATATTCACAGAGAGGAATTAGCTTTGCGAAATAATTATTTTTGCAAATCTCAACATTGACCGTTTTTACCCGCATAAGTTCCCGCTTTAACTCGGAAAGGAGAAGACAACTTCACACAGGTAAAAATGTCAACGGAAGCTAAGTTGGTAGCATACAAGCTAACAGATTATATGTAGCTCACTGTAAGTTAATATTAAAGAAACACACTGTCGTTAAATGACTTAAATCAACTCTGTTTGATATGAAGTTGTTATGTTGATGTGAAGTTGCTGCATTTGCATGAATGTAGACGTGGCTCGTGTGTTTTGTGTTGCAAGTTGGTTGTTATTCCGTCAAAGTGGTTAAGTTAACCCGCTTTCTGTGGAGTTCAGTGTTTGTTTACACGTATAGTGTATTTAAAAGCTGCAAACAAGCATTAGGCGCCTGGACTTTTTCCACGTTGCATCATAAACAAGATACAATATTAAATCGATGTGGAAGTTATCGGGGTTTCTGGCACAAATGACGGAAAATACGTATTATTATAAATCTGTAAGTGTCCCATTCAGGTCCATATTCATTAAAGGCATCAGCTTGTGGAAGTTACTGACTTCTGTCTGTGAGGATGGGACCGTGTCAGATTTGTACATCATGACACCTCCGATCATTTTAAAAAGATGCATGCATGAATGACTTTGCAATGTCTGCCACAAATATTGTCAAAACCAATTACATAAAGGTTTTGACTCAGGGCGTGATAGAGAGTTGTCTGGCTTATAGCAAATATAACATTTGTTTTTTAAATTGTAATTTTGGTCATTACACCATATATCCTTATTGCACTGTGTGTATTGCGTTTCCCACATGCACTCTGTCAAACACTAGCTGAGCTGTGACGTGTTATAAGGCCTTTTCGACTTTGACTTCACTTTTTCTGTCAGCATCCCTTGAACCAGTGCTGCACCCAGTTATATGCACATCGTCTGCCATCTGTGTTTGTCCTCTTTAATGATGTTCCCTCAGTAGTGTCCCAACAGTATGTTTGGTTGTTGTATTGTTGTAAAATATTGAATGACTAGGTGCAATATGACATTTCTTATATTTACATTTGGGGAATGGGACTAAAGACACTCGCTAATATACTTCTATCAGAATTTTGTTGATGGAAGTAGACTATAGGCTGTGAGTGGTGTTAGCTGAACCATCACATAACAATATGAAGGCTATCAATAATATGCCAAGATGTGTGTGTGTGGCTTTAGACCTATTGAGAGTTTACTATTGGCAGTGAAACATTCAAATTTTGTAAGATTGAAAATGTTACACCCTGAAAAAATTAGGCTGCAGTGAAAAACTAGTGTCTCCTAAACCTGTGTGCTTTTTTAGCTATGGCGGAGGAACGTCGGCAGAAGCCGTGCTCGGTCTCCCTGCCCACAGAGTCCATGAAGGCCATGGCAGAGTCTATGGGAGTGGGGCAGTTACAGGAGGAAAGCTGTGCAGCCCTAAGTGAGAAGTCAGCTACAGAATAAAAGAAATAGCACAGGTAAAGTTCATATGATCAGAGCAGTTTTTTTTTTATTTGTGGGTCTCTCCGTTTCTCTTAAACCAAATTTTTGAATGTCTTTCTGTCATATCTGAAATATGAGCTTTGTATTTTAATTCTGTTTGGTCTCTTTCTTTTCTCCCTTTTACATAGGATGCTCTCAAATTCATGCATCATGGGAAGAGACGTAAATTGACTACCAGCGACATAGATAATGCTCTCAAACTAAAAAATGTGGAGGTAAGCGAGAACTCACATACTTAACTTTGGTCCTTTGCTGTGGTTTCTTTTGAATTTCTGTGTTGTAAGTAGATTCTTGTCATTACAGCCCCTGTATGGGTTCCAGTCGCAAGAGTTTATCCCTTTTCGCTTTGCAAGTGGTGGTGGAAGAGAGCTTCATTTCTATGAGGAAAAGGAAGTCGACCTCAGTGACATTATCAACACACCACTCCCCAGGGTTCCACTAGATGTGTCTCTCAAAGGTACCCAGATAACCAGTCGTGCATGCTGTTATAATCCTGGACACTGTCTAGTTTTGACAGCTCATACACCATGCTTGTTTGTTAACCCACAGCCCACTGGTTAAGCATCGAGGGAGTGCAGCCTTCTATTCCAGAAAATCCACCCCCAGGTGAGCCCCGTTCAGAATCTCTGCTCTTGAAAGACAAAAAATATGAAGGAAACATTAATTTGGGGTTTTGTTTACTGCATTTTAGCACCAAAAGAGCAACAAAAGATTGAATCGACAGAGCCCCTCAAAGTGGTCAAACCTGGTCAGGAGGAGGAAGGTGCGATTCAAGGCAAGGGTCAGGGGGCAACGGCTGCTGATGGCAAAGGTCAGTATCTTGTGTTATAATAAAGTTCCCGTACTTTGCTTATTTTCAGGTTGACATAGGGACATTGTTGACATGGTGACGTGTAATTATCAAAAAGTATTTTATTTTTCTCACACTGTCTGCCTTAATATACTTGTATTCACTCTGTCTGCAAAGATTCGTTTTAGCACCTGTCTCTTTAAGGCCCCTCCTAAAAGGCCCAGTCTGCTCTGATTGGTCAGTGTTTCCCGGTCTTCCATATATGCCCTCTAGGCATTTATGTACCATCACTGCAGCTGGGGGACTGTAACGGCACTGTAGCGGCACTTTCTAGCTTTATGTATTAAAGTTGTGACACCACAACTTCACTGAAGTCCTCACAGCTCATTTAAAGGCACAGTTCCTCAATATGGACTGTGTGAATTTCTCTGTGGATTGAGCGTTTTCATACTTAATCTGTATTTTATAGCACCTATACCTGCTTTATAATAAGAAATAAAAGAAAACCTTTCTTAATTGTCTTCTGTTCCACTGCCATGCTACCATACTTCCTTCCCTGATCCTTTATGGTTATGTGTTTCTCCTTCATCCCATGTTTATATCTGTCTCTTTCAGGAAAGGAAAAGGGTCCAATAAAGTTGAAGCCACGCAGCACTCATGAGCTGTCTGTGGAACAGCAGCTCTACTACAAGGAAATCACAGAAGCGTGTGTTGGCTCCTGTGAAGCTAAGAGAGCTGTAAGTTCTGCTTGTCTGCCCGTGTATATACAGGTTTATTTTATACATGTCATGGCATGTCCTTGTTGATGTCTTTTCAAACAAGAAATTACTTGTATGGGTTGTCATGTCACATTTGTTTGATAACCGTTTCCTTTTGTCTCATTCAGGAAGCTCTACAGAGTATTGCTACAGATCCTGGACTGTATCAGATGCTTCCAAGATTCAGCACATTTATTTCTGAAGGAGTAAGCATCTTTTTCAGCTTCTCTTGATGTTCTAAAACATTACTCACCACTTGTAAAACCCCCAAGCTTTAACTATGCTGAAAGTACTGACTGTATGCTCTCCTCTAAGGTTCGTGTGAACGTGGTGCAAAACAACTTGGCTCTCCTGATTTATCTCATGCGATGGTCAAAGCTCTAATGGACAACCCCACCCTGTATTTGGAGAAATACGTGAGTGAAGAAAACAAACAAAATGTTATCTTTTGAAGGGTATAATCTTAACAAATGCTTGATTCTAATGGATATTATTTCTGTCTGTATTTGCAGCTGCATGAGCTCATTCCAGCTGTGGTGACATGCATCGTGAGTAAGCAGCTGTGTTTGCGGCCAGATGTCGACAACCACTGGGCTCTACGAGACTTTGCCGCTCGCCTCATGGCCCAAAGTTGTAAAACCTTCAGTACTACGACCAACAACATCCAGTCCCGTATTACCAAGACTTTTACCAAGGTGGGTGTTTGTGTTTTATATTTTGTGCCCAGAAATATTGAGGTGAAGACAAGCTTTGTTAATTAAGTCAGGTACCAGAAATATCATCACTCAGAGCATGTAATGATGTCTTTTGATCATATGACATTTTAGTGATTGATAACTTATATTTTTAAATAACCAAGCTCCTTTATATTAAATGTTTTCACCTCTCTTAAAACACTCCACATACTAAACCAGACTGACATGTTTCCTCAGAGTTGGTTGGATGACAAAACCCAGTGGACGACACGTTACGGCTGCATTGCTGGGCTTGCTGAACTTGGACCTGATGTGAGTGCAGTTCTATTTTCCTCCTTTCTTTATCCTTTCCACTCTTTTGGAAATGCACCAACCTCCTGATTTTGTCCCCTGCAGGTGATAAAGACGTTGATCCTTCCTCGGCTTACTGTAGAGGGTGCTCGCATCAAAGCAGTGATGGAAGGACCAGTGGTGTCTAATATTGATAAGATAGGAGCCGACCACGTTCAAAGCCTCTTACTGGTAATAAGTTTGTGATTATTTTACATTTAAAAGTAGACGACTTCCGACAGATTGATATGTTTGTGTGCGATAATAGTCAAAGCACTTCACTAAAACAACATGACATTCATCAGTTATTGTTTCTTAGTTGTATCAGCACAGTACGTAGGTTTCATATTCACACAATGTGTTTTGTTTTCAAAGAAACACTGTGCAAGTGTTATCGCCAAGATCCGACCACAGCCTGACAATGTGGAGCAGTATCGGATAGACTACGGTTACCTCGGACCCATGCTCTGCTCCCATGTAATGAAGGCCAGGACTCAAGCAGCACTGCAAGCTCAGCAGGTCAACAGAACCACATTAACAATCACACAGGTACGTTTCATACTTATATTCTGTTAATGCAGAATGATGTATAAGCAAACAATCACAAAGCTGTTTAATTAACGATGGATCCTTTTCTCGCAGCCTCGTCCGACGCTCACCGTCTCGCAGAGCGGGTTAAGTGGATCGACAGGACCGCGCACTCCGAGCATCATCAAGGTTCCAAGCTCCCTCACCCTGATGTCCCCTCGGCCAGGGACCCCGTCACAGCCATCTCCCCCGGCGACAAAGTACATCGTCATGGCAACCAGTGCGGGAGCTGCCTCAACTCAGCAGGTACTTTGATTTTGATTCAGTTGCACACTCATCACAGCGTTGCCCTACCACCCCGGAAAACCGCGAAGGGTAATGTTCTCATGGCTATATTGATAAGATGATATGATCAAGAACATATTATTTTATAAAATATACCTTTTAGTTGCAGCTGCAAAAACAATGTAAGCATAATAAGGGATGACTAATGTATGACAATATGAAAAGAAACAAAAAAGCACTAACGAAATTAAACAAATGAATTCAGGCATGAAACATTTATATTTTTATTAGCTAATAATGTGATTGATGTGAAATTAAACAAGTCCCACAACTCCTCTGTTAAGAGTTTACATCCATCTTTCTGTCCCCCTGTAGGTATCACCCTCAGCTCTTCCCAGTCGGCCTCACCAGTCACCAGCACTGTTCCCAGTGCCACTTCGACCTTGCAGCCTTTGGTAAAACTGGAGTCTGGCAGTGGCCCCGGACTGACAGGTTCACGACCTCTGCAGAAGTACATAGTTGTATCTCTGCCCTCGTCGGCATCTTCCTCTCTGGAGACTAAGAGCTCTGTGCTACCAACCTCAATTTCCTCAACCCAGCTAGAAGCGGGGATGAAGCTAGACCGGTCCGAGTCTCCTGGAGCAAGCACGCAGTCGCCACACTGAGACTTGTATGGGTAGTGGAGATGTTGGTGCAGCTGAACACGAGGAGGGCTGTTTAGGCTGAACTTAAAGGGGTAAACCGTGGAGTGGTATGAAGGGGAATATCTGAACTCTTGACTGATGAAGAGCAAATGTGACTAGACATTGTAAATATGTTAATGCCTGGTAAAAACTGAGGTCCGGCTGTGAGATCTGTAATGTTTCAGCTTATATTCTAATTGATTTCATGTTCTTTTTTTTACTCTAAAATAAATCAGATTTTGTATGAAATCCTTTATCTGGATGTGTTTTTTTTATATATATATTTTTATTTACTCTGTACAGTTTGCCATCAGCTCATTTCGCTGTTTAAGTGTCACTGTCAGCACTGATCACAAGGCCAGCGGGTGGTGTTCAAGCAGCAAAAAGGGAAACAGAAAAAACCCTCATACTAACTTCCTAAAATTGGTGGAAGGAGCACACACGACTTTTACTTGAGTTACAGCAGCAAATATGTCATTGTAAAAATACTTAAAGTGAAAGTTCTGCATTTAAAACATTATTTTGGTCATTAATAATTTGCTGTCTATTGTTAATTTCCAACTAATCTGAGCATCAGTTAATCATTTGGAGTCTTTATATTCTTTGATTTCAGCTTCTTAAATATGAATAACTTTTGGTTTCCCTGTAAACTGATTATCTTTGGGTTGTGTACAAAACAAATTTGAAGACTTTGAGAAACACTGATCAACATCTATGATAATTTTGTGACATTTTATAACCTAAGAATTGATTAATCAAGAAAATAATCTACATATTAATTGACAATGAAAATAATTGTTAGTTGCAGTCCTACATATGCACAACCATATCTGTGGACCTGTTAACATAGAGTGATCAGTAGCGATGGCTTTTAAATCAATTTAGATGAGTAAAATGTGTAAGTACAAATGGGAATACTTAAGTAAAGAACATGTACTTCTAAGTTGTACAAGTATTTGAATAAGTGTAATTGGTTACATTTCACAAGTATTCAAAGTACAAGAACGATTGCAAGTGTTTCTTAAACTAAGAAGTCAAAAAATAAATCGTGAAAGCGATGCAAAGTGTAAGACCACGTTTAACACTTGAGCCAACTACAACTCCCACTGAGCATTGCGGTTGGAAACATTAACCTGCTGGTAGACAAAGATTAAAGCGTCTTTTGTAGATGTATTCGTTTTAGTTTGTATTTTTATGATAAAAGTCCTTCCCTGATATTGATGTGAATAAACAATTATCAGAAAAATAACAGGGTGAAGTAGGGTCATGTCTCTTTTTTTTAAAATGTACACATTTTAATTGATTTGTCTTTTATTTTGAAGGCAAAACTACAACACCAGGAATGACTTCCTGTGTGCGATGTGTTTTCCGCTGTTGTGATTTGTAGTCATTTCATTGAACTTAAGGAGGAGACAGTGAGACAGAGTGAAGTGTGGACTGAGACACTTAAACATGAATTTTAAAGTCCGGGCTGCAACTAAAGAAGACTGCAGAGACATGTCGAGACTGATAATGGTGAGGCTGCAGCACAAGGTTGCAACCAAGATACAAACTGCGCTTTATTTCACCATGAATACAGCTGACTTCATGCTCCTCTCTTCACAGGAGCTGGCGGTGTATGAAAAAATGCCTGAGCAAGTGAAGATATCTCATGAAGGTAAAGCTGCACTTAAACTATAGAAACAATGCTGAGAGCAACTTATTGGGTCGATGCCAGAATTAATGCAAGTAATTATGTGTTTCCTGTCATGGCAGATGAACGTCTGCAGTTAAAATACCTTCAGTGCCACAGTAGAAGTGGTTCTGGATTTGCATCTCTGTCCACACTGTGCCCTCACTTTCTGAGTGCATGCACAATGTGCAGTGTGTGACTTTGCAACCAGTCACAAGTAAATCATAAATGCTGTGCACTAATCATTAACTATAATAAGAATGCAGTCAGTTTGAATATTAGTTAGGACCAGATCTCATGGGAAAATGTGGTTGTGTGTGTGTGTGTGTGTGTGCACAGTCCACGGCAGTTATTTCTGCTCTTTTCTATATAACTTGTCGTGCATTATGAATTTCTGTACAAGTTACTCTTAATGCATGCTGCAAAAAAAATGAAGGAACACTGATATCACACATCAGATCTTAATGAACAAGTTATTCAAGTTGAAAATCTTTACTGATGTATAATTTGTTTAGAACAACATGGCGTAACAGCGGTCTATGGAAACTAAATTCATCAACCCACTGAGGGCTGGATTCAAAATCGCACTGAAAATCAAAGTAAAAAACTGAAATCACAGGCTGATCCAACTTGTGTGAATCATATCACAGCCACTCATAATGTGACTCAGTAGTGTGTATGGCCCCTATGTGCCTAGATGCACTCCCAACAATTTTTAGGCTTGCTCCTGGTGAGCAGGCGGATGGTGTCCAGGGGAATCTCCTCCCAGACCTGGATTATTTAGGCACCAGGGAGATCCGGGACAGTCTGTAGCAGCACTTGGTGGTGTCGGATGCACCGATACACAACGTCCTATAGGTGCTTGATTGGATTTAGGTCAGAGGGGAACAAGGGGGCCAGTCAATGGCATCAATGCCTTCGTCATTCAGGAACTGCTTCACATTCTTGCCACATGAGGTCGGGCATTGTCCTGATGCCCTTCTACGACCCTGTGCAGCTCTCCTGGTGTAACGGCCAGTCTCCTGGTGTCTCCTCCATGCTCCATGCACCTATTGTCACTTCCATTTGCAAGCAGATCCTTGAAATGTTTGTATCTATACCTGCAGATTTAGATTTTGAGATGTACAGTAGAGAGAAAGATTGTGATCCACAGCTGAAATGATTAATGTCTTTACAGCTTGTTTTTTGCCTAATGGACTGTTTTGTGTCGTTGGATCTCAGCTGTTATCATTAAATACTAACAGAGTTGTAAACAAAAAGTAATTAATCTTCTAATGTTTTGAGTATTGGTGTGTTTGCTGTGTCTGTTTCTGTTTGGGCAAATTTGAATGATCTGTCTTGTTGGAGTTTAGAGCTGGAGCGGGACGGCTTCTGTCAGAATCCCTTCTTCGAATGCCTCGTCGCAGAAGTGCCCGAGGAGCATAAATCTAAAGAAGGTAAAGTTTGGATCAAGGCCTTTTCTGTTGTAGTCTCTCCTTTGAACTTGTCAGCATCTCACTCAGATAACAAAAGACCTGTGCCTTTGCTGTTTAGATATTTCTATCTAGTGTCCAACAAATCATGCTGATTACTCAAGTGCCGCCTCATAAATCAACAGTGTCAGATGTTCATCTAATGTTCTGTTCAGAGATAAAACTGAAGGCAGCGGTGTTGCACAGTGACTGAGCATCCACAGACTGGATATCAGTTCACTGTTTTTTAAATGCAAGACACACAGATTTATTCCACTATATTTGTTGGGTTTTCTTTCTGTTTGTCTTTTTGATTGCTTGTTTGTTTTTGTCCATGTAGGATTCACAGTTGTTGGATACGCCTTTTACTTTTACACGTACAGTACATGGAAGGGGCGGACCATATATTTGGAGGATCTGTACGTGATGCCAGAATTCAGAGGTAATATATTGTTGCCAACAAAGCCTGGAAGTAAAATATGGTGTAAAATGTGTTGTGCTTACTTGCTTAGTTGTGTGAATCATAATTTATTCATGTGTCTGTTAAATCTTTTTTATGTCTCCATGCCAGCGATAGCCGTGACATTATGTTCTTGGGTTGTCTGTCTGTCCTATTCTCATGAATGTGATATCTGAAGAAAGCCTTGAGGGAGTTTCCTCAAATTTGGCACAAACGTCCACTTGGAATCAATGATGAACTGATCAGATTTTGGTGGTCAGAGGTCGCTGTAACCTCACAAAACATCTTTTGGGATAACTCAAGAATTCATCCACTAATTATGACAAGATTTTACACAAAAGTCCTTTAGGATAACATGATGAAGTGATGAGAGTTGTTCTAGTCTGTTAATGTTTTCCTGTTTTTATTTTTATTCATTTCCTCAACAGGAAGAGGCATAGGCAAGGCTTTACTGTGCAAAGTCGCTGAGGTAAGAATGTTTTCCTAGACTGTTAAAGCACAGTTTTCTACAAAGAATTGTTCATGTGTGATGAAGCGGTAACAGTGCATGACTGTATTGTTTTCTCAGGTGGGGAAGAATAAGCAGTGTGTGCGTCTGCAGTTGTCTGTGTTGGACTGGAATACGCCTTCTCGGGACTTCTACGCTGCTAAAGGAGCTCAGGACCTAACCGACAGCGAAGGCTGGCACTTAATACGTTTTGACAAACAAAGCATGGACAATTTAGCAAATGAAGCTCCAAAAGATTAAAAGTCTGCAAATAAACTGTGTAACTTTCTGTGAGAGACTGTGGCTGGTAAACATTCGCCCTGTATGAGACAAAATAAGCTGTACTGTGCCTGGTTCCTCACTACCTTGTCTTTGTCCTGTTTTTATAAAAATCATGTCCTGATTTAAACTTTTCATATTTACAAGGACCTACCTGTGATTTATAAATACGATTTTAAATACTCTACCTTTGACCTTCCTTCATTTTGCAGGCAAGTTGCATATGGTTATGTCTTGTTGCCTTTCAAGTGCAGAGTGCAAATTTAGTTTGCAGACATAATTTCCTAAAAATGTTTGTTAATGGATTGGTTGAGATGATTTAAATCTTTTTAGGATCTGTTGACGCTGGGTGAAGATTTTGGCCAGTGTCCCAGCAGCACAATGTGACTTGACACAAGTAAATCTAATCTCAGCTGTGACACCATATCATTCCAGTGGGCGGCAAACTTAACCAACTGAAAATGATATAATTTGTCAACTCTCATAGTGTACAGCCAGGGAATGCTGTGGCTAAATACATGCATCAAAGCAACAGTTACTGTTTCTTAGTTTGTATGATTGTATCAGACCAGGGGCCTGTTTCAGAGAGCAGAGTTAACAAACTCCGAGTCTGACCCTGAGCTCTGAGTTGACTCCCCCTCAGATGGAAAACTCTGTTCTCTCTGAGTTAAGGTCATGCACGGAGAATGAAAAAAGTGGTCATAAATGGAGCGCCAGTATTACAATTCACCATGACGACAGGTAAATAAAAGGCAACCTCCATTTTCAATCCGGTGATATTAAGAGATATTAATACATTAATATGCAGATTGCAAACATTTATGTAAAACACAAGAGGCTGGGTCAGAGTAGGGGAAAGTGTCAATTAATTAATATAATAAAGTGTTATTCAGTGTTACCCATTAATTCATCATTAGGTCATAGTCTACTTTACATTTTAAATATATTTGTACTGCTTTAATCTGACAGGGACAAAACACACGGGCTTGCAAATGAAGATGAAAAATATAGTCAAAGATTCAAAATATATATATTTATGTCAAAGACAGAGACATGATTGTAAGCTCACAATCTGATCCAGTAATACTGGGTTTGAATACCGCAAATTTTGAATTGGAGACATCTCTTTGAATCTTTGGCCCAACAGTGTTTGGTGGCTTTATGTCAGCTACTCTAACACATGTAAATCTAAAAGCAGACATTGAAAGTCTGTCAAAACCCTCCAGACTAGACACAGCCTTAAACTTGTGCAGCTGCACCACAATCCTGCTCATCATAATTAGAGACATTTAGTCTCCAGTATTACAGGAATTATGTTCCTTTAATGGGACTGATCACATTTTGAGTGATAGAGATACTTATTCATGCATAGACCTACTTGTTTTTACTATTTAAACCCAGATTATTGGGTTTTTTTTATTCAAATAATTTTATTTATTTGACTGAAACTGATATTATCTATTCTGGTTCTCTTGTACATTTGTTTGTTGGGGTTTGTATTTTTATGAAAAAAGTCCTTTCCTGATATTGACTAGAATAACGAATTCTCAAATTAATAAGGCGACGTAGGCCATTTATTTAGTTTTTTAAATGTGAACGTTTTAATTTATTTGTCTTGAATTTTGAAGACGAAATCAGCACCGGAAGTGATTCCGGCGGTTCCGCTGGTCTGATTTGTAGTCTTTTTACTTTTCTGAGGAAGGGGCCAGTTTGACAGGGTGAATGTGGACAGTGACAGATTAAACAAACATGAACTTTAAAATCCGAGCTGCAACTAAAGAAGACTGCAGAGACATATCGAGACTGACACTGGTGAGGCTCAGTTCAGGGTTGTGACCCAGCTAAACTAAAAATAGTGCTTTGCATTACCATGCTGAATTTAATACACCTCACTTAAACGTTATATTGCGTTTGTTACATTTGGCAAGTTGCCAAACGGCAGAGCGTGCATTCACACTAAAATGCCATGAAATCCTTCTTTTCACAGGAGCTGGCGGTGTATGTAAAAATGCCTGAACAAGTGAAGATATCTCATGAAGGTAATTCTGCATTTAAACTATAGAAACAATGCTGAGAACAAGCTCAGGTTAAACTTATCAGTGTCATAGTTATATTGTATGTGTCCCAGGAAGCTACCTGTGAGACAACGTGCACAGAAACTGGTAACTTACTGGGTTGGTGCTGATCCCTTGGAAATGAATGTAGTTATATATATGTGTGTGTGTGTGTGTGTGTGTGTGTACGGTCCATGGCAGTTATTTCTGCTCTCTTCTATGTATGAGTTACTCTCTTACTCTTACTCTTACTCCCTTATAACTGTATCATAGGTTTACATAAACCAACATGAACATAAATTACAAAGCCAGACAATGATGTGTACAATACTTTTACTTTCAAATACTTTTAAAGCTACCTGGTTAAGTTTTTGACCACTAGTGGCGCTGTAGAGCAACGTTATGACAAGCGGGTCCACGAATTGTTTGTATCAGGTGTTGTACCTGCACGAGTACGCCACACACCACCAGCACATGGATGTCGTGATTGACATCTCTGCTGACTGAAGATAACACATGTCGACATGTGGTGGTGGTATTACGCTCCGCACAGGAATCAATGCACCAATAAAAGAGGAATAGAAGAAGACTGCATGCAGGATTGAAACATTCACTTTGCAAATGTTTTATGAGGTAGGAAAAGCTTTCAACATATTTATGAGTAAACAAATCTGCAGATTTAGATGTGACAGATTGTGATCCACAGCTGAAATGATTAATGTCTTTACAACTTGTTTCTTGCCTAATGGACTGTTTTGTGTCGTTGGATCTCAGCTGTTATCATTAAATACTAACAGTTGTAAACAAAAAGTAATTAATCTTCTAATGTTTTGAGTATTGGTGTGTTTGCTGTGTCTGTTTCTGTTTGGGCAAATTTGAATGATCTGTCTTGTTGGAGTTTAGAGCTGGAGCGGGACGGCTTCTGTCAGAATCCCTTCTTCGAATGCCTCGTCGCAGAAGTGCCCGAGGAGCATAAATCTAAAGAAGGTAAAGTTTGGATCAAGGCCTTTTCTGTTGTAGTCTCTCCTTTGAACTTGTCAGCATCTCACTCAGATAACAAAAGACCTGTGCCTTTGCTGTTTAGATATTTCTATCTAGTGTCCAACAAATCATGCTGATTACTCAAGTGCCGCCTCATAAATCAACAGTGTCAGATGTTCATCTAATATTTTCTTCAGAGATAAAACTGAAGGCAGTGGTGTTGCACAGTGACTGAGCATCCACAGACTGGATATCAGTTCACTGTTTTTTTAATGCAAGACACACAGATTTATTCCACTATATTTGTTGGGTTTTCTTCCTGCTTGTCTTTTTGATTGCTTGTTTGTTTTTGTCCATGTAGGATTCACAATTGTTGGATACGCCTTTTACTTTTACACGTACAGCACATGGAAGGGGCGGACCATATATTTGGAGGATCTGTACGTGATGCCAGAATTCAGAGGTAATATATTGTTGCCAACAAAGCCTGGAAGTAAAGTATGGTGTAAAATGTGTTGTGCTTACTTGCTTAGTTGTGTGAATCATAATTTATTCATGTTTGAGTTTCCTCAAATTTGGCACAAACGGTCACTGTGACCTCACAAAACATCTTTTGGACCATAACTAACCTCAAAATTTCACATAAATGTCTAATCGGAAATGACAGTTTTTCTAGTCTGTAAATGTTTTTTCCACAAGTAGAACAAAATATTTTATTTTGATTGATTTCCTCCACAGGAAGAGGCATAGGCAAGGGTTTACTGTGCAAAGTTGCAGAGGTGAGAATGTTTTTCGTTGACCACTAAAGCTCAATCTTCTAGGCAGAATTGTTCATGTGTCCTGTGTGATGAAGAGGTAACAGTGCTTTTTTTCTCAGGTGGGGAAGAGTAAGCAGTGCGTGGGACTAGAGTTGACCGCGTTCGACTGGAATACGGCCGCTAGAAAATTCTACGCTGCTAAAGGAGCTCAGGACCTTACTGAAAGCGAAGGCTGGCATTTTTTACGCTTTGACAAACAAAGCATAGACAATTTAGCAAAGGGAGCCGCAAAAGATTAAAAGTCTGCAACTTGTTGTGACCTCTAGCTCACCTGGTGGGCTGAGTCTTTTGCAGCAGCCTGGGTTTGATTCTGGCCTGCAGCCCCGAGCTGTGTGTCATCATATATTTGTGTCTGTATAAATAAAAAACAAAAGATTGACTGAGATGGTTTTAATCTTTTTAGGATCTGGTGATGCTGGGGTAAGATTTTGGCCTGTGTCCCAGCAGCACAATGTGATATGACTTGAATAAAGCCAATCCCAGCTGTGATACCATGTGATCTCACTAGGTGGCGGACTTAGGCAACTGAAGATTATATGATTTGTCACTCTCTCAGTCTCAGTGGACATTCAGGTAATGCTGTGCCTAAATGGACCGTACCTCCGCTTATACGTCATGACAACAGTCCCAGCTGTGAACATGTTTTGCTCTGGTTAAAGGACAGAGATTATAATCTGCAAACAAGCTCTGTAACCCAAGATTCCTTTCATCTGAACATGTGAACTGGACTTTTTTGTAATTGCTAAAATAAAGTGACATTGCTCAGCAGCTCTATTCATCCCTCTTTTTTTGGAAATCATAATGTCTCCTTGGTTTTGTGCAATCAGTCACTGAAAATGATATTTATTTGTGTACAAAACAAACTGAAATCTACAGGAACACATGTGAAATCACCCAAAAGGAAAATAAACAGTGTGACAATACATTTGAAATAAACACGGGTGCTATAAAATGATTAAAATACACAAAAGATACAAAGAATATTTTTTTACATTTGTTTCAACCCTGTTACTCAAGTGTTCTGGTTCAGAGGTGGGAGTCAAAATCACACTGTGTGAAACTGACTGCCTACAGTTGCAGGTTGAAGTTACACGTCCTTCATGATTCTTTTGCACAGAATCAGATTAACTTCCTGTTACAGATATATGTTGATAGATTATAGATCATTCTACTGAAGAGCTTCATTTACTTTAAAACCAGCCAGATTATTTATCATGTGTCGCGGTTTTTCTGGATTTGTCAATTTCCCACAGAGGAGAGCTTGTTGAGCTTTTAAAATGTTTGCAGGCAAATTAATCGGAATATGCAGCATAGTCACATGACCTAGGTTTTATGGAAGGGGTGCGACTCTCGTCTTTCTTGACCAGGAAACATGAGGCAGGTTTGAGGATACATATATAGCAAAGGTTAAGATTACAACACTGTATTATACTGACACAAAACTCATAGACTTGAACGCAATTGTAAAACAGTTTAACAGTAATGTGAGGATTAAATGTTTCTGATTGTCGTAAAAGTGATAAACAGGAGGTTTGTTGTTTTTTTTTTATCTTAAAACCTTTAAAGTAATGTCAAAGTGGGTCGTCCTCGTAGGAGAGACGATCATATTTTTCTTATGATGAAGTCATCCTGCAGCAATCATTAAAATAAGGAAAGAGGTGGTAAATGTGTGATTATTGAAGGCTGTCGGGATAGAAATGGTCCTGTACTGGGATTACCACCATATTCCGGATGTGTTAAATGTGAGTATGTTATATAATTCTGGATTGTAGCAGCCATCCAGACTGTTACAAGTGCTTTCTATTTGCACAGTCACAGCTTTTGTTGCAGTTTCTCTTGGTGAGCCCACACCGAGCAAGGACGGTATGGGTACATGTCATTTTCACATTACATTAACATGATTGATATACAGCAAATATGTATCACTAAAAGGTTGAGATTGGATAAAGCCAATAAATCTCCAAATCAAGGGTGCTGATCTTTAACTATACAGTGATCATAAGGCTTTACAGTGGTGCTTCCCAGTATAAATGCTGCACTCTCCCTGAGGATTCAATCTGGGGACTTGGTTTCAGCCTGGCAGGCTTTTCCATTGACACAGTTACCTCTCAGACATAAGCATTCCTCCCATAATGGCTTGGGACAGACTGAGACGTTCCCGCGGTCGACAGCACGTGTCCTCTGGAGGATGGCTGGTACGGATACGGTCTAAAGCACAAAAAAAACACCCCGTTTCAGTTGAGTTGGAATAAGCACCATTGAATTTATATCAAATGTTTCAGCAACACGTACTCACATTTTTTCATCGGTTTTGTTGACTTTGCAAGCGCACAAAAGGCACGAACCTCCACAAAGGGCAAGCGTGGCTGAAGACCAGCCAATGTACAAGCCCTCTCCGATCTCATACCTGTGACACAATCACATTGAACATACAGTTTTCTGTGTACTATTATTGAATCTGTAAACAACAGCTATTGTTCCGCTTCTTTTCAGCTCATTTACACACTGATGCACATTGTATTGACTCACTTTGTTCCCGGATAAAACTGGTCAAAGAACTCCTGGGTGATGTTGGCCGCATACCAAGATATAGCAATCATGGTGCAAAGCCCTGCAAAACACAGAACATTGTTTACGTTAGACAAGTGGGATGTTTGGTCAATGCAAACAGCACACACAGTTACAACCAAAGATAACATGAACAAGGTCATAAATAGAGTTTTTAGATAATAAAGTGATGTCAGCCATGTTTGAAATGTCAGCCCCATGGACCTAAAACCATTTAATGCAACATTATAAGATTATTATTTATGAGGCCAGTCATATGAAGCAAAGACTAACTTCTCCTTTAAATGCGCTCTACAAGTTATGTCTGTGAGTATTATTACTGTTCTCACATAGAAGCCATTTGGATTAAACATAAATTATACTGAGAGTATTTTGTTAGGTCCCTGAGATTAGCAGCGCCTGCTCACTGCGTCACTTTTTCTGTTTAACACAGCGTGACCTCTTCTCGCAATCCAGATACCTTTGGTAGTGGGAGGCCTTTGTGCATCAGCAGGTCTGTTAGAGTAATGATAAACTTTTGAACTGCTGACCCATTTTCTGATAGCTTGTCTTCTGTACACAGAGACTGGAGTGCCAGACATGCTGCGACCGGACATTTTCCCCAGTCATTTTTAAAGTGCCGTAAACACAGGGGCCTTTCTTCATTTGGAGTGACTTCTGACCAAACATTTTGTCATGCGTTTTGTTTGTTACATGAACGCCTCAAACATCCCCTTACCCTGCAGCAGAAAGAACACTCCTCCAATGGCAGCGATCCTTCCCTTCAGGACGTAGTTTTCTCCTCCTATTTTTGAGCACTTCATTCCAACGAGAGTGGCCACGAGCCCGAACGTCCCAAACACAATGGAAGCGATCATAAGGGCCCGAGAGGCCTGAATGTACCCTGTGTGCAGACATTAAAAAATACAGTTACATATGTACTTGTAATAATCTGTGTTCCATACACACTTTAGTCAATATATGTGCTATATAAGCACAGAAACAAATACATGGTCGCATTAGTAAAAGCAAGCATAACATTTTTGTGTTAAAAATGTTATGCTTTCACTGTTACAACAGGACAAAACTACTGTTGATGCAAGTATGAGTCCTCTAGAGGGTCACTGATCGTAACCCTAGTTCTATGAGCACAGGCTTTGCCCTCTACGTTGACATAGAGGGCAAAGCCTGTACAAAATACAACTTCAGCCACGACACGAAGCCAAAAAATATTTTCGCCAGTCTATCGAAACAATAACCACTTTCCAAAGGGAACCCACAAACTTATCTGTCCCCCACCTCAACAAATTAGAACTGCAAGTGTGAACTGGAAAGTATGTTTCCGTGGAGAGATAAGGGTCTGACAAAAATGTTACCTCAGAGCTCAAGACTAGGGCTGGGCATCCAGTTTCAAGTGCTATACAGCACTTTGTCAAATGTAGTACATGTTTACATTTACATATTTGAATTGATACCAAAATTGGTAGCTTTGGCCAAAGTAATTAGCAGTCTCCAACAAATTGACGTTGATATTAGTCCTTAAACATACTTAATCTTTTTATTATTCTGGGAGTATCTGTTTGTCTGAGTTGAGTGTGTTTATGCTTGCTTATCTTCTAACATCTTATCGTATCTTATATTACCTGCCTTTACTACAGCTTATAACCCGTGCAGGAGATTGCTCCTTAAAGGCTTTTAAAGGTACACTAACATCCTGAAAACGATGCCCAAAAAGAGCGGCAGTTTCTGTACTGTTGGGTTTGATCCAGTAGTTTAAAACTGAATTCAGTGTAACATTCTCACCCCTTGACACATAGATGGATAAAAGTTTGTTTTCTTGCCAAGTGCTCTGTTAGAAAAGCTCCCAAACTTTTATACTGCTTAAAGTCTCGTTTGGTATGTCACAATCTTCCAGATGCTGATTCCTTGAGTGGGTGGATTAAAAATTAGACCAGATAAAGTAGTCATCAACACTGATAAAACTATTGCTGCGTTGGCGACATACCACTAAGTGCGAGCAAAGATGGAAAATCCCGACAGTTGTGTACTCCCGTAGAGTCGGTTGCGCAGGACATCCACAGGTTTTCATAGATGGTCGATGTGGTGATAACGTTACCGTCCACTGTAGAGACCCTCCAGTATCGATTTGGAAGGGCGATCCCAACCATCAGCCAGGCCAGAAACCCCAGGAAGAAGGCCAAAGCTTCCACTATCGCATTCATATTCCGTTGTTTCCTCTATCCAACCAATGTAAAATTATCCAGAGAGAGAAACACTTTACAAACGTTGACCCTCCGAGCTATCTTGCTGCGCAAACGTGTGCATTTGTCGACCCCAAAGTGTTTGTGTGCCAGACCAGTTCCCAACAACACCAGCGCTGAGATGCCCCAGAAAACCACAAATCAATGATTCATTCCAAATAGCCCACTTATGATTATCCCTATTATTCTCGACTCTATTGAACCTTTTCAAAGACGCCAAATGTTGACCCAACTCAAGGGTCAACAGGGAGGTGAAGTCCAACCTTCAAACCTGCTCGCTAACGTCTATAGACCTGAAGCTATTTGTCACCTTTTGACGTTTGCTTTGAACACTGTGTCAATAATATCTAACCGTTATTGATGGGATTCAAGTCACGTTTTGGCTCCTCACTTCACCCTGTGTCCGAGGGATGATGGGTAGTGGCATTGAGGGGTGAGGGGTGAGGGGTGAGGGTGCATCACCACATACTGACGCACAGATAGCCACGTTTGTTGCCCCGCAGATAAACCCGTTTGCTTGTCTGACAACTGAACCTGAATGACTTCTCTTCACTGGTTCGACCAATGTAGCGTCGTTTGTTATCAGGCCTTTATCATCACGGTGATGAAGTACCAAAGCAGCTTTGTGGCCACACATACGAAAACCATTTTACTTTTATTTCACCCTATTCCAAATGTTTTAAACCCCTAACACAAGAACTAAGAACCTTTTGACTTAACTGCTTTAGGTCAACGTTGGACTTATGGACATTTCATAAGACATAGTTTTAGTGGACTTCTACTGGATTACATCATATTTATAGGAGTTTACATTCTCAACAAGGATGAAGTAAGTCACTATTTCACAAGATCTTAGAACAGCTCAAGTTATTAGATACAGTTTGGAGTTAACACATGTAAAATGTCTGACGTATGCACTGTATTGAATACAATTAAAGACACAGAGAAGCACCTGTACAATGTTAGAACTGTCCCTGTGATGATGTTTTTATCTTGTCCTGTGAAGCAATGAAATGTAGCGCTGTGCCCAAGATGCATTTCACAATAAGTTTACCTTACCTTACCTTACCTTACCTTACCTTACCTTATACCTTACCTTATAGCAAAAACAGAATATTGTGTATTCAACTCCAATATAATGGTATCCAGTACAATCCAGTACAGTCTTTAGAAGTGGATATAAATCACACAACCTTCACAACCTTTACTGAGCTACTCTGTTAGATTGCTCAGTTAATGTTGTAGATTACAGTTCAAGCACTACACCAATATATGTTAATTATTTCTCTTTTTACACTGTCTGATTCTCTGTGTATCGTTCATAATAATTTAGACTCATACGTGTCTCAATAAATCAAAGAATATAAAGCCGTATTTCTGTCAGTATGACGTAGATTAGAAAATGCATAGTCAGCTATTACATAAAGCTGAATCAACAGGAAAAAAAAACTGAAAGCATGTGTGAAAATGTGAAAATTATTCAAAGAGGCCAAAGCAAATTGTTGTAATCACCAGTAACAGTCATATTTTTAATTGTTTTAACAGCAGATACAAATTTAGTGACTTTTCCAAGATCTTGTAATGTAAAACTTTAAGATCCAGCTGTAAGACAATAAATACTTGTTTAACTTACCTGGGAGAGCAAAAAGGGATGGAAAGTCTCGACAGTTATAGATCCCTGTGGAGTCACTTGCACAAGACATCCAGAGGTTCTCATAGATTGTGGAGGTTGTAATCACGCTGCCTTCTGTCGTGGATTCTTTCCAATACTGATCATGTAGTGATATGAAAATCAATATCCAGCTCGAGAATCCAAGGAAAAGTGCTATAACCTCGATGATCTCTTTCATCTTGAACGTAATTTTCGATTAATAATTAGCAGCAGTGAAAGATAATACCTCTGTGAGGAGCTCTATACGCAACTCCTGTATCTGATATACATTTTGGGAGTGTGAGAGCTGGCTCAGGATTTTTTTTTTCCTCATGCACTCAAACCTGGACTAATTTGAACATTGATTTGTCGGCTGTAGCTACATTATAAGTCTGCTATTCCCGCCCAAAATTGATGACATTTCACGTGCCTGGCACGTTACCATAGAAATGTAAGTACTATACAATGAGCTTTTTTTTCCTCCCTTTTGATTGGCAGGGGAGGTTGAGATAATCTCCTGTAGAAGAGTTATCACGGCTTTAAAATCCCGAGCCAAAAGGCTGGAATCATTTAACACTGATTGCTTTGACGTGCTTTTGAAGCTTCTTCAGGGGGCAGTTAACAGAACAATTCATTGTTTTATTCAGGAGAAGTGTTTTAGAGGCACTGTAGTCAAAAATGTATTATATGCAGGATAAGATGAGTCAAAGAAAGAAAGGTTAAACGTTCTTATTGTGCTGTAGGATTTCTCAGAGGGTATCACTCTTCTTTTTTTGGTTGCTCACATCATCTTGTCCTCGTGTCTGTATCCCCTTATGAGGAATTGGTAGCTTGTAATTTCAGGGAGGTCATTTAAAGTTCCTTAAGCAAATACCTATGAAGAAACACTGAATAGAGGGCAGAGCAAACACTGAAAGCTGGGTATGGTGGGTGATTTATTGAAGGCAGAAAGTGGCTATTTTAGCACTGGTTAAGCATTAACGAGTCTGCAGCCAGACAAAAGATGAAATTCTTGCTCTTTGTGAGTGCACTTTTTTGTACTGCAGCATATAGATTTAAATGTGATGAAATGCTGTGTTGACATAGTAAGTACAGTGCTGTCATCTAAAAGACAACACACCTGTTTTAACACACCTTTATAAATTGGTTGTCTCCATACATTAAACATATTGGAGTATGCAAACGTGCAAGATCTCTCAGTACTGATACACACACAGAGCTAATTTTTATTCAGTCTTCACAGCTGCACTAATGACTATAGATGACTACTGAAAGTAAACAGATGTTTTTCTTTTGTTTGAGTCAAGCTATTCTTTGTTTATGAGAAACTTCACCATTTACAGTCTGTATCTTATCAAACGTGAATTCTCTTCTGCTGAACAGTAATCAGAAGCACAGTTCAAAGTACTGTCATATACTTACAGTATTGAATAGACATTCAGGCTTTAAGTCATAATCTTTTGCCTGTTAATATTTTATTTCCCTGCCCTTCCCTCAGTCAGCTGGAAGATTTATTTAGTTGTGTCCGCATTGACCTCCCTGCTTAAAGGGAAAGTTCGCTCAAACGCGGAGGTTTTTGGTTGCGACCAGGAGTCAGCACGTGCGTTACGGTCACATTAACTGCTCAACCAAGAGCAAAAACGTGTTTTTATCACGATTAGGACGATTTCTAATCTTTCAGTGATTTGATTTTAAACATTAAGCTGATTTGTGACCATATACTCCAGCAGGCAGTAATTGTTGCAGACTGTTCAGTGGAAAGATGCCTCAAAGAATTATTAAAATTCGTAATAACATTTTTAACTTTAATTATCTTTACTTGCTTTTTCCTGGGCGTAAATATCAGCTGTATTCTCACAGAGGTGTTTGGTCTTGAAAGTTTCATTCTGTCCCATTTAACAGGAAAATGTGATGTATATTCATTATTGATTGATTTATTTGTATTGACATTTCAGTGTGGTTAGAGAGATCAGTGTTTAAAGGTGAGTTCCCACAAAATACTCAAGTAAAATTATGTTTCGTTACTTTTAAAAAATATGGCATGTGTGTGGTGCAGGAAGAGAGACTCATTCAAGCAAAGGAACACTTGTGCTATACTTAAACATTTTAAATCTGACATTTTTACTTGAATTACTTGAATTCTTTTTAAATATATTCATATCAAATCTCATATTGAAGAAGTGACAGCAGCAATATCTGCAGTCTGGTTTGAAATGATATTGATCAGTGGATGGGGTGATCTCTGTGGCCATCGAGATGATTTTAATGACTCAGAATATAATGTAACTAAAAAAAAGTGCACCTCTCCATTGAGCTAAATTTAGATTGTGAGTCATGTGTGGCTTCAGTAATGTGTTCTCAGTAAAAGCTGTTTAAATAATGTGCCGTTTGCATAACTTTGTACAGTCAGAATTTGTGTACACAATGTAAAAGAGTTTCGGTTAAGTCACACTGTTTCAATACCTGGTCTTATTAATTAATGTGATCGATAGCTAAGCTAAGATTGCAACTCTCTGCGGCTCTGTCTCTCTCTCTCAAACACACACACACACACACACACACACACACACACACACACACACACACACACACACACACACACACACACACACACAGAAGCTTGAAAAGCCATTGATTTGGATGACAAATCACAAAGTTGCTGGGCAGTTTTTAGCCACACCTTGACTCTGTGAATGGCGGCCTGTTGGTCAGTCCACCACTTTAGTTCAGATTGAAATATTTCAACAGCTTTTGAAAGGATTGACATGAAATTGTGAACAGACGTTCATAGTGCCCAGAGGGTGAATCCTAGTGATGTTCATGATCCCCTGACTTTTTCCCGAGCACCACCATGAGGTCTACATTTGGTTTTTGTGTGTTTAAAGGTGCGGACACACCAAACCGACATCAAAGAACTAGTGGCAACGAAAGCCAACTGTTGTGTCGTCTATGTCGTCTACGTCGCCCTGTTTCAGTTGCATTTGAACACACTACACGGACTACATGCTCCGGTTTGTTATTCAGGTTAAAGTGGGAGAGGCAGCGGATCTGTGGGGCAGCTGGATGAAGTGGAGCCTGAGGAGGAAGCACCGGTTTCACTACAGGCAGATTCACTCGCTACAGGGGCGAGGGAATAAAACCTAAACAGCCGATTCAACATGCTCAAGACAACAGACGCTCACCGACAGCCCGACTTTGGTCGACGGCCGACCGTCGGCTTGGTGTGTCAGGGCCTTAAAAACAAACAGCCTCAGCTTTGCTCTGTGTTTAATGCAAGTGTTAGCATGCTCAACTAATGTGGTGACCACGCAGCAAACAAAAAACAATATACTATACTATATAATATACTAGTCTGAAGTCACCGTTAATAATAATGTGATGACTGATGTCTTTCTCTGAGCTATTTATCTCTTCATAGAAATACTTTCTTTTTTTTTTACCAGTAAACTATAAGGTGAAAAATAACTTCCAGCAGTAACTGGAGCACAACTTTTTGTGAAGTCAGTTCAAATGGCCTTGAAGTAAAATGACTGATGATTTTTGGATTCACTACATCATTTGGCAGTGACACATATACCTGTACAGTACATAATAAAATATAATCCCACAGTGTCATCCACTTTTACTGCTGAATTGCTCTCGGTGTTAATTTAAGGTTAACTTTTAAAGTTACACCTGAAATGCTCTGAGGTTTAATCATTTACTCAGCGGTAACCCCAAAGACTGAGCCAATTTACATAAACCAGTCTGCTGGTGATTTCAGTTATTGTTTGACCAAAAGAGAAACTTTGTTGTATTGTTATCTGACATAGAGCATCATAAACAAAATCATCCTATCACCTATTATATAGTGTATGATATAAAAAGTTGTGGTGTGATGTACAAAGTGATATGCAGTCAGATATACTGTTTGCAGAAGTCATCACTGTGGTTTGCTCAATAGTTTGCACAACATTAAAAAACTTTGCTATAAAAACACACTCTTAATGGAAGGGGTCAAACTAACAGGATAGTGACGATGATGGTTGATATTAGGAACAAAAATGTCCTAGTCACATTATTTTTTTGTCATTTTCAATATAGGATAACTTTTTAATCACATAAAATGTCCTCCCACTGCTATCCCAGGGTGTCTGTGGGGTCTTAAAAAGTATTAAAAAGTCTTAATTGCGATTTTATGAGGTATTAAATTTTCTTGGCATTCAAGCTTTGACAAAAAGTATCCATGACTGTATAATTTATTTTCCTCCTCACGACTATTACAAACGATGTGTAGGTAGGGACACTCGGACTGCCACTCAGGGCCGTGCGTGTACCTGTGCGACATCACACGACGGCGCACGTCCAGGCGCCAAAAAAGAAGAGCAAAAGACAATAAAAATGGTGGTGATGCCAGAGTTTAAAGATTGGATAAAGACGGTGGAAGGTTGTGGTTTCGCTAGATAGTAGGTAGGGACAGTGGGAATCTCGTTCATCCATTCATGCTGAACTAATTAGATGACGAGGCATTGCACGCTTGACACACCCCTGTGTACACTTCTCCGAACGTAGGGTCAGGGGGCAGGAAGAACACCTGCCTACCCAGGTAACTCTAGATCCAGAGTTAGGTAACCATGGTTAATCACGCCATGGGCGGGTGCACAGGCCTGCTACACCCCTGTAGCTACTGGCCCCCTGTGCAGTAGGGAACTTGGGCGACCCCTGTACCTGCAACCACAAAAACTGTCCGTGCAAAACTGAAGGGAACATCCCTACAGCCACAGGGAAACGGCCACTGTCAAATACCACGCCGAGATGCCGAGCCAGCAACCACCAGGCCTCAGGCCCACACCGTCTCTTAGAGGAGCCGCCTCCTCCCTTACCCTGGTCACAGCACAGGACCCGCCAACACCACCGCAACGACCCCAACGGGGCGCTGCACCGGTTAAGGACGAGATGGACTACCACCCACCCTAGGCCTACATCGATAGACGTGGGAGAAGCCGCCTCCTCCCCTCTCGACCGGTCATGGCACAGGACCACGATGGCACCGCCGCAGTCGCCTGCTGACGCCCAGCCGCACACACACGACGAAACCACCGAGCCCCAGGCCTACACCGACAACCCCGGAGGAGCCGCCTCCTTGGTCATGGCACAGGTTGGTCATGGCACAAGATCTTAAGGCCTTAAGGCTTTTGGAAGGTCTTAAAAAGGTATTGAAATTAACCTCAGGATTCCTGCATATACCCTGTATCCAATTATTTATAGAACCTAAGGTGTATCTAAGGTGGTATTTGGCAAGATCTCAACAGGATTCATGACAGCTTTTTAAACCTAACTTTATTTGCACAGCACTCTCAAGTCAGAATAAGAGTAGAGCTAAGTAATACGGAGAAAACCGTTGCCGCTTTCACAAAAGATTTACACAATGAGATTAAAAAAGAAACCAGCAGTAATGTGGATATAATGACTGAGTGGGTGAAGGCAAATAATTGAACAGCTAGAACAATGACATCACTTTACTGTAATGCAGCCTTTAAAACCAGGAAAAGACACTTACCAATATACAATATCCCAAATCTTAAATTATTTAGTAATATATAATATATTGCCCAGCCCTAACTGAGAGATTTGGAAACAATAAAACAACTGTATAAAATACAATGTGAGAGGCACGTGTGATTTGTGTAAGATCCTTGCTGTCGTCTTTAAGAGATTTCATTTGCACTCATGTTCACCTATTGTTGTTTTTGCACACCATATAAGTTGGACAATAAAGTTAATCTTGATCTTGATATATAGGTTCAGTGTTACTCTCTGTTTGCATTTTTACCTGCATATTTCCCACTTCAAAGATTCCTCGTACATAACTGATAATGTAGGTTGTTTGACTGTTCCTGGAAACTATGGGACATTTTCCTGTGAGATGTCATAAGCTCCAAATGAGGCAGAATTGTTCACTGGAAATGCATAACGCCCTTTGAAACCCATTGGTACAGTGTATCACCACTCCCTTAAATCATTACTGATCACTTCCTCAAACAGAAAATTACTTCTATTTGAACAGTTTATTATATCAATGGGAGTTCATTGAAAGTTGGATGGAAGACTGGATGTGATGGACAGTCCACTATCATTGTCTAACACTGGATTAGTTTGATCATCTTAAATAATGAAACCTGATTCTCGATGGACCTCAAATGACCTGTGTGGAGAAGAAAGAGGAGACAATCTGTGACATGGTTGATTTTGTTTAGAAAAGAAGAAAGGAACTAGAGAGTAAGTCGGCAGAGGTCATAAACACATCAGTAGAGTCACTGTCGAGCTGTAATTGTTTTCCAAATAATGTACTTCCTGTTCTGGAAACTCCACTGCATTATGTTTAGTCAGATTCTTCCTTTTATAAGAGCAGGTTCTAGGTTTATATTTGATAAACAGATCAGAATCTATTTTTCGCCTTCAGGCTCAGCTCCCTCTTCACCACGATGGACCAGCGCGGCGCCGCATCGCTGCAGAAGCCGCACCAAACATGTTCAAATATAGTTATTTTAATTTCAGCATTTTTTTGTGAGTCATACAAATGTACCATTTCAATTTTTGTCCCCTCTTCTGTTTTCTTGTCTTTTCTTCATTTGTCGACAGCCTCATATAAACACACTGATGTGTACAATCGAAAGGAAACTCAACTCATATATTTCCGTTTTGGAAGATTTTATTGATTGCTTTCAACTCCTCTGTCTACAATGTTTGCCTTAATAATAACTAAAATGCTATTTCTTATATGATGAATAAATAAATAAATAAATAAATATGTAAATAAATAGATAAATAATAAAGATAATTAAATGGAGTTTCTATACAAAATAACTTATTAAAATTGCTGCCACTTTAACACTATAAATGGTACAATAGGGGTACATAATAATTATATCTTAGTATAGAAATACACAAATTATCTTCATTCATTATTGTACAAATTACAGATAATACAGATTAGAATGAAGTGGCACCAGTTGAGTACATACTGAACCTAAATGTGTTTGATTTCAATAAATATTCCGCCTGTTGCAACTCAAAGCAACACGCAGCCTCCACCTTTGGCTTCCACGAAGTTTGGGTCGAGGTCATTGGGCAGCTTGCCGTTTTCTCCCCAGATGTTCAGCTCTCCAAACACACCTGTCTCGATCATCTCCTCCTGCCAGGGGATTGGGATGTTGCCAGACGCAAAGTCATTGTAGAACTCGGTGTCCTTGTTATCCAGGACCACACCTTTGATCGTGCTGAAGGCGCCCACATCGTCAATATCTTTGGCATAGACCATCGTAGCACTCGGTACAAATGGTGGAGGTAGCATACCTTTATATGGAACACAGAGGACACACAGAAATGTAAGCATGGCATATGGCAACGACCTTTCATTTAGTATTTTTACTCCTGCTTGTGCCATCCACATCTTGAGAATGTGCCTGGTTTTGTAGCCGTCACCCACCTGCCTCCATTCGGCCCCAGTTAATCTCTTTGAAGAAGGGCTGATTCCTAAGCTCATCGCAATTATTATCTTTAAACCCGAGGCGTTTTGCTGGATCCTTCATCAGCAGGCCTTCACAGAAGTCCTTGCAGTCTTTGCTGAAAGCTGGTGTATATGAAGCAGGATCATTTAAGATTCTGCGAGCTACCTCCTCATTCTCCACCTGAAGAGAGAGAAAATCATGTAGGTTTGATTTGGCGACAAAGAATCGGCGCTGGACAGGAGCGGAAAAGTCCCCTGATGCGTCTATGCACGTTCAGTACCTTCTCTCCTCGTACTCTAAAGGGCCCTTTGGCGGCAATCATCTCAAACAGGGTGACTCCCAGCGTAAAATAATCCACAGAGTAGTCGTATTGCTTCTTCTGGAGCAGCTCTGGAGCCATGAAACCTGTATTCATAGACAACATTTCCCATACAATAGTCTGCTTTGAGAGACATGGTCTATGTGACGGGGCAGATTTTGTTAACACAGCAACATTAATGTGGGTGATAGCGTTTCCTCTCCACTGGGCCTGTTTCGTTTAACTTCACTTTATAAAAATACTGGATTAGTTCACTCACCTGGAGTTCCTGCATATCCAGTAGTTGTGTCTTTTCCTGGTGGAAGTTCAACAGCCAGACCCAAATCTGACAGGCGGACGTGTCCTGAAAAGAAAAGGTTTTGATTACAACAGTTTCATGTGACTATTGAATAGACAACAAACTGTTATGTGCAGCCGGCATTCACGCCAAACTAACACTAAAAGAATGACTGATTAATGCATTATGAAGTCTGTCTGACTGAAATGACTGTATATTATCTTGGAGCTCATGTTCAGATATTACAGAAAGACATTTCGTTATTTATTCATTTATTCTTATTTTTATTTTTTTGTGAGTGCTATTTATTGCTGAAAACTACTACTAGGTTTTCGGCTCTGTGATCATGTCACTCTGTGCTCTTTACAGCATCTTACTTCAATGTAAAGAAGTGTTTTTTAAATTCTTTTTCATATTATTAGATTTAAGACGCATTCACACTGGCGCTATTTGGTCTACTTTAAACAAACCCTGGTCCATTTCCACGGATAGTTTGTTTCGTTTGGAGTGGTGTGAACGCTCATGAACCCTGATCCGCTTGGAAATTGGAGGTCTCAGTTCACTTGCAAGTGAACCCTGGTGCGGTTCGCTTACAGTGGGAAATGCAAACGGACTATCCAGCGAACTAAAGAGAGGAAGTGACGTAAAGCGCTTTGCATTTTGGTGTTTGGTATTTTTGTGGTGACCAAGCCGGCTGAAGGGGATGGATTTCCGTTTTCGGTCCTGGCCAATCAATGAGCTGGGTTTTTGCTTTTTTTCTTCCTGGTCAGTGGTCGCTTCAGGCAATACCGCCCCCAAACTAGCAGCTGATGCCTGTTTTAATCCATAACTCTGAACTGAACCTGTACCGGAGCTTATTAGTGGCGAGACATAAGTTACCGTGGTGATTTACTCTAGTTAACCCTGACCCTACCCCTAAACGTCTTGACTCAAGCTAGTTAACTGCTTAACCCACAATATTGCTTAGTAGACTAAGCCCTGAGAGACAGATTAAATCAGTGTTTATACTGCTTTAGTGGTTGGCTCAAAAATGAAAGCCACGTTCAAATGGTTGTACAACGGTTTGGTTGGGACGGACAGAGTGTCTTTGGAGCTTTGGTATCAGTACATACATGCAGGGACGTCAAATACTACAAAGAAAATGTCTCACCTGCATCATCCAGCAGTACGTTCTCTGGTTTGAGGTCTCTGTAGATGATTCTGTGCTGGTGGAGATGCTCCAACCCACAGATGATCTGAGCTGTATAGAAACACGCTCTCTTTTCATCAAAGCCAGGATTCTTTTCATTCACATTGTACATATGAAACCTGCAAGAGAGGGTGGGATGTTATTTTCCGAAGCCTCTGTGAAATCAAGAAGTGTAGAGGAGAGAAGAGAAGATACACAAGACTCCTTTTGTTAGTCTGTGACATAAAGCATGATGCACCTGAGGGCCAAGTCTGTACGTCAGCTGTGAGGTTTAACTACTTTACATAGGCTGATTAGTGAAACACTGTTCCCATGATGTTAAGTACAGATACCAGTATGAAACGTGTGTTTAAAAGACATAGTGCTTCTGTCAGTCTATGGATATCAGAGTGTGTATGTGCGGCTGTGTTTGCTGTTTATATAGAGCACCTGAGGTCTCCACCATTCATGATGGTCATAACTAGGCAGAGGTCAGTCTTGGTCTGGAAGGCGTAAGCCAGCGTCACAATGAAGCGGCTGTGAACTTTTGCAAGGATGCGCTTCTCCACAATTGCTCCCTGAAAACAAATCAAACATCAGAACATGATTAACGCAGCTAAAGCAAGAGTGTACAGCGTCAGCTACTAGGAAATAAATGCCTGAATAAACAAGCTATGAGGACATTATCATTCCTTATAGTTGTGTACAGATAGATGTGACATGTCTAGGGTTAAAGTTCTTGGGGTCTGGTATTCTGAATGCTGTCTGCCAGCAGTTCGTCAGGAAGCGCACTAGGCTTTGACACCAAATTTTGTAGTGGCCAAACAGTGGTGTTACAATTTCCAGGTCCATCAAGTGATGCCTCTGCAGTCAAAAGATTTTTCCCATATACGTACATTGTAAATAGACATCTGTAAATCAGGGAAACATTTGTTTTAGTGTCACAGCCCCTACAAAATTATTAATTTCCCATTTTATCCATTTGGTCCAGTAACATTTGGAAAGTCTAGAGGAGCCGCACGACTGACTGATTCAATTTAAGGTGGCTGAACGCCAAACCAGGAGTTATCCGCTCGGCTCGCAAAACTCTGTCGTGTGCCTGCTCTATTGGCCCCATGATGAAGAAGATTCTTTGTAATCTTATACCCAGGAAGTCGAACTTTTTGGCTTCAAACATGCGTCACTCAGCAGCTGTCACAGGAATGAATGAGGCCTGGCCTCCAGCGCTGTATCCAGTTCCCTTTTATTCATCTATGGGATTAGGCTGCTCAAGGAGTGACTACCCGTGTGCCATACTGAGCCATCAGTCTGCAGATTTGTTTGAATTTTGACTTTAACACTCTTTATACATAAATGTGACATGTTTAATTTAACTTGAAGAACTTTTGGTGTGCTTATATTATGCCAAGGAACAGCCAGGTCCTGCTAGGGTGTCTGCAGGTCCTTAAAATGTCTTATATTTAATTTCATAAATATTAGGCTTTAAAATCTATTATATAGTCTTAAATTTGAATTTGTGGGGTCTTGCTTTACCAGTCTTTATCAGTCAACAAGGAAAGTGACGCCTTGTTGTCACAGTGCTGCTCTGACAGCTGACAACAAAGTGAAAAGTTCATTATCCACAGATGCTTTTAGAAGCAGTGGGCTTCAGTGTGCTGTCTCTGAGCTGCTTTGTGAGGTCTTTAAGATTAGAGACACAAGCTTCTTTGCATTGAGCCGTTGTGGTAAAAACTAAACCTCGGCACTCACTGGGTTATGTTCTCTCGCCACCTGTTCTATCTTATGGCTGCTGTACGTCAGCATGAGGTCGCCATTACACATGATCTCACTGTGCGTGTTACTCTCTGAACGACACGTCATGAATGGCTGTGGGCGGGGCATCAGATGCCACATCAGTGCTTTACCTCGTAGCCTTTGCGTTTCTTCAGCCTCTTCTTGTCCAGCTTCTTGTTGGCATACATTTTGCCCGTTGCTTTAGCCTGACAAGCAAACACTTCCCCAAAACCTCCTTTACCCAGGACCCTGAAGTCCATGAACCACTCCTCATCATAAGGTTGGCTCTCCATCCATTTAAACTGAACAAAGCGCAGGAAGTACATGCTGTTCTTGAAGCCATCTATGGCATTCTTCTCCAGGTGTTTGAGCAGCTGCTGCTCGCTCTCTTTGAACAGGTCACCACGGACGTTCTTGAAGTCTTCAACAACTCGAGTGACGGCCTTCTCCTCCAGGAAGCTGCAGAAATTCTTTGAAGCTGACTTGTAGTATTTATTGACAATTTTCTGGGCCTTCTGCACTCTGTCCTTCTCTTGGCTGACGGTGTAGTCTTCAATGTCTTTCCACAGCTCTCCAGCATTTTTATGGGTCGCGTCACCCACCAGAAACTGTTGGAACAGGCGCCTGCCGATGGGCGCTTTGACACACATGCTGTCAAAGCTCGAGTCTATGGATGTTTTCATGTGTTCACAATCTCTGATGTGTGGGAGCTTCAGCCTGGCGCGCATCTTCTTGTCGCGCATGGCGGCTGCTGCAGCTCCATCCACGCTGCCACGGGCTGAAACGTAGGCAGAGTTTGCCACCACTGTCTCCAAGCCTCCGATGTCCATGGCTGCACCTCGGTCTAACACACAAAACACCATTAAGGAAGTTAATGAGAGTGCTGAGAAATGTCTGCTTAATGAGCCTTTGAAAATCCATATGACCCTGGGAACTGTGATGGCAGCAGAGTTAAATGGGGCATGCATTCTGATTAAATCTGCTGTCATATTCTATTCTTAATGTTACTGCTTTGCTTTTACTTAATCTCCCATTTAAAGATAAAAGCTTTTTGTCCTGTTTCCATTACTTTAAGTAACAGTTATGACTTCTATTATGAAACAATGGGCCCCTGCATGGTCAAAGATATGCAAAAGCATTTGCACCATGTCTCAGACTTTGTCGTGGTTTTGTGTCTCTCTGAGATAACTTTGTGTTTTTTGGTTGTATTCAACTGGTGTCCCCTTGCGGGTGATTTGTCTGTTTTTTCATTTATTTTGTGTCTCTTTGCAGTTATTTTTCATCTCTTTCTGCGTCTTTTTGTGGTCATTTCTGGTCAGTATGTGTTCATTTGCGTGACATGTGGCAGGTGAAGGCCATGGGGTCCGCTGACACTTTGGGCTCCTGGACCTGTGCTCTGCAAGCCAGTTCAGCACAGCAGTCCATCTGTGCTTCTGTTGCACCAGCACATTGGTCTGATCTGATTTTTCTCTTGTGATAGTTGAATATAACTTCATATGGCATTACTATAATGTATGACATCAATCATCAATATCGGGTGCTTGCCATGGTACTTATTCAGTATACTCATTTCTTCAGGGTCTGCCGTAGCTATATGCTGCCCCCTGCTGTTCAAAAGACAACAGTCACTAAAGGGTGCATTTGATTACAGATGCCAGGACAGGAAATTAAAAGCTTACGTGCACTTGCTTGTGCACACAATCACGCAATGCAAGGGATTTGTGAAGCTGTGAGGAAGAAAAGCATTAGCTCATGCTGCATAGCCCAAGATCTTATTTTTTATTTCCATTCTGCAGATTACCTCCCTGATGTTTGCACTAAAATAAAATTTCATTATATATATCATAAAACAGAGGAAATATTCATATATTCATTCCTCGGCCTGCTGTGGATCCTTGTTTATTTAATGCATAATTTGAGATACTCTCTGCACCTCTTGCATTAGATTTCTTCCTGTATTATTGAGCTTTGATGCAAAAAGACAAATCAAGAAAGGACTTTTTGCCTGTTAATCCAGAGGACAGTTTTCAAGAACACTCATCGTGCATGTATTACATTGTTCAAAAGACCACATCTGCAATTAAACATTATTTAATCTCTGCTGATGTCGTATTGCATGCTGGGCCCTTCATGTGCTCTGCAACGTGCAAAATTACATCTTCCTGCAACAAAAAGAGACGGAGGAGAAGTATCACTGGATCGCTGTGTTAAGTCTTTCTTGGTGTATATTTCATATGAATAAGCCGCTCTGCCTTGACCTGGTACATGTAGTACTGAAAGTGATTCTCTTGGCTGGGTAGGTGCTTTCCTGACTCTATGTAATCCAATTAACACTGACTGTTGACACCAGGGATTTACAATATAGATAATTGACCTCCTTGTTAATTAACCCACATTTTTAGACTGGTGTCTAAATGCGTTTAAAGGGTTGGAAGATTTAAACAAAAGTGAGGATCTTATCACAGAGTGTATGTGTATGTTGCATTTTACTGCTGTAGACATTCAAGATTGTGTCAAGTTTAACTCCTTTATATACTGTTGTGTAGTTTATATCTGCAGCAATGCATCATTTTCTATAAGATTATGGTTTGCATTGCTGTCCTGATTACATATCTCAAAAAGCGTGTAGAAACACAGCTGTTTTCACAATGCATTCTCCAGCTTATCCAAGCAGGTTTTTAATTATATATTTTCTTTAATAAGTAGGAGAATTTAACGAACACATGGCTTAAAGCAACCTCGCATCCTTCAGTTTATCACAAACATTCAAATTCACCCAATCAAGAGACACATAACTGTCACTGGACAGGAGGGGTGTGAAAAGTTATAAGCGGAGTAACTAAGTAACTAAAGCTGTCAGACCAATGTAGTGGAGGAAAAAGAACAATACTTGCCTGTGCAAAGTATGTGAAGTGACAAGTACTTTGAATTTGCACATGGCAGTTTTTGAGTTGATGTATTTCGTTACACTCCAACACTGATTAGACTCTGGGTCAAAGGAAATTTTGCCAAACCAGTTGATGTCAGGATTTAGGTTTTAATTTTGAATTATGACATAATATTGATCATGGGAAGAAAATCTTAACAGCATATATAGATATCATATAGTATAGCACTCACCGCACTTTCTTGCTGTAGACGGGAATCAAATGAGGACTTGATAACTGTAAATTAAATCCAACATCCAACATCCAGCATGTATCTTTCTCTCTTCTTTGCTCTGTGTTCTTCCATTAACCAGAACAAATAGAGATCATTTCTGTCCTATTGGGTCTTGAGGACACTTCCTTTCTTTAAAGTGTCCGACTCTCCCCTCCTGGCTCTTGTTGCTACAGTGTGGTGTGTTGGGGCAACTGAAATCCTACTTGGTTGTTCATTAGCTGGCGAGGATTACACCCTCACATTATTGGAGGGAGCAACTCTGCACAAGCTATTAGTGTAACTCTGCAGGGGTGATTACTGATGAGGTGCTAACTCAGTGCGCATCTTTCAGCTGTTCAGTACAGTATTCATGAGTTTTCTTATAAAATATGCTAATTGTTCTATTATCCTTGTCCAATCTTTGTTTTGACTCATGCCACTGATGAATAAAGTTAAATCACCACCTCTGTCAAATAATATGTAAAGTGACAGCCCTGCTCAGACGCAGCCTGCAGATTGAAAGTGGATTGTCTCCTGCTGGTGTCCAAGAGCACAAGGCTGCTGCAAGTCTGCAATCTTTAAATCAACATAACATAATCTTTGAACTACTCTACATCTGTGTGAGCTGCACTGCCTGAGAGTTTCTATTAACTGTACATGCTGCACATGACTCCAGACGTTTACCAAAGCATTCATACATGCACGAGTGAGTGTGAAAGAAAAGATGTGGGTATGTTTCAGGTAAGAGGATTAAGCGGATGGTTGAGGAAACGGAGAAGAGGGATTTAGATCATGAAGCCAAAGAGGAAGGGCGTGTCAAGCAGCAGATCAGAGCACCTGTTGAAGATAAACTAACTGGTTATTCATGATTGCAAATGCAAAGTAATGACTGGAAGGGGGAGGAAATGAGAAGCAGCCGCGCAGTCACATTATGTTTGCATAGGCAGATTGACACACAGTGAGCCAGCTTCAGTTTCCCTTCGCATAACACACAGAATGGTATAATGTTAGTATTGCCATCAAAATCCAAATACACTGCAGGTAAAAGATGATTGGGACTGTACTTCACTGCATCAGTTGCACATTGAACTGAGGCAGAACAATAAGAAAACACTAAAATGTGTTGATGTGATTTACGGGCTGAGGTCACACCCCCCAAAGCCTGCAGAAAAGTTAGATAAAATCCTCCAGATACTGGGTAAAGGCCAGGAAGTAAGCTCTTCAGACTTGGTTTAAAAGACTCAGCTACTTGTTGGAAGTGTTGTGTGGATGAAGGTACAATGATACATGTGAAGTGGTCATGTCCTAAGATGAAGCAATACTGGATGAAGATTCACTGTTAATTTGTCAGTTATGTATATTAGGAGACTGTAAAGTGCTGTCTGCTTTTCCCTATCCACTAAAATCCTGGACACAAACTGCTGTCATGACTGGGCGACAGATCATTCTCAGGAACTGGGTGAAACATGGAGAACCTCCTTTCCAGGACTGGGTGACTGAATTAGGTGAAGTAGCTGCATATGAAAGGATGTCATATAGGATGCAGGACAGAGCGGAAAAGTATGTATGTACCTTGACACTATATTTGTACAAAGTAAAGAATAACTGAATGCTGAATAGAAGTGATTATTATTATTATTATTATTATTATTATTATTATTATTATTTTTTTATATGTATATATATATTTTACGGAAGCATATTGCATTCACTTGACAATTTTTTTTTAAAAAACTTTTTTTAAACAACTATTTTATTGAGTAATCTTTTCAGTTTTCATCATCATTTTTTTCTGTTTTTCGTGGTATTGTTTTTCGGGGTATTGTTTTCTGCTTTTCTGAGTATTTTTTCCTGAGTTCAGAGAGCAATAGAACAACAGACGCTTTCATTCCTTTCTTGAGAGCTCGATATAATGGAAGCAAACATGACCCGCTTGTTTAGTTTAATCCAGTTTTACTTTGTTTTGGGTTTGAGACACTGGGAGATACTCTTGTCTTTAAGTCATATAGATGGTGTTATCATTAGTTTGTCGACTTTACGCAGGCACCGGTCACTTGCAGGTGCCAGGTGGGAGCTTCTCGCAAGATTTTGAAGTATCTTGTCTCCTCGTTCAGGAAAAAAAATTACCACAAAAAACAAACAAACAAAAAAAAAAACAAACAGAAAAAAACCCCCAATAAACAGAAAAAAATTACCACGAAAAACAGAAAATATTACTCAGAAAAACAGAAAAATAAATAAATTACTCAGAAAACAGGGCTTTTTTAATTTGTCAACTGAATGCAATACACTTCCATAATATTTATATATTTTTTAATCATTATTTATTTATTTACTCATTTATTTTTGCTTGAGATATACATAGTCACCATATTGCTCAGATGACCCTCCTTGTTATGGGGGTGGGAATGTTCTGTGTTGGAACAGAATGCATTTTGTATTGTATGTGATGCCATTGATTTGTATATTATAAAATAATAAAATACAAGTCATAAAATGTCTGACAAGAGGTTAGGTTTTTTTTTTTTTTGGTAAAGTAAAAATATAATTTCATTTAAAATCCCACTTACATCAGTCATTTTCACTCACAGAGAGAGAGAACCTCTCAGGATCAGACTCAGGTGTTAACATGAACAAATATGCTCAGCCTTACAGGAGCTTCAGGTTTTGGAATTTAATTTAAATTATTCAACATTTGACACTTTAAGAAACGTTGCAGATCATGATGTGACCTACATCCACAATGTGTGGCTGAATTAACCTTAAAGTGCTAATCTGTTTACAGCTGCTGTGGTGTCACCATCCCAGACTGTCAGCAAACTGGTATTTTTTGCCAGACAGGACTGTGTGCTGTTTTATGCACATGGAGGCAGATTTGTGGGAGAAAACACACAAATAGAGGACTTATTAGAAGACACATTTGTCATAAAATATATTCTCTTCCGGCCAGTGTAAACCCACGTCCTGAGCTGTGCATCAGGGTGGGGCTAAAAGACCCTGAGCCCAAATCCTATTTAAAAAGGGGTAGAGGTGAAACAGATTTTAAGTTCAGGTCTAATCCAGCTCAGTGACGAAGAACAAACCCACCCACCCAGACGGGGAGTTCCCCCTGCAGGTCACTGATACCTGCGTAGATCAACCGTCTGAACCCTTCATCCGTCAAATCATAGGCGAGAGCATCGCTCCTGTAACCATCTCAAACATTGTCTGGGCTTAATTCATTCAGCGTAAAGTCAAAATCCCATTACATTTGCACACACTCATTGGAGTTGTTAAAATACCTGTGATCCTCATGCAGCTGAGCTGTAAGTGCTCTTCAGCTGATTAAACAAGGGATGTGGTTAAAAACAGAACAAGAATTCACTGTTCTCCTTAGACAATAATCTCTAATTGAGAGTGATGGTGCGTCCCTGCTGACCCAGTTTGCCATTAACTCACTTCACCGAGTCTTTATTCCAAACGCATCATTATTATCATTTCAATATCTAATTATAGTGTTGATCAGATTGATCTCATGTGGGTGTGACGGGTACAGCAGCAGCCTGAGGTTATCTGAGCAGGATAACAAATTCTCTCACAGATCTACTGGTCCCGATAAGGACAAGTAGAGACGTTGCGCTAATCAGGGTCGCTCATTCCTTCACGGGCTACTTTTCATTGGCTGAAGAGAAGGGCGTGAGACAGACGCAACACGCCGCGGCACAGACATGTGCGTCTATGCGCCGTGGTACCAGCTTTATACAGTCTATGGGTACCAGTCTCCATCATAGACATATATACATATATACACAGACATATATATACACAGACATATATACACAGACGCCGCATTAACTGCCTGAGCGCGTCCCAGCCGGCCGCCATCTTGGATGGGTCTCGCTTCGCCTCCACAGTTCATTCACTTCTATTGAGGAAGGAGCTGTTTGCATAAGTAAAATAGAATAACTCACTGAATTTTCAAATGATTTCCACGCGGTTTGGTTTGTAACAAACGGCAAACATGTAGTTATCATACAGGATGCTTTTGTACATTAAAAATGCGGGATTTCATGCTTTAATACTTTCTGCAGATAGAGTATATAAATACATATCTATCTATCTATCTATCTATCTATCTATCTATCTATCTATCTATCTATCTATCTATATGTGTGTGTGTGTGTGTATAGAGAGAGATGTATATACTGTATAAACACAATTTACACAATACAAAACCTAGTATATATATTCACTTTTCATTATATTCACAGTCCCATTTTCATAGTTATAATATCAAATTATCTTGACCACAGTCCCATTTTCATAATATCTAATCTAATACCAGTACCAAAATTAATTTCAGTGTTTATGTAAATATTGAAAACGTTTTTTTATGACTTTTGAGGGATCACAGCAGTCAGTGTAATAAGAATAAGAAGAACTTTATTAATCCCCAAAGGAAATTTCAAAGAAGTCTGTAAGATCATCTATTTAACAAAGTATTATGAAGTCTGATGGCTGTGGGTATAAAAGAGAGTGAGTGTGAAATAAACTCAACCAACAATCAAGCATTTTCTTTATTAAAATATATTAATAAATGTATTAATATGCTATACAATGTTTTGTATTGGTATATTGTGTTTATACAGTATATATATATATATATATATATATATATATATATATACAGTATATATATATATATGTATTCCACTCTGGGGTTGAGGTGAATAAACGAACTGTGTTGTGACCTAAATAACATGCAGTTGCTATCTGCAGAAAGTATTAAAGCATGAAATCCAAAAGCATCCTGTATCATAACTACATGCGTGCCGTTTGTAACAAACCAAACAATTCAGTGAGTTATTCTATTTTACTTGTGCAAACAGCTCCTTCCTCAATAGAAGTGAATGCACTGTGGAGGCGAAGTGAGGCCCATCCAAGATGGCGGCCGGCTGGGACGCGCTCAGGCAGTCAATGCGGCGTCTGGTATCCACGATGAGACGTTTACGGAACGCATAGAATGTACGACCAATGGCCTATGATATGATGTGTGTCTATTTGTGTGCTATCTCTGGGCAGACATGATTTTTTTATTTAAAAAAAATCTATCTATCTATCTATCTATCTATCTATCTATCTATCTAAAAACTGAGTCAGGATAAAATATGTTAAAATGGTGATACTGTGTGACTGATAAAATTAGACACTAATCTCTAAACATGAAGATGAGGATCGTCCTCTGTGACTTAAAAAATGTCTAGTGCTTGTATTTTTCTTGGTGTGTGCATGTAAATATAGTCAACTAATTCCCCTCAAAGACTAATTGAAATTTAAAGGGAAATGTGTTTCAATTTCTAAAGACAATAACACCCACAACGGAAAGTTATAGTAAAGTGACAGTAAAATGACAGAATTAAAAATTAAAATAAATGTGTAGGCTACATAAAGAAATTGACTGACTAACAGACAAGTAATGCTTACTAAAGACATCGTATAGAAACAAATCCTTATTTTACCCTTATTGGTTTACTCACAACATACTTTTGGTTCGTCAGTTGTTTAATTCAAATGGATCACTAATGACATATCAAGAATTTATGTTAAAATATTGTAATTAGTGAATTTAATATTGTTTTAAGTGCAATCCCTGCTGGAGTAATTATGTTATTTAAAAGTACAGCAGGACAGAATCCAGCAGTGTTATTTTTTACAACGATTCAAAAAAGATAGAGGTGTCAGTTGCTCTTTCAGTGAAGGAGACTCTGCAGATGGTTTCCATTTATTTTGGTCTTGCCCTTTCTCTACCAAATTATGGGAAGATATTTGCAACTTGATTTCTACTTGTATTGAACCACATTTTTCTTTTTGCTTTGAACATATATTGTTTGGCTTCATCGACTATCCATCTGCTAAAAACCAAAACAATTTCATATCATTGATCTTATTATGCTATTGGCCAAATGGCATATCCACAAATGTCAATACACTAATCAAAAACCAGTCCTGTCCATCAAACAATATATTAAAAAAATAAAATTATTGGTTTACTCACAACATACTTTTGGTTCATATGTTGTTTAATTCAAATGGATCACTAATGACATATCAAGGATTTATGTTAAAATATAGTATCGTAATTCCTATTAGTGAATTTAATATTGTTATATAGAGGTGTCAATTGCTCTTTCAGTGAAGGAGACTCTGAAGATGGTTTACATTTATTTTGGTCTTGCCCTTTCTTTACCAGATTATGGGAAGATATTTGCAACTTGATTTCTACCTGTATTGAACCACATTTTTCTTTTTGCTTTGATCCATCTGCGAAAAACAAACAATTTCATATCATTGATCTTATTATGCTATTGGCCAAATGGCACATCCACAAATGCCAATACACTAATCAAAAACCAGTCCTGTCCACCTTTGAAAATGAGGTCAAACAATATATTAAAACTATTAGACATTCCACTAATATGAAAGCCATTAAGACTTTGGATTTATGTGCTCTTTTTAATGTATTTGTGAAATATGATATTCTGTATGTGACAAGATTAAAAAATAAAAAAGTAACGTTTACTACTGGGGTTCGGAATTACGACTGTACGAGGAGCTCTTGAACTACTCCAATGTCTGCGCGTGGATGCGACTCAGCTGGTGTGTGTGTGTGTGTGTGTGTGTGTGTGTGTGTGTGTGTGTGTGTGTGTGTGTGTGTGGTATGGGGGAGGAGGAGGAAGCGCCGCTGAAAGCTCCTCTGCCATGAAGGACAGGTCGGACTGTCAGCAGCAGGCCTGAACGCATCTCTCCTCCCTGCCTGGCTCCGTCCGGACGGTCGTAATGGATTTCGTGCTGAGCGGAGCGGCAGCCTGCGGAGCTTGTCTGTTCACCAACCCGCTGGAGGTCGTCAAGACGCGGATGCAGCTCCAGGGAGAGCTCAAGAGCCGCGGCTCCTACCAGGTTTACTACCGCAACGTGTTCCACGCTTTCTACACCATCGGGAAAGTGGACGGACTGGCCGGCTTGCAGAAGGGGCTGGTGCCCGGGCTGCTCTATCAGTTTTGTATGAATGGAGTCAGGCTCGGCTCGTACGCCATTATTGAGTCCTCTGGTTACATCCACACTAATGGGAGGGTGAACGCGGCCAAAACCACCATAGCAGGGGCTGCTGCTGGAGTGGTGGGAGCCGTGATGGGGAGTCCTGTGTACTTGGTGAGTAGCTGCACACGTCACGTCATGTCATGTGCGCTGTGAGCTGTCAGCTTAACGCAAATTGTCTCCACTGACAGGTGAAGACTCACCTGCAGAGCCAGGCGACCTCCTCTATTGCAGTTGGGCATCAGTATCAACATCAGGTACCCAAACAGCCCAAACAGGTGGTGTTCAGTGTGAGGCAGGCGTCAACATTGTCCTCACGTGTTCTTGTTCTTCCTCTTCCTCTTCCTGCCAGGGGATGGTGCACGCTCTGTCAGCCATCTACAGGCAGCACGGCATTCTGGGACTGTGGAGGGGCTCCAGTGCTGCTGTGCCGAGGGTCAGCGTGGGGTCTGCTGCACAACTCTCCACCTTCTCCTCCTCCAAGGAGCTTGTGATTGACCTACAGGTTAGAAGATTTTGCTGCTCGCTGAGGTGAAATCTCAGCATTGAAATCATTAAACATCAGAGGTGTTGAGGGGAACAGGCTGACAGGGGGGTGTTGTTTCCTTGTTTCCTCATTCTGTCAGCATGTTTGCGCCTCCTCCTCCTCCTTGTGACCGCACAGTGAAAGAATAAACATCTCTTTGTGGGGTCTGGCATGACTCGCGTAGAGCTGCTGTCATTTGCTGGTTCCAGCTTCTAAATGTTGAGATTTGCTGCTTCTCTTCGAGTCAAATGATAGTAAACTCCATTTTTGGGTTCAGGACTGTTGGTTGGATAGAACAAGCAGCGCGGAGACGTAACATCAGGCTCTGGAAACCTGACTGTTATTATCTAGAGTCTGGACTGAATTGATCAATTAGCAGATTCATTGATCATGAAGACAATCACAGTCACAGGCTAGAGAGGAGATAATTTGTAGTCAGTAGCTATGCACACATTACATAAGCAGTCATTGTGGCAGTGACAAAGCTCCAGGCATGGCATCCCGTGAATAGAAATCCGACACCTTTTACTGGCCCCACTGGCTGTGGAGCTTACACAACCGGAGCACCAGTTCACTGGGTGTAAGTTGCTGCTTCAGTATGAAGCTCTTTCATACTAAAAGCCAGAGCGATGGCAGTCATTGACCAGTATGCATTTCATTTCCAGTTAAGAAAACAATCCAGACATTCTGGTTTACAGTTTCCTCGTATCACTTCCTTGAGCTGTGATATGCTGCTTGGTGGGTGAGTCAGGGTGCAAGTATAAGTCCTCCAAAGAGGGAAAAAGTGTTGTGTGTAGTATTTTTTGGCCATTGTGTTTTATAGATACTTTTATGCTGTAAAACATTAAGTTCCCATAGAAGACAGCTCTGGCTGTAGCTGCTGGAGAGTGTGTGTGTAACTTCTAATATTAGAGCAATTCTTCTGTTCCTCAGGAGATCAGGTAAAATTAGGAGTGGCAGCGCACATGGTGGTGCCCTGATGATGACAGAGCATACTTACCTAATGTCCCCGTGCTGGTGTCGAGAGTGTGCCACATTCTGTCATTTTTCTATCATACTGCGCCTCACACATCGTTACAGTCTGATAACCTCACCACATTATTTTCTTCTTCCCAAGGTGTTCCCAAAGGACAGCTGGTTGGTGGCTCTGAGTGCCGGCATGATCAGCAGCGTGGTGGTGGTGGCGGCTATGACACCTTTTGACGTGGTGAGCACGCGGCTCTACAACCAGCCTGTGGATCATTTGGGCAAGGTGAGGAGAGAGTTTCATTCCTTTAAGTTTCATCTTGTCAAATCCCATTTTTGATACTCTGTGTGGTTGACTTGTTTTCCAGCAGTAGTTTTTCAGTGTACTCGCAGTCTGAAATTGTCTCTCTGTCTGTGTGGTAGTTTATTGTAACTGGCGGGGTCCGCCACTCCTGCCTGAGATCCCTGGCTGCACTAAAAACAAATCCACAAGTTGCTCTTGTGTTGGATTTCTGTAACAGCGGTCACTCATGGTGTGTTTGCTTTCCTCAGAGGTTGATACACAAGTAATGTCAAACAGAACTCTAACCTGTGATGTTAAAACGTACCTTCTGTTAGGGTTGGGTGATGTGGCCAGAGATGTTATCACGTTAAGAATTTTCTTATCAGACAATTCTGATAATTAATCTGAGGCTGTTTTTTGCTCCTGAGTGAAAGTTCAACAAACCATACAGCTAACTGTGGTTTGAACTTATCTTTATTCTGAGAACATTACAAACACTTGTCAAACAGAGAGGTTTACGGTATGATGGTATTTACGGTGTGCTAACCCTCCCCCACCCCTTCCCCCAAAAACCTGTGAGTTTGCGACATTCCACAAGTTCTCTTGGCTTTTTCTGTCCAGTCACAAAATCATTTTCAGAGAAACCCAATGAAATACAACCGTACACCGTCAAGTTTCTGTCTTTAACTGAGCTAAGAATGTTCGCTTGATTGCCTCGTGAACTCATTGTAAAATACACTTCATTCAAACTCAGCAGAGGCAAAATAAAACTCAGCCAGACCGCCTCAGTTAGTCTTGTTACCTTACGGCCCGAATTCCTTTGGCGACAGTAAGCCTTGGTGGCTGGTCTCGTCTTCTTCTACTGTTGCAGCTGGCAACCAGTGTTAAAGGTGCGTTGGCGCCCTTCTCTTCTGGTGTTCTGGTGGTTTGTTGTTTTGAACATTTATCAAACATCTGTAGGAAAATTATAATCATGATAATAATCGTTATCGTTTTATCGCTCAGCCCTACTTACGGTTATGACCTGTAACCAGCGATGTCTGTCAGCCAGGACTGAAATATGTGACAAAAGTTGAGAAAAGCTTTTTGGCTCCAGAAGTGGTTCAAGTTGCATCGAGTGATGTCACTTGAATCACCCTCAGATTACAAGTTTAAAAGGAAAAACTCTGGGGCTTTGAAGACAGAAGCTTACCGACCTCTAAAGCTCACTCGTCATTGCTACATTCATAAGGCTAGCTGCTACTAGCATAACACACCTGAATCTCTGACCGAACTGTTGGCAGCCGAGTAATCGACATTAATGTGACTTTCATGTCTCATTCAGGGTCTGCTTTACAAAGGATTCCTCGACTGCTTTACAAAGACGCTGAGGAAGGAGGGCCTGTTGGGACTTTACAAAGGCTTGGGAGCCTCTTATTTCCGGCTGGGCCCGCACACCATTCTGTCTCTGTTCTTCTGGGATGAACTACGCAAAGTGTACCAGAAGATCAGATAACACCAGGGACAAGGAATCTGGAATGGGTAACTCATTAAGCTCTGAGCGCGCAGGTTAAATTAATCCTCATCCAATGAGGATACTGTTACGAGGTTAAAGGATGGTGGGAACAGAAGGGGCAAAGGTAGCATTTTACAGTCCAATAAGAGAACACATCATTACAGTCACAATGTGTCAGGAAGAAGGCAAAAATGTCAACGCTGCATATATGATAACTCACATAGGAACTTAACAGATTACACATCATGGCTCTTATATAGCTCTTAAACACCTCAGTTATGTCATTCCAAAAGATATTTAAAAACTGCACTAGACACAACTCTGAACCCTCCGGAGAAAGCATCAAGCGTGGCTCACAGTTTTAGAAACTCCAATGTGAAATGATTGGTGCAAATTGTAACAGCTGCTCCGTGTAGTTAACACAGGTTAACATGTATGTGATGAGTTAGGGGAACAAAGCGTAAAGTTCGTCCAGTCACAGTGTCAAAACGGGAGTTATAGGCAATGTTTTGGTGAATGTTTGCTGTGTTACACTCGTGCAGTGTAGTGATGACCAACAAAATGAGTCATTGCAGTGATGACTAACAAAATGAGTTAATGATTACCATAAAGTGGCTTTTTTTCAAAAACAGACTACTCCTATTAAAGGGAGAGAAATTGCAACACAATATGAATCTGTTTTACATTTTTATAAGTCCTTGATGACTAATAAATAACGCAGCATAGCTAATCTTCTCTATGGCAAAAAATAAGAACATGTCATTTTATCATGGCGACAGTAAAATAACTCTCCGCGTCCACTTGATAAAACTACCTCCATGTTCTTTATTTTTTTCTGCATATTAATAGTTGTAAGATTTGAACCAAGGACCAGCGTACTGACATGTACAAACACAGTTTAGCATATCTTAATTTATGTCTATTTTTACAGGGACAGATACACAAAACTACAAATGTAACTGAAAAGATTAAAGTCCTGTTGCGTTTTATTATAGCCTGAGCTAATCTGCATCGCTCATACTTAGAGGTGCTTATCCGACAAAATAATATACAGTGCAATGACAGTGCACAATGAAACCCCAACAATGACTATATAATGTTAATTACAGTAAACGTACGGTAAAAGAAAATAAGCAACGACCTGAACGCCTCATGACTCCTCAAAAACTGTAATAAAGCTGAGTTTTACATCAAGCACCTTCAGGAGATGAGTTACATGTTTGCATCACACCGGTACAAAAAAAATGTCTTTAATATAGGTGGTGGTTAATTGACCTGTTTCTGCTAATCTTTTTCTGTCTATATTATATATTATGATTGAAGTATAAACCTTTTTAAACTGACAAAGTAAAGTTAGTTGACTTTAAGTTCATTATCATCATCTGTGCGTAATATAAATTCTTACAGTGTGTGTTTTGAGAAATGTCTTTCCTGTCTGAGTAGTAATATATTTTCTAACAATTACGTTATTAATATTGATTGTTCTTTTACTGACACTAACTTTAACCTCTTATTGAACATATCAGTGTGTTTTTATAGCCTTTGAAAAGTACTTAAGTCCAAGATAAAGTTTTTTTTAATAAAATATTTCAATAAGTCATCATTGACATTGATCTTAAAGTATTAAGTCATTGATTTAAGTGATGATATGATGTCCACCAGGTTATTGGGGCTGGGAGCAGAGAAGTTGACATTAACATCATGTACATATTGTAATTTTACATTCTCCAGGCCAGCATGAGCTTCCTCTGTGTTACCTAGTTGCAGTGTACTGTAAAGGCAGAAGAAATAACGAGTCATGGTTCTTTGAAGACCGTAGAGTTTAGCTGAATAGTACCATGAAATGGACATTTTAAACTTTAAAGTTACTCATGTTATTGATATGATAACGTGGGTGAATTATGGGTGCAGCTACAGGCAACGTTTTCCAGTGGTAACAGTTAACTAACACTACACGTACCTGTTTTCCTCGAGCAATAGTGAACTTAAATACAGACTGGATCATGTGATCGTACCTCCCAAAGCGTCTGTGTGTTCCTTTTTAACCAAGCGTGTTAGAGATTATGTCTTGCTCCATTTACATATTGTTAGTTTAACAGTGCCTGAGCCAGTGTACAGTAAAGTTTTACTCCCTCTAAAAGATGATTGATGATGACTCATAAACCGGCAGTAACACGTTCAGCAAACATTTAACATAATTCTGTTGTAATTTTCGCTCCATTTAAAGTCATGATGTTTCCCAGCTAATGCTCCGCTTGTCTGCCTTACACATTTTTATAACTGCTGATTTATGAAATTGGGAGTTTTACTGAGTGAGACATGATGTTGGATTTAGTAGCACACAGCAGTAATATAAAGTATTAGTACAATGAATAACTTTAAGCATTTGTTTGTATGATATGACGCAAGTACGGAAAATCAGTGACACGTTCTCAGCCAAAATGACTGATGTGAACACATAATTCAAGGTGTGCTGCTGGGTTTATTTTTTGTAACAGGAAATTTTCCATTGTAGCATGAGAATGCAGTCAGACGGGGAAATTCAGGGACATCATGTACTGATGTTGAGTTACAGACCTGTTGTCCCAGGTGTCAGCCTCTTCTGCAGCTTCTAATACAATACTTCTTTTATTGTGTCTCAGGTCAACTGAACCTCAGGTTACAGGAACAATTGCTTTTTGTTCTGTTGAACACACTTGTTGAAGCCACAAATTTAGTTCAATCTGGTTGTGCAGACGCAGACAGCAGAGCTCTGTAAAGACATTTTAGAATACGCTGCTCTCTAAGGTGTGAGCCAGATTTGATGCTTTCTTCTTAAAGTGCAGGACACTCTGCAAACTGGTGAGACTTTAATAATACATTTTTAGTTATTAGTTATTTCAGTAGCGACGGAACAGCTTTCAACATGCGAGCAGTGCTTGTCATGACACTTGTGATAAATGTAGCTTTAAGAACACAGATTCGTCCTCTTAACTTGCGTAGGATAACACAGGAGACAAATGTTACTAGAGTTTATTTTGTATTATGATGGTGAAGTTTTTTCTCTCCTGCCGTTGCCATTTTTATACTTGACAAGCAGCTTGCGATGATGCCCGTTTGTACCGTGAGCAATGCGTGTGATTTATCATGAGTAGTCCAGTGGGCTAGGACGTGGTACTTAGCAGCAGTATTAGCTGTGTTGTATATTTCATACACTTTCAGAACAAGTATCATAAGTAAGATGGATCAAGCAGACTTTAAGAGTCTTTCCAATACCATTATAAAATCCTTGAAATGATAGTTCACGCACGTCGAACCAGAAATGACTCCTGTCAAATAAACTTTGTGCCAAATCCTGTGCCATTTGTTTTGTTCACATCAAGCCAGCCACAATTTCTGATGATTCAGACACCAAAAAGTACTGAAAGTACCAAAACTGGCTGATGACACCTTAAAAGAAAAACCAGATTAGAAACCAGACTGTGTGAATGTTCACTGGCCAGAAGGACCCGTCAGTCAGGTTTTATCCAGGCGTGAAAATCATGAACAATTACACCGGATTCTTAACATGGTATACTGCCATTTCCATAGCCATGCCATTATGATAACTCCATTTTTGTTAAGGTGAATGCTGCTGTGACTACAAACAGAAATGTTACTAGTTAGTTAGTTTATATGATGAAGGAGCCTGAGGGAGTGATCATTCTGAAATTAAAGGGAGGTTTGTGAAAGAGTGAAGGTGATGATGTCAAAAACATGCAAAATGCTAAATGTATTTTTGATACTTTTTATTTGAAAATTGGTCACTTTATTTGCAGATGGTTCCAGTGTTAAGTCTCTGAGTACTTGTGTGTCATGAAACTTCACGACAGCTGTTCTGAGTCTCATAAATGAATGTTACCTGCAGCAGCTTGAGAATGTTTTATGAATGTGTTACAGATTACACTCCCTGATATGGGCAGCCAATATTTCTGTGCCATGGACTTGAAGTGCAAATAAAAGACTTTTTATTGGCAAACATTGTGGCGTTACCTTCTTTCACATATGAGTTGAATATGAGACAAAACCAACACTTCATCTTTTTTGGTATGTTGTGACTTGAGGTTCATTTCCTCAAATTTGAGGTTTATTTCCTCAACTGGAGTAATGTTCTGACCACTGCATTCAATCTTGACCAATTGATGAATTTTCCCACTGAATGACTCATAAGAGAAGCGAAAGTACAACACTTCACATTTCTAATGCCTTTATCAAGTGACCAAATTGTGCACCATTACCACAGACAGATTGGCCCAGGTGTTCTCTCTGGCACGCATTGTGTGATCAGGTGCATTGTTGGCGTACTGCTATTTTGAGACAGGAGAAAGCAACTGCGCCATTGACCAATAAAAACCTGGTGTAGTGTAAACAGTGTAGTATTTTCCTGCTATTAAAAGGGCGTATTATTTATATAGTACGGCGCGCCTAAATCACGTGGATGGGCCGCGGGTGGGTGAACTTATACATCCTTTATTAGGAAAATATTAATGACATTATCTAAAATGTGAACATAATAATCTATTGAATGTAGCAGAGAGCAGCGCTGCAGCGCTGCTGTGCGACTCCGTTGAGAAAGACATTGTGCGCATTTACGCACGAGGAGCAGCGTAACTTCACTGATTATCTCAGACACTAAAAGTTTATCTCTGGAAACGCTTTCAAATTTGTTATTGCAATTTCTAGTTTTGCTGCTTTAATGTCCCACAATATTTGCTGCGTGACATTACTGCTCCTACTGCATTAATCCCAGCAGAAACTGGGTCGCTCGCTTCTCCAATTCGCCAACTCCGCCAAAATAAGAGAAGCAGGCGCACCTGGTTTTGAAAGGGAGATGATACTCCAATTGGTTGAATTTATTGAGGGACTAAATACAATCTCTTTGCCCTTTGCGCCATACTTTGCACCCAGATTGCATTTGCGTCCTGCGCTTCAGGCCATGCGCTACAGATCTTTAAACAGGGCACACTGTGTTCAGCGTACACAATGACTTGAAAGAACCTAAAAAGGGAAGGTACAAAATATGTGAAAGCATTCCATCATCTGTTCTCAAAGAATCACTTACAGCCTTTTCTACAACAAAACTAAAGTCATTTCAAATGGCAACTTTCTGGCTTTAAGAAACACTAAAAGAAATCAAGAAAAAAAATTGTGGTAGTCAGTAACAGTTACTTTTTTAGGCCAAGCAGAGGGAAAAAATTATGGAATCATGAAAAACAAAAGAACATTTCAACACACCACTAGTACTTTGTTGCACAACCTCTGGCTTTTATAACAGCTTGCAGTCTCTGAGGCCTGGACTCAATTAGTGACAAACAGTAGCCTACTCTTCATCAATCTGGCTCCAACTTTCTCTGATTGCTGTTGCCAGATCAGCTTTGCAGGTTGGAGCCTTGTCATGGACCATTTTCTTCAACTTCCACCACAGATTTTCAACTGGATTGAGATCCGGACTATTTGCAAGCCATGACATTGACCTTATGTGTCTTTCTTCAAGGAATGTTTTCACAGTTTTTGCTCTATGGCAAGATGCATTATCATCTTGAAAAATGATTTCATCATCCCCAAACATCCTTTCAATAGATGGGATAAGAAAAGTGTCCAAAATGTCAACGTAAACTTGTGCATTTATTGAAGATGTAATGGCAGCCATCTCCCCAGTGCCTTTACCTGACATGCAGCCCTGTGTCATCAATGACTGTGGAAATTTGCATGTTTTCTTCAGGCAGTCGTCTTCATAAATCTCATTGAAACGGCACCAAACAAAAGTTCCAGCATTATCAACTTGCCCAATGCAGATTTGTGATTCATCACTGAATATGACTTTCATCCAGTCATCCATTGCTTTTCCTTAGCCCACTGTAACCTTGTTTTTTTTCTGTTTAGGTGTTAATGATGGCTTTCGTTTAGCTTTTCTGTATGTAAATCCCATTTCCTTAAGGCGATTTCTTACAGTTCGGTCACAGACGTTGACTCCAGTTTCCTCCCATTTGTTCCTCATTTGCTTTGCTTTGCATTTTCTGTTTTCAAGACATATTGCTTTAAGTTTTCTGTCTTGATGCTTTGATGTCTTCCTTGGTCTACCAGTATGCTTGCCTTTAACAACCTTCCCATGTTGTTTGTACTTAGTCCAGATTTTAGACACAGCTGACTGTGAACAGCCAACATCTTTTGCAACACTGTGTGATGATTTACCCTCTTTAAGGAGTTTGATAATCCTCTCCTTTGTTTCAATTGGCATCTCTCGTATTGGAGCCATGATTCATGTCAATCCACTTGGTGCAACAGCTCTCCAAGGTGTGATCACTCCTTTTTAACTGCAGACTAACGAGCAGATCTGATCTGATGCAGGTGTTCGTTTTGGGAAAGAAAATTTACAGGGTGATTCCATAATTTTTTCCTTAGAATTGAGTGATTCCATATTTTTTTCCCTCTGCTTGGTCTAAAAAAGTAACTGTTACTGACTACCACAATTTTTTTTCTTGATTTCTTTTAGTGTTTCTTAAAGCCAGAAAATTGCCATTTGAAATGACTTTAGTTTTGTGTCATGTCTGTGATCTGCTTTTTTTCTACAAAATTAAACAACTGAATGAACATCCTCCAAGACTGGTGATTCCATAATTTTTGCCAGGGGTTGTATATGACAGCAGGCATGTCTCCTACCTGGGCCATTATGGGATGGCCCGCAGCACGTGCACCTCACAGTAGCCATATTGCAGTGAGGTCATAGCCAGTGCTTTGGAAAATTAAATGTGTCCTTCAGAAGGTCAGCAGTGGGGAGATGCAAACATAAGAACATAATAGCCTGAAGTTGTCACACCACTTCCAGAGGGAAATCTAGGAGAGCGGGTTTTTAATCTGGCACAGATGTTTGACTGAAGGTGACAGCTCTGTTAATCATTCATTATTGGATGTTCAGAGACAGAATCATTAAATACAGTCCACAGTACAGGTCAACAGTTATGAAAGTAAGAAATTCCATGAATGTTGTTGTAAAAACCTGTAAAGAAACTGATAGTTCATGTGAGCAACCACTTTCTGTTAAGTCAGATGGAAACAAACAAGGTTAATGTGTCACTGGTGAACACGTGCTGCCACAGTCACTTCAGCATGTCTTGGCAGAGCTCCTGCAAATATCTGAAGTGTTGCTGAGTAACACTGAACCTTTTATTCATAGCAGGTGTCAGACTTGAAGCTCAGAGGCCAGTCCGGAGGCTTTCGTGAAAGGGTTCTTAGATACAAAACTAGTGCCAAGGAAAAAACATGTTCCAGTATATTTTCAGTCTTATATGTAGGTCATCGTCTTTGACATTATTTACTGGAGCTACCATATCTACTCTTTCATGAAGCTTTCCCTTAACTGCCCTTATTGTGACTTAAAGGTTGATGGTGTTGAATCTCTCAGATGTGAGTGGAGATATGATTGACTGACACTCATTTCTGGAAAAAAAAGCCTTCAAGCAAAACACTTGTCTTTCAGCTCAGCAGCTGACAGTACAACCATTACCAGTACTGGGCGAGAAAGAGAGATGGTGTAGGGTGCTACACGAGCCTTGATAAATAATGTTTAAAATGAAAAAGTGGCAGAGTGGTAACTGAAAGTGAAGAAGAGAGTTTTAAAACTCAACAGTGATTGTTTTTCCTACAAAATGTCACAAATATTTTTTTAGTCTTATGCAATGAACCACATGATGCCTAAAAGAAAAACTTGCCAAAACCACAAAAATTCCTGTTAACCAAGGGTTGACACTAAATTGTTCCCAGCTTGCAGTTCAAAGTTAATCTGACATCCACAGGGTGTTCTTTTAACCAAGGAAGAGAAACTAATCATTAAAATAGTCATCTGTCAGAATGGAGAATCGCACATGTGCTGCACAACTGCAACTCCTCCTCAGTTTAAAGGTTCAGCATGTGACACTGGTAGGAGAAGAGTAACGCACACTGCAGAAAAAGGTAGGAAAGCCGCACACTCGGCTCCAAGTAAAAAAAATAAATTTTATTTAGGACAACGTTTCGGCACAGGGTCTTTGTCAAGTCTTAACACACATGAGACACCAAAAGGAGTGGCTGATAAAGCCTTCTGTGAGCAATCTGCTCACCTGGTGTACACACCTGGTCTGCATTTGGCACTAATCACCTGCATGTTTGACAGAAAATATCCAATTCAGAGGAAAAAAAGGGAGTATGCAATACAGAACATTCTGCACAGGATCCCAATGGACACAAAAAAAAATGCAGATTATTCCAAAACAAATTCAATATACAACATTTCCAAAAAGAAGACGATCAGCTGCACATCAGCCTCTAAAAAGGCATCATTAGCAATATAAGCTGCACCTGGTCTCTGACACTATAGAGCAGAAAGTTATAGAAAACATTTCAAATCGTAATCAACATTCAGACCATTTGGTGCCAGAGTGTTCAAACAGTGTATGTAGAGATGTTCCCTCCTAGATTTTCTAAATTATCACCTCTCCTGGGAGGAACCTTCTCAGTGCCTGTGTGTTTCCACAAAATGTGCAGCCACAGGATAATTAAGATTTTTGCATCTGATGGTACTACGATGCTCCGCGATGCAGGTTTTTAATTCCCTGCTTGTTTTGCCTATATAGGCTTTACCACAAGGACAGGTAGGGGAGACCGGGGTTGGTTGTAACAAAGGAATAGTTGTAACACTCTCAGTTTGGCCAATTAGAAACGAGCTGTGGTGACGTCATTAACATAGTCCAATGCCCATTTACAATTGGAGCTCACTGGTGAAGCCACATGTCTCTGAGTCCAAGTTTGTCTGTTCTAGAGCCAAAAAACAGTTTTTCAGGTGACAAACCAAACATTTTCATCACAGTTGTTTTTTGCATAGTGTCCATTGTGTTATATGTACAATTGTTTCACTTACATAGGTTCAAGTAGTAGTTTCTCTAGTTTAATTTGATGTGTTTCATTAGTGCTAGCTTTGAAGCTGAATGCTAAAAACTGTTAGCTCTTTCACAGCTGCTAGGCATGGGCAGGGTTGTAACAGTTCTTAAAAAGTGTAGATTTTGTGCCCACGAAGCCTGCACCCCAGGCAAGGACATCTACATTTGCCACAACTGCCAGTCAGATTAAAAATAGGCTCTAGGTATTATGCCTTAGTTTGCTCAGGTAATAGTTACTCTTCGAAAGTGTTTATTGTTCAACTGTTCAAAACCTTTTTTGTATTTATGTTGTACATTTCTATTAATTTTAATATTATAATTATTGTATTCCTTCCTTTTTAAGCACAGTAATTTAATTGTTACATCCATCCCCAGCTAGTGTTACAACTCACCCCGGTACTGGGGTTCGTTGTAACAATATACCTCATTGTATTTGACTTTAATTTCCATAATCTGTGATGGTGTAGTAGAGGTCAAAGTGTGTGTTACTTATAGCAGACAAATATGGTACCATGTATCAAAATTTAAGAGCTCTAACAAAAAACCCACAGTCACACTTGGACAACGTTTCGGCACAGGGTCTTTGTCAAGTCTTAACACACGAGACACCAAAAGGAGTGGCTGATAAAGCCTTCTGTGAGCAATCTGCTCACCTGGTGTACACACCTGGTCTGCATTTGGCACTAATTACCTGCATGTTTGACAGAAAATATCCAATTCAGAGAAAAAAAGGGAGTATGCAATACAAAACATTCAGGATCCCAATGAACACAAAAAAATGCAGATTATTCCAAAACAAAACTCAATATACAACATTTACAAAAAAGAAGAAGATCAGCTGCACATCAACCTCTAAAAAGGCAAGGCAATTTTATTTATATAGCACCATTCATACACAAGGCAATTCAATGTGCTTTACAAGAGAAAACATTTAAGGAACAACAGATCATTAAAAACAAAAGCTAAAAGCAAGAAAAACAGTGCAGCCTGCTGAAAATGAAAGCATGAACAAGTTTTTCTGTATCTGGTTTAGACAGAAATTATTTTATTCTTGCTATGTTTTTAAGGTGGTAGTAGGCTGATTTAGTAATTGTCTTAATGTGACTATTGAAATTTAGGTCTGAGTCCAGAGCTACACCAAGATTTCTGGCTTGATTTGTAGGTTTTAGTGTCATGGCGTCAAGGTGAGCACTGACTATTGATCTTTGTTCTTTGGGGCCAAAAACAACTATCTCAGTTTTGTCTGTGTTTAGTTGTAGAAAATTCTGGCACATCCACATATTGATTTCGTCAGTGCACTTATTTAGCAGATGTAGAGGACTGTAGTCATCTGGTGACACTGTTATGTAAAGTTGTGTGTCATCTGCATAAGTATGGTAGGAGATGTTATGATATTCCATAATCTGAGCAAGAGGGAGCATATAGATGTTGAACAGAAGAGGCCCAAGAATGGACCCTTGAGGAACTCCACATGTAATTTTTGTTGGCACAGATTCATAATTGCCAAGTGACACAAAGAAATCCCTGTCTTGTAAATAAGATTTAAACCAATTTAGCACAGTGCCAGAAAGTCCCACAAACTTTTGTAGTCTGTCGAGCAGTATCTGATGGTCAACTGTGTCGAATGCAGCACTGAGGTCCAGTAATACCAGAACCGAAATCTTTGATGCATCACTGCTCAGATGAATGTCATTTAAAACTTTTACAAGTGCAGTCTCAGTGCTGTGATGTGCTCGAAATCCAGACTGAAGGGCATCAAAGGAATTGTTTTGCTCCAAGAAGGTGTTAAGTTGCTGAAAAACAACCTTTTCAATGATCTTTCCTAAAAATGGTAGGTTTGATATGGGCCTGTAGTTATTCATTACTGAGGCATCCAGATTAGGCTTTTTTAAGAGAGGTTTAATGACTGCAGTCTTCAGGGCTGTTGGGAAAAGGCCTGACTGAAGAGAACAATTGACTATCTGTAGTATATCTGATGCTATGCAGTTAAAAACATCTTTAAAAAAGCTTGTTGGCAGAGTGTCAAGGCAGCAGGTAGTGGACCTAAGGTTTCTAACTATGTAGCATAATTTAATGGGTGAAAAAGTGCCTAATTAACTGGAGTAGTCTTATGTGGTACAGGTGAAATAGCCACTGTGTTGGAGTTACAGACTGTCTGTTATCTTTAAAACCTTGTCTGTGAAAAGAAACAAAGTCATTGCATGCCTCAGTGGACAGCAGTTCAGGAGGGACTGACGCTGATGGGTTTGTCAGTCTGTCAACAACAGTAAATAAAGTCCGTGCATTGTTGTTATTTTTGTTGATAATCTCAGAGAAAAAGGACTGCCGTGCCTTTTTTAGCTCCAAGTTATAGATGCGCAGACTTTCTTTATAGATGCCATAATGAACCTGGAGTTTGGTTTTTCGCCACCTGCATTCTGCTTTTCTACATTCTCTTTCTCTACATTCTCTCTCCACTAAAAAGGCATCATTAGCAATATAAGCTGCGCCTGGTCTCTTTATCCAGAGCAAAAAGTTACAGAAAACATTTCAAATCGTAATCAATATTCAGACCATTTGCCACCATGTGCCACAGTGTTCAAATAATGTATGTAGAGATGTTCCCTCCTAGATAAGAGATTTTCTAAATTATCACCTCTCCTGGGAGGAACCTTCTCAGTGCCTGTGTATTTCAATGAAGCAACAGGATGATTAGCTTCCACAAAATGTGCAGCCACAGGATAATTAAGATTTTTGCATCTGATGGTACTACGATGCTCCGCGATGCAGGTTTTTAATTCCCTGCTTGTTTTGTCTATATAGGCTTTACCACAAGGACAGGTAGGGGAGACCGGGGATGGTTGTAACAAAGGAATAGTTGTAACACTCTCAGTTTGACCAATTAGAAACTAGCTGTGGTGACGTCATCAACATAGTCCAATGCCCATTTACAATTGGAGCTCACTGGTGAAGCCACATGTCTCTGAGTCCAGGTTTGTCTGTTCTAGAGCCAAAAAACAGTTTTTCAGGTGACAAACCAAACATTTTCATCACAGTTGTTTTTTGCATAGTGTCCATTGTATTATATGTACAATTGTTTCACTCACATAGGTTCAAGTAGTAGTTTCTCTAGTTTAATTTCATGTGTTTTATTAGTGCTAGCTTTGAAGCCGAATGCTAAAAACAGTTAGGTATTATGCCTTAGTTTGCTCAGATAATAGTTACTCTTCGAAAGTGTTTATTGTTCAACTGTTCAAAACCTTTTTTGTATTTATGTCATACATTTCTATTAATTTTAATATTATAATTATTGTATTCTTACAAGTTTATTGTTCCTTCTTTATTATTCATTAAAGTGCTTGAATACATTTAGCCTATTGTGAATCTTTTTTAAGCACAATAATTTAATTGTTACATCCATCCCCAGCTAGTGTTACAACTCACCCTGGTACTAGGGTTTGTTGTAACAATATACCTCATTGTATTTGACTTTAATTTCCATAATCTGTGATGGTGTAGTAGAGGTCAAAGTGTGCGTTATTTATAGCAGACAAATATGGGTACCATGTATCACAATTTAAGAGCTCTATCAAAAAACCCACTGAGTCACACTTGCTCAAACAAAAAGTGTTACAATGATCCCCGGTCTCCCCTAATCAAGACCCACAGCGTCTGTTACCATCTGGGACAGTGTAAGTAATCTCTGGCTAGACTCCAAAGTGCAGGCCAAATGTGATTTAACTAGATGGTCTCTTAGATGTGACACTCAGAGCATTAATACAGCAGAAAACCAATATTTGCTGTGTAAAGATACAGTGGAGCAACGTCATCCAGAGCAGACACTGGCGTCAAGCTTCCTCTGTGTGTGTTATAACTCAAGCGTCTGTGCAGTTAAGTATGCTATAAGGCTGCAGACTCAGCAAGAATTGATTCCTTGGGGTCTTTTTTATTTAGTGTAATTTTGTGGGAATAATCAAATTTGTCAGGTCATGCATACCTTTTGATCTACAACACCCAGTCTCAAGACTCAGCATACAAAACACATGATCCTGTTGATAATATATACAGTATGAGAAATATTCTAGAAATAGCTGGATCATAATTGAATACAGCATTAACTCATAACCCTGTAGAGCAGATTTCCCTGAAAACAACAAAGATACGCAGCACATTGCCAAGATGTTTGCTTGGATAGTGCAAAAACAGATTTGAAACCTGCAACGATTGATTCTTTGGCCACTTGGTGGCAGCAACAGCCAGACTGTGTCAACAACACTCAGCTTATAAAGTTCAAAACTTTGCAATGAAGTTCTTGTGATAATGTTTGAAGACTTATTTAGATGGCCAGTCAGTTTGTACCTTTTTGATTGAGAGCTGCAACTGAAAATTTTAGTGAACCCAAATTTGCAACACCTAAGAACGGACTCATAATAATAATAATAAATAATAATAATAATAATAATAATAATAATAACTGAGGAAACGTACTGCAGAAATACATTTTTTATTGTATAAAATGATATACATAGCATGACAATGAGAGTTCTCATGAGTCCTTTTAAAGCAGATCTGAGTGTCACACATGGGCGTCTTTATACAAAAGGACACTGTAAACATTTACTGCTATCTCTGTACTGTATTTGGGTTCTTGAGTCACAATAATTTCCTGAATAACAGGAAGGATTTTTATCTGATATGAGTCTTAATTTGTCACCGTCCTCCAGCCCTACTCACTCTTCTTCTTAGCGGTGCTGCTGCTCCTGTAACAGAGGACCTGGGCCAGAAGGACGCAGCTGAGACCGGCTGACAGTGTGTGTGACAGAGTATGAAATGAGCTTCCTGTCTCCTACAAGACAACGTTTCAAGCAGTTAGTAAAGGCAACAATGACAGATAAGAGTAAGTGATGACTCTTTTAGTGAGACTTATCATTTAGCTCAGCTCAGAAATAATGTCTCTTCATTTCATAGCACTTTTGGCTCTTATAATTCAGCCAAATGAAGCCATGTTTTCACCTATGATTAGTATGTGTGCACATATATGACTTATTTATCAACGTGAAAATACTAAACCACAAAAGTTCCAGAATACCATAATTTTACTTTATGTTTGGTTTCAGAACCCTAAATAATGTAAAATAAATAAATAAAGCAATGTTGGCACTGTACATTTCTGCAAACCACTTAAAGAGGAAACAGACATAATCTTTTCCTAAATATATCATTATGAAAATAATGTGTGTTGCACAGGGTAGTGGCCACAGTAAAATCAGACTATCAGCATTTACATAGGTTACTTAGTGGCTTTGCAATCTTTGCAATAAGCTTCTGCCACCGGTGCCGAAATTTCGCAGAAAAAAATCTGCTTTACGGCAGGAAACACATCATGTGTTGTGGAATTGGTCGGTCAGCCAATCAGGGCCTGGAGCTGGTCCTTATGAGGAGTTGGGCATGAGATAGTTGAGTCACGAGCACAATGGCAGACGGACAAAGTTTGGAGACAAGTGAAAAACGGCCTAGCAAAAGAAAAGGAGCTCCTCTGTGTGAGGAGGCAAAGAAGAGCAAAAAGGAGAGTGATAAAAGAAGAGGAAAAACAAGAGTAAACCTCAGTCAGGCGTTCAAGAGATGGAGGGAGCTCCGTGACCAAAGAGGCTTCAGAACCATGTCCAGCTAGCTTTCTTTCTAATGGATCAGTAAGTAACACGGCTAAATGTTAGCTAGACCAGAGAGGACTGTGCTGTACTGGCTGCTAGTTCATTCCTAGCTGGCCAGCATCGCAAATCGCCGCAACCAGGGAGCAGGTATAATTATTGCTATAATTATTTGCATTACTATTTGTTTTTTTCTTCAGATAAATCTGATAATTGTTGCTCGGTCTCTTTACTCATTTATTTAGTAGAGTGTCCACACACCTTCTCATTCTGCATATACACAGAGATATACTGGTGGCTTTACAGCCTACATTTTATTGATTATCTCTGATCCACACGCTCAATCTGGTCGTTGCGACAGTGCGACGCTACACCACTGACGCTAGGTGGCGCCAAGCTGGAAAAAAAACATCCTATGTGTTGCCTCTTTAAACATTATATTTGCATGTTATTATGTAGAGGATTTGATGAAACATTATGTTTCAGCATTGCTGTGGTTAACATGTTATGTTTGGGTACAAACACCACTTGGTTATGGTTGGAAACGGTCATTTTTTTGGCTGAGATACCCTGATTTAGGGGCACAATCCCCACTGGAAACACAACAATGTCTCACTAAAAACAACTGCTTTACTATCCCTGCTGGAAAAACAACAACGGGTCACTACAAAACACCCACATTTGTTGCCTAAAAAGCTGCTAGAAACAGCAATGACTCGCTAAATCACGACCGGTTTTGTCATTTGTTGGGCTCCAACAGTGGTCTGCAGCTTGGCAGGCATCTCGCCTTGATGTCGCACCATCCACTCTCCCCTCCCCCTGCTGATGACAAAGTCAGCTCATATACTACGTCACTTTGTGATAAGATATGTATGAAACTGCGTACCTGTAGAGACACAAAGAAAACTCCCAGCGATCCTGCACACGACAGTAACACAGACAGAGTGGACAGTTGTCCCGTGTGGCCGTTTTTGTAGTTGGTTCCAGCCTGGAGACCCTGGAAACAACAAATCCAGCAAATGAATCCACTCTCTTCTGATAAACCTGCACTGTGTATAAGACAAGATAAGCCATTGAGATTCTACCTTGCTTGCAGTTAAAGCTGCCAGACTGGAGGCCTGCATCACTGAGGCAACTGCTGCAGCTGCGTAGGAGCCCAAAAGGAACATGACGGCCCCATAAGCCAAGAGGAACAGCGCTCCTGCCACACACACATAAAACAGTGTGATATAGGATGAGAGAGACTTACTGCACAAGGAAAAACACCTCATGAGAAAACAATTGTTCTCAAGAATTTTCACGCTGATGCCATTTATTAATTTAATAGTTATGTAACAAAATTCATAACTGACTATTTAAAAAACATTACATTGCAAATGTAAACAGATCTCCATCGATGTGTTTTAGTAGGGACGTTCCAACATAAGGTCTCTGTGAGAGGGTTTTAATGTCGGAGCCACACACAAGCTTTAATCGGTCTGTTTGCAGACCTCTGAATTATCTGTGATGTTTTTTGGTTACTCAGATATGAGTAACCAAAGTACTTCTTCAATGTTAAGAAGGTGATTAATCATACTCAGACCTCAAAGGGCTGGTGTGCAAAAGCTGATGTCATGAATTTTGCAACGTTCATTTTTTGTGAAATTACCACAGTTTTTTTGTACATCCGTTTATTTTGAACAAAACAGGTTGAAACTTTTTGTAACTTTATCTAGATATCAAAACCTATTTCAACACTTAAAGGAGCAGTGTGTAGGATTTAGTGGCACCCTGCAGTGAGGATTGCAGATTGCAACCAGCTGAATTTCTCCTATGTGCCAGGTGTGAACTCCTGGTTAGGATTCCTTCAGCATTCATTGCTCAGGAGGTTTTTACCCGGAGCCAAATTATCCACAGAGGTCTCTTCCTCTCCATTACAAACGGACCTCGTGATTCAAACTGGTAAAAAGACTGAAAAAATCAGTTTCATGTTGCAAATCAGTGTTTCTCCGATGCTGTTCCACTAGTCGCAGACCAGCCATTAGCCCAGCACCTGCTAATGTGAGCTCACTTTTTCTCTGATAACTTAAGATCAAGACGTTCAGGAGGTTTCTGCTGGGAGCTGAATTATCCACAGAGGTTTCCTCCGCTCCAAAACAAACAAACCTGGTGATCTAAATTGTGAAATCACTGAAAACTAGTCCATTCCCATTGAGTGCACAGTTGCCCACGCACAGTTTGGGATACAGGTCATAGGAAATTGCAGATTAAATAGTCAACTGAACCCATTAAGAAGAGCAATGTATTCAGACAGAGTGTTTGTGAATTTGATAGTACGATTGCTTTATTGAAAGTACAGTGGTACCATCACCAATAGTGGGATAGTTAGTGGGCTAAAACTGTACATATCTACCAAGTTTAGTAAAAATCCATATGGCGGTTAGGCCTAGATAAGAAATGAGCTCTCTAGCGCCCCCATTTTGTTTGATGGGGTCAATAATGGAGGGGTCCCCTCAGATTATGTGTGGTCATATGCCTACAAAGTTGCGTGGTGATGGGTGAAACCCTTGAGATGTTATACACCTTTATGTGATGAGCCACGCCCTCCGCAATATTCATTGCCTTATAGAAGCTCAGTTTTAGGAAGTTTTCCAACTTTTGCCAAGAGGGAACTTTAGATATTGGTCCCTAGATTATGTTCACCCAGTTTCATGCAGATCGCTCAAACTTCCTAGGAAGAGATCCATTTGAAGTGTTTTTCAAAACATTCAAAATGGCGGAAAATCTATATAAGCGGAAGTTATGGGTTCTTGAGGCAATGTGTTCCTCATGAGGAGAGACATCTCTGTGCAAAGTTTCATGTCTCTACGACATACGGGGCATGAGATATGCCCATTCAAAGTTTGACATTTCAATGGGTTGCTATAGCGCCCCCCTTTGGCCAACTGATGTAATATTGCTTCATTGGCATCCTCCCATGACCCTCTACCACTGTGCCAAATTTCACATGGATTGACCAAGTCAGTGAGGAGAAAAACTCACACACAGAGTTTTCGTCATTATATATAGTAAGATAGAAGTTTTACATATCTGTGTTTGTTGGAGGGGTGGCTTAAATACAGTGGCCGTTTCAGACATGCAAAGACAAATAGCCCCATTTAGAGTACATGAGCCAGTGTTGGTTTGTCTGTTCTGGGCTACTGTAGAAACACTGTGGTGCAACATGGTGGACTAAATGAACGAGGACCTGCTCCCTCTGTAGATATAAATAGCTCCTTTTTAGATAACGAAAACACAACAATTCTTACACACTAAACACATACTTATTATATCAAATTCTATTTCTGCCAATATGTCCCCTTAAATCCTACACACTGGATCTTTAATGCTTTCTAAATATAATTACAGTACTGACATGCACCAGGCGTTTTTTTGGCAGGTGAAGTGTTCACTTGAACACTGGTGCATTGTAACTGTTTTTAATGATTTATATCCTCAGTAGGAATGAAAGGGCTTGTTCTGAGAAATCATTAGTAACAGATTAACACATTGATTCTTTGAGTCTTGCCAACAATAAGAAAAGTATAAAATAAAGCCAGGAATATCCCTAAAGTACATATATAATTTGGAATGTGACTCTGGAAAATGTGCAGGTATGTGTGCTGACCTTTGAGGGTTTCACCACGATAATGCAGGATGAGAAAGACGATGGCTGCGGTCTGGACCAGCGTGATGAGCCTCTCACCCCAGGCACTGTGCAGCAGCAAAACATAGCAAAGCACACATCTATCATAGCAGAAACATACTGTGGGCTGCAAAACTGAAAAATACTCTCTACTCAGAGAAACATAATTCTGTGCAGAGTGCCCATGAATGACCTCACAGTTAAACCTGACAGAACTTGCTCTGAGGTGTGTGGGCTACATTTTTTAGACGTCGATTGATTCAGTGTCACCAGTGCACACCCAGGGGCTCGACCGAGCAGCCGATGAGTCACACATTCCCTGGAAAAAATTATGCTGTAAGCTTAAACGTGTTATTAGAAGCGGTATTGGTTTCCATCAGCTTCTGTATTTAAGGACACAAGGGTGTCTAGAGTTCAGACTGGTGTAAAAACAAGGCCGTCAGTTTTTATATCACACATCAAGAAGTGCTGGAAGGTTTGCAACACAATTAGGAAACTTATTTGTGGTGATTCAATACGTACAAAGGTGGGAAGTTGTTGGCCACAGCGTACACAACAGGACATGAAAAGGCATAAAGCTGCAGGAGAGCGGAGGTCAGACTCAGGCCGTCTGCACTTCTTCTCCATAGTATCTTCAACAGCTGAGGTAGCTGTGCTGCAGGAGACAGTAATGGGGTTTGGTGGTTTTAAACAGATTAGCAATCAATATGTAGCCTGCACAATAAAGAGTTAAACATTGAGGAAACAAACTTCTAAAAAGGTGCCATATTATAAAAGGCCAGATTCCCATGTCTTCTTTATATAAAGCAGGTATAGGTGCTACATAAAAACTGTGAGAATCAAAACAGAGAGAAATGCACACAGTCCATATTCAAAAACTGTCTTCAAACAAGTCGTCAGGACTTATGTGAAGTTGTGATGTCACAACCCAAGCTGTTTCCTAGCAATGCAGTTCCAGTGAAACTGTCCAGAGGCTGAACCCCTGTGACGTTGTGCTAACGGCAACAGTCACTTCTGGGCTAGATGACTGGCAATTGCGGAGATATGTGAAATTGCCAAACTTGTTGATTTCTGCTGTCATTTTCAGGCGTAACTGTAACATTCAAAGACATATATTTAAACGTGTTGGTGCGACCTGTGTGACGTGTCTGCTGTGCTTATTTTATCTGCCTTGTTGCTTTGCTATAATCGTTGATAAACCAAATCTAAAAGCATGGAAACTTAATGTACTGCTGTGGCACCTATTAATCTGTGTAAGTGTACAATTTATTTGAATATTTGCTCTGCTTCTGTCTAACAGCAAGATAAGGCAGAAAATATTCCAAATACAACGTACACTTAAAGTTATATTAATATTTTTTAGTGGGCCTTTTTTTAGGTGGCTATAAACTAGCTAACTGAGGCAGCATTTGCTCAGTTTGCTTTAATGTACATGACATGCAGGTTTTCTTCCCGCAAGTTATTGTAAAAAACATTGTCATTCAGTTTATGACGACAGGAAGTGCCGCTACAGAGCCATTCTGGTCATGTCCCCAGATGCAACAGATGTAAAGCCTAGTTCACATTACACGATTTTCACCGTGATTTTGACGTCGCAGAGGATCTTGAGAGCCACCGTGGGTCAGAGGTGAGTCGGCAGATAGTTTGCCACAACGAGTCCTCATGTGTGAACAAGCCTGCGAGCAAGTCGCCCTCTCGTCTGTGACTGGGTTTGGATATCTGGCATGCTAGAAAACTGGAGAAGTGAGACACGTCTGACAAAGAGCATCAGCCAATGAGAGGCGGGATCTGTCCCATGTCAGCACAGAGGAGGATGGAAGAAATGTGAGGAGGACAAGCCTTTGGGCTTGTTTCTAAAGTGGAGTTGCTTATTTGGGCTTGCTCTCTAAACGTCACCTTTCTGTCTCTATATATCCGACTAATAAGTTATTTAAACGCATGATAGTCGCTTCTTTTGGACTTGTTTCAAGATCTGGCGGCGTCCACAGGATTATGGGGAGCACGTTGTGTTTAGACCCAGGATAATAAAGAATATCCATGCCTTTACAATGTGTCGTCTCCGAGTTAAAAACTGTAATTTAGTGACGTCACCGCGTTATCTGGGGCTCTGTCGGCGAGGGCTCGGTGCACACACAGGTCGTAACGCAATTGGCGAGACTCCCGCTGACAGAAACACACGTCGCCAGGTATGAACACTCAAGAGATTATGATGGTCTCCGCGATGCAAAATCAGGGTGAATATCGTGTAATGTGAACTAGGCTTAAAAGACCCGGAAACACTGGCCAATCAGTGCAGACTGGGATTTTTCGGGAGAGAGCATTCCAGGCAGAGGGTGAATACAGGTATATTCAGGCAGACGGGATGGGAAAAATAGTGTTTTTAAAACATCTAAGCATGTAAACATGTTCAAGTATGCACCTGAAAATGAGCACAATATGGGACCTTTAATATCCATATAAACCAGTGTATGTTGGCATCAGTCCCATTGAAATGTCTGTACTATTAGGCAGTTTTGTGACGTCATCTCAAGGCCTGGTGTCACGGTTATCTACACTGGTACAACAGTGAGTGTTTGAGCAGTTCACCAGAGCTCTTGAAGCTTGTCATGGGAATCTGAATCCTAATGTGATCACTTTGATCATTGTGTTGTACTGTGATCCAATCAGCTGTTTGACGCGTGATTAAATCAGATTCACCAGCTCTATGCTGAGGAGAAGTCTTACCCAGGAAAGTGTCCAGTATGATCCAAAATCCAGCAATTCTGTTCAATATAAACTTCAGGCAAGGCGCTGCGACAGAGGAGACAAACATTAAAACAAGCAGACAGAGCAGATGTTCCACGCTGCCAGCTGATAACACAGTTAGGGGACATTTGCGTATTTAAAACATGATTTTGTGAACAGAAAGAATAACCCAAATGTAACATAAAATATCATAGTTCTTAGGTTACAAAGTAAAAAAGTTAACACCGTTGAGCAATAAGTGGGATTGGCAACACAGCGCGCCCTCCTCCCGCACATCTGAAAGATTTACTGCAACATCTGACGCGCTAATTCGGAAACGTCACCACGACAGGCCTCACCGTTTAACTGGAAGCTGACGAAAATCCTCTCGTAGCATTTCTCTGGCATTAAATAGGTAACCAGGAAGTCTTTGACGGGAGACGTGGCCATGGTGGCTGAGCTGCAGCCGCAGTGCTCCTCAGTAACAGGGGGAGGGTTCAGAGGTGCCCCGATACTTGCTGTGCAGCCGGAGAGGACGCAGAGCCCGGACACTTATCTCTCGGGGTCACCGTGGATCCATGTGGGCCGGAAGTCCACGGTTCCATCACAGAATGAGACAACCTGGCCTCTTGAGTTCTGTTACTAAAAAAAACAAACAACTATTTCCTATGTTTTTTTTAACATCTTCCATAACACCCACAGCCTCCACATCTGGAGAGATTTTCCAACTATTTTGACGCTCCCAGACCTCTCAGTAGTTCTACTCCCACCATGCCTAAGTTAAGTTGAAAACATCTTTTATCTGGCACTGAGTAGGCTTAAGTAAACAGAAACTCTTTATAGGAGGAAAAAGAGAAACACACACACAGAGGTCGAGGTTTCCATGTTGTCATGAGCTGTTATCTTGGCAGTTGCGGAGACAAGTTGAATAAAAAGTTATTTTGGTCCTTGATCACCTCTAAATGTAATATCTGAATTCAGAAGAGATGTGTTAAAATATTTAGACACTTGCAGTGAGTTAAATGAGGCACAGACCTGCAGTATATGCATACAGATTAACAGTAGGGGAGACTGGGGATGATTGGAACATTTTTGGCATCTCTTGGTGCTCTTTGAAGTCAGTGTGTTCAAAATGTAATACTACAGTTACATGTGTCTGCTATTAAATGGTGAAGCTGCTGTCTCTGTAACACAAACAGAAAATGCATGGTGAATAAGGTACAGGTCTACAGTCTACAGATTTTTCTTCCTACTCAAATAAAGCTGGATTAGAATTACTTCAACAACTAAGATTTACACAAAAGCAAGACTTTAAGTAGATGTGACTAATCACATGTAAGTCTTATTAACTACACCTCCCACACCAGTTCCCCTCTACTGGTGAGTCTTCACTGAAAACAGGAAGGATTTGAGCAGAAATGAGCTGGTGCTTGTATCCATCATCTGTGACGCAGTGTTGCTCTTTCCTGGATGGGACGTCAGATATGCCAGAGATGGACACATAACTGAGGAGGTGACTGAAGCCCTTTTAAACAGGAGTTGTGCAAATTTGCAGGAAAGCCCAATCAGTGTTTTTTCAGCATTGTCAGTATAAAAACAAAATCGGGGAGTGCAGCAAAATGCCGCCTACCTACTTTTGTTTCTACAGAATGCGCCTTTTTCGGGGCAATGGGGAGCGTGAGCAAGTAACAAAACGTGTAGCTCAGCGTGTGACGTAAACAGTGACGTGGGAGGGAAGCCGCGGCTGGTCAGTCCTTCGGCGATTCTCTCGTAAGTCGGCCCGTCCTTCACCGTCCCCGTCATCTGACGGTTAATGGCCTCTTCGTTTGCGAGGACAAGGAGGGCGCGCAATTCCTTGTCTCCCCAGTTGCTCATCTTCACAGTGTCTGTCAGGTTTGTGTTTCCCTCTTGCTACTAGCTGCTCGCTAATTCCTGCTATCAGCTGTTTCCTGTTTATCCACGGCCCAACATTCACGGAAAATCTGGTAGTGTAAAAGGGGCTAAAGACTTTTTGTTTAACCAGAAACAGCCCTGACATCGCATTCGCCAAACCCACCAGACTCTATTTAAATACTCTGTAATTTCAGTGTGTACAGAGCCAGCATATTTTTAAATCTGAGTGAATTAAGGGTTTATTTTCACCAAACCAAAGTTGGTGATTGTTTGAACAGTGAACAGGTGGACCAGGAGGGCTTCTGTGAGTTTTATTTTGCTTCTCTTGCCTTTGCATGAGCTGTGTTTTATAATGATTATAGTAATGTTCATTTAAACAAACTCTGGTTGGTTTGGTGATATCAATTTCATTTCTGTTTCTGGTTCCAGTCTCTGTAGAAATCTATAATGTTGTCAGACACTTATAATAACAATCTAAGCCTGTCTGGACATACATTGACAATGCTCAGTTGCCCCAAATGGTTACAGTGCAGCCCTTTTTGCCGCTGCTGTCTGCTGCAGTCTCACTCAATATTGCATCAGTTTAAAAAAAATGTTGTTCCTATGAGTCACTTAGACACAAATCACATAAGAAAATAGGGTCCAGGTTGAAAAATACCTCAGTTACCCTTTAACACTGGGGACAATTGTAGGATGCTTACTGCTACAGAACGCCCTGGCATTAAGAAAGTGAAGACATTCCAGCGTATAACAGACTTTCTCTCATGATGCAGCACCCAGAGATCCGCCAGCCTCTGTTTGTCTCTGTGGAAGTGTGTGAGAAAAGCAAGCGTGGTCATATATTCATAAACACAGCAATCATTTACTCTGCTAGTTCCTCCGTTTTATAATAAAAGTGGAATGTCTTATACGTTTTTGTTTCATCCCCACACAGGTTGACGCAGAACTCATATCTTTTTATGTGTTATTCATTTATTTGCTTGTGAATAAAAGGAAATCCACTCCCAGATAGGACCTTTTCCAAGCATTGTACCACACGGACTCATGCAGTTGCGTTTCCTCTTCTTATTATCCTCATCACAGCATGTTTAAATAAGGAACCTGAGATACACATGAAATTATAAGGCGTGATCTTCAAGTTAATCTGGGTGTAAATCTCCTGTAAGTGATGGCGGTTGCGTACTGCATTAAATAATGGATGTCACAGTACTTCCTGTGAGAAGGGAAACTGATTAACATTTACAACCGTTATCACCAAGGAGGAGCACTGTCTCACATGAGTGTTGCTCGGAGACAGCGTGTTTTGGAAAACATGGCTTCCCCTTCTGTCTGTCTCTCTCTCGTCATAATTTCACTTTCCTTCAATACACTGATAAAATGTGGACACGACCGCAGTCAGCAGCTCACCAGAGGAACTGAAAAATGTCGCCTGTCCTGCCTGTGATTAACTGCCCACAGTGTGGTCATTTATCAGTGTTTTGCAGGCGATGTCAATGACACATTGTTCTTGCTTTGCTAAGCGTGCCGGCACAGGTCTAAAGTCCAACCGTGCTGCGAGCCTGGAGGCACAATGTCAATACATCACCTAAATGCTGCATGCAAATAGTGGAGCTGAAACATGTCTCTCACACTGGAGCTCTGCCTGCTCACAACCCTCACCAGGAAACCCCAGAAGCTTTAAATATATTACAGCAACAAACAAGAACTGAAGATTTATCTACAATAAACATTTAGAAGGCCTGATCGCGAACAGAAATATGTCTTTTACTTAAGTAAAGGATCTCAGTACTTCTTCCACCACTTCTAGTGCGCAACAGTGGTGTGACCTTCAATACTTCCTCTGACTCAGATGACCTAAATGTATTCACATCCTCTACTAAAATATGTGCATCTACTAATTACCTAACTCAATAAAAACCTGCGATGTCTCTCAAAGTAACCATGGAATGAGTCATATAAGGTCTGCGGCCTATCCCAGCCTCTGTTTGTCCAAGCTATCGGCTTGTTACTACACCTCCCACACCCTAACATCACTGACTGTTTAGTTTCTGCCACCAGTCCAAATACATTTCCCTCTGTGAGTTAGTTTCAGAAAGAACGTCTCGACGAGAGCAGGAAGTTCTTGAGCGCAAACTCTCGAAACAAGAAGCCGTGCAGCAGTTAGTTTTGACTCTGACAACATGTGTACTGGAAAATGCTCCCGTTGCATTGCCGTTACTCTGTACCCGCTGGCACTCATATCCATCATCTGTAACATAGTGCTGTTCTTTCCTGGTGGGGACATCAAGTATGCCAAAGACGGACACATTACCGAGGAGGTGAAATACATGGGGGGACTCGTTGGAGGGGGTTTAATGGTGAGTAGTTTTTCCTCTAGTCTGTTACAGAAGGGTGTGACTCTGAACTACATGCTGCCGTAAATTCCTTTCTAAAAATGTGTGTAGCCTCAGAGAAATCTAAGTTAGATATGTTAGTTAGAGCTTTTCTGACTTAAGACTGACTTCTGAAGTGTTTCCTGTTTCTTTTAACATATTCTACAAGCTCTGAGTTAACAAGATTAACTGAAAATGTGGAATTCTTTTAATCAAATTGACCTGAATATTGAAGAATGTCAACTCGTGTTGCTCGCCACAGGTGTTGTTCCCAGCACTCTATATCCACCTGACTGGAAAACAGGGGTGCTGTGGGAATCGCTGCGGGGTGAGTCAGTCATGATTACAAATGAAATGTTTCTGGTGCTCAGTGGAAGGTAAGGGCTGGCTTAAGAATAAAAACTACACGCTAAATTATCTATGTCTGCAGACAGGTGCAAAATCAGTAGAAGTAATTTAAAAAGAAACTGTTGTTGAAGCCACAACAGTATCATAATTAGTAACACATTGAATGAAGACTTAAAAAAAATGTCATTAAAACTTTTAACTGAGTTAATGAATTACTAAATAAAAAAGCTTATTATGCCGCACTGTGCATCACTAAACCATTGCACAACACCTGGTTCATCTGTAGACAGATAAGATACACATTATGAAACCATAAAAACATCCTATCTCTCCTTGAGCCAAAAAGAAAATTGAAACATTCAAGATGTGCAAAGAGCTTATTGAAATGTGTTAAACTGTCAATATTTACAGATAAAAATTGTTTCCTGTTAATGAGTTTTTCTAAGGTTGTTCACAGCGACATTATCCGAGAAGGCAAGTGGGTGCAGTATATCAATAGTGCAGTAAATAAAGTGTGGATCTGCGTGTAAACAATAGCACTAGACAGGCTGATGAGAAACATGCCCCAGCAGGTCTGGTTTAGTCTGCAGTTTATCTTGTTAGTGTTGGGAAAAACAGGGATGGATGAAATATGAGGAATGTTGGGCAACACAAATGTTGAGCCTGTTCCTTCTTAAACAAAGAAGTATCTCATTTATCAACAGCAAGATAAAAATGTGGAGGAGGAGGAGGGTGAGCATGTGGAAGGAACTCAGTATGAATGTCTCTGACCTCTGCTTATCATTTACCTCCTGCAGATGTTCTTATCAATTGCATTTGCTGCAGTGGGTGTGGCTGGTGCCCTGTACAGTTTCATTGTGGCAGTGCTGGGTTTGCAGAATGGGCCCCTCTGCAAAGTTGTTCTGGTTTGGAGCACACCTTTTAAAGACAGGTGACATGACGGAGTAACTTTCTGATGGCATTTGTTAACACTTTAAGGTCCTGATTAGTCACAAACCAATTCTTTGAACAGAGACCAGAGTTACCTGACTGACGACACATGGTGGGGAGTGTGCGTGGAGCCAAAGGACATTGTGCAGTTCAACATTGGTTTGTTTGCGACTCTGCTGGTCACAAGCAGTCTGCAGCTGATTCTCTGTGCCATTCAGATGATCAACGGGCTCGTTGGCTGCCTGTGTGGAACCTGCAACAAAGGGGTGAGAGCAGTCATAAAAAGATTTGTTTCCCACAGTCAGAATATACTAACTCAGACACTTCTCAGACAAGGTGTGTAATTTTAGAGAATCTTAACTTCATCTTTCCTTACCTGTTTTTTTTCCACTTACAGCCGCTGTGAGTTCTTGACAGTTGTCTAACGCCCTCTGCTGGAAGACAGAGAGTAAAGTTCCAGCTGCACCTGCACCTGCATAGAGTATTCACTGTAACGGATTTTATACTTTTTGTGTGTCTCATGACGCTTAATGCTGTATTATAATGAAACAGAAATCTAAAATGTTTGCAATGTATGATGTAGACATGGCGCAGTATTAGAAATAATTCATGCAAACTAAATCGTTTATTTGAAATAAAATGGATTTTGAAATAAGCCGCTCAAACATTTCTATGTCGTTCACAGTATATTCTGCATGACACAATAATAAACATTTTGCTTTGTTACTTTTCAGTTGAAATACCCGTAAAATAAAATACAGGACAAAGTAAAGCTTCAATGACACCTTTAATGCAAGTTGTTATACATACATTTTAGTGTCATCTCACAGTTAGCATTTTAAAATACCTACATTTCTTAATTTACATTAAAGGAATATGACTGAGAACTGCCAACTTCTTATTACTGGATAAACCCTGCATGTGGAATGCAGTGCACAAATGGCACATTTGATGTGGCAGTTAATACCTTCTCATCGACTTGTATACAACTATAAAAGGTTACACAACTCGCCCCCTCAACAACAACAACAAAAAAAAAGGCAAAATGTAGTGATTTAAAAGGCAAACTCTGGGTCCCGTAAGAGTGGAAACTTAATCGCAGCAGGAGTGGAATATAACACGAGAATACATCAACAGTCAGTATGATGACAAATTTCGAACACCTGCTGGCTGCGTTTGTTTCTACTGAGACTGATGGAACCTGTACGGCTTCAGTCAAAGCTGTTTGCAAAGTAAAACTGTTATCAAAAGTTATCAAATTTAGCTGACAATGATTCCATAATTAAGAACATAAGTCATCACAACATGTGTTAGAAAACTTAAAAGGTCTAGTGTGTAGGACAGAGGTCATGAACTAGATTTGTCCGAGAGGTGAAATGTTTCTAAGCTGACACTGTTGGGCCGGACTGTCAAGTTACATACATCCATACGTGGACACCTGATTATGTTTTAATATGGGGGAGTAAACTTGGGAAGACATGTTTCCTGCTGTTCTACACCACCTGCACCAGTTAGACTGAGGGTGTTAAGAAAAACAAAAATGCACCAAGAACTGTACAACTGGGTGGATCCTGTATGAGAAAAACAATATTAATGATCAGCGGTGGACTTCATTATTAGGCCCTCAACTACAAGCCCAAACAGTCAAAGATCCATTATGATGATTAGATATTAAAAATGCTGAATTATGTTACTGTTCTAGCTTCATTTTACCCGGAATAATTTACAAAGGCCCCTAAAGCTCCATTTAAAAATAAAACAAAAAATAAAGCAACTATGTACTTGTACTTCAGAGGCAAACGCTGCACCTGACAGATAAACGTTACTGGTTATGCTGCAAATTCAGATTTTTACTCACAAAATATAACAATTAAAATACAATGCATTATTATTATTAACAAACCATTCAGCATTATATAAGAATTAAAAGCTCCATCTGGAACAGTAAATTTAAACTGATAAGTAAATTTAAATACATTGTGCTAATAATACCTGTCCTGACGTCAGGACTTTGACTTTCACTGTGTGCTATTAGTGGTTTTACTTAAGAAAAAAGCCTGCCAACATTCCCAGTAAGAGAAAAGGTGATATAAAGCAGGTCTGTTTGTCCGGGGCCCCAAATAATAATAACAATAGTGATGAGAGCACAGCGCAGACACGGAGCAATGCATCCTCCTTTCTATTAATAATTCCATCCAAAGTTTGATTAAAACTGAAACTGAAATAAAGTAGTCTGTCGAAGTCAAATAAATCTCTTTTCACTTGCTGAACATTTGACTCTTTTTGTACATTCAGGCACTTTGGCGCAGTGAGGCGCTCTGTCAGTCTGCTCTACTCCATCGATCAGATCATCCAAAAATGTATTCTTACAATTATCATCATTAGGCCTGCTTGTTTTTGTCAGTTGCCCAAAATTATTAAAATTCTTGTTGATATGAGCTGCTTCAATATAGGAGGAAAAAATACTTGTTAGCCTAAATACTGCAACGCATTTCTTTTCCTCCTCAGATGTGACCCGCGGGCCAGTTGGTGATAGCTGGTGTAGGATTTAGCAGCATCTAGTGATAAGGGCTGCAGATGGCAACCAACTGAAACTTTTCCCTAAAGCGTGTGGAAAAACTATAGTGGCCGATGCCAGAAAAACAACAAAAAAAACCCCACAAGTCTAGAACCTGTGTTTGGTTTGTCCTTTCTGGTTTACTGTAGAACATGTATGTGGATATGAACACGTTTAATGCATGTGTGTGTAAAAGAGAGGTACATTGCTCCCAACTGCCTGATTGTGTCGATTAATAATTAAGAATATTAAATTTAACAGCTCATTCTAAAGTGATGAAAACACAATGATTCTTAGTTTCAGGAGGTGTTCAGTAAAGAAAACATGGTTATTAATATTCCTTCCTACCTTACGTCCTACACACTGGACCTTTAAATGAATTAGTATATGCCACTTCACAAGTCTAAATAAAATCTTCATGCAATGAGCTCAAGTAAAGTTTTAAGATTTTGTGCATTAAAGATAACGGAGTGTTTTTCTTACCCCTGTACCTTCATACAGAGCAAGTAAAGAATGATTTGAAATGACTGCTTCTGTGCAGATACGTCTTTGCTGAGGTAGACACAAAATAAACTGGAGTGTTCACAATTCCTCATGAAGAGGTTAGTTTAGGTTGGTCAATACTGTGCTGCACATACTGCATATTTCTCTCATATACGTACTGTATGTATGTTGGCAATAGCTTTTAAAGAGTTATAAATAAACTATATCTAAATCTAACAAATAAAATAATGTAAGGATTTAAACTATGAAACACTATGTCAGAGATGTTTTTTTTACGCTTAACAGAGATGGAGTGTGGCAGTTTTTAGGTATCTAAACAAAAGCAGGAAGTGGCAAAAACCAGGTCCTGCACATAATGAGCTTCAAAGTTTCAACTGGAGTCTTGAGGTTATATGGCTGTCATACTTCACTTCCAGTTCACCGTTCCTTCATTTGTACTTTGCATATTGTGTATGCATCTGCTATGCATATTTTAGCTGTCAAACTGCTTCATCATGAGCTTCCGGCTGGCCTCATAACCCAGGAACAGCGCTCCGTTAGCAGGGAAGGTGCGCACCATGGTGGGGGTGAGGCCGGAGTAGAGTGCCCTCACACCTAAAAGAAACAGCAAAGGTTACACTCTGACTGGTGACACAAACATCTCTGGTAAGATGATAAAGTAAACATCAAACTCTGACGCTGATACCGACCTTCAGCGCGAGCGATGGCCATGAAGGTTTTGAAAAACCCGGCCTGTTTGCCCAGCATAGACATGACTTGGATACGAGACTTGACGCAGTCCATGGGATAGACCACCAGCCACAGACACGCCCCCCCGAAACCACCGCTGAACACGATTGGAGCAACACCTTTAACAAAAGAAAAATCTTCATTCATAACTGCGGAGCCATATTTCAAAGTTAAAGTCTGATAATCGTAACATTAGTTAACGAATGTAGAACGTAGGTGGTGCAGGCAGAACATTTTGCCAGTACCTATGTCGTCTTTGTCACACTTCATGTAGTTTGCGAAGGTGGTGCGGGAGAGCTCGTAGGCGCCGAAGAAGCAGAAGTAACCGGGGACTTCTCTGGCTATGGTGGTGGTGAGGCCCTGGAAGAAGCCCTGCGGCCCCTCGTTCCTCATGATGGATTTCACCACAGACCACACTGTGCTTCAGACAGAGCAGAGGGACACATGACTTGGTTGCACACACACACACACACACACACACACACACACACACAATACTATTTTGCTAAACTGCTGCACTGGTACAACTTCAAGCTGGGATGAAAAGAAGAACTCTATCTATCAATCCATAATAGTAGATAATATGTCCAGAATAAAATCTTTTCATGCACAGCTACATTTAAGGGACTCTATGCATGATTCAGAGCATGGTTGAGGACATGAAGGTGGCTGAGCAGCCCTTAGCAGCTAATGATGCTAACTCTATAAACAGTATTAAACAACAGCAACAGTGCTGACAAAGCTAACAGTGTTAACCAGGGGGTTATTGTAGGGAGATATATTGGCAGAAATGAAACGCAAGTGTGTTTTCTTTTGTATGCAATCACCTGAAAATAAGAATCAGCCTAGAATGAGCCGTTTATATCTACATGGTAGTGGTGGTAGCCCAGAATGGATCGCTCTAGATAAGGCCATTTATGTTTTTGCGTCGGCTGCTGTAGTTAGCCGCTCCAGAATGAGCCAAACATGGTTGGAAAAACATGGATCTTTAACGTGAAACTGCTTTACTCAGTGTTTTTACTGATTTTAATCACCTGATTGTTTGGAGAGGACGAGACCTCTGCAGATAATTTGGCTCCCTGTAAAAACTTTCTGAACAATGAACACTGAAGGAGCTGATTTAATGTGTTTAAGTGTTCTGTAATAACACTGAATGCTTTTTTTTACTGACCATTTGTCTGCTTTTTACAATGTTGTCTTTTGTGTCTGGTGAGCTGAGAACAAATGTTCACCCCCTGGTGGACAATAAAGATATATTCTATTCTCCTTCTAAAGCCTGATTTATGGTCCTGCGTTAAATCAACAACGTACCTACGCCGCAGGGTACGTGGCTATGCCGGAGGCTCACCGTAGCCCCCGGCGTAGCCTGACGTGCACCTCCCAAAAAAATGTAACTACACGTCGAGGAGACGCAGACCCAGCGCAGACCGAGAGGGCTGTGATTGGTTTGCTTGGCAGCAACGCATTTCCGGTTCCGTATTTCCAGATTGCGTCATCCTCACATCTTTAAACATCTTCTATTGCGATGTAGATGTTGCAGTATTAACATACTTTCTTCGACATCCAACAACTCCAACTCCAGCAAGATTCTCTCTCTCTCGGTCGCCATTGTTCACTGTGACCGGAAAAGCCGGAAGCTGAACTAAGAATCAACTAGAGACGACGATAACCATTCAGGAAAGAAACGCAGCGCCCTACCACTCTGGCAGTGAATTGCACCGCAAAGAAATGGACTGACGGACAAGTTCGAAGGGTTCACAACGGCGTCACGACGACGTAGGTACGCCGCAGGACTATAAATCAGGCTAAAGGAATTCTAACTGGGAGTTCACAATTAGCGGGAGAAGATTTAGCTGTTTGCAAACCACAATCCTCACTATTAGATGGATGTCACTAAATCCTACATATTTCTCCTTTAAACAATATATTTGTCATTAATACTCATGTTTGAAAATGCACATATAAGGTACCGTTTTTATTTAAATCTTTGAATGTCCATAACAGTAGTTTAACTTTATCAATTAACTGTAAGAGAAGGCATTTTTTCAGCATAACTTCTGAGTATTGTCAGACTAAATGGCACATACATTATTATCCAAAACATGTGTGACTATTTTAAGTACCACACACTTTTGTTCCCATTTATTTCACTAATAAAATAAATAAACAAACAAGTAAAGGCCACTTACTTCTGGCTCTTCGTAATCTTGCCTGATGCCTCCATTTCGTACATGGCTTGCAGCCGACACTTGACAAGCTCAGTCGGACAGAGTACTAGCGAGGAGAAGATGGATGCTACAGAGCCAGCACAGGCTTTCTGCATGTCACTAACACAGAGGGAAAGATCAACAGGAGATCTTACATGTATTCTCAGGATAAAGTTGGCTTCTTATTAGCGAGATGGACAGGCTGGTTAACATCCCCCTACCTCAGCACAGCCTCACTGTGCAGTCCAGCCGTGATGCGGATGAGCTGCTGGCAGAAGCCGTAGCTCATGAAGAGCACAGAGTTCTCTGCGATATTGGCCATCAGCGCCGGCGTGGTGCCCTGGTAGAGACCACGCATGCCCACTTGTTTGTAGGTGGACGTTATGCAGTGGATGAAACCCCGGTACATCGTAGGAAAGGTCTGCATCTTGACCTTTGCGGTGTCTAGAGGCTGCCCACTGAAGACACATGCTGCTCCACCTTAGAGGAAGACAGTGAGAAAACTGTCAACAACAGAAGTCGTCCAACAAGAACAGAGAATGGCTGCGTAGAAGCTACAGGAAAGTCAAAAGTTTGTGCACAGCATGCTGTGAAGAGAGACAGGGCTCGACAAGGGTACACTCCACTGAGCATTTAAAGAGTCAATGGAAACAGAGAGAAACGAGCCGGAAAAACACAGGAGTCATCAGAATCTCCTGCAACGTCAGACAGAGCAAGTGAGTGGTTTGGTGAAGCAGTTGAAAAGCAGCGTGATTATTCCAGAGATTGAATATTGTTTGTTTGCTGATACTGTGACACACAGCACTGTAGTTACCTATGGCTCCCGCAGAGAGGTCAATGACGGCCTGGACCACCGGGTGTGGAGCCATGACGTCCAAGCAGTTGTAAGAAGAGATGTCTCTTTCCCTCGGCTACCTGGTAAAGATCACATGGATGAAACTTTACTTCCAAACTCCGCTCACAACAAACACTGCAACATCTTATTTGAGCATATACTAGCTAGAAACACAAACTGAACATAATCAGCCATTTCTTTCTTTAAACAATCTCTGAGGCAGCGGTGTGTGTTTCACCAAGGCCCATAACAGACAACAACAGCAGTTGGGTTTTAAAGTTCACTACAATAAAACCACCCTCATTTGTGGCAACGGTAATTATTTACAGCAAGCTAAGAATAGGCGTGGGAATAGAATACCTATCATGTGCATGACTTCACCACAAACAAATGAGAAGTTTGCATTTACTGAAACTGACTGTGGAGTTTTTTTTTTAATTAAGAAGAAACTCATAATTTTCTTGCAATTTATTTGGTAATTTCAACTTTCTTCTAAAATAAAACAATCTTAAAAAAGATAGATCGGATTTTTTAAAATTTAAATTATATGGACCATTGTCAGTGTATAACCTGGAGTAGATGTCAGTCGGCACACCCACAGTTTGGAGAAGCGACAGGATTATCGTCACGAAATATAGCCAGCATACTGCGGTGGAAGGGCAGCAGCAGCGAGTGACTCTGGTGAATACAAACAAACTGTTTTAACACCCAGCAGCTCCTGTATTAAGAGATGTTATTCACTGTTCAACTGAGTCTGGCTTGAAGAGAAGAAAATGGCAGCAGCATTTCCCTGATGGAAATCACCGTCTTCCAGCAGGGTAAAGCAGTGAAAAATTTAAAATTAAAGCGTACACATTAACGGATATCTTTTAGGTAGGACTTTTTTAAGGCGGCTAAAAAACATTTGTTGCTGCCCCCTTTACAGCAGTACATTGCTTAGCTTCAGTGCCGGTACTTCTGCCTGCTTCTCCAAACTGGGGGCATGACTGACATCTACTGTGTGTATTACACCGGCTATGTTTCCATCCAAAAGTGATTCGAATCATTGGGAAATGCGCATTGAAAGAAATACGAATTCTGTGTGTTTCCATTAAATGTACGGACTTAAGTGAAAACTACGAACTTGCGCGAGTTTTCTGCAGAACTGGAAACAAAACAAGTCTTGCATTCTTCTTCTATTCTGCATTACCGCCTTCCTGACCCGGACTGTAGATACGTCAAACTTAATTCAAACAAAACTGTTTCCATCCCCTGTTTTACGAATTAAACATTTTTTCAAATCAACCAAAACCCGGCTAAAGCGAGCGTATTATAGTTTGTGTGAATCAGGGGATTTTAATTCCAATTTTGGCGTTTCCATCATAATTTTCCGATGCGATACTTCTAGACGCGCATCTACACAGGCTGATGGAAACATGGCTAGTGGCTATGGAGAATAACCTCATGCAACCAGTTCAAGAGATGCAAACTATCCCTTTAAGCTTGACTATAGATTTTGGGGACACGCAGGGGACATTCACCCTCAATATTTAAAGCTTTAACTAATGGAGGACTTTGATTTTGACAAATGTGAGGAAATCTGCAACATAAATAGATGCAGAAATCACCAGAATGGAGAACATTAAGTGTTGGATGCTCAGATTGTTTGGGTGGAGGACACACCATCCCCCCACAAAAAGTCAACCTAAAATGAACCTACGCCCTTGGCTGAACTGTGTCCTCTGAGCTATTTGAGGTGTTAAATATGACACAATGCTCTCAGGGTTTAAACCTGGGGCTCTTTAAGTTGGTAATGTATGAACACTTATGTTAATTTAAAGCGTCTTTTGGTCTATAAACTCAAATATCAGTGGCTGTATTTCCACTTTGAGAGACAGTAGACACTATCACATCGTGCAGCTACCCTAGAGGCGCGTCACACAAGGTGACCACCAGTGGGTGACAAAATGCAACTAACTCTGTGCAGGATTTAAACATCTTTAAAACACCAAAGCGGTTATAAAGGACACGTGCAGCCTGTCGCAGAGCAAAAACCAGAGCAACATGTCGAGCAACGTTTCCCTTTGAGAGGCAATGCTAACACGCGTTGCTAACACGTTTAGCATCAAACGCCGGGTGAAAGTTCCAGCAGGATCAGGGTTAAATGTTTCCTACATGGCGGCTGTTAACTTTGTGACGGCGAGAGTGAAAAGCTGCACAGATAACAAACAGGTTGTTGGTGAATAGTGTCAGGACACAAACCTTACAGCAGAGCGACGCGTTGGGCTCAGCGCATCAGAGAGGTTACAGTCACAGTCTGTGTGTAACATGCGAGAAACGCTGGCCGAGAGAGCTGCTGTCCGACACTAGCATCGTCCACGGGTGACAGTGGCAGCATTACTACCCACGAACTCAATCACTCAAGCTTTTCTTGTTATCTCATCTCTGCAGCTCCGCAGTCACTCAGCGCTCAGTGACAATAAGCTCGTCCATCACTGATAATGGAGAAGCATCACGATGCCCGGATGAGGAGGTCACACTCTGCTCCAAAGTTCAGCTACCAAATCTGATTTAATCTATTCACCCTGCTGCGACTGATAACTTTTATAATGTGGACCCAGTATTAATAACAATAACAATAATAATACTGTCAGTGAGCACAAATAAAAATCTCGAATTCATAAGTTTGCACATGAAACTACACACTTACAAAAATGTGCACATTGATAGAAATAATTTGGAAACCGTCAATATCTTTTTTTTTATCCCCGTTTTATATTAATTAGTAAAATAATATTATAGTGTGTGATTCGTTAAATGCAACGTTACAGGATGTTCAGAGAAATATCGTCACTGAGTGATGATCCTCATTTACGATCTTTGATCTGGAGCGTAAACGTAAACGCTTCCGGCTCACGTTCTCGTTTGCTTTTCAAAATAAACTCCTCACACGGTGTTACACTGCCCCCTGCCGGTTGGGTTTGTTTCCAACCTCCATTAGTTCCTCTCACGCAACGCATGTTGGGTTTTGTGAATTTTAATGTTGCCTGCTACAACAATCTTTATCAGTCCAGTCTGTGGTACATACATAACTACAAGCAGGTGGTGACATTTTTTCACCCTAGCTGCACAAAAAAAGGAAAATATAGTTGTGAAATTAAACTTCTTTTGCCATTTTTCGTTGTTTTTGTCCAGAAATAGAGTCAAGATGTTGTCAAATGTCAAAAATAATCATTCCATTGAATTCCTTGGGTCAGAGTTGTATGGATCAGTGTGTTTTTTTGTCTCTGGATGTTGTTTACTTCAAAAGTTACACCACTTTCTGTATCTTGTTTTTCTTATTCCGGTTGGGGATAGGTGCAATAAAGGGTTAAAAATGAAGCCTTTGGGACATTATTTCAGCTTGGTACCTGGCAAAATCTGAAAATAGACACTTAAAGGATTAAAAAAAAAGAACAGGTGGTGAAATTTTTTCACCCTAGCTGCACAAAAAAAGGAAAATATAGTTGTGAAATTAAACTCTTCTTTGCCATTTTTTGTTGTTTTTGTCCAGAAATAGAGTCAAAATGTTGTCAAATGTCAAAAATAATCATTCCATTGAATTCCTTGGGTCAGAGTTGTATGGAAAAGTGTGTTTTTTTTGTCTCCGTATGTTGTTTACTTCAAAAGTTACACCACTTTCTGTATCTTGTTTTTCTTATTCCGGTTGGGGATAGGTGCAATAAAGGGTTAAAAATGAAGCCTTTGGGACATTATTCCAGCTTGGTACCTGGCAAAATCTGAAAATAGACACTTAAAGGATTAAAAAAGAACAGGTGGTGAATTTTTTTCACCCTAGCTGCACAAAAAAGGAAAATATAGTTGTGAAATTAAACTTTTTTTTTTTTTGCCATTTTTCATTGTTTTTGTCCAGAAATGGAGTCAAGATGTTGTCAAATGTCAAAAATAATCATTCCATTGAATTCCTTGGGTCAGAGTTGTATGGATCAGTGTGTTTTTTTGTCTCTGGATGTTGTTTACTTCAAAAGTTACACCACTTTCTGTATCTTGTTTTTCTTATTCCGGTTGGGGATAGGTGCAATAAAGGGTTAAAAATGAAGCCTTTGGGACATTATTCCAGCTTGGTACCTGGCAAAATCTGAAAATAGACACTTAAAGGATTAAAAAAAAGAACAGGTGGTGAAATTTTTTCACCCTAGCTGCACAAAAAAAGGAAAATATAGTTGTGAAATTAAACTCTTCTTTGCCATTTTTTGTTATTTTTGTCCAGAAATAGAGTCAAAATGTTGTCAAATGTCAAAAATAATCATTCCATTGAATTCCTTGGGTCAGAGTTGTATGGAAAAGTGTGTTTTTTTTGTCTCTGGATGTTGTTTACTTCAAAAGTTACACCACTTTCTGTATCTTGTTTTTCTTATTCCGGTTGGGGATAGGTGCAATAAAGGGTTAAAAATGAAGCCTTTGGGACTTTATTCCAGCTTGGTACCTGGCAAAATCTGAAAATAGACACTTAAAGGATTAAAAAAAGTACAGGTGGTGAATTTTTTTCACCCTAGCTGCACAAAAAAGGAAAATATAGTTGTGAAATTAAACTTTTTTTTTTTTTTTTTTTTTTTTGCCATTTTTCATTGTTTTTGTCCAGAAATGGAGTCAAGATGTTGTCAAATGTCAAAAATAATCATTCCATTGAATTCCTTGGGTCAGAGTTGTATGGAAAAGTGTGTTTTTTTTGTCTCCGTATGTTGTTTACTTCAAAAGTTACACCACTTTCTGTATCTTGTTTTTCTTATTCCGGTTGGGGATAGGTGCAATAAAGGGTTAAAAATGAAGCCTTTGGGACATTATTCCAGCTTGGTACCTGGCAAAATCTGAAAATAGACACTTAAAGGATTAAAAAAGAACAGGTGGTGAATTTTTTTCACCCTAGCTGCACAAAAAAGGAAAATATATTTGTGAAATTAAACTCTTCTTTGCCATTTTTCGTTGTTTTTGTCCAGAAATAGAGTCAAGATGTTGTCAAATGTCAAAAATAATCATTCCATTGAATTCCTTGGGTCAGAGTTGTATGGAAAAGTGTGTTTTCTTGTCTCTGTATGTTGTTTACTTCAAAAGTTACACCACTTTCTGTATCTTGTTTTTCTTATTCCGGTTGGGGACAGGTGCAATAAAGGGTTAAAAATGAAGCCTTTGGGACTTTATTCCAGTTTGGTACCTGGCAAAATCTGAAAATAGACACTTAAAGGATTAAAAAAAAGTACAGGTGGTGAATTTTTTTCACCCTAGCTGCACAAAAAAGGAAAATATAGTTGTGAAATTAAACGCTTCTTTGCCATTTTTTGTTGTTTTTGTCCAGAAATACAGTCAAGATGTTGTCAAATGTCAAAAATAATCATTCCATTGAATTCCTTGGGTCAGAGTTGTATGGAAAAGTGTGTTTTTTGTCTCTGTATGTTGTTCACTTCAAAAGTTACACCACTTTCTGTATCTTGTTTTTCTTATTCCGATTGGGGATAGGTGCAATAAAGGGTTAAAAATGAAGCCTTTGGGAAGTGGTGAAATTTTTTCACCCTAGGTGCACAAAAAAGGAAAATATATTTGTGAAATTAAACTTCTTTTGCCATTTTTCATTGTTTTTATCCAGAAATATTTTGTTCTATTTTATCTATGTTCGAAACAAAGATTAATAGTAATAATCATTAATGTGTTGTAGATTCACACAAAGGTGAAAAGTTTAACACAGTTTCTCTTATTAAAAGACACATTTGGCGCATCATGTGTCTCTGTCCTTCCTGAAGTCAGACCTCAAAACAAAAGCCTAATTTTGGTTAATTCAGTTCCTTCAGATCAGTCTGTTCCAACTCATACGTGCTGACTAAAGGTCACTGTGCAGATGTGATGCAGTTTTTCTTTCACAAAAAGACCGAAAGGTCACAAATCCATGTTTAATACTTAGAAAAAAAACTGTACATGTGAATACAGGTGTTATAGTTTTTGCAGTTTTTTAACTAGAAGACTTATTTTCTGCTCACAGTACGTTCCACTCATTGCTTTATAGCTTTGCCTTTTTATTCTCAGCAAAAAAAGAAATGAGTGATTGTTTTCATATAGTTAAATTCTTCATTTTTCTCAAATGAATCACGGTTCTCATGGAAAACATTTATTAACAGCTCAGTGCTTTAAAGGTGGACACAATGCCCTCTGCACTTTCTGCAGTGTTACGTGTAAGGTACAGACTTTCTGTGTGTGTGTCATGTTTTCCAAGCCAATAGATAAAAACTATACATTTGGTTTAACTGTGTGTATTTGCTGATAATCCAATATGGATGCTATCAGCCTACTATCAGAGGTTAACAAAGATGGGGTCGAAAATCATGAGCCACATTACTCAAAAGTGTTGGCGATAAGCTTCACTGCATTTGACATTTTGACTTGTCATAATAGGAAAATGATTCTTTGTCTTTTCTATCTGTGTTTTAACATGTCGACAGTTTAATGATGCTCTGAATTTCAGAGAAAGGGTTGTCGAACGCAGAATTAAAAAACAAAACAGCTGAACGTGTGCAATGTGAATGATGTGGCGGACAAAGGTCAAGACAGCCGATCAATTCAAGCTCCTTTTCTCAGCTGGTTGCTTAACTCCCACAACATTGACATGAACAACTCTCAGAGTCCTGATGGAAACTCTAATGCAACCGAAATATATTTGCCTTGTTAACTGTGCAGTATGAGTCAGTGTAAGAGGGTTTAAAAAGTTGCACTTTGACGACTTTTATGGCTTTTCACACCTTATTTAATTTGCTCTATTAATTCCCACAAGACACCTAAAATGTTTGAATGTAATTTCCTTTATCTGGCTCAGTATCAGTATTAAATAAGTTGGAAGAAAATTAAACTGAGTCTTTTGTTTCTGTGCTTGTAGCAAAAGTCACAAGAAGTGTTGAGCTTTACAAAACCAGCACTCATTCCCTCACATTTTAACACATTATATATGTTTTGAATACGACTAACTGCAATGACTTGATGAGTGATGGTGAGTTTACCTCCTCGTGTAGTGTTTTCTTACAGATTGGTGATTTAACGGAAAAATATGTTGGTCAAACAACCAAATAACCACAAAGTCACATTGTTGTTTTTCACCTCTAAACTTAAATGCTGCCAAAATACCATCTGTTTAAACAGAGTAGCCTGGGATTAAATACAAGTTCCCTCTGTTCACAGGCTTATCCTTATAAACTCCAGCGATGGCTTACAGCAGTCTAGACCGGTGATGCTCAACTTAGAGCGCGCGGGCCAAATGTGGCCTGTGATTGGGTGCCAGGTGGCCCGTCAAGGACCCCTCAATTGATACACATTAGGTCCCAGAGCTCAGTTTGATAAGATTTCACTTTAGGTATCTCCATCTGGAAGAATTTGGTTTGTTAAATATGATCAAGACCCGAATTCTATAGTTGTGTACCACAGTTGAGGAGATAACTGTAGATAAAGTTAAACTTACGATCAGAGCAGTCACTTTGTGGCTCTTGCTCCAGTTGAACTTTTTAAATTAATTTATATATTTCCAGGGACCCTCTGAAACTCCCCCAAACTCCAGGTTGAGAACCACTGTTTCCAGTTCACAATGAAAATGAACTGATTCCCGATGAGATTTTTTCTTACCTCCAAGGTGCCAGAGTGTTTAACACAGCATCATAAAAGAGCTTGTTAACCGACTGAAGGTACGACACCCCGACAGAGGGCCGGTCTAAGCCCCGACTGTCCCCAAATCCTCAGAGCGCTGCTGCACACAAACACCTGACCGCTGTGTCGCTGCTGCAACTGTATTTCCCTCTTGGCAAAGATGAGTAAGACCAGCAAATGCCGAAAAGCTGAAACCTGTCATTTAGCCAAAGTGGCCCCTGAGCAAAGCAGGCTGAGTATCCCTGGTCAAGACTCGCCTGACGACATATTTCAACACGTCATCAGTGTAGACTTCTGCGTTCAACTGTCAAAAAAAAAGGACACAGTTTTCCATTTTCATATCACTTTGCCTTTTATCAAAAAAACCAAAACAAACATTGACGTTGTCTACATCACAGACAAGAATCATCAATATTCTGTTTTAAACAATTTTGCCATGAACAGAATGAACCCCATGCCCATCCCTCCCCTGGAGCAAACTCCTCTATACACAGTATACTTTACATACCTATAGTTCCTGTTCAGTCTTTTTGCATTTTACATCATTATCAAAGTAGTATCAATAGCTTTAAAATACATACAATGCTCTTTCCATTGTAATTATAATCGCTTTCCTGATTGTACATACAGTATCATTTCCCACAGTTAGAGTCTGATGAGCAACTTATGCGCCTCGTATTCATGTTCTCAAGAGACGACACGAGTCTCTGCGTTTCATTTAACCCAAACACTTGGCAGAATTCTGATGACTGGCAGATGAGAAGCGTTTCCGTATGACAGCCGTATGTCATGAGAATGGAAACACTGCAGAGCGCTTCACGCTGTTTAAGAAGTTTTGAATGCACAATACATTAAATGATATTTACCCAAATCCATGCGTTCCTTCTATTTGACGTCAGTAATATCCTGAACCCTTCTCAGACTCTCCAAGGGGCTTTACTACCAACTGTTACGTCTGCCCGAACTTGAGATTATGAGGTACAGTCAGAGAATCTCGGTAATCCCCAATTAGAAGAGTTACACTGAAGGAATAACAAAGAGATTATAAAAGATCACTTCAACAAAAGAGTAACACAAGTTATAAAAGTGGAGCTAGTCCATGTAGTTGTATGGATTTGTTATCCAAGAGTTTGGCAATAAAGTTCTCAGTATTGAGCACAAACTGTTGGCAGTAGTGGGCTGTGCTCAATCAGTAGACATTTTTCACTTCATAGGATTAAAAACAGTGACAGACAAGTGCCTGACAAATTTGTAAAAACCCAAATTAACCTTTGTGTTAGTGTGGTGTCACAGGTCTCAAGTGCTCAGAGATCACCGTAAAACTTTGGCACGAGGAACGCGTCACTTGCGAAGGAAATGTGGGCCAGTTGTTGCGCACATCTCCAACTGAATACTAAAGAAATGCGTGGAAGACTTCCAGAGGCTGGTTTGAATTTCTGTCTTTGCACTGAGATGAACTTAAACGTAAGTGATTAAAGACCAGACACCACAGCCAGGCACTTGAGTGTCCTCTCAGATGTGGGTTGAGGGCTGGGTCGGAGTAAATATCTAAACCTTTTCACCTCCAGGATGAAAACATTCAGATTTGTTTTTTATGTGTATCAGCGTGTACGTGCAGTTAAAGGGACAGTTTAGATATTTTGAAGCAGGGTCGTACGGGGTACTTTTCAACAGACAGTATAAAATACAGCAGATGTCAGTCAGCATGACCCCAGTTTGGAGAAGCAGGCTTGAGTCTGACATGGAAGCTAAGCAATGTACTGCTGTGGACAAAATATATTGTAGCCACCTAAAAAAAAGGTCAACCTGAAAAAAAAATCAATGTCAGTGTAAGTGGGTGTATATTTAGAATATTTTCCCTGCTTTACCTTGTTGCCAGAGAGTGATTTGCAATTGGTTTAGATAGGGGTAGGGGTGGAAAATGAAGCTGTGATATCGCTCTCTTCAAAGCCACAGTTTGTTTATTTGTGTTATGGTGTGACTTCGGCATTTAAAAGGGTTAGTTTGGATTAATGACAGTCACACAATAAGACAGACTGACTAACTGATTGAGGCATCTGGACACAAACAGCTCCCGTGTTCAGCGGTTTTTAAACTGTTTTTCTCAGTGGAGTCTGGTTGCTTTGACAAGAGCATAGACGGGGAATTGAAGATGTTAACGGCTTTCCCGTCATTATGAGCTTGCATTACACACTTAAACCGATATTGCTTTTTTGGGTGGGGCTTCCTTCAGGTGGCTAAAATACATTTTGTTGCTGACTCCCACCCACAGCGGTACATGGCTTAGCTTCTGTGTCCGACTCCAGCCTGCTTCTCCAAACTGGGGGCTTGTCGAATGACATCTACTGTATTTAACACACTGACTACGGATAAGTACCCCGTACAGCCCCACTTCAAAAAAATCCGAACGATCCCTTTAAGCATTTAATATCTGCCACAGGGTCAAAATTAATTTGGTAAATGAAATAAAAACTCAATCTAAGTGTGGGAAAAGCTACTAGTGTCAAAAATACATCAAGAAAGCCTTCTTCGTTTGTACCCTGTATACACACAGCCAGAGCCCTGGATCGAAAGAGTTTGGTCACTGCAATTAGTGTTTGAAACTGCAACGCCAGACCCAGAAGACAATGTTTTGTATACCTACACACCCTGATTGAATGTACAGTATCACTAATGTCACAACATGGCCAAACGCTCCGTCAGCGGCTCTGGATACAGTACGCAACCTGTCATAAACTATAAGTCACACTACCTTAAGAAAAACACTGCTTAAAAAAAGTTTGACTCCATTTAAATTTTAACGACTTATTTTTTGGCCCAGTGGCTGTCCAAGTGAATCAGCTCTACCACTGATTATGTGTGTCTACTCTTTGCAAATTATCTTCATGGCAGACATTTGAATTGTTGTCAGACTCTTTTTTGGCAATTGGTTTGACAGCAGCAGAATGTCATGAATGGAATAAATGAGAAAGTAAATGAGCGTGTGCAGGAACGGCACCGTCTCACGGTTTTCGACCAAGTCCTGCGTTTGAGTGTAGAGAGGAAAAGAGAGAGAAGTAGTACTATTCACACCTTCTGGGAACCGAATCCACGTCCAGATAATCCACATCCAAATAATAAGAGCAACACACAAGCATGTTAACACTGTTTTGAGCCCAGATAAGTGGTCACACACGCCACTACTGGCTGCTCTGTGGAGGTGAATCAACTCCTTTCATGATTGTTTTGGGGTTTAAAATATACTGTGAGTAAATCATGATAATGCACATATTTCATTTTCCTTCAAATACTGAGTACGAGCCTGCTTTATCAGTGGACAACTTATTTTATATACAAGACACTGTCAACTGTGTTCATCTTCTTGGTGTAAAAACAGGGTAAGTTTAAAAATCGGATTTGACAATACAGTTTATACAATGTAGAATTATCATGTACAAGATGCGATTCTTAATTTGTTTTTTTCTGCAAGCTATTAGCAGCAGTGTCCGCTAATAATCTTCAGATGGAGGACGTCCCATCTGCAACAGGCCGTCAGTTTTGCACTGAACAAGAGGCAGGGTGGTAGCGGACAAATGAAAAAGAGGGAGGGCCTGAAGTGGATGCGTCCCAGGGTGTGAAACTACGAGAGAAAGAAATGGTCTTTTCTTTTCTTTTTTGGCCAAACCTCAGCTTGACGAAGCCAAACAAAAGAGCGAGGGAGTGCTTACATTGTGGCTGAAGTGTTAGGCACTGCAAAAAAACACATAAAATGAGATTTTTTTTTTTCATGTTTCTGATAAAACACAGTAAGGCAATTTGATTATGGCTGACTGATAGCGATATAAGTGTCCGGTCTGTCGTCTGTAAAGTTCGGCATATTCACAATTTAGACTCAGGAGAGAAACAACACTGTTTTATGTCCATTTTCACAACCCATTTTAAGATTACCTGTGTAAAAACAGCTACAATCAAAAATGAGGCACTTTATAAAAGAGTATATAGATATCTAGGCTATATAGTATTAATCATTATATGTATACTGTATATTTTATATACCATTGTAATGTGTCACTTTATATTAGAATTGTGTTAACTGTTATGCAAATGAAGAAAACAGACTACAGTATGTACTATAGTTTCTGTCATTCTACTTGTATACTGTAGTATATACTATAGTATAATATACAGTTATCATAGAAAAGCACAGTTGCCAAAAAAAGTATTTGCACTTTGACTTTTTCACTTTTTTGTGCTACAGAGGCTCAAAACGCATAAACGTGAGGTCTTATTTGGCAATAATCGACTAAAAGTGCTAAATAATTTTATACTGTTGTTTGTACAGTTTTCATAAATATTATTATTTGTAGTCTCGTCTCATTTGTATCCTATAAACGTACTAACAAACATGTATGGCTTCCATTGTGAGCTGTAGCTGGATACAACTCATAGCACATGAAGCCAAAAAGACTCCATTTCCGTAATGTGAAATTACTTGGATGTGCCGCAGCGTGGGGCCCATGGAGCAAGCTGAGCGGCTAACTTCCGGTTTAGCCCTCCACTATCCGCAATCAGGATAAAAATGATTTAATTGTGCGCATCCTCTAGACTTTTAAAATGTTATCAGATGAAATGGATCCCAATAGTGCAACGAGTCATTTCGCTGAGGTTGTGACACTTAAGAAAATGTACCCACTGATTAACAAACATCTCTTTCACACTGGGTGCGGCTACATGATGGCTTCTCATTCAGAATGAAATAAATCTGAATGAAATCATCCAGAATTAAAGTTTTTCCAGGTAGTTTAGAAGGGAAATATTCATTCCCAATGAGGGTTCACACGGGAGATCAGTTTAATTGCCTTTATTCGGGTCTGCGCAAGGTTTGGGGCAGGGAAGGTTTCTGATTGGATAGGGGGCGGGGCGGATGTTACGTGTTTACGTAGTCCTCGCTCCGGATAACAAGATGCTTGACGACACCGTTCTTAGTGCCTTTTTCTGGCTTGTTTTGCTTATATTCTTGAAGCAGCAGTACGACAACAACCTTGTTCTGCTAATGCTTCGTCTGTTCAGGAGGAGAAGGGAGGTAGAAGGTCGTGCTTTGGCGAATGGAAACCGGTGAGCGCAACGAGTCCGACTGCTCTATCTCAGCCTGTTGCTATGTGCGCTATATAACGAGCTATGAAACGAGCATGCGCAGAAAGACCGAAATGAACTTAAAGAGGAATGAGGGTTTACATGCACACAAAATTCTTTCACTCGGAATGACAAACGGAATAAACCACCCCCTTTAATCGAATTTAATTTTCAATCGGAATGACCGTTCATTCTGAATGAAAGTGGAATTAAACTGTCCATGAAAACGTACTGACTGTAAGTCGATGGGAAAAAGTGTTTTTGGGTGCCATGGCATCATGCGTCGGACCCAGACGCTGTAATTCCATGTTTGGCCACTATATAGAATTGGCTTCAATTGGTCTCGGGGCGTGTGGTAGAAAGAGTCAGAAAAGAGGGAGAGTTATGTGGTATTTTTTTGTTTGTTTTTTTCTTTTTAGCAGGCGAGCATCCTTGAATTTTTTTCCCATCCCATTGATTTCAAAACCATTCAGCTTCCCTCACTAACAAGTCTGTCATCAGGCCCTCTCCACACATCTCACTGAGGACATTTACATACATACAATCTAATTATTGTCTCTACTGCGTGTTTGAAGCCAATTTGATTAAGCTGTTTACATGCACAGCAGAAGAATGTTATGTTAATTTGGCCATTTTTATGCAATGCTGCGTACCGTGATTATCGAATAAATGCATTGTTGTTTATCTATGCACCTGCCTTTCTGCAGGATCTCTGTGACATCCATCACTCCCTTAAAGTGCCGTCACGTTGCGACTTTTCCTGCAGCGTTTTAGCTGCAGCACAAATAAAGCACATGTGAGTCAAATGTTTATTTTTTCTTTGTTAGCTGCAGTTACTGAAGGTTGAAGTGTTGCATATGTAAATATGCTCACTTGTATTTTGGGATAAAAGGTAATTACAGTTTTCTCATTGTCACGATGCACCACAATAAAGAAATGATTTTAAATACACACTAGGTGTTTGCATACTGGGCAGACAAGTGATCACTTAACTTTCCATTCAAAGCACTGAGATGCATTGAGTGGACTTTCATACTGGCACCATTTGATTATCAGTCACAGGACATGACAGGACATGTTTGGTTTGTGCGTAATCAAAGCCGGGGCTGTATAAACATGTATACTGTGTGAGTACACAGCTAAAGCTTTGGGGATAACGCTCAACTCTGTGTGGAAAAACACAGAGTTACAGTTTGACAGTTTGGAGAGCGCAAAAAGAAAGCGATTGTTCTCGTCGCTCGAATACAACTTAAAGATCAACTCTGAGCACGAGTGCAACAATGTGATGTTGACTGCAGTGTGAAAATGGAATCATATCCATTTAATACACTTTTGCACTCCTGTGAATTTCATAAACGTTGCATAAGATGTGTGGGATTTTCACACAGCCATTTTCCTCTTGTGTGAAAAACTGACAGAAAATATAACGATGAGATCTAAATTTCATTTGTGTAACTCAGTGAACTGTACTTCATTATACCTCAGAGATTAAGCACATTTTGAAGTCCGTCCGTAGCACAAGAAAAGCGGTCAGGAAGTATAAACACTTTGTTGGGCAACTGTATATTATAAATTAAATATGTTTACAGTGACAGCGTGTATGAGTGTATGAAACCTGCCAAACTGTATTTCCCTCTTATTTTGAGTCAGAAATGACACATGACGATCATTTAACTTACAGATAAAAGGTGATACATAGAAACATAAACTTTGAGGACTTAAGTTTGACCCAATAATGAGCTCTGAGCCTTGATTGGCTGATACATCAATCACAATGTGTTTTAAATTAAGATGCACAGATGGACTTTTTTTGTCATAATGGCCACCTGAGAACTCACACACCATCACATGTCACATTTTCCTGAAGTTAAATGATGATCAAATGTCATTTTCATTCAAAACAAGACAAACCTTTTCTTTTCTTTACCCTGTGAGTGTGTGTGTGTGTGTGTGAGAGAGAGAGTGTGTGTGTGTGTGTGTTTGGCACACATTTGGTTGACATAAAACAGCCGACGGGATGGGGATGAGTTTTCCAGGGTTTTCAGTGTTCAGACTCCAGTGTACAGTTCTGTTGTGGCAACAGGTCGTCCCCTCACAGACTGACTGTGGAGCTGTCACACCGGCGTCACGCTCACATCCAAGATGGAGATCAACAATCTGGAAGAAAAGAATCAAAAGCAGGGAGGAATTAAAGCCACACATTTTCAGAAACAAAAGGGTTTTCCACTGGTTACATTCATTTGTGTTTTATCCTTTATCATGCTTTACATAATGATTCACAGTAAATTACAGGAGCTGAGGCAGTTTAGACCAGATTATACATTCTCCGAAGCATATTGCTTTTGAGCTCCTGCTGGCTGCTTGGGTAAATATCACATGACGCGTGATATCTTTCAAAAGGGATTTTCTGATTGGAGTCTCACGCACACTGTTGCAGATGTCAATATTATGTGTCTTTGCATCAGACTTATCTACTCAGGTATTTTCAACTGTTTCTTCTTTTTAATGAGCCACCTAAACAAACAAGTCCTCTGGTTTCTGATCATGTCAGCAGAAAAAAAAAGTCAGAGGCAGCAAACAAACATCTGGGTTATGATTATCAGCTTGGAATCAAGTGATTCTTCCTCTCTCTCTCTCGAGGTCTACAGTTGCCATATAAAATAACTTTATTAAAGTATAGTTTGCACATCAAGAGAAGCTCAGACACAAGTGCTTGTAAATCTACCTGTGGTTCGATCTTACCATCCACTTTCACAGTCAAATGACTGTCTGCAATCTCAGCATTTCACTGCATTTGTTTTCTTTGTTTTTGAGTGCAGTCCATATTTAGTCTGGAGAAATATATTGATGGAATATTTTCACTAATGTAACTCTGGCCTTGTCATTTCCATTACCATATATCCAGTAAACCATCGCAGTAAACAAAGTGATGGAGAGAGGGCTGTGCAAATGGCATTTTGCCACATTTAAAAAAAATAATCTCATGATATTTTAGCTCGCTAATGTCTGTTATAGCACTGACATTAAATATACACAAACTACACAAAACAAAATGCTGTTTTTCTAATTATTTGAACATTTAAAAGAAATATGCATCATGGATTTTGTTTGCCACAGAGCTTGTTTTTTTTTGCAATACTCTAAATTCCAAAAATCTTTTTGACAAGGTAACCAGGGCAATTCTCACTTCCGTGTCGGCCTACAAAAATATGTCATTTATAAACATACTCTTGATTTCACAAAAATTGACCTTGATTTTCTAATTCGTTCCCTCTAGTAACTGTCCTTCCGCCATGTGCTGCCCTGTCACATGACTGTTGCTGAATGTACACTTTGTACAGTGTGATGGAAATGACAGTAGGACCAAAGGACAGGTGTTGTTTTTTATGAAAAATACATAAAATATGATACATTTACATTTTTCAAAATTAAGCAGGGTTGAACGTCAACAATCTGGCGACAAAAGAAAAAAAACACACTTTTTATATAATATAAGTAATGGCTGCTCCATCATTTAACTCTTGTGTGCTCCTTTTGGTATCAGGTAGGTGTGACAAAAATAAAAATTTAAGAAATTTATACATTTCTTATTTCTGTCAAGGACACAAAAATCACGACAGTTTAAGAATCACCTGAGTAGCGCTATACACTGTTTTAAAGGATGCAAAGATTCAGGCAGTCTGGTTCATATTTGGACTGTATGAAGCTCATCAGTGTTGGAACATGGCTAGGTTGCAGTGTTGCTCACTAATAACTTCTCATATTGCTGTAAGTGGATCAAATAAAGATAATTAACTATTCACAAACACCAGAGAGCCTGGAGGATTTAAGTTACATCATTGAATCAGAGTTTGCATCTTGCCCAGACAATAAACTGCGTCAGTAGAGCCCAGAGCCGCGTTCACATGAACACTTCCCTCGTAATGCAGATGTGACAATACAGCAATTAAAACACGGGGCACAAACAAACATCTTAATCTAAATCTGGTATTTTAATAAACATTTTTATTTGGGCGTCTAATTAAAATGTAATTAAAACAGGTGGAGTGATGTGATATTAGCAAAATGATTTGAGTGTTGGGAAGCCTGTTTATTTGGGGGGTTTTATATGCTGCAGCACAGCAGCCATCCTCCACATGTACAGCCTTCTTATACTGAATTCCATTATTAGAATATGGCTGCAGTTAATGAAAACGCACGGTTTGAAGCTTATGGAAGGGGAGGCACATCCAATCATTAATCGCAGTGTGAAAAATTACATGAAAGAGTCATTTACAGAATATTAACAGGGCCTTCTTTTCCTTGCTATGCATGTTAAATGCATAAATAAACTATCCACAATTTAAATAATTAGGCAATTATTATGATTATACATGTACACGTAGAGACTGAATAGCATTAGATGAATCAATCATGCAAATGTCGTAGCTGCTCCGAATAAATAAGCTGCACACGTTGTTTGTTCCATTTAGTCCTCTGATTAGTATTTATATTTACCTGTATAGTTACAGTACATGCTGACATACTGCCTCTTGCAGGTTTTATTTCTTGACATGTAAAAGCCAGGCCCCTGGACCAGAGCCTCCATTTTTAAAAGTCCTTGTCAGAAAGTCGATCAAATGACTACAAAGAGACACAAAATGACTACAAGGAGACACAAAATGACTACAAGGAGACACAAAAGAGGCGCAAAGACGCTACAAAGAGACTCACAATGGCCACAAAGGGATGCAAAAAACTACAGTGTTACAAAATGTCGCATAACAACCACAAAGATACACAAAACGACTACAAGGAGACCCAAAATGACCACAAAGAGAATCAAAAAAGACTACAGACAAAATACAATCTTAAAATGACTCAAAAAGACTACAAAGAGACACAAAACAACTACAAATAGCAAAAAAACCCCATAGAGACATAAAACGACCACAAAGTGAGTCAAAAAGACACAAGACGACCACAAAGAGACACAAAAAGACACAAAACAACCCGAAAAAGACTCAAAAAGACACAAAAAAAAAACACAAAAACATTCAAAGGGACTACAAAGAGACATAAAATGACAACAAAGAGACACAAAACAACCACAAAAAAGACTCAAAAAGACACAAGACGACCACAAAAAGACTCAAAAAGACACAAAACAACCACAAAGAGATGCAAAAGAGGCGCAAAGAAACACATCTACAAAGAGACTCACAATGGCCAAAAAGGGGTGCAAAAAACTACAAAGTATTAGAAAATGTTGCATAACAACCACAAAGATACACAAAACGACTACAAAGAGACACAAAATGACCACAAAGAGACACACTGTCCACAAAGAGAGTCAAAATAACTACAGACAAAAAACAACCATAAAAAGACTCAAAAAGACTTCAAAGAGACATAAAACGACCACAAAGAGACATAAAACAAGCACAAAGTGAGTCGAAATGACTACAAAGACACACAAAACAACCACAAAAGACTCAAAAAGACAAAAAACAGCTACAAGGAGACACAAAACAACCACAAAAAGATTCAAAGGGACTACAAAGAGACACAAAAGTACCATAAAAGACTCAAATAAAACTACAAAAATATGCAAAACTACAAAAAGACGTGTGGGGGCCTTTTACATGTGTGTGTGCTCTGGGGCCCATTGTCTTATAATCCGTCCACGGTTAATACAATGAATCTCTTATGAACTTTCTCATTCATTTCTTTACATTAAGCATTTGTCATGTGTGCAGTGAGGGAAACCTCACAGGAGTCATGTGAAACCCTGCAGCCGATAACACACCCACACATAAACATAAACACCTGGCCCGCGTTCTCTCCCCTCTACCTCCATTTATGTGAAATGGCTCATTACCAGCAGACAAATCAATTGGCTTTGCTCTCTGAACACCCACTTGTGATAATAAGAGACTCTACAGGCAACCCACGGCCTGGAAACGCAGTGCTGCCCTCCAGCTTGAAGCAAAGGTACACATCAGGAAGGGATGAAAGGGGAAGGAGTGACTAAGACCCAGACATGAGTTTTGTCTGTGGATTATGCACATCACATAAAACGCTTACATCCAGCTAGACAAACATTACCAGGAATTATGTCGGGTTTTTTCCCCTTTCGCCTTTTTTCAAATATTTTTTTCACATCCAATTGTTTTTGAAAGTTATCGACAATTAAAGCGGCAAATACGAAACATTTCCAGTATCAATCGATCAGACGATTATATTATTCATTCTACTTTTAATTGTATTGATCTATAAAAAGCCAGAAAATAGTAAAAATGCCAATTAAAGTTGACAAAATCAAGCAGCTTGTTTTGTCGGAGCAACAGCCTATAACCCAGATATACTCAGCACACCATCACACATACTGTCACTATTATAGGACTCAGAAAAGCAGCAACTATTTGCAAATGAACATCTGGAACCACGTCGTTTTTGAGTGATTACTCAAACTGATTTACTGTCCATTGACTGATCCATTAATCAACTGATAATTTCAAGCAAAGGAGTAGATTTATATTGATCTTCAATACAAATACATTGAATATGCATATTGATTTATATTCAAATTACTATGATATTTAGTGCTAAGTTTGCAAAACTGAAACTTCTCTCTTGTGCCAAGTGTGCAGGAGAATCATGGTGGCCAATGGGAAAACATGAATGGCCTTATCTAGAGCCATTGTTTAGTTTGTTCATTCTAGGCTTCTGTAGAACAACATGGCGGACTCCGTGAAAGACGACTTGCTCCGTATAAAGATAGAAACTGCTTATTCAAAGGTAACAAAAACACAACCATTATTACAGATGTCCCTAAAACTTACACGCTTCTTTTTTGCTTAAAAACTGTTGGAGATCAATTTCCTCCCTGTTGACTAATTGCTGCAGCTCTACCAAAATGTGCTCTTTCCATACAAAATAAAGATGCAAACAACTTGTTTTAAGGTTATAAAGAGTCGAACATTGAAGAGTTAATCAACCTCATCGTACCGAACAAAGAGGAGGAATATAGTTTGAACTAGAATATAGTTTTGAAATATTTTCCATATGAATTTAATTATTGCATTAATAGCTAGGCTGATAAAACGTGCCCCGTCCATTGTTTGCTGTCGGCCAGAACTGACACCGATAACATGACGGTCTACAAGAAGAATGAAGGCGTCACTAAAGATACTTTAACCTTATATAAGAGGACACAAACTATAATATTATAAAAGGTGATATTTGAGAATGTTGTAGGATGTCTGAACATTTCCTGCACACAAAATCTCAGACGTCATGATCCAACTTTTGTTTGGTGGAATAGACATTTTAGGATGAGATGGGTTTGCTCCAAGCAGCACTTACCTTGACCATCCTTTCTACTGCTCTGGTGTGCTCTCAGTTCTTCTGACTTATAGAAATCAATACTGGCATAAGTGTTGAGGCCGGAGCCAGTGCTGCTGCCCATAGCGCTTCCTCCGATGTTGTAGGCGGCGGAGGTGCGCTCCACTCCGGCTTGAGGGCTCTCCTTAATGGCCAGGTCAAGGTCAATATAGTTAAGGCCTTGTTCAGCAGATGAGGTGGAGGCTTGTGGTGGAGGTGTGGCAGATAAACTAGCTGCCTGCCTGTTTTCCCACAGTGAGCAATCCAAACCATGCCGATGGCTCGCCGCCTGGCTGCCCTCCGGGAAGATGGAGGTAGAAGAGGATGTGTGGCGTGGTAGGGAGGGAGGTGAGTTAAATGTCTCTGAACGGTGGCTCGGCCGTCCCTGCGGGTCACCTCGGACCGACCTGCTGCTCCGCTCAGGAGACTGGAAGGACTTGACTGGGGAAAAGCCCAAGCCTGTCTCCTGCTCAATGGATAAGGGTTGACCAGAGTGGATGGCAGGTCTTGCTGAAATGCTGGGATCGGAACCTTTGCTGTCCATGAATGGAGTGGAGGCGTCTGTTGGCATTGCTGCCGACTTTACCTTTGTTCTGTACCCGGTGTTGCCCTCTGCTGCCAGAGGAGAGGACGTGCTGTGTTCATGTCGGGCCTTGGGGGCAACAGCTGGTGGGCCCTGTGGGGTGCTGAACGTGGATCTAACAGGAGTCAGGGGCATTGAGGACTTCCCTAAATCCATGCTGACGTATTCTGCAGAGGTGGACAATGGAGCAGAGAAGCTGCGGGGAAGGTTAGCGGGATTATCGTGGCAGAGAAGTGGTTGATTCACAGGCCGAAGGGTTCCGTGGATCACAGGCTGTCCGCGTTCGGACCCCAGACGTCTTCCTCCACCATACTTATTGTCCTCCTTGTACACAATACTGACATACTCACCGACGTTTTGAGAAACTGACGGCTGCAGATTCTCCTTCACCCTGGGCAGGGTGTTTGCCTTAGTGATGTCCGAAGACACGCTGAGGGGACGACCCCTCCTTTGTTGTTTCGGGCTCTTACTACTTGATCCACGCTTTTGATGATGACGCCCGTCCTTTGCGCATGTCCCCGCAAACTTATACTCTCCTCCAGTTCTTAGTAAACTTAACCCTCTCCCCGCCGATATGGACTTGTCTTCCAGGCTCTCGCTGCTGGCTGAGCTGGAGGAGAAGGAAGAGGAAGACATGGAGAGCTGACAGCCTCCTGCAGAGCCCGCTGCAATTTTGTTTCTCTTGCTGTATCCCACTCCCCCTCCCCTTCCTGCACTATCATGCCCACTGCTGTCCTTTTTTCCTTCCCCTTTGTTTAAGTCCTCCTCAAAGCGAGTGTAGAGAGTATGTTGATAAGCTCTTGGCAGAGAGAAGTAGGAATTGAACATTTTTGGTTGCAGTTGGTGCTGTTCTGGGTGGGACGGCGGTGTGCTGCAGGCAGAGCGGCTGCAGACAGGTGAGATGTTCATGTAGTCACTGGCAGCCCGGCTCTCCATGCTGGCCCTGCTATCCCACATGCCCAGCCCGTGCAGGTCTGTGGAGCTGCTGCTGTTGGGAGACATGACCATGTAGCCTTCTGTGCTGGGCTGGCGGATGTGCTGAGGGGGGGACACACTGTTGTTGGGGGTCATGGCCATATACTCGTCATCTGCCCCAGGTTTAGCACTGGTGTCAGACATACCTATCGAGAGAGAGAGTGAAACAGGAGGAGACGTCACTCCAGGCAACATTGACATATAGCCGCTATCCACAGCTGCTCCACCTTCCACTTCTCGCCTGCTTTTGTCAGCCCTCTTCCTATTTTTCCCGACTGCATCAAGCTGCCCGCCTCCAGCTGCCAGAGCCTCTGAGCCATGGTGCAAATCAGCTCTCTCTCTGTTAGCACTCTGCGACATGATGGCATATTCTTCATCATCTTCGTCGTCTTCATCTTTTCTATGCGGGGTCAGCCGTTCATGGGCTGCCAAAGGCAGGGAAGCCCTCTTACTCAGTAGTCTGCGTTCTGCCTCAGATTCCCGACTAGATGAACGCCGCAAAATCCGTCGGCCTTTTGAGCGATGATGGGAACCAAGGAGACCCTCTCGCTGTCCCATCACTATATAGCTAGAGGAGCCCTCTCCGTGCACGTGATGTCCAGACAGACTGGGTACAAGGAGAGAATGTTCCCCAGGACTGGAGCCATATTCATCTGAGGAGCCGTAGTCGCTCGGTGAACCTGAAACAGAGACTCTCTGAGAAACACGAGGGTAGGAGCAGATCGTCATGCCTCCCACTGCTGCCCCCACTAGGCCACACTCTGAGCCGTGACCAGAGCTGGAGGACAGACTCGGTGCAGGAGAGGGAGCAGGGTTAGGCGTGTAACGTGCAAGGCTGAGGGTAATCTTAGCAGGGGTTGGGGCCCTGGTGGGCTTGGGTCTCAGCGTTGGCGTAGTTGAGCAGGAACCATTAAGACTCGGGCTGGAGCTGGCCCACGTCCCTTTGGCGCTTGCTCCGCCCTCCTCCGACCTGGCTCCAATGCTGGCAGTCCGCGCCCTTGGGAATCCGTGGCGCGATGTAGGTGAAGTGCTAGTGCTGCTGCCTCCAGTTCCAGGTGTCTCCGTACGGGCTCGTCTGGAGAAGCCCACCTGACTCGGTGGCAGATTTGGATGATGCCGACGGCTCGGGACGCTGATGGGGTTTGAGGCGGTACCGCCTCCGCACGACGTCCCCACAGACTGAGATTTACTGCGCTGACGGAACTCCTCGCTCAGGGCCTTCATGGCCTCCAGCAGGGTCTCGTGCATGTTCTGAGCCACCACAGAGTCATCCACCTGCATCCAGAACTCTCCGGGGCCGGTGATCGCCGAGCGACCCACCTCAATGAAGAAAAAATTCTCTGAGTGGCCACACCTGCGAACATTCATCAGCTGCAACACCACAGCTGCCACATCAGAATTGAGTTTGACGAAGTTGACTGTCTTGTCAGTGAGGCACAGCCGGTAGATGCCCACCAAGTTCCTGGCGTGTCCAAGACCTTTAGGCCAGACCTTGACCTGCCATACTTCCTTGAAGGTTGGAATAGGAGACGGAGAGCTACACTCTCCACTACTGCCATAGTCTTCAGGAGTTTTACCTGGGAAAACAATAAAGAATAAATAAATGAACAATCAAATGAATATTAATCAAAGCAAAAATGACAAGCCAGTGTGGTGACACTAATAAGTAATATTTATGATAATTAAATTACTACATAAGAATCTTCACTGCATCTGCCAGGCAACGGTGCTGCAGCTAATTTTGTCACAATCACTTTTAAGCTACAGCTTTATAATTAATTAATTAATTAAGTCTTTGGAGGTATAGAATGCATCTACTGAAATGCTGTGTGCTCCATTGTGAAATAATGCATCCCAGCTCAGTTCATTGCCAGTCACATGACAAATCACAGCAATATAATTTTGCTTTTTTTTGCCACTGAACAACTGACACCTGGTGTTTCTCCCGTCCTCAAGAAAAATAATTTATTAGACATGGTCAGCCCTAGAATTACAACCTGATGTGTTCAGGTGTTTCCGCCTCCCTCTGTGCATCCCTCTGCACATAACAAACAAGCATACAGTGAAATTAAATTAATTAAGGACAGTGTTTTATTGTGTCTGTCACTGAGGCATAAACCCAACAAAATGGGGGTCTATCCATTCAGGGTTCCACAGCATGACAGAATTAAAGCTGGGCAAGCCCCTCAGTCTCAAACTGCCTGAAATGCAAAGGATAACAGGGAGGGTGAGGGTGAGGGTGAGGGTGGTGGTGTTCGGCTCCAGCATAAGGATAGCAACGTAAACACGAGGATAACCAACAGAAACACATTTTCCAGTGAGAGCGCACTGACGATGCCATCTCCTCCCTACCAGCAGCACCGTGTAACACAAATGTAGGTTAGGCGAGCGGCAGTCAGAGCTGTGCAGAAAAACAAAAACACAGGCTCCAGCGGAGTGCACCACGATAGGCTACTACTATATGATGCATCCCTTGGATGGTTGCTATATGCCCACTGCGCCATGCAAAAATACACCGTCGTGGAAAAACGGGCTGCATTTCAGTCAGCAAAGGCGACCGTCTCCATATTACATGTAGATGCTATTGAAATGCATCAAATTACATTTTGCTGACAGAAAATGATCCGCAGGTTACAACTGTATTAACGCGTATTGAGATTGTGCAGCACAAACACAGCACATGCCGCCCATAGCGTGCTGCTCTCCCCCGTTCAGTCGGATCCACCTGCCTCTTGGTTAAAAACACACCGTCCAAATTGCACAACTTAGACTGATTTATTGTGATTAAATGGCCAAAGTGGAGCTGCAGCAGAAATATTCACACCACCCGAGCCAGTGATGTGCGGTGAACAATCAGGAATGGCCGAGCCAAATAGTGTATGGAGAACAAACAGCCGCGGGCAGGATAGGGCCTGATGCAGAGACAGACAGGAGGAATCACATCACACTTCATATCTTACAGTTGCACTGGAGGTCCAGCATCGCTTGGTACCACTCGTTTTGGACCTCCTCGCTGTCTGCAGCGATGGCAAAGCTCTCGCTGCGGGTATAAAGGACTATCATGTGCTTGTTCTTGGAATCTGCCCGCTTGTTGATGTTGAAGCAAGTCTCCAGGTTCAGGACTTTTTTGGGCACAGGTGATTTACTGCGGAATTTCTTCTCGTTCTCGTAATACTCAAGCCGAGCAGGACCATGCTCCGAGGCCGCCCTCAGCACGAAGAATCGCCGGTGCATTGATTTATGCTTGCGGAGATAGCCGCTTTTCTGTACATCTTCATAGTTCTGCGGCTCGGCTGCTTGGTTCTCCATGGCCAAGGCAGGGGGATGAAAACTAGACGCCGATAATCTCAGGGAAAAAACCGAAGCCCATGTGTGCTCCTCATTAATCCATTGCAACTACATCACTCGTCCTCCCCGCGTCCACATTCAAGTGTCCAGCATGTGTGCGAAGGCTCAGGATGGAGGAATCAGCCAAAGCATGTTTTGGATGTGGCATCATAGTGTGAATCGAGCAGCTGCAGGAGGATCCGCGCACCGAGCCTGCACAGCAGCGTCCGCCGCTGCGCGTCCTGCAGCCCAGCCCAGCGCTGCCCGATCAGGTCCGACCACGGTGCGGTTCAGCGGCTTGAGGACATCTCCTCCACCTGTCTGAGGTTGCCCACAGTCTGCCGAGACCTACACCGTCAAGCTGCGAGGAAGAGAAATGAACTTCCCGGTGGAGATTTTCAAAATAAAATCAGTACAGAAGTCATCAAGGCCTGTTAACCAGCTGCTTATCAGTGTTTTCATCACTTAACGCTGGTCAGGGTCAAAGGTCGAAATGGCATGTAGGCATGGATGCAAAGTGGAGTCCAGAATCACTAGAATGAACACTGTTGGTTATTTATGAGAGGCGAGAGGAGGAGGGTGCAAAAAAGTGGAGGCATGTCGAATATTTTTTAAGCACTAGGAAGAGACTTGTGTGTGTGTGTGTGTGTGTGTGTGTGTGTGTGTGTGTGTGTGTGTGTGTCTGTTTTAGTAAACAGGCATACAAATTCAAATGGCTGTATTAGGGCGGCAGTAGCTCAGTCCATAGGGACGTGGGCTGGGAACCGGAGGGTCGCCTGCTCAAGTCCCCGTCCAGACCAAAATATGGAGCGTGGACTGATAGCTGGGACGCCAGTTCACCTCCTGGGCACTGCCGAAGCGCCCTTGAGCAAGGCACCGAACACCCCAACCGCTCAGAGCGCCCGCCCCTGACATGTCTCCACTTAGTGCACGTATAGGTCCTGTTTGTGCATGTGTGTGTTCAGACCAATTTTCAAAAAAAGTGACTTTCCCCTCAGGGATTAATAAAGTATATGAAATTAAAAATTTTGTATTTATTTAACCACTGAATTTTAGAGGAAAACATGCTTTCCAAACCTGGTTTGAAAGGAGTGTCTTCTTTAAAAATTGCATCAATCACAGCCAGAAACTGTAAAAACAGAAATTATTGTTGGGTTTTCAAATTTCCAATGGTCCAAGAACACATTATGTGGGACAAACGCTTCCATTAGGAGAAAAACACAACTAAATCTAAGCTTAAAATAGTGATATCTCATCAAAATCACTTCATTCTACATGTCTCATTTAAAATTTTGCCATATATAAACTGTTTGCATTGACTAACCATGCACAAAGATTTCATCCTCAACTTTTAACATTCAAACATCAAAGGGTAGGTTTTTAAAATCTAACAGCTACTTTATAATGGAGGGATGGTCAAGCATTTTCCCTAAGTCTCCAAGGGTCAAGGAAAAAAATTGTAGCCCAAAAACATGAAAAAAAAAAACCCTCCATTCCTCTGACAAGTAAAGAACAGTCCCTTACCGACACCGAGGACACTAAAAATGACCACAGAAAACATAAAGTGACCACAGAGAGATGCAAAACAGCTGCAAAGGACAAAAAAGGCTCGTAACGATGCATTACCACTATAATAAGGTGCCAAACAACACAAAAAGAGGAAGTTAAATCTGTGTGTCTTGCTGCTCTGGACAAGACGCGGTGGGACCTTCTGCATGTTTGTGCACGGGGGCCCATTGTCTTGTAATCTGGTCATGCATGTAGGAGAAGCACAGCACAGGTGCAGGCATGCTGCTCCTCACCTGCAGCTTCCTCTCAGACAGTTTCTCCGTCTGTCACAGTGAGTACAAGTCAGCAGTTCTGTGATAAAAACACAATTTTATGTCACCTTTCCACTGGTCAGCTGAGAGTTATGACAACAAATATGCTGCACTTAACTCTGGACACTGGCTATAAATGAGCTCTGATACAACTCACACACACTGGGTCACTGCAGCATTTAGGTGATTTTGTTCTCACATTAGTGCAAGTGGATCCTACAAGCCAATATGCTTTAATTGTGAAAGCCAATCTACCACACATCCGGCCCCGCCTGGCTCTCGCTGGCTGTCTTTACTCAGCCTCTGCTAGACTGGCACCTCCAAGCCGGTGCCAGTCAAATGCCAGGGGGGCTCCAGGACTGACGGGGTGCACAGAGGAACACGGTGTTCAGCCGGGGAAGACTTCGTGCATGATCACGTGGACCATCAGACAATTTATGTTGTTTATTCGGCATTTATTTATTTATTTATTTGTTAGCCCACTGACTGAGGAGGAGCAAAACATCTGCAGAACTGTTTGAGAGGTCAGGGCTTCTTATGCAGCTATAGGCCTCATGGATTTTTGAATGCCATGCAAACATTAAATGCATGCAGATATTGCAGAACTCACGCCTGTGCAGAAGACACAAGGGGCACATGATGATAAAGTCACTCCCTACAGAGACACTATTAGGGAGATTTAGTCGAATAGGCCTATTATAGTGACAGGAAATTGTGTTGCTGTGTTTGGGTTTATCAGTGTCCACTTAGCTGATTATTCGTATTCAATTCCGTGTGTTTAAATTAATGTAAAGATATTTCAACAACCCCTTGGGCAGCTGCAAATTGATTGTCTTGACCATCCCTTGAAAGAAATTCCAGGCTGAGCTGAAGATAACATGCAGTGTGGCATTAATCCAATTAAATTTGTGGGGGAAAAAAGCATAAGTAAAACATACTCAGCAGTCGACTATATTCTAATATATTGTAATTTATAGTCACTTAAATGACAAGAACATTTACTGAATAATGCACATGTCTATAACATAAACTAATTTATACCCTACGCAAGAAAAAACTACACAACATATGAGTCTAGAAGGAAAGTGTCTCATACTGTCGACGACACAGTCTGTGGTTAAATCCCAGGGGTGTGATTACGCCACCAAAGTGCCAAAAAAGGTTTGGCATAGCAACCTGTCAAACTGATCAAATTGTCCTCATAGCAACCCCTGTTAGTGGCAGAAATACGAATTGCTTCTGAGCAGACATTGTCCTCAGGGCACTGTTATCACTTTTAGATATTCCTGCTAGCAGTGCAGACATGGTGTGTAGGATCTGGACAATAACATTTTAATCCTTTCACAAAATCGCCTTTAAATGTGTCGCCTTATGTCAATCCATGATAGCATTTAAGGATTATTTTAAGATCTCAAGACGTAAAGACGCAAATGTTAACTTTCACCAAAGGTTTCTGTTTTTCTTCATTTTTAAACTTGTGATTTGATCCATGATTAATTTAAGCTGTTGTCTGTTGTAGGATGTACAGTGTAACTTAACAGGTGCTCCAAGGGTTTTGTGCTTCAGCAGACAGTCAGTCAGCATCATGAATCATTTAATATTTGCAATATTCAGAATGAAATTTATGACAAAAGCACACAGAGAGTTTGTTTACTGCATGCAGCGTATTGCACAGACGTTACATTATGTAAAGCCATCCTTACATTTTTATAGGATTGTTCCACTACAGATGAAAACAGAGTAAAAGCAGCCCAAAGCTTGTTAGCATCACTGTAACGTGGCTGGTGATTTACAGTGAAATGGTCAGACTTCCACTGAGTTACTGTCTCTTCTTCATGAGTAAGTGGAGCTTTAATGTTGCCGATACTTTAAACGTCACCCCCTTTTTTTTTCCAAATCCTTAGTCCATTCACAACACTGCTGTTTCAAAGCTTAAAGCTTGTTATAATTGTAAAAATATGAATCAGTTCTGACAAAAATCAGGCTATAAATAACATGTCTGACACTCAAAGATTTACTGGCTGTAATTGAACTTATGATTTACTGTTGTACTTGTTTGGAATTATAACTTTATGTACTGCCAGGGCACCATTTGGGAGAACAGTCTTAACACATGGGCGGATTATGAGACAAAGGGCCCCACCACCTCTCCTACGTAGGAGCAAAACACACAGACTTTGTGATGGTTTTCATTTCTTTTTTTAATGTGTTGTGGTCATTCTTTGTCTCTTTGAGGTCATTTTCAGGGATTTCTTTGTCATTTTTTTGTGTCTTAGTGATTGTTTGGCCTCATTTATAGTTATTCGTATAATTTTGTGTCCTTTTTGATAGCTTTGCTCCTCTCTGTGGGTGTTTCCCCCATTTTTGCAGTCAATTTGTGTCTCTTCAAAGTAATTTTGTGTCTTAGTAGTTCCTTTGCGTCTCTTTGCGGTCTTTTTGCGTCTCTTCCTGGCTGGTGTGTGTTAAATTGAGAGACATTTTGGAGGTGAAGACAAGCCTGTGCTTGGTTGGCCTGTTCAGTAATCCATCCATGTCAACACATACAGACTGGACCCAAGAGTTGGCAATGACGCACACGTATGACGACACAATCTTCACTAAAACCATAATTTATTTACAGAAACACATTGAGAACACACTTTCAGAATGAACAGTACAGTCCATTCAGTTTTGATGAGATCAATCTATTTGGCAAATTGATTAAAAATCTAGCAAAAGTAGGTCCTACCTACGCAACAGAATAACTTCATTTTGTTCTTTAGACATCCATAAAAGAAACATTCACACAGCTTTCTTTTTTTATGATCTTCGTGTTGATTCAGAATCCTGCGTTTCCTCTTTGTCCAGGGTTTAATCGCGCCTGAAGAGCCAGTGCTAAACACTGGTGTGACAGAACCACACCACGAGCAACCTGATAATCAAGTCGTCAGATGTCCATTTTTTGGTCCATATGCCAAGCCACTGTGACAGCATGTTGGAAATGGTCAGAAATGTCCGCAGACTGAAACAGCTGTTGGAGGAAAAATCACATCCTGACATTGCCTGCCTATTGTTGCTTCAGTATCAGTGCTGCGGCAGACAATTAGCAGCCCGACAGAGAGTGAGCGAACAATGCGGTTGCTTGCTTCTTGAATGCACTGTGATTAAACCCTTATGTTTTGTTGATATCTCCTTTTGTATCAGAGGTTTAGGGAACCCAAGCAGAAAGAAATACTCCACTAAAAAGCCCCTAACCCTGCAGGACACAAAGACAAACTATCTATGTACAAATTTACAGTATATACATGGAGAAATGACTCAGAGGATTCTGTCTTCCCCTTTTTTCCCACGCATGCTTCCCCCATATGTTCTGTTAAATCCCCTGGGGTTGGGTACGGGAGCGACTTAGCGAACATTTGTTCTCAGAGGACCTTCAGATACAGCCACAGTTTGGGGTCCTGGAGAGCCCAAAAAGAAAATAATGGCTTCCTCTAGAAGACTGCGATACACATGAAAAGGCTCAATCTGCTGAAGCACATTATAAGAGATAATAATTTCAGTCAATTGACTCAGACATTCTGCATATCAGTGCGGAGCAGATTTACTGTATGTCACAGAAATCAGGTCTTCCTATTGCTGTCCTATTAAACACACAGTTGCACAATACATTCAGCCAGCATGTTTCAGTAATGGGCTACATGTACTGTGGGTAAAGCTACAGTGAAACCCAGAGTGAGCGATAGTTTGGGTCTCGTTTGCATCTTGTGTACGTCTTCTATGATTTGGTGGAAAATGTCGGCATAATGTTAAAAGCAATACACACATCATTAAAAAGCAGTACAAACTGCGTGTAGTATCGTGAGGTTATTAGGGAGAGAAACGTACTGTAGATGCACATCATAAGTCAATCTTTCAAAGAACAATATCATGTGGGTCCCGTCGCATGTTTCTGAAAATTGTGTCATTACATGTTGGAATTTATTCATTATTTCCAGCTCTGCAGACGTTTTGGCCCCAAGATCATTCCCAGTGTGTGCGTTTGTCATTACCATTGGAACAAATCGTCTAAAATAAAACTTAAAGCACATTATTGTCTTTAGATATAGTTAAAGGAAGTGATAAGATGGAATGAAAACAGGAATATCAGTTAAATCACCTCAAACAGGCCTATCGCAGTAATGGGATAAAACGTTGGGAGAGCCAGTAGTCAAAAAGATATTGTGTTTTTTACATTTCTATAACTCTAATACTAAACAAACAAACTGGACGCTTTGTTTGACGTATTTTGACCATTTTTGGATTGTATGGCTTCATTCATCGAATGACTAATCACAGTAACGCTGCCACAAAAGCAAAATCAGAGCCCTCCATGACCTGAGCTCTCAACCCTGACTGATCTCTGCGCTGCTTTCAAGCTTAAATTACTGTGAAAATGTTTTAATGTATTAATTCTAAATTGTTGTAAAAGGCTACTGCTCCTAAAGTGAGTGCTCCATTATACCCAAGATGAATAGTCGAGCGGTAATAGCTTCCACCCTTGGGGTGCTCATGACAGAATCTCTCCCATGTTTCTACAAAGCACAAAGATCAGTACAAATACATACAGTACATGAAGCAGTATCACACATGATACTGTGATCGTTTCTTTACACACATCCACAGTCCCTCTTGTCAGGCAACTGCTGTCCTCTAAACCTCGGTATGCATGTTTTGCTTTCTGCTGAGCAAATATAATACGGACAGTTGCCTCATCTACAGTAAAGATTATTTTAGTATAGAAATGATTTCCAGAAAGTGTGAATCCCCTTGTCGCTGGTGCTGGATTTCATACTGAGCGTGGCACGAATGATGGTGGTTTGGTCAACTTTTCCCCTACACATCTGTGTGTGTGTTGGGTATTCTCTGACAAACGATGAGCGAGAAAATATCACTTTCCATTCTGGGGCATCAGTAAAAAAAAAAAAAAAAAAAAGAAAAATCAGCCTAGCCCATCTTCTTCTGACGATCCAGGAATTTTTGTCTTCTATCGGGAGGAATCTCCTCTAAAGCGATACCATGATTGCTCCCCCTGTAATAGGAAATACAGTTACTATGCAGTGTGACTCGGACACATCACATTCATACCGTGCTGTGCTACGGTTTAAAAGTAGCGGAAAGATTAAATCACACGTATGTGGAGTAACCAAAATGTTCTCTTACCCTTGAAGGTCTGGAGGAATAGGCAGTGCCTTGTTGAAATCCTCTTTTCCTACCAACCAGTATGTGTTCTCAATCCCTTTTCCCTAAAAAATAAATCATCATCGTCATTCATTAGCTATCATCACCAGGTCAGTGCTGCAGTGGCTACACCGCATATCTTCTGTGTATTTTACCTTTAACTCTGTCATGCCTCGGACATCAATTTTGTATCCCAGCTTCAAGCTGTTCAGGACATCAACTGTGCTTTGGTTGACATGGATTCTGTAAGCTGTGATAGAAAACACACAAAAATCTAAAATATTTGCACACTGCAACTTCTTTAATGTCAGTAGCTACATGTAAAATCTCTAATACAGAATTTTCCCTACAAATATTGAGCAAACTTGTTTGAATTATCTTTATTCTATAAGTTCTGTGCACAAAAAGAAATTGTGTCCCGTATTGATTCAGTAAGGGACAGTGCTGTTTTTTCCCCAGATATGTAGGATATGTACTGAATGTGCGTAAAGTTTTGAACAAGAACAGAAATATTGCTGAAACACACATGAGCTAAAGTCCAGGGGTTTATAAAGTGATCAAAATGAATTAATGTGTCACTGATGTGAATAGATGCACATGTAAAGATGTTACTTCTCCAAACAACAGACACAAAGGAGGACTGAAAGGTAAACTATGTCTACACGTGTGCCGACTCAGCAGGGACGACATTAAATGACAAAAGCTGATCTACACGAGAATAAACGTGATTTTTATTTATATTAGATATTATACCCAATTTAAATTTGGAATTATCACTTATTGCTCTAACTTTGCGATTTACTTCACATGTAAAAAGACATTTCCACCATAAATCGGTGCATAAACATTCACCAGAATGCAGGAAATAAAGTGTCTGCCGCCCAAAATTTCCTGGGAACAGCCCCCGTGTAATACGTGTCCCCACCAATTTTGAAATTGAACCTATGCACCTATTGAACCTGAGTGCATCTCAGAAATTGACAAAGTCAGACTGTTTTGTTGTTAAGCCACTTGGTGGCAGTAGACTACACATTTACGCTTTGCTGCTCATTGCAAAATCACAATATAGTCAAGCATGAATGCATAATTTTAATTCTAGCAGTGGTGGAAGAAACATTCAGATCCTCTACTTAAAACATTTAAGTTTTAAATCTTACATTTAAAACTTGAACAAAAGTGAGTATTATCAGCACATTGTACTAAAAGTATTCCCTGTGCAGTAAAATGTGTTTTATTATCATATATGATGTTTTTGGATTAACATTGCCGCTGCATCGATATGTGCGTTGCACTTTACTGCTGCAGATATGTAGGTTGTACTAACTTTAAGCCCTTTAAATGCTGCCTATAAGGGGACAGCGTTTGACGTTAGGGCCTGAAGGCTCTGGAACAATCTGCCCGAGGAAATCAGGTCAGCCGAGTCAGTGATCTCTTTTAAGTCTCTTCTTAAAACATACTTTTATTGGAGAGCCTTTCCTGATTCTTCTTGAGCTCTACTTTACTTTGAACTGTCTATTTCCTCATTTTCTACACACCGAATTTCTTTGTAAACCTGATTGATTTTATGACCTGTATGTTTTATTTTGATGCCTGTGAAGCACTTTGTAATGCTGTTTTCTGAAAAGCGCTCAAGTTTTCAGCATTGCTGTCTTGTAAGAACCATGTATCTAAAAAAAGTCCACTTTTTGTGATGTCAGAAAAACAGTCCTGATTTCAGCTTTGTGATGAAGCATTTCCAGCTGATCCACGAGGGGTTTTAAAGATTTTATTTAGCTTAAGAAGGAGGGGAAATTTCTCAATTAATACAGGAACACCTCATCCTTCAATTTATCAGAACAAAAATCACTTTTAAAATCACAAAATGTGATGTGTTTTCACAGGGATAGTATGAAAACATGTAAAAATGTAATCTAAAAAGTAACTAAAGCTGTCAGACAAAGGTAGCGCACTAAAAAATACGATATTTGTATGTTAGATGAAGTGGAGCAGAAGTATAGAGCTGCATAAAATGGAAATACTTCAGCAAAGTACGAGTATCTCAAATGTTAAAATTCCACCACTGTATTTAAGTAAATTGAACTTCCTCTAAACAGTTTCAGTGTTAGTAGTTTTATTTATGATAGTATGATCCTCTGGGAGCTCCTGTTTTATTTCAAAACATCAGTAAAGTGGACTTAGCATTTCATATTTCATACTTCATTTATACAGCATGCAGAGGACAGCTGAGGCAAACTTATCATTGATGTTGACATTTACACTGAAACAAATTCAAATTGGCCTCTAAATCTGTTGATAGTCTTAAAGGATTAGTAAGTACTGCTCACTTAAAGCCCCGTTTAGCCTCAGGCAGCAGGCACACTAACTACACCTGTTCTCTCATCCACCGTGTCCATTTAAAATTTTTTTTAAAAGTTAGGAAAGAGGAGATCTGTCGGGCCTGTTTAATGATGTATGAGACACTCACGCAACCCCGTGGACTCCATTCGAGATGCTGTGTTGACAGTGTCTCCAAACAGACAGTACCGAGGCATTGTGAGACCCACTACTCCCGCTACCACTGGGCCTGCAAACATAGCACGAAAGAACACACACACACACACACACAAGTCGGGTTGACAATGTCGCTTCTCCTTCACAAGCAATCTCTTACATCATCACGTTACACCATGTGTCAAATTAAACACTGTGGCATGTGACTTTGAAGAAGTTTTCAAAATGATTTTTGTCTCCCAAAACTGACATCGAAGCACTTCTGTGTATATAAAGAAATTGATAGAATAGAAATCCAAAGTATGCAGTGTGTTAATTGGATGACAGCGCTCTAAGTGGATAGTGTTTCACTGTTCCAGGAATAAGTTCCAGACGAGGATAAAGGAGGTAAAAATACCTCTTTGCCTTAGCAGCTTGGGCTCCTGTATTCCACTGCAACACATTGACTATCACTCACTCTGGAGTTTGGGTTCATTTCATGCCATATTACTCATCACACATGTATGTGACTCTTAAGGTAAAGAACTTTCCACATGCAACGTTACTACTGGACATTATAATGATTAGAGCATCACAGCACAGAAAGCATGAACATATTGCTCACCAGAGTGCAGGCCGATACGGATCCTGACCTTCAGTTCAGGCATGTGCCTCATCTTGAAGGTACCGATGCAGTGGAGGATGTCAAGAGACATGTTGGCCATCTCAGCTGCATGGCGGTTGCCGTTCCTAGAGGGGACTCCCGAGGCTACCATGTAGGCATCTCCGATAGTTTCCACCTATATTACATAAAAATAGCAGTTCAGCACACACGCACATACACAGTGTTTCTCTCACTAGTTCAACACTGCTAAGTTTGAAAGAGCTGGCCACCACCAAAATAAAGAGTTCTTTTGATAAACAGCAGATTTAACATGTTAAAATGAGGCGGGAAATGCTTTCCTAGAATCAGTGGAAATGTTTTAGCAACATTAACAATACAGAAAATCCCAGATCTAATTCTTGTAAAAATTTTCACAGAAAATACAGAAAACAAAAACAGACAAAATCTTACTGAAGTTTTGTTAAGAATAAAACAAAAAGTTATTTATAATATTTGAAAAATCTCCTTGGTGTATTACTACCAAAGCTGATTTATAAAGCCTACAAAAGATTTATTCTGAGTGTCTGTTGCTCTATTTTAAATACTGAAAACTAATAAATTATACAAAAACGAGGTGTTCATCACTGTGTGCGCCTGCAACGCTCACCTTGTAGACATCATGCAGTCCAATGATAGCATCAAAGAGTGTGTAGAGGTCGTTGAGTAAATCGACCACCTCGATGGGCTCGCTGAGAGCTGAGATGGTGGTGAAGCCCACGATGTCACTGAAGTACAGCGTGCTCTCGCTGAAATGCTCGGGTTTGACAGGCTTGCCCGTCTTCAGCGCCTGGGCCACAGACCTGAAGGGGGAAGATGATGAGAGGACAATCTGAGGTGCTGAGCAACAACAAGTCTTCTCACCAGAGACTTCTGTCTTACATGTTTCTGAGATTCAACTTTTTAACTTTTACAGACATTCAACCGCAGTCAATTTCTAATCCCATGAATCAGATGATTTCAGGATTTCCTCCCAAATTATTACTGATCATTGCAAACAGGCACAGGGACGTGTCTAAAATCACAACTGAAGAAACACAATGGCAGCATGGAGTGACTCTCTCCTCTCAACAGGCAGGTGGTTGATAAAGGAAAACATTTTTGATTTGATTCAGTAAGATGTGATGCCAACACTATGAAAAGCTCTGAGACAGAAGCATGTTTGGTGATCAGATGCACTATAAATCATAAAAGGAAACAAAACTGAGGCGGCTGACCTGTTGCACATACTAAGACATATCATGCAACACTGTACATTTATATTCTTTGGACGCCGGGTGACAAATTGACCCATTACTGATATCTTGTTTTTAAACACCCTCTGATGGAAACAGACCGTGACTAATTTCAGTCATCAAACGTGGTTACTCAAAAGCAGGTTTCAATGATGAAGATTGATTGTCTGATCACATCCACATCACTGATTGTCACACCAAATATTCCCACAGTTGTTAAATGCATCAAAACTACGGCCATATATTGTGGCAGAAATTTTTGAGACATGACAAACAAAATGAAAAATAAACAAATGCGTTATTTTTTATAATAATTTGACTTTTTAACTTCGTTTTCCAGCTAATGAGACAACGACAACAAATGATCAGAATCTCACAATGTTTTCTGTTTTATCTTGATTCAGCTGCATTTTTGGTCTCCAAAGTTCGTGAGAAATATCAACTTCAGTCTCTGCAGATGACCTCACACCAGTGTGTCAATGAGCAGCTATCCTGCTGGATGAGCACTGAATCCCTGCCAGCTTCAGCGAAGCTGTCTCTGACCTCTGACCTCACTAACGAAGTAAAAGGAGCATTATTCAAGCGTGCTGATGCTCTACAGGCCTCCAGTGGCTATGACTTAGAGCATGACATCCCAGTTTCTGGACACTCACTTGGGCAACATCTGAGCCACCAGCCTGTCAGTCTTCTGTCTCTCCACCTCCAGCTCCTCCGTCCTCTCTCTGATCAGATCCTCCAAGTTGGAGGAGTACTGTTCCAACATGCGAAGCATAGAGTCGATGATGTTGGTCTTCTTCCCCTTGGTGATGCTCTTGAACTGTCACATGAAAAGGAGGGAAAAGGAATGTCATCTCCAACTTGCTACTTTCACTAAAAAAACATTTAAAGAGGAGTAGATGTGAATCAACGTGTGTTTTCAGTGTATTTACTTGTTTGAAGACCTCCTCAAAGGTCGGCCTCTTCTCTGGCTCTTCACTCCAGGCCTGTTTCAACACCTGTATCACCTCCAGCGGGGCCTCGTCGACTGACATGACAGGCCGACACAAGGGAGGAGGCTCTTTGACCTTGCTGATAATCTCTGTCAACACAGTGAAGAACACACAGATGTTAGGCCCACACAGATATGAAAAAAACAGACAATGTAATTGCCTCCAATGTGGTTTTTGCACAAACAATTTTGTCAAAGAAATATTAATGTCATTGGTGATTAAACAAAGCAGGAGCGTCGACTCGACTCGACTCCAGCCTGCAGCCCTTGTCATTTTCTTTTTAACTCAGTGGGCACGATTTTGTGTATAACGAGAGCAGAGAGCAACGATAAGTTATCTCCACGGGGTGAGAGCACAAAGGACAGGACGGACATTTTACGTAGCACCTCCACAAATTTGCCAAAAATATTTAAAATACGGGTAAATCTTTTGCACCTCACCTCCTACTACTTTACATTTCTTTTTCATGTGACCATCCTTTGGGGTCACTAATTCCATATCACTCACCCTTGGGAGGCATGTCCAGCATGCAGAAAGGTGCAGAGCGAGCGATGACTTCCTGCCCTACGATGGCGAAACTGTAGACATCTCCGGCGAAAGTTCCCCTCCTTCTCAGACTGGCGCTTCTCAGCAGCTCAGGTGCTGTCCAAAGTAGATCTTCAATAAAAAGAAGACGCACAATGATAAATAAACAGTGAGTATTGATATGTATGAGAAAAGTCACTAACGCATATAACTCACCCTCTGGCTTTTCCGCGTCGGAGTCAATGCTCTGGGCAATCAAAATTTCATTGAACCCATAATCTGTCACCTTCAACACAAAGCGCCCGTCTACCACACAGTTACGGGATTTCAGCCGTCCGTGGACGATGTCGCGATTGTGCAGGTACTTCATTCCCTGAGAACAGTTTGACGAAAACTTGTGAGTGATGAGGAAACGTAGCAAGATGGGAAATGAAGCATGTCGGTCATGTTGTCTCTCTTACCCGAATCAGATCCATTAAAAGGGAAGACTTGAACATCCAGTCAAGACGCACGTCCTCATTGCCGAGCAGGTCCTCCAGGCTGCCACGGGAGCAGTGCTCGGTCACAACACCAAAGATCCCAGAGTCGTAGAACAGCCCCAAGAACAGATTGACGTTCTCGTGCCTCATGTCTCTGAGCTGATTGGAAAGACAATGGAAACATCAGGTAACTTCATGCTGCAAGAGGAACGTCACTCCGTTTGATGCATTCTTTTGTAGCCCGGGCCAGACCAGTCTGTATTTTGTGTTTTCTGGCAACACCGCAATATCAGTCAATTTAATGACTCACAGATTCACTTACCCTGGTAAAGATATACTCAGCGCTGCTGCTGATACCTGACGCAGAGCCACTGGGAGATTTCTTCAACCAAACCCAGTCACCCTGCGAATGTATAGAAAAAACGACAGTCTTTCTGAAACCAAAAACACCCAGAGGCGTGAGCAGCAAAATGATAAACAGGAGATTACTGAGTATTGAGGTATTGTGCCAGACTAACCTCAAACACAGCAACATTGGAGCTGTCTGGTGAGGAGGCCAAGTAGCTGCGACCAGATACCGAGTGGTGAGGCGTCTTCATATCCAGCTGGCTTTTCAGGATACTTTCATCATTGAGCTTCTGCTCACACACACACAGTTCAAAGAGGACAGGCTAGTTGGAGTCTTTCAGAGGTAAACAGCTTTCATACATCACATACTTGCAAAGGTGAGGTAGGTCACTATTGTCAGAGACTGAGCACAGAACTGACCCGTTTGCTGATTTGAGTGTTGATGAAGACCAGGTCGTCCAGGGTCAGGATTACCTTCGTTGTTCCACTGCTACCACCTCCGAGGCTGAACCCAACCCTGCCCATTCTCCTTGACGAAACAAAGAAGATGTTCTCAAAAGATCACACAAGACCTCAGCATATGAAATGTTTCTTTGATATCCTGCTGTACATACCTGAAACTGACAAAAGGGTAGAGTCCACATGCAAAGATTGCAACGAACAGAAGGAAGAGAAAGAAGAGAGTGACTGTATCCAGGCCTTTGGGAAGAGAAGAAAAACACAAAGACAGGTAGTTTGAATACACTGAATTACTCAGCAACGCACCAGCTTGTATTCATTTCTTGTAATGACACTACTGGTGCACTCACCTCCACTACAGGCAAAGTATGGGCTAAACCAGCAGCCTGAGTCGGTGTAAGGCGTGCTGCCTGCGAAATGAATCGAACGACCGAGGTATTTTAAACCCCCGATCCCGCTGTATATATGAGCAGCTTCCAGAACGTGGGTGGAGTAGAGAGAGCTGCCCATGCCACTGTAGTCCAGCACTACATAGCGAGCTAGCATGCCTTCACCGTTCCTGCCAGACCTCAGGTGCTGATTGAAGCCTTCGAATTCAAAGCTGCCCTTGCTGTTACCCAGGATCTGACCAGTCACCCAGCGGCCTCCTTTGGCACGGGCCTGCTCAGCAGCCATAGCTATGTAGTATATCATGTTGTAGATGGAGCCAAAAAATGGAGAAACCTAGCAGAGAAGACAGTGATGTGATCATTTTGATTTAATTAAAATGTTTGTCTAAGTGCTTTTGTTTCCCCGTCCTTTAGAGGTGTCTCATTTTTCTGTTGACTATTATGATTTTCTAATATTACAACATACAATAAAGACACTCACCTGCTCTGGTGGGGTGCTGCTGCGGATTTCATAGCTGTCTTGAGCGTCTCTGAAGGCCTCATAGAAATTGCGTTCTCCAGAGTCCATAGTGATGGTGAGGACCCCATCATAGGCTTTCCGCAGCTTGGTGTCATTGCCTAGCATATAGTATGGTGCATTTTTGTAGGGCAGCGCATAGAGGAGGGTGTCGTAGGGGATGAATACATAGCCACGGTCGATCATTCGCATGGCCAAGGCTGTTGTCAGAAGCCGGTACTGGGCTTCGCCACCAATCAGGACAGAGGGCATGCACATGATGACCACTATGGAGAGAGGAGGGATTAAAAATTTATTTACATGATTTGTGTGGAATAAAACTGTGTGGAGGTTATAATACATGAATCGGTCTTATTTCAGTCATCTTTAAATCTACAACTCACCTCTGACCCGGTCTGCTTCACGCACTTTTGTCAGTGCTCTGACAGGTCCGTCCTTGTCCGACTCCATAGTGACCACAGGGTTGACAGGCAGGCCGAGGGCCCTCAGTGATGAGGCCAGTTCCTGTCCTGTGGCTTCCCACACATCTGTCTCCTCTGAGATTATGGCCACATGGGCCCAACTAAAGTACTGCAACACGCTGAAGAGTACACGGGAGGACAGTGGCAGCGGTCGCAGGAAGGTGGAATACATCCCTCCTTTATCTATGTTGGGTTTGAGGCAGCCCCAGGAAAGGATCCCAGCATCCCACTCTTTTGCATACAAAGCAGCTGAGGAACAGTAGCCTGGGTTGGCAGGGCCCAGGAAAGCAGCACCATAACCTTCCAGTTCAGCAAAGCGAGCTAGGGCACGGGATGACTTGCAGTCTTCATTGATCAGCGTGTAGTCATACCAGTAGCCTTTGTTGAGGTAGGGGTTCTTGTTTATGCGAGCAGTGGCCAGGCGGGCTGCCAAATCAGGGAGGGCTTTGGAGTATAATAGGTCACACGTCCAGGGTCCAACCAGGGCCACCTTAAAAGTGGTCGCCCAGGCTTGACAGGGCAGAAGTGAGAGCATGAGTAAGGGCAGAAGTAGCCAGTTCCCACAGTTCCTGGAGCGTTGCACAGGCGATGATGGCAACTGTGGTTTTGATGATGAAGCTGCTAATGATTCAAACAGACTATATCCACTGCAACTATCTGCAGCCACTGTCCGCACATGTCCTTTCCTCTTCACTTTTATTGAGTCGTGCTGCCATCGCGGGTGGTAGGACAGGTTGTGCAGAAAGCGAGGGTCTCTGTGACTTGCCATTTTCCTCACACAGCTATTCTGATGCTTTAGACACAGAAGGGGAGTTGATGATGAGTAGTGTGACAGTGACTGTCTCTGCGGATAGGACCGTCTCCCTTGGCACTCAGCAGGCCTTTAGTCCAAAAATGGACAGGCGGTGAGAAGACCCCAAGCCATCACTGCCTCCGAAGAATAAGAAGAAAAACAAACTGCAATTAGTAAATGTATAGCTTGATAGTTCAGTGTAGGATAGTTCTAGGATACAAGCAAGGATACCTCAGGGCTCACCAGGTTACGGTCAGGATCCCTGACCTGAACATGCATCTTGTTGAGCTGTTTTGTTTAACAGAATGTGATGCTGAATCTTATCAGCATCCATCTGTCTCACCGAGGACATGGTGCCCGAAGTGCCAGCACTGTTCTTCGAAGAATTAATGCCATGTGTTTGGCAAGCTGATTAGCTCAGCGGGGGCCACAGAGTTTAAAAAATCAAGTGCCAGGTAACGTGGAGCTAAATCTGGCCTTGATGTCTCCATTTGGTCTTGGTATCTTCTTTCACCTTAAAGTCAATCTTCTGAGTTTGCCTTCCATTTCAGGACAAATTGTCTTCAACTCAAGTCACCCCTAAGATTCTTGAAACCAGCGTCTAAATCTGTACTTGCTGCTGGCAGTAACTCAGGATTAAAATGATAGTATGATGGAGCTTACACTGCCATTTCAGGTTAATTATTAATTATCAAACATTAACTAAATTTGGAGACTTTGTTGCTGAGAGTAAATTCACATTATATTTATTGCATGCTAATGAATGCTAACTACTCCGTATTCTGAGCTGGACTGACTTTAAAAATGATTAAGACCAGGCTGCTGTGACTAAGCAAAGCAGAGGATTTGCTTTGCGTACTGTCACCACGCAACTCGATGACTGGACATCGTCATGATCGACTGTAACCCTGGCAATAATGTTTTGAAATCCTACTGTTAAGTACTGGCTGTAACGAATAAAGAAACCCAGCCAATACTGTACTCTGTGCTCAGAAACTAAAAATGGCTGCCCATGACAAAAGCCATGACCAACCTGGTGAGGAGAACTTACAGCTTCCTGTTTCTTAAGTAAAAAAAAAAAAACAACATAAAAATCTTTCACCTATATAATTCTGGTTAATGGAGGCAATTAAATAAATGTGTACTTTTAAAATACTGAAAGAATTACCTCTAGTGAAGAAAATGGAGGACAAAATTTTTTGACAATCTTTTGTACCCTGACTGATGCTGGATTTTATAGGCCGATATCAATATTTGTGAATTTGAGGGAAGGGTTATTTTTTTAATGAACACATATGTAGTGAAAACAAACAGTAAAGATGAACTTGTCAGTGCTCTTCGGTGGACAAACCATGTCTTGAGCCAAAGACTTGAACCCCCAAGGTTTACCAAGCAGCAGAGGAGATATTATCCGACAGTGGGCATCAAACTTTTCAGTTCATCCCCACTCTGTCGCAGTATGGACATCAGATGACTGTGAGTGTGCTGAGTCTCCTGGACTCAATTACTCTAACTGGATTCACAATTTAAACTCTTTGTAACTCTGGGAAAATGCAGCACATCTACTGTCCATGTAATTCATACTCACATCATTTTGCACACCTTACTGTAACTTGCATCCATCAATCCAATGGCGACACTTTTTCTAAATGATCCCAAACTCAGTTCCTTTTAAAAAACACAAAACGCCACATGGCCTCATTTGATTCTTTGCCTTCAAGCTGAAATGCAGCAAGCAAGCAGTGACCAGCAAGCCTTCTAAAGGGGCTAATGCTGACATTGGCTTATCAGTTCTTAATAGGTTAAGAGGCGCACTGACTAATATGCTAGCCCTGTTCAAAGTGCTGCTTTAAATAAAAAATAGGTCAAATTATGTTAATCCAAAATTCAAAATGCTGTTTACAGCTTATGTATGAAGCAACTTTTAAAACAAATTTATGAAGAAAGTGGACGAGCTGTGGTTCTCCAACAGTCTCACCTTTACAGGACGAGCTTTGCTGCAAACAGATTTGAACAAGGCTACAACGATACTGTATAATGGATGAATTATTTACATAAAAAAGCTACACCTATATTACCCTAGACAGTACAAGACAATTAAATGAAAGTTTAAATGAGAGACAGTTCTGACCTGGAGCAGTTCCTCTACATACTGTAGGAGCCATGTCGGTGTTGGTGGCTGTCGTTGAATGGCACCATCCAGACTCCAGGGGGATTAGGTACACAGAAGTAGAGAGCAGGAGCAGTTATCTTTGTCCTTTTATCGGGAAAAAATATCATATGTAATCCAAAAAGTGTGAAAAATACAAAATAAACTTAATTATCTCCTCTTGTATCCATGTTCCTTAAAGACGGTACTGAAAATGAAAAATCTCCTCATTTCCAGTCGTTAGCGTTGTCTCTTGCTCTCCCTGTTTGGGACGAGGACCCACCCCAAACCACATAGCAAAGGCCGGTGCGTGAGAAGAGACGCAACGCCGACCCAGCGTCTGGATTGGTAAAAAATAGATTGGCAGAGAGATGTGGAGCGGTAACAGGTAAAAGAAAGGGAAGAGTGGGAAGGACTGGCGAGCTTTGACTTCTCAGCCCTCTTTAGCCTTTAATCCACACAAGTGTGGGAAGAGTGTGTGTGGGGGGAGGGCTGGAGGACAAGAGAAAGAAGGTGAAAGTAGAGGTTTATTCATTCTCTATCATTTACACAGTGTGTAAACATAGTTCCTGATGTAGCTTTAAAATATCCTCAAACCTTGAGCATCGTATCACTGATATGATTGATGGATTTAATGGCTACAGTCACAACTTGGAGGAATTGTGCTGAAAATGGCGGCTAGTGGTTCTGATTTATTGTCCCTCCTTCTACCTCCACTTGTCTGAAATCAAGGGGATGAGGCACATTGTTATTAAATGAAAAATAAGTTCCTCAGATCACAAACCGGCTGTCGTATTTGTTGGTAAAACCATACAAAAAGAATATGATCTAGAGGAACTTGTCGTTCACTTGCTTTTGTGAGGGTCGAAGTTTATGGGACTTTTTGTGCCATAATAGAGACACTCATCAAAATCCATGAACTTTACCTTGAAGGAAAGAAATGTTCACTTTCAACTCTTATTACTGTTGTTCCCTCACTGTTCATCATGTATAATGCACTGTGAGGAACTCCCTACTTTAACTCTTAAAGCAAAGAAAATAAAAACTGATAAACCTCCTAATGAAAAGCAAAAAAATGCGATGTTACTATAATAATTGCAAACGTATCACTGCTGGCTACCTTAAATTACAGAATCGCATGTAATCACCTGGGCTTGAAACTGGTGCAGTGATTAAGGCACCTGCAACTGTAGCCTCACATAACCCTGCTGCTCCATTTCAAATCCCTCGGAGACCTCTGCTCATGCACTCTGCTTAAGATGCTAACTGACGACAGAAAATCGTGCCCGGGTCAGTCTCTCCGCAGACACCAGTGGTGGATGTCATAATTTAGGAATTAAAGCTTGGATTGTTTTTTCTCAATAACGTGGATCTCACCACGGGTAAAATACCAGAGGATGTTTAAAAAAAGATTGTGTTAGATTGGTCAATTAGCCTAAGTCAGGGTTAGGGATGTCAGCAGTTAACCGTCATCCCGTTAACTACTAAGAATATTTTTGACCAGTTACAAAACCGCAGGTGTGGAAGGCATGTTTTCTTTAAAAACTGTCAAACTTACACCAGTTATCATGGCCAGAAACTGTGCAAACCAAAATAATCCCAAATTTACTTCTCTGGTTTCTTCCTTTGAGAGAGAAGCCCATGTTTACAGATACTGATTGAACTTTACTAAGCCTTGGAAACAGCATATTGAAATTCTTAATTTAGGTGCCGTTCCCCTTCAACGCAGCAAAGCTGTGCCAACAGAAAATAAAATAAAAGCAGAGACAATTACATCACAAAATACCATTGAGATATGGCGCTAAACTTCACTGATTCAGTGGAGCATCATATTACAAAGACGTGCCTCTTCTGTTTTGCTTCTTTTTTTTTTTTGTCATAAAAATTCACCAGTTAGATACTGGTTAATGGGTGTCAGGCTAAGCAAAATCAACCAATAGGGACTTCCCTCGGCAGGGTGTCCTCAATGTGAGGGATGTCCTTCATGCTCCTGCTGACATCTTCAAAGCCTCCCTCCCTTCCTGACGTTTGGCTTCAAATTCTGGACAAGATAACAGAGCAAAGGTCAAACGGAGTATCTCACATACGGGGAGCAATGCTAATAAAGGCATAAGAAATCTGTGTGAGCAGGAGCCGAGAGCTGAAAATATCTTGTGGTAAGCTACTGAAAGCCTGCTGTTGCTCTTTTGACCTGGCACCATGTACAGTTCACGACAGCTGGAATGTAAGCCTGTGGGGGGAAGGGGCAAAACCGCATTTAGGTACATAGATTCTCCTAAATGATAAGGCAAACACACCCAGCACAGCTTCAGTGACCTCTGCTGAGCTTTATGTGTATAAAGCTGGTCCCCCTGCGTATGAAAGTGTGACCATGTGTTTGTTCTTGTTTGTCCTGTTTTGCACATTGATAGCAGCCTTGTTGAAGTAATCAGATTAGTCAGGTGAGGCTGTGCTAAACTGATCTGCTGCCCGCAAGCCTCTTAGTGACATGGCTAACGGCAGTGACAGAGATCACTTCAAAGCAAGGTCAGACGCACAGCCATCCCAGTTGAGCAACAAACCAGCTTGGCCTACTGCAGAGACAGCAGCACTGCACAGTGCCAACAGCAGGACACCAACACTTCTGACGTGGGGTTTTCTATTTTATTTTAGCCACAAATATGATTAACATGTAGCTCAAACCAGAACAACAACCACGGTCATGTTGGCAAAACATCAAAAGTTAATTAGTATCCCGTGTCTATGTTTTAAATCTAGATCTATCAAATGATCTGTCCACTCTTATCTACATTTTATTATGACACATAGTGGGACACCGGCATGTGCTTTGTCACATGACTCTCAAAGCTGTCGTGCGAAATGACGATTTATGAGCACATCTCTCTTGGAAGACTCTTTTTTCTCCAGAGAAGCTTTTCGTCGAAGTTCATTAGTCAAATACTTTAAAAAAAACTGTGGGAGGAGCGATCGGGAAGCTTAGACATTTGCCTCCTCTGTGACCTCACTTAATTGATCGGGTGAATTCATTTGGCCGTCTCGCACAGTGACATCACTCAGTCTTTGCAGGATCACAGGTTCAGAGCTGGAGTTTCCTTGAAAAGACATCAAATGTTATTTAAAATGTGCGTTAGGTAACGAGAAACCTGTCACTCTCCGTGGCTGCACACTGCCACCGTAGAGTTCAGAGAAATGCATGCAGGGAATGAAGGATGGTTTCCCCCAGAATGATCTGTGAAGAGCAAAATAAAGACGAATAACAGCTTTGAAATGTTTTAAAAGATGCAACTGTAAACTGGGGCATAATAGATATTAGCTGACAGTGATGTCACAATTTCTAAACCAAGTAATTATTATTAACAGCAGTGCCATCATACAGAAGGAGAGGTGAATCGGGGCTATGTTAAATATTAAAAAAATCATAAATTCCCAAAATTTGTATTTATTTGTTAAAACAAATGTGACTGAATTAAATCTTCAAAACAGTAGTGCTGACACTGCACTTTTAACCACAACAGAATAAATTCTGCATGTTTCTGTCGTGTTTTGTTGTATTTAACGTGTCTCATATTAAAAAAAAGGTATATAACTTCCTCTTCCCAAATCTGTAAAACATTTATTCCAAGACTGTTGTAACTTTAAAGTGATGTTTCATGTTGTGGCATGTTCTATGTCTAAATGAAATAGAAAGATTAACGTTAATGTTAGTTGACTCAGGAATTGAATTGATTTGTGGCGCACTTTTTCAATTTCAATTCAATTTTTGGGCTTAGGGGAACATATCGAGAGTCATTGGTGTTAAAGTCCAAGTCCAAGTCACGTTGCAAGTCTTTTTTGGACTTTGTCTAAAAGTAATTTAATTTGTGACTGGAGTCTGGCTTGAGTCCAGGTCATGTTACTCAAGTCCACACCCCACTCGAACAAAGAAGATAATAAACTGCAACTTCTGATTTATTGCAGTGGGTGACCTATAGTATCTCGTGTGAATTTAACTTAAGTTGCACTTATTACTGTCTACTGTATGCGCATCATTTTACTATATCTTTTGTACTTTTTCATTGAATTAAAATATGCATAAAGGAAAATGTCAAACAGAATTTTACCGATGAAGAATTAAATGTGCACATTAACTCAACTGAGGTCAGGTAGTCTACTCAGGTATCCCATTTTAGATTATGGTATCTCTCTGTCAAATCCTGGCCCAGCTGCGGCCTGTTAGGGAGCTGCAGCACCCTCTGGTGGATCTCTTTGACGTTACACCAGGGACACTCGCCTTGCTTTGACTGGGGGCCACTTCTGCAAAATGACAAACACAAATTCACTTATCCATCTTCTAAGCTTGTGGGTGGAGCGGGCTGAAGTACGGCACATCTAAATAAATAACTTCTCACCTGAAGTGACACTACACTTTCTTCTTTTGTATTTGAATCAGAAAAAAGCCAGCCGCTTATTGGGGAACTGGATCAACCCTCTACTGGGCCCCAGGGCCTAAAACGAAAAAAACAACAGCGTTGGTAATGATTAAATACTTTGTGGTAATTTGATGAATCACACATATTTCGTAGCACTAGGTTGTATACTTTGCCCTGTGAGTCACTCAATCATACAGACTCTCCTTTTAAATAATGTTTGAAACACCATATTGTGGCGTCTAATGGAGTCATATTGTGTAATTATTACAGAAGTCTGTAGTGGGACAGGGTTCACTAAGGTGACGATTGTCTTGTGTCTCTTGTATTCACCCTGTGCACAGATCATGGTTAACAACTAAAAATTAAAATAAAATGTCACCTTCAAGATAAATATTTAATTTCAGTGGTAGGTTTATGAGTGCAGCTTTTTTTGACCTTCCACCAAAACCGACCCACAATGATTGTCAGAGAAACATAACAAAGCGTCTATCTCTTAACTGATAAGCAGTTTTTCATTTCTCATCGTTTGGATCACAGAGCTGTACATGTAAGTACGACTGGAATTCAGGGACTATCACCAGAAACATTATCACTCAAACATGTAATCAAAGAGTGTTTGAAGTTTATCTATGTACAGACGCTGGTTTTACATGGATGGGAAGGACTGTTTCTGCTGATGTCAAAGGCTGTACGTTATTGTTTTTATCTCTGCTGCAGTCACTGGAGGAGTCATAGCTTTGTTCTGCGCTTCTGTGATTAGATGCAAGTGCTGCGTCACATTATTTTGATTGGTGACCTCATGCAATATCCCAATAGTGTGTAAAAATGTACTCTCCACCTATTTTACACACCAAGTTCAGTGTACTTTGCATAGAAAGTACTCTATGAGGCCATTATTGTAGCAGAACTATTTGCAAATGCGTGTGGAGAGTTGTGTGACTGCATCTCAGTCTGTGTAGGTGTAATCAGATTTGTAAATGACTTGTAAAAAAGAGGCCAAATCTTTAAGGGCATACATGATCTGTGAATGCTTGGACAAATCTGCAATCAAACATAGATATTAAAGCAAACTTCATAGTGCTTTTTATCCAGAACAACCTTAGCTAACCTGTTTGCTTGTATTTGTTCAAAGGCCAGGCTTGGTCCGTAACGGAAAATTGATGTATCACATCAATGGGCCGAAGCAATCAATGTGACATCTACTGTATGTACACTATGTTCTCTATGTCAGGGGTGTCCAAACTTTTGTGAATGGGAGCCAGATCAGATAATGCAGAACATGTGGGCAACTGCTTCTCACATCATGTGGGTTTATTTAAAAAAAAGGCAAACAAATGAGACAACCTCAACTGTTTGATCCGTCAGTGAAAAAGTAAACTTTCCACCACTTCTGAAAGCAGCAGCCCTCACTGGTGACTTCACACCGATAAAAAAACATGAGGTGTCTGCTCATCAGATGTACATTCATGCTGATTGACTTTGAATGCTTTTAGAGACTGCTGCCCACCCAGACTCCCGCTGTTTTTTTACTGTAAGGATGAATCCATCATTCTAGCTGTGCTGTAGAGGAAACAGCTCTACAGATGCAAACAGGAATCCATGAGTCTGTCAGGATACAAGGGGTCATCCACAGGATATAAACATATATGGTAACTGCATGGCACATACATGATTGCTAACTGCGTTGCCTCTTTTAAGGAACATCTCGAGGGGTTTGTTCCTCATGATGTATAGATTCACGGGTGGCTTGCCGAGAAGCAGTAAGGCGCCACTGTCATGTTGTGTTTATGCATGTAGAATTTACGTCCAGAAAGCTACGTGCAGAAACTAAAGGAATGTATACATTAGTCTGTTTTGCACGGACAAAGAACCTTCTGAAACTGGAGAAAGGAATGACCACTTTTGGTTAGTAGGATGGCTTTGTATCTCATTATGCTATCAGAAATGAGCTGATATTATGAATAAGTAGGACTGGGCGATATGACCAAAATGTGACTGTAAGTGCCGTAAAAGCTTCGCGAATTAAAAAGCCAAGAAGAATAAATTATTAATATGATCCGTGCAAAAGATGGACAGACTCCAAATGACAGAAATATTGTGTCACAACGATATAAACGACAGAGCAAAATATGAAACGACAGACATTTTTCTCTCGTCACACGAGTATCCTCATATCGCACAGCCCTATGAATATGAATGAGGATGTCTAGCAGGCTATAAAACGTGGAGTATGTGCGGACAATGGCGGAGAGTTTCGATGATTGGCTGACTCACTCCCAGGCTATTGCAGAAGCCTGATCTGACACTGGCTTGCTAATAAAGCTCTCTTGATCTGAAACAAGTTTGTATCAGCGGAGTCTTTTTCCTCACCATCATCTCACCATCTTTTTGTCATTGCAATAAGAAAGGCCTGATAAACTACAAACACATTGCTGCGGCCATGTTTGCTACCTAGCAGGACGTCTGCTGTTAGGTAGCCGTGCGTTTGCTTGTTTGCTCTGTTTATGAGACCACACTGGTTCCGCCCTCGTAGTTCCTGCTCGGTGCATGTCTACAAGCTGTGTAATTGTCATGAGGTGAACAGAAAAATGCAAAGTGATCTTGCGTGATGAGCAAATAATGTGTGTTGGGCAGCCCACATAGAGTATCTTTTGTCTCTGGCCATAACCACTACCCAGACCAGCAGTGTCATTTGTGGATCTCTGTCACGGTTTGCAAAAGTCACATGTAGGAAGGCCTGTCTGAGTTGTAACTGATGACTTGTTTGTATTTCCAGCTCTTGGAGCAAAACACTCACAATTTTCAGAGATTAATATCCATGTAAATTTACAGATTTGACTATGCAGAGATTTTCTTTTACACACATACAAATCTGATAACACGCACACAGCCTGAGATGCAGTTACAAACTTCCACACACAATTGCAACTAGCTCTGCTAAAATAATGGCCCCACGGTACTCCTCAGGATGTGGAAACAGTTTTATAATGTCTTCCATGGTTCTTGAAGGAGCTCTCCAAAATCTGAGAAAAAATATTGATGTCATGGTGATGTCATGGGAGTTATATCAGCTTGGGCTTGGAGATTAGTGTAGTATAACAAGAGGTCTGTGTGACAAAGTGAGGGCATACAGTTTGACAGATGGGGGAATTTATCAGGCATGACAGATTTAACAAAAGATACTGTCAGGTTGCATGATGGGTAGTGTAGGAGGGTCTAGTGATTTGGGGGTTCAATCCAGAGTAGGAGCTAAAACATGAAATGCAACACTCTTTTTTGTTGAGTTGCCCAACTTAACTAAAGTATCCCTTCACAATAAATGTCTTGTTTGCATTCGAGAACACTGGAGGAGCTCATCAAGCAATAAAAAGCTCTTATCTGCTCATTTAATTTCAATAACACTGCTTTAAGTTTGTAGGATACGCTGAAGGAGACAAGCATCGTTTCCCAGGTCGTGCATGTTACAACTACTGTTCAGAACACCTGAGAAAAAGCTCTAAAGCTCCAACTGTGTTCAAAGGGTTTTAACAGATGTATGCCCTTATCTGATTTTCTTTTGTGTGTGTGAGGATGTTTGTTTGTGGTCTTGCCAAATGGCTTGAAATGGATTCATGTAAGATGACCAAATGTTGTAGAGACACACACACACACACACACACACACACACACAAACACGCACTCTCACAGACAAAGAAATACACACACCATTGTGCCACGTCTTTCATAGCTCATGAACCGGTTATTATAGGGAGGCATCATTGGACTAATGACAAGTGTGTGAGACTGTGTATGAGTGAATGTAATGAACATGCGGTTGCTTGCGTGTGCCGTTGCCATTGTTGTGAAATCGCGCTTGTTCTAGTATCACCCGAATTTGCATCTAATTATGACTGGAAGTTTTAGTTGATTTATTATTTAATATTCTTCCAGTTGTGAAATAGCCTGTAACCAGAAAAGCACAATTATTAGCCAAACTACTTACATAGTCAAACACTGTACCTGTGTTGACCTAAAGGCTTGAAAACTAAATACATAAAGTACAAATTTCTTATATGATGCTGATGATCTTCAGGATGCTGGGGATAATATTCAGACGCTGGGAGAAGCTGAGGTGGCTGTTACAGGATTTGTGGACAGAAAATTATGTTGCATCTTTGAATGGCAATTTAAAAAAATTGAAACAGTTGTTCAGTTCAGTCTGCGGGGAGTTGGAACGCATCATGTGGCTCCAGGGTATTTGTCTGCCAAGCACACAGTGTCTACCAGCAGCACACAATGAGGGGTGGAGCACTTTGGGAACAGGGAGGAGTACAGTACATAAAAAAAGTTCTCATTTCCTATAATATTAAATTTGGATTAACTGCCTTTCAAACCTCTATCCATCAAGGGAATCCTGTTCAGTCCAGAGCTCTGCGACAAAATGTCATTCACTGAGGTGCTGGCCATCTTTGGAGGATTTGCTGTCATTTTCTACATGCTCAAACTAGCCTGGGGATGTTGGTGTGGATTCAGACAGTTTTTTTTGTCAGAGCTTTGGCAAGTGGATTTAAGGACATATGGGCAATGGGCAGGTAAGGTCAGACACAATGTACTCTATGTTCTCTACTAATCTTTTTTATGTCTGAACAAAATGCTGACAGTGTCAGGTTTAAGGTTCATTTAAGGTTAATTTTATTTGTCCTATTTTTGGTCATGTATAAAGGAAATTATAACTAATGTACCTTTCTACTGACTAAATCAGTTCAGTTGTGAAACAGGTGAATGGTGTAGGTCATATTAAATGCTGTAAACAACTCATTTCCATCGTTCTGCAGGCAAACATTTCAATCCTCTGCAGACCCGCAATGACTTCAAGTCAATTTTCCATCTTTCTTTAAAGTTTGTGCAGTTTTCTCTCACTCATGACACTTTTTCTGCTGACAAGAACAATAATCTGGGGTCCAAACAGTATACACACAAGAGGATGAAAAGAAACTGGGCTTTATGTCTTGGGTTTCTGTGTAACCTGAATCTTGCCCACATAACAGTGGCAGGGAGCGTTTTCTCTGGCAAAGCAACAGGGGGTATTTAAGGACACTTTCCACCACTTCCTCTCCCTATTGCCTCACTCTAAAATCCTACCACTGACATGTGGAGTCCACAGCAAGCCTTTTTCACAGAGACATTTTCACTTGTCATGGTTGTTTAGGCACTGGTGTAAATAATTAAACTTCTGTTTTTTATCAGGCGATAAAACAGTGACACAGTGACCACAATCAGGTCAGCTTAGTTACTCTTAAACCAGATCTGTAAAAATACAAACATATTTTCAGGACCCTGAGATCAGAGCAGCTAAGTGAAAACAATTAGTTTAATGTTTATGTTTTATTGCCTGATAGAAGAACAACATACTTCAGACAGACAGGGAGGCAGCTACTTGTGGCAGGTGTCATGTAGGGTTGCAGCGATGTAACGGTTTCAAGGTATACCGTGATGTAAAAGTTGGCAGTTATCATACTGGGTACATTTGCTTATCTACGATATTTTAAAAACGCAACAAAAGTTGTTTTCTGTTACACGTACTTCCAGTAACAACTACAAGTGGTTTCAAGTTTCAACTACAGTAATACCTACAGTAAGATGTTGGAGTCGTCCAGCAATCGGAAGATCAGCGGTTTGATCCCCAGCTCCTTCAGTCTGCATGTCAAATATCCTTAAGCAAAATACTGAACCCCAAATTAGTCTCGGTGATGCCTTGTTCTCATCCTTTAAGGGTCATTCTGACTGGTGAAAATCTTATACCATTGCAACACTGGTGTAATATTCAATTTTCAACCTTCATTTTTCACAGTCTCAGGGTAAAGAGAATCGTAATGTCTTGGTAGTCAGACCCACATCTTCTGTCATGACTTCGTAACATTGTGAAACAAATGGACAAAGGTTTTAATAATTCTGAAATGACTGTAAAATTAATTCCTCCGACGTCTCTGTGCTTTTTCCTTTATGCAGTTGTCACTGGTGCCACATCTGGCATTGGTAAAGCTTATGCCAACGAGGTGAGTCTCCAACTCCTTTCTGTTAGGAGCTTGCAACAGTTGGTTGAGCTGTTTTAGATCATGTGTTTCAGATCTCACCTATGCATAGTGTTGCTGGTTAGAAGAGCCACCAAACCTGTCTGTCTTGTATGCCTCTTTCTAGCTTGCAAGAAGAGGCCTAGATGTTATTTTGGTAAGCAGATCTGATGATAAGCTACGAATGACTGCCAAGGAGATAGGTGAGTGAAATGAACACAAACTTGTGGTTTGACAACTCTTTGTCTCTATGTCCATCTGCTACTAATAATCCAAAATATTCTTTGTCTACAACTAAACACAGAAAAAAACTGATTTTTGGCCCCAAAGAACAAAGATCAATAGTCAGTGCTCACCGTGACGCCTTGACACTAAAACCTACAAATCTTGGTGTAGTTCTGGACTCAGACCTAAATTTCAATAGTCACATTAAGACAATTACTAAATCAGCCTACTACCACCTTAAAAACATAGCAAGAATAAAAGAATTTCTGTCTAAACAAGATACAGAAAAACTTGTTCATGCTTTCATTTTCAGCAGGCGGGACTATTGTAACAGTGTCTTCACAGGCCTGAGTAAAAAATCAATCAGACAACTGCAGCTCGTCCAGACGCTGCTGCCAGAGTCCTCACCAACACCAAGAGAGTGGAGCACATTACACCAGAGCTTAAGTCACTGCACTGGCTTCAAAGGACAGACTTTAAAATCTTCTTACTTGTCTATAAAGCACTAAATGGTCTCGGGCCTAAATACATCTCTGATATACTTGTACGTTATGAAGCATCCAGACCCCTCAGATCATCTGGAACAGGTTTACTCAGTGTTCCCAGGATCAAAACCAAACACGGTGAAGCAGCCTTCAGTTTCTAAGCTCCCCGCCTGTGGAACAAACTTCCAGAATATCTGAGGTCGGCTGAAACTGTCAACTCATTTAAATCAGGGCTTAAAACATTACTATTTAACTTACCAGTGAACTAGATATATAACTTACTGTTAGGATAATCTGTAGCTATTGTTTTTATATTTGTCTGCTGTTGCTTTGGCTTTACGTTTGCTTTTTAAATGCATTTTCTGCACTGTTTTTCTTGCTTTTAGCTTTTGTTTTTAAATGATCTTTTGTTCCTTTAATGTTTAATCTTAACATATTTCTCTTGTAAAGCACATTGAATTGCCTTGTGTATGAATGGTGCTATATAAATAAAATTGCCTTGCCTTGCCTTGCCTTGTCTCCTACAGAGGACAGGTATGGACGAAAGACTCGCACCATCAAAGTGGACTTCACAGAAGGCCCAAGTATTTACCCTGCTATAGCCAAACAACTACAAGGACTGGAGATTGGGATTCTGGGTAATAGCACAACCAGTTACAGCACAAGACAGTTATTCAGATGCTTTATAAATTCAGAAATATTGCACACACACACATCCTATGGGTTCACCCCCTGAAAAAGCACAATTTCATTCCCATGTACTCTGTATGTGGATAAGACAATAAAGTTGAACTTGACTTGACCGCCTGGCAAGCTCACATATTTGCTGCTGGCTCTGAAACACACCTGCATACCCCCATGAGCATTAGAGGAGCTGGTTGGTGGATTTGTTATCGCTGGAATACCACTCCAGTCTGTCATAATTATCATACAGACATGAGAGTGATATCAATCTTCTCATCTGGCCAACTAAAGAAAGTGAATAAGAGTTTTCAACTATTCCTTTTGTGGCTGATCCACCTCATCCATTATTTTTTTTCTTACCTGTCGAAGTTTGATTTAGCTGCCTGAGAGCTGCATTGCTGGACAGGAATGAGTGATCCACAATGTGTTCACTCTGTCAGGCCAAATAGTCAAAGGGAAAGAAACAGATTCAGTAGTTAGAGACTGACAAGACAAATGCTTAATAACAATGGTTGTTTGTGTTTTTGTCACCCACACAGTTAATAATGTAGGAATGCTCTACTCTGATAATTTTGCCTATTTCCTGGAAATACCAAATGCTGAACAGGTAACTTTTGCACCCTGCGTGTCCTTTTTTTTTTAAAGACAATCAATATATTCTAATTCAGGCTGTTGGAGGTCATGTTTGTCTCTACTTTATAACTTACATTGTTTCCCTTCTGTGTTTATTCTAACTAGAAAATCACTCAGCTTATCAACTGTAACATGCTGTCAGTCCCTCAGGTAGGACATTTGATTAGTTACTGTATCGCTATATGTTTATGGAGTCACATTTCCACTGTATCTAAGCACAGCTTTGGTTTTTGTTAATGCCCATTGCTGGATAAAAAAAAGATAATGGTGATTTGTATTTTCCTCACTCAGATGACCAGACTGATTCTTCCGGCCATGGTTGAAAGGTACCGTCACAAAAATCTAGACGCTGATGGTTAATAAAATGTAATGAGAATATATGATCAATTTATGAATTTTTGTCTTCCACCTCCTTCCCAGAGGGACAGGGCTGATCATCAACATCTCCTCTGAAGTGGCTGTCCATCCACAGCCTTTACTGAGCCTTTATTCTTCCTCTAAGGTAGCGTCTTGCCTAGATAACTAACCTTACACTTACACACTCACATATTCACTAATAAGCACACAATTTCATAACAATCACTGCTCAGCTTGTTTTTCTTGACTTTACCTTTCTGCTTTTTCAGATCTTTGTAACGTATTTCTCTCAGTGTCTGCATGCTGAGTACAAGTCAAGGGGAATCACTGTTCAGGTAAAGTATGTTACACTATGGGACTGTTTGTTATTCATGAGGGGGAGGCATGTTGAATAATCTTTTGAGCACCAGGGAGAAATAAATGTTTTTATTCTGGCTTAAGGGAGGGACATACAACTTTAAACTGCTGTATTTCGTATTTATTCTAAATACTATCTGAACCTCAAAAACCTGCAGGTGGGTTTAAAAGACATGCTCGGCTTCCAGTTTAAGTCATTTGTCTCATCCCATCTCATCCCGTCAGATACATTTCCTCATAGTTTTTATCATGAAAGATCTATTTTCAGCCTGTGGACGTCTTGTCTTTGTCGTGACAACACAAGTAACTGACAAACATGTTTTCGTCATATTTTCCATTAACAAAATTAACACTGCTTCAAAAAAACACAACAAAAAAAAACAACAACTTTTAAGCCAAGAACAGTCCCTTAGATCATCCACATGTACTTATTACTAAGTTAATACTACACTCATCTATTATTTAGCCTCAAAAGTCTTGTTTTCTTCCAAAAGATATGATCTCAACCAAAACTAAACTTACTACAAGATAAGTCTACATATATCAATTTAATAAAAACAATGCAGAGCACTCTGGAATTGAGACAAACGGACTCTTGATTGAAAATGACTGGAAAGATGTTGGATTTATCAAACTGCACTGGCTTGTTATGCAGGAAGAAAGACTCAATAACAGACTAAGTGGCCTGATATCGCGAGATTTTTACCCGGGTCAGTGTTATCAGGTGGAAAATGGTGGGGAAACACTTTGGACAGATTTAAAAACCATAGACATATATACATAGAAGCCACATTGAGTGCCGCTGCCTGTTGGAGCCGACGTCCCAGCCGGCCGCCATCTTGGATGGGTCTCGCTTTGCCTCCACAGTGCATTCACTTCTATTGAGGAAGGAGCTGTTTGCATAAGTAAAATAGAATAACTCACTGAATTGTTTGGTTTGTTACAAACGGCACATGTAGTTATGATACAGGATGCTTTTGGATTTCATGCTTTAATACTTTCTGCAGATAGCAACTGCATGTTATTTAGGTCACAACACAGTTCGTTTATTCACCTCAACCCCAGAGTGGAATATATATATGTATACTAAACACAATATACACAATAGAAAACATAGTATACAGTGGTGGAAAAAAGTTTTCGGACACCCCATGCATTTGTGAAATATTGCATTAAGAATCACTCTTAGGTCTTCAAGTGCAATTTCTTTTAGTACAGTCACAGCCAAAATACTAAATAAATCCTAAAAAAGCCATCAAAAGCTTAAATTGATTGGTTCCATAAAAATACATAAGAAATTTTGAGTATTAGGTCATTTTGGTACCAGTGATGAAGGTCGTTCTTTTTATTAAAAGACACATTTTTTGTTGCCAAGCTTTGTGTCTACATAAAGCCAGCACATTTGAAAGTTCTTCAGACACAAAAATGGCTAAAACAAGGAGCCTAACGCAGGAAACATGCCTGAAGATAAAGATTCTCAGCCAGGAAGGGTACAGCTGCCACCAGATAGCCAGGAAGTGCAGATGCAGTCCTTCAGCAGTTGGATACACTCTGCAGAAATACAGACAAACCAACAGCTTGGAAGACAAACAAAGATATGGGCATCCAAGGGTTTCTTCAGCAAGAAATGGCCGCATCCTGATCCGCATGTGCAGGCAAAACCACCAAATGACATCATAGGAGCTTCAGCAGCAGTGGTCAAACCAAACTGGTGTCCAGTGTTCCACCCGCACTGTACGTGGCCGACTTTTAGATCATGGCTTAAGGTCCTACAAGGCTATCAAGAAGCCCCTGATCAATGAGAGACAGAGGTTAGCCCGGCGTCGTTGGGCCCAGGCACACAACAACTGGACAGCCAGGAATTGGAAGAAGATTTTGTGGTCAGATGAATCCAGTTTCCAGCTTTATCTTCCTCCTACTAATGTGAGGGTACGCAGAAGGCCGGGCGAAGCATTATCTCCAGCATGTACAGTATCTACTGTCAAGTATGGTGGAGGCAGTATCATGGTTTGGGGATGCATGAATGCTGCTGGTGTTGGTCATCTCACTGTCTGTGATGGCACATTGAACTCTACCAAGTATTGTACCATTCTCGAAACCCACATGCTCCCTTCTGCGCGTGCACTGTTCCGTCGAGGTAAAAACTGGATGTTTCAACAAGATAATGCCCCGTGCCACACATCCAAGGCCAGTAGAACCTGGCTGCAGGAGCACAGTATCCAGGTCTTAGAGTGGCCAGCTCAATCCCCGGACATGAGCCCCATTGAAAATCTGTGGTGGATTATCAAAAGGTCTGTTTCAAAGCATAAACCAAAGAATTTAGAAGAATTAAAAGCAGTAATTCAAGAAAAATGGGACAAGATTACCCCTCAGCAATGTGAAAGGCTCGTGGGGAACATGCCAGCCAGGATTAGAGCTCTACTACGTGCCAATGGCAGGACTACTAAATATTAGTTTGATGATGTGAGGGTTTAATTATTTTTTGTTCAGTTTTGAACACATTCTCTGTTATTTGTTGACTTTGATACCGACAATGTTGAGAACTGACATATTGAAACTGTCAAGAATTTAGTTTTGTTAGTTTTTCTTGTAAACATTAAACAAAAAAATATAATTTTGTATCTGTCTAATGCAGCCACACCTTTTAAAACACAAAAAAGATTTTTCCACAAATATTTCATGATAATATTTGAGAGTAAAATTTTAAGGGTGTCCGAAAACTTTTTTCCACCACTGTAGCATATTATGTATAGCACACCTTCGTGCACATATTCACTTTTCCACCAGCTGTGCTGCAAATATCCCCTGCTGCTCATCCTTCTCTATCTTTTTTCAAATTATCTTGACCACAGTCCCATTTTCATACTATCTAATCTAATACCAGTACCAAAATTAATTTCAGTGTTTATGTAAATATTGAAAATGTTTTTTTTACGACTTTTGAGGGATCACAGCAGTCAGTGTAATAAGAATAAGAAGAACTTTATTAATCTTAAAAGGAAATTTCAAAGAAGTCTGTAAGATCATCTATTTAACAAAGTATTATGAAGTCTGACGGCTGTGGGTATAAAAGAGAGTTAATATGTGTGAGAAATAAACTCAAACAACAATCAAGCATTTTCTTTATTAAAATATATAAATAAATGTATTAATATGCTATACTATGTGTTGTATTGGTATATTGTGTTTATACAGTATGTTTACACAGTATGTGTATATATGTGTATATATAAATATATATATCCCACTCTGGGGTTGAGGTGAATCAAACTGTGTTGTGACCTAAATAACATGCAGTTACTATCTGCAGAAAGTATTAAAGCATGAAATCCAAAAGCATCCTGTATCATAACTACATGTGTACATGTGTTTAACACCATGAGCTAACACAATGTTACATCTGAACATAATGTGATAAGTCACACAGGTGTTACTTGAGTGGTTACACACCTGGTCTCCTCAATGTGCCGTTAAACTGCTCAATTTCCTGTTTGTGTGCGCTGTCAGTGTAGCTAATTGCTAGCTGTGGCTAGCTGCTAGCTGCTAACGCGAAGAAACTCACTTTCACCGTGTTGTCTGGCTGCTTTCATGTTTCATAATCCTCTCAGAAAAATTATTTCGGCCCTGAAATCCTGTTCTTGACCAAGTACATCACCTCCGGATAATAACACACAAGGGAAACCAAAAAAAGCGTCTTCTTCAACAAGCTAGCAGTTAACTTAGCCATGTTGTTCAGAGGTTTTCATCTCAAGTTTGTCTTCATAAACTGTTTCATGAACGTTTTCTTATACTTGTGCTGAAGACAACACATAGTGACCAAAGTTTGTCAGCTATCTCCTTTACAAGAAATATGTTACTAATTCAAACAGCTAATAAATTTGCAGACTCCGTGAAGTGTTGCCTTTACAGGACACACACCTGTAAACGGCAGACATTTTGTCTTGTCATAAGTGTATTATTTTCTACTCACCCATTATTAATGTTATCAGTTTCATCTGAGCTTTTCCTACTATGACATGTCAACACATTAACCTTTTAGCACAAATTAGACGTTTGCCTGAAGGGTAAACCCAAACCGCAACTCCTCCAGCAGCGTTTACCAAGGAACTTCTTTCAGGCAGGAAACCCTGCAGGCAAACAGCTTTCCCAGCGCCAGACACAGTCAGCACGGTGGCATTTCAAGCATGTGCAATTACAACACAGTTTTAAGACTGTTCTACCCAGCCACTGATCTTAAACTGTAAAAATGCCCAAGGTTTTAAATTTTATGGCATGAATTAATCCAGAATAATAATTTCTAGGCAATCTTGGGGCCCCTCGGCTATAATAGAGATTAAATTATTGGGGAGTCAGCATCACTGAAACCACTTTTTTCTGCCTCAGCACTCTGGGCTTCAAGCCCTTAAATTTGGCTGTCAAAAACAACAAAGTCAATAAATTTGGGCACTTAGTGGCTCAGTGGGTAGAGCAGACGTCCCATACACAGAGACAATGTCCTTGTATAAAAGAAATACATTTAAGGTTTCTACAATCATCAGTGTGCTGTTATTGGTTGGGAAAACATGCAGTTTATGAAATGAACCTTCGCCCTCTGCTGCTCACTGAAGGAAATGGGCTTTATGCACAGATCCACTATTTCCTGAACTTAAAGCAGCTCCTTTATTTCCTGTCTTACATTATTGGACAAACTGATTAATCCAGGTGTGTCTGACCATTGTTGTGACTTGTACTGAGGTCAGACACACCTGGATTAATCAGTTTGTCCAATAATGTAAGACAGGAAATAAAGGAGCTGCTTTCAGTTCAGGAAGTAGTGGAGCTGTGCATAAAGCCTATACCCTGCACTGGATTAAGCATTGTTCAGTGTCAGAGGTGTTTCTCTTGAGAGTCCGTCAGCAATATGTTGGCCTGTGATGTAAAGCTGAATATGTCTAACCACGGTCTTTTCCCCACAGTGTGTGGCTCCATTCATGGTGTCCACCAACATGACACAAAACGTAAAACCCAACTGCTTTGTGAAGAGTGCGCTCAGCTTCGCCCGTGAGGCCTTGAACACTGTGGGTCACACCTGCTACACCAACGGCTGCCTGTCCCACGCACTCCAGGTCAGACGGCTAAGAGACTGTGGTCACTTAAAAACACTCGGCTGCTACGATGTCTTACTGTCTCTCCTTCTCTCTTCCGTCATCCCACAGAACGCTGCTATAACAATGCTCGTGCCCAACTGGTTACGCATGTCATCGTTCTTCATAAGAAAGCTACGAAACCTCACAAACGACAGCGAACATGATCTAAAAGTGTGCAGGGAGAAGGAGAGGCTTGGCGAAAAGGAGGAGTAGTCATGTTCCCGCATCTGCACAGAAGCTGAAGACATGAACTACGACTTTTACTGCTGTATAGAGGCTTTTTAATATCTCCACTCTAGATCTGCTTCCCAGACAATGTGTGTAATATCATAGCAAGGTTACTGTAATAAATAGGCTACAATATACATGTATATTTTGTTATATTTTGTACATTTATTCACCCTTAATTATTGCATGACGTTTTTCTTTATGGAGCAAATCTGCAGCTAAGTGTAATTAAGTCTCCATTGTTTCATTAATATTTATACTATTTGAATGGATGTACAGACACAATGTGTTTGTGTTGCAATAAAGAATATTTTTTTCTGTTATTATCTTGCAGTATTACATTTACAAAGATACCAATACACAGCACATTTGGCATATATTTACTCCTATGACAACCAGCAGTTTAGTACATCCGCAGTAACAGATATTAGTTTACAAGCGTCAGTCCATTAACTACAGCTCAAGACGGAAGATGCCAAAAAGTTGTGCATTCATTCATAAATGCATTTTTATGTAAGTGCCATGCCATTTTTGGCCCATTACAAGACACTGTTATTTTGTAACCATCTCAATGTGCAAATGACTTTTTTCAGCATCTTCCTATTTGTGTCTTGTGAAAAGTTTTGTGAGTGTTGTGACACTACAAAAAAAACACATGACATTAAAACAGTTACATTTACATTAAGGTAAATTAATCATGTTAAAAAAGTGACAACTTTCTATGGTTTCAATCTTTGGTCCAATTAATTGTTCCGTCCCTAATGAAGACTGGATAAGAATGGAGCTCCATCAGTATAACCCTTTTTTTTTTTTGTGTGTATTTTTGTCAGTCGCCATTATGAAGCACACTATCCCAACATATTTTTCAAGTTAGCACATACGACAGCAACACATGCTGTTCATCATTCTGAGGTCAAATGTGTAAAACAGTTCCCTTTGTGAAGACTAGAGATGCATGTTCAACATTAACAGAGAAACATGGAAAACAGAAGTCAGAGGTCAATTCAGCTCAGAGATAAAAAGTCTTTGGATCATTTGGTCCGTCAGAGATGTGGCAACGTAGGATAAAGACAGAGGAATAAAACAGGAGTTAAAACACAATTACTATGCATTAAAGGGAAAGTTCGGACTTTTTGAAGTCAGGCTGTACTGGGTACTTATCCATAGTTAGTTTATTACATACAATAGACGTCAGGCAACATGCCCCCAGTGTGAAGAAGCAGGCTGGGGTCCGACATGGATGCTAACACAATGTATTTTAGCCACCTGACTACAACAACAGTAATTTTAGCTCCCTGAATGCTGGAGCTGCTGATCTACTGCTGCTTCAACCAGTTAGCTCGTGTTATTGTGAGACTTTGGTGAATCCAAATGAACCTTTTTAAATGCAAAAGTCACACAATAGCACAAACAAAATATGCTGATGCTGATTCCTCCACCACAATACATTGCTTAGCTTCCATGTCGAACTCCAGCCTGCTTCTCCAAACTCCAAACATAGACAAATATATTGTCTATGGATAATCAATCAATCAATTTTATTTATAAAATAAGTGGCCCATAAATTCCCACTTAAAAAACTGAACTATCCCTTTAACATATTATCATAATTTGTTTTTACCATGGTCAATTGGTATCACAAATTCATCATATTATCCCTGAAACTGTATCTAGACATTTCTATTGTCTTAAACGACCCGTATTGTTCCAAACAATATGTGTTTTTGTTCCGAAGAGTCTTTGACGCATTCCTAATTTCTGTCTCATATGTGCCTAAAGCTAATGCAAACAAGAGGTTATATATGAAAGTAACTCATACCCACAAAGTTAGTTAGTATTCCCCCATTTCTTGGCTCATTCACCAAGCCAGTTCAAGTATATGTCAATAGGAAAATATCCTATTTCAATGTCCTCAAGTGGCGTATTTTAAAAATGCACTCACACTGACTGTGGTCCTTATGTAAGCAAGAGTAAAACAAGACAAAAGCTGTATTAGGTAAACATATAAGTGGTGCTGCACACTGTCCTTAGCACCCACTGTGTAACTTTGTACATGTAACCAGAGTTTATATTTACGCAGATGAGACTTTGCTGCACCTCCAGTATCAATGGACAAAACTCAGGAATGCACATGCTCACAGGTCAGTGTATGTGACTGGGGTGACACCGTGAATCAGCAGCGTTGGCCCTAAATTATTGGTCACTGCGTCCAACTGAGCCAAGTACTGCTGCGCCAGGCTGCGCTGGGCGGTGGGTCGAGGTAAATACAGGAAGCGAACAGCAGCTTGCGAGCTGTGCTCCATCAACATACTGTTCACCGCGGACAGGAAGTCCTCGGACAGAGCTTGCGTCGACCCTGCAGGGGGCTCCCCGTCTGGCTGAGTGTGGTGCTGCACCACAGAGTCCCACGGCACGATCTTTATCGACGCTCTGATCCTCAGCTTCCTCAGCAGCTCTCTGAACGTCTCTTCATTTACCACCCAACCCTGGTCACTGGACTCAGTCTCCACATTCAGAAAGATTCTCATTCTCGCATGGCGCCACTTGTTGGACATGTTGAGCACGCAGGCCATCTGCAGCAGAAAGAGGCTGCAAACGTCCTCATAATCACGGCTGCCTGGCTGGAGCAGGTTGAGAGGCCACACATCTATTGTCCGCTCAGACCCATCCACCTTGCTGTCTTTATCCTCTCCCTCTAACTGGAAGAAATAGCGGGCGAGGCACACGTTCTTGTTCATTTTAATGGCGTCAGAAATGATCCCTATGTACTCCTCTGGTGATAGCCAGCGTGGGCTCTCAACATGCCGCACTGGGGGGAAATGGGCCTGTAATGAAGGCAAATCAACTCCGAAATTATATTCGCTGTCACTCCCTTGTCCCACAGAAGAATCACAGAACGCAGAATCTTGTAGGAAGAAGTCCTCGGGAGTGCAGCTGTCATAGAAACCCAAAACCAGCATGTTGGGCTTCATGCCACCTTGTAGAAGGAGACAGGAGTTCATTTAAAGTAACATCATAATCTACTGAATGTAGAGGGATAAGAGAAATCAGAACTTACCTAGGCCTGTGATGCGCAGGAGATGCTGTGTTCCCTGTCTGACAGAGGGAGACAGCGTCAGGTCTACAAAGGCCTTCACATCGAGCTTATCAACTAGGCTCAACCAGAAGTTGTACTGCTGCTGGACTGGGTCTGATGGCAGGGAGTCTAAACACAGGAAAGGCAGAAATGAATTCACTGCATAAAACCGAATAATATAGTAATACAATACAGGGCTTTATTTGATAGATGTAGACCTCAGCAGAATTTCAGAGGAGGGGTGGAAGAAGTACTCAGGTCTTTAACTTAAGTAATCACAAGATAATGTGATTCCATTGCAAGTGAATGTCCTGAATCTAAAATCTTACCTAAGTAGAAGAACATATGTGCTATCAATTAAATGTACTTAAAGTAAAAGTACTTGTTCTGCAGTCAAATGTCCTCTGGGCCTGATTTATTATTTATAACATTATTAGATTATTATCAGTGACGCATCACTGCATAAATAGCATTTAACTGTGGTGGCTGGTTGCGGCAGACTTTATATACACTAAGTTTTGTCGAGTGGATCCAGTGGTCGACTATTCTTAACACATTTTTAAACTAAATACTGGATCAAATGACGTCTTTGTAAGCAGCCCAGAGCCAGAATGAACCACTGGTTTCATCTTTTACAATGCTTTGCACTGTAAACGCTTATCAAGGGTTGTCAAATTGTTATCAAAGTCTGAAAATGAACTACTAACTCCAGCTGTCAAACAAACAAATGTGGTGAAGTAAAAGGTGCAATATTAACCAGTAAAATGTGCTGGAGTATAAAGTAAAGGGGAAAAAAATACTGGATGGAACGAAGGTAGCTCAAATTTTCACTTAAGTTCCATACTTGAGCTCAGCTGCTTGTTAACATCACTTCATGTAAGTTAGTGTATCCTAATGGTCACCAGGGGGCAGACAAGCAAACTGTGAGTGAGTGAATGAATGAGAGAAAGTGTCGGCACATTGCTCTCTGAACCCTTGTGCTGCACACGCAACACATTTTCTTACAGTTTGAGAGGATATATCTGTTCAGCAAAATAAACAAGGAGCTAGACATCTGGCTGAATTCAAAGACAGCCAGTCTGAACTCTCAGGTGTGATACAACATTGATACAGAGGAAATTTATTCTATTATTAATAATGCAAGAGAAGCAGCAGATGGAAAGTGAAAGCCCACGAGATAGTCTTCCACGATGGTGCTGGTGGATTTCAGGTAGGCCAGTCAGAGCTGTTACACAGCTTTAATGATATGTAACCTTCTGTTATAATTCCTGCTCGGCCTGTTCATGTGCTTTTTGAGTGAACTAAAAAAAGCATCACATGATGCCACGTTGATTCGACACATCAGTGAAAGGCTTCCAGGCACATGAGAAGGCTACCTAACCTCCACAATGATCCAAAGATAGGAGTAATTTAATACTGTTAGGTGCAGATGGCCATCGCAGACCATCCGCAGAGAATTACCCAGATCTCCCAGCTGCACGTGGCCCAACACATACAGCCCTCCCTTCTTCAGCTGGTTGACAAACAGGATGAGCTGACAGGAAGAGCGAGGGTTGGCCACCATTAACAACACCTGCGGCCTCCAGAACTTCACGTGGTCCTTCCTCACATCAAGCATCAACAGATACTTGCGCACCTAAACCAAAAGACAAACAGCACTGTTGACAAACTGTGGCACGTCTGTTTGTGTGTGTGTGTGTGTCTGCATGAGTCCAGATACCTGATGGAAAATGAGAGCCTGGCTGATGTAGCCCCAGCTGCTGGTGGGCGATCTGTAGTGGAGGAAAAGCAGCAGCAGTAACAGGAGGACGATGCTGCCTGAGGAGTACACGGGGTTAATGACGAACATCATCACTAAACAGCTCAGGATGCCCAGCAGGCAGGTGTGCCAGGAGAAGAGCTGGAAGGTCGGCCTGTGAAACACAGAGACAAAAAACTGTGGCTGACGGTCACATGAAAAACAGAAGCAGAGAGAGACAATAAATATTATTTTATTGTCCCATTAAATATATGATGGTAGTAAATCCAAGCGAGGCTGATTGGGTTGTTAACCTTTGTGATGTTGAGGCCTGAGGCTAAAATTTCTGGCTTTCAAACCTCACTTTATGAGCCTGTACTCTCTAAAAAAAGCCACTCTATATTTATTTACTAGTGTCCCTGAGCAGTTTTAGTTTTGTTCCTACATCATGGGCCATAATTTATGGCCACACTTATGGCCTATGATGCAGCAGGTTTCAGCATCTAAAACATGTCTTTGTTTTCTGTTTGTAAACACAACATTCAAACCTTATTACATTATATTATTATATTATCAGCTATTTGTTGTTGTTGTTATTTTCCAAGTAGTTTGAGAGTCTGAACAGGGTTTGTCAGGACAAACAGGCTCACAGCAACGTTCATGTCAAGTTAGCCCTCCATGCTAACACATGCTAACCACAGGTCATAAATATGCAACAATATTTTTCTCCGAAACTAGATATCAAACAAAAGCCAGAAGCTGCATCGTATTAAGTTGCTGTGAGCTGTAAATTCACCACTTCTAAGCAGAGGGCAGATTACAATGTTATTAAAAGCCTCTCTTCCTCCTGGTAGCTGCCTCCATCTCACTCAGACTCACCCTGGCTCTGGGCAATAGGGGGCAGATTTTATTGATGCAAAGTGAAAACATCAATACATACTGTCATATTTAGGATATTTAGGGGCAGCATGGAGGAGCACTGGTTAGCCCTGTCGCCTCAGAGCAAAAGGGTTCCGAGTTGTACCTGCTTGATTCAGGAATCGCCTTCATCATAACATTCACATGGCACGTCTGTGTCAAAATTTTGGTCCAAGTGCACCTCCTTCCTAAACATTCAAGTGTTGCACGTAGCAGCCAAAAAAACAAGACGAGGATATTTACTAATGTCATCTCATATCAATCACTGGCCCCTGAACTGACTTGAAATCAAAATGTGGCGGACTATATAATATCAAATAACATAGTGCTGTCCGAATTGATGCATCGTATCGTAAACTGATTTACAACCCTATTAGCAATGTGACATTTGTTGTGATTGAAAAGCCAGTACTTTAGCAAGCTAACTAAGCTAAAGGCCGACATCTACTTGTTCAACAAAAAGCAGGTGAACTCTAGATAGCTCTTCATCCCCATACTTTCCTTCAGCGCTCGCCAGTGGATAAAAACCAACCCCAGATTCACTCTTGTTTTGGAGTGAGCTTTGTCTGCTTGGTGTTTTCAGCACCCTACATTTAGTGTTTCTTAGGCACCGTGTCTGTGATTTTCTTTGTCTGCACCTGGTCGCTACCTTTTTGTAAAACTTCCCATTTGCAGCAGGTTGCAGTCCATAAACGTCATGACAGCTGCAAAATGAGAAAAGCAAACACAGGCAGAGGGCAAGGTCCCTGCAGATAAATACACTGCCACATACTCCAAGGGAGTCAGAGGCGATGATTGAGAGGGATTACTTCTGTATGAGTCTATATATTTTATTTATTTATTTCATTTCATTCTTTTTAAGAAAAATCTTGCATGGTGTATCTTTAAATTGTAATATTTTTCCTTTACTCTGAATATTGATTTTACTTCACTGTTGGATTAAATTACAGATTGCTGAAAAACATGATTGCAATGCCTACTGATTTAATATTTTTCCCTTTAATAATAGTTGATATTTTATTACCTGAAATTTGGTGCTGACGCCCACTCAAGAGCCAAACAGGCCAGGTCGACCGCAGCGTAGGCAAGCAAGTAGAAAACAGTCACCAAACTTGCTATGGCATTAAGCTGGCCTGCGAACACTACACACTGAAACACAAACACACCACAAACCACAGCTCAGGCCAGCAGTTGTATTTCTAAAAATATGTGAGTGCACACCGCAGAAACTCCGCTCACCTGTGCCAGACCCCAGGTGTACAGCACTGCCACCCACGGATTCCCCGAGCTTGATGTGATGGCAGCTGGGGCTAACGGCAAACCTGTGGGGGGAAACAAAAGTCTCTTAGAAAAGTTTTGAGGAAGACACTGATGTGATGAACAAAAACATCAAGCCTTACCAAAGAGGTGATCCAGAGCAAGAGCATGGAGGATACGAGATGCTCCGATCAGAGAGCACATCGCAGCCGACAGAGCACCGCAGTATATCCCGATGGTGATGAACGGCGACCAGATGTTTATTCTCTGGAGGAACCCATAATCCTGAATTAACAGAGTCCTAAAAACAGAAGCAAATTACTTATGATCTGTGTCATGACCTCAACTGCTTATTTGCTTATTACAACACTATTATGAACCATTTCAGACCTGTCACAGGTGGCGCTGATCAAGATAAAGAGGAGGACGTAGACCGTGAAAGTGTAAAAGACGGCTACAATGGTGCCTTTAGGGATGGAAATACTCGGAGTCTTCAGCTCCCCTTCAGAGACATGTGGAGTGAGAGCAAACATAAGCATGTGCATATGTGTGTGTATAATGCAGATTTACTTTAATTGCAATAAGTGTATAAATGTATCTATTGTTTGATATTGCTCTGCATAATTGCATGAACATAATTCAGAAGTATAAGTAGTACTGACACAATGGGTCACATTCCAATAACACTCTTCACTGCTATGTGATTATACAATTAAGACAACAAGCTTTAACCTGACATGTTGGCTCCGGCCATGATGCCAGTGCAGCTGGTGAACATGACGGCAAACACGGTGGCGAAAGACATGACAGAGTTGGTGCTGTAGTCCAAAGAGTAACCAGCTGCAACGAGGACACAAAAGAGGAACAAGAGTCAGTGAGACCTGTAATAGATGCCCCTAAATTTACAAGCGCCATGTAGCTTTTCTTGTGGATGTACTTTCATATCCTCACAAACACCAACATCTTGCCCCAACACTCACGGCCCAGGTTGTTCCTCAGCGTGGTGGCATTGAAGCCCGTGTAGCTGGCATTGTAACGGAGGGTCTCGTTGCCAGATCCCTTGTGAGTGATGACGAAATCACGAGGCTTGACCGCCACAGAACTGACAAAGATGGACAGCAAGGATACGGTGACCACCAGCAGGATGGCGAAGGCGGTACGGCAGTAGATGTGGGCGCCGACCAGACACACGAGCAGACACAGCAGAAGGACGACAGTGGAGTACAGCACTGTGTACCAGTAACTCTGAGGAAGCACCCGTATCCCCTGGGACACAGACGACTCTATGACAGAGAAAGAGGAGACAGAAAACTGAGAATCCTCAAGAATAAGTGTGTACTACATGACAGAAGTGGGAACAAGTCATTGCTTTGCAAGTCCCAAGTCAAGCAAGGCAAGTCCTGAGTCATCAAGTCCTAAACAAGTCAAATCCACAAACCGGTCAAGTTGCACTTAGAGTTTACATCCATGCCTGTGAAAACATGGATGCTTCACACTCATGTCAGCACACATCTTCATACATCAAGTGCTTTTGCAAAACATTACGATGACACAGTAACCTTGACCTTTGAGCACCAAACTCTGATCAGTTCATTGTTGAGTCTAAGTGAATGTTTGCGCCAAACTTCAATTTCCTCAAGGCCTTCTTGAGACATCGCTTTCACAGCAATGAGACAGATGAGGTCACAGTGACCTTGACCAACACCTAATCAGTTCATTGCCGACACCAAATCTAGTGGCAAGTCTTTTTAGATTGTGTCAGGCCGAGTTTAAACTGAAGTCATGTAACTTGAGTCCTTTGCTAAATAAGAAGATGACAGAACTCGGAACAGAACATAAGCAAAAACTTACCAGGATCAGCACCGAATACATCAAGTATCGCCTCCACAAGACCAAGAACATACTCTCCACACGCAAAGACTTTGGCCAGGAAGAACATCAAACCAATGCTTCCTCCAAACTCTGGGCCCAGAGACCTGCTTATCATGTCTGGTTACATGTTGTTAAGGTTGATGTTTCAGCTGAAATGAGTGAAACTTTAAGCACTAATCAAACAACACTCGAGGAAAGTAACGGTTTGGTCTGTGAGGATACAGTAGGCTCCACCTCCTTGTATAGCACCGTTGGTTGAAATGGCACAGATGGACAGTATTGTGAGAGATATAATGGTGTAGGCTACAATCACCATTAGAAGACCCTGTAACAGTCCTGCGTGACCAACCACGAACCCTGCAAGAGAGATCACTGTTAGTCTCTACTGTACAGCACAATGACTCAGTTATACTGTAAGTGACTCATACAAACACCCACTGACTACAACCCCAAACAGCTCAAACTCTTCATACACACATCGCTCACCTGTTCTCAGGAACAGTATGATGCTGAACATGGAGAGGATGGTCGGCACCATCACCCCGAAAAAAGTGTTCAGTTGTCGAGGGTCTTTACTTGGGGTCTCGGAGCCGGATTCGGGGGTGGTGTCCGGTTCTGTGCCGCATGCTGCTGCAGTCACAGCCAGACCACATACCCCCGAGGTGATCAGAGGGGTGCGTTCGTTTGACATGGCTGGTGAGAGGGATTAGTCTGCTCACCCTGTGAAAAAAAAAAAGAAATAAATGAGGACAGGTTTCAAACGGAAATAAACACAACTGTAGAATTTAATCAGCTGCTAAAGGGAAATCTAACACGCTTATTAACCGCTCATCTTTAAAGGTCTCGTGTGTAGTATTTAGCAACATTTAGCGGTGAGGTTGCAGATTGTTTTTTTGCCCGAGCTGGGCTACTGTAGAAACAACATGGTGGACTATGTGGAGGAGGACCTGCTCCGCATGTGAATATAAACGGCTCATTCTGGGGAAACTGGACGCACGCTGTGGCTCTAAACCTGCCGTTGGGTTGCTGATTTAGGCCAGCGTTTTCCCTTCCTTCCTCTATCTGTGTGTGCCATGTCCACATCTCCTTCACCACAGGAAACAACAACACCAACCTCTGAGCCAAAAACGTACACACTGAAAAATCATGGCAAGTTTTGACAAAGATTTGGATCTTGCAATAAGGCGTGTCTGCTTTGTTCTTTCAGGGAATGATAATAAATATCTGCAATGAATAAAACAGCTTGTGAACGCACCTCGTAACATAGCTAGAATTGATTTGGCACATCTTTCAACTCTGGCAGCGGGAGTTTCAGATGATTATGAGCTAATTAAAAAATAGTAATGAATATTTTTTTTTCCATTTTTGCTGATATATCCTCATAAATCCTACACACTGGACCTTTAAAATAGTGGTTATACAGCACTGGGCTAGTACAGTAAAGAGGAATGGGATCGACTATGAAGATCACGTTCTCTTTTTTCTTTCAGCTTTGTCATCATTAGGCCAGCAGGCAAACAGATATCTTAAAGTATGTCCCATGACTAGTTCTCCTTTTACCCCTAAAATATTGCGAGAAAGCCTTCGAGGTAAAGGATGCAACATGTCCTGCACAGAGTCCACATTCATCCGTGTTTTTACACCCAATATGTGGTCTTGTTAAAAAAAAAAAAAATCATGGTGAGGGACAAAGTGAGAGCATTTATTAGTAATGCAGAATATTATGTCAGTAATATGTCATGATGCACATAGCAGCGTCTGTTAACTCTGTTTTACACTGTGTTGTAACAAGCCACAAACACACCCGCTAACACACAGTGACGTTTTTACCCTTTCTAGCACTTCCTATTAATGAAGATCGTCATGTGTGCTGAACAGTGATCTGTCACGCACTGCCTCGTGAATGCTTCCAGTCTCATACAAACAGTGTTTACTTTAAAAAAACAAAATGACCATTTATGAAACATTTAGTCGTGACATTCACAAAAGAACATTGTTTTTCTCACGATCCTCCATGGAAAAAGGCCAGTATATTGATTTATTGATTGATTGGGGACCGTCTTTAACAAAAGACTGTTCACAAACTCTAAAGCAACTCGTGCAGTGTAATCAAAGTGTCATTTATCCAGTTGTATGCTCAGTACTTTCCAAACACATGCACGCTCACTACAAAAACTTGGTATTTGATTCTGGCTTTGAAGAGAGTATAGATGAGTTTCACTTTCTGTTCAGTTATAAATAGTATCGTTTTAGTGAAAATGCACGTGTTTAGAAGTACCGAGCAGACACCTAGATAAATGAGACTTGAATTTTACTGCACGAGTTGTGTGAGAGAATATTTTTGCTGTTTTCTGTGGAGGCCTGCAAGGAGAACTGTTTTCTTCACAAATCCAAGATAACATGGCTAAGTGAAGTACAAATGGGGCATTTTGTGGGTGATATATTCCTGTAAGAAAGTGAGTTTTGAGGCTTTTGAGCAGCTGATAAGAAACTGGGATTTGACAAGATAAACCTCAACATTCACAAGTCAGATTCAGTGGCTCAACACCAGCATGCGATTGAAGTCAAACAAGTTTGCCAGCACCCAGGTGCAACAAAGTCACCTGACACTACAATGTAGTACCTGTTCTGTTCCCTTCTCGCCAATCGGTCACTTCCCCTCCTAACATCCCTTAAATAAACAATACAGAGATCAAGCAGGGAAATCCCACCAGAGAGAGCCTACAAGAAGTTTATGTTTCGCTTTTTTTTTTAATGACAGCTGCTGCTTCACACCTCACGCTGGTATTTGCAGTCAGCTGATTCACAGCTACTTGTCTGATTTTACACGCGGCTCAAAGAAGAGCGCAAATCTCTGTGCACAGGTGACCTTGGGTGTTTTCTGTCTCTCAGACGCCAGTGGAACTTTCCCATTCTTACTCGAGGAGGCGGCTTTCATCACTGAAGCTGTTGCCAATGTTGCCTCAACAATACTCCTCTCTGTAAGATATTAAATCAGCTGCAGGAGTCACATGACTATTCTAGGACACACGTCTTACACAACAAAGCATGATGGGACATGACGGGACATGACGAGACATTAAGTCCTAATCATCATCAGGGTCACACCCAGTTACTGACTCTTGTCTGCCTGCAGTAGGACTTTAACATGATATTATAGGGCTCAGATAATGAGTCTATTATAATCGGTTAGCTGTTAGAAAATGAATGTGTTTTGATAATAGATCAATATCTGAAAGATTCCTGCAGAAAGGATGTGACTTTGCTGCTTTTGTTTGTCTTGTCTGAAGATTGGCTGAACATATTTGAGTTTTAGACTGACGATTGATCCAGAATTGACAGATTTGTTTGAGCTACTGTAACTATAGGCATTTCTTTTCACCACTGGCTGAATGGAAGTCTGTTAAAACACCTATTTTTTAATTAGTTGCACAACATTTGTAAGTGTTGAGTAAAATCCATCATGGGGGATGACTTGACAGCGGTTTAAAGAGGGAAGTATAATATTCAGTGAGAACTGTATGCATCTGCTACACGCACTGATCTATATCAGTTAGGTTTACTCTGCTGGTTCCTTTATTGAGGCAGATGTTGCAGATGTTGCAGGTGGCATGAAGCCGCATGTTCATCCTCTGCAGGATGCTGTTAGTGACGCACTCAGCTGACATCTGATGTTTGTGCACACCGCCTAAAGCTCTGCGCAGAGGCCCTCTCAGGGTCCGCGGACCTCACTTCAGAAACACGCCGGTTACCAAAATAAATCAGCGTTTCCGTCACATATACGTAGAACGAGGGTGGAGCAACTGCGGCATTAAAACTTTACGTCTTTTTCGGGGGGCAAACAAGGTAAAACACCATGAACAATACGCCACATCTGCAGCTGCATCTTGGGTAATTGTTTGTTGACATTTTGAGGCTCTCATTCAGGAAGTGTCCTCGCCGGGTCCGGCTGTCACAAAGCAACACACCCGGGGTAAAGTGCTCCATTCACACAGCAACATCCAGGATATTTACGGCTACACACACCCTGTGATGTCCACTACACCCCCGAAACATCGAGGACACACACCCTTACCTCGCTGAGGCTCCCCGAGACAGTTTCACACACTTCCTGCTTCTCTCAGATGCTCAGTGGGGCTGTTCTCTGCTTGTCTCAGCCGTGCGTGTCTGCGGGATGTGTCCCGGGTCAGATGCGCAGTGGACAGTGGGATATGACGGCGGACAGCACTGAGCTGTCCCGAGAGTTGGATGCTGTGTGAAATGTGCTGCCCAATAACAACACAGCAGCCATGGTCCGCCTCGGCCCCTTATTATTTGTTCAAAAGTGTCACGGGAGAGCATGTGACTGCAGGAGGGAGGGACACACAACTCAAATATGAGCCAAGGTACTGCCAGGCTCAAATAACCACGCCCCTTATTTGAGAACAGACGTGACATCATCGCCAGTGATGTGTGAGCTGACACTAGGTGTGTATGAGGTGAAGCTTTAAAGTGTGTATCTGCTGTTGCCTGTGCACAACACAAAACTTGAGCGCATGAACACACTGTACTGTGTGGACACGAGGCGCTGATGTAAAGTTGGACTGTAAGACAACTCTGCAGCACCAGGGGTCACTGTTGTGACAGAGATGACGTCCACACACACACACACACACACACACACACACACACACAGGCGATCTGATGAGGAAGTCTGTGCGAAATATTAACTGTTTTGGAGGATGTGCTGTTTGGATTCTTTGACTTTAACCCAATGAAACAGTCATGATTAATCTCATCATAGTTTTGGCAAGATTTTACATTCACAAATGTAAGTTTGCACATAGAAAACCTTCTTTTGTTGCTTTCTACAGTCAGGTCATTGATTCCATTAAATCCCCTTAAAGGCAATCAAAACCATTAATATTTGTGATCATTTTAATATTTTCTTGTAAACTCTTATTGCCCCCCGGCATATGTGATATATGACACATATGTGTAATAAGTTTGCATTCTGTAAAATTCCTATGTGTTAAATAAAGTTTTCAATTAAAAAAAAGGAAGTCTATGGGAAATTTAAGCTTTTTTTGGAGGATGTGCTGTTTGGACTCTTTGACTTTAACCCAGTGAAACAGTCATGATTAATCTCATCATAGTTTTGGCAAGATTTCACATCCACAATTGTAAGTTTGCACATAGAAAACCTTCTTTTGCTGCTTTCTACAGTCAGGTCATTGATTCCATTAAATTCCCTTAAAGGCAATCAAAACCATTAATATTTGTGATCATTTTAATATTTCCTTGTAAATTCTTAGCCCCCCTTGCGTATGTGATATATGACATATGTGTAATGTTGAAGTTTTGCATTCTGTAAAATTCCTATGTGTTAAATAAAGTTTTGAAATTTTTTTTAAAAAAAGGAAGTCTATGGGAAATTTAAGCTTTTTTTTGGAGGATGTGCTGTTTGGACTCTTTGACTTTAACCCAATGAAACATTTATGATTAATCTCATCATAGTTTTGGCAAGATTTCACATTCACAAACCCTCTTTTGTTGCTTTCTACAGTCAGGTCATTGATTCCATTAAATTCCCTTAAAGGCAATCAAAACCATTAATATTTGTGATCATTTTAATATTTTCTTTTAAACTCTTATCCCCCCCTGGCATATGTGATATATGACACAAATGTGTAATAAGTTTTGCATTCTGTAAAATTCCTATGTGTTAAATAAAGTTTTGAAATAAAAAGAAGGAAGTCTATGGGAAGGACTAACCTGGATGTTAAAACCTTTGAACCCTGAGAAAACTGGTGTGATTTCTTCAAAAACACGGGGAAAAGGCAATGAGCACCTTGTAAGAAATGTTCCACAAATTGCAAAAAAAAATTGATAGATTTTGCAAATTATTTAAAAAAAAAAGTGGGAAAAGCTTTATAATTATCATTGCTATTTATTTAATATTATGTTACAGAATTATTATAATTTTAAAGCTCTTTTTCCAGGTAATTTCCTCATTTGTTTTTAACGTTCTTTCCTTTTTTTAAATCCTTTTTTAAATTTTCTCTTTTTACTAATTTCTTGCTAATTTTTTGGGTCCATTTCTTCTTTCCTCTCTCACTGCCTTTCCACCATGTTTTTTAAGAAACCAAGTCAATTGCTCAGGTTTCAAAGGGTTAATTGCTGGACATGCAGCATCTCCACAATCTTTCTGAACATGCTCCTCGACCAATGGGTTCCAAGACTGTGTCCATGTCTTATTACAACACTACACAAATATGCAAAATTGTAATGTTCCCTCCACAAACAGCGTCCCATAGAGAAACACAGAGGATCTAGTGCATGATATGCCTTTTTTTCATGAACCCTGCTGGACTGTTAAATCATAACCTTTATTTGTTAATCAGGGGAAACCAAATGAGAGAAAAGCTCTCTTTTGCAACGGTGCCCTGCAGACACTCCATCATGATAAGTTATTTTAAAAAGTGTGTAATCAACACTCCTATACAAAACATGACTGCAAGACAAACATGAAACAAAAGGAACAGTAAAACAAGTACACTTCACAGGGAACATAAACAGAAACAGGAGCATTCATGATGTAAAGCATCGCTAAACAGAAGCTTAATGTGTTGTGGGCTCAGAAATTTGTCCAGTTTAAGAAGTGCTGGGGCCACTTGCACAAAACACCAAGATTTTACTTAAAGTCCTAGTTAGGGCTTCCTCAAAATAAAATTGGTTGCAAGGTAAAAAAAACAACTCATCTGACTCTATCTTAACTGCAACATGACCGAGGTTATGGTGAAAACAACACCCTGAGAACAGTGCTCTGCGACCAGGATGACCCAATGGATATGCTTTGGATTTTACGCTCCAGATTTGATTGAACTAATTTTCATTGCAATTTTTTCCTACAACCGTTTTTTGTTTTCTGGTTTGGGGATCAAGTTTACTTTGTACTTTGTGCTTTCTATGATTGTATTCCTCTCGAAGTACAATCTTCTCCTCTTCTGACCAGTGTAATTTTCATTTTTTCCACTATCTAACTGTAAGCCTGCTTTGTGAGACGATAACAGGAGTCTCAAGCCTGAATCCAAGCAAACAAACTGTCTCCATGGAAACTTGAACCACTGTAAAATCTCTCCCAACGCAGTAAATTACTTTTTCCGTATCAAAGGAAACCTTTTAAGGGATTCTGTGCAATTGTGTAAGTCCCTCAGCTAAGGATAAATTAAGCCTGAAGTGTCATAACTTTTGTTTGGTATGTATTTTTAATTTCTCTTAGCTGTTTGGAATCAGTAGGTCACAATAAGATATATATATATAGAAACACTGTCAATCATAATAGAGACGCAATGTCCTTAAATAACCAACAATAAAGTCTCAACATCTTCAAATAAGTACTTACTAATTAACAATGTCTTAGCTTGTTACTGTTGCTAAGGTTGGTCACATTTGTTGCCTTATCGAATTTCGAACTTTATTAATCATAAATAAACCAGTTTTAACCATCAAATGTGATCAGGTTTTAACTTTGTCCTCTTTTGTGTTGGGATCGGCTGCAGACTGACTTGGCAGGGATGGCTGCCATCTTGTTTTTACATGGATTAGTGTATTGTGCTCTTACTACACTAGATGGCATAAAAGTATCCATGAACAAGGGACAGGTCAAAGTCAGGTAGAAGGAAGTAAAGCCAAATGTGATGTCCATGCAACCAATCCCTGACGCTTATTCTACTATGTGGAGCATAAATAGGTGCTTGCAGTTTTTCCCCAGTTCTGTATTCACATATGTGATTTCCAAGGAAATGCAAAACTTTTATATTAAGTTCTAAAACCAAAGATTCATAAAGTGGCAACTTATTAAGAACAGCTTTGTCAATATAAACACAGTGTCGTTCCCTCTGAGTGGTCAGTGATGGTCACCCCACCAACGATGGCTTTTAAAACTGTCACCTGTAGGGAACTATGATACACAGCATCAAGGGGGCAGCAGCCTGAACAATCTGCAACCTGCTGCGAATAGTCAGGCGCTGCTTCATTCTAAAAGGTCAGTGTTAACAACGTCACTGACCAAAACCCGGATAATATAAGTAACTGTGTAATTCCTTGAGTCATTAAGAAAATAGCCCTGCAGCATGACTTTTGCTTTGTTAAATGATCCAAAATTATTTCCTATTAAAAAAACGTGATAAATGCAATATTGTGAGACATATAAAAACACTGTCGTCTAAATAATAATGGGTGTGTTTGTGTGAGTCCAAGTGAAGTAAAAATGAGCAGTGATGATGATTTCAATAGAATATTGGGAGAATTTGTGAATCACATACTCAGCCAAGTTATTTTATATACCTCACAGGGGAGAGCGGGGTCAGCTGGGACAAGGGGGGAGTTGAGATAGCGCCTTTTTAGCAAGTTAGAAAGCAACTGCAGCCCCTTTTACTCTGCCTGCACAAGGCGGGAATATCATGATGCCTCACCTTGCTGTGCATACGATACGATGTCAGAATATGGGGACAGAGTGGTCTCGCCTTTAATCCGCCACAGGAGGTAGTGACAGCACCGTAATGGTGTCTGTGTGGGTATGACGTTTTGACAACATGCTATGCCTGCCCCCTGTGGGAGATTTAAGAAGTTGCTGTTAGCAGTTAGTGGCTAACTCAAAGAAGAGGAACAGCAGCCGTGCATGTCTGCAAATTGGGAAAACAATGAGGCCCAGGAGCCATGAGCTGCCATATAATAGGGATGGTAAATGATTGCTAATGCCATTGTTCTCGTTGTTGTTGATGTTATATGTATCACTAGAGGTCGACGCTTCTGTCTTCCATGTCACGGCTGTCACACCTCTTTTGATTTTGTGATCACAAGCTGGAGCGGAATGATGCTGCTGTTGTTTGGTTCTGTGTAAAATTGCAAAGGAGGCATAAAGATGAACTTCATATTCACTTTGCAATAGTATGATCTCTGTATAAAAAGGATTTATGCCGATGTCATTCACCATGCTCATACTCAGCCACACCCTCTTCACTTTCAATGTCAAGGAGGAGACCGTCTGACTCTACTTAACATTTTATTTACAGTTTTGAAATCTACAGCGTGTAAGTACATTTTTGGCTCTTTTGTTATTTTTCTTCTGTTTTTAGTGATGACACATGTAAAAAATCACACCGTTAGAGAGCTGATTTAAAGCTGATTTCCAGCTGTATCTGTTGTTGTATCTGTATTTTTCGTACCTTGATGCAAATGAACAAAAACAACATTTTTACTTATTAAAAGAGGCGCGCTGTGAGGTCACCGGGTGAATGCTAAATCTATTAAGAGTTTTAGACTGCTGAGCTGAATCAGGCAATGTACACAATGCATGGACTTCATAGAAGTCTACATTCCAACCCATGAACATATTTTGATTTTGCACAGTTTAACTTTTGTTTTTTAAGAGTTTTTGGGGGGCTTTTGTCATTATTGAATAGGACAGCTTTGGTGGGGGAGTGAGAGAGGGGATGATATGCAGCAGAGGGTCACAGGTAGGAGACCAACCTGCAGCCGCTACATAAGGACACACCTTCATACATGGGGCACCTGCTCTACCACGTCAGCTGGGCGCCCCATGGTTCAACAATCTAACTGTTTTTAACTCTTAAGGTGCCACTTAGATGAAGACTTGAAGAAAGCCAAAGTAATTTATGAAAATACAGTGATTTCTAATTTTTCCCAGTACTTTGTTTTCTAAGACCAGAACAAGACGTCCCTACTGACTGTATCTCCCTGCTTCCATAATCGCCCTGGGGAGGAATTTGGGATAATGAACTTCTTGTACATTTAACAAAATCGTGCCTCTCACATTCGGGTTGGGTCCTAGGAAAATTAAAAAGCTGTTGGAAGACACCTGTGTGTGTTCAGGGATCAAATTATTTTCATCACTGTGCAAGACTTGCCTGGAAATCCAGACCCAAGTCTAGAAAGATTTAGGGTCTGGCTATGAGTAATGCAAATGGCCCAACTCAAGCATGCGTTTGAAAATATCACTGTACGCAATTAGATAACACTACGACCAATCAGAACAATACACGGGGTGACGTATCCAGAGCTTAGCTACCAGTGGAGCTAACTGGTAGATTAGACTCTTCTTGTATCCGGTCGGGAAAACAGCTAAAACATCCTTCTTGCAAAGGAAAGACTCGAGCGCCGTCTTCTGTTCCTCTTTTAGAGAAAAAGCCAAGTCTGACTCGTTCATTGTAGCAGCCAAAGCTGTTTCAAACAGCTGGTGTTCATCCGTAGCCATCTTGCAATGTTTACCGACTGATTCCAGACTTTGTCGTAGCAGTGCTGTCTTCATCTGTTTCGCTCACCTCTGGCCCGCCTATATCAGATACAGCGATGTGATTGGTGCAGCTCGGCTCCAGCGGCATGGCTAATGAGCATCATCACTGACTGACAGAGTGACTTGCTGAACAAATTCAAATCGTGCTCTAGAGAACTCTGGATTTCCAGGGTAGCTCAAGCAGTCTGTGAGCAATGGAAGGTACTTCATGTAAATACAGAAGTGTTCCAACCGACCCCGGTCTCCCCTACTGAATCTCCATCACCTGATCCAACCATTAGTTCAACTCTTTCTGCTCCTCGTTTATTAGACCTAAAAAATCTCTGGAACAGCATGATACATGTACTGTAAATGTTTCATAGTATTTTCCTGATGGTGCTGCTCCCTGCAAAACATATGATCATAATTAAAAATACGCAGCGACCCCTGACTCGAGCAACTTAGAGGATCACTCCCTGTGAACAGACAGAACTTTTGTGAGACAAGGATCTCAAACCTGCAGAGTGGTTTGATCAGAGGGGGGTCATGGGATTTAGTAGTATTTAAGAGATGGGTGTGGTTGAAACATGCTTCATGCCCGGATTTGAGGATCCTTCTGCAAGCGCCCACCGCGTGATCTGGCTGTTTCTGAATGATGATATTCAGAAAAAAAAAACAGGAACCGTGAGGATAACAGACCGAGAGGCCCGCCGATCATTAAATACAGGCAGAAAATGCGCACAGTCGACCCACTGATGGGCTGATTTCTTGCAGCCAGAAGCTTTTTTTGTGATGCCATTATTTCCTATATGAGGCAGATCTTTACTCAGTAATTCATCGCTGGCTCGGAGGCGGTTGTCCTGATGAAGTGTCGGCAGAGGGAGGAGGAAACCAAAGAGAGGAAGGAAACGAGGATAACGTCACGAAAAGCAGAATCGGAGTAAAAAAGGACTGAATAGTATTTAATGGACAGTGCTTGATGCGGGGCCGGGGGACCGAGCTGAATTGTGTTTGTTTACGACGCATTGGACAAAGATGTTTTTGTTAACTGGTCTGGCGTGAAAAGAAGGGACAACATATCGAGGAGGAAACAGCAGCAGCAGCAGCAGCAGCAGATTTCATCTTTTTCAGGAGGCTCCACTAAAGCAGAGAAATGGAAATGTGTGTAGCCCTCCTCCGTTTGCCTGTTCGCTGAAGGATTTGGAAACAGCCTCATCGTGACACACGCAGCTTAAAGTGGATTTCAGTCATATAGTTCAATCCTCCACGAGATTTTTTTTTTTGCCTTGGGGGGTTCGTTGCTTTCAGGGTTTTTTTCCACGGCAGAATAAAAAGCAGCAAAATCATCGGGAGAATTAACAGGTAGCCACCCATTACCAAACGCTGTGACAGCCGCTGTAGGCCAGTGTATTGAGTGTAAGATGGCTGGGTGATGATGTGCCTATTCGTGGCATCATTTCGACTAAATTAATTTAGCTACATCCGCATTGTGGGAGCTCAGCATCTGAAACAAGATGTGGCCAAGGCCTTCATCTGCTCACTCTGATCAATATGTGATGTAGCCTGCATTCACGGGGCCTGCCTTCCTATTTCAGCACACTAGGAGTCTTTAGATGCTGCGGATGGTGAAATGAAAATCTGAATCTGGCTTCTGTCTTTGCTGCGCGGAGCTCCCAGTCCAGGCCTGGGAGCGAGCACAGTCTCTCTGACATTAACATTTCCTCTGCCAAACATGCAGTGTGGTTGTAGGCTCTGCACTCTCCTCCAGCTGCAGATGTAGCCATGCCATGTTGGTGTAGCTCCACATCACATTCAAAGGGGTGGGGCCAGTCACACTTTGGCATCATGCTCTTTGAATTTCTGTCTTCTTGTGTTGGAAAATCTGCTCTCAAAGGCCAGTACACTCCCTTGATGCTTTATTCTAACGCTCAGCTTCCTCATCTGCATCATTATGAAGAGGTATTGGCCTCATATCTGCTACTAGGCCAGGCATCAGTGCAGGTGGAGCCTGTGTGATATGTGTCTTTCTCTCTGTCCGTTGGTATTACTTGTGCACAGATCTGCTCACTCTCCAGTAGATGCTCGCAGGGCGACAAAAACATGCATCCGAGCATCTGGCTGGACCCATCCAGGCCTGATCTCTGATGCATCACCCCCCCTCAGTTTCTCTCCTCCTCATTGGCTAAATGAACAGCTGTGCCAGGAGACTGAGACCCATGATGCACCCTTTTTGGCTTCCATTAGTGCCGTGTGATCCATCTGGTCGCAGGTCCCTCCAGGGAACAGTGACCTACTGTAGCTAATTGCTCTTCCTTTGCAGTGTGCATTGTGTGCTTGTTTGCTGTGGATTTGAATGTCTCCGCAAATGCAAATAGAAGCTCCCTGTTTGGGAAGCTATTTGAATGTGTAACTGTCAGAGAACAGGAAAAGCTGCTTCCTACTGAAAGCATGATGTGCTGTACAGTGTGTGTGACCCCAGCTGAACCGCAGTGCCTCAGATGACAAAAAGATGACTTTGTCCAGCCCTGGCACAAGTTCTGACTTGATACAACACCTGTAAGTGCACAGTGTAACAAGTCTCCTCGGCTTTTAAGGGAGTGTTCGCTTTGTATCTGCTGCCCGGTAGCGATCCTGGCTGCTCGATAGCAGCTTAGTCATTACAGATTATTCTCCTCAGTTAAACCAGGCATGGTTGCACAGCCATAAACAGATTACAAGGTTTTTTCTCACTATGTGGGTTTAGTAAACCTTAGAGATTAAAATGTGTGGTTTTTATTTTATTAATTCTTTCCCAAAGCAGGCACGCACTTTATTTTAAGTAAGTTATTTTACCTAATTGATTCATTTTTGATGAGGGCGGATTCCTGGATTACTGGATTATAAAAGCATAACGTTCTGATAATCCCAATGAGCCTCACTGATACGCGGTGGCAGTCATTTTCATTAAAGTGGAAAGAGACAAGATTTTGCTCAAACTTAGCATTATGAAGTAAATGACTGCATAATGCGATGGCTGACATAATCAACTTTTAGATTGGTTCCCTGCAAGCCTTTCGCTAGTAGCTATCGGTGGCTATCCCCAATTACAAAAGAGTATTAATGTAAGGTCTCTGCAGTTAATACTGCCAGTAGCAGAGATGGTGGATGTTGAGATGATACTTTATAAATCAGAGTCTGATATTTCAACTTTCCAACAGGTGACGGCTCAGACAAATCCAAAATGAGTGAGCTGGAGCAGCTTCGTCAGGAGGCCGAGCAACTTAGGAACCAGATAAGAGTGAGTCAGGTGTTTTTATAGTTCAGTTTCCATCTTGGTAACGTTGATATATTTACATAATATCTTGTTTTTTAATCCTATGACTTCATGTCTGTCAGGATGCCAGGAAAGCATGTGGAGATTCAACCCTGACACAGGTAAGTGCCAGTGAATGCCCCAGGTGGTAAGATACAGACAACTAATAAATATTTATAAATATTTTTGGGGATCTGGTTTTGTGACCGTCGATTTGGAGTTTTTTGGTTCACATAAAAAAAAAATAAATAAAAAAAAAGCAGAGCCGCTGCTTTAAATCTTTTTTTAATCAAATCTTTAATAAATCAAATCTTATACTTATCTTATACTTTTTATTTTGTAACAGAGTTTGGAAAAAATAGATTATTCATTATCAATTTTTTTTCTTGAATCCAGTATAAACATGGAGCTGTGCTGTGCCTTATACATTACTTTGATGTCATCATTTCCAAATTAATTTTTACATCTAAATTTATGAAATATTGGCTATTTCTGAGCTGCTTTGTCTTCAGTGTCGTAGAGTGAAACCTGCCCATTACACACACGTGTTAATAACAAGAAAATACTTTATTTTATCAGAACTAATGTTTTAATTAACCTCTCCTCACTAACCTAGATAACTGCTGGTCTGGATCCTGTGGGGAGGATTCAGATGAGGACGAGACGCACCCTCCGGGGACACCTTGCTAAGATCTACGCCATGCACTGGGGCACAGACTCAAAGTGAGTCTATAATGTGCCAGTGAATTTCCAAATGTTGTCGACATTGATTGTGATAAAAGCATATTGGTGCTGTGCATCGCTTTAATGAACCATTACAAGCTGAATAAATTACATTTCAATATGGAAAAAAAACAAGCAAATATAATATGTGATCAGCTTCCCAAACTGGTGGGTCAGCTGTTTTCCGGCTCTATGTTCCCTCCCTAGTGCTAATTAGCAGGCTAAACTAAGATGGTGAACACGGTAAGCCTGCTTCACCTCAGCATGTTAGCGTTGTCATTGTGGTAGCATGCTGATGTTAGCATTTAGCTACAAGCACTGCTGTGCCTACAACAGCCTCACAAAACTGAGAGCATTTCTGAGTTCTCAAAAACCCAGAGCCAAAACATTCAAATGTGTCTCTGTCATACATGTTTGAAGCAGTTTAGGTTCAGAACTATAGACTCAAAATTCTGAAATATTTGGTTGAAGCAAAGTTTTTAACATTTTGCCTGTTAGTAGTTGTGGACCAGTCACTGAAAGACTGGGATGTTTGAACACTAACTTAACGTCCATCTATAGATAAAGGCGTGAAATGTTTGAATGTTTGACTCGGCAGGCTGCTGGTTAGTGCCTCTCAAGATGGAAAACTGATCATCTGGGACAGCTACACCACTAACAAGGTAAGGTCAGCTGAGTAATTCTTCTCATCAGCTGGAAAAATAGTCACACTTGGCCTCCGTCCGAGCTGGAAGTGAAAGTGGAGTAAAGTCTTTCTCCTGTAGGAGTGTGGTTGACTCATAACAGCTTCCTCTGAAACCACTGCCATGACTTAGTCTAACATTTACAGTGACATTACCATCAATTTTCAGTGTTAATACGAACCCATTTTTAGGCTCTGACTAAGGGGGTTGCATTGGGTTTTTCTTCTACTCCACAAGTTACACGTCTGTTCCTTCCAAATACCTTCCGACTGTAGATACATGCCATCCCTCTGCGCTCCTCCTGGGTGATGACCTGCGCGTACGCCCCCTCTGGGAACTACGTGGCCTGCGGAGGCCTGGACAACATCTGCTCCATCTACTGCTTGAAGACTCGCGAGGGCAACGTCAGGGTCAGCAGGGAGCTACCTGGCCACACAGGTGAGAGAACATCGCGCTCTCAACCGCTTCTCTGTGACTCTTCCTATGAGTCAAACTAATGAGATGTTTCAGACGAGCGTTGCAGCAGTCCTGTGCCTCGTGGGAAAGCTCTGTTCCCAAACCCCTAAACAATGAAGATTTCATTTACATGGCTAATTAATCGCAGGGCAGCGCCGACGTAATGAGCTGAGACATCAACTCCTGTCTGTGAGACTCCGGTTTGTGACACTGTGGCGACTGTGCTGCTCTGTGTTATTTGCAAAATGGGCTGCAACTTAAATAAAGATGTCTGCATGATGTGTTCACAACTGTAAGCTTGATTTGCAGCAAGTGCAAGTATCAGGTGTCTGTGAGAGTCAACACAACAGAGAGAACGATATCCAGTTTCATCATAAATTACTTGCTAAATTGATATAAATGTATATGAACAGAAGAAATGACACTTGCTTTACCTCTCCACCTTTAACCTAATGTTTTGAACATTCAGTGTCCTCTTACAGTAATCCTATTTGGTGCTTATTGTATTACAGCGAGTAACGCCACTACAGAAACTCGCCCAAACACCTGTACTCTGTCCTTTCAGGTTACCTGTCCTGTTGCCGCTTCATTGATGACAATCAAATCATCACGAGTTCAGGAGACACCACATGGTGAGCCACAGACTTCAAAACGCTGACACTCTGCAGTGCTAAAGTGTTTTCCAGAGCCGATCTGTGTCTAACTCTGCGCTCTCCGCCCCAGTGCACTGTGGGACATCGAGACAAGTCAGCAGACCACAGTTTTCTCGGGCCACACCGGTGACGTCATGAGTCTGTCCCTGTCGCCCGACCTCCGCACCTTTGTGTCAGGAGCCTGCGACGCCTCGGTCAAACTGTGGGACATCAGGGACAGCATGTGCCGGCAGACCTTCATAGGCCACGAGTCGGACATCAACGCCATCTGTGTGAGTGTGCTGTGAGGGCAGAGGTGGCCTTGTGACCAAAGTACAAGCTGTCAAATTTGTCTCTTTATTGGTACTGTCTCATTCATCTGGGATCGTAGTTTACAGGAGCACTGCATCGAGTTTTACGCATGAAGTTCAGTTCACTCATCACGGGCTGTGTAATCTCAAAAACAGATACCTGCACATGAATTCACAATCTGTCAGCAACAGGGCAAGATTTTGGTGTAGGAGGCATTCTGGCTTCGTGTTTGTAGTCCGAGGTGTATTGCCTTTGAGCGGGCTTTGGTTGCATGCAGGTAAACAGTGCGTATGGAAGGCAAATGAGGCGAAATGTGTTGGCCTGAATGTAGCCATGCAGCCCATCAGCTATTGTCTGACAGTAATGTAGCTTTGTAGACGTCACCAGAACCCTCACAATATTGTCCGTTGTCCCTAGAAGCTAAATCGTCGCCAACGGGTTCTCAGATCATGGGAAGTGCTGCAAAAACAGCTGTATATGTTCTCCGTAATCTCCAGAGGAGCTTGGTGAAGTCTTTAAGGTCCAGTGTGTAGGACTTAGTGGCATCAAGCAGTGAGGTTGCAGAACTAAAACTTCTCCCGTGTGCCAAGCATGGAGGAGAACTACTACAGTGGTTGGCGCAAAAATGTGAACGCCGCAACCTAGAGCCGGTGTTTGGTTTGTCTATTCTGGGCTACTGTAGAAACAACATGGCAGACTCCATGGAAGAGGACGCGCCCTGTATGTAGATATAAGCAGCTCATTCTAAGGTAAAGAAACGCAATGATTCGTAATTTCAGGTGAAATTAAATTAATGGTGATGGATATTGTTTCCCATTTCTGCCAGCAGATGCCCCTAAATCCTGCACACTGCACCTTTAAAAATTAATAATTCTGTCTGTTAACTGATGTCTGTTCGATATTCCAAACTGTCTGGCTCAGGTACAGTATCAGGCCAACATTAGTCTGAAGTGGTCGTCTATCCCTCCTGTGCGCCGTCTAATACACTATTAACAGTTCAGCTCCAGGATTTGTCTCAGTGACGTCACACACTGTCTTGTCTCCAGCTTTGGGGGGGGATTTAAACTCGGAGCATGCTACAGGATTAACTAGATTATCAATTAACACCATATCTGAACATCCTGCATCAGTCCAGACTCCAGCTGAGACAGGCTCCAGTTGGAGTCTGGACTGATGCAGGTTGCATCTGATAGATGACAGGTGGGCAGATTCAGAAGTGAAATATGGTGATCGTCTCTCAGACTGATCAGATTTAGTCTGAGAGAGTCACCAGTGAGAGCAGGTCGTATCAGAGCACGCAGGGAAGAGGGAACTCTTCTCCCACACAGAGCCACAAACCTGTCGTCTCTTGTTAAGAGTATCTTGACAGAGCTGTATCCGCACTTCCTGCTTCTCATCCATCTTCCTGTGCTCCTCCTCAGTTCTTTCCCAACGGCAGCGCCTTCGCCACAGGCTCTGACGACGCCACCTGCAGGCTGTTTGACCTGCGTGCAGACCAGGAGCTCAGCCTCTACTGCCATGACAACATTATCTGTGGCATCACCTCCGTGGCTTTCTCACGCTCCGGCCGTTTGCTGCTGGCTGGCTACGACGACTTTAACTGCAACATCTGGGACGCCATGAAGGGAGACAGAGCAGGTGGGTGGACGAGAGCGAGAGAGAGCGAGTTGAAAAGATTCAATCTGAAGCTGAAGTGAGGAATATATTCATTTGTAGTCTTTTGGAGCTGTCGTCACCTCCAACACAAAAACTTATTTTACTGTTCCTTCTGCCACAGAGGGCCGATTGTAGGTGTGTTTATACATTTGACCTTCAACTAAAACTACTATAGGATGTTTTTTATGGCATTTTAATGTAAAAAATGTCAAGGAAAGGCACCATTTTGTATCACTGCAAAGTCAAATCGACTCTGTCTGACCTCCATCTGCAATATTTCACTGAAAAACTAAGTGAAAGTGTGTTGGGTGCAAAAAGGAGTGACTGAAAAACTAAAACCATGATGCTCAGTTTCAATATGCAGTTCAGAGGCTAGTTCACCTCTTTGTAAAGAGTTAAGAGAATCGTTTTCTGTATAGATAAAGTGCAGTTATACTTTGCACGTCTCTTAATTTCAGAATGTGCCAGACTCACCAGTGAGTTCACATATCACTTGTCTTGTCTTGCTTTGTAAAAAAAAAAAAAAAAAAAAGTTTGGTCAAGCGACCCACCCTGTGTTGCAAGTTAAACCGGGAATAAACACAAGGTCGCTGTGTTCTGTGTGTTTTATTTATTTATTTATTTTTTAAGTTTCGGCACAGTCTGGAGAGCAAAACATTTCACACTAACAAGTCTTCCTTTGTTTGTCCTCGTCCCCCCTGCAGGGGTCCTGGCCGGCCATGACAATCGTGTGAGCTGTCTGGGTGTGAACGATGATGGCATGGCGGTGTGCACCGGGTCCTGGGACAGCTTCCTTAAGATCTGGAACTGAGCCATGCACATAAACAGCAAACACACACACACACACACACACACACACACACACACACACACACACACACATGTACGCACGCACGCACACGTCCAACACACAGACACCGCTCCCATCTCGGGACACAGTTTGCACCCTGTATTCACTGTATGTAAGATTCAACAGACAAACTGCAACATTGTACTGTACATAATATATATGACTTAGGTATGAGTTTACACACACACACACACACACACACACACACACACACACACACACTACCCAGGACAAGACATCACAAGACCTGAACACACACCCACACTACCTACAGCTAATTTAAGTGCACGGCAGCAAGGTAACAGTACCCCACACACACACACACACACACACACATAATCTGTAAAATGTTAAAATGTGACAAAACACAGTTGAATCCTCAGCTGCTCAAATGAAACACACAAACACCACTATTACCTGAAGCCTTTTAACACATCTAACACGCTCAGTCACACAACACACACACACACACACACACACACACACACTTTTTCCTGAGAGACACTGCTCCTCCAGTTAAACAGAGGAGAAGATGTTATTGGACAATTCTGTCTTTGTTTACAATGAAGTCCAAAATGCACTTCAGACAAATTTTTTCTGTACTATTTTTGTCTCAGTACCACATGTATCTCAAGCGATGCTAATGTGAAGGAAGAACGGTCATGAAGGAGAATCATGTGAGTCCATTAACACTGAAAAAAAATAAATAACCACTGACAGACAGGATGAGCCGATGATTGACAGAGTCCAAGGAAAATATCAGCTCTTATTTTCATCCGGCTCCAAACATCATGTAATCACTGTTTTTATAGATATACCCCCCCCTCCCTCCCTCCCCCACATACATCCCATCTGCTCTTAAGCTTTTGTTTTATTCTTTTTTTTTTTTTTTTTTTTACACTTATTTTATTCATGTTCTCCCTGTGTGCCTCAGATACACTTTAAGGATTATTAATAGAGAATATTGACAAAGTTACAAAAAAAAAAGAGAGTTTCAGGAGGTGGGTGGAAAAATAAAAGCATTATAAGACACATCTTAATAAAGCAGGAGCCAGTATTCATACTTTGACTTTGTCAATGTATTATCTGGATATTATGATGGTATAATTGTACATAATATTAATAAATAATAGCCTCTCCTGCCAGGCTTTGTGGTTTCTTTTGTAAAGCGGTGTTTCGTATGTATACACATGGACAGTGACGATGGTACATGACATAAAAATGTTTGTTCTGGCAACACATACATTGACATATGCTGTTTCTAAACATGAAACAATTATTATTTTTTATGTTGTAATAATTATTGATTTAATGTATAATTATTGAATTATTTTGTAGTCTAATTATAGGAAGAAACCTTTTTGTAATTATCTCATTATCAAGAGAACAAAGCTTGTTTTCTCAAGATAATGAAATAAAACAACCTTTTGTCTTCTCATGACAACAGCTTCATTATCTTGATATTATGAGATAACGCTTGTTTTCTCAAGCTAATAAAATAATTATCTTGTGATTGAGAAAACAAAGCTTGTAACAAAGTAAAACCTTTTGTTTTCTCATGCTAATGTTAATCTCACTGGCATGAGATGACGGAATTAAGAATGACTTGCAATGATGGCTGTTCTTAGAATCCCTTTGAAAACCTCCTCAAGTTAAATTTTGCTCAGTGATAGATTTTATTTTATTAATAAAAAAAAGCTATAGGCTTAATTGTTTTACTACCGTTAATAATAACGATGTCCTGGCAAATAGTGCCACGAAACGACCTCACATAACAAACAAAAAAGCAAAAGTTTGGTGTGGAGACGGAACAAATTTATCCTCCAGGGATCTAAAACCAATTTCAACCCAGTATAATAAGAAAAGTATAATAGAAACAACTTTTTTAAACAAATCTTTATAGTTTAGTTGATCAGAAACCTTCATAATCACCAATAAAACACCATCACAGATGTTATGAATCAGTGGTGCTTTGTGTTTCTACAAGTAGACAAAGCAGTGTTATATGATGATATCATTTCCAACTGTTACTCATTGTTTAACAGACTAATAGGTCAGGTATGGTAGAGCGCTTAGTGCTCTCCTTATCTGCTGATTAAAGTTAAACTAAAATATTTCATTCAGTAGGATACTTTTGCAGTATGCAAGTGTTTTTACCTTCAGCCACCAGGGGGTGCTGCAGCAGCTCACTCTGCAACTCAGGTTCACAAAACAAGGAGTTTATTCCAAAAAATAAACTTATAGGCAGATTATTTAATTTAGTGAATGGCATATCTGTGAATACTGAACTGGATGTCTTGTAAAGTGGAAAATATGACTCTCTAAAAGAAGGTAAAACGGTGATGTGTATGCATGTCACACAAATCCAGTGATAGGAACATCAGGTCCAAGCTGATTTTAGCACCATCATGTGGTCAAGCAGGATCATATTTACATGTTTACTACTATATTGTAAAAAGCCTGTCACGCCCACAGGACGCCCACACCAGTGAATTATTCTGCCTGGAAAGGCCTCTGCGTACAAGCTGCATGACTGGCATCTCTCTCTCACTCCTCTTATCTTTGGTTTGCTGTCAGGGCCGAGGAAATGACAGCATCGTTTTTGTCTGGTGACATCACGCAATCCAAATGCAGCTCTGCCCACCTTCAGCCTGAGTGAAGATCTCACAGCGGTGTGCAGGGCCTTATTCACAGAGACGTGCTTCATAGAAACTAAGATGTGTTGCACAATGGATATTTTTCAAAATGCAAAGAAATGAAACAACACTGATGAGATTAAGGTATTTTATTTTTCAAACAATTCTGTATTAAGACATGAATTCATTCAACACAATCTTTTTGAAAGTTTAAAGTTTATCAGTCTATGAAATACAATCTGGAGTTAACCTCTCACAAGTAACACAGACGCGCGCACACACACTAAAACATTGCAAAGATGTTTACCGTCTTTAAAAATAAAAGTTATTGAAAAAGAATAGAGGATATTGTAGTTCTGTCCAAAGATCCACGTCGTTTTAGAGCTCCCCAAGTTTGATCTGCCTCGCTCCCAGCTACAGCTGCTAATCCATTCATACGTTATTGATTAGAAATAAAAGCTATGAGAGAGGAGTGCCTCGTCAGAAGATTATCCATACTTAAGAGTTCATAAAGGCAGATTCTGGGATTTCATTAAAGCAAAACAAGAACAAGCATCCCAACAGGTGATTGTGTTAAACTGACAGAGAGAAGCAGTTATTTCTTGTAGTTACAAACAAAAGTAAAGTACAGAACGACTTCTGTAACAAGCAACACACAAACCAGCTAACATTCAGTCTGCCAAAGGCCACTGAAAAACCACTTCCTGTAGGTCACGCTGAGATGGACAGCCATGGTTTGGATTTGTTCAAATGCTTGTATTGCTTAATAAAAAAGAAATGTCACCATCTGAGAGAACAACTGTCTCTCAAGACGATGTTCTACACTCTCAGCGCGCCGCCTGCACCTCAGAGGCGCCTCTTTCTGCCTGATCACAAACTTTGTGCATTTTGGCTGTTCAGAGCCGCGTTACATGAATTCAGCAATCACATCTGTTTATGCTTATGGTCAAACTGACACTCAAACTAATGACTTGTGATGTTCTTTTAATGGCTCTTGGCACAAAATGAAATAGCACTTATACACCGTGAGGTGCTTTTAGGGAAATCAGCAATCAGAACTCGTCGTCTTTGTTACAAACCACAACCCATTATAGGAATTTCTGCTGCATAAAATAAGACAAGATTAATATTTGAACATGACGGCCTCGATCAAAGTGATAACAGACTGTGTTACCTCACCCAAAAACTTCAAAGATACTCATCAGAATTTTACAGCATGTTGAGATACAAGAGTTCAGATCATTTCTTTATTGGGTCTGCTTAAAATAAACATGTCCGTTTGTATCAAGTCAAATGATTTACTTGCAGTGCTATCCAGACAAAACACCTGTCAACACACATCAGACAATAAAGATGATTAAATATGACGCTATGGCATTTTGCCTCATGTTTAGTTAGACATGTTGTTTTATTTAAATGAAACCAAAGTAGTTTGATGCGCCTCGTGAAGCCTGTGCACCGCAGCCGAGGTAGAAACACAGCGAAGAATTCCAAGCAAATTTTACACAATGCAACATAAGTATGTTTGTTAAAGGAGAACTCCCATTTTACACATCACAGTCTGTTTCAGTTTCACTGGTAGTGAGCGCACCGACTGATGTTACCAGGCAACACCTGAGATGTTGCAGATGAAATGGTAGAGGAAATGTCTGACCGTCACTCTATATTTAGCGTTTGGGGCTCCACTTTAGCATTAGAAACACAGAGTACTGGACGCCCCTGTAAGGAAAAAAAATCTTCAAAGAGGAAAGAAATAGAAACACACTGTCTACCGATTTAGCAATAAACTTCTATAACGCTATAATTAAATTAAAAAAAAAAAGAAAGAGGTGTAAAAACTGGTGCATGTTTGTCTTACTCCTGCATTCTGATGCTTGGTTCACATGGAATCAGGCAGACAGACACCTTCTGGAGGGCATGTTTAAAACAAACAAATAGTCCATTGGAAGGACAGGAAGGTAAAACAATGCATGCATGATGACATGTTGCCATGGTGGTGCTGTATTGTTGATAAAAAATGGAATAAAATATATAAAATAAAATGATTTTGTTGCAGTTTTTCTAGTTATGTTCAGTAGTTGTCCAGTACCACTACAAAGACAACTGGTTTCCAGTCCTGCACCAGTCTGATTCCATGTGAAGCCCAGTCTTACTCCCTGATGCCTACATTACCCACAATGCAACACGGCTGCTCACAGTTTGGCCGCATTTTCAGGTGTGGTTTCAGGAGGTCCGATAAACTGATCTTCTAACCTGATCATTTTTTCATTTTCACTTGCAGTCTTCAGCCCCTGCTGACGCTGCCTCACGTGACATCACTTGAGGTCATTTATCAGACTTCACGCAGCTCGCTCTGGAGCCCCAAAAAGATTTATACAGTTTCTTTCTACATGTGCAGCAGTTCTGCCCAACGCCTGTAAACAGACTTTGATGTGTAAAATCAGAGTTCCCTTTCAGGATGTTCACACCTGGTGACAAACATGCATCAAATGTAAGTTGTCAAGAAATGATAACTGACTAATCGTCTTTGTCTGTGTTGTGTAGTGGTCACTGATCGATCGATGCACTATTCAGTTGCTGAATGCTGCCTTTTTCGTGACAGTACCAAAGCCAAGAGCCACGACAAGGGCCATCACGCCCCTGCACCACCTGTGTGATGTTCCTTGTCATCACCTGAGCATATTAACAGCCTGTCAACCTCACAGAGACAATTTACACCAGAGGCCAGATCCAACACCTATCTGTGAGTCACCACAAGTGTCTGAATCACAGCCACAGTTGACTCCTCTGAGAACAAGAAGACAGACAGTAGTTTTATGTCTCGATTGCTTAACAGAAATGCTGCAGGAATCGACAGTCTGTCTGCGGATTATTCGCTTTACTATAACCAGCTACTCAGACTGATGACATACTGACGAGTTTGACGACTGCTGAGTGAATAAGGAAAAACAAAACAAACTCCATCTCTCTATCACACTCCATTATAGTGTTGATCTCTCTGCCTTAAAATACATTGTGCTTTGATTAATAGAGCAGTACACATTTTCATATAAATACAAATCTGTCTTATAGATGTACATTCACTTTGATTTCTTAATATAGACTAATTTACATATTTTATAAAATAGGCTTCTCAGAATATATCGAGCTACTTTCCCCACTACAAGGTTACACAGTCAACATCATTGAAGAATAAGCGCTTAATCTCGTCTTTGCTGCAAGAACCTACATTTTTCTGAGCGGACATCACACACAGCGTTGAATTTGACCTGTGCACAAGTACTAAGTTTTGTCTACAAACACGTTTCATACGTATGGCTTTTCACTATGCTGGCTCCCACTGTGAGTAGATCCCTTACACTATTAACTGGACATGTGTTATCTTGTTTGTTATTGCAACTTTCTGAGTGGATTATCATCTGTTAATCATCTTAGGTAAATTACGTAGTGCCAAAAGAAGCATTTTTAAATCTTTCTGTGGGATATTTAGGATTTGACTTAAGTGCACTTAAGTGGCACAGGATGTAAATCATACTGAGGGAGCAAATATAGTTGTGCCTCTTCTTCATGTGACTTCAAGTAAGAGACAAGAGGGGTGGGGGTGTGTGTGGGGGGCTCATAACCCATCCTTAAACCTCTCACCTTCCCAACTCCAAGGCACTGCTTTAACTGTAAACATGGCAGATTGATAAAAAATGATGATTTGACCATAAAAAGCATGAGTGCCAGAGCTCCTGGTGGATTGTAATTGTGACATTTGAAATGTTTGTCATGGCACATAACAGATATCAAGAATAAAAACACATTCGCTAAAAGGGGAAAACAACTTTGATACAGTACTATATACTCTATTTCAATGGCTTACATGCACACCAAGTATCTGCTCGAGATATACAGTATTTGTAAATGTATGCTTACTGAAGTGAAAGTGCTTTCCATGCCCATTTACAGTTTGTTTTATAATCTCACCATAAAATTAACCATCTATTTATATAATCTTTGATTAAACACTCTGCCCTGACTATATACTGTATGCATTCTTACAGCTTTCTTTTTGCCTGCATGAAATATATCTTCTTAGCAACTTTTTTTCCGCAGACTATCCTATTGATCACTAGCCGAGATTCCTGTCATGAAATCAAAAGCTTTTTGAACTTGCAGCGTCACACAAAAAAAAAAAATACAGTTAACATGTCAGCTTCTATTTATAAGTATATAAACTAACTTCACAAAAAAATGTAGATATTTTCCAAACTCCATGCTGATAAGACTCAAGAGAGGAGTGAAGAAAAAAAACATCTTGACTTTAAAATGTCCACCTGTTGATATCAAAGCGCTGTGGAAACACAGCGGTGTTGCAACACTGTGTGAATCACTGAGCAAAAAGGTTGATTCATGTGTTGACCTACCCAGTGCTGACAGAAAATCACCAAGCTACTTCCTGATAATGCAGCCTCACACTACCGTACTGCCTGGTGTATGAGAGCACACGGTTATCTCCCTTATGCAGCTGCCTAACAAAAGCAAATCTAATAAAAAAGGAGAGAAACTATCAAAATCTACAGGAAATCTCAAGCAGCTAATAAGAACACCATAATATTGTGTGAAAAATCAGCTGACGTTTTAGAAATACAAACAGAAAGGAACATTGGTTAGTGATCTGTAGAGAGACTTTCCTCTCAAACTCCCATAGTCGCATTTAAGCTCTTTTCCCTTTGGCCTTGATTCATACCCCCCCTTGCAGAATATGCTGTGAACTTTGGCAGAATGTATAGATATAAAATATATTAAGTCTCATGTGTTCCAGCCGTCTTCTCCAAAGTGCCTGATGAGATGGAGTCCTCTGTGGTATTGCAGTCACCCTACATTAAATCTTTCCACTGACCTAAGACAAATAATGAACTGTACCCACACTGAGAGCTGTTCTACTGCAATCCCCTGAACAAACACTTCTCACAAAAAGATCCACACTAACGAAATAGTCTAAGAACTGAAATATAATACAGTAGAGTAGATCACTGTGGTAGGAGGGTGAAAGGACCACGAAAATGATCTCTCTTAATCACTATAATCTCGGTGACACCCTCTTTCTCCAAAGTCCTCCTTTCCTGACAAATATCCCGTCCCCTCTCTCTCCCCCAAAGGCCTCATCATACTCTCAAACACTACCAGCCAAATACACAAACTCCCCTCTTCAAACAAAGACTCCACAAAATAGCATATATTGCAATATAATGGCAATATAATTACAGTAAAATTAAGAATACCAGTAGGCTAATACCAATACAGAATCACTACATATAAATAACAAATTTTTGTATTTTGTAAATCTATGAAAACAAAAAGTTTAGATACAAGCCTGATGAGTCAAATAATGAATGGCTTCACCCAAACCATAGAAAAAAGGCAAAGCAGGAGATTTCACATTAATGATTCGGAGTACTGCACATTTATGAGACTTCTGATTGGTTTTATCATTTTCGTTTTCAAACTAAAATTTGCTTTTGAAGCATTCAAGGCTTACTTGCTGTGATTACAAGTTGCAACATCATTTGCCATTCAGGCCAGACAAAGTTAGTGGAAGCCGGACTTCAGGTTACTGTCTACTATACAGAACTAAAAATACTTCAACAAGCTACTTTATCCTGACTTTGACGTCCCTTTGTAATATTTTTGTACTAAATCCTTCCTTTAAGCCTCCCTGAAATTGTGGGAACCCCAAAGCATCCGGGGTCCACAAGCCACTGCAGATGGGCGCTCCAGCATTTTATTATTTGACGTCCATGTGTCCGGTGGCAACACACTGAATGGAGGCTATATAAGAGCCCTGCAAATGATTCAGATCTAAGTGTAAGGTGCTACCTATTTACAGCTTCATTTCAACATACAGTATTGGTAAATAATGCCTTCTTCAGAACGTACTGTAGAACCATCGAGGAATGTTTTTAACATACTTCACAATTAGGAACTAAATAGTTACGACTGAACACGGGTCCACCAAGTAAAGTAAATCAAGACAAGAATATTTACAGTACAAATTAAGAGATGGTATAAACATTTGAAGCTCATCAGTGATTTTTCATGATGGTTCCAGGGAGAATGTTATCAGGGGCCTCTGTAGAAACTGTATCTTAAGGAGTGTGCATGTAGGCTGGAATGGATTGAAAGATTGTTTGTGTGTGTGTGTGTGTGTGTGTGTGTGTTGTTTTTATGTGAGAGTGTGTGCGTGTGTGTCTTTGGAGCATGAGTGTGTGAGTGAGAGCAAGTTGGAGAGAAAGGGAGAGAGGTGTTCACATTTGTGTGCATGCGTTTGTGAGAATTTCAGATGCACTTCCTTCTCTGAACCCTGCTGGGTTCCTCACACTGACCAGAGCAGCTGTTCCTTCACCAGTTCATGATGCAGTTTCTGTTCAACGTCATGAAGTACACCTGACTGCTGCCTCCAGACCGCACAGAGGCAAAGAACACCTGAGGAACACGGTGGAAACAAAGGATATGTATATGTCTTTGAATTCAGTTGCTAATAGTGACCTTTAGCTACGTTCAGACTGCAGGCAAATCACTTGTTTCTCAAATTAGATCTCAAAGACAGACTGTCTGAACTGTTGTTTGCAAGTAATCAGACTGAATTTGTGTCCTGACATCACCAACCTATCTGCATGGGCTGCTGTGGTAACAACTTAGTCATCGGTAACTACATAGCAATGCCTGTGACGAGTCTTTCCAAAGCGGAAGCATGACAAATGCATCATTTTGTCCTCCAATTTATTTTGGTGTCTGCCCACAGACTTTTGTTCTTCATGTTGTCCTCTTTAGCATCCTGCTGGTAGCAGCATGGATGTGCTCAGCACTTTTGTCACTCTGGATTTGACAGTCATTGGTTGGTGTGTTCAAAGACACTTTAAAATCCGATTTGAGCAGCCAGAGCGCCTGAACTGAGGCGCATCTGCGGATATTTGACTGGAATCGCTTGTCAAACCACCTCCAAGACCAGATTCGCAAAAATCACATTTTATTTGTTTTATTGCTGCCAGACTTCATAATTCAATCTGGAAATGCCAAACAACTGATTTGTCCTGACAGTCTGAACAGGGCCTACACTTCTGTGTCTGCGTGTCTTACCTTGTCATTTCTCTCACAAAGGAACTTCAGCCTCTGAGCTCTTTTGTGCATGAAGACACCGTCCAGGTGGCCGGTCTCCACAGAACGGATCTCAATGGCCTTTTCTCCCCATCCCATGATCTGATTTGAGCAGATATGAGCTGCAAGACAAAATGTGACATTAGTACTAAGCAAGCAGTCTGTACAGAGGATAACGGCACTTTTGTCTGTGCTGACTGGATTTGACCCGCACCGACAGATGTGGGCATCTCGCCCCACTGTAGAACCACGTCCTTGATGATGCGTCCATAGGTGTTGACGTAGACGCCCTCGTCTTCGTAGCACAGCAGCATCTCCATGCCGTCTGAGCTGGGCAGGAACACAATTGCGTGCGGTGTCACATGGCTCTGGATCTGTTTGAGATGAAAACAGAAAAGATGAGCTCCTGTAGAGAGTCAATTATTATTCTCATTTTCTCATCCAGCACCTGTGATCTGACCCCCAGCTCTTTTTTCACCTAGAACCAAACCTGGAAATGAAATTAAGGAAAATTCCACCTGCAGCTAACCTTATCTGCGGCTCACCTGCCAGGTGCTTAGCAACCTAATGCAGGACTCTTATTTCACATCTCTGAAAACAATACTGTCTGACAGCTGTACAACTTACATGAACAGGAATATAAATGTCATAGTTGTTTCCGGAGTCCACGTCGATTGCGTGGAAGCCTGCGCAAGACCCATAGATGACCTTCAACCTCTGACCCTCCTCCACTGTCAGGTCGACCAGGACAGGCCTGTGTGGCAGGTCTGCAAAAGACTGGTTAAAAGGAGTGGAGCGGGTTTGAGAGCAGAACGTGAGTGCAAGAAGATAATCAACTCGAATGTACTTCTGGTTGACTGATCTCGCATAACTAATCCAGCTCATAGGAAAGAGGAGACTTACCTTGAAGGCCATGAATTTGTGATAAGGTTTGGGCGCCCAAGCATACACTTCCACCGCGTTCTTCAGAGCAATCACCAGGAACTTTATCCTCTCATATTTCACTAGATAGAACAACCACAAGGCCATCTGACATTAGACACTTGTAATCAATAATTCACTGTGCCAAATGCATCTATGAGAATTTACCCAGAGTGGAACAGACAGTAGTGATAAACAGCCATCGTCTGTCACTCACCCACTTTGTAGTGCACACAACCCTCCATCTCCCCCACGGTGGTCCAGCCCTGCTTCTTCTCCACCTCAGGGTCATTGTGGAGGATCTTGTTCCTCAGCCAGGCCAGGTAGTAGACACGCACCTTGTTTTTCTTGCCTTAATAGACACAGTTTGAAATCAATTACAAAGTAGATCAACATCAGTAATTATTGAAATGCATGTAAGATTCGGAGGGAAGAAGCTCGGAGTAATATAGATATAATTAATTTAATATGAAAATAAATATTGTCCGGGGTGTTGTAATAGACAAACCACACCAACATCAAAGAACTAGTGGCGATGAAGATCGAATGCTGCATCGCCTCATGTCGTCTGTGTCCTGGCCGGATAGTTGCACTTGAACACAACGTAAAGACGACAGCCCTCGGCCAACTAAAGCATATGTTCTGAGCCTGCGTGAAACTGGAGGTCTGACAGGCTGCAAAATATAGGGCGATAGACGCTTACCAACGGTCTGACATTGACTGATGTCCAACTCTAGGCTTGGTGTGTCAGGGTCCTAACTTCAATGGTCTTTCATGGACTGCTTTACATTTACTGGCACAGATTTCTTAGCTTGAGTTTTAGCTGTTCAAACATGTTGACTGCATCGTCATACCTGTTATCAACATTACTAAAGCATGATTCACAAAATGCTGCTGTGTAAATAATCATCAAATTATTCAAACAGTGTGTTGTAACATATTGTTATTTCATTCTTCCTTAAAGGTATTTGTCCGAAACCATTGTGACAATAGCTCTTGTCAATACCTGGAAGCCATTACACGGTGCTCACAAATAAAAACAGCCTTCCTGTGACTTTGAAGTCAAACCACAAAGCAAAACAATCACTCTGAAAGCATCTAGTGTTTGAAGCTGTCTGTACTTTTGGCATATCTTTAATGGGATGCCAACCAACTGTATTGAGAGCAGGCTGGAGCTGAGCAGCAGTAATGACCTGATATGGTGATGAGCAGGTTGAGACCCTCCAGGACGTCCATCTGTTGGAACCTGCGGGAGTTGATGAGAGGGTAAACCTTGCCCTGACCACTACGGTCCAGCAGCTTCAAACCGTTCTCTGTGCCCACCAACAGGTTCACACCTGGAGACACACACAAGCACAAATTAATAGCTTTATTAATTTTGCATAAAATGACAGTAATCAATGCCTTTCCTATAGCAGCTAAAGCTGTTTTTGCAGAACATCTGTGTTGTAACTCTTGGGATTTAAATTTTGTACGCTTCGATTTTCCATTATCATTTTCACATCATGACCTGCCAACCTACCACCATGACATCTAATTTCATTTAGAGAAGAATAAAAAAAAGAGCTTTAATTAATTGTGTGATATAGTTGAGCCATATTTTTAACACATGCAGTTTGGCACATTAAAAAAAACCTCTCAGATAATGTTTTAACACCACACGTCATCATCTAAGCAAAGTATGATGCTTATGGAAAACAGCTTGTGCGAAGAGGCTGGAAGAGATAGAAATGCCTTTGATGGTGAAAGCAGAGACACCATGTTGAGTTATTAATGTCACAATGTTTTCAGTTTGTCATATTTGCAACCTGAGCCCTGCTGGAGCTGACATATTCGTTTTCCCCAGATACTGAGCCAGAGATAAGAAGGGTTAAAATAACTTAGCTCTGATGTTTTGAGTTTCCATCCAGAGCCTGGTAACTCCAAAAATAATCCAATTTTGAGTGATTAGTTAGTTTAAGGGATCTGACGTTGCTTGGTGCTGAATATTTCCTGCATTTACACTGCAACTGTTCTCACCCCAGAGCGCAGCACACAGGATCTCAGAGTTGAACCTCTTCTTGTATTTGCGGATCTCCGGTGTGTCATTGGGGGGGCGTGTGTTGGTGGGATTGACGTTCACCATTGATCCTTTCCTCACCTCCATCTTCAGCTGCTCAAACCTGGAGCCTAAGGAGGGAGGTCGTTATGGAAATGGCTTAATTGAGGAAGGACGATATCAAAAAAGGGCAAAATGGCACAAAGTGTGGAATTAGACACAAATGTCCCATTGATCCTAAGTTCCCTGTGAGGGAAATTAGTGGATACAGTTTTAGAGAATAATGTAATTTTGTTATTGTACAAATGTTCTCTTTATCTTAAAAAAGCAAGCAAAGCATGACAAGTTTCTGACTCACCACTGACAGACATGTTATCCCCTGTGCCTCCTGGTGACTGGTACATGCCCAGATCCACAAAGGTGGTGAAGGAGGACTTGCCAGATGCTTTAACCAAACCTCTGGACTGATACTGGTGGAGTGCAGAGTGTGTACAAGTTGAACAGTGTGAACATCAAGTCTGTGGAAAACTGACATTTTCTGTGCCTTTCAAAGCCTATAATTTTGATGATTTTCCACTAACAAGCTGAACAGATGAAATTCAGTGTCTTGGTGGACATCATGGCCGGAATGAAGGCAGATAGGGAACACATAAAAATAAACCAGGAATTTAGGACTGATATATTTAGCAGCAGTAAAACTTACATCATAAACAGAGTCCTTCCCAGGGGAGGAGTGAGTGGCTGAATCAGTGGGGGAATGGGAAGGCTGCACCACATCTGGCAAGTTAGTGTATCCATTATGGCTCCGCTTCTCTGGGGTCTTTCAGGTAAGAGACAAACAGACACCCACACAACTCCATGTATTACATAACGTCAATGACGGCATTGGATCTAGGCTACTCTGCTGCACCAATTACCAGGATACAATCTGTATGGTTTGCTCAACACAGTAACCACAAGACGTGAAGTTTCAGTTGTGACCAAACGTGCTTTAAGAAGTCAAGTTCCTAACACAGGGAGAGACAGCCTGTTGTTGTGTCTTTCATGTCACTGATGTGCCACTGTTATTTAGATGCAGCTTAAAAGACCAGTGTGTAAGATAAAGGGGGTTTACTGGTATCTAGTGGTGCAGACTACAGATTTCATCCACTTTAAAACTCCTCCTGGTTAAAATTTTTTGGTTTTTGGTTTGTCCATTCAGGGCTACTGTAGAAACATGGTGGTGAACATGGTGATCTCCGTTGATGAGGACCTGCTCCCTATGTAGATATAAACAGCTCTCTCTCAGGAAATGAAAACAAGTTGATTCTTATTTTCAAGAGATTATAAACTTAAGAAAATATACTTATGGTTGTCAATATATCTCCCTAAATCCTACACACTTGGGTGACACACATGCAGGACTGCTCACTGTTCTAATGTGACACAGCTGCTTTGAAAACTTTCTTTAAAAACAGCCAATTCACTGTATGTGTGAAAGTAATAAAAATGCCTCCTCTTCATATGTACTGTATATTTGTCATTTTATTTATAATGCGAGACAAATTAATAACTCCATAGCTTACCCTGGCATTCAGTACTGTCACTGAGGCTTGGCACAAATATTTGAAGCTTGCTGCTTATTCAAATGCATCAACACAAAAAACTATTGCACTTCAGTGAAGTTGACACTTCCCACATTCAACTCATCATCAGCCACCGGTGAGATGTATGCTGTCTGTCACTGAATCATATTGATGTCTCTCCAAAAAATCTCAAAGATTTATGCCAACTTAACACTGAGTGGCTTCAGGCATATACAAAATAAAAAACAATATTCAGCTGCAACATTAATGACACGCAGTTGTCATGGTCCACATTTGGCTGATCCTGTGAGCTTCCCAGCAGCACTATGTTGCCTTAAAATTCTGAAAACTACCAACAAGAGATGTGTAATACTGAAGCTGTGGCTGCGTAACAATATGGTCTATTCATAGCAAACATGTACTGTACGGTATGTCTGCCTCCTCTGACTGATTTATTCCTGAGTGCTTTTTGAACATTGGTGCAAAATGTTGAATCAACAAAGGTGCTCTTCAGTGAAACTTGACAGTCATCGCTGATGTTCTATGCATGTTAATTATTTCTGCTATCAAACTTCATTAAGAGTGCAGTGAAAATGGCTCCACGTAATCTTCTTCATTTGGTCAATTATGTGTGTAAATAAAAAAACATAACACCAAACAACTAAACAGACCCAGTGTCCTGGTCCTGCTACTTTGTAATATTCTCTAATGTATTGCACTGACTTTTCATCAATTCACAATGCATTTTGAGCATCATTACATACGCAGATGACTCACCCTCTGCACCAGCATGGTCTGATCCCCATAGCCTCCAGCCTGCTCTCCCTCTCCCCCCTCGCCTTCGTCTTCATGAACCACCATGGTGTTGACTGAATCAGTGTCTGCGTCCCTGTGACTGAAATCAATACAGGAATAGGAGTCAAAGATGACGTAAAACACTGAGCTTGATAATGAAGAGTGAAAAGAGAGTACAGCAGTTTTACAGCAAGTACTGAATACTTTATTTAAAAGTAAATCTGACTCAAAATACTAATGTGTCTCCTGAACTGTCAGGATTCGTAGATGTTAGTGTTACCGATCTGTGGGGCTTTCTTCCTCCTCTGCTCCCTCGCCACTCTCGCTCTCCTCACTGCTCTCGCTGCTCTCTGAAGAGGACGAGTAATCGTTGGCCTTGACCGGGGGCCTTGGCTGCTCCTCTGCACGCTCCTTGGCAAAGAGGCCATGATCCTGCACACATACATCACCATTTACTTCAAGAAAGCATTGAAAATGTTTCAAACATAATCTCAGCTATTAGAGAAAGTAGCAAATAATATACAATCCAAACACAACTGAATGTGAGGGTTCGTATGAGGGATGGGCACAGAAACAGTCCAAATGTAAGTCCATACACAAAACTCCTAATGCTCTCAGAATTCAGCCACCTGGTGACATTTTGGGATGATTTTAAGGCATGGTTACAAGGCCTGTGTTGAGTGTAGGATGTCCACATGAAAAAAATACAAACACATTAAAAAGGCCTTTATGTAAAGAGCTGCATGTCATTCAAAGACAAAACATAATTTACCCAATAAACGAAAACAGTGTAGAGCATCCATGCAATTAATTTTGTACAAACATGTACTACAACCACTGTGCGCAGATGCATGCATGGACACTGAGCATCGCATAACACACAAAGACACCATGATACTAACCTCCCCTATAGCTCTCTTGTAGCTCTGCACAATTGAGGTAGAGTCAACAAACAGCGAATTGAGAAGAGGAGAAATATGAAGGGAAACAGCAATAGTGTGCAGCACATACTGAGTAAAGGAAAGGTAATGTGAGGGGGAAACCTACAGTATAGCTGGGACACAATATGTCACTCTGCAGAACAGGTGTGTTTGATATTAAACTGAGCATGTGTGCAGTAAGCTGGTGTTGCGTTTTATTTTACAGTACAATACTACGTGTTGCACACCCCTACAGTAATGTTACAACTAGTACTGTAAGTAAGGGATACTGGAGAGACGGCTAACATAATGTCTGTGTGAAAGAACCACTTACAGCAGGGCGTCCAGGGCGGGAGGAGGTGCGAGACTCCCCTGGCTTATGACGACTATCATGGGAGATAATGGGTGAATCCATTTTGGAGGAACCTGCAAATAACAATGTAGTAAGGTGGAGTTATAATCCTGGTATCAGACTCCCTTCACAGACAGTCTGCAGAGAAATAGCACTGAGGAGGCAGGGACTCACTGAGGATGCGATGCCTCTCTAGAGAGCCAGTCTGGGGCAGATTGGATATGATGCTCATACTGTCCGATCTCTCCCAGCGATCATTGCGGCTCAGATCTGGATTGCTGCCATGAGGATACATTGAGGATACAAATCCATTATCTGAAGTCCATCTACCACCATTTAGTAGGCACTAATTTGAGGAAATATCTGATAAATCATTTGGTTGTCCTCCGTACCTGGCTCGTACTGGATGTCTTATGCCAGACGTCAGGTTAGTGTTGAGAGCTGTGGCAATAGACGCTGTCCTCTGGGGAATCTGAGAACAGCATCAAAGTCTTACATTTACCAGTATTTTTGTAAAAAAACAGTAGCACAGAAAATGACCAAAGAGTTTCTTTTAAACCCTAATACCACCCTTAATAAACAGCAGTAATTTCCTAAAAGAATGGCCTGTCATCAAGTAGACCAACCATCGTCAGGAACCACCATGCACCGAAGATGCAGTGAAGATTTTAATTAAATTAACAACCTTTAAAAAGATATTCACAAAAACGTAATCCTCAACTGGGTAAGAGTTTTCCCAAGATGTAAGCATGAGACCTTCCAATGTCAGTCTGCTCACTGTAGTCCAGCTAAGATAATGTGTGTATAGATACGGGAGTCTTTATAAAACCAGCCACTAGGTCTCACCTTAGGTGGGAGTTCCACATCTGGCAGGCGGATCCAGGGGCCACGATCATCTCTGATTTGGTGTACCTGTGGTGCCGGGGTTTCAGAAGTGGGGTCTGAGTTTTGACGCACCAGCTCTCTAGAGTGGATGGGACGGGGTGTGGGGGTAAGGGAGGGATCCTGGGTGGGGAATGCAGACATGGTCTTAGTGGGCTGGTCACAGAGGGACTGGGAACGAGGGACAGGGGCAGCATAAGGCTTCAGTGGAACCAAGTGAGCCATCTGGAACTGCAGAGGACAGGAGCAGCAGCAGCAGCAGCACACCGGGAGGAAAGAGCAGCCGAGCGGAAGAAAGAGTGCACAGGACAGTCGGAGAAGCAGGCCGAAGTGGGGAGGAATGCGAGGTTGTGTTTGTATCCCAAGGAGATTTTTTAACGTGTAGGGACAAAGTAACCCCAGATGTGTGGAGAGGGAAAGGAGGGACAAGGAGAAAAAAAAGGAGTAAATAAAGTAGCATAGACAATGACGGATAAAGCAGCTTAAGAATTAGGGGCAGAAAGGAAAAAGCAGTTGTATCTTGCGTTGTTTTGAGGTTTTAATCCACTGAGTTAAACACCCACCTTTCCTTGCCCCCCTTGGGGTTCAACAGGCCTCTGCATTGGTGGGGTCTGAGCAGACTGGACCACTCCTGATTGGCTGATTGAGTCAGAGCGTGACTGGATGGCAGTGTCAGAGACAGTGGTGCAGATTTTGGGTGAGCCCTGTCTGTTGAGCTTACTCCGCTCCTCCACCTGTAAGAGGGATGACAGAGAAAGAAGGGTGGACTTTGCAGGAAGTGTACAGCAGTTTGACTGTGGTGTGTATTGCTTCAAACGTAGGTTACACGGCTACCTCACGGGCCCAAGTCGGTTTGTTGTTGGGCTCCAGGTTTTTGTTGTAGTGGTAGAGCTGGGGCTTCTTTTCTTGCTGCTGTTGTTGCAGAGACACCAGGTAGGCATGCTCCTGCTGCAGCTGCCTCTGCAGTCGCTCTGACTGACGCTGCTCCTCCAGCTGCTTGCGCTTATACTCCTGGGCAAAGAAACACACTGCAGTCAAGCCGTTGCTGGACTCAGACTGGACACAACAGACAGGTCAAGCTGGTCATGACTGAACCAACGCATCTGTAAACAGGTTTGTGTATTTAGCTGATCACCACTGGTTTCACCTACTGAGTTAACAAATATTTTAGGCAGACTTTATCATCTCAAAGTGTGTACTCCTATTTTCAGTACAGCAGTCAATTACCCACCCACGTCAGAAGGATATTGATCGTGTCTTTAGCTAAACATTTTGTGCTGTATATTAAACAGACAGTGATAAAAAATGAGTCAGTTGACTTATTGGTTTTTCATTGTGTCTCATAGACTTTCAATGGCCTTAATGCTCATAAGAAAAGAAAAAAAAAATCACAGAAAAATGAAAAGCGTTTCAAACACGAGTCCGTCAAAGTCGCAAATTAGGAAATGTCTCACACAAAGTTACACCTGATAAACAATCTTAAGTACACAGAACCAAAATGAACTTTCCAATAAAGTTAAATGCTTGTTTTTCTTTGTTCTTATTCTGCAAATCACTATGGGCCACAAAGCAGAGCAGCAGATTTACAATTCAATCCTCATATGATGCTCATATACGGCCCACATGTTCAGGGCAGTGAATGAAAGCCAAACCAAAATCCTTTTGACAAATAACTGTGGTGTTCCTCCTCAGAGTGAAACCCAGTCTGGCACCTGGAGAGAATGCCTCACCCAGGTGCTTCTCTGTGTGGGAGGAGACTTTTGACTAGACCGAGGACGCCATGCAGGGATTACTGTAAATGTCTCAGAGGGACCTTGTTTGAGCTGCTGTGAAAAAGGACATCTAGGCTGCTTTTTCCACACTGCTGCCACCCTGACACAGATATGTAGCTCCTGTGTGACGTGGATATATTATTATTATTTTTTAAATGCAAACAGACAACTTATTGTTATTATTATTGTTGGCACCACTGTCGCAAATCAGCTGTTTCAGTTTTCCTTAGAGCCTTGCAAATAATCACACCAATATCTGGGTTTCACTCATAAACATCAACAAATACTTATCCTTTTACGCACAGCAATAAACAAAGGTAGTATAGGTGAATGGCAAAAAACACCCTCTTCTTAAAATCAATTACAACAAATGAAACGTCGTGATGCTGGCTATCGAAAAATAGCACCAGAAAAGGCCTTTTTTTTTTTTTTTTAAATAAAATCAAGCGACAGATTGTGGCTGACTTCAAGGTTCCTGCAGCTGCCCATCAAAGCCGTCCAGCAGTTCCTCTGTATTTGTGCCTTTTGTCTGATTTTATTAGATTTCTAGAGTTGATTTAGTTTTATTTTATTCACATTCTGCTACATTTGTTACTGTCCTTATTACATCAAATGAAAGGCGCAACGGGAAGGCCATTACTGCGAACCAGCAGCAGGAAATGTTAAGTTTGGATTATTACAGTTGATTAAAATCACCGGAGGGGAGTTCATTACAGGTAGCCTCGCCTCACTAGGTTCTTCACGTACGGCGAAGAGCCTGGTTTCCCTTCACTCTGAATTTTGTCTGGATTCTGGTTCCGGTCTAGAGAGCGGATCAGGAATTAGCCAAATTCACCAAAGTAAAAGTGGTCCTTAAAGTAAAACTTTAAATTCTGGCGCACCATCGATTTCCATCTCCGGTTTCTCCACGTTGGAAAGTTGAATCGGAAAAGAAAGAAGAGTGAAGACTGTCGCCACGAGTGATACATTTTAATCATTTAAACATGGACGTGCAACAGTCTGTTTTAGAAGAGGTTCTTCAAGAAACTTGGTTGATAGAGCGCTGCATGGCGAGCATCACACAGCTTTCCTCTCTCTTCCGCCCCCACCGCCCCAAACTTTATCAGAAAAAAGCATCTACAAAACTACAGGTATAATGAACAAAACTAGGATCAAGTGCCTATTAAATAAAAGAGACAACTGAAATAGACAATAACTTGTAATACAATTAAATACAATAAAAGAAAAAGGTTAACTTAATGGCTTGGGGCTTTCCTTGTAAATTATATTCTTTAAATTAAAAAGTTTCACCGCATTTTTATGAGCTTGGTGCTTTTATTTTGACGGAAAGGTGCATCCATCCAATTCCACATCCTGTCTCGCTCACCCTAGTTCTGGTTGCTTAAAAAAACGGCCGCTAAATTACTACTAATTACAGGCACTTTTGTAAGGACTGTATGGGAGGGGTTGTATATCACGTGATCCTGCAATACCAACCGTGGCCTCTATGCCAAAATTGACTCCCAACACTGTTCCTGGAGGTGTGCTGCCCTTGAGCACGACATTGAACCCTCAAAACTACTTCAGGGACACTGTCCTGTGGCCCTGTGCTCTGGTCGCTATGAAGATATGCATATACACAGGAATAAGGGCTGAGCAATGTTTTTTTTAAGTTATGTCAATATTCTGGTATTTAGATATTGTCTTAGATTTTGTATATCATCATATCTTAAGTGTTGAGTACTCCATATTCATTCTGGATGTGTAAGTGCCCCGATTCGCCAGTTGTCATGCTAGCAGTTGCCTGGCCGTTCACACCAGAGGCGCATTTCTCTGTACTGGTCAGCAACTGATTCTGCTCCTCTGCTCTGTTCTTATCAGACGTAGAGCTTTTTCTTTGTCTGCTTGTGTATGTGTATGTGTATGTGTGTGTGTGTGTGTGTGTGTGTGTGTGTGTGTCTGCATTTAGACACAACTGACAAATTTGTGACACAAGCAAGCATGGACTGCATAATCTATAACTTATAAGAACTGGATCATTTATATTCCTTATATTGTCCATAATAGATAATCAGTGTGTTGTCTTGCCAGATTCACTTGTGGCTTGCAGAGAAAATAGACCAGACGCCAAAACTATCGCTGCACATAATGAGCCAGCGACGGAGTGCGTCATTATATCCACATTACTGATGATTATTTATCAAATAATATCTCATCTCATATCTTATCTCATTGTCTAAAAATGTTGTAAAAGCACCAATAAGCAAAGCTAAAAATATCGTTGTAACATTGATATTGAGGTAATTTTTCAAAAACACAGTGATATTCAATTTCCCCCACAGAAATTATGGCTATGTGTAACCTTGGAAGAATACGTAGAAAAACTCATCTCAGCTGCCTCATGCATGCAGCAGTAAGGATTGGGTTCTTTCTCCCTCCAAAAAACTGGAACAAAGATCTAAAACTATAGCTGAAACCAAATGACAGCATCTCCTATGCAACACAGAAGCTAGCTAAAACAAAGATGTCAGGAGTGTGACAATTCACTGTGAGCAAGATATCGACACACACACACACACACACACACACACACACACACTAATAAACTGAAATCTGCCCAAAACTGCCCTCAAATCTAGGTCAGTGAATGCCTTTTCAAGACATGCAGTGCTGTGGAAGCTACACCCATACACAGTAACATGAAGCATGTCTGCATCAAGGTGCTGCGTCTACAACATGAAACTGTAGTAGGCATTCAGTATTCAGCTGCCTTTTCCTTCACCTAAAAGCATCCACCCCAAACACAAGCAGACACTGCAGTGTTTGATTTGACAAAACACTACAACACTGTGTTTCCTTATCAGAATCGAGGGACTAAAGACAGAGAGGTTTTGTGTGTATAAACCCGGAGGCAATTTTGTGATTTGTGATATTAGGTTATATAAATAAAACTGACTTGACAAAAGTCAGATATTGCACTTGATATTTTTCAGCACTGATCAATAAATCTTCACTGATGACGTCATATAATAGAGAGGACATGGAAACCTCTACAGTGAGGACAAGAGATGAAAAAGGAGTGTTGAGGACTAGTTACCATAAGCAGTGCTTGTTCCTGAAGCAACTGCTGCTGAAGGATTTCTAATTGCCGCTGCTCTTCTTCTAACTTATGCCTGATAAACTCCTGAGGGAAGGTGAGGGGGCAGAAATGACAGGCATTAGGGTGGGAAAAGAGAAATGAAGGTATAAGGGGGAGGGGTAGCAGATAGAGGCACAAAACAGTTATGTAATGTCATCTCAATAAACAACAGACACCATGTGTTGTACTGATAAAAATCAACAATTCTAACACTGAATTTTAGTGGCAAACTATGCACCAAGTTGTTAGAGACAAATAAAAGTTAGCATTAAAACATAACATCACTGTTCAGCACTACTTAGAGACTGTGATAAATCATTAGATTGAGGATTATTAAAACACTTAGCAGTGTATCGTGATTGTTGTAAGCTACCATACTGAGATAAAAATCTGTATTTGGCACCACAAGGTGATGATGCTATGATGCCAGACTCTTGTGTTACTGAGGGTAGACTGGAAACAGAGCACAAGACACGCAGAGAGCTCACCCACAGAAAACTCATCTCTGAATAAATACACTAATTTAGACCCTTGCTGCTATGGCAACCTACTCGTGGAATTTCACCACCAGAGCAACTTGCACAGTGTTGCTGGCGGACACGCCCACACTCCACACTGATTGGCTGAGTGCATCCCCACATCTCCCGTGGTTGGTTACCTGCTCCCTCTCAGCCAACCTTCTATCTTCCTCCCGTCTCATATCGTCGAGTCTCCGATGGGGACCTTTTTCTTGCTGCCTCACCATCTCTCGCTCTTTCCTCTGTTGCTGGGAGAGAAGGGTGACAGGAAAAAGAGGAATGAGCACAGAGGCTATGTTTGCACAGGGGAATTTATAATGGCGTGCCTGCTTATAAGAAAACCCTCCCTTGTTTTTAGTGCAAAGAGCTGGAAAAAGGAAATAAAGGGAGTAGGAATGCAGGGCAGAGAACAGAGGCTGTGAGTCATTCTCACAAACACATACACACACACCTATTGCATCCTAATCATTATCAAAGTGTGCTGCTTTGATTCAAACTCACACTGACCACAGTTATTCACTTTTGGCAGGGAGCAGTCTTTATCTGCGATTTTTTAAAGGGATGTTAAAACAACACGGTTTGTTCTTTGTGGTGAAATGACACAAAGCACACAAAGCTCTTGTCCACTCAATTGTTGTTGGCACTTTACAGTTGAACAGAGGAGCCAGAAAAGATAGAGGAGGAGGTGGTGGTATATTAGGGGAGTTCTGTCTCACTGCAGTAAAATACTTCAGCAAATCTGCACAATAATTTTGACAACAATAGCAATATCAGTGTGACAAAGTGTGTCTCATTCAAATCCCACATCACCCGTTAAACATTTCAAAGCTGCTGCCACTTTGTCAACTCATCAATGAGCTGAGTTACGTAGGTAAGTCTTTCAAAATCCTCAGCAACACACAAAACCTTTAATCAAACAATGTGAAGTAATGTCTGTCTTAAAGGAGCAGTGTGTAAGATTTAGGGAGAATTAGTGGCCTCAGGGCAGATTTCAACCAGCTAAAACTTCTCCCGATTAGAATTCCTTCAATGTTCATTGTTCAGGAGGTTTTAACCAGGTGCTGAATTATCTGCAGAGGTCTCTTCCTCTCCACAACAAAAGGATCAGGTGATTAAAAACAATACAGCAGTTTCATGTAGAAAATCATTGTTTCTTCAACACCGTGTACCTACATTTCCCTGATAATTCAATGTGTTCTCACCTTATTGCAAATTGAGACATTCAGGAGTTTTTTTAAGTGAGCTAGATTATCCACAGAGCCCCCTCCTCTTCAAAAAAAAAAAAAAAAAATCGGACCCAGTGATTAACATAAGAAAAAAAACAACAGAATAAAGCCGTTTCACGTCAGGTTCTTCCGACGCTGCTTGTTGCGGAGGGGCTGCTAACCACGGTGGTCAACGCAAAAACAGAATGGCCCAATCTAGAATCTGTTCTAGGCTGCTGTAGAAACATGGCAGTGAACATGGTGATTGCTGTGGACAAGGAGCTGCTGCCTATGTAGATATAAATGGCTCATTCTAAGGTAACGAAAACACAATTCTTATTTTCTTATTTTTCACTAAAGAAAACATTATTATATTATGTTCCATTTCTTCAAATATATCCCCTTAAATCCTCCACACTGGACCTTTAAAATGTTACCTCGACCCTAAAAATTAAATCAAAGCATCAACACAAACTCTGTAATTTGATTCCAATTCCCATGTCAGCCAATAACAAATCACATCTAACACAAAAATCACATGTTTCCAAAGTTTCCTATGTTTGTTTGAAACATGTTGTAACATGATGCATAAAATTACCATAATAATCTGACTCAACCAGATGATCAGTAACCTAATTACTTATAAAGGCTGCAGACTGTAAAACAGAGCTTTCCTCAAGGCTTTTTTCCAGACGCATAGTAAAGACACTCTGGCAGCTCTATATCACATAAAACTTTAAAGGACGTTCCACTGGATGTGAAATATTGGCAACATTACAAGTGTAACTCAAGACTTTATGCCAACTCCTACAGTATCAAACCAGTAGTTTCACTGTGCAAGCATGTATCATCAAAGTAAGTGGGAATTTGTATTTTTACATACAGCGATTTGTAAACATTGTTAACAGCATTACAAACATTTAGAGTGTCAGACTTTGGAGTAGAAACTTTGTGGGTGATAGTAATTTAATAAAATACATGATAGGCTGATTATACTTCACTGGTGATCTAGATCTGGGATTGCCAACATGAATAATTATCACATGTTTCTGCATGGATGGTTTAACTGTGAATGTTGTGCAAATCTTTTCTGTCATATCTTGGTTACACTAGGTTTTCTTTTAGCTTCAATACAGCTACCTTAGCTAGCCTGTTTATATTCTTTGACCTTAAAGCCATAAAGATATACACAGACTGTAAAAAAAAAATAGCATGCATATTGTTTGTATGCTTTTTGTCACAAAAACGGGGCTGTCTATGCAGTAGAAGGACACCAATACTTTTAACGTTAGTGCGGTATGACCAGAAAATACAGGAAAAAGGCATTTGGAACATTATGATGACTGGCTGGTAACAATCTCCAATTATAGTTGTACAGTAAACTAAAATGTGTTTCTGAAAACCTTTGAGGTGAGAAATAGGCAACGCATTAACAGACAGGCTGATATCTGCTTAGTTTTACCATTTGATCTCAGTTTTTCAGTTTCACAATATAGGAAACAGTATGGCGTCCACCGCCTATTCAAAAAACTCTTGTATTACAGCTTAACAAACTAAAATAAGTTTCTTAAGACATTCAGGGAGAGGCAAGATTAGGCAAGACAGCAATGGACTCTTGGTTTATATCTAATCAGCACTGCCTAGTTTTACTGTTTGATTGGAGTTTGATCTGAGTGTGAGAGACGGAAAGAGACAGAGAGCGTCTGTGGCATGTGGTTTAACAAGCAAACGAAAATGAGGAAGTACAGTCTGTAGTTCGAGCACCAAGCCTAGAGTCAACAAATATCCGCCAGATGATGCGATTTGAGCTGAGAGATGAGCAAGGAGATCAGGGCGCTTGTAAAATGGAGGGACTGTTTACCACAGTTCATTTACACATACTACCCACACTGTTGTGATACAAAGCTGGTTGAAAATCGGCAAGGTATCCCTTTAACACATGCAGCCTCCAGGGCTGCAATGTGTTAGAGAGGCAGATTAGTGATCTTAGTGCAGAGAAAGTCTGACTCTTGAGCCACTTACGCAATGTACTAATTTCCATACTCCATAAAGGTGAGACTACATTTTCACAGTTTGCATGCATTTTACAAACTTCATACTCAACATCTCACTCTAGGCTACAAAATCATCTCACTAGGGGCAAAATGTTTGCAGAATTAATAATTCATACTTGCATTGGAAGGAGCTGGACTCTTCTTCACTTTATATCATCTCACTCTGTTCCCCAATGTTCACAGATTTATAGTACCATGAATATTTGTGAACAAAATGTCGAAAAGGTTCTGTGAATTTATATGTTGTTTCATTTTATTACTTATGTTCATAATTCATATAATCAGAGGCAAATAATAGAAGGCAAATCATAACTGCTGTGCACTCATGTCCAAAGTAAAAATGGTAATCCATATGCACAATAAAGTGCAAATAAAAAGGCAAGTCGTTGGTGGATATAGGACAAAGACAAGAGCAGAACCATTACAGACAAGGAACCTGATATTTTCGTTGCTTGGTACAGTTTTGCTTTGAATTAACAATGTTCTGCCTGTTGCATAATGTATTAGAATCATGAGCCTCTAGCAAAATGAGCAGGATTACAATTAATTACAAAATCAAGGTCAATGATGGCAATAACGTGAAAGACACCATTTTTCTGTCCTTAACAAAATCTGATATGTTTGTACTAAAATGCATTAGAATGAATTAAAACCAACATCAGACAAGAAAAAGTCGGACCACGAGGACGTCAGCTCGAAGTCTGTTATGAAAACATGGGGTTAGTATCTGACATTATGAATGTGGGTGCATCTTAACTACAGACATTTCATCATTCTCTGAAGAAGAGAGATGATTTATGCAAAGGTGGTACTTCACTTCAAAAGCAAAATTGCTGATACTCAACCTACATTAGAACCATGTCCATAAAACATAACTACTTTTTTAATTGGGTATGAACATTGCTCTGTTCACAGTTTGAGAACTTTTTAATCCTTCCTGCTTTTCATCACCAGCTCTGAGTTAATGCAGCATTTTATTTAGCAGGTATCAGACCTCAAATCTCAGCACTGGGTGCAGTGTTGCGCGATAATCTTGGGGAAGATCTATGTTGGTCTCAACACGTTTTCTATTGCCCTCGACGACAGAACAACATTATATTTGAGCCTTGCTTTTTAGCCTGGGCATAACTGATGTGACACAAAGGAAAACATCGGCCACTGCCATTGGTGAATGCTGGGGTTAAAGCAAGAAAAAAGTCTGTGCCTGAAATGTGGAGCACGGAAGATTTGTGTGCCTGAAATCTTTTCCCAAGCGGGGAGCTTGGTGTTGCGGTCACAAAATGAAGAAAGAGAAATGTATGTATGTGTTGCAAAGGAACGTGTTTATCATCAAGACGAACGAAAAGATTATAGCTTTAGTAGTTACTTTTCAGATTAAACTTTTATAGCATAATGAGTTTATAAATAAAGATTAAACTTTCAGTGGTTACCAGACTTTTTGACTTATAGCTCCTGCATCTCTTCTTTGCCTTGGTGCTATTTATTTTTAGAAGCTAAATCATTTAGGCACTATGCAAAATTGTATCGCGCTTGATGTGAATTTAACAGGCAGTTACGTCGAAATTTCGCCTCTGGGCAAGCATGTCATCACTGAAATGGATCACTTCTGCCCGTGCTGGACAGAAACTTCGCCACACTTCGCCGGTGCTACGCCGGAGAACTTTAACCCCTGTGAATGTCATCATATTTGCTGATAGGCTAATGGCAGTCAGCAAGGCATATATCGGTGGATGCATCGGTGCAAAGTTCAAAAATATAAACACCGACCAGCACCTCTGAAGCTCACTAACTAACACACTGTATGTCCTTTGACTAATCCATACAAACAAGAAGTGTAAAAATGTCAAATTCAATTGTTATAAAGAGTGTTGTAACCTTTCTCTCTTGGCACAGAGGTTTGTGCCTTTACTTTACTTTTCCATATGTTTTGATTTGTATATGCAATGACTAAAAAAGATGGCGTCTTATAATCCCATGTGTGATGGGCCAAAGTTGTGACACTAAAATAGATAAAAATTAATTAATGAATGGTTAGAGTTTTCGAGGTGCTGTCACAAGTTTTTCTTAACTTTGGGGAGAGTGAGAGAGACTGGTAGCATTTTGCTCAACAAACTCTTGAAAAGAAAGCTTATAAGCATAATTCTAATAATGTCAAACTATTCCTTTACAAAGCAGAAATTCTCTGGTTGATCATTACCTCTTCAAGTCGGCGACGCTGTTCCTTCTGCTCTTCAATGCGTTTCTGCCGGTCATGCAACAGTTGCCTCTTGTGTTCCTCAGGGTCTCTGCGCTGAGCAGCTAGTTGGGCCTGCTGCCTCTTGTGAGCCTCCGAGCGCTCTTTGTTCTCCTGCTGCAGACGCTGGAAGTCCCGCCTCAGGGTGGACTCACCGGGCACATTGAGGATTGAGCTGATGATGAAAATTAAAGATATGAGGGAGAGGATTTTGGGGAACGCACAGAGAACACAAGTCAAAGATTAGTACTATTTGCACAGAGAATATGAACTGCGGGTACCTTGACTCTCGGTCATCTCCACGATTTTCATCCTCTTCATCACTACCACTGTACTCATACTCTGTTTCCTCTATAAGAAAAATGAGCATAAAGAGAAGTGTAGTTGGGGTAACCTACAGTACACTTCAGTTGATCACTGACCATGCAGACAAAATGTACCCTGGTTATCTTGTGCGCTTACCCTTCTCTCCCCTTTTCTTGCGTGTACGGTCAATGTGGTCTTTGAGCTGAATTCGGACCTGGCGCTCAGTGGGCTGGTCCCTGATGAAGGAGTGCTTGAGAAGCTGCTCTGTGGATGGTCGGCTGGTATATGTCTTCACAAGACAGCCCTCTATAAAGTCAATGAATTTCTTGGACCTGGGAGGAAGGGGAAGGTTAGAGGACAATGAACGAGTGAGGGAAAGTGGGAGGGCGAGGAGGCATGGACGGTTGGCAGCTGGGCTGTTATTGCCCAGCACAGAAATTCAGGCAGTTAGCCCTCTTAACATGTTCAGGGGTGGAATAGAGTGTTTGACATTTTTAGGACTCTCCGTTTCTTACACAAGTGTGAACTAAAGCATGGACTCTTGTAATCACAACACTGTGCACTAGAGATTGACCAATTTATTGGTTTAGCCGATTAATCAGCGTGGATCGCATGTTTTGGTAATTAACGTTATCGGAGGTACTTGGCTGGGCCGCCTCCCCCAGTCACATGAGGGTGTGTACCACAGGCCTGAGCTGACGAAGGGAAGGTTGTGTTAAATGATGAGCGGGTACGGCTCCAGAGAAAACAGGTCCCTTTTGCTGTGTGACTGTGTCTAAGAATGTTGTTTTTCATTTTAACATGTATTTACATGATTTTTCTGGTTCGACTGCAACAGCTGCTCCTGCACTATGGCACCAGAACAAAAGTCCCAGAGTCTGTGACTGTGAATGCCGCCACTTTCTGTTTCAAATTAAAAGCCCTCTAGCATTTCATACACGCTTAAGCCATAAACCAGGTTTTGACCTAGTCTTGCTTTTTTGTTTTATGAATCATAGACAAAAGTATTTTTTAATGTTCTGAAGATACAAAATCACTCCAAGTAATTTTTTCTTACCATATACAAAACACTCAAATGTATATTCCTGTTGCAAACTATTGATATAATCAGCTGTGCAGTGATCCACTTCATTCTGCAATGTCTTTACAAAACTAACGTGATTGTCAGAGGAGCTGGCAGCTCCAGCAAACCATTAAACAGCACATACACAATTCTGTGAAACTACTTTACTACCAGCTGTTACTGTCCTCTAACACAAGTTCTCTGAAGCTGCAATTGAAATATGAGCACAATAATATGATCATTAAATACAATGACAATGCAGTGAACACTACCTGTATGAGGTCAATAAAGCACAAACAGTGTAAACAAGAGCTGTTGAGTTCATGCAACTGTCTGCATATCTTATTTACAGTATGTTTTTGTATCTTCATAACTGTTCATTTTGAGTTGCACAATACTGACAGGCATCTACTTTATGATTGGAGTTATAAAAACACTGTGAAAGGAACGTTGCATTCTGAATGCAGTGGAACCATAAACTCTACTAAGTGGGTCCATTAACAAGCAGCAGGAAGAGTAATGGGAGCAAAAAAATAGGGTAGGAGAGAGAATATGGCAAATTAGTTTAAATGACTTCAGCTTCTTGTCTTGCTCATATCTGTCTCACTATTGGGACAAAGTAATGACCTCTCACACTTTGAAACTGAGTGAGGCTGCCCTAAAGTCTTTAACGATTAAGGAACAGATGCACCCAAAGTAACCTGAAGCGTAACATCTGCTTTGAGAAATCTGATTTTTCTCTAATTTTGCATCACTTCTTGTAAGAGCGGCATTCCTTCCATTCAGTGCTGCTCTCGTTAAGTGTGTTTATATGCACTTAACCTGGTTATTGGTGCTCTGCAGTAACCTGTTTTCTTAAACACCAAGTAAACAGAGCAACTGCGTTACTGCAGTGCATGTAAATGGGCTTCCCTGGCATGACCTGATTTTTCCCACTCTGGCATATCATCTTTACTTTTCAGTTTGGCATTGGGAGGATGTTAAAGTTTTCAGGCTTCTGTGCACATTTGACATCATATGAAAGGAGCCTGCTCAGTGTCCAGAATCTGATTTACGTCAAACACAGCAGGATAGGTAATAACTCACCATTTTTTGGATTTAAGTTTCGGAGGGGGATTCCTGGGAATCAGAAAGAGGGCTCTCATCGGGTGCATGTCACACAAAGCTACAAAAATAAAAGGAGATGTAGAGAGTTAGGTGTTATTAAATCCTCCTACCCATGCTACGGTAAAACGAAGGAAAAAGGAACATCAGAATAAATTTTATGTTAGACAGAATATCATACCCTCCCACACCTGGTAGTTTGTAAATAATACAAGCCACCATTACACATATTCTTTGTGTCCTCAAACATGGTTACAGCTGCTGTTATCCAATCTTTCCCAGTGCCTCAGGCTTATTGTTACACTGAATGTAAGAGCAAGGACTGTGAGTCATTGTGTTCCCAGCGTAGGTAGGTAGCTAAACCTGACTGGTTAGCTTTACAGTTTCACAGTAAATAGGCTTTTATATGGCTGTCTTTTGGACATATGCAACGTGACTGAGACAGCCAAAGGCAAGAAGAAACTTTCATTTCAGCACTTTAAGGGTTTGAACAGGAGGATCACAAGTATACTGATAATGTGTGCTTCATATAACATGCAGGTTTTTACGCAGTTATATTGTTAAAGCACAATCAGTGTTTATTCAGTGGGCATGCACTGTTTGTTTTCATTTTTTAAAAAGGAATGGATCACCCACTGACAGGATGCTGGCAATTTTGTCAACTTCCTGTCAGAGGAAATGATTGAGTTAAGTACTGCTGTGCCATTTAGTGTTTTATTAAATACTTGGAGAGAGCTGTTCTGTTTGTTTAGGCTTTTAGCTGATCAATTGTACAGACAGCCCTAAAGCTCTGCATTTAAATGATTCCCTTTTATTTGCTGTCCTGACAGCTCTGTGTTTTCTTTAAAGTGTGAACAGACAGAAGAGGTATGGATGGTGTCTGCTCACACAGCGAGTGTACAGAACGTTCAAGTGTGTGAAAAAGATGCTTAATAATTCATATGTTCAAAAACAATGTAAAAGCAAGACAATAAGCCTGTAAGGCAAATGAATACGTGCCTGTAACTGGCACAATGATGCACCTCAACAAAACAGTGACACATAAAACTGTTGTCTGTCCCATCTTACATATTGTGTAGATAAAATGGCCACAGTCCACCTGTCACACCTTTCCCAATTTCATATGCAAGACAGAAAGGAACTTAAAGGAAATGTAGGACGTTGTGTAAATAATCTATATATCTCAATAGAAAAAGAATATACATATGTATTTAGAAATTTGGTCATCAACACGGTCATTATGGAAATAAAATATAAGCAGCAAGAGAGAGGCAACAACTAAGGCTGCAACTAATGATTATTTTAATCACTGATTAATAAACTAATCAAAAAATGTGCTTAATGACAAATATGCATTTTGAGTTATCCAAGATCAATGTGGTGTCTTAGCATTGCTTATTTTTTTGGCAAACAGTACACCAAGCATAAAGTAATGAAAAATGAACTTACTAATAGACTGTCTTCCATTTATTTCAGTTGATTAAATTATGGTTTCAGCAGTACCATCTAAAAAAAGCTAATCTAAAAACAAGATATATTTATAATTTTATTATTAATGGAAAATATACTTCAGTCATGACGAGGGCTGAAAATTAACACCCGCCAAGCGCCAAATGCAGGTAGATTTTCCATTTGGCGACTCAAGCTCGGAAGACTATCAGCCACATTGGCGGGAAAATGTTTGTACCAAAATAGTCATGTAATAAATTAAATATATAATAGCTATTTGCCGGTGGCTAATAGCAGATCGGCGCTGTGTTGCACTTAAATTGCTCCCTGCCACATCAAGGAACCTGTAGGCCTACTCGGAGGACGTGCGCCTAAATCCATGATCTGCTGTTAGTAGCGAGCAGGCTATCACAGCGGGCGTCATGTGGCGACGACGATGTACCAGGTGTAGGTAAACCAGCGACAAAACGTAAAAACACAGACGAGGATGAAGCTGAAGCTGTAACGTTACAGAAAAAAAGAAAGTTTTGTGAGAAATGGAGGTTCGCGATAACAGCATTTCAAGAGGCTGGCTACACTACGATGCTGAGGGTGCAGTAATGAGCTGTAATGTATGTCGGCAATATGCTAAAGAAAAAAACATGACAACTCGTTTGTAATCGGTAACAAAATGATGAAAATGGAGAACATCCGTGACCATGAACGCAGCAAGTGTCACATAGCCTGCGTGACTGTGTCCCACGCTCAGTCCGAGCCTCTGCTCTCGACGGCACTCAAGGCCTCTCCTTTAAGCTTGTATTCAACCTAATACTGTATTACCTCAATGAAAAGTACTGAAACAAATGTATATGTGACAGAAAAAGGCAATTCATTATTTTGGCTGGTAAAAAATATGCTTGGTCGGTGGATTTTTTCATCTACCAGTCCCCTTGGCTGGTGAGCCAAAAGTTAATTTTCAGCCCTGGTTATGAGGCTGATGGGGTGAGCAAGTACACACTGTATAATTTACAATGGTACATCAACACCAGCTTGACTGTTGGCCTGTACGCCTTATGTCATTCCCAGTAGCAGCAACATGGTCTGCAGGAGCACTGCAGTCCTCATCAGTGGTGTGAAAAATGCTTTCAGAACATGAACTAAGTTATCAAGTGTCTGTGGTACAAATTTATTTCGACTAAGAAACTGGACTCAGCTAAAACGTTATATTTTAAGATCCCCACCAGAGATGTGTTGATAGATATATATATGTATATAAATACTGTGCTTGGAATAAAGATTTGTATCCAGTTTTTTTCCCCCACATAAAAAAAATGAATTGCTGTTGTCCTACTTCACTGAGATGTGCACTAGAGGCTTCAAGTTTCCACTTGGGGAGACTTAATATATTATTTTATTCAACAGAGTGAAGAAACATTTTGTAATAATACAGAGCTCATAAAACCGCAGACTCATATTGCAAGTGTTTCCTACTACTACTACTTCACAGCCAATTGTAATAATCAGTATACCAATAAGTAACGAGTGTAATTTAATTCCTGTTGCAGGTAGGGTTATAATGGTTGCTTTATAACAACCACCACCTGGTCAAATGTAGCAGTATACTAGTTACTCACACTGATTATTATGGAATTTCTTTACCATAACTGCAATTAATTGTACAAGCATTTTAGCTGCTACTCTTAAGTGAGATTTTCTTTGCTTCTTAGTCAGGTTTGACACCAATTCTCTAGGCAGACAGATCTCACCGCAAAGCAGACCAAAGCGATCTGTGCAATCAGCCTCCACAGGCCAACTGCCAGCTCACGACTACACTACCTTGATTACAGTGAGTCAGCTGTCCATCTGAAGACACAGACAACACGGCCGGATATGCGAGACAGACTCATTCATGAGGTCTTTTAGAATGGGCTTTGAGACAATGACATATATCGTGTGTTATTGAGGACATAGGAGGACATGATTTAACCAAGAACATGTGGAAAAAAAAAAAAAAAAAAGGATTCACTTACGAGGTGCTCCCTCTGCCATCTCAATGGCGGTAATCCCCAAGGACCAGATATCACTCTGCAAAATACACAAGGAGGTTGGTCTCTATCTTCCATATGCTCTCACAATACAGTACTCGCACACACACAAAGACAGTGCAGCATTTACCCTGTAGTCATAGGTGGAGTCAGGGTTCTCATCACAGGCAATAACCTCAGGTGCCATCCAGTAAGGTGTGCCTATGAAGGTGTTCCTACGCCCAACAGTCCGGTCCAACTGAGCACTCACCCCAAAATCAACTGAATATGGACAAAGGAATCAGAGGAGGAAAAAGGGTGTGAGACAACAAACGACAGCATAAACCTGCTTTTGCACTTTTGGCCCACAACTTTTAAACGTTCAACGTACCTAGTTTGACCTCTGCATTCTCTGTTAGCAGCACGTTCTGACCCTTGATGTCTCTGTGGATAACTTTGTGGGCGTGGAGGTGAGAAAGGCCCTGCACACAGATAAAGCAGTCCAAATTGTTCAGTGGGGAGTGACCTCTGCTGCAGACTTGTTTTGACTGGTGCGACGGCGATTTCTTACCCTTAGGATCTCTCTGCAGATGTAGGCAATCCAGTCCTCCTTTAGAGAGCTGCCCTTAGTGTTTTTCACCAGGTCGGTCACCGATCCCGCCCCACAAAACTCCATCACCAGCTGCATCCAGACACACACACTTAGTGAGCACAATTAATGAGGCATACTGCTATAAAATGATCAGGCCAGGTACAAGTGTAGGCAGACCCAAAGTTGGTCATCATGTCCTGGTGGACTCTTCTTGACGAAGGCACCGTAGTACGTGGCTATGTTGCGGTGGTGGCTGTATTTTTTCAGCATGTTGATTTCTGCTTTGATCTCCTCCTCCTCCTCCTCTGTGACATCCATCACCTTGATGGCAGCCAGCTGGCCCGTCTTCACGTGACGGCCCTGACAAGTTGGATCATCATAACAGCGGTCAGTTAAAAACGAACCTGGGACTCCATGTTTCTGAAACTTTTAGAATTCTACCCATTAAGTGTGGCTAATTGCTTCATCACACCATTTAGCTGTTCTTATTTTAGATTTTCTCCTCCAGAGTCTAATCTTCCTGTCACAGCCACTTTAAACTTTTCAGACTGACAGCTGAAAAATTTACTGACATAGCAGTAAACTTTATCTGCTGTAATCTGAGAAATTAATGCACAGAACATTTAACAAAGAGCCGGCACTAGAGTGGTCTTTGTAGCTGCACTCCAGCCCGCAACTCATCACACAAAGTGAAAACTTGCTGTGTTGAATGCTTCAACCTCCAAAAAGAGTCCTACATAATTCAGATACAATATAATCATCATGTCTCACCTTGTACACCTGTCCATATGTCCCATTGCCGACTACCTCAACCAGCTCAAAGATTCCTGCTGGATCCTGTGGGAGACACAGACAGATTCATAAATCGTCCAACATGAGCAGATACACCAGAACATTCATGTTTTCTGCCTTGGGGTGCCATATCAGCTTAACATTTTCCAAATACAAAAAGCTCCTCATTTGAGAGCAAAATTAAAAACATCACACTCAAAGCACACCATATTTATTTTTGTTCTAGGTGGGTGATGCTTGCTTTGTTCTTCTTTGAATCCTACACATCTGCACTTCAATGCCGACCCTACGTGGAGGTCGTATTTCATGTTGTTGCGCTCATGTTTCCTCAGTTAAGAGTCACCCTTAAATACTAAAATCCTACTGAAATGCACCTGTTCGAGTAACTGCTGAAATCTGGCTTCTGTTATGTTGGCACAAAAGCTGAATTAAAAACAAGTCTAAAAACAAAACACAGTTGAGCACAGAAAATAATACCACGCGTTCATAATTTTACCCGCAAATTTTCTGTCATTTTAATTTCACGCCTTAACAGAGACCTCAGAAACTTTAATTACAATCCTTATATATCGGAAACATGACAAACCATTGCATTTAGCATTATTTTCTGCTGCAACAGAAGCTGTGTCCCTCAGTTAAAGTGAGTATAGCTACAGATCTATAGACTCAACAAAAAACGCTGTCACATAAACACACAAACAAAAGCAAAATGGCCTCTGTAGAATAGAAACCATAGATAAAAACAACCCCAATGGTTTCTACTGTGAACCAAATCCAATATTTCAATTCTGTATTTCCATACAAATCATCTGAACTCAATCTTCCTTGCCGCCCACTCACACATTCACCGCCCACCTACAAGACTTAACACGGAGGAAACAGACGAGCAGATACACTAAATATTGATACTAGATTAGATACAAAGATATATTGAACATGGGACATGACTTTTGGCCTTTCCCCGATTTGTTCATTTCAAATTTCAAGGCACTGAACACATATTTCACTGACACTAATAATGAGTAGGTTGCTTTGACTTAATTATGCAACCCCAACCCCCAAGAGACAAGGGAAATGACAAGCAGTTCCACTTTCATGCAATTTCAATATGGCTTTAAGAAGATGTGTGGGTGGTTAGACTGCTGCTTTGGGTTTAGAATGTACAGCATGACCTATCCTGCTTTCATCTGTTTCCAATGATGGGTTTTCTGCCTTCAACAAGGAGGAGAAGAATTCCTTTGAGACAGGAAACATTTATGGGAAAAAAATAGCATCTATACTTATGAAAGATTTGGCAGTAAAACTGGGAAATGACCACACATTTGATGCTAATGCACGTAGCTCATAAGCTGACATAAACACACCGGCCATATTTTGAAGCATGTTATGACACAAAAGAAGGGGAGGGGGGTGGTGGTGGTGACGTAAAGAAGGAGGCAAGAGAATGATGGTATATGGAAGAGAATAATGTAATGATAGAGTGGGTGGCAAGGCAGAGGCGGTAGCTTCACCCACGTCGAGCGCAGAGAGTGGGATGAGAGGAACGAAGTGATAGACGGGGAAGGGTACGGTTTTGTTCGAGGAGTAGCACCACTGGCGCACACAGTCAAATTGTCAGTGGTAATTGGAGAAAAAAAAGGCAAGGAAGCAGTAAAACAACAGGGTAACTGGAGGAGAAATCTGCAGTCAACCTACTTAAATCATAAAAATGGCAGCTGGATCTCATGCTGTCTTATTAATGTGTAAACTCAATGTACTGGAACACCTCAAGGAACAATGCAATGAATTTTCCAAAATATCAATCTCGGTTCAACGGATATAAACTCTAAAAGACACCAGTAATGGTCCATGAGGAAGTTGACCACACATTTCCTGCAGTGGTGTTAACTTAGCTGACAGAGGAAGTCTTTTTTTAAAAAAACAAAACCTGCCTCATCTGTGGTTACACAGCTGCAACAATAGTCACAAAACACAACTCAAACATTTGCATTTCCTGAGTAATATCATTAATGAACAATTTTCTAGTTAACTTTAAGTGTTTTTAAATGGCTTCCTAAATACTTAAATTAGTACTTTATTTTCTTAAATTTAACATATTAAATAGCCTGTCAACTTCTTAGCAACCTCACATAATTTGCTCATCACAGTTGAGGATGAACAAATGCATCAAGACTGCTATCGTTGCAATTTGCTGCCACTATAGGCCCATTGCCAGTTAACCCTTTGTGGGCTTCATTACATCCATCTACAGTTAAAAAATATCCACATTCATCAGGATTTTCACAGTTATTTTTAACTGTTTTACCTGATATTGTGAATTCATAATCACAATTTGAAAGAAGGCATGGAAATGGAGGGAAAGGCAGTTCTGAACTATTTAATATCCAACATGTTAACTGGGGTTTACAATGAAGCTTTGTAAAGTGCAAAACCAATCCGAGTCAGATCCTTTATAGGCATATTACAGGATTATTCTTTCTCACACTTATGTAAGGTTTTTTTATGCCAAGCATAGCAAGTACTGTTTGACTCCAAAAAAATAAAATCACAAGACAAAATTTCTCATGGGTTTCATTCCCAGAGGGCTGGTATTCCTTGTTAATCAGCATCCAGAAACCCTTATCACACTATCAAAGTTTCTGTTTGACACTGAACATAAGCACAGACTTTCTAATAGTTTAAAAAAACAACTTAACAGGTGACATTCAGCAGACACTTTGGAGTATGGCCTTGTCACTTTGTATTTTCATAGCTCTAAAAGTCGTATTGTCCCACCTGTGATCAAAACAATTGTGCAGGTGGTTTAATTTAATCCAGTGCTATTGACATCAGAACAAAGCGTTACTGCACAAATGATCTGTTTTTGCCTGTGTACAGTGGACGACCGTTATGTAATGTCTTTCTGTACTCTGTAGCAAATTTCTACAGAAATGCTGTAATTAAGCCACTTAAAAGGTTCCCCGTGGAGTTTTGTCCTCTTGTAGCGCTATGGAGCTCTTTTTCTGAGTGGGTCGCAGTTTTGTTTATCTCATCCGCATGCACAAGGACGCAAATGCATGCACGTCTACAAAGGTGATGTGTTACAATGGTTTCACACTAGTCTGCTAATCAACAGGTGGCAGTAACACCCAAGATCTGCTGCAAAGCGCCGACAAAGGCAGAGAAGAAGAGAAGCTAACTAGTCAACAAAAAAATCACTTTTGCAAATGTTTTATGTGGAAGGAAACGCATGCACAAGTGATGTTTCAAGCTACCACGTGCAGACTTTTTCATGTTGTTCACTACCATTCTTTTTGTGCAGCACCTGCCCTAAACAGTTTTTGGATGTGCGCAACTGCTTTATTTTTTTTATATATATTTTGTTGGAGCTCAGGGATACACACAATACCTTTTGATGAGTAATACTTAATGTAAAGCTTACTTTTGTATGTTTACAAGTAAACTCCACAGGACACCTCTAAATGGTCACTTAACCCAAATCACAAAGCTTATCTCCGGAGGTAGCTGGCCATGCAGATTGCCTAATACAATGGAAGTGAATGGATTTCATTTACACTGTTCAAACTCAATAGTAACTTCATTTTCTGACAATAACAACTACTGAGTGGCCAGCGCCCTACCAATGAGCAGTCGCAATATTCAAACATCACTGCAATTTGCTGTTACCATACGAGGCCACAAATTGCAGTGCAATTTTTCACAATGTCAATTTGGGTCAAAATGCACACAACAAAACACTTAGAGATTCTACTGAAACAGCTATTACAGTTCCCAAATTCAGTTAAGTGGTTGTATGTCCATTTGAAATGGCACAATAATCTCAGATAATATGGGCAATGTTTTCATTGCCATTTTATACAGGTTTATTATAAAGAGTTGGGTTCGTTCTACCAGTGTGTAGGGGTTTTTAAAAATTAGATTTAACATTTAGCATTCAAACATTTTAAGTCTGGAAAAAGCAGTAAGACAGGACCAAACGAACCAGGATTTGGATAAACTCCCCCTGATCTCCTGTTAAGCCCCATAAATCTGAGAAAGCTTCGCCAAAGTGCCACAGAGTTGCCTGATATTTTCAGAGGGCAGAGGGAACCCTTTACAATGACTTTTTCCCTCTTAGAAATCTTTCAGAACAGCTCATATGTTGTGTGGATGTGTGTGAATTCCTCAGCAGTTTCTGTTTTGAAAGGTGATGCAATTTCTTTTTCAATTGGAGTAACCAGTTACACTGGTGTCAGGACCTGATACTCTCAATTGTTACATCAGGGTCTTGATGACCACAGATGCACATTGTGAGCAACCCTTTGGTCATTTTTGAGACTAAAAATGCAATATAATATAAAAGTTAAAACTGAAGTTATCTTTAAATGTGTATGTAAGTGGGGGAGATGGAGCTGAAATCTGTATTTTCAATAAAAAAGAAGCAGTGACTGAATGTGGAAAATACTTATTTGCAGTGCTAATAATGGTTTGTCTGACAAGGATTTACTGCCGCAACACAATTATACAATTCTAACACTTTCTATTTAAATAGAGAGATGCATCAAAGAGGGTATCAGCAACCCTTGTTAAATAGATCATTCATCAAATGGGAACAGTGGTGACCAGGTTTATTTTTACCCATTTGACTTCATTTCTTGTCTGTCAAAGTGTCCGTCATGTTAGAGGCGGGTGGTCAAAACAAGCCGGTTAGATTTAAGGCCTTCAAGGTGGACCACTGAAAAATACAAGGGAAGCAAGTCCAGGGCTTTATGGTTGCAACCCTGACAAAACCAAACCACAAAGATCAGATCCAAAATTGACAAGGACATGATAAGAGGATTTCCATCTAACTTGGGATCACTGCCATCCACATATGAAAAGAAAACACCTCCAAAACAACAATAACTGAAACAAAGGAGATCGTGTTTGTGCATTGCACATCGCATCGTCTATAACTGGTACAGAGAAAAACAGCCATTAACTACAGATTTATAAAGCGTCTGAGCTGCTGCATGATTCCTCTGCTGTTTATTTAATTAACACACTGATAACTAAAAGTGGTAAAGCCTGGAAATCCGCTTCTTCACTGGGTGGAGAAATCAGAAAACATCTCTGACGGGTAATCTGTGATCCTCAAACAGCACAGTTGCCTAAAGCAATAATACAAGGCCAATGGATGTTTATTCCACCTTAACTTTGTTGCGTGGGTGCTGAATGGTCGTGCTTGTGTCAGAGGCAAACTGACACTTCAGCTCATATGACATAACATCTAATGAGCCCGTCTGCCATAAATCCACATGAATAAAGTGCAGCACACTTATCTTGCAATAACAATACTTACCCTCAGAGCTGCGAGGTCTATGTCATCCAGGCTTCGTGTGGGGGCGTTTTCAGACATAGCTGGCGAAACTTAGAACCTTAGCTACCAAGTTAGCCAGTTATTTAACAAGAAGTACTTGGGGAAATCTGAAGTGGCTGCTGAGCCGAGCTTGAAAGGCCCTATCTGTAGATTAAATATAGCAAACGAGCTGCTGAAACTGTTGCGGAACAACGCGGTAGCACTTAGATTAGCAAACACATCGCAGATAGAGCAGCCACAGACGCACCCAGCTGGCTAGCTCACGTCAACTCTGGCCGAGAGCTGTAATGTTATCCGCAGTTGTTTTACAGAAATGCCGGCTGCAGTATCTGCTGGAAACACAACTTGAAATAAAAGATTTCAACAAAGTGTTAACGTCACCGTTAGCCGGCCATCGGTACCGATCTAACAACTGGCAGGTTTTCAATGCGATGCACCTCCACTGTTGTTGAACACCTTGCTGCGTTCATTTTGACAAGACGCCGCGTCTTCGCTGCTGTGCAACATTCAGCTGACAAAATGATGCGTGTCGCGGAGGAAAACTACCACATATGTCCGCTGTGCCACAGGAACAGTCCTGGTTACGCTGTTAAAGTGGGGAATGACATTAACGGCTCAGCGGCGCAGTGGTTGTTTTTAAGGAGAACGCAATGTCTGATGTGATGGCGTCCGGGTCCGTCCGCACCGCACCAGAACCGACTGTCAGGCTGTCAATACCAGCCTGAAATACGCGTCCTCCCAGAATATCAACACAGGTGTGCAAAACAAAAAATAACGGCTTCGTTTGAAATACGATTCTTCGCGACTGCAGTTGTCAAACTTGTTAACACGACTTAAATATTCCCCGAGCAGCGCGCACGTCCATCCGAACACCGAGTCAGGTGCGTGCAATCAATCAAACGGGCTACGCGGCTAAGCTACTCGGCTAAAATGGTCTTTTCCAGAATAAACTTTCCTCCTTCATCCATTTTCTGTGTTGACAGTCGCGCCTAGCACTGCCAACCTTCCGGGGAAAAGCACAGGCAGACACACAGGCACTATTTTCTCGCCAGCCACCGTAATACTTGTAAACCGGGGCCCTCGACTCGTTAAAGTAGCGTCGCAGTCGCTCCCCAGAGTCCAGATTTTATGAACTTGTAGTTGTAGTCCAGCACTACAGAGACGGTGCAGTTTCAGAAAGCGGCCAACAGCCAAACTTGTTATTTCGCCATGTTTTGCTTCCCGAGTCCTCCCTCCCTCCCTCTCCTGCCTTGTTGTAGTCCTGCGGCGCTGCGCTGACGATTGGCTGCACGTAACTCCTCAAGTGTCCGCTCCTCTTGGATCGCTACGGCGCTCCGTCAGGGACAAATTACCCAGGAAATTACAGCGGACCTCAACCTACGCAGCTGCCTGTGTCTGCTGTGAGGTCATCGTCCTCTGACACACCTGTCCTGCACTCACCTGCTTCACAACCTCATAGATGAACTAAAACTGAATAAAAATATGCTGGATGACTAAAACACTACGGCAAGCCGTTTTAACATTTAATCGCTAGACTGGATATTCATTACTGATATCTGCAACATAATTTTGCCTCGTCAAAACTCTTATTCAAGATATCTGTAATTCAGTTTTGACTAGTAAGATTCAAACTATTTTTGCCATTCATGTGTACGGGGTTTTTCATTATAGATAACTCCAATGTAGTTGTGGATATCTGCAACTGAATTGTGGATATCTTTTTTTTTAAATTAATTTATTTATTCGAACAGGTAAAAAGAAAAAAAACAAAATAAATAAATATACAATGTGCTTAGGCAGAAAAAAATAAACAAAGAGACAACTCTATAACATCATAGTTAATCATACCTTGTTCGAAAGGGTGTAGGATGAAGTTAATAAAACTTATCTAGTCCTACCCTTTTATTGTTATGTTTTTATAATCAAATCAGTCCGAGCATGTGTAGGAAAACAAAAACAGAAGAAAAGAAAAGACAGTGTATCAGGAAAAAAAGGCACATTGCTCATTGTTATAAATTCATGTTTCCGTTTCTCTCTTGTATCCATTCAGAGTATGGTTTATAAAAAATTGTTTGAATATATTTAGTGATTTGCAGGTTTTCATTTCTTCGCTGCAGCTGTTCCACAGATGAACTCCTTTGACTGATATACAGTGTTACAATATCTGTAATTCAAGTTTGAGGTATCTACAATTTAATTTTGACTAGTCATAATTCAAGTTCAATATATCTTTAATTATCATCAATTGAAGATATCTACATGGTCCTTTCTAGATATCTTGAATTGAGTTTCAGATAGTCAGAATGACGTTGTTGATATCTGTAACTGAATTATGACTAGTCAAAATGACGTTGTAGATATCTCAAACTGGAATTATAGATAGTCATAATGTAATTGTAGATATCTATAATGACAAACCCCGTACACATGAGTGGCAAAAATAGTTTGAATCTTACTAGTCAAAACTGAATTACAGATATCTGTAACTGTAGTTTTGACTAGTCAGAATGACATTATAGATATCTGTCATTCAGCTTTGACTAGTCAGAATGACGTTACAGATATCTTAAATTAAAATTCATACTACTAGTCATATAGATATCTATAATGGTAATTCCGGATAGTCAAACTTAGTGATTAAATGTTAAAACGGCTTGCCATATTGAGTTACACTAGTTAGACCAAAGTTAGACCAAAAATGAATTGTCAGGACTCAGGAGGATATGATATACTGCAGTGTGTGTTTTTAAGGCAAGCGATTAAATGTTAAAACGGCTTGCCATAGACTCAAGTATTCTTTATGCTATCCATTTGGGTCGAATTGTGTTCTGAAGAGGACATCCAGGGCCTTCTAATGATGTAGACATGATGTGGGTGGGGTTAACAGGGCAAACACACCCTTTTCAAAATGGCTGCCATTACTCGGTTTTTGCTGCCCGAGTGGTAATTGATCATTTTCTGGCAAAAGTTATGATTATTTTGTTAATATTTAATTAGTTTCCTGAATATAAGGGTCTTAACTTTAATTTAGAGAGATTTCAGAAATCCAGAGTAATTTTAACCTTTTTAAAATACACCTTTTATTCAGTGTCCTCTGTAGAGGACATCAGGACTTAGTGCCCCCCGTCTTTTAACCAGTTTCCATGATTCAGCAGGCAGAAGGCCATTAAGGGGAATGACGTGTTTTTTTTTCATAATTTGTAATACATTTTAAAGGTTAGCCAGTGTGAAAGCAGAAATTTGGCTTTGAGTGAGACTCTGAAGTAAAGTGTATGCAAGAATTTGGAGGTTTATTGGAAAATAAGAACATCTTAGGTGAACGTACATTCCCATGCATCTATGGCAGGATACTACCTAAAAGGAGGATTTCGAGAAACTTCTTGCTCTATTTCCTTTAAACAATGACAATTCTTGCTGAGAGTGTATTCACACATACAATAGTATCTATAAAGCTTCACTCCACTGTTCTTTACCCTTCCTAGGCCACCACACACAATAAAGTTTACCTGGTCTGTGGGGTCTGTCACACAGGGGTCATGGGTCAAACTACGGGGCTCCCCATCACTTCTTATTGCCTGGGCGAGTGTTAAATGACTACATAACAAGCATTACACCTCATCACATCATAGATAGTGAGGGGTGAGTGCAGTTGTACCACTAGGCCCTTAAACCCAGTGGTACAAGGTGCCAATCCTGCACCCTGACTGCAACGTCAGGCCCATTGTTATAGCTATTAAGAACACACTCTACCTTGCTACAGCTATCTATCATAGTGTTAAGCATTGAAGACAGACACATAATAATTCCAGGGGAGTAAAAGTCCTTTGTAGCTCATATATTTAGAGATAAAGCAAAAAATACCCCATCGTCCCATTGTAACTCAATTGAAACTCATTGACTAACTCTGGAAATTTAGGACATGTGATAAAAAATAAATAATATTTTTGATTTTTTTTTTTTATGCAAAATGTTTCTTTCAAGTCTAATACTTAAATTACATAAAACAAATCTTGATATCAAAACTTTTTTTCTTCTGGGTCGCAGGAGGATAAATGACCTCACCTGTTGTTTTCCTCTGGTGTGCTGCCATCTTAACAGCTTTATGACTGCTATAATCACTTTTTCCATTAAGACAGGTCTATCTTATCTTCATCAGGTCATCATGTTTGCCAGTAATGAGTGATTCACTTCCCGTGTCACGTCGTAAAAAACTGAGGCTACAATATGGCAATAATTGATGCTTTATTGAATGTTTCAGCATTTACATAGAATATGCACTTTATTCAATTTCTGTGTCAAATACTGCCCATTTTCTATAAAAGCATGTTTTATGTCTAAAGTGTCTCCAAATTAATCTATTAAAATACATTATTTAGTCCAAGAATATACAGATAGCAAAGGATGTTATTGAAATTTACAGGAATAGAAATAGCAGTGGGTCACAGAAGATATAAATCTCACCATTAAGTACATTATTACCGAAGTTTTTTCTTGCATAACATCACAATCTGCCTACAAATAATATCAGCAGCTCTGGCTGTGGAAGGCAATTTTGATGAACCCACATCTAGACAGTAGGCTGTTGTTTAAATATCAGGGAACATCATGAGTAACATTATGATTCTTTATGACATGGCATGAAATTCCATTAAAAATGTTTTTTTTTTTCATATTTAGCTCAGGTATTTAATTATTTTTCAATGTTTATTTTTGCCTAGATTTATTTTAAGTACTTATATATTGTATACTCATTCAAAAATCAGTACATACGTCTGCCATTTAATTTGTAGAATTATTTTGACTGATAAACAATTTTTTAAATCAACTTAAAGTATATATTGACTTTAAAATTCCACTAAAAAAAACATGTTTATTGAGGAAACAAGAAGAGTAACATACCTTCCGGTAAAAGTTATTCATAACTGTGCTGGAGTGATTTGAGTTAAATCGTTTCCCTCCCCCTGAGTGTTAGTAACTTAAACATCAGCAACTCTAAGGTATTAACTTAGACCTACAGATTTGCATACACAGACGTTTTCACATGGTGACTGTTAAGAGTAATAGGGATGAGTTAAAAGGACAAGTTTAGTAGTATACTTCTAAAATGTATTGCTAATGCTGGCTATTATTCCAATAAAAATAAAGTTCATGATAGAAAAAGGATAAGGTCACTTCTCAGTATATATCAGACATTTCTACTGAATCTTTAAAAGAAGACCATTTTGTGCTGTACGACAGAGTGTAGCAATAATCCAGCTTCTAGTGTGCAAAGGCTCATAGTGTCTTTTTAATGTCCTCCAAAGTAAAATGTGAACAGTTCTGAAGCCAGCAGTGCACCATGTCCAAACACAGATGGTTTCCTAGCCTCTCTGTGAAAGGTGCTTCACATAGAGGCAAGGTTGCGTTCACATGAGACACTTATCACCTGTTAGATTCACAGACACGTTTGCACTGAAACCACCTTGGTAGTGCTGTTGACTTGTGGGCTTGTCTTACAAAGCTTATGAAGACGTCTGTACAATTTCACTGGCTCCGTCATAGATTCAGCATATTTTCACTTTTTTGGATGATTAACTGGATTATGGTAATATCATGCACATCAACCCATTACTCCAAGTCACACAAGCATCAATGAGAACACCATGGAAAGGCAACAAATATGAAACTGAAATGAAAGTCCCATTAAAAAAGCTTCAAGTAGACCAAATCACAATGTTTGCCAGCAATAACTTCCAGGTAGAAAACCCCCGCATCACATACATAAAATCAAACGGCGCTGAGCAGTTTGTCAGTTAGTTTTCAGCCCCCTAAATAAGGCCAGCCTAAAAAAAATCAGTATAAGTTTAAGTGTACATTTTATTTAGAATAATTATTTAGAACTTTTTCCAACGGGAAACTGATGTCGTTATATCAAAGCCTCCAGACTCTACTGACAAAAACAGTAATTGTTCTTCACAGAACACTGGTGTTGCTGGGCTACTGCTGCTTTCAGCCTTTTTACGCGGCTAAAATACATTTTGCTGCGGCCTTGTCCACATCAGCTCATGGCTTAGCTCTTGTGCCAGTAGATTTGGTTTACTTAAGATGACAGCAAAGCAAACCAGTACATAAAATAAGCACAGTGGGAACTAATGATAGGTTTAACTATATATATTTAAGCATTGCGGTTTTGTCTGAAAATCACAACAGAAATAAACAAGTTTGCCAATTTTAGATTTTATCCAAAGCTAAAATCAACTGCCAGTTGTCTACACAGAAGTGATTGTTGCTGGCGCGACGTCCTGATGATTCAGTCTCCACTGCCTATTGTCTGCCTCTCTTTTCTAAAAACTCTAAAAGCCTTGGACACGATACAGGTGCTTTGTTGAGGCACTGATAAAACTTGGCAAGACCATGTGTCATGTGAGAAACCTTACAACACGTAAACATTGTTTTTCCCCCAAGTGTTCGATCTCAGGTTACAGTACTTCCTTATTTTACACTCACCTTGGTCAAACTCCTTTTCTGTCACCCACGTCTTACAGCTACGGAAACATGCATCACATTTTGTTGCATAAAAGAAACTCAAGTCCTGTTTTTCTACTTAAGAAAGGCACCGTCTACTGTATGTTCTGCTGAATTATTGCATGCTTTTTCCGAGTCAGTCAATGTAACATTTCAAGAGGGATGCTACGTATTTGCTCAGTGCAAGACTTGCTCTATAGTAGTCACTCAGTTTCTCACGGTGCGGTAAAGGGAATCAGCTGGTTTCGAGAGAATACTGTGACGTGATTGCATATGAAATAAAATCTAAAGCTCTTTGTGGTTTAAGATTAAAAATAGTACTTGGCGTTGCTTCACAGGAGCTGCACTGTGAATGAATGCCACATTATGTCACTCCTCGGTTACAGTGTTACAGCTAAAAGTAATGCGCCTAAATATACGGCTGGTGAGTGTCAATTAATCCAGGTTAGGTATGTGAGGAATTTAATGGCACCTGGACACAAAACCGTGGAAATCATTGAAGTGGATAGTGGAATGTTTTGTTCTGTTCTGCTGACAAAATGGTGAAATAATAATCCACTTTGGTTGTCATGGTGACTTTAAGAAAAAAAAGCAACATTTAGTGGTAAATCTACCTAACACCCTTTAATTATCTTGTCCTCCTTTTCTTTCCCTCTCACAGTTTTCCCACCTGATCACTCATCCAAAAATATTAAAACGACTTCGCTTCCACATAAACTGTCAGTCCTCTTTCAACATGTTACCGAGTATTTTCCGGTACATTGTCCTGATTTAGTAAGTTATCCCTCTTATCAGTACTCTCCTTTCCCTGCCCTATCTAGTCTTTATTTCAGCTACAATCCAGTCATCTCTTTATATCCGTCACCATAACAACCACAAATGTTCTGACAGATTTGCTGGCACTGCAGTGAGAGGTGAAGCCTCAGAGGGAGAGAATGAGAGCGAGCGCGCGAGAGAGAAAGAGACAGAGCCACCCACCCACCCAAAAACCTTGCACCAATAAATGTACACTATGTTCCCGGATCATGTGAGATGCTTGATTTCCAATACAACCTTGCAATCCTCTCCTGACTCATACATCCGTTTATGTGTGTTTAACACCACCGCCAGCCCTGCACTTCAGATCCAGAGACTGCCATCATGAACAGCTGGCCAGTTAAGGTTAATCGATAATAAAATCTGCATTTCACTGGTAATATTCAGACTAGCTCCTTGTCAGTCACAAAGACAATACAAAAAACCTCAATGATTCAAAAAGAAATTGTGCCGGGGTGATGCTTTCTCCTCACCATTGCTGTGCCAGTGCTGTAACTACTTTAGTGTACTGTGCTGAACCTCAGAAACTACGGCAGCCCTTTAGCTGTTATGTAGTGGTTTGATCCTCGCTGAGCTGCGGTTATGTCCACAGCCATATAGGAGCCATGCCTTCTTTAGTGCTTATTGAAGGCATCAGGTACTCCTCACACAGGAACTTGAGGGGGAAGTAGACCAGCAGCCCCCGGACGGCCTTCAGCTCCTCTATGGCCTTCTCAGGGTCTGTGTCGCAGAGGCGCTCCTGGCTGGTGTACTCCTTCAGCTCCCGCATGTTGTGGACACTGTCATGGGGCAGGCATTTGAAGACCTGTCGCAGACCAGCCAATGAAACCAAAGCAGAAGTGAGAAAACGGATACTACACACTGCTACTGTACAAGTTCATGATTCGTGATAACCAATCTTTGGTTTAATCTATACCTTGTCGTAAATGGTGGCATTCAGTTTAGCAGCTGCATTCCAGCTCAAGAAGAAGAATTCATCACTGATTGGATCATCAACATTGATACTGGGGTCTGAAGAAGCTCCAACAAGAACACTGGTGAGGGAAATACATAATACAGGCCAAACGTTCAGCAAGCACAAAGCATTGTTAATGTTACAATATGCTTTAAAGATCTTAAAGGTCCTATGTGAAGGATTTAGGGGGATATACTGGCAGAAAGAGAATCAAATAGATTAAACATACAAATAAGAATTATCGTGTTTTCATTACTTTAGAATCAGCCTTTTATATGTACATAGGGAGCAGGCCCTCATTTACTGAGATTGCCATGTTCACCACCACGTTTCAAAGTAGCACATAACAGACAAATCAAACACCGGCCCCAGACAGGGTCATGTGTGCCTTTGTATTGGCCACCGTAGTTATTAGCTCATCTGCAACGAGCAGCGTAATGTAAACTGCTTTATTCAGTGTTTTTACCACTTTAAGTCAGCGGGTCCATTTGATTTTGAGAGGAAGAGACATTTGTGGATAATTTGGCTTATGGTAAAAACCTCCTGAACGTCTGGATCTTAACTTATCAGAGTGACTGCCAACTAGTGTCGGAAATACACTGATTTTTTTTCATGTAAAACTGCTTTATTCAGTGTTTTTTTTACCGAATTTAATCACTGGTGAACAGTTTATTACTTCTCTAGCAAAGAACTGTCATCTCAGGTGGTATGTGGTTTTTCAACTGTCGCTAGCTCACATTCAGTGGACGACATTTCTTGACACATTTTACACGTCTTGATTTATTTTCCCGAGACAGACAGGTAGGTGATACACTCCCTTTAAAACTATGGCACGTATATAAAGGTAGCAACCTTTCATGGTCATGCTTTAACAGAAGATCATTTCAGGAGTTCATACTTCATTCTGACCTGAAACACTCTTTGCGCAGAGCAAGTGTGATGGGTCCTGCCTGGTACTCCTCCCCTCCCATGATGGATGGGACCCGCTCTTCATCCTCCACCAACACGGCCATCTCACTGTCTCTGCTGCCCAGCATGCTGCGGTCATTGATGTTGGCTGATCCTGGAAGACAAGCGGAAAATACCAGCATTATCAGTCTCTTCCTTCAGAGGCATCACTCATCAAACCAGTGTTCAACACATGAAGCAACTACATTAAAATGAATTAACCTTTGACAGCGTAAATTTTCTTCAGATTGAGTTTATCCTGTTCGGTATGGTGTAATCTGTATATCTATTGTTCAGAAATGGATATGATTTTAAATGTTACAGGTTTATTCTATACATGATGTAAAATCTGATGATGCGGAGCTCAAATCTGACAAATCATAGTCCGTAAAAGAAATTAAAATCGAGCAAATAAAATGCTAATTCAATCATTTTGATTTATGCTTAACCATTTCAAACTAGTATAACATATAAAATATAATCCCTTAGATTCAAGTCCTGGTCATAGCTAATACATATACTATTCATGCCTCACAATAAAGGCCATCCCATGTTTTGCGGCTTTTAATGTGAATGAGTAGGAAACGTTAGATTAGCATTAACACCAACAATGGCGAGATGGATATTATTGAGATAAAATTACAAATAGCAATGCAGGGTTACATGCTGCATCCTTTCCTGTGAATCTCTGGTGTGTGTGAGGGGGATTTGAACCCGCCACTAAGAATGAGAACTACTGTATAGTGAGGTAATTACAGAAGGTAAATACGTGACATGACTTTCTGAGGTAATGACGGCAATAATTAGTATTAAAAATTAAGTTTGAATTCATTAAAATCTACTTAAAGGCTACTGAAATACTTAAACGACTGTCCTGATCTCAAAGCAAGAACCTTATTATTTGCATCTAACATAAACACCGTGCACTTGATCTTGCTATCAAGGGCCACTGTGTTTTAGTACATCCTTCTTAAGGAGCTCTGATTTCTAAATAATAAATGTCATCATCTTTATTATTTATCTTTATAAATAAATGTCAATATATTTATTCACTTGCATATTTTTAATTTTCATATTTGTAAGCGCTGACAGGTGCTGTTGAACTGCAGCTGAAATACACTGATTAGAGCACACTGTAGCTCCATACGTAGCTCAACGATGACTCAAGATCATAACGATGATCAGTTTGTGCTGTGGTGACTCACCAATGATATAGCAGCGGTCATCAGCAATGAGGGTCTTGCTGTGAACATAGATGAGCTCTGTGACAAGCGACTGGGAGAGTTGGGAATGTGTTCGCAGGCCGCAGAGTGTGATGTACTCTGTCCACAGCTCCTTGACTGAAAGGGCGGGGGGAGAGAACCAGGATCACATTATTCACAAGAGTAAATACAAAAATACAGTAAAGACTTAAGAGGAAATTCACATAGACCTTCAAAATTAAAGAAAAGGAGAAGAAGTCAAGAGTGAAAATGGAGACTGGTGGGCAGATACCTAGTACCAGTGGCTTCAGATTAAAGGGGCAACATGAAGAGAAAGAAAGAAACATGTTAGAGAGGAAACAGGAGGTATTTTGTGACGTCAGGTGGATGTTTTTGTGTCGAAATGAGAGCAGATAAGTGACAGACAACTAACCTTCACCAAGTCTTGTCAGGATGGCGTGCTCCCCTCGACACATGGTTCTATGACATTAATTATCCATTAAAATTACGTAATCAACAAAACACAGAACGATACATTACACATCATGAAAATATTAATAATCTTGGCAAACAGCACGCTTCAGTGAGTTCACCTCTGGGCATGACATGGACAACAAGCTTGGAAACCTGATGGATGAATACAAAGTGTGAGATCTTAAAGGAATACTTCACCGCCCGAATCAACATTTACATATCAATTACTCATTGTTACACTGACTTTTTGGGAAGAAACTTTTGTTTTTCAGCATGGATTCCTCTTGCAAGAATCCAAAAATGGAGAAAATTCTCAATGAACTGAAGTAAAAGGGAACAACAGCAAAAAACTTATGTAATCCAAGTCTCATTTATCAAGTCGTATCCTCAGTACTTCCCAAAACAACAGGGAACTGAACCGATAGTGAAACTTCACCATGTTCTTTTCAGAGCCAGACTCCATTGACAAAAACCATAATTATTTCCTCATTTACTGTGTGATTTTGCTGAATCCAAATTATTGTTGATTTGCTTTTTTAATTGGTATCTTGTATTTTCTTAGTTCTATTCATACTATATTTAATGGCTGATTGTTCCTTGCATCTTATATCTTACTATATGATGACGAAAACTCTGTGTGTGTGTGTGTGTGTGTGTTCCACGTTTTTCTCCTCACTGACTTGGTCAATCCATGTGAAATTTGGCACAGTGGTAGAGGCTCATGGGAGGATGCCAATGAAGCAATATTACATCAATTGGCCAAAGGGGGGCGCTATAGCAACCCACTGAAATGTCAAACTTTGAATGGGCATATCTCATGCACCGTATGTGGTAGAGACATGAAACTTTGCACAGAGATGTCTCTCCTCATGAGGAACACATTTGCCTCAAGAACCCATAACTTCTGCTTATATAGATTTTCCGCCATTTTGAATGTTTTGAAAAACACTTCAAATGGATCTCTTCCTAGGAAGTTTGAGCGATCTGCATGAAACTGGGTGAACATAATCTAGGGACCAATATCTAAAGTTCCCTCTTGGCAAAAGTTGGAAAACTTACTAAAACTGAGCTTCTATAAGGCAATGAATATTGCGGAGGGCGTGGCTCATCACATAAAGGTGTATAACATCTCAAGGGTTTCACCCATCACCACGCAACTTTGTAGGCATATGACCACACATAATCTGAGGGGACCCCTCCATTATTGACCCCATCAAACAAAATGGGGGCGCTAGAGAGCTCATTTCTTATCTAGGCCTAACCGCCATATGGATTTTTACTAAACTTGGTAGATATGTAGAACAGGACGCCTCAAGGTGACTGGAGACATTTAACTCTAATTGGCAACTGGGTGGCGCTATGACAACAGAAAAATGCTTAAAAATGGCTAAAATGTGACCGATGGCTGTGGCTCCCCCTGTGGACCAATGTTTCTACCTCAACTACTAATGTACAGTTTTAGCCCACTAACTATCCCACTATTGGCAATGGTGCTACTGTACTTTCAATAAAGCAATCGTGCTATCAAATTCACAAACACTCTGTCTGAATACATTGCTCTTCTTAATGGGTTCAGTTGACTATTTAATCTGCAATTCCCTATGACCTGTATCCCAAACACACACCATGTGAAACTGTGCGTGGGCAACTGTGCACTCAATGGGTATAACTAATGTTTTATTAACTGTTGATTGTTTTTTATCTTTTTATTTGTGATCATTGTAAATGAAGGCCAGCCCTCAATGATTTTCTCAAGTTTAAATTAAAGGTAATAACAACAATTGAGTCTGGCTTTTGAAGAGAGTATGGATAATTTTCACTTTTGGTTCAGTTTTCCACCAGAAAGATCTGTCTGTTTGGAAAGTACTGCGCATATGACTTGATAAATGAGACTTGGATGATACTGCAAAAGTTGTGGGACTGTAGTTTTGCTGAACGCAGCTGTGCTTTATTTCATTTCATCAAGAATTTTGGTAGCGACTGATACATAGAGGTGATTTTGAAACTCCTGCCTCAAGTTCCTGAAAAACTTTGCATTAGAAAATAAATTACATCATATTCGTTATGATGCTATTTACTTTCATCAAAAAAATCTGTAACTGGAGAAACAGCTACTTCTGTTCGTGTAAAACACGACAGCCAAAGGAATAAAGTAGTCTCACAATTCAATTTGAGCAAACACTCAACTTCTGCATTTAGTACATAAATATAGTTTAGGTCTACTGGGACTTTATAGGCTACATCTATTGAACAAAAGAATACAAATGTATAAACAGTCTGTGAAAAGGTCTTGAGGACATGAAACCTGTCATCTGCATCATTTTAGCACAAACAGGAGTCAGTGAGAGAGCCGAGGAAAATCTACTATCGACTGCAGCTCTACATGATTGGAAACATGTCCCTGAGCTAGATGACGGTCCAGAGGTTGTCTTTTCTTCTGGTACTTGTGAGCTACAGTGATTGTTCTGGTTCGTGGGCTGAGTGCAGAGTAATAGCAGGAGGAAGAGTCTCTCACCTGTAAGTAAAGTGCAAAATAGCTTGGATGGCACTTCCACCTCCTGAACTGATGTCTCCCTCAAATCCAGGGAGCAGAGGGACCACCACAAAAACTCTGTACTTCTTCTGCTCTCTGCAGGAAGACAAAAAAAAATGTCAACATGTGCATTGTCTACAAGTGCACTGTTTAAACATCAACACAAGCAGACTATTCCTTTCAGTCATATTTCTGTTGTGTTACGATTTGCAAAGTAAATGTTCTCTTCTTTGTGCTTTGTTTTACTTGTTTAAATCTGATTTGAGCTCCATGAAAAACTGCTTTGTAACTTCAAGGTTAAAAAATGAATGAAGCGCTTCATAAATCTGGTTACTATACTCAAACCAGACCTGTGTGCACGCAAGATTCGATTCACAAGTGCATCACCGATCTTGTTATGGATGGTCTTTCCGTCGGTACAGCTGATGAAGAACTGGTTCTGAGGGCAGAAAGAAGGCAGATGGTGGCTCGGTATGAGGTGAGGGCTGAAACAGGTAGGTAGCTGGCAAGGAAGGGACTGCTATGTGATTATAGTCAGACTCATGAGACCTCATGATTAGACACACATTGGCTGCAGTATCTCTCAGTGACATGTGAAATTAAGGAGTCAAATGGTGTAAGTAAGAATCACGTGCTAAAAACAGCACCAGTAAAGGGAGGCCAATCTATATTTATAAACAGATGTATTTTTAGACAGGATACTAGAACACATTTGTAAGTGTTACCTCTATAGGGATGATATTTTTGCCATGTCTGCTCTGATTTCAGCAGGATCTGTCTGTCCATGCTATCAGGTATATATTTGTCCTTAACTGACTGAAGCATTCCTGCATTACCTCGATGTAGACGTAGTGCTCGCTGTTCTCGATGGTGTGGACGTAGGCGTTGAGAATCGAATTCTCACAGGTTCCAGTAGACCAGCGGTCGGCAGAGCGCAGCACCTGAGAGGAAGACACGTCAATGCATGAGACATCTCCTACATTAGCTGTGTATTCTTTGCCTTCATAATAAATTGGTGTCACCAAATTAGCTTAAACGTCCAAGTGTAGCACAGAAATTACAGAGAAGAACAAGAAACTTAAGGGCTAGTTTGGATCCTCTGAAGCAGGGTTATATGAGGTACTTGTCTATAGTCAGTGTGGACGTCAGTAAGCACAACCCCAGTTTGAAGAAGCAGGAGGGAGTGTTGCCATGAAAGCTCAGTGACATGCTGCTGTGGGTGGGGGCGGCAGCAAAATGTATTTTAGCCACCTAAAAAAAAAATCAATATGAGTTTCAATGTACGCTAGATTTGGAACATTTTCTCTGCTTTACCTTGCTGTCAGACAGTGAGTTCAGACTGGAAACTCAAGCCGTTACATAGCTCTCTGTGAAGCCAGACTCCATTGAGAAAAACTGTGATTTAGCATTGCAGCTGCTGCTCTAACGCTGCCTTGATCAGTCAGTTTGTTTGTGCTATAGTGTGACTTTGGCATTTAAACTGGTTAGTTCAGATTCACCAAAGTTACACAGTGACACAAACAAACTAAGTGATGAGGCAGCAGTAGACCAGCAGCTCCCATGTTCAGTAAGATTAAATTACCGTTTTTTGTCGATGGAGTTTGGTGGCTTTGACGTGAGCATAGATGGAGAACTGAAGCCACAGGAACGGGCTGTCTGATGGGAAGGTAAAGCAGTTAAAATACTCTCAGTATAGTGTACACGCTCATGTGTACGCTATACTGAGGTGAGGTGAGTAGATAATGGCTGAATTTTCATTTTTGAGTGAACACTGGATGACAGTGAGTAAATGAAATGCCACCGATTAGATCATGCAGGGATAATATTTGTGGTCGATCTCATTATCAATAATAATAATAATAATAATAACAATAATAATAATAATACATTGGATTTAATAGTGCTTTTCAGGATTCTCAAAGACGCTCAGAAATAAAATGATCACAATACTAAGATATTTAGAAAACTGGAAAAAAACATTGCAGCTGTGATGACTTGGGTCCGTCCATCGGCAAAGTGATCATACAAATAATGACATCACTTTCAAAGTCAACAGTTCATTTCACTTCCACTGGGTGTCCACACCTTGCAGGCACACAAAAGGAAGTGTCTCTTGCTGCGTTCATTTTGTACTCGGAGGTCAGAAATTCCCAGTTCCCACTTGGAAGTTTAAACTCACCCTGAGATCGGATTTCCAACTCGGAAACTCCGCATCAACCCCGATGGCTGCCGGTCACATACATAGTGAGTAAACACTCTGCTAAAGTCCTGTTTAAAGCAGTTTTCTCTTATTTGTTTTACATTAGGTCAGCCTCATCTGCGGCTTTCATCAGTTGGAGTGCATGATGGTTTTGAAGCTGTCTATACTCCATGTTTTTTTACTGACTTGTCCACCGTTGTCAACTAGAATGCAACTTCTGACCTCTGACCTCCGAGTACAAAACGACGCAGCATCTGACAACCAATCACATCTGTTAAAAGAATGCATCCTACCTAGCAACAGGGTCAACCCCACCTCCTCACTAAGGTAAAAGTTTTGTCTCTTCCTTGTTGCTCTGAAAACTTTCCTAATTCACTCCTACGCTTGGACTCCTTAATGAAAATTTTAGACTAAGTCTGAACGTATTCTCAGAATGTTTGCGAATACATCCCCTGAACTATCCCTTTACGTATTACTTTTTTAAAATAAATAAAAATACACTATGTTTTGTTTTAAAAAGTACTTTTTAAAGCTTCATCTATATTACAATACAGACACATTTAACTGCTACCATCAGGTTTGTAGTCATTTAAGTTTGTGATGTTCTCCTTGCATAAACTTTTCTTTACACTGAATGTGACAATTGAGTGACTGTCCCTGAAACCTGAACACAGGATCAGCAAAACCTGACAGTAAAGCCACAGCATAATAGGGAGCAAGGGTTAGGGTTACAGGCCACCGCCCACAATAGAAAAAGAAAATACACACAGCATAAGCTATTGTCACCCAAACCTCACTGTCTGAGCGTTTGTGGATTGAGAATATGCATTTTTACAAAGTTTCTTCATGGTGTTTATTTGTAGTCTTCAAGAATGAGGATAATGGCCTCCGTCTCTGTTGTGTTGCTCATGCTGGCTGTTCTCATAATCCGGACCACATTTCCCATGAAGCCTATTGCAAATAAGATGCTTCCACTTCAACTTGTCCCCCGTCCCCATCTTTGGCAGTGCATTTGTTTTCTCTGGCTTTACTGAACAGGATAAACATGTTGGAAGTGATTTTCCTCCACAGGCTTTACTCTTGTTCCACCATCTGCCGTTGCGTAAAAAAAACAAAAAAAACACTCTGAATACTTGAGCTGCTTTTCAAAAGCCAGAACACTGTCTCTTTGTTGTACTGTACAGAAATCCATTTGATTTCCTGCTAACTCTGACTTTGTGTTGCACAATGTAAAATGAGGAGTAAAAGCCAGTAAGGGCCTTCAATCATCTCAGCAATGATCTTATTTGTTTACTGAAATTATATTTTGCTAATTTCCCAAAATAATATGGAGATGACCAGCAGCGTGGTTTCTTTTATAAATGCAACATGTGTGAGTTTACTGTGCTCTCTTGTTTTTAACATCTGTCCCTTTCTTCAAATGAGAGTTCAAGGCTTCCAACCCTGATGTCCTTTCATATGTACATAAAGTCATACTTTAAACACTAGGGGAGTTTTCTGTGTTGTCCTCAAGTGTGCAAAGAACGCAGGGTTGATTTCCTGTACAGGACTCTCAGGACACGACACTGTGCAGGTTTCTGGCCGGCTCTAGTGCAAAGCTGTTCTCCTCAGTGAGCTTGTTTTACAACTGTCCTCTGTTCTCAGACAGAACCACCACCCACGGTGAATAAAAGGACAGTCTGATTTATCGGAACACTTACATCACGTGGGGACAGTCTTTATCCTAGAGACTCAATGTATGTGTAAAGGCTGAAAAGCGCTACATTACCCCAACTCAAAGGGTAACTGGGAGAGCACAGACCTCTGCCAAGGCCAGATGCTCTATCTTGGAATGTTAATTTGTGTGTCCATCCTGTGTTTCAGATTAGCTCCAAAACTGAATGGGTTTTTCCTTGGCTCACGTTACACCCTTCCACCAGGTTTCATGAAAATTGGGCCGGCCATTTTTCCATAATCCTGCTGACAAACCAACCAACCAACCAAAAATATAACCTCCTTGGCGGAGGTTATAACTGAATCTGCCAGTGTTGTGAATTTCATGAACTAGGAGGAATAAAAAAAAAACCGCTGTGACAAGACAAGCACTATAGATTTTCCTCAGGTCACTGTCACCAACTCCCTTTTGTGCTAAATGATGCATCTCACAGGTTTCGTGGCCTTTTTAATAGCCTGTTAAGACATTTTTTTCTGCTTGTTGCTAACATAACAATCTAAATCTTATCTTATATTTAAGACTTTAAATTGCATCATAGTGTGTAAATTGTCCATCATTAGCTGTGACATACCATTTTTCTGTTTTCCTGATGAAAAAATCTGTGCACAGGTGTAACAGAGATAGTGCCTTGGTCTTTGGTGAATGTGTGCACATAAATACCTGCACTTTGGCCTTCTTCGACCCAGGCATGGTAAATGGTAGTGAGTCAGCAGTGCAGTGAGACTTGGGAAGAAGGTAAGGGTAGAACTCGTCCTTGTACTTGTTTTTGAAGATCTAGAGAGGACAAAGCAAATGAATGAAATTCCTGTTGGTTATGTTTCCGACAGAAGCCTAGTTTAAAAGTTAGAACAAGTTTATTTCACTACTTACAACTGGAGTCATATTGTTGTAGTTGTAGCAGAGCACATAGTTCAGAAATTTGAATAGGGAAATAGCAGCACAAGTCTTTAGCTCTATGCTGAGGCTTTAAATAAATATTGACTGTTTATTTTTACTTTGTTTACATGTCCAAATAACTGCTTTCGTAATAACTCTTCAAAAAGAGCCTGCTTTCTTTTTTATGAAGTCCAGACCTCACCTGAGCGCTGGGGGTACACGCCCATAAACGTCTCCAACAAAGACAATAAGAGGAAGATAACGGCAGAGTCATTGTTTTTTAGCAAAATCCTGCAAGATGTATCTTTAGAAAAACAATATATAGAACTAGAGCACTCGGAGAGCGCAAACCTCTGCCAAGCAGCTCGGATTTCCTGCCATTTTATTATTTTATCCACTTCGCTTCAACAGATCACCACCAAGATTTTATCATCTGTTCCTTGTTCCATTATCAACCTTTCCTGATTTGAATTTCATCAAAATCCGTTTAGAATATTTCAAGTTATTTTGCAGACAAACAGACCAACGCTGGCGAAAACATCATACAAAAGTAATCCCTCTCATTTATCACTTATGACCCACTACAAAGGTGTGGCAGAGACTCTGCCCTCTGCCTGTATTCTCATCTTATTTTGCTGTGCTCCGGATGTTCCTGGGCACAGCAAAATAAGTGAGGCCCAGACTTTATAAAAAGGTAGCAACCACTCGCCAGATGGTAAGCAGCATGCATCCAAGAGGAAACTATGAGATTTGCAGACACAGCACCAAAAAAAACCTCATATATTGTGAGGCAAAACGCCAAGCAGACAAAGTTTATTCCTAAACAAGAGTGCATCTGGGGTTGGCTTTCACTTTCGCTAGCGATACTGTCGACAAATAGTTACCCACATCGCCTGCATAGTATATCTTTAAAATGACAGAATGTTCCTTTGAGACTGACCTTGGTGAAGTTCCAACGCTGGATGAAGTGGCGGGCTACATCTCTGGCAGCTTTGCCATGAACAGCTGCAGACAGATCACGCCACGGCATGCGGGGAACTTGAGTGCGGTCGATGTTATCTGAAAATATATAAAAGGCAATCCTTTCAGCTCCCTGTTGTCAGAGCCTCTCAGCATGTTTGCATGTGTGAGTGATACTGAAGGAGATTTAGATAGTGTACCTTCGAAGGGTTTGTCCAGTTGGTTCCAGTCTTTCTTGATAAAGTTGCTGTAGTCTTTGCCAAGCCACAGTTTACTGTTGCAAGTCAGATCATCAGGGTTCTGCTCAGCTTGTTTGTTTGGTTCAGATGGTTTTTGACCATCAGCCACACCATTACCCTGGTTAACAGAGATATTTGTTTAAGTCTGCAGGGGAGGTGACTTACTGAGAGAAGATGAAACACTGGACACATCTTCATGCTGTATCAGTGGCAACAAGCTAAAAAGACAGTTGCTTACTCCTGTATCTCCGTTGGGCTCCTCTGCAGTTACACTGCTGTCCGTCTCTGTCAAACCCAGATCAGTTAGCCGGTACTGGCTGTCATCCCACCTCCCAAATGCCAGATCAAGCCCCCCAACAAAGGCTACCGTTTGGTCAATGGCTACCATCTTCTCATGGTGAGCCCACAGGAACACCACGGATGACACATGATCAGGATGTCGCATTACCTGATGGACAGAAGGGGGTTGAAATAAAACATGAGGTGAGGCCTCTGCCAATTGCATATAACAAATAACGTGTAGACGTGACAAACCTTGATGTTTGGGTGCATATTCATGAGAGTCTTCTTGCTGTGCTCACTGTTGATTCCAAGTGCGAGCTCCACCTCTTTGTACAGCAGGACACACACTTTGACTCCTTGTTCCTGCAGGAAAAAGTTCAAAGAGAGGCAGCGCCATTAGGAATAATGATCTGCTCAGGAAAAGTGAAATTTTAAAATAATCTAAATTGCATAAAAGAGAAAAACAGGATGATGAGAATCCCTACTGCTTTGCGTTTGAGGATCTCATCCAGGCGCCAGTAGTTATCAGTGGCTGGTCTCTTTAGGAACACTTCAGGGCTGAGCCTGACAGAAAAGACACATAATGTTCTCCATGTATTTTTTACAAATGTTGATAAAACGTTGGTACAAGTTCTCCTCTCTTCTTCATCAGCAAATCCTGATCTTGCTGACACTTACCACCAATCTGTGATGAAGATTTCCTCTTTTGCTTGTTCGAGAGCATCAGCCAGGTCTGCGAAGTAGTCTCTTCCATTCACATACCTGCAGACAGTATCCATCAACCAGAACGTTTAGCAATTGAGGATTGAATGTAAAGACAGACAGTTGTAAATCTCAATTAGAATATGAATCTGACCATTTAGTGAGCGTGTTCTCCCGTGGCGGAGCAAACCCATCGAAGCGTTGCACTTTGAGATAGTCACAGGTGTCTGCCAGCCGGTTAATTTCATGACTCCACCAATGAGCCTGTCTATAGCTGCTGCATTTGATGATCAGACTCCTGGACAAAAGCAAACAGGCCATGTATGCATCACAAACACGACATAACCCCAGGCATAAATATACGCAATGTGCTGGAGTTCACAGTGTGGAGGCGAACACACAGCTGACCTACCGAGTGAAGTTCTCAATGCAGACTCCGTATCTGGTGTCTGTGTGCGCGCGGCCCACTTTCACTTTGAACTCTGGGTCAAAGAGCAGCACAAAATTGATGCTGCCGTTGTCACGATTCATGTACATGAGGAAGGAGTCTTTGACCACCAGCCAGCGCCGCGACCAGCGAAAGCAGAACTGATGATGACCGATGCAGTTCAGGCCTTGGATCCGGTGACCCCCTGACCTCTTGAAGATGGGTCCCTCCCTAGACAAAGTAATACATGTTGCACAATTATTCTCGATCATACAATCAGTCAGTTCCCTACTTCTTCTTTTGTCTCATCCACCCTCAAGAAGAAGAAGTTAACTTACAAGCCTTTGGGTCCGAGATCAGTGACGAAGGAGAGAGCGCCGACAGAGAGGAATTCAAGCTGAAAAAAAGTAGATGAGAAAATGGCATCATGCTGCATGACATCCGCTTTGTACATGTGTGTGTGCTTGTCTTTGATAAAGCTATTACCATGCTGTGATCATTCCTACAGAATGAGTTCTCCAGCAGACCATTCAAGTACTCCTCGAGGTATTTCTGCAATAGAAAGGCAAAGCAGGTAAATAAAAGTAATATACAACTACGGTTGTCTACAGTTATCTATCTATCTATCTATCTATCTATCTATAATATAATAAAAAAAGGATTCTCTTTAAACAAAATGGTGGCAGTTCAAGACATACATTATACATTAAATCTTTTCTTTTAACAGAATATCTTATTGATCAGCCTGAAGAAGGGCTCAGCAGAGACCAACACAGCAGTAGCAGTATGAGGTCAATAGAGAATATCAGTCTTCTTCTTTGACTAAAATACATTGTAAAATCTTGTCCCAACAACAATTCTGCACACATCATGTGTGTGTATCTAATGGGACTGTATGTACTGCATACACTATGTGTCTGATTGGCTTGTCTGGTACCATTTTGCTGGAGGTCCTCCTGGCACGTTCAGTCCCGTGTAGGCTGGGCATTTCCTCCGACATTGCTCTCAGTTGCTGCCTGTCCCTTGCAAATCTTTGAGAGAAATTTGAATATTCAAAATAGTCAGTGCTCTGGAAATCTGATGATTAAAAACAACACAACACGTGGATTTCAACTGCAAGTCCCTCAGAGTGAGAGGTCGATTTGCGCGATAACAACAAATCCATTGGTGCACCGACCTTCCAAGAGGCAGCAAGTGAAGCATCATCTTGTGCTTGTAAAGGTCTCGATGCAGCTCCTGGAAGTGCTTGTACTTCCTCTTCACTGACCAGTGGAAGGGGCCGTGAGTTAGCTGCACTGTGTACAGGGTGCCTACACGGACCTGGAGAGACATTATTGAAACAACGTTCACAAGCATGATGGTTCATTCTTACAGTTTCTTTGTGAGAAATGCAACATGTGGTTCTTCTCTGGGCCCATACTGAATAATATACCATTACACATGGTCCTGTGCATTGTAATGTAAACACCTATGCAGAAATGTAGCATGAAAATTCAAGAAAGAAAGATGTGTCATAGTTATAAAGTCCTCAAAACTCATACTTTCCCCCTACCATCAGGGGCCCCAGCAATAAAACCAGGCATCCCAGAAACACCCACTTCCTCGAACACTCTCAACACGACACACCTGTTCTACCCTTACATTGTATCTACACTTAAAATTACACTCAACGAGCATGTCATTTCAGCAGCCTCCTGGTTCAAAATATCCCACTCAAGGTTCAAACACACGGACAGAAGTTCAGTAACCTCACAATAAAGGGACATCTGACTGTTAAGATAAGCAGCCAGCTCATGAGATAAGCAATAAAGTTGAATCTGCAGTTTTACTACGCTCGCAGATTAAAATGACATAATGTCATTATGGTGAGTCAAGTTTAACTGCAGGGTGTTTTCAGCCAGGCTTGAACAACAAAATCAGACATTCAAAGTGATCATGAGGCGTCAGAAGTTGCTCTCGAAGATATCAAATAGTACAAAGTGTTTTGACATGGTTAAAAAGTGTGACTAATAATGTTTAATGTGTCCGCTTTCACTTCAAGCTTATCTAAAGCAGTCACAAGAAAACATGATTATGATTTTCCACATATAAAAAAAAATCTCAACAGGCGTACCTTTGAGCGAGTAGTGTATTTCTCTGTGTTGTCCACTCTACATGTAATAGGGACACCAGGCATTAAATAAGGTATACCCTCCTCCTTGACTTCAGGTAGATGATGCACCACAAGGAAAGGACGTCCATCTACGATTCGGAAGATGAGAACATTTTAATAAAAGTCTTCTGATACAGCCATTACAGTTTCAGTGCTTACATGTATCGATAAAAAGGACGGTTTTCCTTACCACTGCTGGACATGAGGCCATCTATCTCGTCTGGACTCAGGCCTTGAAGGTCGTGCGAAAAGCGCCTTCTGGCGAGGCTATGGGCCGTCGCTCTTTGAGCCGCTGGCTCGAACACACTTCGACCGGCCATTGCACTGTTGTCGCAAGTGCCAACTACCCTGGTGCAAAGACAAAAGAAGAGGGAGTTTAATATTTACAGTCAAGAGTATGTACACCTTCTCACCACTGAGCATACATAGCTTGCATTACATTGGCACGCATGAGAAAACTAACTACTGATCAAACAAATGTGAAACTGAGACCAATCTTGTGATACAGGCCAATACACATTGATATTTCAGTCACAAGCTTGAAGTTCACACTTTTTCATCACCTCAAAAATTTAACAATGAAGTAAATCAATTTTCCAGTAAAGGCAATATTTTGTAGCCAGCAGCATAACTTACAAACACTGTTACTCCAAAAACTGCTCCACAAACTTTTATGGTTTTAGGTGCATTAATTGAATAAAGTTTATTTTTGTATCATTCATTTAAAGGACTCAGCCTACATTGTCTCTTTAAATTACTTCAAAATGTCTAAATAAAGACCCAATTTACAATAACTTAATACTGCCAATGTATGTCGACAGCACTCTCATGTATGCTCGTGAAGCTCTATTTCGGTGGACAACTTTCACAGACGTATTTGTGAACCAAATGCTCGTAGTAGTCATTTGATTGAGGAGAAGTATTGGTGCTTTTTGTGGTATCACTTCCTCTACTACTGCTGCTGCCACTAATAGTAGATGCAGTCTGTAGCAGTGCTGTATGAACTAATTATAAGATCAATAGATGATGTATCCTCAGCAGTAGTTGCATTAGTTGTGGTACCACTAGTAATAGCTGCGGCATCAGTTGCATTAGCTGTACTGAGCAGCAGTAGCAACAACACCACTACTAAAGATGGTAATAAATGTACTCGGATTAAACCAGCAGTCAAAACTAATAACACTGCTATATCTGAAGATGCAGTTAAAGTATATGAAGAAGTTGAGGAGTTGGTAAAATAACCCGATAGCAGGTTGCTTAGGTGAAACTAATCCTTGAGGACAGTGACGTGACCGCACAGGAAGAGCCATTTCAGGACAATGAAGTATCACACCACTCAACAACAGACCAGGTAATGCTGCAAGTACCGCTGTTAAAATGCCAAAAACAGCTTTCATACACGGCAGGCATCTCGTGGTGTTTACTTGTTGCTCAGGTCACCGACATTCGAGAAGTAGAGGACACAGCTGTGGAAGAAAAGGGTGCGTCTGAACCCTTTTGTATGGTGTGTGTGGGTAGATGTCTCTGAATGGCTTAATGTTTCCTGGGTAACGAGGCAAAGAGGAGGGAGGGTGTATGTGTGGGTGTGTGTGTGTGTGTCTGAAGAAGAGAGAAGGTTTGGGAATGAGGATGTGGATGAAACATCTAAGATCCACATTGAAATCCTGTTATTGGACTTCAAAATTGACTGAACACAGAGCGTATTTCAATGTTATGTTTCAGTAGTTTTGATTCCATAAAAAAAGGTTGCAACTATTGCTGAGTTGGACACATTACGGCACTGTCTTTTTGATTTACTTCAGCGTGATCTAGCTTCGTTGTGCTTCTACTAACTCCTACCATTTAAACTTCCTAATATTAGTGGTCCAGTTTGGGGTCAAGATACGTGACACTTCCCAGCACTTCATGAAATAATAGCCAGCTATTATAGAAACATTTTCTCTACAGTATTTGCCAGGTGTGTCACACAGACGATACAATAGTTCTTGTGACAAACAAATCATCCAACCAATGTACACAGTGGCTTAAACCTATTGTCATTCTCTGTACATTTGCACATGTAAATCATGGTGCATTCAAGAACACATGTTATGGGATAAAGGTCTTTCCAGAGTGTGTCCTATCTGCCCTCTGGATGCAGGAGAAATGACACAAGAGCAGAAGTAGTAATTAGCAGGTAAAGGCAGGGGCAATACTGAGCACTGGGTGGGAACGTCACCTGGACTGTACTAGCCAAAGGCTATTGACAGCATCTTAGACTCAAGGAGTGGCAATAGAACGAAAGGACAAGCGATGCAGTAACAGTCATTCAGATTATTGTCTTGTGTTCTTTTCGTTATTTTCACTTTAAAAGGTAAAGGTAAGGTAAACGCCTTCTGGAGAAACAGGAGCTGGGAATATGCCAGCGAGTCAGTAACAGGAATGCTCACTTATGTTTTGTAAATCAGGTTATATGACATGGTTGATTAATAAACACACTGCTCATATTCCAGTTTGAATGTTTTACCTGTACACGCACAGGTTTGTTTTGAGTTACTGCTGCATAAAACAAGTACTGATGCTTAATAAGAATTTCATTTTGTTACCTCAGTTACTGATATCTCAATTATTTCTTTCAAGACACATATTATGTCTTAGTTAAGTGCTTTTGTTGTATTCAGTTTATCCTACATAACAGTAATTATAGGCCATTACATCTGCTGAACAACAATCCGTTGAGTTTCTATTGTCTGCTGAATAACTTAATTAATTCCCATTAACATTGAGCTGCATAAGATGTTGCCCAAATTAAGGCCATTCCTTCTTTGTCATTTTTAAAGCGCTATTTCTGCGCTTTTCTCATGCTTGTTGTTGTAATCCTAGATCTTTTCACATCATTCATTTTAATTCACTCCCTGCTCTTTGTTGAGACTGATCTGTTAATACTTTGCCAATCAGTGTCTTTGGTTTGTTGGGTGCTATGAAGACAGGAAGTGGCCTTGTTGTCTCCGCTCAGTCTTTACTGCCAGATGAAAACCTCATCCTTGCCGTTAAGCTCACTAATGTGCGGTAAACTGAAAAAAAGAGTTGAAAATATATTATGTTTAGCCTTTAAGCAGAGAAGTCTAGTATCGCCTTGACGAGATTTTCTTGTTTTTTTGTTTGTTGGAGTGAAACTTTGTCCACACTATTTACACAGGCTTCCTACCTGTGAAATACAACACTACGCCCACCCGGGGTCCTCTAGTGCATGAGCCAAATTGGCCAGAAGGAAACACTTTTACTGAGAGCCAAGCCACATCTTACACACCAAATGGTCATATGAGCATAAATCTGTGTGTGTGTGCATGTGTGTATCAGTGTTTTTGTTCTACACACCTTTTGAATTTTGAACAGGTTTTAAACTCTCAAAAAAGGCACAACACTGGATCAGTTAGCACTTAATGTTGCCAGCAGGACTGGGGCCACAAGAATTTGAGGCCCCTATGTGTGGAATTTGACTTTGAATTAGTGTTGTCAAAAATACTGATTCATAAACATATCGACACCGAATATTTGAAATAGTTTCAATACTCATTTATTGGCAGCATTGACACAGCAATATCAGCTGCACTTTCTCGCTCTCTCAGCGTTAATATTTACTTCAGTCATGCTACTGTTCTCTGCTACTAACCAACCAATATCTGTTAATGAAAAAAATTAATTGCATGCTCTTAAAGTCAATTTTTCACACAGGAATCTGAAATGGAATCAAATATCAACACTCTCAAGGTGTTGTATCACATTTAGAGGTTCCAGTATGATAACAGTACTTAAAACATTTTCTACAAACAAAAATGTTCACCATCAGAGTAGTTATAATATTGACATATTCACATTAAAATACTAAGCGGCAACTTTAGTAAAGCCAATGCACAAGTGCCAAAAACCGCAGTTCCTCTAATGGCCACTTGGGGGTGAATCCAAAAGTGAGTCAATCCCCATTGAAACTAGCTTTACAGCATAAATAAACATGTTTACAGCCTGGTACAAAAACAGTTTTGGTCTCTAAAACTTCCCCCTTCAGGAAAACTGTGCGGGAGTTGAATTTTAACTCACCCATTTACATACTGTTAAAGTTTAAAGCTATGCACAGTTAAAGGCGGGCCGCTTTGACTGACAGGCTTTCTGCGAATAGTGTCCTCACTCCTCCACAGCTCCAACCTCTCGTTCAACTAAGGTCACTTTTTGCTCCACAAAAACAAGATAGCGATGGCCGAAATGCCAAATTCAAGGCTTCAGAACAGGAATCAACAAACCCTTAAGTAACGTCATGGTAGCTACGTCCATTATTAAAGTCTATGGAAAATACTACCCACAGGGACTTTAAAGAAAAATCTTGCTTTTACTTTCAACCTCTAATAGCTTAAAGTGCACCCAAAAATGAAAATTCAGCCATTATCTTATCATTATTATTATTATTATTATTATATATTATTATCGTCTGTAGTGATCCAAGTGTCCTGAAGCCCCGACATAAGAAGTTGTCATTTAAACTCTGTTTTTAGCCTCTCTGTGGATTGTGCTCACATGTGCATGCTTGCGTGCGAGACCAGCGAGGGCACATGAACACACATGAAGGTGGTGCCCATGTCTCACGGTCACAGTACACGTCAGGCTTCAGGACACTTGGATCGCTACGGACGAGCAGTATGGAGATATTTTGTGGTTTCAATTACGTGTTCTTGGACGTTTGAATCTGGGGTGCCGTCAGCCTCCATTAGGTGGAGTTGTGTTGCTACCTCCTCTCCCCTTGGATCTCTGCAAGTGATGTGAGGACTCTAAAACTTCACCTGAGCCTCCCTCGGCATATGGCTGAGTAGATAATGGCTGAATTTTCATTTTTGGGTGCACTATCCCTTTAAGCACAGAGGGCGTGGTCAGTAGATACACCCTGACATCACTGCTGAGCGTGTTTATAGGTGAAACAGACTAAAGTTACAAAACTGGTTCAATCTTAGGCGACTATTTATTCAGCAATATTTAATTTTACTATAATAAACTTGGCACATTTCTTAATATGATCTGATTCATTCATTATTCTGCTTGACGTACATTACAATCATTAATTATGACCAAACCCAAGAAAGTGCAACTCAAGCACAGCTAATTTCTCTCTATCTGCACCTTCTTATCAGGGTAGCTGTGCAGCACTGATTTAAAAAGGTGTCATTCTGGTTAAAGTAGCCTGACCTGCACAAATGTTTGTTCCCTGCTCTGTTGGGAAAGTTGTGTTTTGCATATTTTTGCATAATTCATCTGATCCTTCAGAAACAGTGAGGCCTTTAAAGACATATGCTGCTGAGCAAAGTCTATGGCACAAGACTGTGAAATGTACAACCTAGTGACAGGATCTGGATTATGTGTCACAAATTCCTGCATGACTAAAACAACAGTGCTGAATCAACTCCTGCCTGCGCTGATGCACATCGGATTTCCCCAAAAGTGGGGCCAAAAATAGAGATTGTTCCTGACTGAACGGTTCTGCACATGTTTTACCCCATTACACTTAACTCACACAAGCAGTCACAAGCTTTAGGGTGTTTTAGACACATTTTCGGACACAAAGACACACTTTTTCCTCCTCTTTGGAGAGTTGAAGGGAGTTCAGATGTGGTTGCAGCCTGCGGCGTGATTCTGCTCAACTCAACACGTCCTCCTCAGCTTACACCAAAATCTATATGAGCCACTTTCTTAATGTTCACCACCAAAGCAGACATTTTAAGAGTCCGGACATTGTTCTGAGACTGTGGAGGTTGAACATGCTGAGGGCTGAGTTTTGTCGTCTCCACCCAAACCCTGGTTTCCTACAACGCCGCATTCCACCAAGAAACTACACCTCACTTTCTGAAACTACGCCACAAATGTCACCTGGAGAAAGAGACCGCAGCTGGCTACACGGCACACCGACAGTGTCTGAGTGTGAAAACCGCATCTGGATAAGCTCACATCGGCAATGCAGCGACAGCCCCGGCAGAGGAGGGAAATATGCGTCCAGCTAGGCCTTAAAAGATACTTACTTTCAGTTCAAACACCGCCGCGGCTCAGCGCACACAGATACTCCACATGCGGGACACGAACATAACGTTTACATTCAGGATGCAACTAACATTTCGCCGCCTCGCTGGTGTTTTCACAGAGGAGAGTTCATTTGTATTCCCCGTAGGGGATGCAGTTTAGTCCCTCCCATAGCGTGTCCATCGGGACAGGCTATGGAGGAAAAAGGAAAAGAGAGATCTCCTGAAATGTGGGAGGTTTTGTCACAAGAAGCAGCTCAGGATTGGCACATTTGCTTTCCTGCTTTTCATCTGAAACTGTGACCAAGTCACGTTTGTCAGGAGCTCCGACATTGTGCTTGTTTTCCACACGTGTGCGAGACAAACATGCGTGAATAAGTGGACTGAGCTGCTGCGTGACACGACATGGACCTTGAGGACAGGACAAGCCCAGACTGGCCGCTATCGGGGGCAACACACACACACAGGAATGCAGATCGACGGGGCTGAAGGGGCCGCGCTGACGCTAACGTGGTATTTGCTTGTATTCGACTATTGACCACGAGTTACGTAAGATATGACGAGAGTACCGGTTAGCATTTTCAAAATAATAATAATAATAATAATAATAATGCATTTTATTTGTAACGTATTTATTTGTAAAAATAAAATTCTTGCTAACAAAAACCTGGCACCGAATTTTTGTCTGAACACCAAACTCACATCTGATATTTGTTTTCAGAAGCAGAGTATTATATTCACACATATTTCTCGTTAACTAACTGACGACACTCTAATAACAAAAGGACACAACCTTCACGAGCTTTTAATATGACAGAAAAGTGGACTTACCGGAAACGCGTGTCGCACCAGCTTCAGGTAACTTAACATTCATAGTTAACGAAAAATGCACTTTAGGGACTGTTCACTCGTCAGAGCAGAAGCAGCACCTGGAGTCTTGTTTTTCACCTCTTCTGAAGCTACAAATATTTTTCCTGCATGGCTGGTAGAAAATACCTGACCCTGCCCCCACCATACATTACTGATTTTATTGTTTTTTTTAAAGGCAAGGCAAGTTTATTTGTAGAGCACAATTCGTACGCAGAGTAATTCACAGTGCTTTACAGAACAAGAAAATGCATTAAAATCACAATACAAAATAAAAACATAAATAATCATTATAAACTGAACTTTAAAAGAGAAGAGTGCAGATAAGATCCTTTCAGTCATATGCAAACTCAATAGTTGAAAGTTGAAGATCAAATCTTGGAGTTGAAAAAAGTGATTTTGTTGAAATGTCATTATTTTAAGCTCAAATGTGGTTATGGTTTCTTTTCTGACAAGAGTATGTGTCGTACATGACGTGTCCAAGGACCGTGAGTTAAGTGTTGTTTAAATCAGTGGTAAAATAAATACAAAATACAAACATTTAAATCTATAAGCTCCACTAAGCCCCCCCAAAAACATAAGCCTCTCCCCAGTGCTTAACAATTATATGACACGCCTCCCCCTTTATGCACCACCCCATCCCCTCTCATCAGTAACAAACAGTCCCTTAGAGCTACAGCACCTTATAGTTTATTCACAAGGTTCATCAGCACACATGTAGGCTTATTCCTGACTATACTAGGCTAGTATTTTACACACCACCACATACAGCCAGGAGAAGCTGAGTGACAGCTGCTCTGTCAAGGATGTGATTCACTTTACAGCTGCATCCGTGGTGCTGATATGCAAACTGACGTATATCTGGATAGTGATTTGCATGCCACTAGCCTTGTTGTCATGGACAATACAAGACAGCCAATCCCATCTTTACAAATAAGGTTGATGCGATTAAAATTAGACATGTAGGAGCCTGTCACAAAATGGCTTTTTAGCAGACTGCCCAGCCAGGCTGACCAAACAAGGCCCCACAAGAGGCTTCAGACAATCATCCCTTAACTTGCACTGGTTAACTTCAGCTCAGTGCAGTGGTTGTTTCACATGTTCACAGATGTTAAGGCAATAATGTTTTTAATTTATTTTATTTTTTAAATTTACCTCTGGAGGTTTCTCATATTTTTCCTCTATGTGGTAAATGTTTTTGTTGTGTTTCCCCTTTAGGGGAAATTTTGACTGAGGAGTACTGGTAAATAAAACAACCATAGCATATACGTAAATTATATTATAAGCAAAAACTGATCAGTGAGGTGACAGTTTGAGGCCCAGATAATATACAAGTAGAGCAGCTATGGTCTGCAGTGGTGCTTGTGTCCTCTACTTTGGTGTAGTACATTTTTACACCACATGGAGGTGTTAAACCACATTTACACCAAAAGTCTGACCAAGGAATTAAAAATAATTTACAGCAGTGCATCACTGAGGCCAAGCAAGCTGAGTCTATGATATGATACAAATAACATAACCTGATTACAAATCTAACCTTGTCTTTGTAGTTCACATGAACAAACTGTACACAGCACATCTCAGAATGATAATAATAATAATAATAATAATAATAATAATAATAATAATAATAATAATCTCCTCTTAAATATCCACTGACGCAACTTTTAAAACAGCTGTGCGTACAGAGAACAGACACGATGAACATGAAAAATTAGAGGTTTAAGTGATTAACACTGGATGGAATGTAAATTACATCATGGCTTTACAAATGATCAGTTTTATTTTGTGAATTGTTTCTATAAGGTAGTGGTTGAATTTCTGTGGCATTTTACATTGCATTTATACTTACAGCTGAGCCTACTTAGCTTTCATCACCCCAGAGGAACCGCATACACTCACAGTGTGTGACTGGCTACTATCTGATCATTTTCTCTTAGAAAGGCTTAACAAGATGTATAAAAGACAACATACAAAACTACTTTGACATCCAGTGCAAATTAAAACCCATTTACCTAATTGTATGTGTCATGGAGGTTTTCACACAACTCACAACTCACAATGCACAAAAAGTATTTATTTTAAAAAACATGGCACAGTGAGTCAAGACAATGTCCCTCTGAGCTATCTAGCTCCTAACAAGTCGTGCTAATGAATAAGTCATAGTAAGAATAAGGCTTTGGTTCAGAGTTGGCTGGCTCAAGTTACATGCACAGGATCCACATAAGACATAGTACATGCAGGGAAACTTAAGCTGACTTTTTGCAGTGTGCCACATGGATGAGTCTTGTTACTTCATCACACTGTGTGTACATAAAATCTGTTTAATCCATTTAATTAACCTTCTTTAATGGTATATATGAATTCAGTTTTACACAGTGCTTGTGGCTCCATGCAATACAGACACAATGCTGTCATAGTTTTTCTTTTAAAAGGCTCTTTGCTGCAATAGAAATAACTTTCTCAGCAAAGTGGTGAATCTGCATTTTCCTTCAAATACACCCCCTGACCTGAAGTCTGAACTTGCTTAAACACAAACTGTGGATATTGTCTTTTATTCCACAAAAATAATAAATAATTGCACTTAATGATGATGTTTTAACGTATACATCCAAAGAACTTACACTAAGATGAAGAACTCATAACTAAGTTGTAAGTTAGAATGGAAAACCCTCAGCTGCCTAACAAGTGTTCACAAAGAGTGAAGTTTGAGCTGTGAACATGAACACAGAAAGATTTATTGTTAAATCCCTGTAATTAAAGCCCTGCTAACTCAGCCCTGAATCTGGGCCTGGAACTCAATGAGCAAGATCACTCAGCCTTATAGACAGCATGAGGTACGGTGACCCTTGGAAAGGTTTCATCACAGCAAAAGGGATTGGTATTTTTAATTTTAACTACTTGGGACATATTTTTTGTTCTCCCCCGGAAATGGAAATTCAGGCACTTGGTTGAAGTGTCCTTGTAAAAAGATCCCCACTGTGCCGATGGTGAAGAGGAGGATGGCAGCCCAGAAACACACCTTGTCGATCATCTTCCCAATCAGTACCCAGCTTTCAATTTCCTGCATTTGGAAATAGTAAAAAGGGATTAAATAACTGAGGTAAGAGTTAAAACAGTTAAAGCACAGTTGCTCGAAATTGTTTAAAAAAATATAGGCCAGAAAACAATACAAACTGTTGGCTTTGCAGATAAAGTATGAAGTAACACTCACGGATCCAATGTTATTTTGCTGTCTTGTACTCTCAGCAATGAAGTTGCAGGCATCCACACATCTCTTGATGTCAGGTGCAGCTTGGGCCAGACTCTTATATAGGTTGGCTGTGCTGCTGACGTCCATATTATCCACTAGGAGGGAGGAGACAGTTAACTCAGACATCAGTATGCAACAGCATTGCCTGAGGCAGACACAGGCAACTTTGATGGGGATGAAGCAAAAATATAGGACAGGAAATAAACGACATACATTGCGCCTTTAATACACAAATAAATTGGTACAATGAGGTGGGACGGTGGTGCAGTGATAAGCACTGCTGAATTGTGGAGCTGGGTCATAGTTTTAAAAAAAGATCTCTTACCAATTGATCCTGTGAGCCCATGCCTCTCTCTCTGTTTGTCAAACATCATTTCACTGCGAGGTTGTTTCAGCACATATTCCTCTGCTCTCTGCATGAGGCCAAAGGAACTGCGCCGCCGTTCCCTCACTCCATTTACCTCTGCTGTCACCTCACTGTCATCCACCAGTGGGGACATGCCCAGGAAGCGAGGGACCATTTCTAGGAACACCTGGCAGAGAAGGTAACAGTAGTTAGTTTACATAAAATAACTCTTGAACAGACAAATGAAACCCGGCCGCAGAGGGTGTACTTACGTGTTTGATGGTATGGGACATGGTATGAGTGCTGGGGCTGCGCAGGGAGAAGTTCAGCACCACAATTTGGTTTGTGGCAATGAGAGTAGTGACAGACATCACAAAGATCAGGTACCTGAGGAGGACAAAGAGAAGATCTGTGAGGGAGACTGAAACTGTATGGATTAAAGAAAGAAAAGGAAAACACCCAGCAGAGGTCAGCAGAGAACACACACTGACTCACTTGCCGATTAGAGGGACAGAGAGCGATGTCTCAGGGACCTTCTGGGCAATAAGAAAGAGGAAAACAGTCTGAGCCAGCAAGACAGAGATGGCAACAGTCAACTTTTGTCCCCCGGCTGTAAAGAAGATGACAGAGACTTAGGAGACACACAAAATGAAAAAATCTTACCAGCGTTGGCAATCCAATACATTCTCTGTGCTCAGGCACTTCACATGCAGCAATACTACATAGAATATTCAATACGTTTTGAGAGCTTTTTCCTTTTTTTATCTGACAGAAAATACTTAATTTCTGTTCTAAATTATGTCGTAGAATCTCAATTTTAATCCTTATACTGTATAACAAACCCAATGAAAAGGCTACTTCTTTTTATCATGTTCAGTATAAGAGGAACAAGAAGAAAATTAAACATTGTTGTGTCTGATATTTCAGCTAGAAACATTATGTGTCTTGGTGTCCCATTTGAAACAATAATAATCTGTGTAATAATACCTGTAGGGAATTGGACAACACCATTACTGACCTTGTGCAGGTAGGAAGTAGGCCAGCACAACCAGTGAGGAGATGAGGGAGCAGGGCAGGATGATGTTGATGATATAGAAGAGGGGCTTCCTTTTGATGATCAGGTTGAACAAGATCTCCTGATACTCTAGGTCATCTGGGGAATAGCGTGTGTTGATCATCTTCCTGGCTGGACGATGGACAATGGCCCACTCACCATTCTCTGAGGGGTGTCAACAAAGTAAGCTGGAGTGGAATTGTATGTTTTGAATGTTGGAATATTGAATGTGGTTTTACTGCACCTGTGAAAGCCTCGGGGTCGATGTCTACCCACTCAATAGTTTTGCCGTCGTCTCCGATAGCTAAAATGAGATCTACTTCATTGGCACTGTACGTCTGGGATCTTGGGGGGTTACGGCAGTGAGGACAGAAGAGAACAGAAAATAGTTGGATGTAACTCCAGTTCTATGAGCATGTGTGTAGCCCTCTAATTTAACCCGGGCTAGACTCCATCTCGGCACCCTGAGACAGATCTTTGCACTGGTTGCATTACATGAGAACTTAGAGGAGCAGCCGCGACTTGGTATAACTGCAGCTGGAGCAGCTACGTGATCATCCTCAAGCTACCACCTTAACCTACACATCAGTTTCATGATCAGTTTTATGCTAAGTTAGCATTTAACTATCAATTAAGTATTATGTTAAAAGAATTGCTAAGAACTTAGCAGTTCAAAAGTCCTGATAAAGTCCTGGTTCACATGCAGTTTCCTCAAATTAAACAGTGATAAAACAGAAATGTTACCAATCTGCACTAAATCTAGCCAAAGCCCACAGTTTCTCCATATCAATCGACAATTCTTCCATCCTCCCCTCCCCTCAGGTAAAGAGTCTGGGTGTCATCCTCGACAGCAGGCTTTCCTTCTCATCCCACATTAACAACATAACGCAGTCAGCCTACTTTCATCTCCGCAACATCAACCGCCTGCGCCCCTCCCTCACACCTCACACGCTGCCATACTGGTTCACAGTCTTGTCACTTCCCGGGTTGACTACTGCAACTCCCTCCTGTTTGGTCTCCACCAGAAAATCCTCCATAAACTGCAGATGGTTCAGAATTCCACCACCCGTATTATATCACACCCATCTTACAGCAGCTCCACTGGCTCCCCATCATCTACCACATCCACTATAAGATTACTTCTGAGCTACAAGGCCGTCCACGCCTCCAAGCCCAAACAGATCTTTTGATTATGTTTGTTTTGTATACTGATATTCGTTTGTTTGTTTGTTATTAAATGTTTAATTATCTTGTACTTTGTATTTTATTATATTTTACTCTGTAAGGCGACCTTGAGTGTCATGAAAGGCTCCCAGAAATAAAATGTATTATTATTATTATTATTATTAAAGATCTGTTGAGCTTGTCAGAAGATGCAGCACACACAAAGACAGAACCAAGTCATAAATCAGCAATTATATATAGTATATTTTTGAAATGATATAGTTTCACCATACCTGAATGCTAATGTGCAGTTTTGATAATCAAATGGGAAGTAGGTGATCTCAATGGCACACGTGCTGCGATAGATAGCAGGAGGCAGCCAGTACATCCAGCCACTGCTGTAGATTAACACATTGGCGTAGTAGGCCACATCAAACTTGCCATCAATGCTGCAGAAATTCAGAATAAAGAACAGAGAGAATTGATGCCAGACTTTATACAAAACACTGCAAGCAAACTTTTTTTTGTTACTGCCTTACTTGTTCTCAAGGACGATGTCAGGAAGCCAAACAGTGCTGTACGGGACACGAATAATACCAATGCCGTGATATTTAGATTCGTTCCAGGCAAGGCGATAATCAGTCCATTGCTATAAATGACATTTGAGTGAAAGGTCACCAGTAACATTAAAATCTAGACACAAATGAGGACTTGCACAAACAAAACAAAAAGTATGGAGAGGGAAAACTCACAATCTCGATCCACACATTGGTTGTAAGAGTCTCCTCCTTTTCATACTGTGGTATAAGTGAAGAAGCAGTATGAATATTTGAGCTGTGTGCTGTGTTGATCATGCATGGCTGAGTTACGACACCTAACAGCCATTATTGAGCTATGAGTGAACTATGATTGAACACTATGATGAACTAGTGGCCGTGCTTATTTCTTAGAATCGTGAATATTTGCTGTTTGGAGGTGTCACAGCCAAGCTTTGTTGTAACAAGAAGGAAAAGTAAGCTCTCACCAGGGAGATAAGGTTAGTGAGGGTCAGCTTGATCTGAATTTCCAACTTGTCTTCAGGTTTGACCACCGGGCGAATATTCTTGTTGTAAGTTTTGAACAAGTCACTGATCAGCTGGGACTCCTCATTACACTGCACTGCATGAGAAAACAGAGATAAGGTTAGATAAGGTTTATGAGCTTATGTTATAATAGTATTTCTGACAGGAGGGAGAGAGACATCTGAAATAATAAACTATGTCCATCAATTGAAAAATGGGAAAATGGATAAATATGTCCCCCAGGACATTATCACCATGAGGCCTGAAACCACAAGTGACCAAAAGTTAAATAAACTTTTAAAAGGCAAAAAAAAGTATTATGTAACCACTGAAAGTAGAAAAAACAAATACTTCCATTTTGTTCTTTTGCTTCAAAACCTTCCCTTGGTCCAGTGTGACCAGCAGCAGCTAATGTTTGCTATTGTTGGCAAACATTATTCAGCCACTTTCTTGACTTTTTCCCTTGCTTGTGCTACTGTTACACTGTTCTCACATTTACCATTATTATCTCGTAAGCAATAAAATGTGCTGTTGCGCAATTCATCACACTCAGCTGGTGCTGCCTTACTTGGTATGACCAGTAGCTTTAAGTGGCTAATGTGGGCTAACTTTAGATAGATATTGCTGTGCAAATTAATCAGCCAGTTTACTGACTTATTTACAACTTGTCTTGTCTTGTACTGCTGTTACACAGTGTTTTAGTGTTTGCCATTATCTTGTAATTGTTACCAAGGCCGTTGTGTTCAGCAAAAGTCTCACTTTAAAGAACCCTACGTATTGAAACATGCCATCCTCGTTAGTTTGTTACAGTTTATCATAGTGTTACCACTTTTGTTTAGTGGTTTAGTTAATTTCATTGTTTAGGTTACTAGTGTAGCTTGAACTACTACTTCTATAGTGTGAAATGCTGTAGACAATAAGTATAAAAACATGCTGCAGATGCAAAATAAGCTTTTTTTGTCTGTACTTTAAAGCATGTGAAGGGGAGACCAGGGAGGATTGTTAGTGAGCTAACAGTTAGTATTACTGAAACATATTGGCAAATTAGTTGTATTATTATTTCAAACATGACGTATGAATACAGAAATCTGCCAATAGTTGTTATTTTAATAGCTTAATATTGCATGCACCATATAGGGGTATGTTAATACAAGGCATGTCAGGCCATCCTACGTGTTACTGAAGACCCAGTTTAATATGCAACTCAGTTTTATAAAACTGACAAAAAGTAAGGAAATTTGTGTTTGGTAGCTTAATTCTTTGTTGTAACAGTGCTTCTTGGCAATACATATTATACTGTTGGAAAGCCTGTTTATTTCCCTTTTAAATGGTGCCACACTTGTAAGGAACATGCATTTGTGGGATGAGCAGCAGAGCTGAGTATTATGGTTGCGCCCATGAAAGATTTGCCAAATCTTCTCTGCCAATGCCAAACTACTGACTCTTGTTTCGAGCTTCTGGTACCCCCAAGTGCTGACAATCAGGCACCAGCACCTGTGAGCACGGGCCCTGCTACAGTGGTCAGTTGGTGTCTGCTCCAAGAATCGGCATGCCACGTTTGACTGATCTGGACAGGGCCTGTGCGATAGGGCAACTTCAAACTGGTGCTCCACAAAACCAAGTTGCAGCATTATTTGGAGTGAGTCCTAGTACCAGCTGCAAATTGAAGGCCAAGTTCCATATAACGGGAGATGTCAGAGACAGGCCTCGAAGTGGGCGGCCCAAGAAGACGGCACCCCAAGAACACCGTTTCCTCATCCTGTCAGCACTTAGGAACCATAGCAGTCTTCTACAGATGCAGTCAAGGTTTGCAGGATGATGTGGCCGACGGCTCTCTGCCCAGACAATCTGGAACAGACTGCATGCAGCCAACATAGGTCTGCCATGACTCTTGTTTCTTCAGACTTCAATGATTCAATCCACCAAACAACACCAACCATCATACTCAGCTCTGCTGCTCATCCCACAAATGCATGTTCCTTACAAGTGTGGCACCATTTAAAAGGGAAATAAACAGGCTTTCCAACGGTATAAGATTCACTGCCAAGAAGCTTTGTGACAACAAAGAAATAATCTACCAAATACAAATTGCCTTACTTTTTGTGCTTAGTTTGTAATATATGCGATGTGGGGTCCGTGCTCTGTCTCTACTTCAGCTCAGGGATCCTGAAAAATGTTGAAGGGCCTTGATCTCAAATAATAGTGTCACTGGGTTTAATTTGCCCTTTATAGCAGTGCTGATATTTTTTAGCCCCTACAAGATATTTCTCTTAAAACATATGCACCGTGTATATCTACTGTAGCCTATATCTATATACGATTGTGCCATTAGGGGTTACTTGTAACACTTATTCAGAAGGTGTTACAAACATCCTCTCACCTGTCTGCCACCGTTTACCAAAATACTAACCAAATTATAGACTTGTTTCAACAAATTACTTTCACACCTGAGATAGTGTCAGTGTTTTAGCAGTAAAATCTGCACACTTTTTTTCTACAGTATGAAATTTCACATATGTGGTCAGGAAGGAAGTGGCCATGCATGAAATTTTTCTCATGGCTCTCAGGCTGCCACTTAGTGGAAATGGTGCTTTTACCACCAACCCATTATTACAACCACCCCTGGTCTCCCCTGCTGTATCATGTGACCAACAAGTTGTAAGAACAACTTAATAGCATAAAATGCATGCATGTTTGACCAAATGTGGAATTTGAATTGCATTTCTGAACATTTTATTGTTCAAATGTAATGTTTTGCTGTGTGGGCGCACAAGTGTTGAGACAAACACCAGCCTCAGGACAGAGAGATGAGCGGGTGCATGAAGAATCTAGAAACTAGTAACCAGGCTTAAAGCTGCACTTATTTGGCAATTGTAATTCAAACAATACTCCTCCACCACAATATATTTCAACATAAACTTGAAGAGAGACTAAGAGAGTAAGGCAGAGGTTATTTCCGACACATTGCCTCTTCCCTCCCAGCTGTCACTATCCGCAGCTCAGATTACACAGCAGCTGGGAAAATCTAAACTAGGACTTTAAGTCACACTCAGGTCATCTACAATAATCATCAATACCATCATTAACCAAAAATGGTGACAGTAGCACATGCTACAAAGTAGTAATGATCTTGTCCCTCGTGATCGATTCGCTCCCTGGTCTGCCTGATCCAACCAGGCAGAAATACGTCACATAGCTTTGAGATGTGATCCTATTTATCTCACGGGACGATCTGTGTAGTAGGTAGTGTAATGACAGCGGTGAGATGTCTCACCTCCCAAGGGTTTGTCAGTTATTAATTATTAAATACATTACACTTGACACATTGATGAGAAGTGTGCCATCCCATGTGTTTCATCAAAAACTGTACTACAAAGACTGTAGTGTCCCTTTAGGCCAATAAAGCTTTGACTTTGTGACCAGATTCATAGTCTTCCTCCAGTTACATCACAGAGGAAAACAAAGGCAGTGCTCCTTACTAGGGTGTGTAAATAACACTTAGAGAATAAAGATGACAGCAAGTTGACAGCCTGTCCTAAAAAAATGAACTAGAAAATCAGTGTAATGTTTTAATATCCCTATTTATCTGAGGTATGTTAAAGTCAATATATTGACCTAATTACAACCTGCTTACTGTATCAGCTTTGTGGAATTGCGATATTTCTAATTTTTTTTAATCCATTTACAAAAATAACATATTTTAAAATAATAGACTGTTTGATCAGTGCCGAGCACCAGGGATGTTTCCGTAGGGGTCTTGGGAGGATTCTTTCCTGGGATTTATTTATTTTTATGAATCAGCTCCATTTTGATTCTTTTTTATGCACTCTAGCATCTTATTTACCCTTAAACCTCTTTGTTTGTTAATTATGAATTGTAATGTTAAAAATATTAGTAGTTAGTAGTAATAATAAGTTATAAGTAGTAATAAGTTAGTAATAAGTATTAAATACAGACATAATAATTTGTAACCGCTAACATTAAAATTTTAAGAATTTTGAGGTACTTGAATTTATATTTGCTGCATCTCAGAAGGAAAAACACTTTTTACTCCTCTATATGTATTTGTTTATTTTAGTTACTTTTGTGTAAATCAACAAAAGTGTATAATTATTCACACCGGACTTTCACCTACGAGGCCAGTGTTCGCTTCCTGTACGAATGTTCAGCCAAACCATGATGTCTTTTTTCTCAACCTAACCACGTACTTTAGTTGCACAAGGAAACAAGCGTAAATACGAGGTGTTTTACTGACATTGTAACTAGCAGAAATTGTACATTTCCTGTAACAAAGGAAGTGTATTTTGAAAAGACACATTCATGGAACAGGCATACATTGACACAGCGTCGCAGAATATCAACACCAGACACACTTAGGATACCTAGTGTGTCATATGTAGATGTGAAAGTCGACTGACCAAGCGGCAACATGTGGCAAGACATGACTCAGAGGACCCAAAACTTGCATTTTTGTTTAACAGTATCTTATTTTAGAGGGTTTGAATACATGAAGGAAATTATTATTACTATTATTATTATTATTGTTGTCATTATTATAAGAAAATATTCTTATGATTTTAATAACAATAATCGCCCCAGATTCAAACGTCCAAATACACATAATTGAAACCACAAAATATCTCCACACTGGACACACGTGAGCGCAGTGCCTTTTTCATTTTTTCTTTCTCCACACACTCATCATACCCTCCCTTATGTTTGAATTTTTTTGAATGTCAAAAAAATAATACATAAATGTCACTTAAAGGAAACTCTGCCACCTTAATGATGTTTAATGATGGGCAGTTGCAAAGACAGATTTCTGAAACATTACTGAGGTTGCATATTTTGAAATACTCTTAAGTGCAGTAAACTGTCAAGTGTCTCTGTGGACTGACAGTGAGAGAAACACACTGACTTTTAAAAGGTGCCGTGTCGGTTAGCCAACTCACGTGGATCAGTTATATTATCATGTGGATGCTTAAGTCCGGTTCATGTTTAGTATCTACTGTATGCTTTGACCTGGTCACGTCCCACAGCTGCTCAGAGAGACACAGGAGAGGAATGATGGGAAATGAGAAGCAGAGCCTGCAGGTGACCACTGAGGGGAAGTGGACCTGATCGAAATAATCGTATGAGTTGGATATCTCAAAACTTTGGTGAATGAAATGACCAAAGTGAGAACAGCTAACAGCGAGATGCTTTTTTGTGATATGCTTGAGCTGACCGTTTAAGGTGACCAAAAGGCAGGCAGCATAATGTGTCAGAGCAACATGACCACACAGGTAAGCATTACAACATCGCTGTTTGTCTGGGGTAAAAGCAAGCCGAGCTCACCCTAGCTGACCATGCGCTATTGTCCAATGCGCACTCCTATTTATGAATTAATACCAAGTTTGTACTTGCAGCTGCTCTTAGTGTATAGAGGTCAGATGGCTGACTGCAGCCTCAACTCAGCTTCATCTCATGTTTTCCATCTGACAGTGATAATGTCAATTTGTTAAGTACATTTCTATGACAATCAACAATCACCAAAGCATATGTCATGCAAGAGAGTCGATATAAACAAATGCAATGGTCAGAGTTGCCATTTTGACATTTAAAGTGTTTTGATTGATTCATGACATCAACTCATTCATTGAGTAACTTACAAGAAAACAATGAACTGAACAACTTGAACAGCTGCCAGTAGCTGCCGGTAGCCTTTGAACCGCACTGTGAGATAAATTATTTTCTTGTAGTCTACAGCTGACTGTTAGCTAAAGATGAAATGCAACGAAACATCCCTAATTTTTTGGAACAGCTAAAAAAGTTTATGATGCTGTAACGTCAGTCACTTTTCTACTAAAAAGTGGTATTAGAGGTTAGGTTATTTTAAAAACAGGAAAACCCACTAAAAATAAACAATAGACTCCTTTCTCATCCTTGTGTGTGTGTGTCTTTTTTTTGTTTGTCATGTTTGACGTCATGGACACGCTGGAAAGCAGGCTAGTAAACTGCAGAAAGCAGCATGGCGTCCAGTGAAAACCTTACGGTGGTTACTTTCTTTTTATATATCTCCGCTTATTCTACTGGGTGCAGACTGATGTGGATGCATGTTTGAGGGCTGCTTGGATGGAGACGAGCTGTATTTTGTGGCATTGGATCGCACCAGTAAACGGGTTAAAACTAGTGCGTTCATTCAGGTGTGTATGCTGATTGTAAAATTCCCCATTAAAAGCCAGATCTTAGGTGTTGTTAGGGGTTTTTTGTGCAGTGGGAAAGGGGCTTGACGCAGCTGCCAATCATGTCAATCACTGCGGTCAAACGGTCAAACTAGACAGCGCTGATGAAATATTAATTAAGATTGTGCTGTGTCAATATATTAACAGTCTTAACAAATATGAAAAAAAGGTCGGGTTTTTTTTTGGTTACAAACTGTAGCTTTAAATGATGACAAAACCTGACCCCAACACCAGCCTCAGCATTGCTAACAGGTTGGCTTCTACTGATGCTGGCTAGATAATTAGCATTAATGATGATAACATAGGAGGTGCAATGAAAAATAGTGTTGGTGTTAGTGTGGTCCCCATGAACAGATTATGCTGCAAAGTTGTAAACAGTAGTAAGTTAATACAGTATGTCACTTTCACTTCTGCCTCCACTGCAGCTGTAGCCTTTCTGGCCTGCTGTTACCCTCCTGTTTCAGAACTCCATCTGCACCAACCAGAGCAGCTTCACACTTCTGCCACACTTGATGCTAACTTTTTTTGGTGCTATCTGATAAATTGCATTTACTCAAAGTCATATTTAACCATGGGATGGGTTATGGAACAGATGTAAACATCAGTATCAATAATAAGTAGAACGACAAGTGCACTTAAACAAGCAGAGAGACTTCAAAATCCCCAGCATGCTTTGCATATTGTTTGTCTTATTTTCCAAATTTTATACAAGTCATGCAAGCCTATAAAGTGCGTGGTCAGCTTATGTCAGCTTTACAGTAGTATTCAAAACACTATATGTTGTAGATATACTTTATGTATGCTTGCAGATAAACTATCAACAGGAGTAAAATATTTTCTCTGCTTTCAAAATTATCATCTTTAAAATTTGATATTTACAGCAGGAAGTGTAAACACGTTTCAAGGAGGTCAAAAGTATGAAAAGTCTTCTCTGTCATTGCCAATCAATGTAGTGAGACTTATAGAGCTGGTTGTCGGTCCTCTGCCTGCACACGACAGGCGGAGAATTAATTTTGATAGATAAAAGGGCAGCCAGCCAGTCGACGAGGATGTGCCAAAAGTTTGCCACTGTGCCACTTACCCTGAACCATTAAAGTCCCGAGAACAGCTACAACTCCAAAAAATATCCAAAACCTGAGAGCTGCCATCATGTCGCAGGACCTCTCCACTGCACTGCGCTGCACTATATTTAAATATTAAGTTTGAGAGAGAGAGTGAGAGTAAAGACAGAGAGGAAGAGCCCTAAATCCCCTCACCAAACCCCCTGACTGTCGCCCACCCCGGCTGTTGCTATCCGTGGCTCAGATTACACAGCAGCTGGGAATCAGTAAACCAGGACTTCAAGTCACACTGCGGTCACCCACAATAATAATCATCACGATCATTAGACAACAACAATCAGCGGTGATGGCAGTTATGTACACTTCAGTTTTTCTTTGACAGAATGTAGGCAAGCGTGACATCTCATGCAGTTGATCTCCATTATGATACAATTTCAATATCTCTGTAATATTCCTGTAAATTGTGAATGAATGTATGATCACATTATGAATGTTACTTTTGATGAGAAAATCACCAATGGCACATTTTCACTTCCTTGGCATATTTGTCCTGCATTTGTTAATTAGTAAAATTAGAATATGTGGCTGTGTGTGTGTATGTGTCAGACAGAGCATGAGAAACAACACAAATACATACACATGTGGGTGCAGCAAGGTGTGCAGGCCGGCTCTCCCCCTGCTATGTGTCCAGGGTATTAATACATACAGCAGAGCCTTGCCACTTCAGCAGCAGGGCTTCAGTAGCAACTGTGTCTGCAGCCCACATTGTGGTGGGGTTAGAGGGCTGGAGGCAGACAGTGCTCATGAAACTCATAAAAACTCCATGGAGACAGCAGCTTTGATCGAGATCAGTTGGATAACTTTTTGGATTTCCAACAGAAGTGGATGGTGCTACGAAGGTAACTCCAAACAAAAAATTACACGCCATCCAATCAGGACATTTCACTCAAATCCAGGAACTGAATTTGTTCTTATTATTAGTACAGTAATATAAGTAGTGTCATTCTGCAGCAACAAGGGCAACAGACTGATTTGTGGAATGTGCCATGTGAGTTTCACAGTATGTGATGTACTTCTAAATATACAGTTAGGGAAACAGAGATGAGCTACTTTAAGGTAACTAGAGCCTCCAGAAGGCAGATTATGTGTCTCGCACTCAGTTCGGAGCTCAGAGACAGAGGAGGGGCTGGATCTGTCCGACCTCAAAGACAGTCTGTTCACAGAGCAGAGCTGCAGCTGTAGCAAAGTACATTTCAGATTCATCCAAGCATAGGTAAATTAAAAGATCAGACAGGCAAAGGTATTTTAAGGACATTCTAAAATAAAGGGACCTTGAGCTTTACGTTTTCTGCTGGTGTTTCTCCACAACGACCAGTCCATCGTTTGCTCCCCCGGCTTCTTTTGTACAGCTGAAGCCAAGAATCAACTCCAACCGCTTATATTTGGCACTTCTTTAACATAACTGACATGGAGGCCCTTTGGTGCAAAATGTCAGACAGGTGTGCGTAACTGTTTTCATAATAAGTGCTATAAATATAGCCACATCCTGTGAGGCAGGGGGTTAAAACCATTGTAGAGTTAATGCGCTCGGACCAAGAGCTGTATTTGAATATGCAATGACAACATTTTTCAAATTGGCAGTGCCTGCTGTGCATCCACAGATAGAGTTACAATAACAGTTAGACTCTTATTAGTGAATGTATCATTCACTGTCACAGTGTCAGCCTCTGTTACAGGATACTGCTGCAAATAGGAGTTTGAAACTTCAAGGTTGGGTGGCATGATGGTGCAGTGGGTAGCACTGGTTCCTGGTTCAAACCCTGGGTTGGGGAAACTCTTCTGTGCAGAGTCTGCATGTTCTCCCTGTGTCAGCGTGGGTTTCCTCCAGGTGCTCCAGCTTCCTCCCACAGTCCAAAGACATGCAGGTTAACTGGTGACTCTAAATTGTCCGAAGGTGTGAATGTGAGTGTGAATGGTTGTCTGTCTCTGTGTGTCAGCCCTGTGATAGTCTGGGTGTGCCTCGCCTCTCGTCCAAAGTCAGCTGGGATAGGCTCCCGCCCACGCAGATAGCACTAGCGCTCTCTCTTGTGTCCAAAATCAAGCTGTTCCACTTAGCGCCCCCGCTGGAGGCCTGGAGAACTTCTGTGTGTTGACTGAATATGAAATCGCCAAAAAAAATATTCAACAATTTCTACTACTTCCATCAGGCTTCCACCTCACCATCTGTGTTGTCAGTTTCCTGCCTCCAAAATGTTCGTAAGCATGGGTCAAAGTTTCTCCCATCAAGTCTGTTTTTATAGATCATAACTTCTGCATGGCAGGTGGCATATGCCTCGTTCAGACCTCATTTTTGTGCGTACGCAACGTTTATAAATGAGACCCCTGTTGATGTCAGCTCCGCCTCAAGGAACAGTGTATAAGATTTAGGGGGATTTAGTGGCATCTAGTGGTGAGGATTGTTGATTGCAACCAGCTGAAACTTCTTATGGTTGTAATTTTGTAAACCTCATGTTACAAATCAGTGTTTTTCCAACGTTTATCCGAGATCAGGACATTTGGTCATTTACTGGGAACCCAGTTATTTAGCAGAGGTCTGGAGCAGGTAATTTAAACTGGTAAGAAACACTGAATAAGACAGTTTCACATTTAAAATGTTGTTTTTTTTTTAACACTCACCTCAGAGGGGCTGCTAACTACAGTGGCTGATGTGAAAATACAAAAAGACAAGTGGCCCTATTTAGAATTAGTGTTTGGTTTGTCCATTCTGGGCTACTGTAGAAGACTGGCTGTGCAACATGGAGATTTCCATATGTGGATATAAACGGTTCATTTTGAGGTTAAAACAATTCTTTTTCAGGTGATTACACACACACAAAAAAAAAACATTATATTCCGTTCCTGCTAATACATCTCCCTAAATCCTACACACGACCTTTAAATACAAAGAAAGAAACTGGTTCAAATAAGGCTAAATGTTTGCCGCTCCAGATGTGTTACTCTAACTAAAGTGCACAAGCTGGTGGAAAATCCAGTCTGACAGTGACAAATACCTCTTTCCTGCTCTGGCGAGCCCCCATACATAAACATACTCACACAGTGTGAAGTCATACCATGTGCTCTGCTCTACTTGTACTGCACACTTGTGTATCCTGTCAAGAACAGACATCTGACTGCTTTTTATCACAGTCAAACATACATTTTGAGGAGCTGTATCTGTTTTACAATGAATATTATTTCACCAGAACATTTAAACTGAGATTACCAGCCATGTGGAGTCAAACAGTTCAAGTCTTCTGAAAGGGTCACATGCTTTCACAGGGGATTCACAGTCTTCCCTTGTCAGTTGCTGCCTATTTCAGATGGGATCATTCATTGGTTGCACAGAGTAAAAGCCCCATGACCGGCCCCTCCCAGCCAAGTAATTAATGCCCCTGCTTTCACTTTTTTTTCCCGCTCCTCCGCTGCAAAATACCATTGTTAAGTCCCTCTTCATGAGCACACATGTGGTTTGGCTTGAGTGTGGAGTTCAATGTCTGTTCACCTCCCCCCTCCGCAGCGACAGCAAACCCAGTGATAGCGACCAATCAGTGGGTCTCCCATGATAATCACTATCAGAGGCGATAATCATGGGAACAGCCTTCATACACTACATCATTCCTCCATTTTTACTGATATGTCTCAGACTTTAGACTTCAGTAGTCAGTTTCATGTAAAAGGAAAGGAAATTTGATTTTTTGAGCTTATTTTTTTGGTCCTAAATAGAGTCACTTTGTTTGCTCCCACTGTGTTTTGTAGAACTGCAGATGTCTGTGTCATAGTGAATTTGATAAGACTGAAAGGTATCTTTGTTTATTTTGCACTTGGTTAGACTTTGTTATTCATTGACAAACATGGATTTGGTATCACATTGCTCTCTGTTCAGCCACCAAAAGCAGACAGTGGGAAACACGCTCTCCTTTTGAATTAATCAATACAGAGATTTACTTGAGGTTGCAATAAAGGCAAATATTAAGAGTGGGGGAAAAATACAGTTGTTTACACTGACAGAATGTCCAGAGACTCTCATATGTTTCGTGTTATACTCTCATTTAAACCAACATGTGTTGAGAAATGTGTGACAGCACTGCCGTAATTGGTTGTGGTTGTGGTGGTGCTCCTAATGGTGTCTGTGAATGAGTTGGAGAAAGAGAGAGAGGGAAACAGGGAGCGAGGGAGAGGGAGGAGGGAAGGTGGTAGTGGGAGGAGAGGAGAGGGAGCAAGTGTTTACTCGAACTGACCAGGAATATAGCACATATATAGAAGATGAATCTGAAGGAAGAGGGTTACTGGCGGACAAGCTGCGTTGGCTCTGCATTATCAGCCAGTGGCTGCACACTCGGCTGATCTCTGGACCCTCAGATTTAGCAACACAACAGGAGACAGGCAGCTTCAAAATCAGTCTGAAACAAAGACAGGATAGAGGAAAGACGTGATTCAAAGAAAGCAAAAAAGAAAGAGACAGGCGGAGGCAACAACAGGCTGAGTTGTGACAGGGTGGCGAGGGAAAACAACAGCTGTAAAATAGAGTTAAACATTGATAGAGGCTCTGTGAGGTATAATGGTTGACAGAACTTTTTATTTAAGGTTTTGGGGAGGAGTATGAAAGATTTGAGAGGACGGGGGCGTCAGGGGCAGAGGTCCGGCAGGGAGTAATTGTGGTGACAGCCAGTGCAAGGGGACAAGGACTCATGTGAGACACAGAGGAATTAAAATATAGGGACAAAAGAGAAGGAATAGAGAGGGACTGACAGACCCAAAACTGGAGCTCAGTATGGGTGTTAAGAGCAAGGCTGCTGCCGCTATCTTAGTCCTGCTGCTGTTCCTCGGCTCCCTGTGGCTCCGTGAGTATTTCTGTGTGTGTGTGAGTGTGTGTGTGTTTTCTGTGTTGCACTGATAATCTATACAATCCCTCCCTTGTTTGAAATGCATATGCTCCAGATCAGGAATGTGTCACATGGTGTGGTGGCCACAGAATCAAGCATGGTGGTCCAACCACTTTTTGCTCTTTGCTCCCTGTTTATGCTCAAAGATCATTTTAACAACATCGCAGAGATATTTTTATGTGATTTTACATGTTACTGGAAGGTGAGATGACACAGATAACATTGTTATAGGCCATTTTCAGTCAGTTTTGCCTAAATAAGGACTTTGATGTTGTTTTGTAGGCAAAGATTATAACGCCAAACATCGCCACATTCTTTGTATCTGATCGTAGGAATCTTTGAATAGTTAACTGTGTCTAAAATAGGAAGTATCCATAAAAGTATAAATAAGTTACTTTAATGGTTTCTATGCATCTTGATCCAAAAGTCCACAAAACAGTCTATGAATATTTATTAATATGGGGGAAATCGGATAAGCAGTGTAACAATGGTCAAACTGGGACCATGTGATCTTTTTTTCTACTTTGGATTAAATTATTAAATTCAAAGACTTTGAGAAACGAGAAAGGAAAGTTCAGTTACAGGCATGAACAGCTGGCTCTGCGTCCTCGTGGTAACTCAGTTAGGGAACTTAACTTAGTTTGTAGTGGTGAACATCTCTACAGACATTTTTTGGCAACAGTCGCTCACTGTCAGGTAGGAATACATTTTCGTTAGGTGGATGTGCTGTGTTTAATTTGGACTGATAGCATTTGGCAAACTATAGCCAAGCTATCTGACAGGAAAGTCAGGGTGTTTCAGGGTCAGTTTGGAGGCTGATCTTTTGGGGTGTTTCTATGACTAACTCTAGCGTACTCGAGGCTTTTGGTTATAAGGTGTTGGATACATGAGTCCCATATGTGTGTGGCCTGGAGACCTGCGGGGGCCTCTGAGGGCACGACACGAGGTTCCAAATAAGGCTAAGGAGTAGTGTGACTTCAGTGTGCTGACCTCACTCAGGATTCAGGAATATACTACAGCTGAATTGAACAGGGCATGCTGGGAAATGACAAATTTGTCACATATCTAAGGCCCTGATTCGAATATGAAGACATAGCTGTAAAGGTGCTTTCCTGTTGAAGTTATTTTCATAATTGCAACTTATCTCTCTATATAGAATAATATAGGTGTGTGTGTATTGATCTGTTGTTAGATAATGCCATAGGGTCCAAAATTGAAGCCAGCAACTTGTTCACATGATGTTTGCTGAAGAAGTCAGTGTTTAAGACGGTCGATTAGAATCACAGAGTTTGCTTTGTCACAAGCTGGAATGAGCTCAAAAAGGATTTAAACTCAACATCACAGTCTGCTGCCAGAATAAAGCTATTTGCTGCCTCATGAATGCTTGTTTTTGTGCTACATAATGTACAGGATGATTTAAAACGCAACTGGAACTAATCAAGACTGTAAAAAAAAAATACATTCAGCCCTTTTATAATCAGTTTCTCATGTTAACGGTGTGATCTGTCACATGGTGCTTGTTTAAGCAATACTTTAGCCCAGGGTCATCATTTGTTTGTCACCCTGTGTTACATTGCGTGAGGGAAGAAAACATTGTTCATCTCGTGTGTCCTCACTGTGAACCAAAAAGTAAACGTTCTTGATGATTTAGGTCACAGGGGATCCCATTGACAACTGCAAAACTAGCAAAACATCCCCTTACAAACTCTCACACAACTCATGCGCTGTCGCCCAAGTCTCGTTTATCAAGTTATTGGCTCAGTGCCTCCCAAACAAATGTTGTTAAGACCACAATATTTAAAACACTACTCGTTGGTGATGTGTTCCTTTAATATGCCATTTTTAATGAAAGTGCACTATCATTTAATGTAAATCAGTAAATATAATCAGTATTCTTATAATGTTAACACAGAGAATAATCACCTGATTCTGCAGCTCCCCTCAAGTTCACAGAGCTTTTTATGGAGTTTTAGCTTGTTGTTAAGCAACTTTACTGTTTTGGTTCACTCTCACTACTCTTACAGCATGTTTTCAGCCATTGCAGGCAAAAAACCCACACAGACTGGCAGGTACACTAAGTTAGTGATTAGCCGGCGAACATATTGGAGCGTTTAGTAGCTAAAGTGCAAAATGTTTCCCTCAGCAGGAGGTAGTGACCAAAAACTCAGTTAAAAGAGAGTAAATACTAGACATACATTCACCAGATGGCTAGATATATGAATCCAAATAATATTATAATAATATTGCTCCATAACTGCTGGATATGAAGGTAACTGCGTGCTGACAGCATTGCTATAATGACGCACCATCATTGTGTTCATGACTTACTTCCGCTGCCCTAAAATGGCTGAAAATCCCCCCAAGCCATTTAGTCCAGTTTAATGTGTGAGAATTACCCATGCTCCTTCATGAGTAATATGATTTGTTAAATGCACCCATACTGGTGTCTTTGTGTTTGACACAGAGTTGTGGTATTAACAGAAAAAAAAGACTGTTTCATTGGGAAAGTCTACAAACACTAACTGTGGGATTTTCTTTTGTTTCTCTTTTTTATGTCTCACTGCAGAGGGAAGTTTGGATTACCACTGGGATTCTTGTTTAAAAGGTTATAATCAGGGGAATACGGTAGGAGCACACACAGATTACACTGCATTTCCTCACTTATTACATTTCCTCCATAGGGTGGATTCTGTGAAGCAGATGGCTAATTTGAATTCGGTGAATCACCTCCGCTTTCTCTCTTTCTTTGTCCCCGTCAATCGCCCCCACACTCGCACACCTCCCATCCCCCACGTTAGCTCCACCAGCTGTACAACAGCAGTGTGGCCGATGGGGCTGAGGGCCCACAGGTCAGAGAGGGGTGCCCCGGCCAGACCTTCCAGGTGTCACTGCTGCTCTCCCACCTGCTGGCTGCGCCAACCTCTACCTCTGACGTGCTGCTGCAGCCGTATCTGTCCAGCTGGGATGAGCTTGTGAGGTAGGATAAAGCAGGAGAGATAGATTCATTTACAGCCACCATTAAGAATGAAGTCATTTATGGTTTAAGGCGTAATCTGGACTCTGTAGGATGATTCATCCTGTTATGTGTTACTCCTCCAGGTTTATGGAAGCTCTGGGCCCAGTGGTGGGAATAATATCTAAAGAGATAAAAACCAAGACGTCAATAATCCGCCAACTGGCCCTGTTGGCAGACGGGAACCCTGAAGCAGAGCTGGGCCCAGATACACACTCAGTGAACAGTGTGGCTGGTGCAAAGAACAATCAGGAGGCCTCACAGCCCACTGGTGCCTACCACTCTGTGCGCTCCATGATCTGGATAGAGCTGAACCAAGGAGTGGTGGATTTCCACCACCAGACGGACTCTGGATGCCGAACTCTTCTGCGTCTGCATCGCGCTCTGCTGTGGCTGAAGCTCTTCCTGGAGAAGCTGGCTGAGACACCAGTGGCTGGGCGGCTGAGGAGCCCTTCGGAGCTGTGTCGCGAGGCCTACCAGAGCACCCTCGCCCACCACCACACCTGGTTCGTTCGCACGGCTGCCGAGCTGGCCTTTACGGCCATGCCAGAGCGGGGTTTCTTCTTCAGGCTGGTGTGCGTGCAGAGCCAGGAGGAGCTGAGCTCTACGCTGACCCGAGTCGCTCAGGCCATCGGAGAGGTTTATGACAGGACGCAGAAAGCCCTGGAGGACAATGGCATGCTGAACTTGCCATAGAAAAGGAGACTATCAGACTTGACTATATTTGCACTGTCTTCATGGTATCCTGGACATCACGTGTCTAGCTACAAACATGGTGTAAAGTTCCTAAGGAAACATGAACGGACTTTTCCAGCTAAAATTCACACGTGCCATATTTCCCTCCCAACCAAAGTGCTGCATCAACAATCAGCTGATACTGAAAGTTAGTTTCCTTTCAGTCTGTAGACATTCCTTTTCCAATTTTCTGACATTATGACTTCGCCTCTCTTTAAAGCAGTGGTGCCCACCATCTTTAAGTGGTATGCTCAGGATAGTGGTGTCTTGTGAAACTAGACGGCATCCATTACTACCAATCATTTTGGCATAATGGTAAGGTGCTAATAACACCCAGCTTAAGCTAAATTTTGGCGAGGGAACGACTGTCAAGGCCATTTTTGAAAGAGGTCCCTTGAACTCTCACCTCAAAATATCTGAATGAAAATGCATTCTATGGGTGCCCAAGAATATTTATATAATTCACCTGTTTAGATTTTATTAAGACTTAAAGTTACGCATATTTAAGGGCGGGGCTGCTTGACTGATTCATTCCTCGCTCCTCCACAGCTACCCTGGTCATTTCTGGTTCTTAAAAACCACAATGGCAACAGCAGGAGTCAACAAACCGATGGGTAATGTCATGGAAGCTACGTCCATTATTTTACACAGTCTATGGTGCCACCCTAAGGTTTTCAGTGGCCTCATTTGACCACCCCTTTGAAAGATTTCTGGGGGCACCACTGCCTTACAGTGGCATTTTTAATGTATTCAGGCTGGCTGAACACAAACTGTGAATGATATAAAAAGGTGGACGCAATAACATGAACATGCAGCAACCCAATGCAATCAGTACAGCATTTGTGAGGCCTAGTATATTTTTGAGACTGCGTCACAGACGAGGTGATTTTCTAATGGATTGTATCAGATTATAGACTTCATGTTTTTGTGCCTACCTCTGCACATATGTGATTTTTTTTTTTTTTACATTCAAATTCTATTGAAAATGACTGCTGTTTTGAATGTAGTTAATGCTTGGTGATTTAGTATGCTACCTCAAACCTGGCCAGGTCTAGATGCCTCATAGCCCTAAAATCTGGGACCAATCTATCCTGATTAAAGAGCTATTACACACACAAAAAAAATCAACATGTGCTGAACAAAGGACAACGTGGTGCTTCGCAGCAACTGTGATGTGCGTGAAGAAAATGAATTTCTCAGTTTTCCATTTTTTTTGTATCATGTTCAGAATGATTAAATATCCCTTTAAAAAAGAAGAAGAGAGAGTCCAGTTGCCTCTTTTCTGACAGAGTCTGGTCCAGTAATGTGATAACTTTGACATTTAAATGCCACTGAACTGTTGTGTAATGTTCTCCACCATCCAGCAGAGGTTCCTGCGCTCTGCTACAGACTAATCTTCATTCTGCCAACATCATGGTGGAGTTAATCTGCTCTGTGCGACACTCTCACCTGGATACATTTTGTGGGAATGGACAGGTTTTTGAACCCAAACATAAAGGCCTTTTCCCTCATATTATCGCTGTGTTTGTAAGACAATATAAAATGTTATGCTTTATATATTAGAAACAATCTGAAGAATATCAAAGCTCTGCAGGATTATAATACACAGAATGTGTGTAACAGAGAGAGTAGCATGTGTACGTATCACTGCCGTTACTCTTGATCAGACTATTTTAAAACCACAAATACCTCTAATGCCACGTAATCCTGGCTCTCTACCTTTTCCTGGACTGCGCTCTGTCTTTCTGAGGAGGAGACAGTGAAGACGGGGGAGATAAGGATTGATCCTGAAGCCACTGAGTGAACAGTAGACAGGAGCTGGTTGAAGGTCAGTGGGCGGAAGTACACTTCAGCTGTAATCTTGTCAAGCAGTTGGCGGCAGACTTTATTAAAGCAAGTCCTTAAGGCGAAAAGACTCAACTAAAACAGAATTCACATATTTCTGAGCGTAGGTCAATTAATACATAGGATTATTTGAACAACTAAATGTTGTGCTAGAATCCAGCCAAGACTTGAATCTGTGACCTTTGACCCGTGGTGTGTGTAGGAGGATGACATGTTGCCGTTGGTATTTCCACTACATATTCACTTCCTCCTGAGACTCTTTTAAAAATAGAGTGTGGAGATTCTCAATAGTTCACACACAAGAACATAACCTAAGCTTTTTTTTTCTCCTCTGTTTTTGCCTTTCACTTGTTCCCATGTATCAGTGTGTGAGCACAGGTTGTTCACTGGTGCTGAAGGCTGTAAGGATTACGGTGAATGAGATTACATTAGATTACACCCACCTGACGCTACTTTTGACACTGGCTGGCTTCTTTTTCCGTCTCTACATTTGACTTCATTTTAATTGAAAATAAACCACAGTAAAAGGGTTCGCTTTGGCATTATGTCCATTCCACTGGAATCTTAGCAGGGCTGCACAGTTAATCAAAAAATATTATCGAAATTGCAATATTGCAGAGTGTATTATCTAAATCGCAGGAGCTGCAATTTTTTCTTAATCTACTATTATAAATGAAGCATTGTGGTAATACAGAGATGCCCTGGCCTACAAATCATACTCCAGACATAAGGGAACAGCTGATTTGGTACAGGTCCAGCAAATAACACATCATCAGCATTATTTTCTATATTTTTGTAAGTAAAGATTAAATGCAAAAATGACCAAATCTACTAAAATCGTGACTCATTACACAATTGCAGTATCTGTCAAATATGATTTTTGAATTATGGATTTTGCATATCGTGCAGCCCTTAATCTTAGTGTCAGAGACAGAGACAAAAATGAGTCCAAGTTCCCTTAAATGACATTTATTTATTTCTCTATCTTGGTTTGCAGTAAACATGAGCAAAAATATACATACAGTAAGAGCAAAAAATAAAGATCCAGAATAGAATTATCATCCTTTTGGGGCGAGAGTATCTCAACGAATTTCATGGATTTCTCTCTTGACCTATCCTTGCACCACAGTCTTAGGCAATAGTACGATTTAAGACGAGGGGGTTAGGGTGGGAGTAGCGAGGCTTGTTAACATTATTCTGTATTTGAGACATGAACAGTTGACGCTCTCTGACGCTTGCATTGGACCATGTTGTAGTTTTGTTGTAAAAGGTGTCTGAAGGTTTTGCACTTGAAAGTTCTCTGAAAGCTCTCTCTGATGTATTCACCACCAACACACTTCTAATGACTTTTAATGTCTTCATTCTGATACAAGGGACAGAAGTGTTCAGAGAACTTTCACTGAGTTAAGAAAGTAGAAAGGACTCATGACAAAACATGTTTCTACATTTAAAAAAACAACAACAAACTTCTCCAACCAAGCTCTTAACATTTTGCCATCTGTTGAATTAAATGCTGAAAACCTACCCGATAGCTCCCACAGCACGATACAATCCAAGCTCATACATTCTCTCCTCTTTACAACAAAATAGCAATAAAAATACTCTTTTCTGAATAAAACACTTTTTATATTATTCCATCATGATAATGCACGCTGGCAAAACTGCCTGACTGCAAAATCTGTACGTTCTTTCCTATTTCTTCCTTACTCTTGATGACAGGCTGATTTTTTAACCGCCTTTTTAATCATTACATCATCAGCCACATAAGAAATAAATATATTGCTTTTTGAGGACATCTCCAAATTATCACGAGGAAAAAAAACAGATAAATGGAGATAACAGGAAACGACATTCTGTGACACTGGGGAACAACACTGTCTGTCCACCAGGAGGCACTGTTATGTTGTAGTGAAACACGTTCCTTTTGTGCGCATTATTATCATTATTATTATTATTATTATTATATAAGAGTAGGCCTTTTAATAAGACAGGGTGCTTAACCCTCCACCTGGATCCCACATTGTCTCTGCCGAGGATGTGTCAGTGCAGCACAAGTAAATCAAATTGAAACTGTCATGAAGATCTTTGGTTGAAGAACTTATCTTCACATGCACATGAGAAAAAAAAGAATGTCCAATTAGGTGATGAAGCAAAACATTTTATTTGCCGAGTGTGATTTTAAAAGAGTTTGATCAATTTAAGGATGACTGGGGTAAAATAGGATTGAATGCAGTGGAAAAAATGAGCTTTGTTCTATCAGTTTTGAAGACAGTGATTCAAGGAGGAGGAGGAGGAGGAAGAGGAGGAGGAGGAGGAGTGACAAAGTAGGGTAAAGAAGTTGAGCATGCCTGCTCTGGATTATCTGACCAGATTAAGAGATTACAGAGAAATTAAGTAAGTGTTGCAGAAATGCCAGAGGAGAAATACATGTGAACTTCTCAGTGGTTGGTCACAAAAAGCAGGAAAAAAAGGAGCCTCAGATAACTGGTGAAGAACATCTTTCATTATGAATAACCCTCCAGATATAGATCAGATAATCACGTTACATCTAATTGTCTTCCTTTGTCGAGTCTGGATCAGATAATGAGGTCGATATTTGTGAGAGAAGCACATGGCTCTGAGAGATATTAAGTGGTGGAGTCGAGCCAGACCTTAATGTGAGCAAACAGATGCTTGTGTTCCACATTTGCTGCAGTGACATGGCAGAATCACAGTCGCATTGGTACAGTATTGTCGCCATGCCAAAGTAGAATGCCTGAGTTTAAAAAGTGTGACTCCGCAGATTTCTCCAGCCAACACTTACAGGTGTTTCTCACAACTCTGTGTGCCTTTACTGCACAGTGAATGCACGTTAAGTAAACAGCACCAAACTCAGGCTTTATCTATAATTTTGTAACAGGTTGGTTGTTCATACTGGTTGTCTAGTTATCGTAATGGCTTTGCCTTCAGACTGATTCATACAGCAGTGGAGGATACTACAAGAAAACAACAAGTTCAATGAAAAAACAAATTCCCTTTCTTCTATTTGGTCAAAGAAGCAAATCTCCAGTTTTGTTCTGTTCCTACAAACTATAAAACAAAACTACCAACTCACATATTCAAGACTCTAGTTACGATTTTGCAAACTATACATATTGATATCCTGGATGAATATTTTAGAGGATGATAATGGACATGAATGAAAGAAAGGGAACAAACACAAACTTTCAACATCCTCCAAAACTCCACCACAACTGTACATAAATATATTCAAAGCACACTTCCAGTGCAAATCAATACAAAATATGACAATGGCATCTATTTCGGATACAAATGAAATAGATGCAACACACGCAAAGAAAAAAAAAATAAAATAAAACCCTCTAAATAAAATGGTTAAAAATTGGGACACAAGAAAATGGCTCTTGGTTTATAGGAATAAAATGACAGACACAGTGACGGAGCGCAACGCCATCACGCGGCAGGAGGATCATTGTTTCTGCTCTCATTTGATATTCAGATGGTTGGTTGGGAGCTGACTGGGAGTTTTGGTTTCTGTCAAACTAAAGTGATGCTGTAAGACGCGCTCGTACTTCATTTCAGATCAGTGGTGTTGATATGAGCATCCTTAGCAACCTGAACATGACGCACATGTGTTTACAAGGCTGCTCTCAGGTTAAACAACCAGTGTGAATATCAAATGATCCAAAATAATTATCATTTAATGGAAGCTTTCTCATCCGGAGAATGGTATCAGGCATTCATAATGTATGCCACTTAATGAATATTGCACATTGCATGCAATTTCCCGACCTACAGTATGAAATGGGACCTGTGAATGAAACACACACGCAAAAACGCGCACACACACATGCACAAACACACACACTCTTAAAGGTTTCAACCTCTACTGTAACTCCCATTTTTTCGTAGATGTACGTTGTTATCGAAACACACACATTTGCTGTGTGTGAGATTTACAGTGTGGCCCCTCCTGGTGGTCAGTGGTTTAACATAACCTTATTTCACACTTAGCAGAGAGGTGGGACACAGCGGCCTCCTGCCATCATAGCACACGAAAGACGATACACACATGCAAAATGGCTTCATCTCTGCATCCATCCGTCGAGATATACGCGAGTCTGTTGGATTATTCTTTTAAGTGCAACGAAATAGACGTATTGATATAAGGTTATGATACCGTATAAATACTGTAGATATACACATTTTGTATTGTAATTTGTGTATATTCATATATAGAGGGATACTCTATAAGGAGGCAGCAGGAGGGGAGCAGCAGTAAAGTGTTAATGTTGCTGATCCTTGCAAACTCTGAAAACACATGTTCACGTCCTTTACATCCCCTAGATTTGTCATGCAGTATAAATAGACGTCACCTCAAACTAATTTACAGAAAAGAATTTGTCCCATAGCTCACAGACAGAAATAATGACAGGATTGCCACCCTTTTATTCTTGCCCCATCTCGTCACACGACTGGACAAACAATGTCCCCACAATGTGGGGGTTGTAAACAAATCCTACGAAGGGTGTGAATACTGAGATTTGTTTCTGTGTATGTGCAATGTCGCAGAGAATGAAGAAAGTAGTTTTCAGGAGAGGAGAAAGGTCAACCTAGTTAATAGTGTTGATCCTCAGCTTGAAAGACACTCTTCCGGCAAACTTGTCTCTTTCACTTCCTTGGGGAATGTTGTTGGCGTTGATCTTGCACTCGATGTTGACATCTTGATTGGCAGTAATGTTAAGGAACTTGATGGCAACCAAAGGCTGGGAGTAGTTCACCTGCAAAAACACACCGAAGGATGTCTTCAAACGCAGGAAGTAATATATTCTGTCTGGTACATCTTTAATGAACTGTCTGGAGATACAAGATGGCTGCTTGGTTATAAGCAAATTCAGTCATTGTTAAAGCTGTAGTTGGTAACTTTTAAGAAAATAACTTTGTGTCATATTTGCTGAAACTGCCACTATACTCGGAAAAAAATCTTGTCCCTCCTCTTCTTCCCACTGATTGTAATGGCAATGGAATCGACCGTCGTTCACCAAAAACAACCAATCACAGTCTCTAACGCAGCGCTCATGTCCATCACAGCGCTGATCAAATACGAATCAAAATTGTGTTCCTCCATTGCCGATTTCTCTTCTCAAATGTCTACAGAAACATATTTTAGTGTCCTGTTTAACAGTTGAAATAAAAAATCTGTGACACGACCACTGCGGTCACCAAGCGCCGCTCGACGCCCACCTGCCGGACCAACGTTCTCATTTTACAGCTAAACTAACTAAAATATATGTCTGGGAACATTTTCAGTAAGGTAAAGTTTAACAGTTTGACGCAGCCCATCGGAAAGTGCGCCAGGCTTTGAAGCCAATTATCGAAATGGAGAAACAATGTAATTACACTGTCGCGTGATGCCTTGTGCCACAAACAGACTTTTTCCCATTGACTTACATGATGAAAGAGATGACTGTAAATTAGTGGATGCATTTTATTAGCGTCACAACCCACGTGAAATGACTCCTTAAAACTATCAGGATTTGATCCATTTAGTCCAATAACTTTTCTAAAGTCTAGAAGAGCCACATGCTTAAATCATTTTATCCCCATTTTAATAAGTGGAGGGCTAAACTGGAAGTTAGCCACTCGGCCGCCATAAGTCTCTAGTGTGCTTGCTGTATGGGTCGCACGGTGCGGAAGTAGTGCTGATCATCCGCCGATCATCCGGGTTATTTTATAAGTTGCAGGTAAACCTTTTGGCTTTATGCACCACTGAGCAACTCTCATAGAAATGAATGAATGCACTTTTACGTCTGGAACCTCCCGTCTACAACCGACTTGGCTCAGATTCCTGAGTTACTCTCTTATCCTGAAGCCTCCTTAGGGAATCTGATCCATGAACAGCACATTTAAGACTCCTTGGCTCTGAGGAACATGATTTTTTTTTTTTTTTTTTTTTTGGTCACTGATTATCTGTCTCATTTAGTGCTGTGAGAAAACAGAGACAGTTTCGGTAAACATGAAAAATGTTTTTTTTTAATTCAAATTAAAAGGTACCAACTCAAGCTTTACGTTATTAATAATACTAATATACTAATTCTGTTACTACAAATTCATTTCAGACTCCATCTTACCTGAGCTTTCTTGCCATAGTAAGGGTAGTACATAAGGTTGAAAGTGCCATTCGGAGGGAAGTACATCAATTCTCCAATTTTGTCAGAGTCTTCTTTCTGAGGGGGTGAAACAACAGTTTCATCAGTTACGGTGAAAAAGATCCCTTCATACATGAAGGAGAAGAGAAGGTGAGCCTCATTAATCTCCTTCTTTTCTCTAAATCCAATTTCCCAGTGTGCCTACTATCTACTTCAGCAGTCTATTCATTGAAAAACACATCATCTACAACCTACACTGCTACTGCATTTAAACATGATCTGAAGTCTAAAAACACAGGTCCTGCTCCGTTCTTACCCATTCATCTTTGCCAACTTTGTATTTCTGTGTGAGCAATTAATGGAACACAATGAGAAGAAAGAAAAAAAGAGGAGGAACATACACAGGTGTGTAAGATGCATGCGATACAGATATGATGGATGAAACAATGCAAACAGACATGAAAGGGAATGGACGAGTGATAGGTGGCATATTGCACATGAGAGTGAGGCACAATAGCTATGAATGGGCTGAAATCCAAATTGTTATGTTAAGCCTTTCATTGTGAAAGATAAAAAAGGGATTACCTTTGCACCACAGGTGACATACGGAGCCTGTCCGTCCTTTCCTGGCAGCATCCCAATCACCTGGTGAGACAGAAAGACAGCACGTCTCCAGATCCATTCCCATTTCACTCTCGTTCAAACACAAAGGAATGAAACATCATGTTTCAAATTGCTATAAGACACACCAGAAATAAAAGATAAATCCAATAAGCAGTGACTATAATCTTGAGAATGACTTCCTTTTTTTTTTTTACTGGGATAATCTTTCCCTTATTCCCAACCAGTTTCATTATCTCAGTCACTCCATAGTCTCCTAGCAACACCATCCCTTTCCCTTCCCTCTTTCTTTTTCATACCCGATTCAGCTTGATGATGATGCATGGCTTGCCGTCCTGGTATCCATAGTAACGGTCAGTAAGTCCAGAGCAGTCCTCCAGAATGGTGCGGTTGAACTGACAGGAGCGCTTTGGGTTGTTCTTCACATCACCGCTGTCCTCCTGCAGGAAGTACCGGTCGGGGACGCACTCGTCATTTTTCTGGGCCTGGACGGAGTCGTTGTAGGCTGCGGGGGGGGAGAGAGGGGGGGAGGGGGGGTTTATTTGGTTTGTAAGGGCTTATGACTCAACTAAAACCCTGGTGCAAGGCAATCTCCTGCCCGCTGACAGTAAAGGAATTATCTCTTATTAGGTAAAAACAATTCATTCTAGATTGGTAGATAATCCACAGCAGTAAGCTTTTTGAGTCACTGTACGAGAGAGCCAGACTTACGTGCCAGGAACCTGTCCAGGGCCTGAGCGTACATGTCCCAGCTCTCAGTGTTCTGGATCTTATAGACAATCTCATAGGTGTCATCTGTTTTGGGTCTAATCACCATGCCTGTGAGTGACAGATAGACAGCGGGGGGGTCACAACACCACGCTACGGACTGTGACCTGTGTTCAGGCAATGTGCACCATCAGTAACTGCACCTGGTGTAGCGAGCCTGTCTTGCCAGGTGGGTTTATGGTCGTCCAAGGTCTGCAGCATGACATACATGGTGAGTGCAAACAAGCCAGCCAGGAAGATGTAGAAAATTACATAGAAGAGAAGAATAAGACCTGCAGACAAAGACAGAGGAGAGTTGCATCAACTGTGTGCAATATCAATCTGTCATAGAAGAAACAGATCAAATTATTCACCTCTGTACATTGAAAGTTGAAATCTTATTCAGGGGGAAATAAGTAGGCCTACTTAGAAAATATAAATCATACGAATGGAATAAATCAAGCAAAGTTTATTATTTCATTCAACACTGTACAAATCTACTACTGAAAAACATATTAGAGACATATGTGTCGAACAAATCACGTGTTCATATTCTAAAGCATCATCCAAGCCTATTTAGCTAGTTAGCTAAATGGCTAACCGTCCCTGCTAAATTAAAGAAGCCATGGTTGTTCTTTCTCAAACTGTTAGCTAATTGTATGAATTCATGAATGTAACTTTACACCTAATATCATTTTAAATTGTGATGCAGTCACTTGTGTATCAACATTTAAGATTTACGGTCTATATTTGTATTTTTAGCCTCGAGACAAAGTCTGCACTCAAAGCGAATTCACTTTAGTATGATACACTTTAAAACATTACGGCCTTTGTAGTAACTAGAATACATTGTCTAAGAACATGGAAATATATTGTCACAATAATAAAATAAGAACACATTTAAACTAAGAATTAAACAATGTGCTAAAAGTAAATTACTGCAATTAAAAAAAATACAGTAAGTTCCTGTAAATGACATAAACCGTCTGCACTATACCCATAATGCTATGCAAATTACAGTGGCTAACTGTGAAGATGTTTAGGCTTATTGGACATTTTGTACAGTATTAAACTGTAAAAGCAAATTCTTGTACTTTCAACACTGTATGTCAAATACGCCCTGCAGACAGCACCCCTCCGCTTATGATCAGATCTGATAAAATAATGTGAATATGTCGAAAATGACACCATGTCTACACATGATGTAACATTTCCTGTCTTTGCGATTGGCTTGCTCTAAAGAGGCATGAGCTATATCCAGAGCCAGCCTTTGTTTTTATTGTGCAATGACGTTCTTACATTCTTTTGCAGTGACTGCTGTATCCAGACTTCACAATACATGTCTTGTGCTGCTGGCTGTGCATTACAGTGCAATGAGAGGCTTGCAATTTATACACCAAGAAATCTTCTGGTTAAGTGCAGTCCATTTGATAATTACCGTAATGCACATTTGTAAGTATGAATAATTGTACATGTGAGTAGATAATGGAAGCAGTTCATTTCAATTAAATGCTGCTGTCGTGTTGTGTCTGTGTGGTCACTTTCTGACCAAACATGTTCACAGGAGGCCGGTTAATCCTCATTAAACGAGAGGAGCTTTATTCCATCTGCCTCTCTCTTTCTCACTCACACATGAGCAGCCGTCCTTTAGATACTTGAAATATCATTATTTGCACAACATGGTCTAAAATGAAGTTAATCATCTAATTGATCACAACATGAACTGTGTGTTTACAGTTGCTTTCCTCACATCCTTGGGTCCATTAAACCAAGATTGACGGGCAGGTGTCTGATGGGTTTCATTACAGTGTTTGCCTGTCCACAGAGGAGAGGGAATGATGACAGAGGGGGGCACAGGTGGAGGGAGAACAAGGGCCCCCCAGAGACCAGGCCACAGGGTCAGGAGATTACAGCCCATCATAGACTAGGCCTACTTCATTAATAGTGTAAGAAGACCATAGTGATAATGTTACATTCGATAGAAAGTGGGGCTGTAGCTAATGAATTTGTATTTTTTCTTTCTGATTGATGCTTTAAAAAAAATCGTGACATCACAGTCTCAGGTCTCAAGGCGACATCGTCCGATTGAAAACCAAAGGATATTAAATTTGCGTGACATTTAAGGGGCCGATTAATCGATTAACTGACTTGTTTTGGCACTTTCTTAAACATTACAATTAAAAAAATCATGTGTAACACTGTCCCACTCTGTCACTGCTGTATTTCCTTCAGTGCATGGAAGTTACATGAACGTCTCCATGATGTGATGCTTCCTACTTGGAAACGATCAAATACTTTTGAAGCAGCTGTTTGCTAACACCTCAGGCATTCCTGTCTACATAGAGAGCAGGGAAACATAAATAGCATTTTCTATGACACATCCCTCATTTTCAGCATCAACACCTGAGGCCCGCGTTGTGTAGCAACTGAGTGCCCTGACCCTTGTGCCTCTGCTGGATGGCCCCCAGCGTGGAGCTCACTCACTCTGTCAGCAGGCGCTGCATCTGCCTCCCCACACAGCCTGGCTTACAGGAATCCATAACAAAATGTCAAGGGGAAGCTGCTCCGCGGGGGGCAATTATTACAGAGGGGTGTCTCGGTGATTTAGAGCTTGTGTGTGCGTTTTTTCACCCAATTGTTCCAGAATGATCGGGATCTGGAGGTGAAGCGAATGAATGGGTGAGCAGGATAGCTGTGAGCATCCCGTCTGTCGCATGGAAAAGACCCAAGCTGAGTCATTAAATATATACAGAGTCAGTCCTCCAGGCCCCGGACCAGGCCAGAGGCACTACAGCGAGGAAGAGCGAGAGGCATCAGAGATAAGATGTGACAAAACAAAGTGTTTAAGTGTTTGTCTCTGTCATCCAGGGGGGATGTTGTGCTAACTGCAAATATGACACCACCCAAGGGAGACTGGATGTGCACACGTGCATATGGGGGTCAAGCGTGCAGGCAGGGTGGCTTTCCCCCTGGCAAAGGGGGTGTTAGGTTCACAGTCTGCCCTCTCAGTCCATGCTGATGATAGACAGTGAAGCATCTCTCTTTCACCCCGGTTTTGTTTGCAGACGGCAGTTGAAAGCGGGGAACAAAAGGCCGGGGTGGGATGGTTCAGCATCCTGTTCTTTCTTCAATAATAATGACAGGAGGTGTCTCTTTTCTTTCAGAATTAATTAGGAGGACACGCTGCTCAATTGCTTTGTAAATTGGTGATCAAACAGATCTCTGAACTCAAAATTAAATGCTCCAGAAAAAGAATAAATAGCTATGTGCTCTGGTTCTTTCAGTGTCAAACCATTTATTATCTTGTATATGGTCTGCAATCTTTCACCGGCATCAGGGTTTTGTTTCCTATCAGGCCCTTTGAGGCTGTTTTCCCATGTTACAGTAAGAGCCTTTTGTTGTTTTTGGAAGTGGGAGGAGCAGAACACTTAATTAGTCCTATTTTTAATAGAGTTAGTTGTTTGACCATGTTTGCCTGGTGTCATCTGGTGGCAATGTAACATCAAAATTGCAGGACTGTTCTCTTTTATCAAGGCTATTTCCATATCATTACAGCTCTTTACACAAAGCAGCACACACAAGCAAGTGTTCTGCGTTTCATCCTCAAAGGAGCCTTTGATCTAACGCTCTGCGTACATTATGCTGCAAAACTATAAGTGGGAACAACAAATTTGCCTTTTAAAAAGACCGGAGACCTGACTGGTGTGTTTTCTTGCCTTATTCTCACTGCATGCTGAGATACAGAAAATGGATGGATGGACTGCCACGCAGTCAAACAAGTGGGGGTTGAGGTACTGTACGTACAGTGTGTGCATCATTAGGAGAATGAGGAAGTGCTGAGGTGAAATGCCAAGTTTAGCAGACCTACATGTAGTGGCTGACGACAGAAATAGCCTAATTAACAAGCCTTAGAAAGCACAGCTTAAAAAGGCCACCAGACCTTAAAGCACCTGGGACGCACTGAGCTGGATTAAGTCGTACACTGCGGGAGGATTCCAGCAAAGGAAGCTACAGTCAATGATCCCAACTCTGCAGTAACAGAACAATGTCCATTCATGAGACATTATCACTGCAAGTCAAATCACTTTCAGCATTATTCCAACCACAGATACTAAACTTCAGTGAGATCATGTCCCCAGTGTAAAGATCAAAAAATAATCTCAGTTCCTGAAAGTGGTTTACTTTGCTAGATCCTACCCCCTGAATTGATACCTTCCCCATCAGCCAATGAAGTCATTAGATTAGGATTAAATCCCTCACTGATTTACACTCACTGGGAGGGGCCGGGCTGGAGGTGATACAAATAGCATTTGGCCCTCGGCTTTACCCAGATTAAAATGCTCCAATGTCATTAGAACAGAGCCATATGTGCCCTATCATTTCATGAATCTTTGAAACAGTGGCAGGCTGGGTATATGGCAGAGGGGAGGACAGTATGTGGCGAGGCTGGGATTGCATCTTCAAAATCTCTGGGGGGGAAAAGCCTGAAAATGAATGACATCACGTTGAATGCTCATCAGATAAAAGCTGCAGGCACGCAAACCTATTCCTACTTAACTTCAGCAACCCAGCACCCTGTGGAAAAAAAGTCCTCTCTGCAGCAGAATTCATGATGAAGCTAGCTAAAGCTCTCACACACACACAGCAGCTGATGATATGCACTTTGCAACAGAGTGGAACCTGTTTCAGCAGTGCTGCAGTAATCTGGCTAATTCAAATGTGAAATAAGACCATATGCCTCCACCCTTGTGCCGAGCGCATTGCGCAGTGAAAGCAGTGCCATAAATTAATAAATAAATAAAGAAACTAGGATTTTTTTTTCTTCCACCGGCTTCCACAGGAGCGGTGCCGCATTCAGGCTCTAGCACCAGACTGTAGTGGACAGCGACAGCCATCTCGTTACCTGCGCACTGAGGGAAATAACAGACTTGTATCAGGGTGAATAGACATTATAGTTACACTGTTCATCTCTGAAGGAGTCCCCGTCTTGCAGCAGCACGTTGAAGCTCTTGGAGAGGCTTAAGAGACTATGACAGAGACCTGTTACAGAGCCGAGGGACAGTGTTTGCTGCATTGCTGTATAGCTGGACAGTAACGTTAACGTTACTTACCCCAGCTGCTCGCCGTCCTGCCCAGAAACTCCCTCGTCCTCGGGTTCCATATAAATTCCTTCCACCCGCTTTTTTCTCCATCCTTTGCCATTTTGTCATAAAAGTTTGGACGACCAGAGCTCTAATAAAAGTAATGCAGCAAGAGCCGGGTAGGAACAAATAGGCAGACAGACAGCAGAGAGAGACGGAGAGGGAGAGATATGCTACTGTACCACCGCGGCTGTTGGAAGAAGAGAGGCAATTACTCAGGTCTAAGCGCTCAGACGCACAAATGAGTAAAACCCCAGCCTATCTGATAACAGAAAGATGGATAGTTATAGTAAGAGGTAGCGGTCCGACTCTCCAGCACAGACCTAGTAGCCTATATGCCCTCCCCCCCAGCTCTTGTCTGCATGCCGCAGAGTTTTGATGAGTGGTGCAGAAATCTAGTGATACTGCGGTAAAGCACTCACTCCGCCTCTCTCTACAAGCACCCCCACTATCTCCATCCTCCCCCTCCCTCCCCTCCTCTCCCCTGCCTCCATCCCCGGCACAGCTGCGCCCGCCTCCTGCTCCCGCTTGGCCAGTCATATGCGCCGCATCCATCTTCTCTTGCGCGCCAGACGCATGAGAGACAAGCCTTGGAGCGAATGGCGCGGTGGCTGAGGGCATCCTTTTATTGGCTCACAGGCTCTTATCGTCACGTCCCACAAAGAAAAACCAACATGATATTCCTCTGATATTCCTAAAGGACTCTAAAGTGTCAGTGATTGTTGTGTATGATATTGGAATCAGCATCACATTCATATCCTAATCAGACAGGGACGTTATTCAGTACATCATGTTTCCCATCTCGTGTGCCGTGGATCAGATGTCACAGAGGCCTGCTGTAGGAATTATTATTTTTTGTAGCAAAACTAAAAGAGAAACAGGAACTTCAGATAATAATGTAGACACTTGTTTAGAAAATAAACATGTTAAGGTGATTTTTCTAATTTTCTATTTTAGCAATGGTTGCACATTTTAAGCTGCAGGTAAAATAAGTTGTTGGCATTATGCAACTGATTTTTTCCGCAGAGTAATAACTAATCCCAGAGGAACAACTATTATAATTAGAGCTATTAAGGTTGGTGAAGGTCTGATGGATTACTCAGTGTGCGATTGTCAGTCTGTGCTGTATTGAAACAGTGTCTGTGGTGTGATGCATGGAGCCACAGCAGCAGCAGCATCATCAGCAGCAGCAGTGGAAGTAGCGCCCTCATATGGACCCTGCAGGCGCTGCAACATCTGCAGCAGAAGTGCAGTGGGAACACGATGTCCACCTCCCCGCCATCTCCACTGTAAAACAACACGAGGCATGAAAACATGCACAAATCCTGTTTGTTGTGTAAAGTTCATTATATAAAATTTATTTTTAATGACAATATCAATGCAAATATAGCACTACAGTGATTTCCAAGGTACACCGTATCTTACCATATCAATATAGTATGGCACTCATATAATGGCCACTGTTTTAGAAGACACACAAAAACCAACAGCTTCTGTAAACTATTTTTGGAAATGATACCTAGGGTTCCATATCAGTCTGTGAGAAGGAATCATAGTAAGGTGATTTACTCGGTATCTGGAATTAAAGTGGGCACAATAGTCAGTATCATTGGGGACATTTTCAGTGTAAGGAATCTCTGCATGCATTGCACTTGCCCATTTCCTTCAACCTGACCTGTGTTTGTTTGAAAATGGACTCAGTAAGCTTGAAAAAACCTGGACCCTCAAACACGAGCAGGTGGGAACTAAAAACAAAAAGGCCAAGCAGTGACTCTCAAACATTTAGATAGGTCTTCTTTTCACTGGGTGTACTGTACTGTACAGCTTGGTGCTAACTATCATAAAAACGACAACAACCAAGAGACATTCAAGTGCCTTAATACTATTACAGAAGGGCTCACTCTTCAAGGTACAAACTTCATTTCACGTGGCTTTCAGAAATAAAACAAATATGTAACAATAACCACTATATTAATAATGTTTCTCATGGTCACACCATGTAGTTGAATGAACAACACCAGTAGTTCAAGATAGCAGCAAAGTATTCAAAATGTCAAGACAACGAGCCGTTGAAATCTGTACACAAATAAAAATGAATGTAGAAAAAAGGGTATAAATAAAACAATAACACAGCTTAAAGGGAGTCTTGCATAAATTTAAATAAACAACTGTTGGACTGTGCCTTTCTTTAGAGGGCTTACTGTTTATTAGTAGAACTATAAGTAATGCATGGACTGGCTGCAGCAGATAAAGTACTTAATTCTTTTAGAAAAAACAAGTGAACAAAGTTATGTCTATACAGTATATGCTACATAATATGTATTGATTACAAGTATGAAAATGGAAATAATTGCTACATTTTCAATACAGTTGTACATATCTATTTACAAGACATTAGGGTTTAATTTCTCATGAGCGTATACCATGTTTTGTGCAGATTGTTCCAGCATTCTGTTTGAGGTGATCAATACTCACAGTCTTATCAGTTGCACCATATTGTACAGTCTGTGTTGATGGGTGTCAGTGCTTGTTTTTCTGTGTGGTGGAACAATCACTAATGTGCATCTGTGGATAAGCATGAGTGATGAAGTTTTTGTACCATTGATCTGTATCTATATTTGGCTGGACTGCACAGTATGTGCCATCTGTCGCACCACCTTTTTCGAACTGTACCCCAAGCGATATATTCATCTTTTTATACAACCACATGTTATCATAGTGAAGATCTGCTGTATGTAAAAGTCGGACATGATCATCTCTACACATATTCTTTTACAATACTGTATGTCTATTGTGACATGCAGAGAATGACACAGTAAATATGACTTATTCAAGTCTTAGATATGTATGTTAGGCTAGTTGACACAAGTTTTTAATTATGTTGCTCCGGCGTTGGGAGCATATTGCTATAAAATTGCAGAAACGTTGAGAAAGTAAATAGATTTACATTACAAATATGCAAACAGATACAGTAGGTAGCTTTTACTCCTCAGTGATGATTATTTGCATCCACAATGACAATCTATTGATACCAAGACATCTCATATGCATTTACGATTTTCAAGAAACACTTCAAAAACTTATCAATGAGTCTGGCCTTTTCTCATCCACAGAGTAGTTTCTATGCGTGTTGGAGAAAATATATGATTCCTTTATGTCTCAAGTAGTCAGGAGGAAATTTGGCAACACCAATCTAAGAAAACATCCCACCCATTATTAAGTTGGGGTCTTCATTTTGTGGCAATAATACTGGCGTTTTGTGGCAAAAAATCATTGGCAATTAGAACACATCGAGAAGGACATAGTACAGAGCAAGTACAAATCACCCCGGTAAGAGATTAATTTAGTCTGATTGTAATACTTCCTTTCTTCACCTCTTTTATTGGCCTTTTTTTGTTTTGTTTTCCCAAATGAGTTCAAAGTCTCCAATAACCTTCATCACTGTTCTCAGATCAGTTTATCACACAAAACTCTTTCGTTCCTCTGTGGTAATTATGCGTTCCAGTTACTGAACCCATTTTACTCTCCTCCTCAGCCATCTTCAACTCCTCTGTGTGTTAGTCTCTCTTCAGTGCTGTACTTGCTGGCCTGTCTTTCCACCTCAGATAGCCGTGTCCCACACGACGGCCTGCGGCCTCTGGCAGGGTGGCGTGCCAGTCTTACGAGGCTCAGGTGTCCGTCTCCAGCTAGGGAGGATGGGCATGCTGTCCTGTTTGCACAGGCTTTTGTCAGGGCGCCTGTGGGCCTTGATCTCTTTGCACAGGCAGCGTTTACGCTCGATGACTTCCAGCAGCTTGCCGTCTCTCTGGCTCTGCGTTGCGGACGGGGTGGTGCCCCCGCTGACAGGAGGCTGTCCCTGTGCCAGCTGGGCGAGGTGCTGGAACTGCAACTGCAGATGGTGCTGTTGCTGAAGCTGCTGAAGCTGCTGCTTTAACTGCAGCTGCTGCTGGTGAAGCTGAAGCTGCTGTTGCTGTCGAGACACACTGGGACTGCTGGGACTGCAGGGCACTTGAGGCTGGGCCAGACCATGCAGCTGAACACATTGGGAAAAAGTCAAGTGAATTTACGTGGTGTTTAATGCTGTTAAAGTATTTCAGTTTCTACATGCATAATCACTGCAGTGCTGTCTGCAGTGACAGCCAGCCCTTGCACAGTGAATAAAACTGCAGTTCCTGTGAACAGCCACGAGGATGCAGCGCTGCTTCATCTATCACAGGTTGAGGGAGGGTCAACCAGCCGCATGAAGACGGTCTCTGCAGCACTCAAACTGCGTCAGCACTTGCTATGCAGCCAGAATCTGGGCAAAATGTGCTGCTAGAAGACTGCAGCTCATCACTCCAAAACACAGTACAGCATGTTCTATCATCCACTATTCCCTCATTTCCTGATTACATATCAGCCTGCGTCATATACCTTTGCAGCTCTTATTCTTTTGAGGCAGGCCAAAGCCTTATTCTGCTCAGTGGGCATATCTACCAGCTATAAATAGATCTGCAGGAGCACTGTCTCTAGCAGAAGGGGAAGTAATAATGAGACCAATATTAATGTTCACTCCCAAATTTACCATGAATGAAGTTAATAGAGTCTAAAGTTACACGGCTGGGTGTTATATATTAACCTGATTCAGGGCTTCTCGTGCTGGTAGGCTGCTCTGTCTCTGGACGTCTCCTCCACCCACCTGTCTCACTCCAGCAGCAGAGGAGGAGCGGCCCAGCCGCCCCACTTCTGCAAAGAAACAAACATTACACTGTGTGCCTGATAATGAGAACACTGGCATAGAACTTTTCATTTTAACACACCGAGCTGTGAATGTCTAACGACACTCGTGTGAGTTGAGGCTGAGCTTTTGTACACTGTGTGCTCATTACATTTTAAGTTACTTGACAACTCTAAAGTAACCATATGAACAATACAAGTTTGCTTACACATAGATTTGTTCCTGTGTCACTCTGTCAATGTTAATCTGTCAGCTGGGCACTTTTTATTATCTTGTAAACAGATTTCCATTGAATGTATTGTAACAGGGTCACAGAATTTAATTTTGGTAGTGATCCTAATCTGACAGGTCCGCTATTCAAAAATGATTGTTCATTCAGACTCAACCATAATATGAATCTGATAAATGTTCTACTGAAATATTTGCATGAAAAAAACCCTGTAACATAAAAGTGACAGAAGTGATGTCATTGAATGAAAACGACATCTGATTGCAGACAGCACTGGCTGAGTTTGCACTCTCTGCCTGCTTTATCCTGTAATATCACTTTTATTACTTTACTGGCAAAATAAATTGCACCCTGTCTGTATATGTACTTGGCTCATATTACCTTACTAAACTCAATTCAGTTATTAGGTATTTTAAACAACCATGTTTTGGGCCCCATAGGGACAGAGCTCATGAATATATGTGTGCGGGGATGTGGGCCTGTTTATGGAGCACTTCTTTTATTGGCTTTGCTTCAAGGTAAGAATTGCACTGATTCTCAAGGTAAGCAGTGTCTCTGTTTCTAGGGAAAGACCTTGAGTGCAGATGCAAAGAGACTGACAAAGAGACACAGAGCTTCAAGGCTAACTTGAGCACAAGAGGATGCAATGGAGGTGGAGTTGTTATCTTTTTGCAACAGTCAGAGAGAGAGAGAGCAGAGGAGAGGAGGTAGTCTCTGATTCTTCCAATTTTAGGAGCTCCAGAAGAAGAATCCCCATGTAAATCCCCTGCTAGTTCCTTTCTGAATAGCATGTTGTGGTTAGAGGCTATGGCTAAAAGATTATGAACACTTAGTGTTTACTTACCTCCATTGCGACAGGCAGGGAAAGTCTGGCAGGGAAGAGGCAGACCAACTCTGGGCAGGGCTCTGAAACCAGGGCTGCTATCCACACCAGCCAAGGACTCACTGTGACCAAGCGCCCTGCTGGTGGCACCACTGAAGTGTACTGGGATGCCTGAGTGGCCACCTCGAGACCCCATGCAGAGGTCGTCCTTATCCATCCTTAATAGGGCATCAGCACTGCCATTCCACGCACGCCCTTCATCTTCTGAGACACAGAAAGGAACAGAATGAATATTTCAAAGAGTATTTAACTTAAAATGACCTCAAAACCTTTTTTTTTTACTCTGTATTCAAAATGACCTCTGACTTACTCTCTGTCTCTCTGCTCCCATGGCTGAAGGACAATTTCCTTTGCATAGGCCAGTAAGATCCATCATCTGCAGCTAAGCTGGCGCTGCTGTCCCAGGGCATGAAGCCAGCTTTTGAATGGAGGGATGAAGACCCTCCATTACTCTTGAATGCCCCCTCGCCCACACCGGTGAGACTTGATGGCTGTTGCAGAGACGGCGTCTGAGAGCTTCCTCTCAGGCTTTCGTAAGCTGGCGGTCTCCGGAAGCCGCCGGAAGGGTAGGTCCACAGCAGGGGACTGTCCGAAGAGGGAGGCTTGTACGCTGGCAGGCCGTGAGGAGTGTGAGAGCGAAGATGGGGGCGAGAATGAGGACGCTGGGATGAGGACAATGGCGTAGGGGTTGAGCTGGTGCTGCTTTGAGACGTGGAGGAAATGTGGTCCTGTAAGGAGTAGGGCCCTCCATCCCTATCCCGATCCCTGTCTCTTTCCCTGTCCCTGTCCCTGTCTCTGTCTCGGTCCCTGTCCCTGTCTCTATCTCGGTCCCTGTCCTTATCTCTTTCTCTGTCCCTGTCTCTGTCTCTATCTCTGTCTCTGTCCTTGTCTTTCTCCTTGTCTCTACCCCTATCCCTATCCCTTTCTCTATCTCTGTCTCTATCTCGGTCCCTTTCCCTATCCTTGTCTCGGTCCCTGTCCCTATCCTTGTCTCTGTCTCTGTCCCTGTCCCGATCCTTATCCCGCTCTTTATCAGACTTCAAGAGGAAGCTGACAGACTTGCCCTCCTTGCCTGTACTTGAGGTTTGGGTCTGCACTGTGGCCTGGTTTGAAGTCTGAGAACCGCTCTTGCCTGGGGCGGGGGAATCTCCTCTCTCTGGCTTGCGATAGTGATGGTAGTGCGAGGGGCGATGGTGAGGGTGGTGGTGGTGATGAGAGAAAGGGGAGGTGGATTTGGAGGAGGGAGGCAGAGGTGTGGAGTGGCTCCTGGCTCTCAGTCCAGGTGCAGGGCCTAACTGGGCCTCTCTGCTGTGTTTGTCCTGCTGGGACGCACTTCCTCCCGATGATTCCTTTGAGCCTGACAGCGACGAGGGAACATTAGAAGAAGCTGAGGAGGAGGTGCTGGCTTGAGTTGTCACGCTGGATGTTTGAGTTCCCATTTTAGCAGAAGCAGACTTGTTTTGCACCCCGACCCCGCTGGAGGCTGCTGCTGGCTGAGGGAAGGCAAGCAGTGGGGGTCGGTGCTGTAGGAGATTGGGGAAAGGGGCCGGGATCTTGGTGTTGGTCTCGGGCTCTGATTTACTCCCTTGCAGCAGATAGGGAGTCGGAGCTCGTGGAGTGTGTGGACTGGTGGAGAGGACTTGGGGGATAGGGGTGGAGGATGCAGAGGAAGGCAGAGGAGATGAATGGGAGATTGACACGGTAGCTTTGGGTTTGGAGTAGGAGGGAGAGGAAGAGGAGGGGCGTGGCAGGGAGGAGGAGCTGCTGGAGGATGAAGGGGTGACATGGAAGTGTTTCGAGGTTTTCAGTTTCTCATGTTTTGCTGGGAGGTGTTTCTGGGACTCTCTGTCCTCTTGCAGCGGGTATTTCATCTCCTCATAGATGGCCTCACTCTGGTCTGAGTCAGAGTCAGGCGTGGTAGCCACAGGGGTGACAGGGTGGGGGGTGGCTGTCTGGCTGTCTCTGGTAAACACCTGGCCCACCATCTCTATATAGACTGGTTCATCCTCCCCATCTCCTGTCTGAATCTGAGAGTCTGCTGCCTGGAAAGGCAAGGATGTGGCAGAAGCAGGCACACGTGGAGGAAGAGGGTCAAAGGAAAGCTGGGTGCTGGGACTTCTCTTGGGCTTCAAAGGAGGCACCTTCTTTCCTCCAATCTCTCCAGAGTCAGACTTCTTCATGGCTGTAGGAGAAAAAAAAATGCATGTTATGAATAAAGATAATTTCTCTGCAGAATATGCACCTAAAAGCACATTTCTTACCATTTTTCTTCTCTGAGTGTTTGGACTGTGAGTGAGAGGATGAAGTAGGGGGCGGCGTATCAACAGATCCTCTGCCATCAGTGGATGAGGAGCTCAGGCGAGTGCTGGGGTGACGTTTGGGTTTGGCGGGCGGGCAGCGGCCACCATGTTGGGATTGGGTGTCAGAGTAATCTCCGTTCTCCAGGCTCGTATCCCCAGCGCCTACAGCATGGCAGGACTGTGAGCGCGGCGCCATGGCGGAGGCACAAGAGTGAGGGGACAGGTCCTGGGAGGCCGGCATGGTCATAAAACCCATCCGGAAGTGCCGGCGAAAAGAAGCCAAGTCTCTGACTTTGCCAACAGTGGCTGAGGGGTCGTTTTGGTTCGAGCTGCAGTTTGGAAATGGGATTGGGAAAATATGGATGTAAGAAAAATATTGAAACATGAGGAAATCATAGTTAAGTGCAAATACATTCATGTACTAGCTTTTATATTGACCTCCTTCTTTCCTCACTCTCTCTTTGGTCTTCAAACATTGCCTGTGCAATAAAGAAATGCCTGCAGGGCTTTCACAGCAAAAAGGAAAGCCCTGGAGGCTCCTTCATCTTTCGCATTCACATATCTTTCCATCTAAATTCCTCCACATCTGCTTCCTCCTCAAACACATTCAATTAGGAAATCAATACCCTGTCAAAAACAAAGTACTCGTAGTGTACGCTGCACTGCTGGAATTCCCTTATTCTTCATATCTTTATATCCTCAGCCCACATCTGTAGTCTGCTCTCATGATTGCCAAAAGCATTTTAATCTGTTTCCATGGGAACAGTTGTGATTTTCCTGTGTTTGATAGTTTGTCTTTGAAATCATCAATGATACCAGCTCCCGCAACAATAAATAAAAATGACACAGAGAAAAATCTGACAAAATATTGCAGTGCGGTGCCAAACTGAACAATAGGTGGAATTGCATTCCTTCTTTTTACCAACTATAAAATACGTATGATATACCTTTTACTGTATTAACCCTGTGGGATCCAGATGATGATTATTTTTATTTTTTATCATCATGTCTATGCATACAACTCTATGGTCTTGTTTGCAGTTTACAAGAAGCAAAATAACTTATTCAAAAACACACTGAAGTATTCAATTTGAAGGGCATCACAAACAGGGTTGGCACACAGCTATTTTATGTTCCTTTGAAGGCAAAAATGTAGCATCAAAACATTTGCTTTTGACCCGCACTCACCTCAACTATTCTGTTGAGGATAACATTTCAGTTTTATAGAATCAGAAGTAAAACATTTGTCTGTGGACTAAACACATTGTAAAATATGCTAGAGATTACCTCTGGTTAATAGATAAAGGAACCAGCTACAATTTGACATAAGATCTGAAAGTGTGTGATTAGTGATGGTAACATAATTTTAAGACCTGTATTTTAAGAGATTAAAACTACTTTTAAAATTCAAAAACAATGTTTACATTGTTGGTTAATTATTATAATTTTGAATGATCAATAGTAAAAGTAATTTGACATACCTACTGATAAATTGCTTAACAAATGTTTGGTTTTAAAAATGGGAAAATATTCTATTAAATGTTCATGTTTTATAGTTCGTGTTTGAATTAAATGTTCAAATTGTTTCTGTTTGTTAGTTCTTTTTCCTTGTGATGAAGCCGGTTGGCACAAATGTACAACTAGACTTTAATCAGAAAACATTTGTACAATAAAACATATTTATTGTACATATTTATGCTGTTGGTTAGAATATTCCAACATAAATTATGCCAGAGAGGAGAAAAAAAGCGTGCCAACACACCCTGGTCTCCCCCACAGCCCAGACTCTCAAATTATGTAAAATTCTTATTGTAAATTATGGACTGTGAACCAGAGAAAAAACTCAGATGTGCTAAGTTGCTGACAGTTTTAAGTCGAGCACAGATCAGGCACCAGTGTCAGAGGTTCAAGCTGCTGACATAAAACCGTGAGCTCTGATGTCCCGCTGAGTTCATCAAAGGCTTACAAAATGGCTTCTGATAACCCTCTGCTTGCCTCTCTGCTTCAGAGATAGGTGCTGCAATGGTGTGGTGTCTCAAGGGGTGTTGTGCTGCTTCACCTCACAGCAACACAAGACAGGTCCCTTTAAGCTAATGGTGATTGAACAGGGTTGAAATACTTTCCACTGTAAAATGCACTTTTCATTAACGAGGCTCCTGTGACGCTATCGTACTTCCACAAAGTGTCAGAAAAAAAGCGGAAATACATCACAAGGAGTTTAAATATATTATAATTTACTGCAGCAATGCGGGAAGAAATCACAGCTTCATCAGGCTGATTCTTATTCCAGGTTTGTGTTGATCATAGCTCAGCCACAGGGAGCACATCTGGATATCCACATCTGTGTCTACACGTTTGAGGCTGCAAGAAATTGTGTTTCTGAGTGTGTAATTAAACAGCTCAAATGCACGATTATTCTGTGATTCATTATTGTACATAATGGTGACACATGACTACGGGTCACGCAGCACTCCCTTTTAGATCAGTTGCGATTTCCTGTGGGGCAGCGGAGCACAGGAGAAGACAATTGGGGCTTACAATTTGCAGTCAACATTGCAAGCAGCAGAAGCAGAACTGAGGCGGCTCATCACGGAGAACACAGAGGCTCCTATTTTCTTCTTCGTCAAATCACTGCGTGAGGCAGTGTGCGAGTGCCTGAGTATCTCTTTTTATGTGTGTGGTGTAGCAACAAAGTGTGTTTGCATCTGCACAAGTATGTTTGTGCCCTTGAATGCCTGTGGAGATGTACTTGTGACTCCTCACAATCGACATAGATACTACAGGGCCAAAATTAGCCCAGAGCAGAGGCTGGGCAGCTCCTTCTGTCTTGTTTTTCTTACTTCTTCTTAGAGCAGGAGAAGCTCTCCTCAAACTGAGACCAAAGACAATCTGGACTCTCACCACCGTATTTGCATCTCCTTCCTGCTGCTTTATGTTGCGTGCCTAACCTCTAGTAACTGCCACTTACAGCAGCAGTTTGGCATTTTGGGAAACACGCTTATTTGCTTTGTTCTTTCTTGCCAACAGATCAAAAGACAACTCTCATGGCTGTCAGCTTAATATGAAACCAGAGCCAGCAGCCAGTTAGCTTAGCTTAGCATAATTACTGAAAACAGGGGGAAACTGTTAGCCTGCCCTCCACCTCTAAGGCGCCTGTTTACACCTGGTATTAATATGTGTCTTGACACATGACAGGTGAACAGTTCTTAGCACAGGTGTCAATGTGCCAAACGAGTCCTCAATGCGTCTTGAAATCCAATCACTCAGACCACATTCAGAAGTGGTCAGGGCCACATATGGTCACATTCCTTACGCAGTGTGTACGGTAATGTGTCCCAGGCCACAGTGATATCCTTTGCTTATCCAACTCCCTACCAGATAGGCTTTGGTTGCTGCCGTTAAACAGGTTCGACACAGTGCTGAGGGACCGTCTCCTGCCGGCGAAACGATCAGTTCAACGTCTTCCCAGATAGAACGAGCTAACACAGCAGCAGCTGTTAAGCAGGCCCAACACAGTGACAGTGACACTGACACCAAAACAGCTTGATTTTGGCATCATATCAGTTAATAACCGTTAGCTATCAGTTAGCCCTGTCACAATGTGTGCAAGTGGACTCTCACCAACTGTCCCAGTGCTGCACTTACACTCCTGCAGCAGCACAGCATGACAAACCTCCCACCAGCTAAAAGCAACAATATATTTTGTCTTTGCAAAATGAAATGATGCACGTATTTATTTGCTCAGAGCGGAGAAGTGATATCCAGTCACAAGTGATCAATCAAGACTCATGTGGAGACACATCCTAATGGCAGGTGTGAACAGACAGACTTAAGGCTTGAACATACCGTCTACACTGAACATCCACAGACAGCTATGGATGCCCAAGCGGTTTTAATCACAGTACAACTGAGGGTCTGCTTCAGCCTCCAGCAGTTAACAGAGGGCCGGGAGGTGAGGTTACCGTCCTGCTGCCGACGTCAGGCAAAACTGAAACTAAGAAAACACTGAAAACACAGAAACTACGGATTTGCCTAGAGCTGGATCACCTAAGACAAATGTTTCTACCAGGTGTAAACAGGGCCAAAGTCTCACTAACTGAGGAGGTTGTTGCTGGACTAGTAAGGGATCAGGGAGCAGTAACTTTCTGGAAATGTTGCTGGCTAATGATGATGACAAAACTACAGGAAGTCGCTGCTGCAGTCCCCCAAATAACAAATATTCAGGATGAAAAAGTGTTGTTTTTTTTTTCTAAAATATTGAACTATTTCTGTATTTCTGTGCTCTGGTTCACTGTTTTAATGAAATTAAATCTGTACTACACAATCAGTGTGGTGGTTCTTATTAATTACTGGTATGATCTGATTGATCTTCTAAAATCATGACTGTAGAGTTTAATCAGTAAAGATGAATCAATATGAAATATTTCAAAGTTTCTTCTCATCCTGTCTTGATTTGTCCAAAGTGCAAATCATGAATTTATCTGTCCACCACAAATTTGAGGTTTCTCCAAATAATTTCTAAAAAAAGGTTACACTTCACTCGAGAACAGAAACCCCAATGGCAGTCACATTGCATGAGGTCAGCCATCGCTCCTTTGTCAGATTTATCTTCGGACAGACTCTTGAACGCCACCTCCTCCTCAGTGTGCAAGATATTCCCAAAAGCTTTTAAGACTGTGGCGATAAAGCTTCTGCTGAAGAAATCCAGTTTAGATAATTCTGCCCCTAGCAGCTACCGTCCTATTTCTAATTTACCTTTTTGGGGCAAAGTTTAAGAGTGGGTTGTGTTTAAACAGCTGAATGAGATTATCTCTAAAAAATATTATCTTTGAGAACATCCAATCTGGTTTGAGGGCAAATCAGAGCAGTTAAGTCGTGTCTTGTTAAAGTTTCTGATGGGTTAAGGTTGAGCAGCTGACATTGAGTGTGTAGCTGGCCCCATTCTGTTGGACCTTACTGACATGTCTGACACAATACACGACACTTTAATTGATTGCCTTAAGTTATGGGTTGTCTCTAGCGTGGATTTAAACTAATCTGATTTTTCTTCTGACACCAGAAGAAAATTACATGAAAAGTGAAACTGCCTGGTGGTTTGACTCAAAGCTATAAAGCAAAAGCACGTCTATTGATTCTTTTAAGAATATTACGGTAGTATTGTTTGCCAGACTGTGACGCACACAGGCACCTCTCCAGGTAACCAATGAACAGGTTTTCCATTCATCTTTATTATCACTGCATATCCAGACAGATAAAAACCTATTGAAGCTTTAGCAGCAAGAAAATTGCTGTCTGAAAGTCAAGTCAGGTTAGACGTTGACTTTCAAGTTCTTTTTTCTGTTTATGAGGCCACGCTGACATAATGAGGAATACATTCACATTCTGCTGCCATGACAGCCGCAATAAATTGTATTCATAATAAACCTGAATGAGCTCAAATCATTCAGAACATGTTTTTAAAGGTGCTTTGAAACATGTGCTTAAGATGTTGAGCTTCTCTTCTGTGTGTTTGATGTGTCTATGAAAGGAACATAACAGGGAAGTGAATCTGACACTGTTTATCTCAATAAATAGGTGGCAATTCGATGCACTCATACAACTGGAAATATATTCATCAGAAATGTAAAGATATCACTGCTTTGACTCTGTTTCAAAATGACAAACAAAAATCCTCTTTATCTATTTAACATTGTCCCATATTCATGTGCACGTCAGGTGAACCCTGCTTGAACAACAGTCACGTTCTGAAAGTAGTTTCCTGTCAGACATTAATAAATTCACATATCCATAAAGGAAAAATAACAATCTGAAGCCACGTTGTCTGCTGGCAGTTAATTTTTTTCCCCTTACAAAGAGTAATACATAACTCAGAGACACTCTGTCCGTCCCTACAAATACATCTGATCCCTTCCCTTCAGCCCTGTAAAGCCTGCAAGTTATTTCTCCCTGCTTGGCTTTGGACTACATGTGGAGAACCAAGAGAGGCAAACTAATGCTCAAACAATACTCAGGAACACTAATAAACATTTGTAGCAAAAACGTTGCCATAACAAGCCCTCTGTCTGCAGTGTAGGGATGTAAGCAGATAACCACCGAGAACACTTTTGACCAGTTATGCATGTCAGTGTAAAGGTTTATTTCGCTGCAACAGCTAGCCGCCACCGAGACAGCGTTACCAGTGGTAATTATGAAGAAGCTGCGAGCTATGGGTTAGCTCGGTGCAGAGAAGCCAAGGCAGGCTAACCAGCAGAGACTGCAGGCTGGGCAGTGGACACTGTTTCCACATGTAACATGGCTAGAAGGCTGTCCGTCAGCAAAGCCAACAGAGAGTAAAATAAAAAGCAAGACATTTACATCAAAAAGCATTACAGTGTATTCACCTCTAAATAGATGGCACTTTGAAATGCGGTGCTAAGGCTCAACGGGTCAATGAGTGCCGGCTTCAGAGGAAAGACCTCTTGTATTTCGCATCATTTTCAGTTTTTTTCCTCTAAAATATTAACTGATTTGTCACTGGTTAATAGGTGTTGAGCTATCAAACGCAAAATGAACCAAAACTGACTTCCCGAGATGTTTTCTGGTGTTACTTTATTTGTGTTTTCCACCATTTATTTGCCTTTATCAACTGTATGGTCAGTAATTCACAGATTCTCAAAAATTATTTATACATAATTTGATTTAGATTATAAATCACTTTGAAATTCACAAATATTTAATCATCTTTTCATTAGACTTTTATTCATCCGTCTTTGTCAAATTATCTCATTGAATATCAATTACTGAATTGCCTTAAAGGGATTTGTGGGATTTCTTAGTCCTCCATACATCTGCATACAGACTGGAAGTGCCAGGCGACACCCAGGCCAGTCCATTCAAACTGGTGTCATAATTCTGTGCAAGAATTAATAAAACCTCAGCTGGCAGCGAGGTTTTCTTCCACCAGTCGTCACCACAGGGAATAGTCTGTCTGTCTGCCTGTATTAGCGCCATAAGAAACTCTATTTTTAAAACTCATATTGAAACTCACCTATTTACCATTCAGTATCTCCACAGCCGTCTCTGCTTTATAAATGTGATTTCTCTCCTGAGGGCCTCGAGAACTCAAACTGTCTACCAGTGCCCTTCATACTGCTTCCTTTGTCCCTCCTCCACCTCCTCTGCCTCTCTCACTCCCACCAGCTCTGCAGTCGTCGCCGGTCCTGCCTCCAGTCCGTTTGGTTTCCATCCTTTTCCTCCCTGTGTGGTTTCATCCCCTGACCCTGCCCTGTTCGTAATCATCACTGGTCATGTCCTGCTTCTCACCTCTGCTGCTCTGGCAAAGCTCAGCTCTGCTTTCATCGCTCATCATGTCCCGCTGTCCCACTTGCTGCCCTACACCTCCACTGGCTTGATGCTGCCATGACGTTGATCTCTGCTGCCAACACGAGGGCCTCCAATTACTGCTGTGAGTCAGAAAGCACTGGACGACGCTTCTAAACAAACTGAGCTGTTGTCTTTGATGTTCTCCCTCTCCTCTGCAAATGTGGTGAATTATAGGTGACTCACATTTGAACAGTACATCTCTCCTCTGTCCCTGAAACACACGCTCAGACACACGCAATCGCTCACTCACGGACAAGCACGCACTTTTCAAAACAATACTGTCACGACCAAACAGGGGTTCAGAGTGTGATGTTGTTGACACCTGTTTTCTCCACATTTGCAGAATGCTTGAATTACTCTGTCATAATTGAATCTGTTGTGATGCTGTGGTGTCTTACAGCACGTCTGCGGAAAATGCAGTTTCAATAAATTAGATTTCATTTGACCCCAAAATCACATAAAAAATGTTTGTATAAGATATTATTATTGTTATTATAATTATTATGCTTGTTATTATTATTGTTATGCCAATTATTATTTATTGTTATTATATTATTGACAAGACCGGCACTTAGTCTGTGTTGTGATTTATTATGATTGCATTTCACTTCTGCTGGACGGCATCCAAAGAGAAAAGCTGGACCTGATGCATCAGCAGCTAACTGTGCTGTAATGGTGGATAAATTAGAGGCCCAAACACACACACACACACACACACATACACACACACACTTACAAATGCACAAGCACTCACACACAGACATACAAACCAGTGCCAACTATGTTCAAAATCTCACTTAAATAAAAGTGAGTCCTGATTAATTATACAGTATTAGTAGCAACATGTAGTTAAAGTGTAAGACATAGAAGTAAAATGCCGCCATAAGTGTTTTATTATCATATATGACATTATTAGATTATTAATACAGATGCAATAATGTGTAATTAGCATTTTACAGTTTAGTCCAGTGATTCCCAACCTGTGAGTCAGGCCACCTCCAAAGGGTCACAAGGTAAATAAATGTGAGAGGTCGTAACGTGCTAAATGAGGAAAAACCGAAATAATAAATTTATGTTGATTTTTCTTTTTCTTAAATTTCTCCTAATCTTTGCTTTTTTTTGTGAAGGATAGGATAAAGTTACTTTCTTGGGTTGGGTTGCAAGAAAGACGAATAGGTTTATGATACAATTTGTTTGTTTGCAATTGTTTTGCTGTCTCCACTGAACCACTTTGGAAATAAGTGTTTGTAGTGATGCATTTAAGGGCCATCCGCTGGGATTTTTTTATGTCATGATACTCCTGTGAGTTGTTGTGCTTTTAAAATTCCAAATAAAAATCAAATCAAACTATTTTAAATGATTTATTATTTAAATGAAACCATGTAAGAAGTTTAGAGAGAAATTCTTTGGGCTGTTTGGTGTAACCGCTAACAAGTCTTAGGCACCTGAAACATGACAGAGGGCTAAAATTAAACCTATATTTTGTAAGGGGTCATAAGACAAATAAACTGAACACCAGTGGTTCAGATATTACAACCTGTTCTCAATCCAAGGGCGTCAAATTGTCGTCTGAGGCTTTAGCGTGACAGAATACGGTGGGACAGAATGGTGGTGGATGGGTCAAACAAATACAGGACTTTCACACAGGAGACTACTGTTTGTTTCTTGTGTGAAACGTTAAGTTTTTAAAAAAAAAACTATGTTACATTGTTAACGTCATGTACCATATGTGTCATGTGACATACATATCACATAGTCTCGCCACCAGACAATCAGAGACCTCCGCCTTCTGATAGCCTGAGGACACTCCTTTCTAAAGTGTGTTTAACACACCGGAGAAAAGCAACGCCTCTTGCATTTTTTTAAAAGGACACGCCCTCCGGGAAATGTGCGCTCCCCCTTTTCTCGTCCGAGCTAGAAAATGGATGCCGAGACATTTAACTCTGTTTTATCAAACGTGTGCTCAGTCCACAAGATTGTGAAAATGAAGGACTTACAGCGACTTTGTTTAGAACTTTTAACGCAGTCGGACTGTATTTATGAGCACAAGAGTTCAGCGAGCCACCAAAGGACCGCCCTGCGAATTTACTATTGGCTCTGCAACGTAGGAAGTTTTTTTAAACTCTGAAATTGTATCTGCCCATCTAAACACAAAATCAGGGAGAAAGACGTCAGTCTTTAGTTAAGCAAAGCGTCTAAAGACTGACTTGTGAGTCTACACATCATGTGACATGGGTCACATATATCACATCACAAATGCGCTTATTTTAACCAAAACCATGATTTTTATTCTAAACCTAAGCAAGTAGTTTTGTTGCCGAAACGTGGATGACTTTTGGTGATAAAACCTTTTCTGTGATCACAGAAGTTTAATTTGATCAGACACTGTTGCATGCAACAAGTGGAAATGGACACAGGAACTGACACTCTGGGGTTCAGTATCCAGGGGAGGAGCCGGGGATCGGACCGCCAATCTTGCAATTAGGGGACAACCCGCTCTACCTCTGAGTCACAGCCACCTCATGTAACTAGTAAATAGCTGTCAGATAAATGTAGCAGAGAAAAAAGGTACAATTTTCTCTCTTTAGTGGAGGGGAGTAAGGTGAAAAGTGACATGACTTTGAAAAGTAAAGAAAAGTCCATCAAGAATGTATTTATGTGAGGTAGCCTACTGAAGGCTATGGTATCCTCACTTACTTTCCACCACTGTTGCAAGCTGAGCTTCTGTACTTATTCTATAAAAGCTCAAAACAGCCAAGGTTGTATAATTTACTCCTTTGTTGGAAAACTTTACAAAAAACCATTTCTGTCCTTATCAGTACAACAACCAAACTAATTTCTATTTAATCTAGCATCATGGGAAAACTGTTTTTTCAAAAAAAAAAAGGGAAAAATGGAAATGAATGACCCACATTGATTCACAGCTGTGAATGAAAACAAGTGGTCCTTCTAAAGCTTAAAGGTTAGAATCGCTGATTAAAATGTGTGTAAAGACAAAATAATCACATATATATTGAGACAAATTAGGCAGCAGCTCTATTCAATTTTCCTTTCCATCTGTTTTTTTGCCCCCTGACATTTTAGCTGACATCATAGTAGTTTATCTCATTCACAGAACATATTAAGTTCATTATGAAGTTCTGCTATGCAAATTTGTCCAAGACTTTTCAGGCAAACCTCTGTGACTTCATGAACTGTGCTTGGCATTAAGATTTTGAAATTAAACTCATTCACGCCGGCTAAGAGGTTTATATCCCCACTGAACTGAACCCTAATGTAATCCCATATATGCAAAGCTCCTGGGAGCTCATCCTCTCACCTCTTTTTACTTCCCTCTTGGTCCCTCTGCCTCCAGTCCAAACGGCTCTTACGATACAGCAGGTTCATGTCGCTGCGGGGTCGCTCCTCCTCGCAGCCTATCACAGCGCAGTGCAGCCGCTTGCTTCGCCTCTCTATGTCACGCAGGAAATGCTCGACTGCCACATCCTGGGCAGAGCCAGAGCTCATGGTATAGAAGAAGACTCGGGAGAAGCGGACGTATGTCACAGGCAGCCTCCTCCAACTCACCTAAACAAGAAGAAACAAGGGCAATGTTTGAGCTCATTAATCATTTAAAAAAACATGTTTAACAGCTTCCCAGCCTACTTGCAGCTGACAAGACTGACAGTGATTACTTTGTGAAGTGGCGACGCACAATGAAACCCAAATAATCAAACCCAAATTACTGGCAGAACTTTAGGGGAGTCGAAGCTTATCATGCTCCCCATGTCAGAGCAAACAATCCTGCCCATTACTCCAACTGGCAGCCTTCAAAGCAGAGACACAGTGATGCATGATGATGGAGGTTGCAGTTTTGTTTACCCCAACCTCTAGTGTATCACATGAAAACTATTTATACTTTCATTATCCAGTTATGAATATTTGAGTAAGCATGGTAACTCAGCTGCAGAGCGTCTCTGGCTGCAGGCCCTGGGATGGCCTAGCTAAGCCTGTCTGCTAGCCAGACAGTAATGTGGTTTGTCATATGTAGCGCATGCACAGCTTCCTACTCACGCTCACCCCATGAGAAGTCAGGCTTGTTGTGGGGCAGATATCTGAGGGCCCAACGGTGTTTGCACATTGGAGAATGTGAGTGTGCAACGCAATTGGCTAAGAAAAGCGCATCTGTCAGCTGATGCATGTTTCCAGTGTTTTTCCATCATAAATAGCAACAGAGTCTGGATGTTTTTCTAGTGGTGACCAGTGTAGTTTTGTCATGGGTCCCTCTTGCATCAGTTTGTTGTGAGTTGAGCGGCATTGTTGGTGCACAGGGCCAAATCACATGCATTAAGCTAAGCTTCATATATTGTGTTTACAACACTGTGGTTGGTAATGTTAATGGCTCATATTGTCAGATGTCACAAATCAAAGAACAGTGAAAGTATTAAAAAACAAATGATCACTGTTGTGCATCCACAACATGTTCAAATAAACTGCATGTGAATCCACTTTAATGAGCTCTGACTTTCGCTCTCACACTCTTTGACTAAAGATGCAAGCAGCATGAAAAGGGCAGAAAAAAAAATTCATGACATTTACACTTTCCAGCAGTGTAACAGCTCTACTATCTGCACATATTCAGGACCACTTAAACCACAATTACCACCAACTGCACAACAATCTTACTGTTAGAACAATATCTCAACCATCCCTCACTATAAAGACAAAAAACTCCACAGTGGGAGCATCAGGCGCTGTCACCTGGTCCAGGCGGCATGTTGAGCTGTGTAGCTGTGTGTGATTCTTTTGTCACGGCCCAGTGTGTCATCCAGCGTGTCAGCGTGGCTACTGCTATTCTTGTACCCCACAGCCCTCACCACAACCTCGACCGCTCCTGCTGCCATGCTTGCTGACTCAATGTTAATTAGGTTAGGGAGCTGCGACTGTAGGTTGGGCTTTTGTTAACTGGAGCTTTGATTTGGGTTTCGGGGATCTGGCAGCTGAGCGGGCAGCCCTGCAATTGCTGTATTACATGCTGTGGGTTGGTGTGCAATTAGCCGAGCTAAAAGAACCAGGAGACCTTCATCTTACATACAAGGAGGTTCGTCTGATCAAACTCTGCTGCAAACATCATTTTTACTGTCTTGACACAAACATGCAGTGCACTCATATAAGCTGGCTGTGATCAATCCCTGGAGTCACTTTAAATCCTGAATAAATTCAGAGCATTTAGCAAGTTGTTTCAGGAGCATCTGTAGGGTCAGGAGTCGCTTGAATTCCTCTCATTAGAACCAGGAGGCAGATGGAGCCATGATTCATTTAGCTGGATCTGCATGCAACGCTGCAGACTACTCATTCATGCACATAAGCAAACAGATCACACACCCATACTCAAATCCGCCATACATGCTAAACACACACGTGCATAGGGGGTGTGAAGCGGTAATTGCAAATGCTAAGCAGCTGATTTGAGTGTGGGTTAGTGATAAGAGTAGACCATTAAAATAACAACAGAAAATTTGAAAATGCAAAAACATTTTGGGTGTAAGAAAGAGCAAAGTTCTGAGTGTAAAATTGTTTAAGATTTCGCTTTGTATCTTCTGTCTGAAATCTTTTCATCTCTCACTGCCACTGAATTTAGCACTTCTGGAACGCTTTGTGCTGCAGCCCTCTGCCCTCCAGCCTCCAGCCTCCTCCTCAGCAAGTGGCCCTGTAGTGTTGCTGCACCTCACTGTGAGTGAGGCAGTAACGCTGCAGAGTGGAGGGACACAACACAGCACTGGCCTGGCCTTGACATAGGGGCAATATTTCTAACATGTTTAAAATACATATTTAATCACTTTGGGGTATGTTACCCCTTTGTGATTTGCAGACATCTACAAAAAATCAATTTGAAACAAGATGTTGCTACAAAAACCAACCTGCCTCCTTTTTTGATCGCAGAAAATACATTCACAAGATAAATTTGCCTTTGCAAAGCTGCCTGAATAGAAGCAATTAGATTAAAAGGGCAGATAGTACAGAACATCTTGTTTGTTATAGACATCGTCTTGTTTCATCTGCACACCCAATCCTCGGATGTTTGGGTTTGCATCCTTTTGAGGCTGAATTAAATTTGCACAATTAAACTTTGTAACTCAGTATGTGACAGTTAGTAGAGTAAGTAGGAAGGAAATCAGAGGGATTATGTGTGTCTCATTTTATCAGTGGGATCTGTATTTTTAAAAACACAAGACACTGTACACACGCTTGAGTTTATTTAGCTTCTCCCTAACGCCACAGCCTTTTCTGCCCACCACTGTACAGCATCATAACTTAACCCCACAGTCACACTGTCCACCACGGTCTCCGCACTTCAGCCAGACACATTGCTGCAGCTCAGCCAGAGAAACAAACAGAGAGAGGACGAGAGGCAGTGAAGAAGCAGGAGTGAAACGTTCAGGAGAAGAATGAGCAGCGAGAGAGGAGGAGAGATGGAGGCAGCGGGAGAGAGACAGACGGGAGGGGGCACGACGAAAAATGGGGGAAGCCAATAAACAGAGAGTCACTGAGGGATCAACCGGGCCGAAGATAAATATGATTAGGCGGAAAACGGAAAAACTGGAGACAGGCTGATGGAAGGGAATATTAAGGAAGGGAACATGGGAGTGGAGGGAATAAGCAAATGGAGGCGAGGAAGAGAGGATAGAAAAACAGTGAAAGGCAGCCAGACTACAAGAATGGGGGAGGGAGGTGAAATCAAGCCTCTCACACTAGTCGCTGTGTGTGGTCTCCTAGCAACACTGTCAGCCATGCATCTCTTCCTTAGCCACTGAATATGCAACAAAGGAGGACGTCAGCCTCGTCATACGTGATGATCCCAGGGTTAAACTTCATTTGTACCTGGTCCCCCCAGTAACAACATATCTCATGTATCTTAAAAGGAGATAGCATCTGTTACCAATAGCAACCATACAACCTTGCTGCTAACACTGATGACGTACTGAGCTGCACACCGCACACTCTCTGGATCTTACAAAGGCTGCGATTTAAGCTCTATCCAAAATATACACTCACAATAACTTGACATGACTTTCTTTTTCATTGAATGCATTAAAATGCTCTAAAGGTTTATTTGTAATATTTTCTTTGTCAGCTGAATCCCTCCTGCAGCCCTCCAGCTGCAGCTCTGGATATGAGAGGCCAGTTATTAAAAATCAGGCATAGGTGTTAGTATAGTAGCATTTCATCACCTGTCACAGTGGTAAAGAGGGCCTTGGAGTGAAATACATATTAATGTGAGCTTGGAGAATAAAACACTAAGACTGGAGTACTAAAACAGGAGCTCTGTGAAATCACACCTTGTTCCTCTTAAGAAACTGGTTGTGTTCACTGATCTCTAAACACATACTCACGTGTCTTTTTAAACACCAACTTCCACATGTGCTGGATGGTCTGCGCAAAACAATGAGACAGATAATAAGCACACGATTCAGCTGGTAAAATGTTCCCAGCCCATTGTTTCTAATCCTCACTTTCCTTTATCAAACATACCTCCAGAGCAGAGGCTTATGTGACGTGATAGGATGCGTCATTTCATCAGCGCTTAACGGTTGGCAAAGCAAAACCAGCTTTTCACAAGATAAATATTGACCAGTGCCAGGAACTAAGGTCTGCAGAGGATTCATTTCCTTCCTTCTAATGAACATCTGCTTGGTTCTACTTTTTCACTTTCAAATGCACAACTTATTTGTTTCAAACTCTTAAAGGCACATCTTCAGTGGCGACCGTGATTATGGGTCATGGCAGCAGGGTCATGCTAATGATATCTGTCAACTGATGGCATTAATAACTAAGGCATAATAATTAAGTTTAGAGGATGTATAGAGGGAAACTGAAAACTAATGTTTGCAAACAATTTATGTGACTGAATTACATCTTTAAAGTAAAGGTTTAATATTTTGGGAGCTGAACTTTCCTACCAAGCAGCAATAACTAGGGCTGAAAAATGAAGCAGTTCTTTGAATGGCCACTTGAGGCTGGCTCCAAAAGTGAGTGAATCCCCACAGACCCCCATGTTAAAATTCCCAACTTCACAACAGAAATAAACATGTTTACAGCCTGGTACAAAAAAGCTGTTTAAGTCTTTAAAGCTAAGTTCCCCATTCATGATAATTGTACTGTATGGGGGGGATATTTATGTAACTTACCAGTTTAAATTTTATTAAGCTCGTGTAGGCATTTTTATTTTGGCATCACTGGGCAGAAATTCCATGATAAACTTTGTGCATATTGTAGTTTAAGTGGTCTGAGGAACACTAGACTTCTGCACGTCAGCTTGTTAGGCTTTAGAAAAGCCATTTTCAGAGAGCAGCTGTCAATCATGTCAGTCACGGCTCCTGAGCTGCAGTCAAACTGCCAACTAGGCAGCGCCGATCAAATATGAATCAAGATTAAGTTACTGCATTGCCTATTTCTCTCCTCAAATGTAATTATTTTTCAGAAAGTTTGTGACCCAGCTGCCATGCTGAAAGCAGATGAGCCAGCACAGAGCACCGCCCACTGGCCAGACCTTCTATTTCATTTTACAGCTAAACAGTACACTAAAATATGTTTCTGAAACCAACTGAGGTGAGAGATAGGGAATGCAGTAACAGAATCTTGATTCATATTTGAATAGCACTACCTAGTTTGACAGTTTGACTGCACAGTGACTGACATGACTGACAGCTGGGTTAGAGACTGATTAGTTGTTTTCATGATTCTTGCAAATGCCATTAGGAACACTTAAGAAGACAGAGGTCAGATCATCTATCTCATATACTGCTGTTAGGATATAGTGACCAAAAAATATCTGCTGTATCTTTAAAGCATAATTACAGATCTGGCCGCTTTGAGTGACAGGCTGTCTCTTTTGTGTAACCTGTACAAAAACTGCGATGGTGAGGAATGTGGTGTTGCAGGGCTTCATGTGCTGGACTATTATCTGGCCAGTTGCTGTAACTTAAGTCTCTCCCGGTTGCCTGGCAACCTCAACAGGACTATGTTTTTGTACAGATTAATCAAACAAGATATAACGGGTTAATTAGTGTTAATTGGTGAGCTTTCGGGGTGCTAGCGGGTGGATTTCCTTACCACGACACAGTCTTTGTGCTGAGCTAGAGCTGACTCTAGCTTCATATGTATCCTACAGACACTAGAGTGATATCGGTTTTCTCATCTAACGCTCTGCGAGGAAGAGAATGAGCGTATCTAACAAAGTGTTTAACTATTCCTCTCTGACAAAGTGACAAAGACTACTTCATATTCCAAAAGTTAACTTTGTGCTGACAAAGTACAAACATGCTTGCAAAAATATTAATGGCCAGATGTCTCACACTTGCTGTTCGCAGAAGCTCAACTTGCAATGAGAGATACTGTCCTAAACATTTAATCAGTCAGATAATTTATGCTGTATCCCACCATTAACATTTAGCAGAACAGCTCTGATGTGGACAGGATATCCTTTAACAGACACGCTCATACATGTCATAACATCATCATCACGGTGTGATGATCCATGTCTGTTTTGGGGTCTAAGGGTCCGTAACACACCAAGATGACAGTTGGCCATCTGTCAGTGTTGGGCTGTTGGTGAGTGTCCGTTGCCCAAGTTTCTATGGTGTGTAATGCACCATTGTCGGCCATTTTTTGTTTTGTTTTTTTGTGCAAATTCAGCATGTTGAATCAGCAGCAGAGCCCTTCAGTGAGAGAAATCACTCCGATTGGCAGTTAAGCTGAGCGCACAAGACAAAAAACAGAGGCGTGGAAAGTTAAGAAAAAATATGGCTAAATTCAAGACGGTATGAAATTAAATCAGAGTTGTTGTTTCTTTAGCCACTGAGCTAGTAATTGTTTGTTCGCTAAAATCATTTGTTCTTTCAACACTGGTTGTGTGCTAACTGGCTAACTAGCGTCTTGAATCCGTCCTATCAGTTTTCCAGTTTCCCCTTTTTGAATGACAAATACAGACGACCACTGCCTGCAAGTATGAGGAGATATTACCTCTCATGTAGATGCAGATTGTACATGCCAGTTGGCTGTTGGCTGTAGTCTTTGTGGTGTGTTCAAGTGCAACTTTTTGGCTGAGACACAGGGATGTAAGGCAATGCAACAGTCGGGTCTGTAGTTCTTTGATGTGTGTCTGGGTGTCAAAGAAGTGCGATAAATGATCATTGACCTTAGCTCAACTTAATAAAACATACCTCTCACACGTTATTCCTCTCAGAAAGAAGCTAAACGGTTTTAAAGGGGTTCTGTCAGGCTGCAGGATGTTGCAATCCTCTGACAGACGTACTGTACGTGCAGACTGACAGCCTTTAAACCAAAATCTTTGGAAAGCTCGGGCTCTGCCGGGTCAACCCGCAGGACAGAAATCCTTTCGAGCAACATCCATTGTTTTGTGGGCTTTTAAAAACTAGTTGAGACAAAAACAAAATCAACCTGACCATTACTCAAAACAAAACAGTCGCGTGAGGTAAAAACCTGCTTGAAAATTCAAGCAACCTGGCAAACGCTACTAGTAGCATTCTGTTTGTACTTGTTACAATGGCAGAGCTTCTTTCTTTCTTGTTTCTTGTTTTCCTCACTATCGCCTGCTCTGCTCCACTCCTCCAATCTCCTAAAAAATGTTCATATGCTGGATATTCTGATGTACTCAGCGGGCTCAAAGGCGTTGTGTGAATTTAAAATATGGAGAAAAAAACTGGGAGCACATTGAGCCTAATTAATATGTATTTTGAAGTGTGTCTGTGGTGAGAAAGAAAATGAGATTATTCAAATAATTTCCTCACTGTGCCTCACTAAACCAGAAGTCACTATATTCACCCTTGGGTTATGTGGAGCTCGTTGCTGCTATAGAGCATCGCCTCAACTTCTCTTCTTTTCTTCCTGTTGTGTGCTGAATGCTCTACAATATTGCATTGTGCAGTGAAATGCCTGTGGCTGATGAGAATGGACAGGAGGAGGAGGAGGAGGGAGATGTAGAGGCTGATGTATCACTCCAGGCCAGGGATGGAAGGCACATGAGAGGCGTAGAGGAATTTTGCAGAATGTTTTTCTCTTGACCTCTTTTCTGATATTTTGGATATGAAATAAAAAATAAATAACCTCAGTATTTTATAAGTGCGGTCACGTGGTATGAATCGTTACGTCATTCTTTTTGGGGTCAAATACCCAAATACACTCAATGAAATATACATGCACAAGACACTTCGCACTCCTTAGCGTTGTACAACCTGAATGACCACTAAATTTTTCATTGACTGCAACCAAAAATACCCTACAAAAAAGCTTTCCCTGTTCCCCCTTGCCCTGTGCTACCAGGACACAGCCTTGAGCCACAACAAACTTGCGGAGATTGTCTCAGCTATGCACCTTTCCTGCCAACAAATGAATCCATTATTGTCACGTGTGCGGGGAAGTAAACATCTGTACAGTGTACAATCATGAAACGACCAAAAAGTGAAGAGCTGTGGTTTAAGTAAATAAAGAAATCTCGAATAATGCAACGCTCATTAACTCTCCGGTCAAAGAGAGACGGCCAGTGAATGACCTAACGATCCCTGTTTCCCACCTCAGCTTGCCCTTGCCTTCATCTTCTTCTGCTAGGATCTGCAGTAACCAAGGTGACCCAATGCACTTAGCATACATGAACACATAGTGGCTGACAGATCCACAAGCCCTGATACAACACTGGAGATGTTTCATTTAGTCTATGTTGTTTACTTCCTCTGTTGCATGCGTATAGATTATAAAATGTTGTAGAAATGCCACATCAAATCACAGAAAAAAGAAGCACCATGTGGAGAGAGGGACGATGAAATCAGAGGACAGCCATGCATTGGGATGCTCAGAATGCGTGCAGCATGAGCGCTGTCACTAGACGTGGCGTGACGAAAGAGTGCAAAATCACCATGTACGCATTTTTCTGCAGGGTTCCCTCACGATAATCTGTTTTCCTGAGACGTTATTCAGCACTGTACATGAATGAACTCTCATGTCCATCACACTGCAAAAAAATTTGAGAGAGAGAGAGAGAGAGAGATCACATCATATACAAAGAGAAAGTCTCTATTTTGTTTGCTCTTTGTATTTGGATGCTGAAACCCAGACTGTGAGGTATAGCGCTGCAGGGAAAAGAGTGAGAACTGAAAAAACCCCTCTGTGCTCGTGCCCGTGCACGAGGGGAAGAGCTCCACTCTGCAGCTGCACACGCTTCACTGAGCCAGCATCCCTCTCTAACCAAGATCTGACTTATTTTAGATGTGGATTACCCAGCAATATTGCCTGCCTCCTTAGTTTTAAGTCTTTTTTGTTTTTTTTTTATATTTATTAGAAAATGCTGATCATAAAAAAAAAAAAAAAAAACCCAGCCTGTCTGTCAGATTTAAGTGATGGCGCATGTTTGACACTAAATCTTTCCACAGTACATGATGTTCTTATCTCTTATATGGAAGTGAGAAATGTCTTGTCTGCTCTGACCGTGCTCGACACAGACTGCGGACGACAAGGATGATCTCTCCGAGTCAAATCAAACCCGCTTGAACCAAAGCTGAACTTATTCTGAGATCCGGAGCAGCCGGACTTCGCTACATGTTGCTCGCTGACTACTGATTCAAATTTCACACTTTTGATTTGATTCACCAATTAAAAAAAATAAAAGAAGCTTAAAACATCATAGCCCTTATCGCTGCAGGCTGTCCCTGCCCCAGCAAGACAAACCTCATAAACTATTCAGCAACAATTAAGCAAAGCCCACTCGCCCAAAGCGAAACAGTGATCAGCTGAACATCACCGTAAACTAGACATTTGATTTGCCTCCCAGCAGCTTGTCATGGGCTTGACTCATATCGTTAGAGAGCTGGTACAGTACATTTTAAATTGCTTTAGAAAGCTTCTTTTTCAGTGCAAAATTTAGTGAGAGGCTGAAAAATGTGAAATTGACAGACACATGGGTAATTCCTATGTGAAAAATCAAATTGAGTAAATAAAAATCAAACCAAACTACATCTGTCATGTAGATATTCTACTAAGCCTGCTGGTGCACTCGCAGAGCTGCCTTTCTTCTGACTGAAAGATGGAGCAGCAGCAGCAGCAGCAGCGTTGGTGTGATTAGCAAAGCCAGGTATAGGCCACAAGTGGTCTTCCAACATTTGAATCATCCTACTCCTTGTGCTCAAAATTCCCCTGATAAGCGAGTCATAGCGTAGGTTGCACAGGATAAGCACACACACACATGCCCACACGCAGCTCTCCCACTCATTCATCTCATTACATACAAATCATGTCTCTTATGGCCCGATTGTTTGCACCCCACAGTGTACACCAGCATGAAAGGAACTCAGGGGAAGAGATTGTGTGAGGATATTTGGATGCACTGTTTGAGAAAATAAACAGCAGTGCTCCCAGAAGTTTTTCATAGGGGTGGGCAGATGGGGCACTGAAAATCTTGGGGCAAAACACCAAAATCAAAAGCCACAACTGAATTTTGGAGGGGATTTTATTATGCAGTTGATGTGCAGCTTCAAACTATGTCAATATGTAGAGTTAAGGAACTGCATACTGATATACACTGGACTCTTATTTCACGGTTAATATTACTAATTATGTGACATTTAGAGTTTTGCAGCAATCGTGCTTTTATGTGTGATTCGTGTTCTTTAAATAGGTTGTTGTCCTTTTCCTTAAAAAGACAAATATGCAGCTTTAATTTGAAGGGGTAAATTAATTTAAAGGACTAAGTGGGGAGACTTGTGGGTACCCATAGAACCTTTTTCATTCGGATATTTGAGTTGAGTTCAAGGGACCTCTTAGTTGTTCCCTTGCTTAAATTAAGCTTACGTGTAGTGTTATTTAGCACCCTGTCCGCTACGCCAAAATGGTTGGTACTAGTGGAAAATGGTTGTCTAGTATCAGAGTGGCCATGCTAGTTTGTCCCTTGCCAAAATGTATCCGAAACTTGGAGCCTTATTTAGCCCCCTTCCTGAACAGCTATGCTGACATGGTTGGTACTAATGGATGCCTTAGGTTGTCTGGTTTTACGAGATACCACCGTCTTCACCCTAGCTGAATACAGGAGCACACCATGGCCTCTTAAAGACAATAATGTCAGCCTCCAATTATTTTCCCCAGAAGGCCAGTGGGTGGGCCGGCTATTGTATTGGGAGGCAAGACTGTATGCGAACTGTAGTGTATTTTGAAAACACACAATGCATGTAAAAGGCAGAGGTTGACACGGTGTCCCAGAACATCAACAACCAATGCACCCTGGGTAGCTTGCACGTCATATGTCGACGTAGAAAGTCCATGACCAAGCGTTGATATGACAAGGTCGGAGCGAGAATGTGTTGGAGTGACAAAGCTGATCGCTGGTCGCTCTGAAGTGTTATTTTTTTATATATGTGCATAAAATCACATCAGGCACTTTTCAAGAGTTGTTGAAAATCAGTAAGTCAGACACGTCTGAGAGCATTATGAGGGTCTGTGTTGCAAACGTACAGGTTCGTTGGCCTTACAGGTGTGATTGGCAGGTTTGCAGCTCAGGGTCTCACTTGAGCAATTCCTGTTCCTGTCATTCCTGCTGTTCACTGCACTGACAGTGATGAAATGAAAAGGCACTAACTGGGGCAAATGGCAGGTGATGGCAGATTACGCACTGCAGGGTGTCTGATACAGGCAGTGTTTTCTTATATGTTGCACTCCCCAGAATAGCAGATATCGCTGACTTTAACAAGATGATTATGAGCAGCTTTGGTAGAGACTTGCTTTGGCCCAAGTGGCTCCCATCCAGGAATGAGAGCGTAACACTTGTACAGTCTCACCTTCGCTGTAATGGCTGCAACTGTGTGATTGTATTTGATGCACCAGTGTTCTCGGCACATTGCTCTGAAGCAGCATTGCTGATTGGCCAGTAATTGCGTAGAAAAATGGCTGTTTGGAAACAAATCAGTCAGAATTTCAACTTAATTTACTAACTGCTAAACGTATTACAGGGCTAATAATAAAAATGTAATTAAAGGAGCAGTGCAACGTGTGAACTCCCCGTTAGGATTCCTTCAGTGTTCACTGTTCAGGAAGTTTTTACCAGGAGCCAAATTATCCTCAGTGGTCTCTTCCTCTCCAAAACAAACAGATCACGTGGTTAAAACCTGTAAAAACACTAAATAAAGCAGTTTAACTTAACAAATCTGTGTATCGGCAACCCTGTTCCGCTTGTCGTAAACGGGCTGCTAGCTTAGCACCTGCTATATAATGTGTGCTAGCCTCTTTTCTCTGATAACTTAAGATCTAGACATTCAGAAGGTTTTTACTGGAAGCAGAATTATCTGCAGAGGTCTCCTCCTCGCCAAAACAAACGGACCCTGTGATTTAAACCAGTAAAACACTGAATAAAACAGTTTCATGTTAAAAATCACTGTTTTTCTGATGCTGCTCGGCGTGTTCGAGGGGATGCTAACTATGACGGCTGATGTGAAAATGTGAATGGCTCCTCTAGAGCCAGTATTTGGTTTGTCCATTTTGGGCTTCTGTAGAAATATGGTGGTGGAACTGACTCCATGGACGAGGACCCGCTCCCCATGTAGACATAAACGGCTCATTCTACAAAAGCACAACAATACTTATGTTCAGTGGATTATACACTAAAGAAAACATGCTTATTATATTATATTCAATTTCTGCCAATATATCCCCCTAAATCCTACACACTGGACATTTAAAAAAAATTGCTGGGCACAACTTCATGGGACTGTAGAAGGGATGCTTTATAGATAAAAAACTTAAGTATCACCTTTTCTAAATCTTCGACATTTTTTTTTTTTTTTATCAAAAACAAAAATGAGTTGCAGCTCCTCTTGCTGCCACCTTACCAATCAGCTGGGATTCTTTTGAGAACAAATGAAGATTGCTCTGACATTTACAACACATACTTAAGTCATCCTGGATTCAGATTTGCATTTCTGGAGTCACTGTGTACACTCACCTATTTCACACACGCTTGCTGAACCCTGAGTTTTTTTTTATTTGCTGGTGACCTTTACGAATGTCACAGACAATGAATTACCGCTGTGAGATGCTCCCACAACCATTTCTGCTCCACATCAGTTTCAGACCCATGTCTGCAGTGATATGTAGGACAACAATGCTCGTGGAACATCATATACATTTCACTGTTTGCAACACACAGCTGCCAGAAAAATAACATGTTACTGCCTCCTAATGATTTAGTGAACATTAGCCAAGGTCTTCTGGAGGTCTTTGGCATAAATGCAGCACATTAATGAGAATAGGGACATTAACACAAGACTCTAAACCACTTTGGACCATTTGTGCATGCTGAAACATGTATAATTCAAAATCAAGCTACAATGCGCTCTGCATATCTTGCCAATTACTGCTCTCGCATAATGCTGCTGAAATGACTTTGCTAAGGGGGCCTTGATAAAATAAAATAAAAAAGATAAATGGCACACAAACATATGTAAACATATTTGCTTTCTGTCCCAAATACTTGCATGTTTATCCATGTGGAAGACACAGCATAGGTACAGATAAATAGGTGGTGATTAACATGGCTTGAGAATGGGACCTCTGTGCCAACGAGAGAGGAGTAACAGTTGGCTCCGAACTTTATTTATTTTGCATGGTACCATGCGAATGGCTTTGAAAGGTTTAATGAGAAGAAAACGGAGGGGAAATGAACAAAGATGAGTTGCCTCAAGGAAATCATTACCACACATCATTACTCTTGACTACACACTGCAATGAAGACTGGATGTTGTGTGATGCTTACAATTCAGAAAGAAAGCATTTAACGGGAGTGTTTATTTAAATTCTTTACTGGTTAATTTTGATATGTACATCCCCGACATCTTGCAGTCGAACAAGGGACACGCATGTATGACCTTTAAAAGGGTGGAGCACACAGCGGGCCGACAACGTGACTGCAGAGGGAGCTCCCAAATAAAGCTCCACGAGGTCAGTGGGTGCAGGGGATGTCTGTCAATTTTAAATTTTGCCATGATTTTTTTCCCCTCTTGAATCCAGTGCATCACGTAAACAAACAGAAAGCTATCTGACAAAAAAAGACAGCAATTTCCAACAGAGAGCGGGCAGTTTGGAGAGGAGGAGTTGAGACACAACTGAAAAGGTCTAATGGGATTCAATGCTGTCTTTTTTCCCTCCCTCTGCTGGACAGCCCATGAGTAAAGAGCCAGAGGAGACTGAAGACAAAGGAGAACGGCATCTAACAATGTCTAAGACAGGACTTGTACCTTGGACATCGCTGGTAAATGGCATGCCCTTTAGTCAAGGAGCCACCAGAGAGCACCTTTACACCTTAAGACCTATTTATAATGCAACACTGTGACTGACTCCGGTGCATGAAAAAGTTGTTTTGATCTACAAGAATGGGTTTAAAGGAAAACCTAACCTGCAAAACGACCATTTGTTTTTTAATTACTCACTGTGTGTTACCTTGAATTCATAAGCACGTCTCTGAGGTGAACGTAGAATCCAAGATTCTTCATGAATTAAAATCACTGGGGACCACGTTTAACAGTAAAACTATTAAAACATTATTTTGCAAATTCTCACACGACTCATGCAGTAAAGTCTCATTTATCCAGTCGTATGCTAAGGAATTCCAAAACACATGCATTATGTGAAAAATGTAACAACACCTCCATGAGTGTGCCTGAACACACGAGTTCAAATGTACACATGTGCCCAGACACGCTACTTGGCCATGCATGAGACTTTTTGTACTGGCGTGTATTTAATCATATTGTGTTGGCAAAAGTGCATGTGTTTCGACAGAACTGCACGAGCTGTGTGAGAGTTTCTATCGGGATTTTTTGATTCAGTTTTGCTGTTGTTTAACAAGGCCCCTGTTTACTTCACTTCATGAAGAATGTTGGCCTGTTTTTGACTCTCCGTTCATAGTGAAGGCACGTGAGAAAAACCTAGATTTCTACAAGTTTACAATAACACGCAGTGAGTAAACAGTCATTTTGTGGATGACGTATTCCTTTAATGTTGATGGGAATTGATTCAACAATACGCGTCATTATGATAATTTTTTGTTGAAATAAATACAATAAAGGTAGTTTAGGGGTTTAAATCAATTTGACCAACATTAGTAACAGTTTAAGACTAAAGGGGCATTTCACCAGTTCCCACCATTTCTCAGTCTGTGAAAACAACTCTATGATGTCGTCTTTTTAAGAAGCTTTTGTGAAGACTAAGAAGGTAGCCCTGATGATGTCATGCTGATATCATCAGCATTACCTAAGCTTTGTCTTGGACATTACACATTCCTAACATACAGCCTGTGTTACAAACTGGGGGCATGAAGTTAATCAAGAGTGGAGTGTCTTAACAAAGAGACACTACTGAGGTGCATTATGGGTCTCCGACAGCATGTCCCTTGCAACTCTGCCAGTGTTGTGCAAGTGCAGTAAAAATGACTCCACTTTTGAATGCAATATTCTCTGCTCTTTGAAACACCGAAACTGAAAACACTGAAAACACCCCTTAAAGATGTCTCTTGCTTTATCTATAGATAAACAAGCCTGCTGATTCAAAATAAAAACTATCATGGCGCTCAACCAACGCCTCCATAATATGAACAATTCCAAGACACTAGCTAGCGTCTACACACATGATGAGGAATAATACAAACTTTACTCAGAGTCTCATCTTGACAGTTTCCCATCATCTCTGAGCAGACACAGATGTAAACAGACGTGTCATTTGTATTACTGGGCAGTATTATTATTTAAAAGAGGGTGCACTGGCCATCCGGCTGCAGCTAATGATTATTTTCATTACTGATTAATCAAACAATTAATATTTGATGGATTGTTTGATCTATTAGATCTCAAGAAATGCAGAACCCAAAGTGATTTCTTTAAATGCCTTGTTTTGTCCGTGCAAAGGTCCAACAACCAAAGTTACTCAGTTTACTTTCATATATGACAAAGAGAAGCAGCAAATCATCCTCCCATCTGAGAATCTGGAACAAGACAATCTGCAGCATTGTTTTACTATTGTTGTTTAAAAATGACTGAAACAATTATTCCATTATCAAAATTATCAGATTATTTTTCTGTCAATGAACAAATCAATTAATTGACTAATCCTTTCAGCCCCACTGGGCTATTCAATCACTTTTACTAGAGTGTTATTTACTCAGCATGAAAGTACAGGGGAAGTGAAGCAGAGTGATGGGAGAGAAAACTGATTCAATCCAAAACCACTAGGGGCAAATTTTAACTGCCTCAGAGCTGAACACTCATCTCTTCTACTCACAGTACACAAAGTGAAGACTTTTCAGACCAGATCACCAGAAGTTTCTCCATTATGTTGATCACTGAAAACTGCATAAACACAAAGCCAGAAAACACAGCTTAATTTTTCAGCCGATTGCAGTCACTCACATTGCTCACATTGCTCACGTGCTGCAGTGGAAACTGTCTTCCTCCGTCATTTCTGGTGCCATCTCCCTCAAACAGAGCTGAGAGAATCAAGATGGTGAAACCACAGATGGAAGAAGCACCTGCTCTCCCCTTAAACAAACAACAATGCACACTTAAGCCAGCGAAACATGTCTACAGCGGGATTGATTTTGAAACACCTGCACGACTGACCAGTAGTAGCCATTTATATTACTTTTACCAACCTATTGACCTGCTGCCGCTCAAACTCTAGGGAAACAATCTGTTTGGGTGCTCCAGGAAACCCAAAGCAACAAAAAAAATCCATTAGTGCTCATCCAGACAGGGGTATCCACTCGACTAGAGAAATGGGCTTAAAATGTCAGCATCTGCCACGTCTGTCACACATCCATCAGTCCCTCGCTCCATGTCTTCCCTCCCCATCAGTCCTCCTCTCTGACCCTGTGTGGGCCTTCCCTCGCCCTCTCTGGGTCCAGTATATTTGTGTATTCAATCTTCCAAACCGGATTGCTCATCCTTTTTGGAATCAGACGTGATGTGCACTGCCAGTCAGAGAGACTGAATCATCCACTTTATGGAGAAAAGCTCAAATGTAGTCAGGATCCTTTTTGCTGTATTGAAAACACTGGTCACTTATTATTCTCTCCGTAAATACATCCTGAGCTCTGCCTGATTCCCTAACTCTGCTCTGTGGTTGCTTTTATGTTTATATGTTAAAAGCTACAATCTGATTTATCGGGATAAACCCTCAAGGACTAAAGGGTTTCAATGAAACATATTCAATTTGTTTCCACACTAGCTAAGCTGCCTTTATCCCAATTTCATCCCATTCCTGGACTGAATTTGAGATCACCTGGTGAGCAAAGACAGTGGACGACAGGTTGTGCGAGCTCCGGTTTTCTTTCTGCATTCAAGACACACTGCACAGTATGTGTGGCTCACATTGTGGACTCAATGACCCCCAACGTCATAGCTGCTCTAAACCATCCCTGCTCCCCTCTATTCGCACTAAGGCGTGCTTCAACCAAACAGCATACGGGACAGCCACATATTTATATGTATCTGTAGCTTGTGTGAGACTTAAAGCCAAAATGAAGGATTTTCTGTTGTATTCAGCTCCAAGGTCAAGCTATACTGACTGCTGATGAGTTACATTCTATATTTCATTTCAGTTTCAGGCAGATAGAGGAGTATCAAACATGCTGGTGCATCATCCCTAAAGAAAAAACATCATAATATCTTTACATTTAAGCAGCACTGTCTGCGACATGCAGTAGGATTTGCAGCTTTGTGATAATTGCACTTAATAAAGTCTCATATTTGCTTTGGAGCATACAGGCTCCTTGCTGACATGCTGACTTCAAAATAAAATGTCAGTTCAATATAGATATAGATAACATTTCAAGTCTTTGATTCACTGGAGGAGAGATTAAAGCCAGTCAGGTAGATAAATAACGTTTTCATCTCAGCAGCCTAGTAAAAACTGTTTATTGATATTTCTTTAAGCATGTGGTGGGTGGTGAAGATCAGCCTCCCAGTGTGAGTGATGTTCGTTTTGAGTGGCTGTCACGCCCGGAAAAAAACGGGGGGAAAAACACTGTTGACTAACCTTAATTTCACGTTCAATTCACAACCCCTCGACCCCGTTCTCGTTCGGGATCTAAGGTGGGATCCTGCGGCAGTTTATCGGACACCATCTGATGCTTTTTTCCCTTTAAAACCCACATGTGATGATCCAGGCTCCCCTCATCCAGACGCCTGCCTCTCCCGCACCTCAAAGACGCGCCAACACATCCTCACCTGGCTGCGCACAAACACACACATCACCAGTGTATCCACAATCAGAGTAACTACCGCCCATTCACACGCACGCACACACACACACACACATACACAGAGAGACGCACGCACCACACAACCCTGCTATATTATCCGTAAACATGCAGATGTTTCCCATCATGGCCTCGCAGAACGAGGCTCCTAACACTGACACTGATGTGATGTGGGCATTTGATTAATAACGCCGCGCTCCGGCATCACCAGTCAGCTGATGGAGGCTTGTTTTTTGGTGAAATATTTATAAGGTCTTGTCACGACTGAACTTAAACGCGGGCTGTGGGGTTGCTCTGCGCGGCGGCTCTTGCCATATCCTCCCGTCTCTTTTGTGTTTGGGGCTAAAATACAGGCCTTATATTCCCCGTCATGGGCTGTGAAGCTTCAAGGTTGAATAATTTGGCTTGTGAACACGCAGCGGCTCACTGTCAACCTTGTATTTCTTCATATTTACGCGTAAAATGCCATCGGGGCCCGTACGTCCCCTCCGCAATACAGCATCATATTCTCTGCTGCTAATTAGGCAGACAGTGCATTTGGACTATGACAGCTGGCTATATAGGCTAGATGATGTAAGCAACTGATGCGGTGATTTATGGAGCAAAACATAATATTAACGAAGGTGCGATGCCTACCTTAGTAACTGGGTAGCCTATGGCTGGCGCAGAGGCAGACTATGCCGATATCCAGTTGCCCAGGCTCGTAAAAATCAGACAACAACAACACCACGCCGGTTGTTGATGACACAGCTGTCTTGGTAGACGGGAGGGGAGGAAAAAAATCCTTCCCCAGATGTGTCAATTGACGTGGAGATGAAAAATCAGTTATTCAGACGCATATCGCCGGACTGACGCCTTTTCTTGACGTGAAAGATCTTCCATTTTTATGATAAACAGCGCACTGTACTACCGAGGCTCGGTGTAGCCTGGCCGGTGTGAGATCTGATTGAAAACCATGATGCAATTCAATGCGACGTTACAAAATGTTCCTCTGCAAACAGTCAGGTAAAACGCCATCCTTATTGTGCGCGTCAAAAAAGCCTCCAGCGCGACCTCCGCAACAGAAACATGCTCTCAGTTTCAGGCATGAACAGAAAAAAAAAACGTCAAAACAAAAATGCGCAGATGATCAGCGCGCTGTGCTGGTTCAAGCGCTGGGCATCCTCACTGTGTATTTGCATCCATATTAATATTCATACAGTACTTCCTGAGAGCAGACCAGTGGTTGTTTATAGAAAAAAAAAGCATCCGAGGTCTTTGAGTCCAACTGCGACGGCAGGCTGTTATCTGCTGCCTGTTATCAGCAGACCGAAATTAAATTCGCCTTCACGACTCATATTTAGCAGAAGGATTCAGCTGCAGACTCAATAAATGTCCGGATGAATTCATGATAAAGTAGCGGGCGATTTTTCCAATAATAAACCTCGACTTTATTATCATGATACACAAAAACAAAGCGAAACTGTCATATGGGAATGGGAGCGTTGTAGTGATGTAATGGGAGATAAAACACTATTAAGTATAAAATAAGCTCGTCATAAACCCACAGACATAAAGTAGGCTAAGCCATCATAGGAATATTGGTGTGACATGTTGTTTGGACTCTATCTAGATAAGCAGTCATTTCAATTAAAGCCAGAGGGAGAAATAAAATCAGATGTGAATGAGAACATTGTGCAAGCCCAGAGAGTGTTAAAGAAAACACCCTCTTATCCTGCATTTTATTCTATTTTAATCTTTTTTTTTTTTTTGAGGTAAGGGAAATTGTATGTATGAATGTGGTGTTTTTGGGGGGAAGGTGTCACATGACCAACTAGCCAACACATGGCCTGTGTGAGGCTGACACGCCCCCTAAGGGAGACTGTAAAGGTGAGGACAAAAACTTTAAGTTTTAAAGGTCCAATGTGAAGGATTTAGGGGGAGATATAGGCAGTAATGGATTACAAAATGATAAGTATGTTTTCTTCAATGTATAAACACCTGAAAATAAGCATCATGTCTTTGTTACCTTCGAATGAGCTGTTTATATCTGCATAGAGAGCTGGTCCTTGTCCACCATGTTGCACTGCCATGTACCTATGGTAGCCCTGAATGGACAAACTAGACACATGCTCCAGATAGGGCCATATGCGTTTTCACATTCAGTACTTAGCAGCCATTCTGCAACAAGCAGTGCCAAAAAACACAGTTCCTTTTTACATGAAACTGCTCTATTAAGTGTTTTTACTGGTTTAAATCACCTGGTCGGTGAGGTGAGCACACAGGAAGTTATCAGAGAAAAAAGGTGAGCACACACAGGAAGGTGCTGGGCCGAACGGCATCGTAGACACACTGATTTATAACATGAAACTGCCTCATTTAATGGGAGAGGAGGAGACCTCTGTGGAGAATTCAGATCACGGCAAAAACCTCCTGAACAGTGAGCAATGAAGGAATTCTAACTAGGAGAAGTTTCAGCTGGTTGCAATCTGTGCACCTCAACACTAGATGCCACTAACTTTTGACTCCTTTAACAGCCGAATAAAAGATTAGGAGTGGTCCCTCTAATCATGTAGGCTATCAGCTATCAGTCGAATCTTTGGACTGTCACTGCCATAATTAAAGCTGTGCAGCAATGCGCAGGGGTCAAAGTATGTCTGTGAGGGGTCATCTCAACTAGCCAGTGAGAAAGAAAATCCACACTGATATATTTCAGTGATTGATTCAACTGTCTTCAGACACTGGTCAAAGCCATTTACAGCTGATAACTGAATATCTTTGCAGTGGTGGAAGAAGAACGCAGATATTTTACTGGAGTAAAAGCAGCAATAACACAGTGTAGAAATGCTCTTACAGGTTCAAGATTTCACTTGGGTAAAAGTACAAAAGCACTAGCATCAAAATATATAAAAAAAAATATATAAGTACCAAAAGTAGAGGTAGGTTACTTATTATTAATTTGTGCATTACTTTATGTCGCTGCTAAAGATGTACTATATATATATCACTATATATACTGCCCGGCGGCTTGAGAATTTCACCAAGGGATCAGTTTCCATAATAATATATCATCATTTATTTGATTATATTTTGTCCACACACACAGGTGTTGTCATTTAAGTTGCCAGATTAGACACCGGCAACTGTGTGGACATGCAACACCTACACGTGACTGACATCCCCTTTACCGTGCTGTTCCTTTTGTTAACACTCTCATTGGTTCACAGAGTTTGGTGACATCACATAACTCCCAGCAAAGCTTCACCTAACTTCACCCTGAATGAGGTCTAATCAGCCGGGCAGTTGAAAGACACCTGTGGGCAGCAGTGGTGCCCCCAGAGTTTTTCATAGGGGTGGGCAGAGGGGCTACTGAAAATCTCGGGGTGCGCACCGAAACTAAAAGCCATAAGTGAATTTCAGGAATTCTATAATGCTGTTGTAGTACACATATAGGTTAGTTGAAAACTATGTCAGTATGATTTAAAAAATGCAGAGTGATATACTCTGGATTTACAGTTAAAGGCACTATGTGTAACTATTTCAGTTGTACTTTGAGACAAACACATCTTGCAGTCAAAAGTGTGTCCTTGCACATGTGTATTTACCTCCATCAGCGTATCTAAGTATGTCCGTAAGCTCCGAAATTCTCATTTACATATACATTGCGACCGGTGTCTCATCATGTACGTGCGCCATCTTGAAAATACAGGTACCTACAGCAGGGACATACTTGAGAAATACGGAATCGCCTTTCGCGTTTTCACTTGTCAGTTTCCGCCTGCAGGTAGAGTGATGAAAAGCAGCGGCAAGCAGGCGTTTGAAAAAAGGTAAAAAGGCAACATGACCGGCGATTTAAAAAAAACGAGGGTCAGCATCGGGGTTGCCTTTCCCAGGTGGAGAGAGCTGCTGAGGGAGAATCACAGCTAACAGCGGCTAAAGATTGGTTTGTTTCGATTTACACCCGCCCCAACAGTCACCCATTTAATGTTACTTATTATCTGATGTGCAAAGACTAGTACCAGTACATTTAACATCTGAGTTCCACACAAACCCTGTAATATTTATCTGTATGTTTTACGAGATTCAAAGAGGCTGGATGTCCTTTTCTTTAAAGGCATACTATGCAGGATTTTCCTAGAAACCAGTGCCTAGACTCCCTCCCAGTCATCACTTATGACTCACTGGTGGTTTGCTGCTACATTAATGCTCTGAATGTTGCATATAGACACTTAAACAAACGCTTCTTTAGTTCCCTATAAGCCCTGTCAGTGAGCATGTGCTGCTGTTCTCTCACTTTGTTTTACATTGAAAGCTCCTTTGGTATCTTTTCGCTTCAAGAAAGACTTGTATTATGAAACACCTGCAGGAAGTGTTGAGTTTCACGAACAGTAGCGTAACAAAGGGGAGGGCACGTAGAATAAAAATGCCTCCCCTTTGTGTCCATTCATGAGGAGATAAATAGAGAGGTCTACTTTTTACATTTGTATGTTTGTATTATTAGGTTGAATAATACCATCAGGGCACATTGACACACAGTGTTTTTGGCCACTAGAGCGACCAAAGGCAGAAGAGACACACAACATCGACCCAGTCATGAAATCATAGCATGTCGTGCAGGAGACACTACTCAGATCTAGCACACAAAGAATCCAACAATAAAACTTTGTCATGTTTATCTCTGAAATTGCTTTGTTGTGTGTCAAAGTATCGGGGGAGTGGAGTTGTTATCAGCAGCCTGACATGATCTGGTCAAAGTGCGTCCTGTGTGTTGTGCTTTTTCTCCACTGGTGAATCTGCATCCATTCAAATTAATTCTGAACTCTGTTAAGGTAAGTGATATGTTTTATGCTTTGCAGTGTGATCATACAAGTTGTGTCATGCCGTCTTGATGACTTTTAGGCAAAGATGTTTTGTGATAGTCGAGCTCGGCTGAGAAGTTTTATTTGTGAGCTCACCTGTCAGCTTATTCATTAGTAAGTTATTTCATCATGCTGCTGTCTGCATTGCAAGTTTTTAAGCATATGATTTCCCTGAAGGAAGATTATGAGCCTCGTTACTGATGCAGTCAGACCTCTATCATAAAGACGGCTATCATAAATGTAATTATTATCTCAGATAAAGCAACGTTTGTCATTTCTTCAGGCATTAAGTGTATGATTTATACACCCATGACCTTTACTGAATGCAAGTACAGTTTAAAATGTTAGTGATTGCTGAAAATTGATGGTATGGCCTCCAGGTTGCAGGAATGAGTAAAGAAAAAACCCAGTGGAAGGAGTTTCTAGAGGTAATCAGTACTCTGCAATGGGTGCTGTCCTTTCTCTTCTTAGGTAAGATCCCACTGCATTAAAGCTTTCTGAGTTTGTTTAACATGGCACTTGAAAGTCTCGTCAAAGGATCATTTTTGCCATTGTTACATTAGCTCACTTGTTAATTCACAAGCTTATCACTGCATCTGTAAAACAACACTCATTCATTTTTATCTGAGCTAATCTAATCCACCTCTCTGGTATGTGGCACGATGCAACTCCAGGAGTGGCCTGCATTATCTTGATGGTGTACCTGATGTTTACCTCACTGTGGCCGCTGCCCACTCTGTACTTCATATGGCTGGTGATGGACTGGCAAACCCCTGAAAGAGGTAAAGGAGATGACATCATTCTAGTATCTACTCAAATACAAAAACTGTACACATCAGCTGCGTCTCAATTCCATATTACACGCTGGCTCTGTAGTGGAGGAGTGACAAAATAAAGTTTACTGAGTCTGTAATTTTTTTATCCGTTTTTTCAGCCTCCATTTTTATATACAGGAAATAGCATGCTGCCCACTTCTTGTTCATTAATTCTCGTATTACAGACAAACAGTGCACTAAAATATGTTTCTAAATACATTTTAGGTGAGAAATAGACAGAACAATGACAGAATCTTGGTTTATATTCAATCAGCACTGCCTAGTTTTACAGTTTGAGTTTTGGCTATCCCTCTCTCTCTATCCGCTTTTATACTCTTTGTGTCTGTAGTTGTGGGGATTCGATAATGCGGGAGTACAATCTGTAGTTTGAGCAAAAGCCCTAGAGCCAGCACAAATCCGATGCGAAACTGTCGTCTGAGCTGAACTGGGTGCTGGTAAGATGGAGGGAAGTTTACCACAGTTTACTCACACATACTCTCATACAAAGCATCCACACGTATCCCTTTAAAACTGATTATGTATGATGGCAAACCAGTTGTGAGCAACCCAGAAACAGTTTGATTACATAACTACGACATGCAACAATGGTCCCATTGCTGGAATCAAACCCAGGACATTGCTGTAATGTGGCATGACCTGTCACCCCTCGGCTACTGCGGTGCTCCATGCACAATTAATTTTGTTGATGTTTTCAACTGTGGGGTGCTCCTCGAATTCTTTTGTGCATTGCATTGTGGGAGAACAGTGCCCATCAACACCCTCCTGTACTCTTAGATCCTCTGATCACATCACCATCTGTCCGCTTGACTATCATGGGTTCTAGAGCCTTCAGCCATTCTGCCCTCTGCCTTTAAAACTTTCTCCCACATGACATTGTTGTCTTGTTGAATTGGTCACTGCTTTGTATTTCTTTTTTTTTTATACTAACCACAAAAAGAATACCGTATGAAACTGGGTAACACTCAGTGACTCTAAGATTTCTAATGTCTCCATCAGGGGGCAGGAGAACAACATTTGTGAGGAAGTGGAGGGTGTGGGAGCACATGAGAGATTATTTTCCAGTCAAAGTAAGTCTCACTCTGTATCTTTTGGTGGGAACACCAAATGTTTCTGACTGATTCGAAGTGGCTGGTCAGCAGCATAACAATTTTGAAACAAACAGTAACCATGGTATTATCTGCTGTGCGTCTTTGTTATGGCAGATTTACATATATTGCAATTCATTTATAAGATTTAAAAAAAAAAAAAAAACTTTTGAAATCTCTCATTTGATGACATAATAAACTGTATAATGAACATGGTTTGGTTTTCTGGCTAACAGCAGAGATTGACTGTGATGGACTCTGTTAATCCTTCATATTCTTGCTCAGCTGGTGAAGACAGCCGAGCTGAATCCAAACAGAAACTACATCTTAGGTTGCCATCCGCATGGTATCATGTGTGTCGGAGCCTTTACCTGCTTCAGCACGGAGAGCTGTGGCTTCACTGAGGTGTTTCCTGGAGTGCGAGCCACTCTGGCGATACTCGCGGGACTTTTCAGGATACCACTCTTGAGGGAGTACGCAATGAGTGCAGGTATTTAGAACAATATTCAACTAAAGTGCTGAACTACTGACATCAATCATACTGACCACGTAAAGGGGAACTATGCCTGTTTTCAAATTCTTGCGTGTTATTCCCATGGACAGTCCACAAATATTAATAAACATGAAAAAGTCTCCCAAAGACAATTGCTGAAACTCACATTTGTGATATGATAGGGTATAAAGTCTGGAGCTGATCTATTGACAATGAATTGGGAAAGATGCTATGGATGACACTGGAGCATCCAGGTGAATGTTTTGAGTATTTGGGTACGTTTACGGTTTAATCTCTGAGGAAACTGCAATAGAATAAAGCTTAATTGGGTATAAAATCTGAGCAAATATTCTGTGGATACACAAAACCAGTCTCCCATTCATTGTCTATGAAGCAGCTCCAGACTTTATACTTGATGACATCACAAGTTTGAGACGTACTGGTTTCTGGCTCATGTTCCCAAATATTGATTGAACTTTCTAAGGCCATGGAAATAACATTAAAATTCCTAATCTGGGTGGTGTTCCCTTTAAACTTTCCTGAAATACAACTGACTGCAAATAGAAGAAAAACATGTGATTGTTCCTGTCTTACTTTGTCTGATCAGGTCTTTCTCCAGTCAGCAAACCAAGCCTCGTCCACCTCCTTTCAAAAAGCGGCAAGGGAAATGCAGTGGTGATTATGATAGGTGGTGCTGCTGAGTCTCTGTCATCCTCTCCTGGAAGCCACACGGTGGTCGTGAGACACAGAAAGGGATTTGTCAGGATGGCCCTGGAGTTTGGGTGAGAGCACTCTTCAAAACACACAGGAACAATCATCAGTATCATTAAGTGCAGCCAGCAGCCCACAGCTGGACACACTGATGTAACCTCTGATGATCTTCCACAGGGCTGATCTGGTGCCTGTGTACTCATTTGGGGAGAACGAGCTCTTCCGGCAGGTGATTCTGTCAGAAGGCAGTTTGGTCGGAGGTTACAAGACCTGTTTAAAAAGATTATGGGTTTCGCCCCGTGTCTATTTGTTGGTGAACACATGGCTGTCCTGCCCTACAAGAGTCCGGTCACCACTGTTGGTGAGTGTTTCATTGCTCTGTAGAAAAGGCCTAACTTCCTACAATGAGCCTGTTTACTCTAACGCTCTGCTTCTTTCAGTGGGAAGTCCAATGTCAGTGCCAAAGCTTGTCACACCTACTGAGGAGGAGGTCGACCACTATCATGGACTGTACATGGAGGCTCTGTCCAAGTTATTCCACGAGCACAAGGTCAGCTGTGGACTCTCTGAAAATCACAAGCTTGAGATCATTTAGACATTTCACTTCCACATGAACTGTGTAGCAGTTTTTATTTGCTGTTTTTGATGGTGCGGCTCTGATGTGATGAACCTGACCTCAAACAATAGATTGATCCTGCAGGTTTCTTTCTTATTTAACATTAACACGTGCCTTAAATAATGACTAAGACGTGACGACCAGTATGTGGGAAAGTGTGTTCACGTTTGTCATATTTGAACGATTAGTGCATTTCTAATGTGATTACACAGTAACAGCAAATGTCTGATGGGAGGAAAACATGCATGTAATAAGTTATTGCTTATGTGAAAATGTGTTTGAATGCTTGCTAAAAAAAATCTCACAAGTGCATTTTCATGACTTGTGTAAATGAGATCCAACAATGACACTGTGCTGCAGCTCTTACCTGTGATTTACAGTACGACCAGAATGAGAGCGCTTACCTTTCATTTGTAACTGGAATATTTATACATGGTGGTGTTGCTATTTCTACTAAGAATGTTGAATATTTCTTGCACCACTGCAAGGGTTCTTCAGTTTTCTATGTGGCAGCTGTTGCAAATGAAATGGCCAGCAGCATGTACATGTAATTCAATGGTTTGCCCAGAAGAGGGCAGCCATTCATTACAGCTGCTTCACCTCCTTTTTCTACAAGGGCAGGGAGTCAAGGAGCATGTGCTACAGAAAAAAAAAATCATCAGCACAAATGCACAAAAATACACCTTGCTGAAAATGAAATAAACTCCAAACATTAACAGCCCCTCTATGTTATCCCTGTATTCAATGCTCATCTTGATTTTAAATGCAGATGTCATACATGTTCTGTTCATTAGTATTTTGTCCTTTTAAGTCTGACTGGCTGCTTTTGCTGTATTATTTGGTTGCTGTGATCTGCGCTTTTTTTAATTTCAGAGTTCCTACGCATTTTTCATTTTAAAACTCCAGACTTTTCCAAACTCAAATTTCTAGACTTCTTTGTAGATTTTTCAGACCATATCTGACATCTGAACACAAATAGCTAGAAGTAAATAAGTGGATTTAAATCCATCTGTTGATATGCACAAATCATTTCAACTATGTTTGCTATTATGTTATTACGACTCCCAGAAGATTGTAGCTTGGTTCTGTAGCTCCTTCAAATCAATTTACACTATACTGATAAATACTATTATATAACTGCCCCCCCATATGTTTCAGTCCCTTTTATAAATAAGGACTGAAAATGAGTTGGAAAAAAAAGGTAATTTAATTTTCAGAGCGTCTGTGCAGCCTGTTTTATTCAGCATGTGTCCAAGGAGACGACAAAAAATGCAGCCATAAAGGTATCCAAACGCAGTCTGTATATTTTTCTGACTACTACATCACTGTGTATCCCTTAAATGTTCAGACAAGCTTCATATTTTTCGTACTTGTGACGCTATTCAAAGATATTGCAGCATTTTCTTTCAAATTAATTTGATTGCAGATATCCAGATTTGGTTCAGTTGTGAGGCACTTAGGGCAGAGCTGGGCTGCAGGCTGTGACATACAGGCGTACAGACAGCTCTGTGTAGGAGTGTGCGTCTGTCGCGGCCGTACTTCTCGCTTTGCTTTTGACGACATCAAGCTCCCTCTGGCTGGCACTCTCACAGTGGAAAACATCATTAAAAACACTCTGCTTTTATGATCAATTCATTTAACAAATTCTGAATTTTATATCTTATAATAGCAATAGCCTGGACGCACAAATTATTTCCATACTTAATTTTCTTTTTCTCATACTTACCCAGACGCCCAAATGACTAAAATGCAATTCCATTCCTGTTATTTGATGAATCATTAAAAACATATTAATATTGTTTGATCACAACTTTATTGAGGAACATATTTATTATAGCAGACATTTGTTCTTGTTGCACAACATTTACAAAATGAAATATTTAGGAAAGGAAAAAACCTAATTACTACAAAAAGCAACAAGAGCACAACACTGCTAAAGAGTGAATACTGAAAGGAGCGAGTGAACCTTCTAAAAGAAGTCCATATCATCTGGTGCATCCAGGTCACGGTATTCGATGATGTTGCGTGGATCGCCGCGTGACATTCTGAGATGGTTGAGGGCGCAAGGAGAAAGACAAAGACCCAAAAGGAGGGACAGAAACGACCATAAAAAAGAGGTTCAAAATAAACCAGTGGCAGAAAAGGTAGACGGCTCATGACAAAATAAAAATCACACGTACAGTGGTCTCACCTGAGGTTGCGTGGCTTTCCCAGGTAGCCACCTTGTCCACGGAAGTTGTCGTAGTTGCCTCTGCCTCCTCCATATTGGTTGGGAGGGTAAGGAGGTCCACCTGCTGAAAAAGGCGACTCAGAATCAACTCAACAGTAGAGGTCTGACTAACAAACACATTTCCATTAAACTTAAAACAGTGGAGTTGGGTAACATACCACCGTAGCCCATCAGTGGTGGACGAGGCTGTCCAAAGGCCATTGGACCCTGAGGACCTTGAGGAGGAAATGGCATGGTGGGAGACAGCAAACCTACAGGACAAAACCAATGAGAGGAGGAGTTCATATTGTTGTAGACAAAACATGATTCATTATTTAACTCCTGGTGCACTGCAGTAAACTGATTCACGTACTCAGTCAGTCCGTGTTGAAGTACGAAAAACCTTTTATTATGAATATCTGAGTCGTTAAGATAGAAATGTTGTGACCTGGGCCTGGAAGAGGAGGAAGTTTCATCTCTGGAAGTGACGGTCTCTTGGCATCCATCAGAAAATTGTTAAAGAACACCACTTCCTTTTTCACTTCTTCAATTTTGTCCCCGTGTTTGTTCAGGATGTGCTTCCGTACAAACTCTGGGCCCTTGAAATTGATTTAAAATGAAAACTCTTGAGCATAACAGCAAGAAATAAGGAACAAAACAGTGAATTACAATGCAAGAAATGTGTGCAACAGCTAATGGTTTCGGAACCTAAGAAAGAAATCAAAATATGTCAAGAGGTTTTGTCAAAATCACATCAACATGTTGTTTATCAAACACTCACCTTGAATTTCTTGCCACTCAGTGGGCAGAGCCATTTGTCCTTCCCCAGCTCTTGAGTGTTGGCATTCACAAACTTTTCCACCTCCTCCTCAGGATCCTTGCGGCCCATCTTCCTCGCCTCCTCCTCAGACAGGATTTCTTTTAAGCTAAACAAAGGACTCAGCTTCTCCCTCCATCATCTTCTGCCATTGTTGCACTGTAGAAGAAGAATGTGACAGATGTGAAATAGGTTATAAGAATGGCTAAAAGATATGAAAAGATTACGCACTCAATAGGGGCCTAAACTCACTGTGTCCCCAGTGTGTCAATATACCAATGTATTTTTCCACATATTTTTTAGTTAAATACTACAACTTTGAAATCTACATTAAAAATACATATTGTGTGTTGTTAAGTGTAGCATACATTATAAACATCTAGAATGTTTTCGTGTTAAGTTGTTTAGAAACTGCAGCAAAATGGAATGAGAGCCTGTGGGCTAAACAGTGTGACAGAAAACTTTAGTCCAAACACGGCTCATTATAATAATACAACAATTAAAAGACGCATTTCAACTTCGGCACACAAAGCTTAACAGGAGCACACACTTCTGCATAAACTTACTTTGTCTCCTCCTGGTACATTCATCCATGTTACATAACAACAAAAAGAGAAGCACACTGACCTTCTCCATGTGTGATGCGGTTCGGAGGGATGGGTCCACGAACATGGATCATGCCACAGCGATTGGGCATCTCATCCTCACTGGGGTATTCACAGGTGTTGTAGTAGTCGATCGAATGCACAACACGCAGATACAAGATCAGACGATCCAAAACCTGGAATGAGGGAAATGGCAAAGAAATTTTACTTGATTCACTATTTTAGCCAGTTGTAGCCATCTGAATAGCCAACAAGAATACAAGTAACAATCAATCTGCTTTAAGGGAGGGCAGAGAATTAACAGATGAAATAAAACTGCGATATTCAAACCTTGGCTAGTTTGTCATCCCTCTCCACAGTCGTCTCTGCAGGGTTTCCTTCCTTGGTGTTCTCCTCAGGATCCATCCCACTCCCGGAGCCCAGGAGCTCCTCCTCCTCAGCACTCACCTCCTCTATCAGGTAATCTGTGATATTCTTCAAGATGGGGTTCTGCGCCGGCAACTTTTGAAATGACAAACCACACATATTTTAATAACTAAGTTACAGCAAGATCATCTGAGACTGTTTTGATTGCGGGGCTGTACCTCTGTAGTCTCTTCCTGGGACTTGCTGCTCCACAGGTCTCCTTTATCATCCAAGGCATGAATGAGCTTGGCAGCCAGCTTGATGTCGTTGCGGAGCACCTGCTTGTGCTGAGTGATGCCATTAATATTACGCACCCTCCGGGCCAGGTCCCTATTTACCCCTGGAGCCAGTTCACAGTCTCGCAGCTGTGAAAGGTAAGAGAGTAAAACAGGAGTTTTAACGGCCTCAAGTGCTATTTAGGAGATTACACAAGTAACTAGAGACCATCTGGCGCTGGGATCACACAGGCCGCCACACACACTATGCTGCATATTAAAATCAACTGAAAACAGTAGTAACAATCAACAGCTGACACTGGCACACTTACACGAATATTCTGAAGATTCCAGCAAACCTCTTTGATGTTGACGCTACGGTCAAAAGTCACCCAGCAACGTCTAAAAAACCTGTAACAGCAGAGGGTTGATTTAACCATTATTGTGTAATTGTGTGTAGCCTCTTGCTTGACACAGTGTTTGACTAAGTAAACAAACAAACATCATTTTCAAAGTAAGACATTAAATGTAAATCATGTTTTGTTAAACCAACCTGCGCTCTGGGTGGGGGTCAGACAAGCAAACACGCAGAAAGCCAGGGTATCGGCGGCAAAGCTGAGAGAAAAAAAAAGGGATATCCCAAATTATTTAGTGCCCTCAGTGACTCTACATCTCGTCGGCCATTAACACTGCCACCTGTGTTACACTTACAGCAATAATCTCAGCCTTGGAAATGGTCGGGGCGATGCTCCTCATGAACAGAGAGCAGGTTCTGTGGAGAGGACGCGGTCTGGGCGAGTCATCTTTGGGTTTCTTCTCTTCTGTGTTCTCCTCTTCAGCATTCTCCTTTGGTTTCTCTTCTTAATCATTAAATGTGATAGAGCAAATTGTAGGGAACAACTATGAGTTATCAGTACTGAGGATGTAGACACTGTATAGTAGGCGCTATGAATTTGATTCCTCACCTTCACCCTCCTCTTCCTCTTCCTCATCCTTGTCTTCTACCTCTTCCTTCTTCACAGGTTTGTCAGAGCAGTTGGAATTTGAGTCAGAGTCTGAATCGCTGTCGCTCTCTGAGGCGCTGCCTTCATCATCGCTGTCTCCGCTGCGCTTCCTCTTTCTTCTCGGCTGATGAATGAAGATGAGAACAATTCAGGCTATTTGGTTAATTTCGGTCTCTCGTTAGCAAATACTTTCAATAATGGAAGCAATACTAACTTTCTTGGGTTCAGGCGTTCCTTCTTTGGCAGCCTCTTTCTCCGCCTCATCTTTCACATCCTCCCCTTCTGTTGCAGCAGCTCTTTCTGTGCTGGCAGAGTCACTCTCCTCCTGTGGCACAGTTTATCATCATCATCATCACAGCACTGTGAAATCTACTGCTTGGCGAGGACTGACAGAGAACAAAACATACCTTATCATTTTTGTCTTTCTCTACTGATGGTTTGCGGTCTCCGTCCAAAGTTTTGAGGTCTTCTCTCTTAGGAGGTTCAGGGCCCCCTGACACAGATGCTGACTTCTCCCTTTCCTCCTCCTCTTCAGATGGCAGGTCCAAGATGCGAAGATCATGATCTGTCCCTCCCTCCATCTTTATCACAGCTGAAAGCAATCAAGAGGGTAAACGGTTCAGGCCACGCTTTTCTTCAGGTATTATCCATTACTTATAGGTAAGGCACCTACAGGTATCAGACACTAATGCTTTTTTAGACATTGTGAAGATAATTATGACCAAATTTTAGATACATTTTTGGACAAAACATCTTTTCTCATTAAACTATTGTAAGCATAAACGTAAGTGGTATATGTGTGACCCCGTGCAGGAAGGTGATTAGAGTGAGTTAGTTTAATAAGTACAAGTATAAAATAAAAAGATAGCAATTAGGTTCAGTGGTTGGGTTTTGAAAAATATAAAAGATGAAACAATGAAATCAAATAAAATGTTTGTGGCAATTAAGTCCTCAGAATATCATATTTAAGACTATTAATGACTTTTAAGACTTGCAGACATCCTGACTCACCTGCATCCAGAACCTTGATGATGGCTGGGGTCTGTTCAATGTCCAGTGAGACATTATCAAACCAGCTGTTTTCCATCAGGAACACAAAGACATTCAGACGGTTGCGCAGGGCACCATGGGCCTCTGCCTTTAGTCGGCTGGCCTCATCTGGGTGATACTTGGACCTGAACCTGTGTCCAGAGTCGGGGTCCACAAAAAAGTAGGGAGGGAATGATGGGGGTTGGGATGAACGGGATGTAAAAGTTAGAGAACAAATACATATTATATATCCATGTTGCAACTGTGATGTCAAACTATACACTGAGGAATATCATTTATATTCAATGTATTTTTTAATCCTGATGCTTGTTGGGAAAACTTAAAAATGCCAAATTCAGCCAGTGGAATCAAATTAATTACACAGACTATCATCATTAAGACTGTGATCTCTGTAATCTCTGCAGCCTAGTCCCTGTGTCATGTCATTCAGTGTGTGCATGTTTTGACTTTGTGGTTATAACAGCTAATAATTGCAAACTCACCAATAATTAAGGAAAAAAACACAACAGAGAGATTACAAAATAAAGCAATCACATATTCAGAATTTCACATAATAAATGTTGATCATTGAGTGGACTACAGTTACCTTTTGTTCAGCCAGTTTATTAACAAATTAATACAGAGAGGGGTCTCTTCTGTGAAAGTGCGCTCCACTTCACCCCAATGGTGTGTCTGTATACACACAAATTTTGGGATTCGATTTGATCCGCATATAAAAAGAAAGTAGCGTAGAAAAAGCAGAAAAGAAAAAAAAATATCTCTTTGCGCGGAAGACTACTTGACTGTCTATCTAAGATCCCTGGTACTGTGTGTCTAAGAGCAACTGCATTGTGCGCAGTGCATGCCCTTGCTGTCTAAGACCGATTCTTGCTGATGAGCTCCACTTTTTCTCATCTTCAAAAAACGTCGTCAACGTAGTAGTGGGAGGGGAAGAAAAATGGGTTATGGCAAAACAGAACAATTTTGCATGATACCTGTGAAATAAGTGTAATAAGCATTAACAGGCATTATACAACTGGAAAGGTTTGAATGCTAAATAAAAAAAAAAGAAAATCAACCCAAACAATTTGGTTAAAGCTACATGTAACTGAACAAAAATGTACTTAAATCTTTCAGTCATGTGATTGAGAATAGAATTTAAAGACAAATGCTTTTAAAGATTTTACTGCACAACATAATGTGCATGGCAGGGCTGTTACACTGCTGAGGGTCGTCTTCATTTTGTCAGGTTTCATCAACACCTACTGAACCCTCTTCCTCCTGCAACACATTTAGTATCAAACAAAACAAAAATTTTGTGCACTAAGGTAGAATGTGGGTTGATTTTCTTCTTTTACAATCTACAAGTGTGACAAAAGTCATTAGTCATTAACTCTATTGTGGGCCTGATCCTACTACATGGGTGGAACTGTCCTTGGGCTGTTTGGAAAGCACCTGAAACATGTCAGAAGGCTGAGGTGGGGGTATAATATTCTCTGGTCAGGGTTGGTACAGCAAATAAATATATAATTCATATAATAAATATGACTTCCTTAATGTCCCATGATACACCCACCATAGGACCAGGCCCAACCTATTGGACTGTCTAAAAACAGCAATTATATCAAAAATAACAATGAAATCAGCAAATAAAAAAAGAAGGAGCTGTAAAAATCTGGTGATGACAATCATAGATTAAATGACTATTTAGTATAGTTCAATAAAAACTACATTAAAACCTACTCAAACACATGATTTGTAAAGGCAACTGAGATCGTACCACTCTTCATCTTTATGAGCCAAAAAGAAGTCCTGCATCTGCTGCCGGCGGAAGTCGATCTTGTACTCTTTGTAGCGCTTGACTGCCTCGGTCTCATCCACAGAATCGTCCAAGGACAACAGGAACTCCTTAAAGCTCTTCATTATGGGAGGGGGTGGACCTAAATCCATGTCATGGATGTTACCGAGCCTAATGGAAGAGACACAAGGGGAATATAGTTATGAAAGGGCAAGCAAAACTGGTAGCTTTTTTATATTTTATGCATTAGTTGTGTGACGAGAGAACAAAAACATTACGTGTGTGCTGTGTGTAACTTCTCTCTACTATCTTTTTCTGTGTGTTTTTAATTTTGACTTCTGTGCAGTCCATATTTTAACATGCAACTACATACTTTGTTGTGGAAACTTAATTCTTCCTCAGTGTTCAATAGCTCCAGGCCATTATATTTTTGTTAACAAAATGAATATTGAGGGTCAGACATATTGAATAGTTGTAAGAATTATTGGAAAGTTCCTGCTGAATCCTTAAAGATGTGTAAGACAACATCTAATTTCAAAGCTCAGGCTCATCACTGTGGATTACATCTCTCACCTCGCCTGAATGGGGATGCCATGATGAGGCTGCATGAGGTGCAGATCAGGATGGCCCCAATGCTGCGGTGGGCCAAAGCTGGGCCCTCCTCCACCACCATAACCCAAGTCGTATCCCCCACGGTAAGGATCTCCACCATGGTCATCCCTGCCAGGGGCAGATAAAACAGTTTACACAGCAGCAGATACCAGTCACAAGATTGTGGTTTTGTGTTGCAGGTAATCTCACCAGTCTCTTCTCATGCGCTTTTGCTGAGGACTCATGTCATGCCTGGGCGGAGTGAATCTCTCCCTACGACCTCTGTCATAATCCCGGTACTCTCCTCGGCTACGTCGTTCCCTGCCCCTGTCCCACTCTCTGAAAAAACATGACAGAAACATCAAAACTCAGTTACTCGGTGTGAGAATACCAAAGAGCCACCATAGAGATGCATTTGGTTGTACACAGTGCTTAATTTGAGCCGGAAAGTATTGGAACGCACACCAGGATCTTTTCAGAAAAGGCCCTGGTGCGTTCCGGACCTAATTTGCATGGGTCTAGAACTTTTCACATCTAAAAACTACATACAGTATTGGCTGATGTCACCAGTGTTGCAGGGTGGAGTACCGTAGTACTACGGTGCCTCACGTACCACTACTGTGGGATAAGTTCGAAGTCCAATCGCAAGAGGGTGAGTGTCCATGTGCTGTCCAATAATGGTGCGCACTGGCCACCTGGTACTCAATATGCTGCTGTAGTGGTTTGTTTTCCACACATGTGAGTATCTTTGAGCAGTGAAAGTTAGTATTTATTTACTTGTCAGCAGTGATTTGTTTTCCACAGAGCTCTACGTGCAAGCTTTTTACTTGCATTTGCGTGTAGCCTACGGCGGCTCCGCAGCGCAAGATAACCTAAGATAACCTAATTTTCTCTTTCGTTTCGTTTCATGATTGCCAAGTAGTACCTGGACAGCCGAGCTGTGGCGGCACACAGGTATGTGGCGTGTCAGAGGAGAAACGAGCCGTTCACATTTTTCTCTTTGTGGCAGGTAACGGTCCACAAACCTATGCGCACTTTAGGGACTGTTCTTTACTTGTCAGGGGAGGAGGGTGGCTGGTTGATTTTTATTTTATTTATTTATTTATTTTATTTCAACCCCCCCATGTTAATCACTTATTGATGAAGTAATTTATTCCACTGAAATATCATTGATGCATTATAGAAAAGTGATTTATCTTTTTATAAGTGACAAAAGGCACATCTGCCTCATTTTTGCTGTGGTTTCGTGATACTACTCAGAACCGTGATACTTTCACTGGTATCATACCGTGGGTCCCAATTTTGGTACCGCAACAACACTAGATGTCACAACCATTCCATTCAGAGTTGTGCCGAGCTGGGTGCCGCTTAAAAAGTGGCCTCTCAGGGGCCCAAAGTGTTCCCCTACTTCAAATTTTACAAATTAAGCACTGGTTGTATGGTAGATGTCTGCATGAGGTTTGACTGAATCCTGACAGACAGACAGTCTTCTCCACATCTGTCTTTCTTACCTGTCATTCCAGTCATCTCTGCGTCTGTCTTCTCTCTCTCTTGAACGGTCATAGTCACTTCTCTCCCGTCTGAATTTGTCCCTCCTCCTGCGATCGTACTCATCATCACTGTCTCCCATCTCTCTATGAACAAAGAGAAAAAACACATTTAAGTTACAGTGTGGCATAACAAGAAAATACAACTAATATTATTATAACATTATTTCAATTAACGCCTATAAATGCTCCTTGTTCTGCTAATTCAAACGGGTGTGGATAAATGCTGCTACTTTAAGATAATCAATATCTAAAAGATGCAAACACAAGGTTACTGTCATGGCCTCCTGCCAAAGCGACGGCTAACGCAGATTAAGATGTTCGTCAAGTTGCACACCAACAGTGACTGAGCGCAGGGCCTGGATATCCACATTAATATCCATTATAATATTAGTAGAATTTAAGGGAGAACAGTGTAACACGTGGGGATAAAGATGAGGCTTCTCAAGGCTAAACAAAGGGAAGAGCTATTGTTGTAGTATGGGTTAGCTAACGTTAGCTAACAGGCTACGTTAGCTAGCGAGAAAGGTAATATGGCTCCAGTCCGTTTGGTGCGAGAGATTATTCGTTTATTTATTTCCTAAATAAGAAAATAACCATTCTCGCACTAGTTTAGCAGCCACTGGCACGATATGTCGGTAAGGAACATGCTGATACCTCAGTATTTATTTGCTTGAATGTTGCGTGCTTCCTGTCCTTCGCCACTTCCTCGTTTCTTCGTGATGTTTCTGCGGCGGTGGACGAAAACGAAATGGCGCATTACCGCCACCACATGGCGTGACGCTGAAGTGCGGATCAGAAATGTTTTATTTTCCCATTTGTTGCCATTTTAATTACTCCATCCTGTTTATATTCTGGTTACAGCTCCTTAGTAGATTAATATTTTTACACTGGGTAAAAAATTTTTTATGGCGTGCACCATTTCACTAAATGTAAATATTGCAGATGCCCCCTATTGTTTTATATGGTTTTAAGTTATGTCTTTGTCAAAATGTTTTGCTGCACAGCGTAAGTTGGCAACATCTTACTCACCGTTGTCAGTAGAAGATGTTGAAGCCACCGATATTTGTAGCCTGTAAATGTAATGTAAATCTAGTTTATTATAAATGAGGACTAACTTCAGACAAAGATCCTGCACCAGCCTTTAATTCATACATCTGGCTTTCAGCAACCATGAAAGCAAGGAGGATACTTTTCTCTGATATAAAATGAGAAAGCAGACATTTCTGAGGGAAAATAGCTACTTAATAAGTGGTCATAATAATAAATACGATAATTATTTTTTACTTTGACATGATAACCAAGCCGGAATGAAATATTTAAAAAGGATTTTTCCATTTTAGCATTTGCATTTCTGCTTATACATAACATCCATTTTTACTTTGTGTCACTCTTGTCTGTTGTTTTTATTTATTTTAGTTGTGATTTTAATTGTGTTTTTAATGCTCTGAAAGTGTCCTTGAGTGTTGAGAAAGGCACTTTTAAATAAAATGTATTATTATTATTATTATGACCATAGGTTAACGGATATATTCACATTTTCCAAAACAATAATCACATGCCCATATTTAACTGAAAGAGTTAAACTCTGTTTGGTGTTTTCCAGTGTAACTGTCTTTTCAGTATGAGAATCCCTCCTTGTGTTTCCACAGACGGTGCATCTTTGCTGAGCTGGAGTGTAGGAATACTAACAGAAAGAGACTTTTGTATTCTAATATTGGAAGATATCAATTTAAACTGTCTAACCCAGGCTGCTGGAGCCTTTTGTCCACCACCTCTTACATTTGAATCATCTTAGGGAAGAATCATTTGAACCTCGTTTTTACGAAGCTATCTTCCAAATTACCTGTCGCAGATGTGTAGTATTGTGGAACAAATGTAAAGGACACAGACGTAGTACAAGGGTTTAGTATTAGAACAAAATTTAATAGATAAACTCTTGTACTATTATTATACTGTTATCCAATAAACTGCTAAGTACAGCCTTTTTTGGTGCTTTTCTTTGTCCTTCCTCTGAACCTTAACTGGTGCCTCATATAATCCAGGATTGCTTGTGGCCACACTTGAGTAATCTGCCCTTCACTGTCCATTATAAATGCAGATTCCACTTGTGGGAATGTACGGCCATCCTGGGATCCAAATGGAAAGTCTCCTCCACGTCCATCTGTGGCTTCCAAAGGACTGGGAATATGGTGTCGTTGGTAAGAAGTACCCAAAAAACCCTATGATCATAGCAACGGTTGTTAGAGCCTCTTGATTTGATCCAGTGTTATTAAATTGTTATGGTACCTTTAATAAATTATCAGGATTACATTTTCAGCAATAAAAGTCAAGTGGCAAATTCAAAATCAGTCATACATGTGTAACTTACCTCATCATGGTGTCGAGGAGCTTCTCTGGAATCCAGCAGCACAAATGAAGACACAGTCAAGAATACCAAGAAAGACGATCTCAGCACAGATGAGTATGTGAGCAGTGATCCAGGCATCTTCTCAGAGCTGCGCTGCCTGGTGCCCGGAGGAAGCTAAAATATTCCTGATGCTTTAAAACACGGCACACCAAAGCAATCTTGAGGTTCTGTGCAAAAAATAACCCTTTTACAGGTTTCATTGCTTCAGATTCGTTCATGTGATGTCACGCCCCAGCTATTACAATCCATGCAGTTTTATTTCTCAGCTTGCGTGGAACAAATGAGAAGCAAAAAAGAAACACGCAAGCCAATCAATAGTTTCACACATGCCATAATCCAGCGAATGGCCACCCTGAGCACAGACCTACCTGGAGAGTTTTGAAAGGTTCATTCAGCTCAAGTATGAATGATCCCTTCTTCAACACAACAGGTGACCTGCTTAAACCACATGAAACAATGACAAAGAAAAGACACAGGCTTGTTAGGGAGGATTAAAAGAACTGAATAAATCAACTATAGGATACATATGCTATGGAGTCTTTCCAGTGGAGTGTTCATTGATGAGCATAAAAGAACCTGGAAGACTCTAAATGCAGCAGGATGTCCACACTGCACTAATTAGTTACATGCCAATAAGATGAAAGACCTGGAATTAATTACCAGAGCCAGTTCTAAGGTGAGCCACACTTTTACAAAAGCTAAGTCCTTTCAATACTTATTGTGAGACCTTCTGCAAGTTATGACTCAGCACAGTGGGGCCAGAGAGTGACATACAATTACTGCCTTGCGGTTGTTTGCCTCTGTGTACCAGTGAAGGTGCCGTTAAATTTTACATCCATGTCTGTGAGAACATGAATGCGTCACACACATCTTCCCCCCGGCAGCACAGGTTCAAGGTTCACAGATTCAAGGTGGACACCCAAGATTAATGTCTTTAATGGCTTCCTGTTTGCTTTAGGAGAGATTTTAAACTTCTGTTGTTTGGTTTTAATGCCATTACTAGCCTGGCTCCTCTCTACTTGTCAGAGATTTTAACTATCTGCGCTCGTCTGGTCAGCTTCTGTTAGAAGTCCAAAGGTCGGGATACAAACAATGGGGTGACCGTTCTTTCGCCACTGCTGCTGCTGCTGCTCCAAGATTGTGGAACAAGCTCCCCCGACATTCACACCACTACTGATCTCGCCTTTTTAAATCTAAGCTGAAGACCTGCCTTTTTATAATGACTTTTAATATCGACTGGCGCTATCTTTTTTATGTTTATTCTGTTTTATTCTATTTTATCTATGTTGAAAGGCTTTTAATACCCTGCAGCACTGTCGCACTATGTGTTGTTCTATCGTTTGTTTTGGTACTTCATGTACTTTCATTGTTATTTGACACTGTTGTTAAGCACTTTGGGTACCTTTGGGTTTTGTAAAGGGCTATAGAAATAAATGTTGATTGATTTATTGATAGTGTCACCTGTTCAGTATCTGACCAAATGTCTCCCCTTCTGTTCCTGAGACATGACATTTAGTGATGGCCAGAAAAGTGTTTTTGCAAAACATTATGATGTCACAGTAGATATTTCGCTTATCACTTAATCATTATATCCCATTAGATATTTGTATTTAATTTTGTTATGATTAGTGTTATGACCACAAACATGTTTCGTGAGGTCACACTGACCTTAACCTTTGACCACCAAATTATAATGAGTTTATTTTTTATTTATTTATTTTTTAAGATATTTTTGGGCATTTTAGTCTTAATTGACAGGACAGACAAGTGTGAAAGAAGGAGAGAGAGGGGGTTGACATGCAGGAAATGGCCAGAGGCTTGAGTCAAACCTGCGCCAAATATTACAAAAGTCCCTCAAGGACTTCTTGAGATACTGCGTTCACATGAGTTAGATGCAAGGTCACAATGACGTCTGACCACCAAATTCTTATCTGTTCATTGTAGTGGACATTTGCATCAAATTTGAAAAGAATTCCCTCAAGGTGTTGTTGAGATATCCATTAACAAAAATGAGAAGTATGCAAGGTTTCAGTGACCTTGACCTTTTAAGTTTATTCTTGAGTCCAACTGGACATTTGGGTCAAGTTTGTAAAAATTCCCATAAGGCAGGGTCATCCAAACTTTTTTGAATGGAGGCCAGATAAAACATTGTGAAAATACTTGGGGACCAACTGATTGTCGCATCAAAAAAGTGAGACAAATGCCACCATTTTTATCTTTTAATGAACTATTACTACTTGATGCCTGTCTACAAACCGTATGATAGTCCTATCATTGTGAGGTGAAGGGTAAAAATGTGAAGTCATCTTGCTCGATTAACCATTATTGTGTAAAGGGCCACATGTGGTATATTCTGAAAGTCAAGCTGAGGGCCGTTTAAAATTGGTCTGCGGGCCAGACTTTGGACATGCCTGCCACAAGGCATTCTGGATATCACATTCACGAGAATGGGACAGACAACAAAATGGCTTTAGCCACAGCTGTCCTTTGCGCAGAGGTATAACACATTATGTCTTAATTCTTCTCAATGGAGAGTATTCCTTCTATAATCATAACATAATATATAATAGTTACATTGATCTCAGCTTTATATCTATTCACAAATAATTAAACAGCAGAGCACATGCTAGTGACATACCCATTTGGTAACAATTTGCTCTACAATGGCTTTATTATAAACACACATTATCACGTTTGACAACAGGCCATTGTAAGGAAAAGTGTTTGTGTATTTCTCTTTTCTGATTTCAACAAACAAAGTGGCTCCAAAGTCCCGTTTCAATATCATTTAATCTTCCACAAATCACACAATAAATGCAGCTTTCCACAGACTGTGTTCAGAAATCCTAACGATTCTCAAACCTGCTTTATACATGGAAATCATACTTGACACTGTACATTTATTATTTAAGTGTGATTAAACTAGGCACATTCTAAAAGAAGAAGAAAAAATAAAAATTTGAGGGATTACATTTGTCCATTTGTTCCAGTTGACAGTCTCTAAAATTGAGACATATAGAGGGGAAAAAAGAAAAGTACAGTACAAAGTCATTTGAAGCATACTGCAAATAGGAAAAAAAGCAGTTATATTTTACAATACAGACTATTGCCAACAAGTCCCGATCAAACGTTGATAGTGTTGAGTCTTTTAATCAATTATCAGTAGGATAAAAAGATGGAATGTTATGATTTCAGAGTCCTACTGATTCGCCTCTTTCACACTGAATGCAACGTACTGACAAATCCGCAGACACATAACATATATATGCAGCGTGTGCAGTGTTTCCTCTGTTATCATTTACAGTGTTGGGGGGTTACATTTGGTCCCCTATCTAATGTGGTAAAGATCAAGTCATGTTATTTTAAATGATTAAACAGTTCGAAGACCATTTTCAGCACTATTTTTTTTTTTTATCACAGATGACAGTAAGCCTGAATTACAATTCTGATTTCATTTTTTTTTGGACTGAAAATTAACACAGAGGAAACACTGATCACATTTGTATAATCCCATCTAGGCGAATATAGAGTGTGGTTAGATTTGTACAGTGCTTAAAAATATCCACACCCTGTCAGGTTATTTATTATACATTAAAAACTAACAAAAAAAATCTATAAACAAAAATTCCAATTATGAATTTACGATCTTAGATCAAGATAAAAACTGTTGGAGCAGTGAAACAGTTTGGCTGAAACAACTTTTTTAAGTTTCTATTTGTGCTGCTCCTCATATAACTCAACAGCGTGGAGGTCATTATATAAAGTCGAGAAACAATCCATATCTTGTCTGACAGCCGCCGAGCCTGTCCAAAATTTTTAGGTGCAAATCAAGCATGTGTAAGATGGCTATCTGTGTCGTTACTATAAACACGTGGAGACACAGGCTGTCTCTTTCTTGTTCGTCACTATAAAAACTAACATGAAGCACATTTACAGACGAGGGGACGAGATCAAAGCTTTCAAACCAGCGGTATTCACATACAGCTAGACAAGAGGAAAACAAAGGAGTGTGAATGCTGTCCCTTCTATTTCCAAACATTAAACATACACATGTACATCAAGGCCAATGTAAGGCAATGCTCTTTTTTATCCTAAAAACACACCCAGGGTCCCCATTTCAACATGTTATCATTCTGTCATGTATAAAAATGGAAAAAGATCCACTGAAGGTAAACTATGCAGGATTGTCCTAGAAAACAATGTATAGACTCATACAGTAGTAATGTGTCTCAATCATCACTTGACCGGCTGAAAGTGCGTGGCTGTGTATTTTTTCAGTAGAGATTCTGCCCCTTGCCTAAATTTTTTTATTTTCTGTGTTCAGGACATTTTTGGGCGTGTATCCGGCCAGATGCATATACGATGTGTGCGTCTTTGTATATGTATTTATAAAGGAAGGATGCACAGTGAGAATGTGCATCTCACACATTCGTTAGACCGTCAGTACACGTGGTTTTATCTTAAATAGCTGCAGGTGATGTGATAAGATTATTTAGAAGTTGAGAGACGGATAATACTGTTTTGAGGTTGTTTGCCTATGTCACTGATTGCATTTTTTAAGGCTACACAGCACTCTGCAAATATCAATCAAAGGTGCATTTATAAAGCTAATTAAAAATAACTTCAGTGATAAATCTCATCATTATTTTTATTTACATTCATCTTCCTGTTAATAAATGTTTATTGTTGTCCTGTGAAGAACTTTGTAAAGTCAGTCAGTTTCAAAATGAGTGCAAAGAATGAATCCTTTGAAGTTTAACAATAGTAATGATTGAGATGATTGTGTGCAGAAATGTGATGAATTAGTGGTACGGATGCTGCGTGTAACGACGGCTACGCTGGCACCCTCGCTGATGCAACACAGTCAGTGACAATGCACTTTCTTTACTATATTTCTTATTGGCAGATAAGAAGGGGACACGTATCATATGCAAACTAATGTCAGGTCTTTTCTACATCCATTTATGACAAACTGTGGTTTTGGAAACAAAGCTTGTGCACGTGCACTCAGCACCGCAATGATCGAGGTCTATAAAACAAAATCAGACGCATGGCTTTATAAATCTGACAAAAAAAATGTGTATGGAAGTTTCAGCCATCTAGTTTCAGTCGTGAATCTACACAGAGTTTTATGCATCTGGCCCCAGGTGCTAGACCGTAAGTAGCAGACAACCAGGCCACAGCGCCACAAAACAGAAATACAGCGACGCCAAACACCATACGAGAGTGAATCCGGGGCTGGTTTTCACTTTCTCTGGCAAGCCAATTTACAGACAGTAACCGGCAATCCTGGATAGTAAACCTTCAAATATTCATGAATCTATTTTTCACTTATTCAAAAAAAAAAAAAAAGCTAAAACAACTCGTAAGACCAAACCCCGTTAGTTCTCACTGTGTTAAACATTTAAAATACCCACTGACCTTTAATATTGTTGCTAAAAACCTGAGTTTGTTCAACGTGACAAACTGGATAAAGCTAAAAATATTTTCCTTAAACTGACCACACAGTATTATCAATAACAATGTCCAAGCAGCAGAAATGTATAACATCTTTGCAATATTCTATAATAGCGTAATTTAGTGTGGATATTGAAAAAATCTAAAAATTTCAAAGAACTGAAATATATGTGTTTTTAAAATGCAAGAGAGCTAAGGGGATTAAAAGATCAAATAATTTCCCCTCCCCGTGCAAACCCTTGTTAGGAAACGATGTGAGGCTGGTAAAAAGGGCTGTCAGATATAAAACGATTATGATTAAGACGACAAAGCGTCTTCACACTGCACTAACCTCACTGAAACCTTACACAGGAAACCTAGAGGATCCAATTAAGTGTGAGCAGAGAATTTGTACTGTTCAGCAACACAGGCTTCATCTAGTTGAGTCGCACTCTTACTTATACAGCACATTAGATTCAAGTGGCCCTTTCTTTTTGTGCAGCACTAGTGGTTAGGTCACGTGGCGTGGTCAAGTTAAGAAATACAACATGCATTAAAAAAGGAGGTCTACAGACAAATAAAGGAGTACCAGAGTGTAAAGAGGTGGTTGATGCTCGATGTTGGATTTTTGTGCTGGGTGTGCTTTGACACTAACAAGTAGACCTCCTCTAGTTACTGGGTAAAAGATTCTGTTATCATAAATGTCTAGCTTTCAACAAAACAGAACTATTTCAAGATACAGTTTGATGGCAAGACTGATGACACAAAGACTGCTCTTAGGTAAAACTAAGTGATCTCATCGCAGCTATGTTCCAGCCATCAGACCTCCACTCTGTCCCTACCAATAAGCTGAGCAGTGTCGTCATCAGTGTGGTGCCGGTCCTCTCCTGCGTCATCGCTCTCTGAGTCCGTGTCCTCCAGGGGGGAGTGGTAGCCTTCATAACCCAGGATGGGTGAGTCGCAGTGTGCAGGGGAGGCGAGGCACTGGGCAGTAGTGGTGGTGGTGGTAGCTGAGTAGGCCCCTGGGCTCCCTGAGGGGGATCCTGGGTTGGAGGGCCGCAGCAGGGGAGTGCGCTCCGAGTCTGCTTCACCCTCCGTCCCCTCTTCTTCTCCACGTCCTCCAGTTTCCTCCTCAGAATCGGACTCGGAGTGCTCTTGGTTGTTGCGAGTGACGCGTTGTTTGCACACAGGGCAGGTCTTCTTGGTCTGTGTGAGCCACGGGTCCACACACTTGCAGTGGTAGGCTGACAAGCAGAGAGAGTGGCAGTTAGCAACAAGCAGGCCTCTCATGAGTGCTACTTTTGTTGGACAATATATATTGGCCCAGCAATTAATTGTGATTTGAGTCTGCTTTATGTCACTGATATAATTATAACAAAATTGCATGATGATACAATTACACCCTATCAAAGAGCAATGAAGTTTTAATTCTGAAGAATAACCAGACATACACCTGTTAATAGGGATGTCACAAGAACTGAACTGGTACCAAGTCAATGCTAAAATTCTGAAAACAAAGGTTCTCATTTTTCTCCAGTCCTGTATGTACTAGGGAAATAATACTTCAAGTCCTGACAGGGCAGCATATATGCCTAAAAGTGTTCTAGTCTGCCAAAGGAAGAAGAAGAACTCCCGCTAGCATGAAAGCTAGGCAGTTTGCTGGTGGATTTATGGAGTGGAGGAGGAAGTTATTGGAAGGTGAAACTACAAACAGCAAACTTCCTGGTTTGTTGCCAGGGGTTGGCAAGCTAACAAATATCAGGACTGTGCCTCTTTCACTCCTAAAGTGTAGCTGCAGGCTACAAGTAAGCTATGCTGTGTTGTCTTTGAAGTGTTGACTAAAGACTAAATTGCTGCACCCAAGCAATGGTCAAGAAAACTCTGCTGTTTATTCTGGCATCATGTTGGTGACATTCTTGTGTAAATGAACACACGTAAATACCACGGGCAATATGGAGGTCAGCAAACGATTGACGTCATGTCCATATATCATACTTTAAGTCGATAAGGGCTGCAGTGCAGGAGGAACTGGCAATTTCAAGTGCGGAGGAAAATGGATAATGTTCCTTCATGAACATGTTGATCATTGGCAGTACAATACTGTACTTTCGAAGATACATAGGTAAGGGTACAAATGTTGACTTGGATAAAAGGGTATGTTTACACACATTGTGTTCAATTGGTACAAAAGTTTGTTGCTGCAAGTGTGGTAGTTGTGCACATTTCTGTGAATCAGTAGAAATATTTTGCACTGTAACATCAAAACAACATAATAAGGCCTTAAAAAAATATTTACCATGAGAACAAGGTAAAACTCGCAGCTTGTCTCCTTCTTCATAGTCATCCAGACATATTGCACACACGTCATAGTCGTCCCCTGAAGAAGAGGAGAAAATTTATCAATTTAAATCAAATTTAAATTAAACATTATTTCACTTCTTGAGTAACATTTTATCATAAGAATTTGTTCTACAATTAAAAAGTTTCACAGATGAAAGAAAGAAGAAACTTAATAGGCTTCTTATTCACATCCAAGGAAAATTTGATCACTGCAGTTGGTTCTTAATATTTTTCAATGATGAAATCTTGTTACCTTTGGTGAACTTGTGGGTTGGAATCCGCTTCAGTTGTTCCTTGGACAAGCGATTTTTCCTCAGCCTTTTCCTGTACTGTACACATCGTATGATCTGAACAATACGAAAAGACAATGTTACTGTTGGCGGGAGGGCAACACTGACACTCAGCATTCATGGATGGGTTTCTTTTTTTGTGTTCATGTAGGACCCCACAGCTCATGAAAAGTAAGCAGCTGATTTGTAAAATTGTTTTTCAGGGCCTTATGCTTCCTAAAAAGATGTGTCTACTGAATAAATATAGCATCTCAAGAGGGAAATTAGCTGGCTCTACTTTTAGGTCACTATTCACCAACTAGTACTTGTCTTTGCTATCCATAGTCCAAACAGTCTATCTTTGGATCCAGGATGACAGAGGAAACACATTGTATGACTGCACTATTTGTCTTTCATTCAAACAATAGTAGACTTGAAAACTGTAACCCAAAAGTTAGATAAAAGACTGTGCTACATACTGAATAAACACCCAGGGAGGCATCACATTATATGCATACTTACCAAGACGACACCCATCACAAGAATGATCATGCCAACTACTCCAGTGAAGGGGATAAGGTAGTATGAGAGTGGAAAAGCAAACTCCGGCTTGAGGATCACGTAGGCCCTGCAGATACCAACATTACCATAAGCACTAGCACTGAAAAGGTCAGTATGTATTGGGTCTGTGCACATGTAATGCTCACTGTTACAGTTTGGTTTGGTATAGATTCCTGTTTAATAATGGTTGTACTTACCCTTGTTCTGGAATTATGAAATTCTTGAGAATTTGGGAAGCATAGTAGCTGGTGAATACAGAAGGGATCTCAATTTCTTCTGCAATTGTTTCTGTAACATAACGACATTTTTAGCCATTTTAAGAAGAGGAAGTTCGAATTTAGGAAGTGCGAATATGTAAAGTTTGAAATTCTGGACTTTCAATAAAAGAGAATTACCGTTGCTGTAGTTCATATTGAGCAGAGTGTCTGAGTACATGTTGTGAATGATTGCAGCACTGTATCCAGCTTGCTGTGCGTGCAAGACCTGAAAACCAGTTTCTCACATTAGACCAGTTTGCTTCACAGACACTACAACGTTTTCACTGTCGCTTAAACATTACTGACCTTTATATCAAAATTGCAGTCGTAGCGTCTGATGAGGACGATGAATTTGGTGGTGTTGGCATCATAAGATGGGGGCAGCGGAAGAGGAGGGCTATTGCTGTACAGCCATTAAGCGGACGGGACACCGCCAAAACTCCCTTTCGGAAAAAGACAAAAAAACAAACAAAAAAAATGTCATCATAAAGGACTGTGACCTATGTTTTTCTGTATCCACCCTTTCTCCAATACTCTGTTCTCACCATTAGTCCATCTTTAGGAAGAGGGGCGCCAAACAAGGCAGGCAGGTCCTCAAACAACATCGAGGTCATATTGCTATAGTGCTGCAAAAACGACATATACATAAGAACAGACGTCATTTCCAGGAGAATTTGAGGAGTCATATTTGCGGCTAAATCTACCAGAGTACTTACAGCATAGATATAGGCATGTGTGGGGGAGGGAACCAGTACGCCGCAAAGAACCACTACAAGGACACTCAATCGAGCTCCCGTGCACCACACACCAAGGTGAGACATCCTTGGTCGCTTACAGTTGAACTAAACTGGGAAAAAGATACGACAGTAACACATCATTATCAAGAGTAATCAGTCACAACCAGCAGCAAATAACTCGGGTCTCAGGTTGAAGCTCATCGAGCAGCTCGATTACAGCCCTTCATTAACATACTAATGCAAACAGACAATTCAGGTGGTAAAACCTTGCAAATATGCACATGGTTATGCAAACAAGGAAGTGTAAACTGACTCTCCAGCATGCATTAACATGTATTGTCATGGAGTGGCAGAGGAAACTAAGCCTAGTATGCAACTGTGATTCTGTTAACCTGTGAGAATACGAATGTCCTCTCAAGATGATGATTTTACAAACAAATGGGTGTTTTTTACATAAAACACAAAGTGCATTGTATTGACTTTTAACTGCAGTCTGCACTGTCTTCTGAGAATTTTTTTTATCAATAATCTCTGCAAGAGATCCCCTTCATGTAGTTATCAGCACTTACTCTAAAATATCAATTAAGTGCCTGTGCTGTCTTGTTGAAAAGTCAATCTGTTTGTTTTTCTTGGTGCTACATCTTATGGCTTACTCTTAAAATGATGTATTTAACGAATTACCTCATTATTAGTTTGTTATATTCAGTTTTCTTTCCTGGCAGGATTCTTTGTGAATGTCATTTGTGTTGTTAACAATACATTAATATTACCTCTTTAAATCTTCAGCTCCCCAAACTGCTCCAGGGTGCCGTAGTTTGGCTGACCCTGCGCTATCCCTCTACATAATTGCATGTGTGTGTTGTGTGTAATAAGAAGGATATGTGAAATTCACATTTCAACTGCCAACTGCCAGCTGCCTTGATGTGGATTGACAAACACAGAAATTTAATTAAATTAAGTTAAATGTTCCCACATTACTGTCGAGTTTTAATGCTGCAACTGCACTGGTAATTCTGTTTACAAATCCAGGCAAAATAACTGTTGGTAATTTATACTCTTAATAAGCTATAACTCAGTTTAGTGGTTCAGCAATACTCTCCTGCCTTGTCAAGAGGTATTCAGATTTTTATTGATGCATATAAGTGTGAAAATATTAGAGGGGGTACAGGCAAATTGTATGAAGCTATTACTTCTATGAACAAAAATTCTACAAACTATACGACAGTGTTGTGAAAAGGACCTAGGGATGGAAATAACTGTGGAGGAGTGGACACACGCGTGGGAAACTCAGTGCTCAACCACTAATTCATTGACATGGAGAGATTTTGGATGGAAGAGTTTGATACGCTTTTTTATAACACTAAAGCAGAAACCCAAGTGGACTGGGACACAGCTCCCCTGTTGGAGGGAGTGTGGATCAACACAAGCGGGCCATGCCCATGTATTTTGATTGTGTCCACGGATCAGACCTTTTTGGGAAAAGACAGGACGTTTACTATCCAAGCTCCGGGGTCTTAACAGTGTTGAGTCTTTTGCAGCTCTGTATCTAGGTGTTACTCCCAAAGGCCTATCTAAGGGAGATACTTATATCTTGAAGATTTTCCTTGTCGCATGTAAAAAGGCTGTCACCAAATGTTGGCTTCAGACAAATCCTCGCTCTTTGGATCTTTTTATAAATGTAGTCAGTTCTATACACTCCATGGAAAAGATGACTTTGACACTGCGTCTACAGAAGGATAAGGGGGAAACTATTGGAGAAAATGGGATTGTTACCTGCGGGAAAACGACATTGATTAGGGATTTTTTCTTTTAATTTTTATTATTTTATTCTTTTATTTGTTGTGGGACTAAACTGTGAAATTTCTCTATAATAGCCTGTACCTGTTTCTGATGTGCTTATATTTGCCAAGACCTCATGTTCTGTTCTTTATTTTTGTTGTTACTTTTTTCCACTGTACTTGAAATCCTGACAAAAAAGAGCATTAGGGGAATCAATGGTTGGGTTGGACCAGACCTAAAGACTGTCCACATTGATGAACGCTCAAAAAGTATGATGACAGTGCTTTGGAAACTTGACTTTGAATACTGCAAAGCATAATCAAAACACAATTTACATTTGGAGGCCCTTACGTTGTTATAAACAGAAAGCCTTGGCTCGGGGTAACACTGGCTGCTCTGTTGAATGCTGGTAACTAACTTATTTGTGTTTGACTAGCTTTGGGAGGCAGATTGCATTAGGATAAGGTAAAAGTAATTGCAATGCAATTATGGACATGTTCACGTGTCTTTGGGCCTTTTCTGTGCAGTGTGTGGGCTGTTTTATGGCACTGCATAGCAATTAACCCAAAGTACTGCCTCTTGATTGTACCACCATAAAACCCCACTGAACGCTACTGTCTGTGTATCAAAGTCAACACCTTCAGATATTTTAGCTTCCCAAAGAAAGTTAAATTGCTAAACCTGTTGGCAGCTAATGTTTCCTCATCACGTCCTGTGAAACAACAATAATAGATGCTGCTGTCACTCATTCCAGACGATTAGCTAGCCTATAATTAGTGAGGTTAAAATAGTCAGACCCGTTGGACGCCGCTAACATTCAGCTTAGTTATTAAATCCGCTGTGTTTCACTCAACAACGACAACAAATGTAAATTAAACAAAAGTAACGTGGGGTAACGTTGTTGTTATTGTGTGTTAGCTAACGTTACATACCTTAGTATCCTGCTAGTATCGGCGCCGTGACGGTTGTGATCCAACGTCAAGTTATTCCAGGCGTCTCAGCTGAGTTCCTCACATGTCGTCGTGTTAACACGATTGAGTTTGTTTTTCTTTACGACGTCTAGCTACTTTCTCGACAATCCTGTAATTCCACAAGAAAACGACAAAGACAGGGAGGATTAACGTTAGCTGGCGTTTGGCTAACTTAGTGTTAGCAGATGTTTGATACCAGCTACGTGACACACACGCTGCGCGTTATGCGGCAGGAATACAGAAGCATATAAACTGTGATAACAATGTGTTTGTGCAGCGTGAGGAACACACTTTGCCTTTGTGCTCGGGGTCCCAGAGTCGCGTTAGCTTCCTGCTGCTAGCTGTGTTTGTTATTGCTTCTTGCTCCCGCGTCTTCTTTGTGTTGTGGCGGCAGGTTGACTCACCAGCATGCTGAGCCCACAGCGCCGCCCGCGGCCACATGCACGAACAGCAGTGACCTGGGGCGCTGCAGGGGTCATGATCTTCTTCATAGTCTGTTCACGCACAGGCTGGTTTTCCACGGCTCGTGATCGACCACCCGTGGCTTTAATGAGTCTGAAATAGCTCATGAAAACCTAACGGAGCCAAAATGAAGTGATTAAAGTAACTATAAAAACTCTGTAATTATGATATTCATAATAGAGCCATAGCATGAAATAGGGGAGACAAACAACAGTGACAAAGGGATAGTTGTAAAGGGCGTCCACACCAAGAACTATAACTATAAATATAACTATAAATCAAAATCCATCCGAAATGACAGGTCGAGATGTTCATCACGTCACGTATACCCACTAAGAAAGCTCCAGGATTTCCATATACCCACTTAAACATGTGCAAAGATCCGTAACAATATAGTTTTGTGACAGAACCTTAACTTTAGTGATTTTGTTTCGCAAATACCGGGTAAATAACTGCAATAAAATACATTCATAAAATTCAGGCACCAGGATGAAGTTACTGAGGGGGGCAAATCTTTATTATGCAACATAGGTTCACACAGTGAGTTATAAAGAGCGCGCAGCCGTGCGTAATTGTCGCGCGTAATGACAGCTCGTCGCCGGTGAAACACAATAAACTGCAGTCACATGTCTCTGAGTCCAAGTTTGTCTGTTCTAGAGCCAAAAAAACAAAAAACCAAACATTTTCATCACAGTTGTTTTTTGCATAGTGTCCATTGTGTTGTATGTACAATTGTTTCACTTACATAGGTTCAAGTAGTTTCTCTAGTTTAATTTGATGTGTTTCATTAGTGCTAGCTTTGAAGCTGAATGCTAAAAACTGTTAGCTCTTTCACAGCTGCTAGGCATGGGCAGGGTTGTAACAGTTCTTAAAAAGTGTAGATTTTGTGCCCACGAAGCCTGCACCCCAGGCAAAGACATCTACATTTGCCACAACTGCCAGTCAGATTAAAAATAGGCTCTAGGTATTATGCCTTAGTTTGCTCAGATAATAGTTACTCTTCGAAAGTGTTTATTGTTCAACTGTTCAAAACCTTTTTTGTATTTATGTCATACATTTCTATTAATTTTAATATTATAATTATTGTGTTCTTACAAGTTTATTGTTCCTTCTTTATTATTCAGTGAAGTGCTTGAATACATTTAGCGTATTGTGAATCTTTTTTTAAGCACAATCATTTAATTGTTACATCCATCCCCAGCTAGTGTTACAACTCACCTCGATACTGGGGTTCGTTGTAACAATATACCTCATTGTATTTGACATTAATTTCCATAATCTGTGATGGTGTAGTAGAGGTCAAAGTGTGTGTTATTTATAGCAGACAAATATGGGTACCACGTATCACAATTTAAGAGCTCTAACAAAAAAACCCACTGAGTCACACTTGCTCAAACAAAAAGTGTTACAATCATCCCCGGTCTCCCCTCAGCAAAAAGATTTCACATGCTGAAGACTTCAGGTTCCATGTCATGGAGACAGATGCAGACAGAGACAGACCGGTTTCACTGCATTCAGATGAACAGATTCCAGTCATTTAGGCCCCTGTCTACAGATCAGCATGCACAGGTCACACAAGCATATTTCCTGTGGGCATGTCAGGTGCAAGAGATTGGGCCCCTGATAGAAATGCTATGGGGACAATGACAAAAATAATTCCTACTACACAAAAAGAATCTAATAATAAATATTAAGATAAAGGGATTTAGTATTAAAAAATAAAAGCATGAATTAAATGAACTTAATTAACAAAATAGCATATGTGTTTATAATATCTTTTAACTTGACTGTGTTTATGAAACATAAATAAAATGAAGGGACTAAGAATTTTAAAAACAAATGAAATGTGAAAAAAGATAAAGGCTTTTAGTGAGCTACAGAAAAACAGGTATTACCTTTAAAAAATCTAAAAATAGAAGAACTATATCTTTCAAAGTGACTGGTTTAATAGAATAAAGGGATTAATAGATCCTTCACTAGATTTTTACTCCTCGCAATGGGGAATTAAATTAAACAATAAGCCCAACTAAACGTGACAGATAATATGCATTTTTAAAATTCAGTAATAGCAAATATGGCGGGAAAAATATACAATGAATGTATTAAAACAATAATTTAAAAAAAAAAAAAAAACAGATTGTTATAAAGGGGTTAAGTAATTCAAAATAAATAAATTAGGTTAAAAGCAAAGGGGTGGGTTGGTATGTTAAATTAAATTAAAATGGTAAAATTAATTGGGAAAAACTGTAAACATGTTTTAATCTGTGTATTTTTATCTGCTGCTCTGCTTGTAGTTTCTAATGATGTCCACCAGAGGGCGCCTTTACATATGAAACCACAAGCTAACAGATAAAACCCACTCAAGGGAACTTTCAAGTGTCTTTTTGACGTGTTATTATATTGATTATGAAATAATTTTGACCTCTACCATATCTCAGAGGGGAATATTGTACATTTAATACTACATCAGATTCAATATCTTTCAATCATTTGATTATCAGCAAAACAATTAGAGAAATTAAAGTCTGGAACATAATGAATAAATAAGCCTGTATGTGTGTGTGTGTGTGTGTGTGTGTGTGTGTGTGGTGTGTGTGTGTGTGTGTGTGTGTGTGTGTGTGTTCACTTGGAGCCACTGCACCAACCATTTTCATTTAGGGAACTTGGTTTCCACCTTGTCCAACACTTCCTCCCAGCTCTGCCTCGGAGAGTCTTCACTTCCGGAGAATATTCTTAAGATTTTAAGTCCCCTTTTTCCCCAGGAAGACTAGGAATGCTCCCCGAGCTCCACCAAACACACCAAACAAGCCTCACTTTTTTCCCAGTTAACCCTGGCGTTGACCATTAATGTTGCTGATAAAGTTTGTCCTCACAATAAAACTAGAGAAAGGCCATGTGGTTTTTAAACCCTTCAACCACCACACACGCACACAGCAAATAAAATGGCAGTGTGTTGTATTATGGGTTTATAAGTGGGACATTTGGTCCGATGGCACAGATAAAGGAAAGGTCAGAGTTTACCTGACAAAGGTTTCAAGGAAAAATTCAAGGAACTAATCGCATATTTCATTGAAGTCATGTTGTTCTCATGAACCCAAAGTGTTGATGTACTATATAAAGGTCAGGGAATCCTCTGAGGGATGATCACAACCAGCAGTATCAAATGTCAGTCTGGTCCAAAGCGATCAGCCAGTGTGTTAGCCACCTGTATGATCAACTGAATAAGTGGTGCACTCTCCTCTGCCTACTATAAGCATGTCATCCATCCATTTTCGTAACTGCTTATCCTCTCGAAGGTTGCGGGAGGGCTGGAGTCTATCCCAGCTGACACTGGGTGAGAGGCAGGGTTCACCCTGGACAGGTCACCAGACTATCACAGGGCTGACACATAGAGACAGACAACCATTCACACTCACATTCACACCTACGGACAATTTAGAGTCACCAGTTAACCTGCATGTCTTTGGACTGTGGGAGGAAGCTGGAGCACCTGGAGGAAACCCACGCTGACACAGGGAGAACATGCAAACACCACTATATGCATTTACTGTATATCATCAAACCCTCCAGCAACCCTCAGTGTAGACACTCGCACATAGAAAATGACTGAATGTTCAGAAATCATCTGTCAGCTTAAATGATATTGTGGGAATAAGGTCTGCCTTTTCACACATGTTTTGTCAAGAGATAAAAGTCCAAACCTTTGACTGACTCTTCAAATCGCCCACATTTTTCCTGATCCCGAACGTTCCAGTGAGGAGCTGTTTGCCTTTGGGAGTTATAATTACGTCACTTGAGGCAGTTGTCGTAGACCCTGGCTCCCAAAGCTGGTCGTAAAGACCCTGACCCACACGGTCCCACTATACCAGCACACAACCACGTCACTAAATGATAAAAACATGATCATGTAGACAGAGTGGAAAAAGTAACACCTGCATTTTATGTCAAGTAATTAATTTGCCAGCATACAGCAAGATATGGCGCACAATGCCAAACAAATCAAAAGGAGGATTAAAGTCTTAACCTGCAGCAATGTTTGTTGTGTGTATTATAAATATGCATTTAGGTTAATGAAGTAAAAAAATATGCAATTATGTAAAACAAATAGAAATTAAATGTCAACTCCTCAAACTCACAATTATTTTTCTTTCTCCCTTCGGGTCTTGTCTGCAATCCTTTTCTAGCCTTCAGCTGGAACTATCTTTAACAATATGCGTCATCACACAGATGGTTAGGGCCGCTTTCATCAAAATCTCTTATTGACTCTTTTGCAAATGCAGTTGGAGCAGCGTGTGATGCACAACACACACTCATCCAGGCTGGTAGTTAAGACGGCAAGCAGAGGTTAACATTGCTGTTTCTACTAAAGCTGTGTCCATGTGTCATGTGTTTGTTTTGCTGTTGGAATTTTGATAGATTGTATAATGGAGAATAAGTGAAAAGATTTCAAAGTGAAATTCAGAGTGAAATCATCTGAAATTAGACCAATTTGAGACTTAAATAATCTAAGATTATGAATTGATGGTGGATAGGACCAACCACTGGTCCTTTTGCAGATATTTTAGTGTTCTCTGTCCACTTAATGGACCTTGTGCAAGAAGCAATATATACAAACAAATTTTTTATCTTATTTTGTTCTTATTTTGTTAGGACTCCTAGGATTCACCGGTGTTTCCTTATTTTTGCTCTTATCTTAGGTAAGACAAAAATTTTATGAGTGGTTGAGAGCCTTCTTACCAAGATAAGAGAAAACATCTTGTTTTCACAGTCTCTAATTTTTTGTTCAATGTGAGAAAAAATCAAGTTTTAGATTTTAGGAACACAAACAAATGCATGAATGTCATATAATTTAGATTATTATGTTTTAGAGTGATTATAATGACTATATTATTGTCGTGAATCCTTCCTGATCTGTGTTCAGTACTCACTCAGTAGTTTCTCCTGTCATTCCAGATCCTGCCGTTCCCCCACGTCTAGCCTTCATTCATTCCCTTCACCTGACGCTCCAGGCCCATCTCCTCACCTGCACTCTATTCCTTCATCAGCTCCTCAGTATATATACTGGCCCATTTCCCCTTGTCCTTTACTTGTATTATATTTAAGATTGTTTTCTGAACAAGTGAATGAGATGCACTGAGGGTTTTTTTTTGTTAACTGCTCTGCTTGAACTGCACACATTTTTTTGGTGTTAGTTTGTGTTTCCATGTGGACCCCAGGAAGACTGATGGGGATCCATTTACAATAAACAATAAACCGTCACAATTATTAAACTTGTGGGCCAAATAAATACTGCTATTCTTGGTCTATTGGTCCCAACTACTGTAATCTCAGTTACTGTGCATCTGCTGACCAGTGGTGCGATGTCATTAAGCACATTTACTCAAGTGCTGTATTCAAGTACAAATTTGAGGTACTTTTTACCTTATTTATTATTTCTAACAATATTCTAATCTCATGCAGCTTTCTACCTCTATTCCACTTCACTTCAGAGGGAAATATTCTCATCTGTTACTCCACTAAATGTATTTAATAACTTAGTAGCTATACAACTTCTGCACACAAATAATATAAAAATATATAATTAAGATATACAATTGAAAATATACAATTGCAGCTGAAACTGTTAGTCAATTGATTTAAAATTAATTTTCAACTATTTTGATCACTGGTTAAACTAGCCTATTTTTCATGCAAAAAATTCCCTGTACCGCTGCTGCTGACAGCATTTACAGCATCACAAATGTTTTGCCATTTCTGTTAATTATTTTATTTATTTATTTATTTATTTGTTTAATGATTTTCGCTGTAATGCTATGAATACACTCTGGTAGCATCTCTACTTTTTCGGCATGTGCCAGCACCACATCTGCCCTTATATAGTGCTTAGGGAGTGTTTGCCACACCTGGTAAGAGCAGATTTGGGCAGGTAAGAACTTTATGTGCACCTGGAGTTGACTTATCTTATTTTTTCTCTTAAGAGAGAGAAAATATATAGAGCAATTTAAGAGAATGTTGTTCTATGAGGCCTATTGTCCATTTTACATCCTCAATTGCAGGGCCTTTGCATTCTTCCTCAGATAAAAACATGCAGCTAATTAAGTCAGGGCAACTCTTGACGTGAATATGAGATTTGCCATGCAGGTGGCAGCCTTTCTGCTCAGCAACATGTTTAGTGTGTATTATTCTGACAAGTAATCCAAAGTAAAATATAAAAAATACAAAACAATGAAGGACGTTTCATGTAATTTTTACTCTACCTCAGCCATTTCAGCTGCATTTAAAAACTACAAGCAGTTAATTAAACATTTCAAAGTCTTTCGAGTTACATCGGAGTAAAAAGCTAAATATGGTCCACCACAACAGTGTCTTCCATCCGTCTCAGCTTCTGTGGTGCTTTGTCTTCTAGCATGGCTGGATGACATTGTTCAGGACTGCAATGACTAACTGGACATGCACTCTCATCTCTATGCATTCAGCTCTCATAGAAAATGAGACACACAGCACCTGGGAGTAAACAAAAACAATGCATTACAGTTTATCAGCAAATAAATGTACAGTATACATTTGCATACCTGAGCTTAAAACTTACAGAAAGCCTTTTCCACAGCCCAGAGGTCCAAAGAACAGCTCTGTTGGGAGGCAAACCTTCCTACACACTCCCTTCAGACTGGGGCATGACCAAGGGAAGGATGCCGCCTCATTCTCCACAACTGTAATGATGGAAATCATTGTAAGGGAACGTTTGGATCTTTTGAAGTGGAGCTACGTGAGGTACTTATCCACAGTGTGTTAAATACAGTAGATGTTAGAACACAACCCAGTTCAGAGAAGCAGGCTGGAGTTTGACAAGGAAGCTAAACAATGTGGACAGCAGCAAAATGCATTTTAGCCACCTAAAGAAGAATATTTTCACTGCTTTACTTTACCATCAAACAGTGATTTCCAGTTGGGAAATGAAGCCGATATATTGCTCTCTTCAAAGCCAGACTCCATTGACAAAAACAGTAATTTAACATTGCTGAACACAGGAGCTGCTGGTTGACCGCTGCCTCCATCAGTTTTTTGTTTGTGTTGTTGTGTGTCTTTGGCGGTAAAAGTGTTAAGTTCAGATTTGCCAAAGTCACACAATTACATAAACCAACTAACCGATCAAGGCAGCGGTAGAGCCAGCAGCTCCTGTGCTCAGTGAGCCAAAATGAGTGTTTTTGTCGATGGAGTCTGGTGGCCTCAACAAGAGTAAAAATGGGGAACTGAAGCCTTTCACATCCTCCCCACTGGAACAGGCTGTCTGACGCAAAGGTAAAGCAGTGAAAATACTCTCTATGTAGCTCACACTTAAACTGTTGTAAGATTTATTGGGTAGGACTTTTTTTTAGGGTTAGTACATTGCTTAGCTTCCATGAAGGCGCTCTTGCTGCTTCTCCAAACTGTAATCCACTGACCACGGATGAGTACCCCATCCACACCCACTTAAAAAATCCAAACTATCCTTTTAATATTAAATAGTTTAGCTGTTAAAAGACTAAATCCATTATCTATAATCTCTGGAAGCAAATATGCAGATTAAAGCCACAAAAACGTGCAAGATATTTTATCAAGACTTACCATTAAGCAGTAAGACAACAAAGAGCGCCAAAACAACCACACGATAACAAGACATTCTTGCGAGTGATACTGTTGCTCCAGAATGAGGATTAGGCCCAGATCTGTTTGTATTTTGGTCAGAGGGGAGGAGTGAAGATAATTTGAAGCAGCATACTGGTCACTGTGTTTTATATTATAGAATTATAAGAATTCTAGAGAGAACATGCTTTTCATAATCACATTTAAGAAACCTGCAGCACTCTGCCAAACTCGTGACTGAGTGTTATCATGAGACAAGAGACACACATTCCCAAGAAGCTGCTTGTTTTACAGCTGATTTAAAACCCATGAACATGCTTAACCCTCATTGCTGAGACTGAGGACATAAGCACAGAGGCCCGCTGTCTCTGTATTAAACATCAGAGAAGGCATGTTCCCACAAATTGTCACTAATGCAGCTATTTCTGTAGAGGAGGGCACATGTGTGAAGGAGAACATTTTGTAAACAGCATCAAGGTTTAAATTCCAGGTTCAGCATGTGAAACATTTCCGAACAAGATCAATCCACATCGTCATAAAAAAAATATTGTACATTTAATTAATTGATTATAATGTCATTGTTCTGATTGTGGCGAGCTCATTTAGAAAAAAGCTCAAGATGTTTTAATATTTTTTAGGAGCCTTTTGAATCACAGAAATTTGCTTACTCACTATTACGTCGCACGTGTTATGCTGTGTTGTAGGTTATTTTGCAAAGTACTATGTGGTGTTTTCATTGTCTCAATAAAGCTTTTGTGTATCTGCCCCACAAATTGGTTTGTTGTGGAAGTATAGGTGACCCAGGACGCAGTGTTGTCAGGGCGTCCACAGGGACATCTAAGACAAGCTGGTCTCAAGCAAAAGGTGTAACAAATAAGGGGTGAAACTAACAGTTTCCATGTGACAGTAAAGGCGCTTGCACATGACCATCGTTAAAAATCTCTTGATGCCTGCTGTGCCATTGTTTTCCTATGGAAGCTGGCGTTAACGCTGACGTCGGGGTACTTTTTCGACTTCGGCGTCTCGTTGTGGGCTTCACCGGTATTTTGTTGCGACAATTTTGTAGAACTTCGACCCCTTTGATGCTGATCTTTCCATGTAGAGCCAATGATTTTACAGTCGAATGCAGGGGCACGGAAAAATTTAAAGATCCGACTGCAAGATGGAGGAGAGACTCATATTAACCGTCTCCAGCTACCCCATAGTTTATGATATTACTTCCAGGGAATACCTTGACAAGAAAAGAGAGGCCTGGAGAAGAATTTCTCTGGAAATGGGGATTCCTGGTAAGTTTATTAATATGATAGGCCTATATACGAAATAAGAAAGAAACATTAGCTGTAGCTATAGGTGGCATGTAAATAACATGCCATGCGAATAGCCCACGATTCCCCCGCTCTTTAAAAAACAATGGCGAGAGCTGCAGCGTCGGCAAATCTGCAAACTTTCCGGGGTTCAGGTAAGACATGTGACAGTTCATCAGGGTTTTTGAATGACTCACTCAGAGGCTCCCTCTAGCCGCCATCGCCAGCACCCTGGATGTTCAACACTGCTCGGCCCCCATAATACAAAGGCCACCACCTCTGTGGTATAACTCCTGGTACTGGCAAGGTGTGCACGCAAGGGTGAGAACACAACCTATGAGCACCTTGCAACACTGGCCTCTTGAGTTGGCCAGCTTTAGGACTGCGACCTTAAACCAGGGATTAGCTGAGGCCTTGTTTGAGGGGCTTAAGTTTACCATCAAAACATTCATGCATTTAAGTAAATTCCACCCATTAAGTTATAATAGAAGTCACATTTTGAGCAGCAGTTATTTCCTCAGCGGCGAGACACTGGAATATACAGTGTTATTCAGTAGAATCACACTGAACACAACAAACACACTAAGAATTAAGGACACCTCCTACACTGCCACTTGTGGGCAGATAAGTCTTATATAAAACCAAATCCAGACTACCACTGCTTCCACTAATGTGTCCGTTACTGGTCACCAGCTAAGTGAAGGAGCTGCATCTGAATGGAGTTGTGTATCACACCCAAAACACTTGTCTATAGTTAACAAAAAATGCCGGCACGAGGTGTGACTGGTAACCTTGCGAAGCTTTCCCATCCCCTTCTAGGACATAGTTTATTTATTTCAACTTTGCCCTCCGTAACTGCCCCTATTTCACCACCGGCCACCTCATCATACTCATCACAAAGGATAAATAGCTTTCCTAGCCTTTTACATGCTGTTAGAAATAAAGAAGACCTGAACCAAAAACCAAATAAAACAACTAGGAAAACATGGCTGTCTTGTTTAATTGTAAATAAAAAAAAAATTGTCACCACCAAAGTTCAGCTGAACGTACGATCATCTGAAATAAATGCCTTAACATATTGTTGCTGCGCTTTGCATTAGCACAGAGGTCACGACACCTCGGACACAGTTTCATCAGTGTTACATCAGCTTTTCTCCGAAGGGAAGTCATTACCGTTTTCCTCTCATCCCTTGACTCTATTCTCAAGGTGCTGTCCAAAGAGGTCTCACCTGACCTGTGGCAAAACAGTGGTGTGACTTCTAATTGCTTTCTAGAGGAATGAAAACACCAAGTGGACTAATGACCTCTAATGAGTGTGTTTATCCATCTGTGGCTTGCATCATTGGTGAAAACAGTACATTTCTAAGGCATGCATTATTTATTGATTAATGTGATCAGTAGAAGTCACACAGAGATGTTTCAAATTAAAGGGAAATCAAAGCATTTAGGAGACATTAGAGTAAAACAGAAGTACAAAAAAAATCAGAGATTTTGAACACAAGATGTTAAGGACTGCAAAGGCAAATGAAATCATCACTTTTCACCACACTGTCCTTCTCTGCCACAGTCAGGCATGACAGTCGAGCAGTCACATTCGTAGCGTACAGCCACTTAAACACAACACCACTGCCTTGTCTCAGCTGACTGGACAGATAAGCCAGTTACCAGTTCTGACGCAGCTCCTTGTGATCTGAATGACATCAAGGGGTGAATTCAGTTTCATCACCATCTGTGGTGCTTTTGTGGATATAGCAGCTGTGCGTCTACTCTTGTACAGGCCACTGAATCTTTGCAAAATGTTTTTAATTTGGTTTAACACATCTTACTTGATTTGAAACTTGTTCTCAACGCAGACAAGTCAAAACTCATGTTGTTCAACAATCCCAGAAATGGGCCACTAAATGTTCCTTCAGTGGTCCCTCTTGATGGTAACATCATAGAGGTTGTAAATTTGTATAAATACCTGGGCGTCATGATCAATGACTCCCTCACTTTTAAGTCACATGTGATGTGCTTGGTGAAGAAGCTGAGGTTAAAGTTGGGGTTTTATTTTCACAATAAGATGTGTTTTTCTTTTAATGTGAAAAAAGTGTCTTGTTGCTGCCACCTTTTTACCTGTACTGGACTATGGTGATCTGTTATATATGCACGCCTCTGCACAATGTCTTCAGAAGGTTGATGCAGCCTACCATGCCTCCTTGAGGTTCATTACGAACTGCAAACCCCTCACTCACCATTATGAGCTGTACTCTAGGGTAGAATGGTCTGCGCTGGCCCCGTGTAGGATTTATAAGGCTATTCTTGGTCTGCTCCCACATTATCTATGTATATTTATTGTGCAGAAAGTTGGGCAGTACTTTTTGCGTTCTCAAGACCTCTTCATGCTTAATGTGCCATTCGCACGCACCGATCATGGTAAAAGGGCTTTCAAGCATTCTGCTCCTTCGTCATGGAACACACTGCAGAATGTGTTAAAACTTCATATTCTTATCACTCTGACTGCTTTTAAATCTAAAATGAAAGAACTAGAGTCTGAGTCCTTACACTGTCAATGCTTTGATGCACAAATGCTTAATGATGTGTATTCTTGAGATTGTTTTTATGTTTAATGTCCTGTATTGTTGTTTTTGTTGTTCTGTCTGGAGCTGCTTTTATTGTTTATTGTTGCTGCCTGTCTTGGCCAGGTCTCCCTCGCAAAAGAGATTTTTACTAGAGAAAACTAGTTTTCCTCTAGTAACCTCTGATGCCACCCTTTCCCATGGGTGATTGGATAAAGAACCTGCACTGATTGTGTCTTATGTGTGCTTTGACATGTTTTGTAGAAAGCACAGCCTCCTCACTTGAAGTTTGGCCGTTGTTTGGCCTTTTCTGGATTCCTTTCCAGTAGAAGTGGGCAAAAATGAACAAAGAAATATTTTTTAACGACTTTAGTGTCCAGTGTATTCCAGGTTAGCCCGACTTTTCACACTTACCCACTTGATGTTATTGTAAGGTACTGCTGAGACCTCCATTCACCAAGGCCAATGGTGCATTTACATACGTGCTCCTCGGATGGTTGTCTTTATCAGCTTTGAATTGTAATGTGACAACAACATGGACGCTACAGTCTACATGTGCAGTACTATCACGGAGAAACTGACACCATATTTTGCAGAGTAAGTATCAAAACTTGAAAAGTTTTCGAATCACTATTTTCCAGGTCTGAGGTCAGTTTTTCAATGGAAACTGGTATTTCACCTCTGGTAAAATCAGAACATTGTTACAGGCACCAAGTAATGGCTGGTTAGCACATGTACGCAAACACAGGTTAGGTGGGTTCTGAGTTTTGGTATTATCAGAACAGCTGCTATCGTCAACCTGTTTCATTTAAATCCAAAGTTCAGAAAGCTACATGATGCACCGAGGGATTTTTAAAGCCTCATGTCAGAATGAATACGATACCACTACATGTTATGTGTAATGCAAAGTGAACGTCAGTCAGCGTGAAGCAGTAAAGGGACTTCTGAATGATATATACCATCTGAACGGCACATGTGCCATGTTTAACCTTTGCAAAAGTGTCTGTGCGCTATGTTTGCTGATGTAAAGCAGCTCAGAGGACGTAACAACGTTTGGTAACCCTGGTAACAAGAAACCCATTCATGAAAAACACACCACTGGTCCACCCTGAGCAATGTTAAAAGGACACCTGCAGTGACACACTGCACTCGCTGCGTGGAGAGGACAATCACAAAGGTAACTGCAGACTCAAGGGTCTCTGTACTCTCTGTACTAATCACATGAAATGTTTGCCTGCAGCTTAGAGACTTAAGTTTGATTTACATTCTAGCTGATGTTTGGTACAATTATCTAGAATATTCAAATGGTTTCCCTGACCCTATCACAAAAAAATATGTCATAATGAAATGATCTTTTGGCAGGTACGGCTGTGTTTAAAAATGTAAATGTCTTCGTTTTCAGAACTGAATTGTAGCATGAACACGACAGTACTAACATTCACAATGACTGCATTCGCTGCCATGGAAAACTACAAACACGGGCTGTTTGCTGTGTTCCTTCTGCTGTATTGCATTGTTGTCATTTTGAATTCACTGCTCATTACTGTCATACACCAAAACAAAGAGTTGCATCAACCAATGAATGTGTTCATCTGCATGTTATCCATCAATGAAATGTATGGCAGCACTGCACTGCTTCCTGCAATTATGGCTGTGCTCATATCCAAGACTCACGAGATATCTGTTATGTGGTGTAAGGCTCAAGTCTATTTCCTTCACACGTATGGCAGTGCTGAGTTTTTTATTTTAGCTGTTATGGGATACGACAGATATGTTGCCATCTGCTACCCACTGCGTTACCACAGCATCATGTCTAATTCAAAGACAGGCAAGCTTGTTGCATTAGCAGGTATATACCCACTCGTTGTGTTTGGATGTTTTTACACACTAACCTTACAGCTGAGCATCTGTGGGAAAGTCATACCGAAACTATACTGCGTGAATATGGAACTGGTCAAAAATTCATGTTCAAATGCATCGCACATAAGTATTGTGGGACTTGTGTTTATTCTGTTTTTGATTGTGCCTCAGGTAGTGATGATTCTTTTCTCTTATGCACAGATTTCAAGAGTGTGTAGGAAGTTATCAAGAGCGTCCCAAAGCAACGCTCTGAAAACGTGTATCCCACATTTATTATCTTTGCTGAACTACACTATCGGTTCCCTTTTTGAAATTATCCAAACTAGATTTAAGATGACTCATGTTCCTATTGAGGCACGGATATTCCTGTCTTTATACTTTGTCGTCATTCCACCTATTGTCAACCCAGTGATGTATGGACTCGGTACACAAATAGTTAGGGTTCATATACTAAAACTGTTTGTTAAGTACAAGATCCTGCCAACAAATTTACTAAAAATAATGTCTGCAGCTTAAACAGGTTGATAAATTATTTGTTGTTCAAATACTATCTTTGATATAGAATTGTATTTGAATTGTATGTCACAACATTTCTTAGCAGTAATGCTTTTTATGATGCAGTTACTCTCACAAGACCATCTGTGTTCCCTAAACATTTGCTGTCCATTTCTTTTGCCATTTAAGTCTTTATATTCATTTCAGTGGATTTAATGTTAAACAGAATTAAATGACAGAACTTGTCGTTCAAAGCTGTGGTTCAAATTTGGAAATGGAAAACAAAAAAGACACATTTTTTCAAGCACTTAAATATATACTGCTGTTGAATGTGATGATATTCAGTGATTTTGTGTTAACTCATTATTATGGTAGGAAGTGAACACTTACATACAGCATGTTATACGTTACTGCAGAGGATTCCATACATTTTGTCGTATTTATCAATAAGGCATGATTGTGCGTTGTATTATCGGCCTTCCCTGCACTGTTTACTTCTAGAAGGTTCAAAATTATATTGTTGAAACCTTTTTAAACATTTATTAATAAGAGCAAGAAAGCTGAAAAAGAAGGTGAGGACTTTCAGACCTAACATAGGAAGTTGGAATTATTCATTCTTCACTTGTCCTTTTAATTTCATGAGTAATGTCACATAACATTTGCTTATAATTTGTTGTGCTGCAAACTGTAATTGTGTCCTGTACCTGAAATAAAAGTATATATGTATATGTAGTTTTGTGGGTTCGTGTCATCATCATTAAAGCCAGCACATGAATAAATACATGAATATGTGTTTCAAGACGAAATACATGATCAAAGCTGTATTTTGTTAGAGCAGCCAGATCAGTAATCACTATTAAAAGGTTATTTAAGATGACGTGTCACAACACTGTCGAACGAGATCTTAATCTGCCTAATTACTGTTTCAATCACATAAGTCAGGTTCAGTGTCACTGACTGCAAAGCTTCAAAACTATAAAACTTTTCCAGCACAAATGCTTTTCATTCAAGCTTCATTCATACTTATGAATATTGTTAAATCTAAAACAGAGAATAAAAAACATATATTGCATAATACTATAATAATAATTTTTATCATACTGTTGTATTGCAAAAGACAAATTTGCAAAGCCTGAAAACACCTGTTGTCGAGCATTATGGTCCAGGATATTTAACACAGGCTCTTGCACTGTTAACCTTCCAGGGTTATTGCATGTTTTTATCTCAACACACAACAGCCTGCAGTAACCTCTGCAGCAGCTGCAGCTGTCTCTGTCAACAGTTGACACTAAATAACTGAGGGGAAAGCTCATGGCACATTTCCTGACTATCTCACATTATTGACATGATGAAATAATAATAAAATGAACTGTGCCAAATCCCAAACATAATTCTGAGCCAAGTGGAGTGATGACGGAAGAGGGAAAAAGAGAAAACACACGTTACTGATTCATTACTCACAAAATACAATACAAACAGTAACCATAGTGACAGATCTAAAATAGTGTAGCAGATATTTGCTGTCACTATTGTAACGTTGAATGATTTTAAAAGTAAAGTTAGACCTGAGCATGTAGAGTGGCAAAATGACAGTGAGATAAAACTAAAGACTGACTGTGATGGAGAATTTTGGTTTGTTGGGATGACTTTCTGTGCAGTGTCAATGAAAAACTGAAGGGTTATTAACCTGCTGTGTGATCAGGGTAGACCTCTGCGCTGAAAGTCCTGCAGCACACTACAGTACATCAGTGGCACCATGCCAGGGTCTAAGCTTGAAATTACACAACTGTGCTTAAGTGAGCTAAACTTCAACACGGAGTTCATTGCAAAATGATAATACTAAAATAATATATCAGTTAATATATTGTATTCATGCCAGACCTCACAGATTCAACGCCCTCGATCCCCCTCTGGTTGGCGCCGTAGGTGGCTGCTCATGTTGCCTAAAGGAAGATCCATTACTGGGCCTAAACATGTTTACCAGGATAAAAACTGAATATGGTACAGAGAATTATGTTGGATATAATTTGTCTAAAAAGCAGAGATCTTTATGTGCCCATCTGAGATCTGGTATTTCACCCTTGACTGTGGAAACCGCACGGTATGTTAATTCAGAAGAAGAAAGGCGGATTTGTGCAATGTGTTGTCTAAATGATATAGAAAATGAGTTTCATTTTGTTTTCTACTGTCCTTTGTGTTGTGAACTGTGTGAAGTTTTGTTTAGTAAGATCAGAATGGACGTTGACTTTACGAATATGGACAATGCACAAAGACTGAGTTGGCTGTTCACATATGAAACATATAAGTCAAAAATCAAATCACCTTTATTTTTATGGGACTTTTCATACGACAGTAACACAAAGTGCCTCACAGAGGTTAAAAACAACAAAGCTCCAAAAGAGAAAACAAAAAGAAAAGAGAAAACCCAACCCTCCCACCCCATATATATACACACACACACACACACACACACACTAGCGAACACTAAAGAGACATGGCCGAGCCTAAAGAAACATGGCCGAGCCTAAAGAGACATGGCCGAGCACCGAGACCCAAGGCAAGGAAAAAGCCACGTCTGGGGGCCGTCCACACTGAGAGGGCCCACGGTCCACGGCTAAATATGATATAATAATTAGCCAGGTATGTGGAGAAGCCTGGGAGAAGAGGAAAAAAGCTCTTTATCAAGATAATGTGATACGTGATAGTTTTTGTTTTGTATGCAAGACCGGAAGATGTACATTTTGAAGAAAGTGGTGTCTTGTAATCCCATGAGGGATGGGAAGATATGGCACGACACAGAAATAAAAAATGAATGAATGTTTAGTTTCATTTCATTTAATGTATTCCTTTTGACCCCTCCTCGGGGTATAAGGGGCAGACAACAAAAAATAACATTAATAAATCAGAACAGGCGGCAGCCAATGCACAGCAAAATAAATAAAACAGAATTTGTGTACATACATACAAGTCAAAGCAAATCAAGAGAAACTATTCAAGATTTTCTTTACAAGTTTCAACAAATTTGATAAGACCTTTATTTTTCGAGATGACATTAACTTTTGAAACTTAGAAATATTTGGATTTACTCTGTAGAACTGTCCGACCAACTCTCTTCTCTCTTTATCAAAAAAAGAACACACAAGCACATAATGATATTCGTCTCCTCGATTGCCAGTCAAACAAAGAGTACATTTCCGGTGGACATTATCACGATCATACCTGCGCTCAGCGATAGGTAACTTATGATTTCCACACCGAAACTGAGACAAACAAACTCTTTCGGCAGGTCTTAACATAATCAGATAAGGTTCAAAGCTGTTCAAAGTTTAGTAAAGCTGGGACTTTGTGACTTTGTGACTCTTCACACACATGAACTGCTTGTTCTTCCTCTCACGTGATGACGGTGCTGTCGTTATGAATAATCTGTGCTGCCTGCTTTAAACACTGTGAGAAAAGCTACAGATGCACTTCTGCAGATTTTACTGTGGAGTTCTTACATGTGCTCCTTCCCCCCAACCACTAGCACACAGCAGACAATTAGCAACTTAGAAAAATGAATTACAGTCATTAAGCCAAGATCTAATCAAACTGGCATACCAACTCGTCAAGTGATATAATTAAACAGGAAGAAGAGCGCACACAGCAAATAATTTGGCCAAGCCTCTGTGAGTATCTTTGTATAGGCCTTTATATTGTGACAGTGTGCAGTAATGCCAAACCCAGTGATAATTAAAGAAAGACTGACGACCTCAGCTCAGCTTATTGCAATGGTGACACCTGCTGCCACACAGTTGATTTGAATGTCAGTAACCCTCCTGCACACAATTCTGCTCTTTTTATAGTGTACACTTTACGGTTAATTTTGACCTTTTGACCTTTTATACTTTAGTTTCTATTTGTGGCATGCAACTTCTATACGGGGCAGCAGCACAGTGATGTGATGGTTAGCACTGTTGCCTCACAGCAAGAGGGCTCCTGGTTTGGTCCCGGGTGTGGGAGCCCTTCTGTGCGGAGTTTGCACATCCTCTTTTTAGTAAAGAGACTCATTTTTTATTCGTAGATTGATTAACTGCTTTGTTTTTTCTTCTGTCCCTGTGAACGCATAATTATATATTTTTTAAAAATCATGAGAATGGGATGAGGATTTTTTTTAGACAGTTTTAAATAGTTTATTTGAGCATATGGACGTGTAGGTTTTCATCTTTTGATACCAAACATTCTGTGAGTTTGTTTGAGACTGTAAAGTCAGTGTGAGGAAAACAAATGTGAGTGTTTGATCTAAAATATTTTACAAAGTAGAAAGACGGAACTCTTACAGTACATTGTTTCCTCCATTGTGATGTTGCGCTTCCTGCTGGGCTCATCAGAAGCCTGCACTGATGCACACTCACTATCTAAGGGCTGAGCAGTCCTCTCGCACTCAGCGATAATTGGTTTGGGACGGTCCTTAATATGGCGGAGCTCCACATGACCGCACAAACGGAGGGGGAGTGAATAGGGCGAGGGGATAGGGGCTGCTTTGGGATTGGGCCTAAATTGTCTGTAGGAGTGAATGGTTGTCTGTCTCTGTGTGTCAACCCTGCGATAGTCTGGCGACCTGTCCAGGGTGAACCCTGCCTCTCGCCCAATGTCAGCTGGGATAGGCTCCAAAGAGCTCCCTCCAACTCCCAAGAGGGTAAGTGGTTAGAAAATGGATGGATGGTTGGAACTTCTACACAGTCACACTTTAGTTTGGTCATCCTGATATCTATTTCTTTGGTATTGGGACGGGCCCTTTGTGTTACCTAAGTTAGTGTGGTGAGAATCAAGCAAGTCATGCCGAGTCACTGCAATAAGACAAGAAGGGCAAGTCAAGTCATTGCTCATGTCAAGCACAAGTCAGTTAATATGAAATTCCATTGATTTAGTAAGCTGGTAAGTTTGCTAAAAAGACAAATTCCTGTACTCCTGGGTTTTACAGTGTGCTGAAGAAATTGGGAAGTTGAGAAATTGCGGAGGTTGTGTCCCTGATTTCTGAGCTGCAGATCTCTCATGCCACTGTTCTCTTGTCACCAATAACATAATCCTTGGAACCAAGTTTTCAACCAAGTTATTATTTCTGCCTATATTCAACACATTAGCTGCCACGCTCAATTTCTGCAGGTCTGTCTCATCTTCTCAGGTTGCCAGGTTTGCTCACATTGCAGAAAGTCAAGTCTCTCGTCACAAATACCAACTCAAAGTGAAGTCAAGTCATTTATCATCATGATTGAAGCAAATCTCAAGTCTCACTTTGCGTCTTCAGTCAGACTGGTGTCAAGTCATGTAGCTGAAGTTTCCCACCTCTGCCCAGAACTGTGTTACATACTTTGTAAGTTGTTGGCTTCATTTTTGGGCGTTATATAAATCCCTTTTTCTGAAAATCCACCTATGAATCCTGATGCCCGCCAGCTTGGGCCATCACACTCATCCTATCATTATTTAGTTTAGGTCATTTAATGTTTTAGCCTTTTGGTTTGCTGTAGTATAGCTTAACTCATCTTACCCAGTGTTCTTGTTCATGGTCAGTTTCAGTTCACACATTGTTTGAACACCTGTCAATATCTTTTTAAATAATTGTGTATAACAAACTTTATTTGGAATTCTTTATCAGTGTGTTTTTGAATGAGTGAGGGAAACAGCTGAATGAATAAACATGTTCATTAGTGGTCAATGTTGCCCCTTGGAAGCAATTAGGAGGTGCTTCATAATGAGAGTGAGACCATACGCAACCTGTGAGCAACACCTGGAGAATATATTATGACTTTGATGTAAGTGTGATGAAACAATTGCAAACACATCATCAATATTGTTTGCTGATATTAAGAGTATATAAAAGCTGATCAGTGCAGTTGAATGACACAAAGCTGAAACTTATCTCAGTCAGTGTAACATTGTACTGTATATTTTGCATTACTCAGATGCTTGATTTTAGGTTTGTGTTGTCATGAAAAATTTCTCTGAGGTGACAACTATTCATCTATCTGATTACTATGGAATGGAGGGCCTGAAGCCACTGTACTTCTGCGCCTTCCTGATTATCTACATAACCATTGTTGCTGAAAATATAGTGTTAATCGGAGTAGTTTACTGTGAAAAAACCCTGCATGAGCCAATGTATTTTTTGCTGTGTAACTTGGCTGTGAATGGACTGTATGGAGGCACTGCCCTACTGCCAGCAGTACTTAGCAACTTGCTGTCACACTCATATGAAATATCTCTTCTCTTTTGTCAGACGCAGATCTATGCTGTTCACACATATGCTATCACTGAATTCACAATTTTAGCAGCTATGAGTTATGACAGGTATGTGGCCATTTGTTATCCACTGCTTTATCATACAATCATGTCACAGAGACTTGTTAACTTATTGTTTTCACATGGTTGTACCCCATGCTGGCATTTATCATTGTTTTAATTTTCACACTTCGGCTGCGGTTCTGTGAGAGAACCATAGAAAAGGTGTACTGTATGAATTACTCACTTGTGAAACTTGCCTGTACAGATACATCTGTTGTTAACATTGTTGGCCTACTGTCTGTGGTTTTGTATACACTGCCACAGCTTGTCATGATCTTTTATTCATATGCACACATCCTGAGGATATGTGTCTTATCATTCAACAAATCCAAGCTCAAGGCCCTCCGGACTTGCACCCCCCACCTGCTCTCTGTAACTAACTACTCTATTGGGTGCTTTTTAGAAATAGCACAAAGTCGATTCAATATTAAGCACCTGCCTTACCAAAGCAAGTTGTTTTTATCTGTGTACTTCCTGATATTCCCACCCCTTCTTAATCCAGCAATCTACGGATTGAGTATTCAAGTCGTGAGAGATCGACTGTTTAGGCTTTTCAGCAGAAAAAGCAGGCAAGTAAGAAATAATGTAGCCAAGAGGGCTGCTGGTACGATGCATTCAAAGTGTGTCCTGCATGGTGCTGTGAGGACTGATGGAAACACATGACATACAGAATCTCCTGTCTCTCCATGTTGTTTAATCACATTTGCTGTCTCATTTACTAAAACAAAACAAGACCAGCAGGCACAGAGAAAACATTTGGAGAGTTGAATTCTTGTCATGCCATGTGGGCCTCTTGAGGCATTAGCGGGCTGCAGCTCAGGCCTTGTGCACATAATATACTGAGTTTTAGTCTGTTTGTTTGTGCCTACGTGGACTAAATATACCACTGGGACTTTAAAACACACCTTTGTCTTTCACACTGTCTGCTCTGCGAACTCTAACATGAATACTGTTTGTTTTAATTTTCCTGGCTGTTCCAATTATTTCAGATGAACATAAATGCAAAAACTTATAATGTTTTCATGTTGGTTTTGGAAACCTGATGTTTTACTTCTTTTAAAGGGTTGTAGTGCAGTGTTTTGCTCAAGTGTATGTTATACTTGGCTTTTGAGGATTTATATATAAACTCTTATTGTCAGTTAATGCTCTGAGTGTCCCAATTAGCTAAGAATGAATAAGTAAGTTAGTGAAAGTAGTCTTTTTTTACAATTGAAAGTTTTATGTTATTTTAATAGAGGGTGCAGATTCCAGCATTATGATTTGTATAATTTGCTGTAATTAATAAAGCATAAATAGTCACTGCTTGAGATTTCCCATCATCATCATTCTGTAGCCTCCTTGTATTGTTTTTATTGAAAATATAGTCATCCAATTTTAAAATAATAATAATAATAATCTGTTGAGGTTTTTTATATATATGAATCAAACTAGTGAATTTGTGCTGGGTCTGGGTGTGAAATGTAGAATTACTTAAAGGGAAAAGAGATGACTTTACTGTATATTAGGACATGATAATAGGTTGCTTTCAGCTGAAATGATAATTGTCTTCCACACAAACAATAAAAAGACAAACATTTATGTGCCCAATCCTGTGGGCTTATAAACACAATATGAATAAAATATTGTTACACAACATTAATCATGGATTTATTTGTGGAGCCTCTACTACTCTATTACCAAGATGTAGCATCCAAATCTGCACTTTCAACATAATTCTTTCATCAGTCATTGTTCATACAGGACAATTGGATCAAGAATCTTACTCTAAAAGCTGACTGAGGTCAGTGAATAAAAGGAAAGAACTCTTAAACGTACCATTACGTACAGTATCACAAGACAAGATGTTGTATAAAGGTCAAGAATATGGTATAACATCTAAAGAGAAATGAGAAAGTCGCTGTGGAAATTCACTGCGGCCTTTATGTGCTGTATTCTATGTTGCTCTGTCTGTTTGTGCAAGATAGATAAGAATACAAATGAAAACAATAAACTGTTTACACAGAAAGATAAAGACACTATATAGGACATCTAACACACTCCTAATAATCAGAATACTCATATGTACATGCAACTTTCTCTATGCAGAAGCAAAGAAGCCCACCGAGGCCCCGTCCTGACGAAGGTTACGATATTGTAACCCTAGTTCAATTGGCACAAGTGGATCCCTCTACTGGATTCCACAGGTAATACTCCCCTAATCACAAGCATGCACTTGCACACTGAGAAAAGCATAAACATAGTCCGCCTATCAGGACAAGCCTACCCGCCTATGTGCAGACCCCACTGTATATAGGGAGGCAGATTCCTGTCATCAGACATCCTAAACCCTTTTCAGCGAGCGGTGCAGCAGCGACAGGTCCCGAGGTAGAGGGCTCCACCTGTGCTGAAAGAGCGGGTAACAATATCGTAACCTTTGTTCTATCTCACACTTGACTCTATTTGTACAGTGGGTGGAGCCTGATGAATAAATGCCTGTGGCTACATAGCATCAACAGGTCCTGGCTCTCTGCTAAGAGGTAATCTATCTTCTCCTAGGAGGATAGATTCACCTCCTTAATGTCCACAAATGGAGGAGGGAAGTGACATGGCGGAGTGAAGGGACCCCTGACAAGCTGCTGCCGTGCCTCCTCCGCTGTTTTGTTTAATTTGTTTGGTTCTACGCCACTGAACCCTGAATGTTGTCTGTCCAGTCAGACTGTGCTTCATCTGTTAGATAGTATTTCAATTCTGATGTAACACTCTGAGACACCAAAACAGCTATTCTACAATCCGGCTGTCTCGGTTTGCCTGGTGCAATTGTTGCTGTTGTTGTCTCCAAGGTAGCAATGATGTGAAGGTGGTGAAGAAGACTCCGCTGACACCATCTTGCTTGCATATAGAAAGGTTTATTACAAGAAGTACAGCATCAAATCAAGCACCTAGGATTGCCTGAGAGAGAGTCCTAAGCCAATATGAACCACTCTGCATCACAGTCCCAAATATTCTGCTTATATAGGTTGGTTGTTTTGATGAACTTTGAAACAACCCGAAACAGGTGACAGAGAAAAAATCCAGATGGTATCCAACCCTTTAACCTGTCTTATCAGTCCTTGACCTAGGCCGTGATATAATCTTCACCTGGGCCCCTAACTGAGCACTTTTACACTCTCTGAACATCAAGCAACGTGGCGAATCATATACCTCACTGTCACTTGGTAATCTGGAAGCTAACCCTGCTGGCAAAAGCCTCACTTGCAGCCCTGGGACTGTCAGGTCTCCACCGTGCTCCTTGTGGCTGGACTCTCTGTTCTGGTGTGCCTAACTGCCCGCTCCATCGGGACAGTCTGCTGCTACTCTGCTTCCTCTCCCTGACACCTTGTTGTTCCTGTGTTTCGTGAACGCAGAGGCCACCCGACCCAGTGCCTGCCGGATAACCTGCTACTAGGACCTGGCGGCATACGCCTAGTGTGCCTGCCCTGTGTGAACCTCTCCGCTGTGCTGGCTTTGGACGGATCCTCTGTTCTGGTGACCATCTGCTGCTCCTCTGCCTCCTCTCCCTGGGCACCAAGTCCTGGGTGCTAATCTGCCGTCTAAACCAGGCGACGTGTGTCTGCTTACCCTGCTGTTGTGTAACCCTCCATCACGGCTAACAGCAGACTCTCTACTCTGCTGTGCTATATCGTGAGACCATCAAAGTCACTGCTGTTACTGTCCCCAATCACTCCTCTTTTGAATGCTTAGCAGTAAAACTAACCAAACCCATCATTATTGTTGCCATCTACCGACCACCAAAATCTTCCTCAGTCTTTCTCACTGAATTCTCCTCACTATTAACATCTGTATGTGCCATGTCCCCCACTGTCACTCTCCTGGGTGACTTTAAAATTCATATTGACATATTGACCCATCCAATCCTTTTGCCAATGATTTCATTTCACTCATCGACTGTCTCAGTATTACACAATATCCCAACCTCCCAACACACAACAAGGGTCATACACTTGACTCAGTCTGTTGCACTGGCATCATTCCCTCTAATCTCTCTGCCAACGAGTTCCCCGTCTCTGATCATGAAGTTGTTCTGTTTGAGGTTCATGCCCCATTATCCAAAGTTAAAGAACATCAGACTATCTCCTTCAGAAACATCAAGAATGTCAACCCCACAGACCTCACTACCCTTATCACCATTTTTGGGTAAATAAAACCCTTATTCTGAAAATCAACCTCTACTGTCATACTTTAGTTTAATTTAGTTCATCTTTTGTTTAAGTTTTTTAGTTTGGTGTAGTATGGCTCAGTTAATCTTGTCTAAATTTAGTTTAGTTCATGTTAAGCAGCCTAAAAGTTTATTTTGCAAGTCAGGATGTGTTCAGTTTAAATTAACACATTGTTTGAACATCTGCCGAAACTTTATTCAAAATAGTTTTTAACTCTTTTAAACTTTATTTGGAATTCTTTTATCAGTGTGTTTTTGAATGAGTGAGGGGAAACAGCTGAATGAATAAACATGTTCATTAGTGGTCAATGTTGCCCCTTGGAAGCAATTAGGAGGTGCTTCATAATGAGAGTGAGACCATACGCAACCTGTGAGCAACACCTGGAGAATATATTATGACTTTGATGTAAGTGTGATGAAACAATTGCAAACACATCATCAATATTGTTTGCTGATATTAAGAGTATATAAAAGCTGATCAGTGCGGTTGAATGACACAAAGCTGAAACTTATCTCAGTCAGTGTAACATTGTACTGCATATTTTGCATTACTCAGATGCTCGATTATAGGTTTGTGTTGTCATGAAAAATTTCTCTGAGGTGACAACTATTCATCTATCTGATTACTATGGAATGGAGGGCCTGAAGCCACTGTACTTCTGCGCCTTCCTGATTATCTACATAACCATTGTTGCTGAAAATATAGTGTTAATCGGAGTAGTTTACTGTGAAAAAAACCCTGCATGAGCCAATGTATTTTTTGCTGTGTAACTTGGCTGTGAATGGACTGTATGGAGGCACTGCCCTACTGCCAGCAGTACTTAGCAACTTGCTGTCACACTCATATGAAATATCTCTTCCCTTTTGTCAGACGCAGATCTATGCTGTTCACACATATGCCATGATAGAATTCACAATTTTAGTAGCTATGAGTTATGACAGGTATGTGGCCATTTGTTATCCACTGCTTTATCATACAATCATGTCACAGAGACTTGTTAAACTTATTGTTTTCACATGGTTGTACCCCATGCTGGCATTTATCATTGTTTACATTTTCACACTTCGGCTGCGGTTCTGTGAGAGAACCATAGAAAAGGTGTACTGTATGAATTACTCACTTGTGAAACTTGCCTGTACAGATACATCTGTTGTTAACATTGTTGGCCTGCTGTCTGTGGTTCTGTATACACTGCCACAGCTGGTCATGATCTTTTATTCATATGCACACATCCTGAGGATATGTGTCTTATCATTCAACAAATCCAAGCTCAAGGCCCTCCGGACTTGCACCCCCCACCTGCTCTCTGTAACTAATTACTCTATTGGGTGCTTTTTAGAAATAGCACAAAGTCGATTCAATATTAAGCACCTGCCTTACCAAAGCAAGTTGTTTTTATCTGTGTACTTCCTGATATTCCCACCCCTTCTTAATCCAGCAATCTACGGATTGAGTATTCAAGTCGTGAGAGATCGACTGTTTAGGCTTTTCAGCAGAAAAAGCAGGCAAGTAAGAAATAATGTAGCCAAGAGGGCTGCTGGTACGATGCATTCAAAGTGTGTCCTGCATGGTGCTGTGAGGACTGATGGAAACACATGACATACAGAATCTCCTGTCTCTCCATGTTGTTTAATCACATTTGCTGTCTCATTTACTAAAACAAAACAAGACCAGCAGGCACAGAGAAAAACATTTGGAGAGTTGAATTCTTGTCATGCCATGTGGGCCTCTTGGAGTATTACCAGGCTGAAGCTCAGACCTTGTGCATATAATGTGCTGAGCTTCAGTCTGTTTGTCTGTGCCTACGTGGACTAAATATACCACTGGGACTTTAAAACGCACTTTTGTCTTTCACACTGTCTGCTCTGCGAACTCTAACATGAATACTGTTTGTTGGCTGAGATTTTTTTAGATGCAAAGAAATCCAAGAATTACTAATGCATTTGTTTTGGTAATGGAAATGTTTTATGGCTTTTAAGGGGTTTAGATCTTAAATAATGTTTTTGTAGTGCAGTGTTTTGCTCAAGTGTGTGATACCCTTGGCTTTTGAAGATTTATATACATTTCTTTGTGTTAATGCTTTCAGTGCCACAATAAACTGAGAATGAATAAGTGAAAGTAGCCTTTTTGCCTCAAAGCTTGTACATGTAATTTCACAGAGGTTGCACAAAAATGAAATTATAATCTTCTTCCACACAGACACCAAAAAACAAATATTTCTGTGCCCTAACCCGTGTGCCTATAAATATATTATAAATTTTATTACAGAATTTTCTCTGCCACCTTATTTCCAAAAACCTTGAAACCTTCACATTCGGCATAATTCTTTCATTTGCCATTGTTCATACAGGACAACTGGATCAAGAATCTTATTCTTAACTGAGGTCAAGACATATGAGGAAAGAACTCCTATCTTAAAATGTACCATTATGTGCAGTATCACAGGACAAGGTGCGTATAGAGAGGTCATTAATATAACCTCTATAGAGAAATGAGACTGTGGCTATGAAACTTGGCTTATTCACTAAAACGATTCAACAGAAGCGAAGGGAGGCGGCCATGCATGTAAGCAATGAGTTACAAAGCTCTCCGACAAATCTTTGACACAGACGCAAAGTGCTTATTTGCCATAAACCCTGTTATTTAATCAAGCCAGACATCTTGTTTTTGCTTTTCGTAACAGCCCTCATCTTTTAAAGTGGAGAGGGACACCAAGTCTTTGTGCTCCTGCACGGTGAGCGAGGTTGAAGATGCTGTAAAAGGAAAGGATGATGTAGAGCCGAGCAGGTAAAGGGAGGTTTTTGGTGCCTTTAATCTCCAGCAAAGGGATGGCAGCTGTGTGAGGCACAGGCAGAGGCAATACGTTTGAGGTTAAATCACTGATCCTCACAGTCTACCCTAAAAAACCCAGTGACCGGTTTGTGTCTTGAAGAGGGACATTCTGTAAGGAAGTAAAGGTATTAATTAGTAATTAGCCAATAAAGCACACACGTATGAGGAGACACACAAATGCTCCATATATGTTTAAACCTCGCAGCCACTTTTATTTGTTATAGTGTGCCGTGCTCCTGGCCCGTATTCTGAATTTGTATCTGAATTCTCAGAGTTTTTATCCAGTCTAGTTCTTAAATCAGATAAAGTTATTATTGTAGGTGATTTTAACATTCATGTCGACGTTGATAATGACTCCCTGGCTACCGTGTTTATCTCATTATTAGACTCCATTGGCTTCAGTCAGGGTGTACATGTACATGAACCCACTCACTGTTTTAACCACACCCTCGATCTAGTTCTGACGTATGGAATTGAAATTGATAACCTAAAAGTCTTTCCACAGAATCCCTCACTATCAGATCATTATTTGATTACTTATTTGATTACTTTTGATTTCTTTTTACTCAATTACACGCCACTCAGCAACAGTTACTATACTAGATGTTTATCAGATAGTGCTGTCGCAAAATTGAACAAAATGATTCCTCCGTCGTTAAATTTAATACCATGTCCTTCAGTAACAAAGGTTTCCAGTACCGACTTTAACCTCTCTCAAATTGATCATCTTGTCGATAGCGCTGTAGGCTCGCTGCGAACAACACTCGACTCTGTAGCTCCTCTTAAAAAGAAGTTAACAAAGCAAAGAAAGTTCGCTCCTTGGTATAACTCTCAAACCCGTAAGTTAAAACAAATATCGCGAAAATTTGAACGGAAGTGGCGATTAACCAAACTGGAAGAATCTCGTTCAATCTGGGCAGACAGTCTTAAAACGTATAAGAGGGGCCTCCGCAATGCCAGAGCAAACTATTACTCAGCTTTAATAGAAGAAAACAAGAATAAACCCAGGTTTCTTTTCAGCACTGTAGCCAGGCTGACTGAGAGTCAAAGCTCTATTGAGCCTTGTATTCCTTTAGCCCTTAGCAGTAATGATTTTATGAGCTTTTTAGTGACAAAATTCTAAATATTAGAGGCAAAATTCACGACGTCCTGTCCTCAGATAGCACCTATCTAACCTCAAACACAGCTGCAACACCTAATATTTATTTAGATTGCTTCTCCCCAATCTCTCTTCAAGAATTGACTGCAGTGATTTCTTCATCTAAATCATCAACGTGTCTCTTAGACCCCATCCCAACTAGGCTACTCAAGGAGGTCTTACCTTTAGTTAACACTCATATATTAGACATGATCAATTTATCCTTATTAACAGGCTATGTACCACAGTCTTTTAAGGTAGCTGTAATTAAACCTCTACTAAAAAAGCCCAGCCTGGATCCAGAGGTGTTAGCCAGCTATAGACCAATTTCTAATCTTCCCTTTATGTCAAAGATCCTTGAGAAAGTAGTCGCAGACCAGCTGTGTGATTTTCTCCATGATAATAATTTATTTGAGGAATTACAGTCAGGATTTAGAGAGCATCATAGCACTGAGACAGCACTAGTTAAAATTACAAATGACCTTCTGATTGCTTCAGACAAAGGACTCGTCTCTGTACTTGTTTTATTAGATCTTAGTGCAGCGTTTGACACTGTTGACCATGAAATTCTGCTACAGAGACTGGAACACTTAATTGGCCTGAAAGGTTCTGCACTAAACTGGTTTAAATCTTATTTATCTGATCGTTTTCAGTTTGTTCACGTTCATGATGAATCATCCTTACGTACTAAAGTTTGTTTTGGAGTTCCGCAAGGTTCTGTGCTCGGACCAATCCTTTTTATTCTATATATGCTTCCTTTAGGTAACATCATTAGACTCTGTAAATTTCCATTGTTATGCGGATGATACACAGCTGTATTTATCGATGAAGCCAGAAGAAAGTAATCAATTAACTAAACTTCATAATTGTCTTAAAGACATAAAAACCTGGATGAGCACCAACTTCCTGATGTTAAATTCAGACAAAACTGAAGTTATTGTTCTTGGCCCCAAACAACTCAGAGACTCTTTATCTGATGACATAGTCTCTCTCGATGGCATTGCTCTGGCCTCTAGCACTACCGTAAGAGACCTCGGAGTAACATTCGATCAAGATCTGTCTTTCAATTCTCATTTAAAACAAACCTCACGGACTGCATTTTTTCATCTGCGTAATATTGTGAAAATTAGGCCTATCCTGACCCAAAAAGATGCAGAAAAATTGGTCCACGCTTTTGTTACCTCAAGGCTGGATTACTGTAACTCTCTATTATCAGGTAGCTCTAGTAAATCATTAAAAAATCTCCAGCTAATTCAGAATGCAGCAGCACGAGTACAAACAGGAACTAAGAAATGAGATCATATTTCTCCTGTTTTAGCTTCTCTGCACTGGAATTAATTTAAAATCCTACTGTTAACTTATAAAGCTCTAAATGGTCAAGCTCCGCCATATCTTAGAGAGCTCATAGTGCCATATTATCCCACCAGAAGTCTGCGCTCTGAGAACGCAGGGTTACTCGTGGTCCCTAAAGTCTCCAAAAGTAGATCAGGAGCCAGACCTTCAGCTATCAGGCTCCTCTCCTGTGGAATCATCTTCCTGTTACGGTCCGGGAGGCAGACACCGTCTCCACATTTAAGGCTAGACTTAAGACTTTCCTCTTTGATAAAGCTTATAGTTAGGGCTGGCTCAGGCTTGACCTGTACCAGCCCTAGTTAGGCTGACTTAGGCCTAGTCTGCCGGAGGACCACCTATAATGCACCGGGCACCTTCTCTCTCTCTCTCTCTCTCTCTCTCTCTCTCTCTCTCTCAAGGACAGAGGGATGTCATATGCTGTAAAGCCCTGTGAGGCAAATTGTGATTTGTGATATTAGGCTTTGTAAATAAAATTGACTGATTGATTGATTGATTGATTGATTGTTCAGGTGGTAATAGAGGCCCGCCAGGTGAGGCCACCCCGCAAGCTGACACCAGGTCTTGCTGGTGTGGGTAGGCGCACGGGGACAGGCCTTGAGCTTGAGAGTGTGCAGGGGACGTCTTCGTCAGACAGGCTGATGCTGAGGGGCAGGGAGGTTAGTTGAGCTGCTCTGGCCCCGCTCCCGAATGGCTCATCCTCACCCGAGTTACTGTGGGACCAGAGGCCCTCGTAGCTACTTGGATACACCTGTTGCCTGTAATTACACACGCGCGCAGCAGGGAATTAGTGCTTTGGGTAGCAGCTGTGTGTTCTCACACATCTGCACATATATGTCACATTAACTCTTTCACAACTGTCAGCGTGCTGCCTGTGTGTTTCCATAGTTTATACGTGGTGTTCTGTCTGGTTCTCAGTGTAGATTGATTTAGTCCATAAATCTGTCATTTTTGTCCTTCCGTGAACTGGTCTCGTTAAGATGATCATTAGCAGAGACACAGCGTTGATGAATGCAAGTAGGATACAATGCAGGTCCTTAAGTTCATTTGTCCTTTCGTCCCTCTTTCATATTTTTGTATAAATATTATACATTTCCTTATGATTCTTTTACCAAGACTACTTCTTATTTAGATGTAGTCTTGTTTTTATCATGAAAATAGGTCATTAACAAATACTTATCATCTTAGTTTTTCATTAGAATTATTAGAACACAGATACACATGAGCAGCAGGCAATTAGTGCGTTAGGTAGCAGCGCTGTGTGGGACTTATGCGCTGATGAAGTGGTGGGTGATCGATGTGCCTGACATTGATCGATTTAGTTTCAGCACTGTGGCAGTGGACAGCTCCTGTGAAGAGCGATCTTAAGAGCGATCCTAATGTTGTGTAGCCACCAAACGCAAATTCGTAAATTTGCGCGTCGAGATTACGTACAAAGTCAATGCAAAGACACGATTAGACGCGAACACTGCTTGAGTTGAAAATATTGAACTTTTGAGGTGAATTCGCATGACGCTGTACCGCGAAAGCCAATCAGCGTTGAGATTCTAAGTTAAGTTAGCGATTAAGATCGCTCTTAACTGGGAAACACGGCCATTATCAGTATTTGTTAGGGCCGCAGCTCTTTCTACCTTCATTGTGTGTGTGTGTGTGTGTGTGTGTGTGTGTGTGTGGTGTGTGTGAGACTTTTCCCTCTGTCTGCCGAGCTGCCTGCACCTCCACTGGCCTCAGAAGCTCCACCCCCTCTGTCTTGATTGGTGCACCTCTGCGCCCAGCCCACAGCTCACCTGGGTCCCTGATTGGTGCAGCACCAGTGGAGTGGGCCAATCACAGCCACCCAATCAAGGCCCAGCATCTACAAATGCCCTGCCAGCCTGTCAGTCCAGGCGGCTGACTGTTGGTGGCAGCTCGCCTCTTTGTCTGAGAACTTTGTGTTGTGTTAGACAGCCAACTTGTAGCTTGTCATAAGCTTTTGTAGATTTTGTGAACCATTGAAGTGTGGCCAGGTTGTTAGAAACTGTTACACTTTTGACTGATTCCAAACATTTCCATCCACACTTAGATAATTATCTGTATAGAAACACTAGGTGCAGGGGTGCTGTTTTGTTGTTGTTTGTTTTTAAAAGCTAGATTAGATAGTCAGAATTTGTTTTCCTTTTATTTTTGATTAGTCAGATTGTGTTTGTGTTGCTTCCCTTTCCCCTGCGAGCTGGGTTGTAACAGTCTTGTTTGCTGATATATAAAGTATATAAAGTAAGTATATAAAAGCTGATCAGTGCGGTTGAATGACACAAAGCTGAAACTTATCTCAGTCAGTGTAACATTGTACTGCATATTTTGCATTACTCAGATGCTCGATTATAGGTTTGTGTCATCATGAAAAATTTCTCTGAGGTGACAACTATTCATCTATCTGATTACTATGGAATGGAGGGCCTGAAGCCACTGTACTTCTGCACCTTCCTGATTATCTACATAACCATTGTTGCTGAAAATATAGTGTTAATCGGAGTAGTTTACTGTGAAAAAACCCTGCATGAGCCAATGTATTTTTTGCTGTGTAACTTGGCTGTGAATGGACTGTATGGAGGCACTGCCCTACTGCCAGCAGTACTTAGCAACTTGCTGTCACACTCATATGAAATATCTCTTCCCTTTTGTCAGACGCAGATCTATGCTGTTCACACATATGCTATCACTGAATTCACAATTTTAGCAGCTATGAGTTATGACAGGTATGTGGCCATTTGTTATCCACTGCTTTATCATACAATCATGTCACAGAGACTTGTTAAAATAATTGTTTTCACATGGTTGTACCCCATGCTGGCATTTATCATTGTTTACATTTTCACACTTCGGCTGCGGTTCTGTGAGAGAACCATAGAAAAGGTGTACTGTATGAATTACTCACTTGTGAAACTTGCCTGTACAGATACATCTGTTGTTAACATTGTTGGCCTACTGTCTGTGGTTCTGTATGCACTGCCACAGCTTGTCATGATCTTTTATTCATATGCACACATCCTGAGGATATGTGTCTTATCATTCAACAAATCCAAGCTCAAGGCCCTCCGGACCTGTATCCCCCACCTGCTCTCTGTAACTAACTACTCTATTGGGTGCTTTTTAGAAATAGCACAAAGTCGATTCAATATTAAGCACCTGCCTTACCAAAGCAAGTTGTTTTTATCTGTGTACTTCCTGATATTCCCGCCCCTTCTTAATCCAGCAATCTACGGATTGAGTATTCAAGTCGTGAGAGATCGACTGTTTAGGCTTTTCAGCAGAAAAAGCAGGCAAGTAAGAAATAATGTAGCCAAGAGGGCTGCTGGTACGATGCATTCAAAGTGTGTCCTGCATGGTGCTGTGAGGACTGATGGAAACACATGACATACAGAATCTCCTGTCTCTCCATGTTGTTTAATCACATTTGCTGTCTCATTTACCAAAACAAAACAAGACCAGCAGGCACAGAGAAACACATTTGGAGAGTTGAATTCTTGTCATGCCATGTGGGCCTCTTGGAGTATTAGCAGGCTGAAGCTCAGGCCTTGTGCATATAATGTGCTGAGCTTCAGTCTGTTTGTCTGTGCCTACGTGGACTAAATATACCACTGGGACTTTAAAACGCACCTTTGTCTTTCACACTGTCTGCTCTGCGAACTCTAACATGAATACTGTTTGTTGGCTGAGATTTTTTTAGATGCAAAGAAATCCAAGAATTACTTATGCATTTGTTTTGGTAATGGAAATGTTTTATGGCTTTTAAGGGGTTTAGATCTTAAATAATGTATTTGTAGTGCAGTGTTTTGCTCAAGTGTATGATACCCTTGGCTTTTGAAGATTTATATACATTTCTTTGTGTTAATGCTTTCAGTGCCACAATAAACTGAGAATGAATAAGTAAAGTAGCCTTTTTGCCTCAAAGCTTGTACATGTAATTTCACAGAGGTTGCTCAAAGATGAAATGATAATCTTCTTCCACACAGACACCAAAAAACAAATATCTCTGTGCCCTAACCCGTGTGCCTAGAAATACATTATAAATGTTATTACAGATTTTGTCTTGTCTTTTGCAGTATCACAAGACAAGGTGCGTATAGAGAGGTCATTAATATAACATCTATAGAGAAATGAGACTGTGGCTATGAAACTTGGCTTATTCGCTGTGCTATATTGTATTTTGCTCCATATTTGTCAAAGATTGTGCAAGGTTTAACTGAAAACAATAAACTGACTACACAGACAGATAAAGATAGTTTGCCTCTCCTGACGGTGCACCCTATTTCTATGTGATTTCCCATCCTGCTTTGTGCAATCCAACTATTTTTTGTCAACAACGTCATGTGTAAAAACTTGGCATAAAAGCTACTGTAGCCTTCATCCTCTCACACTGAATCTTCCCACCCAAATATTCCTGTTAAATAGTCACCGGCAGTCATCCAGGAAATCACAGTGACCTTCCCAACATCTAAACGTACCTTATCTCCTTCAGAAACGTCACAAATGTCAACCCCACAGACCTCACTACCCCGATCACCTCCATCCCCAGTCCACTCCCTGTTCAGTACCGGACTGACTGCAAAAACCTTCTGCTCAGCTTCAAAGCCCTCCACAAGCACAATCTCTCTGACCACCTCCAGGAGTTTACCTCCTCCCACTCCCTGCGCTCGTCTCCTGACCATTCCCACCTCATGTCTCTGCACCATGGGTGCCAGGGCTGCCAGCTGCACTGCCCCCAGGCTCTGGAACTCCCTACCTCCACACATTTGACAGTCTGACAGCATAACATCCTTGAATTTCCCTTCTCAAAACCCACCTGTTCAAACTGGCCTGTGCACTTTGACCTTGACTGTACCCTCTGTACCGAAGCTCCCATGTCTGGTTCCACAGAAGGCCCCAGCTCTCCCATACTAGGCAAGGTTTTCATGTTCTGAATATGCTGTCTCATCAGGGTCTTCTTCTACCCCTTTGTTTGAAAAATGGTCTAACCAGCCATTATATGTATGTTCCCCTGCGTGTTCAGTTTGTTGGATCAGTTTTGTTTTGGGTTTTGTTCAATATATTTTAAGCTAGCACAGCCTGAGTTAAGTTCTGTTAAGATGACCTCTTTTCTGGGCCCACAACTGTGTCATATGCTTTTCAAATTGTTTGCCTCATTTTTGGGTAAATAAAACCCTTATTCTGAAAATCAACCTCTACTGTCATACTTTAGTTTAATTTAGTTCATCTTTTGTTTTATCTTTTTAGTTTGGTGTAGTATGGCTCAGTTAATCTTGTCTAAATTTAGTTTAGTTCATGTTAAGCAGCCTAAAAGTTTATTTTGCAAGTCACAATGTGTTCAGTTTAAATTAACACATTGTTTGAACATCTGCCGAAACTTTATTCAAAATAGTTTTTAACTCTTTTAAACTTTATTTGGAATTCTTTATCAGTGTGTTTTTGAATGAGTGAGGGAAACAGCTGAATGAATAAACATGTTCATTAGTGGTCAATGTTGCCCCTTGGAAGCAATTAGGAGGTGCTTCATAATGAGAGTGAGACCATACGCAACCTGTGAGCAACACCTGGAGAATATATTATGACTTTGATGTAAGTGTGATGAAACAATTGCAAACACATCATCAATATTGTTTGCTGATATTAAGAGTATATAAAAGCTGATCAGTGCGGTTGAATGACACAAAGCTGAAACTTATCTCAGTCAGTGTAACATTGTACTGCATATTTTGCATTACTCAGATGCTCGATTATAGGTTTGTGTCGTCATGAAAAATTTCTCTGAGGTGACAACTATTCATCTATCTGATTACTATGGAATGGAGGGCCTGAAGCCACTGTACTTCTGCGCCTTCCTGATTATCTACATAACCATTGTTGCTGAAAATATAGTGTTAATCGGAGTAGTTTACTGTGAAAAAACCCTGCATGAGCCAATGTATTTTTTGCTGTGTAACTTGGCTGTGAATGGACTGTATGGAGGCACTGCCCTACTGCCAGCAGTACTTAGCAACTTGCTGTCACACTCATATGAAATATCTCTTCCCTTTTGTCAGACGCAGATCTATGCTGTTCACACATATGCCATGACAGAATTCACAATTTTAGCAGCTATGAGTTATGACAGGTATGTGGCCATTTGTTATCCACTGCTTTATCATACAATCATGTCACAGAGACTTGTTAAGCTTATTGTTTTCACATGGTTGTACCCCATGCTGGCATTTATCATGTTTTACATTTTGACACTTCGGCTGCGGTTCTGTGAGAGAACCATAGAAAAGGTGTACTGTATGAATTACTCACTTGTGAAACTTGCCTGTACAGATACATCTGTTGTTAACATTGTTGGCCTACTATTTGTGGTTCTGTATACACTGCCACATCTTTTCATGATCTTTTATTCATATGCACACATCCTGAGGATATGTGTCTTATCATTCAACAAATCCAAGCTCAAGGCCCTCCGGACTTGCACCCCCCACCTGCTCTCTGTAACTAACTACTCTATTGGGTGCTTTTTAGAAATAGCACAAAGTCGATTCAATATTAAGCACCTGCCTTACCAAAGCAAGTTGTTTTTATCTGTGTACTTCCTGATATTCCCGCCCCTTCTTAATCCAGCAATCTACGGATTGAGTATTCAAGTCGTGAGAGATCGACTGTTTAGGCTTTTCAGCAGAAAAAGCAGGCAAGTAAGAAATAATGTAGCCAAGAGGGCTGCTGGTACGATGCATTCAAAGTGTGTCCTGCATGGTGCTGTGAGGACTGATGGAAACACATGACATACAGAATCTCCTGTCTCTCCATGTTGTTTAATCACATTTGCTGTCTCATTTACCAAAACAAAACAAGACCAGCAGGCACAGAGAAAAACATTTGGAGAGTTGAATTCTTGTCATGCCATGTGGGCCTCTTGGAGTATTAGCAGGCTGAAGCTCAGGCCTTGTGCATATAATGTGCTGAGCTTCAGTCTGTTTGTCTGTGCCTACGTGGACTAAATATACCACTGGGACTTTAAAACGCACCTTTGTCTTTCACACTGTCTGCTCTGCGAACTCTAACATGAATACTGTTTGTTGGCTGAGATTTCTTTAGATGCAAAGAAATTTAAGAGTTACTAATGCATTTGTTTTGGTAATGGAAATGTTTTATGGCTTTTAAGGGGTTTAGATCTTAAATAATGTATTTGTAGTGCAGTGTTTTGCTCAAGTGTGTGACACCCTTGGCTTTTGAAGATTTATATACATTTCTTTGTGTTAATGCTTTCAGTGCCACAATAAACTGAGAATGAATAAGTGAAAGTAGCCTTTTTGCCTCAAAGCTTGTACATGTAATTTCACAGAGGTTGCTCAAAGATGAAATGATAATCTTCTTCCACACAGACACCAAAAAACAAATATTTCTGTGCCCTAACCCGTGTGCCTATAATCATCAGGGACCCCCTTTCCCCATGTTTTTTTTTGTACTGACGGTGCACCCTATTTCTATGTGATTTCCATCCTGCTTTGTGCAAGCCAACTATTTTTTGTTTCAAAGTCAAGTGTAAAAACTTGGCATAAAAGCTACTGTAGCCTTCATCCTCTCACACTGAATCTTCCCACCCAAATATTCCTGTTAAATAGTCACTGGCAGTCATCCAGGAAATCACAGTAACCTTCCCAACATCTAAACGTACTAATTCAAAGTTAATTTTGTGCTGGATTTGCTGTTTTAGCCGTGAACACAGCTGGAAATGTCTTAGTGGCAGAAGCCATCATGCAATCATGTAAATATGGATCTTGGCCTGTGAGGATGAAGATGTGTGTTCTCATTGTTTAGTAACATGTGGGCCAAACATCAACTCCACTGTTTTAAAGACACCTTTCTGCACCTTAAACCAGTAGAAGTGTAAAGACTGTGTTCCTGTTGCTTGTGTTTACTTACACAGTTTCCTGTGTTTATTCTTTATGGATCATATCATTTACCATAACCTACAAAAATGTAATGTGTGAGTAAGAATGCCTGAGGCTTCATATACACTGAGTGTGTGTGTGTGTGTGTGTATATATTATTAGCATCCTCTGAGTCAGCCTTTGTTGGGATCTCTGGTAGGAGTAGAGTCTAAAAATAGTCATCTAAATGTGATTATGAGAGAAAACATGAAACAATGGGTCTTACTTGTGTGTGCCCATGCCATACTTTATTCAATAAAAAAGTAATGTAGCTACAATGTGGCACACCTGTGCAATGTCAGTCAATTTCCAGTGGCATGGTAATGTGTTTTAGTTATACAAAGCATGCTTGTACATTAAACACTTAATAAATACAGTTATTCTTCTTTTAACACTTAAAAAAATCAACTTCTGCAATTTTCAGGGGCAAATTGTAAAATAAGTCTCAAGAACACAATGCGGTGGAGGAAGGGGTGGACAGCAGTATTCTCCAGACCAAACGCACTCAGAAATACAAAACTGTTTTACAAACAATTAGGTAGACGGCATGCATACAAAAATAGACAACTATTCTGATCATTCCTTTGTATATTACAATACTAGTTCATTATTGCCCAGCGTTATATTCTTGTGCTCCTGTGTCGAGGAATAGCTTGCTCTCTATATCTTCTCTCATCTCCCTTGGAAAAGTACAATGTACATTCACAATCACTGAGGCACAGCACTTGATTTACAATTTGTATAAGTACCCCAAAACATTGTGTGGTCACTGTTGTTGTAGTAATGTAATATTAAATATATATATATATATATATATTTATATACTGTATATAAGCTTAACACCCTGTACAAACATGTCTTTTAATCATGCATAACAAAATGTTGTGTACATCCAAAATAGCTTTTAATTCCTCCGTCAGACCTTATTGAGCGGCTGTACACAACTCCAGCATAATGTTTAAAACGATTCAACAGAAGCGAAGGGAGGCGGCCATGCATGTAAGCAATGAGTTACAAAGCTCTCCGACAAATCTTTGACACAGACGCAAAGTGCTTATTTGCCATAAACCCTGTTATTTAATCAAGCCAGACATCTTGTTTTTGCTTTTCGTAACAGCCCTCATCTTTTAAAGTGGAGAGGGACACCAAGTCTTTGTGCTCCTGCACGGTGAGCGAGGTTGAAGATGCTGTAAAAGGAAAGGATGATGTAGCCGAGCAGGTAAAGGGAGGTTTTTGGTGCCTTTAATCTCCAGCAAAGGGATGGCAGCTGTGTGAGGCACAGGCAGAGGCAATACGTTTGAGGTTAAATCACTGATCCTCACAGTCTACCCTAAAAAACCCAGTGACCGGTTTGTGTCTTGAAGAGGGACATTCTGTAAGGAAGTAAAGGTATTAATTAGTAATTAGCCAATAAAGCACACACGTATGAGGAGACACAAATGCTTCATATATGTTACCTTAAGTGAGCTGTGGAGGATCCGGAGGCGATGAAGCTTGTCATTGAGCAGGGGGTCATTGACTCGGCGGACAAATGAGCGCTTGTACTCCAGGCGGCTGGCTGATCTGTGGTCAGCCGAGGTGGACAGACTGGTCTGCTCCAGAGCCCGGTACAAATCGCCCAGAGAGTCTGCCTGCATCCTGCACTCTCGTCCATGGCCTGGCAAGAAGGACAAGCAATCATCAACAGAGATGTGACATTATTACATTATTTTTACAGCAAAATACAAGTTAACAGCCTGCCTACAGAGATTGTTTCTAAATCATCACCTTTTTAAACTAAACAAGGCGATAATTTAGAAAAAAATCTCTATATGCAGGCTGTTAACTTGTATTTTGCTGTTAAAAAAGGAATCTCATCCACCATATGAAGCTGTAGCTGTAGCTGTGACTGCAGTCTCTCTCTGCCCACACATTCACACCAGCAGAATGTTTGCTACCTGCCCAGCGTGAAATGGCAGAGAGCCGAAGCTAACAAGTGACTTGTTAAGGGACTCAAAAATATTGCAAGTTGACACCAAGGTCAGCGGATCTTGAGTTACCAGGACATTTTTCTGGAGAGAAATGTTGTTGTTGTTGAGCTGTTTCATTCTGTGAGTAATACAAATAAAACTGCCTCCATCCCCCGGGGCTGCTTTAGTGGTGTGAGGTAAGTGAAAGTTCTGCACTGAAAACAGTAAGTATGTCAGTATAATAAGGAAAAGATTATTTTAAATATAAAAGTATAATCACTATAGACAAATGTACTTGTGATTACTCATGCATTAATGTCTTACAATATTTTAAAGAGGGCTGCAAGTAATGATTATTTTCATTATGGAATAATCTGACAATTTCTTTTTTGGTTTGTAAAACTACATATAACAGTGAGAAATGTCGTCACAATAACCTAGAACCAAAGTGACATCTTTAGATTACTTGTTTTGTGGGACTAACAGTCAGACGTTACATTTTTAAATCGTGTAATTTCACAAGCAAAGGCAGCAAATTCTCACATTTGAGAAGCTTTATTTATTTAAATAGTTCAAATTCTCTGTTGAGCGAATAATCAATTTATTGACAAATTATTTCAGCTCTAATGATACTATACGCAGCTGGGTAGTTTCATTAATAACAAAGTATTTACAAGCTCTTCAAAATGTTTTGTATGTAAAATCTTAATTGGTACCACTGTCAAATAAACACAGTGGGAAAAAGTATTTACCCCTTAATTGTACAACAGTGGAGTCCAAATAAATATAATAAAATGGTAATACTCAAGTAAAGTACAAGCACCTTCACATCTCTTATGTACATTAATTTAGTAAATGTGCTAAGTTAACATGAGTGGTTGCTATCTGCAAGTTAAAATATGTAGTATTTGTAATTGAATTGACCCTTTAGTTTAATCACAGTCAGCGCTATTTTAGTTTGTAACCTTTTATTAGTTTGTATTTACATTAATTTGCAATCTCTGATTTCAATTCAGTTTAGTTTCAGTTAGTTTGCAGCGTGGGTTTGCTCATTTCATTCCATTTTCATTGTTTAAAAATGTCTATTTTTAGTCCAGTTTTTCTGAGTTTTAGTATTTTTTTATTGTTATTATTTATAAGATGGGGGTTAATTGTCAGGGGAAAGATTTAATAAGTCCAGAATTGATATTTCAAAACAAACACAATAATTTGTGAAGGAAATTGTAACACAGACGCCCAAGTCTCAATAAACATACACACCAGTGCCTCCTCGTGTTTTTGTGCTGACAGCTAAATGAAAACTAAATTTCCTGAATGATTTTATTTTATTTGAGTTTGATTCGTGAGTACACAATATTGTTTCAGTTAGTTTTCATTATTTTTTAAATTCTAGTTTTTATTTTTATTCCACTTCACTAAAATGTTTTTTCACACCTAGTTTTTAGTTTAGTTTTACTTACTGTAACTGTAATAAATTTGCTTCTATTGGAAATAAATCCATATATATGGAGACATCAGGCTTAGTAAAAAATAAAGATTAATTTAAGTCAATAACAATTTAAAAGACACCAACTGTAAAAATCATACAAAGGAGGTGTGTAAAATGTATTTTTTAATTCCTGTTTTAGTTGGTAAATATTTTTTTTTCGAACTTTATGTTCTCTCCTGTCTAATCAAATAATTTTTACATAGTCTTCTTCATCACAGGATGAACATTTCTGCTCTTTTTTAATACATCATTTTGTGGTATGCCTCTTCATTATGGCATCCTCTTCAAAAAAAACACAGCTTGTACATCATTCTGATAAACAAGCAGGACGCCTCTTCTCTCCTGTTTACATCCACTGCCCTCTGTTGGCAAATACGAACACTGCACTAGTGCTCTGAATCTGTTTGTCGTCACTCTATTTTGTGTTTTGGAAGCAGGGTGGTACGGTCTGAAGCTTTGGGGCTGTGCTTTGAAATGTATCATGCTTTATTTGCCGCCTGTTTTGTGTTTCTTTCTTGTCTTTACAGGCAGTGGTGGAGAGAGTGAACGGTGGAGCAATAGATAAATGAGGACAAGAAGAAAGGACCCTTAGGCGCGTTTCTTTATCCTGTTCAGAATTCAACATTAACATGGGCTGAAAGGATTCCTCCTCGCTTCACCATTCACACACTGCCGAGAGGCACAATGACATCTCGATCGCGCGAGAGAGGAAAAGAGAGAGAAAGAGTGAGCGTGAGTGTGTGAGAGAGAGTCGGCTGCCAAGATAAATCACTATCAAATAAGACACTAAATTTCATCTCACTTAGGCAACTGCCCCGGAGGCCTTCGAGGGACGGCAAATGGGCTGGCTTCAAATCCAATCCAATAAAGCAATAATAGTGAGTATTCAACCTCTGACATTTGCTGCCTCTGACTGCCTGTTAGCAGCTTTAATAAAATAACTGGCGACAAATAAGCACACATGCTCAACACTGCAGAAGAAAAGACTGATCTGCGTGTTAAAATGAGCAGGAGAGGCTCCTAAGGAGATTACAGGGTGATCGCAGTTATATTGGTAAATGTGTGACACCTTGATTCCCTCTAATGGTCCACTGCAGTGGTTCCCAGCCTTGTTTGTGTGATGTGCCCCACGGCCCTGTCAGATTAGCTCAAGTTCTCCTTCAGCGACACCAAACCTAATGTTCCACAAATATTGATTTAGATTGGTTTTACACTGGATGTTATTTAACATCCTTATTATATAAAAGTGGATATTACGAGGCATGTTTTTGTACGAAAGACACAGTGATCCTGAAATTGTCCTTGTGTAGAATTTTCAGTCAAATCTGTACCAGTAGCACTTGGAGTGGCAGAAGCTGGACATTTCAACAGTTTATTCATTACTTCTCTGCTCACTTGCAAACTAGTTTTCACGCAGCGCCTGGTGTTAGGGTGCGAGAAGTGACTCAGATTGGTGGGAAGCACGGCCTGTGTCGTTGCTTTACGATGACAATCAGCCAATTTGTAATACTGTTTGTGTGTGTGTGTGTTTTCCTCCTGAGCACACGTACGTGGATGCATTTTTTTTACTCAATCATAATTTATAATTTGTCAAATTAGCTGAGCTACTTAACATTGCTGTCCAAGTATCCATGACAACCGCAGGAGTACACGTGCACGTGCAATAGTCACCATTACATGTGTGATGTACAGTAGGGTTGCAAACAAAGGTGTGTAGCTCCACAAAAGTAAAGCCAAACCATCTCTGTCGCCCCCTGCTGGCTGGCTGCAGTACAGGTGAATAACCCCACCCCTCCATGTCAGCAGATTAAAGTACACGTCAAATACATATTTCCTAAAATGGTTTCCATCATTTCAGGTAGATCGTATCATGCTGGTGTGTGTTCAATTGTTCATTTACTGATAAGTTTGTTTTTTTAGTTATTTATTACCTAAAACGCGGATTCACATAATGATTGACAGCTGTGTGTGACAATCAGCGGTGTTGTTTGCAGTTGGATTAAATGGGCGGGAACTTCCGCGGCTCTACTTCACAATCACTACTGCACAGACTTTGGCTCCAAATGGTGTCACCAGTGCAAGATGGCAGCAGCCATATCCAAGATATTTTGGTTTCTTTTTTTTTCAGTGGGAGGAAGTGGACACACATCGTCCATGTTTATATACAGTCACTGGTTACAATTCATTTGTCAACCTTGTTTTTGATAAATGACTTAAATCTATGATTGATTTTCAAATTTGTTGTCAGTTATTTTTCTATAGATCAAGTAAATGATTGGTTGACTGACAGTTTTAGTACCAGTATGATACATAAATACACAGTATGATCATTTTTCTACGCTTGTGGTTCATGTGAAAAGATGTGAGACAGAGATGGTGTGTGTCTGACCACTGCCTCTGGGCCGGTCCAGCTGGTATTGATGGGGCTCCCTCTGATCCGATGCAGCAGCGGTAGCAGCCAGGATAGCATGAAGCCCGCTGTCCCTGGGTAGCGTGAAGCTGCGGGGTTTCCCTCCCGCGTCGGAATCGATGCTGGACCTGAGGGGCAGAGGCAGGGCCCTGTATTGTTCTTGCAGCAGGCTGCGCTGTGCGGGCAGGGTGGACTGTCTGCGGTACTCCATCGCCAGTTGGTCTCTGTCCTCAGACAGCATGTTCTCCTCCACTGGAAACGTCTGGAGGTAGTGCATCCTCGCATTGCTCTCCATCTGGTCCTGCCACGAGTTCCGGTGGCCGCCCGTCTTCTGCCCAGGGGAGACGCCGTTGTTGCTGCTGCTGCCGTCCTGAGGCTCTGAGTGGAAGTCGTCATGAGAGGAGCGGGACTGGAAGGTGTCAGAGGAGGACAGGTGGCCACGCTTCGGTTCCAGGTAGGGACTCACCTAAACAATTAGACAATTAGAAAGTGAAAAAGAGAAGTTTCCAGCATATCTATCTACTGAACTACAGGCCGACAGACTCACTGAGGATGCTCGGGGATAGGTGTCATAAGGTGGTGGCGGACTGTCCTGTTTGGACATCGAGGTCATCTCCATGTCCTCGTGATCACTCTCACTCCAGTAATCTGTCATGAATGAACAGACTGGGTCATGTTCCTATTTTTACAGCAGAATCAAAAACTCTTCTGCTCTGTAAATGCAGCATTAGAGACAATGTGGTCACAAACATTTGTCAAAACAAAGCAGTTACACCAACACACACGGATTCAAATTTCAAAGACCTGAAACAAAGTTAAACAATATAATTTTCACAGCAACAGTGAACACAGCCATGCAGGTTTCCCTGCGCAGAGCAGATAGTCTGTGTACTTTTCTGATAATTACATAACCACACATAAATGTGCAAACGAGCTTAATACTTTGTTATTTGTGATGCAATTCAAAGATATCGCCAGGTTTTCTTCCAAACTAATTTGGTTACGAAAGTCCGGATTTGTTCATTTATAAGGCACTTAGGGCAGAGCTGTGTTGCCGGCTCTGACGTACAGGCTTGGAGGCAGCTCTGCGTAGGAGTGTGCGTTCAGTCACACGCCGTACTTTTTGCCTCGCTTTTGACGACATTAAGCTCGCTCTGGCCCGCATTCTCTCACACAGTATTTAGCATTTTGGCTGTGCCGGCTGCCTGCTCCGAATGCAATGCAAAACACTCTGCTTGTGTGATCAATTTATTTTTAGAAATTCTGAATTTTATATTTTAGAAAACAGAATAGAGGCAATGGTCTGGAAACACAGATATTTTTCCATACTCTCTTCGCTTTTTTCCATACTTCTCTGGACCTGCAAGTTTCCAGAATAAGTTTCCATACTTGCACACCTGTGTCAGAATATTCCCACCTGGACTATGGCTGCCTTGAGACAGATGGGACTCTAGTTAAATGTTTGCAGCTGATACAAAAATATTCCACATGTAACATTTATGATAATTTTAACTTCTGAACTGCTGTGTCAGGTCAGAGAGATCAGCCGTCCCCATGATAGAGTGTTCTGACGCTGCAGTGTGGGTGTGTGATGTAAGTCCAGGCCTAGCTACTGCTGAGGCAGAATAAGGAGACGGGTGAATCTAAGATGTGAGAACTTCCTGTTAAGTTATCTGGAGGTGTTAAATTAGCAACTTGTCTGAGAAGGAAGAAGCTCCCTCTTCATAAAACAAATGACAAACCTGATCTCACCCACCCTCCTTTGCAGGGTTTCTACGTAGGCTCCTCTAAATAGCTCAAGGGTAGCTTTCGTTACTTCCTGTCCATTTGTAAGAAGCCAAAGAACACCAGAGTATGAAAATAACAAGTGCGTCTTCAGCCCCTAAAATTAGCATTTATATGCAGCACAAAGTAGAGATGCTTGAATCAGATGTGAAGTGGAACCAGGGAGAGGTGTTATAGAGCCTGTAGAAATAAGATTTATTTAGTCAATTCTCTGTTCGCATGTTTGCAGCATGTATAAGATGGAGCTTATACATGAAACATTAATGCTGCGAACCTGTGATATGGATTTAAAACCTCGCCAAGGGAAGCCTAGGCAAAAGAATTATCCATGCGTTCATCATTACATATTTATATTAAATTTGTCAATCATGGTGTTTTATATAAGTGTCGACCTGCAACAGACGGCGAATCTTTTGCAGCGGCGTGAACAGTCTGTGACTAATCTCACCTTGGTCCTGACGAATTTTCTCCTGCTCAGAGTAGCCTGCCACTGCCATACTCAGACGACTCAGCCACCTGTGGGGGGAAAGAACGGTCATGACGCACAGCAGCTTGACATCCAGTTGAACACTGTGTGCTCATGTGCGTGCGTGTGTCCCTGTTTGACCAATCACCTTACAAAACTGCTCTTTTCAAGGAGAGTGGGCAGTGCGGTGGGTAGGGGGATTCAATTTCCGGCCAGCAGGGGTATAAATGAGGTTGCAGATGTGGGATTGGGGGAGTTTACAGCATGACTATCACAGCCTCATTAACTCACCGGGACATGTCGTCTACATTTTCCGCTGCAAAGTAGAAGGTCTTTATCTTCGGATGGCAAGCCTTGAAAGCGCTGAAAGAGAACCGAGGGTATATTTAATCATATGTATGCACAAGAGCGGGGACGTATAGCGCACATTAACATATGAATACACAACACTGCCGAGGTAAACAGGCGCACGGTCACACATGCACACACACAGACACACTCAGTAATTCAGACTGACACAAAAACAGCAAGACTTTGCATCATGAGATAAACTGCTCTGCTTATTTTCCAGAGCTGTATGTAAGTCTGAGTCAGTTTCATTAAGAGTGCGTGCAAACACAATCCTGCACCCAGGAGCTGAGTGGCATGATTAAGCGAGATATACGAAGGTAAGCCATGATTATAAAACCCTTATAATGACTTTCACAACATCTGAATTTGCTGGCATTCAACCCATTACTGAACAATAAACCCATTAAATGTGCTAATAGCTATTTGTGACAAAGTACAGATTACTGTAGCACATCCATTATCTGAACCGTACTGAACTATGTGGGATTTGCAATTGAATCTTTCAAAGCAAGATTTGTCTTCCTTTAACCACATCAGATTTAACTTCTCCTGATCTAAGGATCTAAATATTTAGTTTTTCCTAAAAATGTCCATGTCTACTAGCTTTAAAGGTTCCACTTCTAGTGGTGCTAAGGAGCTGTTGTGTTTGTATCGTGCACCTACAGGCACAAACAAATCTGCTTTTGGATTTACTTTATGAGGGAGTAAATGCATGCAACACTACTCAACCAATGATCAGCCCTCCCTCTGGATACTGCCCTCAGATCCAAAAATCACTAATAAAATATGACCTACACACCTCTTGTTTTACATTTTTAGCCATCGAACTTTGTGTTCATGTGTGGGTGTGTGCATCTGTCTGTCCGCAGCTACTCTTGCATACTACTGGACCCATCGGCCTTTTTTTTTAAATGCACATTTATGAGTGTGCAAAACAACCTTTTTGGGTGAAGGTGAATCACAAATTTTGAAAAAAAAATAATTGTATCAACTGCTCTGTTTTATACCGCCATTGACTGCTGATTCCTCACTCTTCTAACCCAGCTAGTAGGTGACCTATACGTGACGGTCAGGCAAGTGTTGGAGGATTCTTTTGTTGGGATTTTCATTTTGAAGTAGACATTTTACATTGCTTGCGTTTAGGAATTGTTCCTGTCCAGATTTGCACGCCAAGATATCACAATTGTGGTTTGTATTCATTCGATCAAACACTACATCAGTGGTTGTTTACGACATTCAATAATGTCAGCCAGCTGCTGAAATGCCTTTGTTATTTAACTCATCATTTATGGTGGCAATACACTGAGCAAGTTTTTCAACAATATGACAGGCCAGCGTGCCTGCTGTCAGGAATTAATGCACACTGAATGCCTTTGTGAATTAATTTAATAATAATTACACAGCAAAAGGCATTTGCAGCAATTAGCTAGGCTAAAAAATATTCCTAGTTTTGTGCAGGCCACATTTTGACCTTAACTGTGGCTCAAAAAACTGGCATCCATAAAAAAGTTTGGTCTCATTTCATCCACTATTGTTTTGCACACTGCTGGACACACAGCCTGCCCTGCACTCCCTGTTCCCCATTCACAACCCTCCAGACACCCCTGGCAGAGATCTGCACTCTACTGAATGCACTTTTCTAGTTATAGATATTTTTACCATTATTGCACTATGATAATTTCAGTCCTCTGCATCCACTGTTATTAACACTGCAGCTGCTAGAAGGTTTAATATGCAGAAATGATCAGTTACTGTTTCTAAACAGTAAGGCCAGCAAGAGTGAGAGTAAAGCCAACCCCAGATTTACTCTTGTTTGGAATGAACTTTGATCGCTTGGTGTTTTATACTTTTTTTTTTTCGGCACTGTGCCCAGGGTTTTGGTAGCTTCCTCTGGGATGTGTGCTCCTAATGGCCTGACGCTGGGTGGTACCTTTCCATCAAGTCAAGACCTTACCCGCACGCTGTTATTGGCTGTAGGCGACACACCCAGAAGCATCCCAAACATACCAAAATAAGAAGAAAATCTGAAAATACAGGCAGACGACAGCCTCTGGGGAAAAACCTTGCAGTGGGTATGAGTCTATAAATTGTATTTTAAGAAAGTCCTGCACAGTATATATTTGATCTGTTTTATCTTCTTATTCATGATCTGAGATTTAAATTAATACCGCATTGAAAATTATAACAAAGCCATAAATGTGCACATGTGCAGTCCTACTGTCAGCATACTAAAATGTTGCTGGTTGATAGAGTTAGTGCATATTGTTTGTGAGTCAGACGTCCTCTGTAAATTGTCCGTTTTGCATGGTCAGTTCTCTAAATTATTCAATATATATGCCAATAGTTTGCCTGCCAAGAACCAATTTACACAAGGTTACCTCTGTACCGATAATACATTTGTAGGACTGTAGCTGAATATGCAACACGAGTTTCTGCAGTCATCTTTGTATTCAAGAAATTTGTTTCTAGTTTTTTCCAATTTTGAGGCCAAATGAAAAAGCAATGCAAATCTAAGAAGCTTGATCCTTGGTGTTCAGGTGAAAATCGGTACTTACTACTTCCTTCTGCATTCAGTGGCACGGTCAATCTTGAACTCTGGGAGGCTGACAAAGCCCTCGGCCTTCTCATCCTGTGACCAGTAAAAGCAAAGTTAAATCACAGTGCCACATAATGAATGAAGGCTTAATGCTGTGAATTGTTCTTTTGTAAAAAAAAAAAAAAAAAAATCATCATATTCACCTCCTCGTTCATGTACCAGTACAGGCACGTGCCTTTCAGGATGAACCAGTACTTCTTCCACTTCTGAGAAAAATAGGTTTTAGCATCCTTCTTTTTCCACAGCCAGCCCTCACAGTCGCCCTGACCCAAGTCTCGGCAGGAAATCCGCCGCTTGCTGATTGAAGACATGGGACTTCCAGCTGCAGACGGCGGCAGGGGAGCAGAACAGATGAGGGGGTCAGAAAACACTCCTCGAGAAACACCTGCTCCTGTTTGGGTTTGAGTACATCTGAGCGCTCGAGTAAAACTCCTTAAACAAATGCCCTTACCTTTACTCTTCTTCTTTGACCTTGACAGCAGTGAGGATCGTTCAAACACCTGCAAATTAAACAAGAATGGCATCATGCGGAGGATACCAGTGCTGCTGAACACTTCTACTCCAGCTCATAACAAAAAAATTAGAATTCGCACTGACATGAGGGACTCACATGGTAGAGGGAGGCAGAGTCGGAGCTGGATGTGGACAGGGAGACTTCCATCTGGAGCGCAGGGACGAGCGTGTAATGGGTGGGGCTGCCTCCTCGCTCGGTCTTCCTCCTGTTCTGACTCAGGCTGCGCCCCAGCAGGAAGTCCTCCCCAGGGGTTTTATCTTCACTTGCAAAACGCATCAGGGAATTCTCTGCAGGGACACAACAGAGGCAAATTCAGTGCCACACACACTTAACGGAATTTAACTTCAGAAAATCTATAATTTACATACTAAATGCCCTGAACAGTTCCACCGAATGCATCTGAATCATAGTATGCTGCACCAATTTAGTAATCTCATTTGTCAGTTCAAGGTCCAATGAGAATGATTTAGAGGGATATATTGGCAGACATGAAATATAATATGATAAGTATGTGTTCTTTAATCACCAGGGGTTTTTTTAACCTAAGACTGAGCTATTCATATCGACACAGGGGTCAGTCTTCATCCACGGAATCTGTCATGTTGCACTGGCATGTTTATACAGTGGCCTAGAGCGGACAAACCTAGCACTAGGTCTCAATAGGGCCTTTTGCGATTTCACATGGGCCACCGTAGTTAGCAGCCCCTCCATGAGGAGCTGAACAGCATTGGGAAAACACTGAATTTTAATGTAAAACTGCTTTATTCAGTGTTTTTACCCTTTAAATCACCAGGTCTGTTTGTTTCGGAGAGGAGGAGACCTCTGCGGATAATTCGGCTTTTGGTGAAAACCTCTTGAATGTCTGGATCTTCAGTTATTAGAGGAAAAAGGTGAGCTAACATTAACAGGTGCTGCAACAAGCTGAGCAGCTTACAAGAAACAATGATTTTTAATGTGGAACTGCTTTATTCAGTGTTTTTACCAGTATAAATCACCTGGTCCGACCTTTGTGGATAATTTGGCTTCTGATCATAATCTCCTGAACCATAGACTGTATAATAAAAACGAACGACATGACAACTTCCCAAAAGGGAAGCCAAAACATTCGTTCACCCCCTGGTGGCTGGCTGCAGAAAAGGTCGTAAAGCCCGCCACCTCCCATGTTAGCAGATGCAACATGGGCCAAACTAAAACTCAAAGTACAAGTCAAATAAATTTTTCCCAAAGATGGTTTCTGTCATTTTCTGTAGTTCTTATCACGCTGATGTATTTTCAGGTGTTCGTTTTCTGATAAGCATCATTGTAACTAGTAATCTGATGTAAACAAAAAGGAAAATTGGGGGCATAATTGACAGATGTGTTTGCCAGTTGGTATGTTCACCATCAGTGGCGCTGCTCGTGATTGGTCAGACAGTTGATTGGACAGGAACTCAATACTGGCAGAGATCGCTACTGCAAAGACTCTGGCTTCAAATGTCGTCACAAGAGCAAGATGGCAGCACTTGTTTCTGGGACATTTTGGCTTCATTTTTGTACAGTGGGCTAAGTCGAGGTGTCATCCATCTTTATTTCCGGCTGATGTCCTGAATAATCACCACTAAAAGAATCCTAAGGAGCTTGGCTCATGGGAGACGTTTCAGCTGGATGAAATCTGCAATCCTCGCCGCTAGATGCCACCAAGTGCTACACACTGCTGCTTTAACTTAAGTAATTTTGCATCTAGATTATGAATTTTAACCATGTATTAGTTGCTACGACAGGAAATGTCACAAAACCTTTATATAATCGACTGTAAGGCCAGTCAGTCGCCTTTAACGATCTCTCTGTCTGAGATCAGTGAATGCTGACACTTCAAAAGACTACCTACAGATGAAGGCTGTTGTCAGGCAGGAAGCCCTCAAAACTTCCAAATACTGTCTCTTGTAGATAAATATAGCTCCACCACGTTTTTTTGAAAAGCCCAAAGGAGCAACATATCACCACCATCCCCAGAGGAAACAAACACATCACTCAAGTCTTTCTTTGAGACTGAAATAAAGCAATTCAGTCTCCTCCCACTCCATTTACCACCTAGCTCGACAGTCACCAACAAAATGTGAAAATCTCAGGATATATTTCTACAGTTGCCAAAGCAACAGTGTACTTTTTATATCCAAACACAGAGAAACGGCAAAGCTGAGAGCGAGAAAGGGAGGGATGAAGACGGGAAAAAAGGAGCAGTGATAGATTGTGAACACATGGAGGAGATCGAGGTGAACTGATATCCAGCATGTTATCAGTTTTGACAGGCCAGCTCATCCTTCTACTTTTTGGCTGGGAGATCTGAGAGGGTGAGGATATTATGAGATATCCACCCACTCACCTCAGCTCCCTCTGTCCCTCTCTGTCTCCCTCCTTTCTCTTCCTCCCTTTCTTTTTCTCTCTCCCACTGCCTCCCACTCACCTCTCCTGCTCTCCCTCTTCAGCTTGGCCAGGTCTTCGTTGTCTCCCACCCAGTTGTATTCCACCGGCATTGAGATGGGCCTCAGCCTGCCTGCAGCAAGGAGGCGCACGGAACGTCAATATCACACAGCTGCCCACACACACATCAAACGACCGCAGACGTCTTAAAAAACATCTCAAAAGCATACAGACGTCACATTTGCAGGGTTTTGAGCTCTTGGCTCTCACGATTACAGCAGCACGTCCTCAGACGAGGCAGAGGTCTTACCATAGGTGGGAGTGCTCCCCCTGCGGACTGATGACACCTCTTGATTCTGGTCGTACTCGTAACAGTACAGTATAGAATCTTCCTCCACCAGAGGAAATCGCCGCCGACACTCCTGGTCCAGGTAGGAGTTTGGTGACTCAGATCCCTCTGCGACATGGCCATCTGATTGAGGATCGTCACCCGACAGATTTCCTTTGTCATCTCTATGGTAACGGAAAACAGGAGGTATTTTTATTGTCAGTAAAGACCCTGACTAATACTAGGCAAAAGAAACAATGCCGCCATCAGAATGTACTGAAAGGAGAAAACACATGCAAACAAAATCATCCATGTTTTTAGTTTACAGGAAAAGGCCAGCTCAGCTCCGAGCTCCTTTGTGATTTTTCAAAAGGAGATCACAAATATATACTAAATAATCCAGAGGTCATTAGTGTATTTGTTAGGGATTATTTTCTGCTGCAGATAATACACATTTGGTGCCCTAGTGAGTGTTCACAGCACAGTGTATTTGGTGTATGTATACTGACTCAAAATAAAATACAGTGTCCATATTTAGGGTCATAAAGGAAGATGTCACCCAGTGCAGCTGTGTGACTCACGGATGTATTTATAAAAGCTGAGCAGTTTATTAGGTTTCTTGGTCTTTCATGGGATTTGTTGAAAGAATATTACCAGACCTGTCCTAGAGGTTACAGCAAGTGACGCTACAGCCACACTGGCAGCTCAACACAGCGGCATTGGCGTGTCTGTAAATAGTTGGCTATTTTACCATAACTATCTGAACATTTGTTTTAAAGTCTTACTGCAAAAGGTTCCTGTCAGAAATTGGATGGGAAAAAAAGATGTTAAAAATGCACAAATGTAATTAATTCATCCGATCTGAAGACACTGCAGCCAACTTGGCGACTTTCTTGCTGGATGTAGCGACTCTTCAGACCCTCTTAACTACTTTACATCTAAAAAGTGACTAGTGACAAATATAACGACTTCATCAGACCATCAGGGAAAAAGAGAGAAAAATATTTCATTCTCTTGCATAAGTAATCACAGTCCACAGCTCTTCCACTGAATCTAATCCAGCAAAGTTTTAATACTTCCATTAATGCGCAATGACGTCACCAATATGCAAACAAGCATAAGACGGCATCCTGCTACCTTTTGGGTGAGTTATTTCTGGCTACTTTCATCTGAATGGAGCTGGCAACACTGTCTGATGTGACAAAGGTAAAAGTGCAAAAGTCGGGGTCAGCTAAAGAGAGATTTGTCGTAGCAAGACCGTGGCAAATCAATAGCGCTGACAGGCTGACAGCTATGAAGCTGCTTTTTAAATCCATATAATTAGGCCACTGGGACATGAGGGACTTCCATATGATTTGCCCGAGGGACATGACGTAAGTGGTTTCAGCAAAGCGACAACTGGATGACTGACACTATTTAAAATAAAATACTAGGTATTGTGGCACATGCAATTCAGACAGAAATTGAGTCTGAAGCAAAGGAGCGCACACTGAAGTGACCGTATGTGGGCAAGAGGCTGGCGCTGTGGAGGAGCAACAGCTGGATCTGATTGAGAAGCGGAGGAACCTATCGGCAAACAGCCTGTCACTCAAAGCAGCCAACACTTTATGATGCGTAACTTTAGCCTAAATAATAGGCTATGTAAACGTGGGAAGAAAATTCACACCCTGTACAACTGTCATGAATGTTAAAAATTAAAGAAGGGGGCGTCAGTAGCATAGCGCCCCACATAAAGAGGTGATGCCTCGCTGCGGCGGTCGCGGGTTTGCGGCATGTCGTTCCCCTCACTCTCTCTCACTCCCCCCATTATACTCAATCCTGTCAATTAAAGGCAAAAAGCCTGAAAAAATAATCTTTAAAAACAATTAAAAATTAACCTTTTTTTTGCATTTTAACATGGTCTCAGAGCCAGCCTCAAGTGGCCATTTAAAGAACCGCAGTTGCTGGAACTGCCATGCTGACTTGCCCCTGAGGCTGCCATTTAAAATCACTGCAAGTGGTCAAAAACGCCACATAATAACTTCAGTTGGTAAAGCAGGTTCCACTGGTGAACTGTGTGTTTGATGTGTGAGTGTGACTTCACCTGGGGGTGTAGGGCTCTGCTGGAGGAGGTGGGATGTAGAGGTCCTGCAGGGCACAGCTACTCCTCCTGGATGGAGTGCTCAGAGTGCTGGTGGGCGTGGCAACACTGCTGCTGGGGCTCTGAGGGAAGATTGGCTGTGTGTGAGTGAATGTGTGTGTATGTGCGAGCGTGTGCGAAAGAGAGAGAGACAGGCAGACAGAGAGAGAGAGAGAGAGAGAGAGAGAGGGAGGGAGAGGAACAGTTACAGAGATTGACACATAGAAAATTTGGAGTTCACAGCAGTCCAGTCAGTTAGTCAGTCAGGGACCATTTGTTCGGTTCAGGCTGTGCTGCTGAGCATCTCAAGCGTGAAATGAGCAGTGTACTGTACGTTTCTGATGCTCCAGTTCTAACTAGTGCGCACAAGAAGACGGGTCGCTGTGCAGTCTAGTCGTCCCTCTCATTCAGGTCAAGGAAAATCTGGTCATAGCCTACATAGTCTATTAAACAGTACATGGAGATAGATTGCTCCTTGTTTATTTGTGATGCCTTAATGACGAAATATGTATCTAATATCTTTTTAATTATCTTCTTGTCACATTTATGATATCATAATAGGAAGCTGCAAAATCATCAGTTTAACTTGAACAGTCACAGAGATGTAATCCAATCACAAGACGCCTGTTTTGCAGTGATAAAACATGGACTTCCAAAAAACACTTGAGAGCCTGTTAAATGAGAACGAAGTGAAAATCTTTTAACAAAAGAATACTAATTTGTCACTGCTCAAACTATGCTAAAATGTTGCGTAACTCACAGCTGACTAATATCAGAGATGTATTATCGGGAGATGTGCTCCATCATAAGACCATTATGTGTGTCAGAGCTACTGCAGGGCTTCTACGGCACAATGTTCTTTTCAATAACTTAACAGACTATACCTTGACATTGTTAATTTTAGTCACATCTCAGAGCAGAAAACATTAGTTTCTATGTTCTTTTTCCCCCTTTTCTGTCCTCTAAAATGCCAGAAGGAGAGCAAATTCGATTTAGGTGGCGAAGAAGAAGAAGAATGAGGATGTGATGTGAAGGGGGAGGAGGCTGTGCAGGACTGCGCTTCAGGGCCTCAGGGGGGAGAAAACATTTTCTCTGGCCTAGGACTCAAAGAAAGGCTGGGCTACATTAATACACATCCCTCTCATTTCCACCCTTTCTGGCTCAAGCACACGATCCTAATAATATGGTTGGTTTGGCCGAAGTAGGACAACAGATGCCACTGAGGGCTGAAATGTCAGCTTGTGAATGAATGATGCTGGAGCCTTCGACCAATTAGTAGCAGGTTGTAGAATACAGTGCAAACCCCCTTTAACAACTTAAAGTGTTACAAAGCTATTGTTTGTCTCAGGGATCTTGTTTTAAATTGCATCCCACTGTAAAAGTGCCGCTGTAATTTAACTCCATCTAAACTTTATATTCTTATATTCTGGTCTTTGACGGGCTGATCTGGGATTTTGGTGTCTCGTGTCCAGAGTCTGTGAAGTCTTATTTTTAACAGACAGAAGCACAGAGACACACACGCACAAAGACATACCTACACACAAACAGGCATGCACAAACATATCTGTGGGGGATGAATGCAGTAATCATACTTGCAGAGCCAAAGGTTTCCATCTCATGTTCTTGAGCAAAGCAGGGGTTGATGTAAGCGTGCTCTGTGGGCGTTTCTTCAGCGTCAGGGTGACACCTGCAGGGTCCCCACGCAGCAAGTTCACCAAGTTCTTTAGCTGCCAGCCCACCTAGCAAACAACAACAGCGTGATGAGGGTTTCCACAACACACGGGCATCCCCGTGACTCAGACAACAGAAATGATAAGCTGATTTTTCAATGTGAAAATACAGTTAGTGGCTAGTATGGGGATTCAATATCTAGTCCGATTGCTCTTTCTAATGTTCTTCACCAATCAAAAATGAAATTGACCTTACTGGCTCTAATCTGTGCAAAGATTCCTCTACTGAAGGGTGCGATATCTGTGCTTTTCCCTAAAATCTGAGATCCAAACGTTCACCGCACAAGCTCAATAAGTCAGTCACTGTATCGACGGAAGAACAAACTGTGACACAACATCAGCAAAGAAACCTGAAACCTCCAGCACAACAGACTTATCGGTACAGAGAGCAGAGTTTGCATTAATGTAGTTAAAGTTTTGACAGCAAACATGGTAGAGAGTGCAGTTTTTTGAGCTAACCCTTGAGCTTCCTTCCACTATCTACCAAAAACCCAATCGTAACAGATGATATTGTATGTTTCACACTGTGTCAGCCACTGCCAGTTAGCCTACAAGCTAACAGGACAACAACAACAACAAAAAAAAACACTTTCTACTAACCACTGATATGTCTGTTAGTTGCCTATTTCGGTGTACAATAGACTCCTCATATAATGGTACACATCCAAGGGCGCCTTTGGATGCCAGTGGTCCAGGCCCCAGGAGATACTCCAGGCTTTGAAGCCAATTTTCATAGTGGCCAAACAACTTCTGAGCCAATCACGTGATGCTATTGAGCCCAAAAAGTCTTTTTCCCCACTTACTTACATTATAAAAGTGATGCCTGAAAATCTGTTGATACATTTATTTTGAGTGTTACAATCCTTTGAAATGACTTGTTTAACTATCAGGATTCATTCAGTCAGATGACATTTGGAAAGTCTAGACGAGCCACAAGATTAAAGTGTTTCATCCCCACTCAAGGTAGCGGAGCACTAAACCAGAGGTAGCTAGCTTGGCCGGCGGACGTCTCTTTTGCACTTGCTTTATGGGCCCAATGATGCTGAAGCAGTGCCGAACATCTGGGTAATTTTACTTCATAGTTTCTGGCCTCGTGCCACGGAGCAACATCCATAGAAATGAACAGGGTCTTGCCTCCAACACTGTATCCAGGTCAGCTATAAGCCACGCAGATGCTGTACTGTCTTCGTTTTAGATCGACATTAGCCATGTTTCCATCAGCCTGTTTAGATGCGCATCTAGAAGTATCGCATCGGAAAATTATGATGGAAACGCCAAAATTCGAATTAAAATCCCCTGATTTGCACAAACTAAAATATGCTCGCTTTACCCGGGTTTTGGTTGATTTGAGAAAATGTTGATTTGCAAAACGGATGGAAACAGTTATGTTGGAATTAAGTCTGACGAAGCGCACCTCTCTCCATGGTGATATCCACACTCCAGGTTGGGAAGGCGGTAATGCATTTACAAGTTGGTTGCCAACCGCCAGAAAAACGTAGAAGAAGAAGAATACGAGACTTGTTTTGTTTCCAGTTCTGCGGAAAACTTGCACGAGTTCGTAGCTTTCATCAAAGTCTGTACATTTAATGGAAACACACAGGATTCGCATTTCTTTTAATGCACATTTCCCAATGATTCAAATCACTTTTGGATGGAAACATAGCTACTGGTGAGTTTAAAAGTTTTTTGGGAGTTTCCGGAGGTGGCGAGTCATGCCGGATGCCCCTGATTTGCACAAAGCAGCCTAGATTCAACATTAAATGCAAATGAGGAACAGAAGCTCTGCCCCTCGAAATGCAATGCAGCGCTACCGGAATGCCTTGTATGGCAGCTTACGTAGACAATTAATGGGAAGGGTGGAAATGACAGATCCTGTGGTGACGTACCATGAGTCTGTGTCTGACTGAGGCTCAAACATGTACCGCTGAATCTCTCTAATGTTTCCTCTAACAGTAACGCTCACCATCTTGATGCCTACTTCACAGGTCAACCAAGTGCGAGCAGCACTGGAGGAGGCACAAGCAAAACTTCCCGCAAAAAGATTTCTCAGTGAGGGAGAAAGAGTCGATATGCTTCCAGAGATATTTATTTCTATTATGTGGGAAACCATGTTACATAAAATGATAGCATATTACTTAGAATGTGTCTGGAGAGGGACTTTAATACTTGGATGTTTCCTTTCACACATGATTTGGGTGACTTTTTTATGCCTATCCCACTACTGTGCTGTTGTGGTCGTTATTTCAATAATTCATGTGGATCCTGATGGTTGGAAACTGCAGCAGAGCCTCTGAGGTTTGTGTTGATGAAGATGCTAAATGCAAAGTTGGATGCCAAAGGGCATCTTGTACACCTCCCGTGATATCAATCTGCAGGAGCTGTCATGACGCGCTAAGCCTCAATGTTGTGTGTTATGAACAGCTGCATGCCTTGTAAATAGTCTTTAACCCAGTTTTGATGACATTTGGCACTAAAAACATCCCGCCCAGAGAAACACAGTCTGCAGCTGAACCAAATATGCCAGGTCCAGTTTGGGAAGGAAATATCCTCTCTTGCTTGGCTGACTGCACTGAGGTTCAGTACATCTCGCGTATTCCAAGCAGCATGAGAAACCGGGCATTTTTCAGGCACTGACCTAGCAATCACTTTGTTCCTTTCCAAGTAATTTTTCACCTTGACAGCCACTACACAGAAATTCTGCACACAGAAAGTGCATTAGAGAGACAGACAGGCTGAAACAGACACATAACTCCAAAGCTTGCTTCATTCTATGATAAAAAAGATTGTTTGGTTGTGTATAGCCAAAACAAATGTGTTTATTTAAAGCAGTGAAAACTATGATTTTTCATTTTTTTTTTCAAATATCCACTGCTTTATCTTGGTTAATAAATGTTCTGCTTCACAGTGTTTCTGATGATATGTCATGTCTCTGGTCTTTTCTTTTTGTTTCATTTTCTTCGGGGGATTCTGCTAACACTCTCCAGTGTTAAATTTATTGTCCTTTTTATGTGTTTGATGCCTTCCCTATTTATTGACCTGCACCAGAAATTCAATCTATTCTTGCCGCCTGGAGTTATTTATGTCTGACATGCTGTCTTTTTTTTTTTATAGCCTTTCAACGCTGTGCTCAATAGCCCCAAATAATTTGCCATTTCTTCATTCTATTCTACATGTGTTATTATAACACTTTCAGAGTTAATCACAGTTTTTGCCTCAGAGGATTTTTCCCTCATTACTTTCCTTTGGTTGATGTAATTCCTTTGCCTCAGCAGCCATTGTTATGTCTGCTTCTTGTGGGAAGGGATGCTAAAATCCAGTGAACTTTGTTCTGTGTCATACTGCTGGACTTCTCCCAGCTGCTGTCGTTATAAATCCCTTAACTGTTTCAAGCATCTCTGTTTTTTATTTGGTATTTTTTTAACCTTGATGTTTGTTCCAGCATCTCTCAGGCTTGAAGACTGTTTTTATTTGCTCGACTGTTAATCCCCTTTTAGTCCTTTTCTCCTCTGGTTTCTTGTTGTAAAAAGAGATGGCGCAAGGAATTCTGGGCCACCACAGACACATCTAGTTCAATGCAGCATCGCCTTGCATCTCCAAAGGTTTCATCGTGGCTAATGCCCCCCCTAATGGGATGCTCATGAACAATCACCCGCCATGAATTCACTCTCAACTCTGGGCAGCACTAAATTAAATGTATTATGATTGACAGTGCAGTTCTGGATCAGCACACGTCAACTGAGTTTACATATTGCCATCACCCACTTAAGCTGTCAAACTCACTCAGCTGCTGCTCATTTCCGGAACGGCACAACAAGACATCTCTCCATCAACACCACCTCCCCTGCATCCACCTGCAAACTTTTGTCCTAGTTCCATGTCCTAATAATATACAGTAAATACAGCATCATAATCTTCACTTCGTACTGTTTTTTCCAGCTGGTACATGAGAAATGAACAAACATTAATAAACATTAGATAAGACATGTCCATCAAGCTGCAAATTTAAAGCACCGCTGCCAATCAGTCCAGGAAAGCAAAATGCTTCATGAAATGTAAAACTGCAATTACTTACATTAATCAAGACCCTGCTATTGTGCATGGATGGCCGACTGACTTATCATGAAAGGAGCTCTTTACCAGTGGTTTCCTTTTTCCTTCAGGGATCCCTTTTTTATCACTGAGTAAACGGACAGTTACATGGATACTTCATGATATACTGAATGCATAACAACAGCACAGATACTGATAAACTGTACAATTAATCTAAAAAATAATAAGTTTTTTGTGGTTGTTTTTTAACAATCATAAATACTTGTACTGAATAGGCTTCATTTCTAACAAGTTAAGTGTTGTCTTTCCTCACGTCACCCTGATGCTTGGCCATTGCTCTGGTAGCTCTTTGGTTCTTTTAACTGTATTCTTTTCTGACGCAGGACGAGGCTGTTTAGCAGAGACGGAAGACTATGTGACTACAGCCTGTGTTCAGGTCTTCATCGTACGCCTATCCTGTGACCTTTTAAGTTAATATCTTGACTAATAATCTAAACTTTAAAATAACAGCTTTATTTAGTTTTCTTTTGAGAAATGGATGAAATGCTGAGATACAGGCCTACTGTAAATTTACTGTAAAGTTTTCCTAAACCCCTTAAAATCAAGACGGCCTGGCGACCCCTAGAGGAGTTGGGAACCAGTGCTCCGTATGACACACAGAGTATTATTAAAGCAGTTAATTGTTATGTTAAGCTATAGTGGAATAATTGTGTCCTGGGCAAAGAATAAAGTCACGTGACCTCTTTGTGTGTTGTAATCTGAGCTTCTCTGTTCTTTGTTTCATATTCTGGCCGTGCATGCATGTTAGGACATGTGAGCATCCCACTGGCTAACTAATCACCACCGCACTGCACTGCTCTCGTGTGGTGGTTGCCTCTGATATCAGGTCAGCGTCATCGTGGGAGCATGGCGCCCACCTTCGCCTGGTTAACACCGTTAGTTCTGTCAGCGCTGCTGCTGTTGTCAACACTGCTTGTGGTTTTAGTACCACTAGCTGCTCGCCACCGGCTAAGCCACTTGCACGTTGAAAACCGTGTGCAGACAACCTGAATTAGACTCTCAATCTCTGAGTCTGTTTAGACCTGGTATTAATGTGCGAGATCCGAACACAAATAAACAGCTGAGACGCATTTCTGTTCACACCTGTGCCTATCATGCGGCTCCAGCAGACGCCTCCACTCACATTTTATTACATGCACAGTTATTACACACACACACACACACACACACACACACACCACATATGTGGTTGTGTCAGTATAGCTGGAGATATCGCTGCAAAATGAGTGATGATAGCTGACACATTGTCTAACTGCGCACTGTCACCAAAACAGCAATCACGTCTTGCACCGAGTGGTGCGAGTGGTCTGAGTGATCGGATCACAATTCGTCGTATAGACTTGTCTTTAGCGCTGTCCACTTGTTATCAGATCACCCAAAACACGTTAAAACCAGGTTTAAACAGGCTTATAGAGAGACTCTATATGTTGTATACAGCTCCTTTAACGTTATTAATTACACCTGTGCTTCGTCTGCGATGACAGGTTAAACTATCTGCCATAAAACGGTCTGTTGGGATACAGTCTAATTCTTTTGGTTCCCCATGAGGAGCATGCACTGACACCTCCCTGCTCTCACTTTTTGTCAGCCTTTAAACTAGGCTTCACAGTGAGATGAAAGAGTCTTGACATCTAAATCAACTCTGTGTTTGCACTTATTCTCTTTAAAAAATGGCTGCATTCAGTGGGTGAGTTGACTGACTGAAATGAACCTGACTTGAGCTGTGTAATTACCATACGTCTTGCTGTTGCACACACAAGTAGCAATTATTTTAGACAAAGGGTGCTATATTTAAATTGTGCACCACTGGAAGTTTTTGCTTTCATTTCCACTTGATTTATGCAATGCTATGTGCGACAGCAACAGGCACTTTGTGCAGTTTTGTCTCTTGGCGAAAAAACAGCGAAAGGCCAATTATTTCTGCTGGTTATTGCTGTGCTCAGGTTGAAGTCGGGCACGGCTGACAATGACGTGAGGTCTCCAAACACCTTTACAGTCATGGCGAGTAACTAAGTACAATTACTCATGTGCTGTTCTTAAGTAGAATTTTAGGGTACATGTACTTTACTTGAGGATAACTTAACTTCAGGTTTGAATGAAAGACTTGTAATTGAGTATTTGGGGCGACAGTAGCTCAGTCCATGGGGACTCGGTTTGGAAACCAGAGGGTTGCCATTTCAAGTCCCCGTCTGCACTAAACACGGAGTATGGATTGGGAACTGGAGAGGTGCCAGTTTATGCTTTTGGGCACTGCCGAGGTGCCCTTAAGCAAGGTACAGATCCTTCAACTGCTCAGGGCACGTGTCAATGGACCGCCGCCTCTTGCTCTGACATCTCTCCATTAATGCACGTGTGTAGGTCCTGCATGTCTGTGCTACAGGCCTGTGTGTGCAATCTGTAAAATAACAGAGTGAAAAAAATTAATTTCCCTTCGAGGGACCAATAAATGCTTTCTTTCTTTTCTTTCTTATTGCTTTTGCTTAAAGATCTGAGCACTTCTTCCACCACTGCCCCTTTGCCAAGATAAGAAGGATCAGGATTCCCAGGTGGTCGAGGGATTTAAGGCGACGACCATGAATTGCAACATCCCTAACCAAGGACCTATGTTGCGTGCCATTCCCCATCCCTCTTTTCTGTTTCCTGTTACCTCTCTACTGTGTATCATAAATCCCCGAGTAATTACCACCCTCAAAAAAGGAGAACAAAAGGCAGTTTTACAGCTGGTAAAAGAGGGTAATGTCAGTCAAGCGCAGTCTATACATGGTCACACTGTCCTGAACAAAGGTCTAATTTTAAAGTCACCTGCGTGGAAGCATCAGGTGTCTCGCAGTTCAAACACTACCAACAGTAATCACATTGAAAACGGTGGTTCCTGTCCACAACTTGTTAAGGGCCCAAAGCAAGTACCTCCTGATTGACTGAAGTGCTCTTGTGAGCACAAGTTCAACATTTCAACTGACCATCCGACTGACCCCGTGACGGCAAAAGACACATATCCATCCAGCCAGAGTAAAACATCCACATCCTCAAAAACTACCTACAAGAGGCACTACAGCCAGCCACTTATACAATAACAGGTCCAGTAGTGCTGGGTGTTAACTGTGGAGGTACTGCAACACAGATATGAATGTGAATAACGGAGCCACATACACATTCACAGCACAGCACAGGTATATCTTTATGTACAAAACACGCACGGATGAATTAAACAGACATTTGCATAAAGGATCTACAAATGGAGAACGCACATAAAAGAATCATATGCAAATCCAGACAGCAAATATAAGAAACACATTGAAGAAGTCGGTGGTCTTACCACTGTCTGATGATTGACCTGAATGACTTCATCTCCAGCATGGATTTTCTTACAGCGATCAGCCAGGGACTGATGGATAGACAGAGATATAGAGTCATTAACTGCAGCTCCATGACTGAGCTCACTATGATACAGCACCTCATCCTACAAGTGAATGAGCAGTGAGGTTGAAATCTAAATAGGTGAACACAAAGAGGCTTGTACTTACCCCCTCTGTTGTCCCGGTGATTACATGCAGACCATCATATGTTGATTTGATATACATGCCCTGAGGGGAGATAGCAGGAATATAAATACGGCTCCCACAACACAATGCATCTTGACTCAGCCACACAGCCATTTGCAGAACAGGCCAGGGTCATTGGATATTTGCAAATCACAGCATTTGTTTAATCTGCTCGGAGTGAAAAATGGGTAGGAGTTTGGATTTATCTCAACTTTTTCACAAAGCAGCAAAAGACATGAGTGTTTTTTATATTGAGCTCAGATTTGCCGCATCGGACAAATGTTAAAATAACTACAAGAGGCTCCTTAAATATCACATTGGTGTGCTTTTTCAAACATGCACGACACAATCTGAATTAATGTCCTGTAGGGAGTATCACTCAAATGCTCCTTCGAGCAGATTGAATCAAACACGGAGGATTATTCATCTGCAAATACCGTGCGTCTGTTGCAGAAAAGCTAAGTTTTTACTGAGAGGGGTCTAAAGGGCATTACATAGATACACACACACCCAGAACACAGTCGCACACAGATGCAATGAGTACACATGTACATTCACACACAAACACACACACTTGCACGGATACACTGAAGCAGCATGCCAGTCTTCAAGATGAGTGTAAGAGGTTTATTTTTAGGCCACTTGGCCCACTGTTGTGTTCAGGTTTCAGTGAACGGATGAGAGAACTTCCATGCCCCCTGCTAGCATTTGTGTGGGGGTGGGGCTCTCACTGTGGCCCCAAGCAGGGCACTCGTGTCTGAGTGTAGGTCAGCGCGAAGATGGAGTCCAACGAAGTGCTACTGGTCATACAGTGGCCGCAAAAGTAAATGTCTTCTCTGCTAATAAACACAGTATCTACACTTTGTCCCCAAAGTAAGTGCGTACTGTCATTTGTTGCATATCATCTGCAAATGTAAGCACGTTGTGTTTTGTTCATTTTGGACAACATGTTCTTTTTATGTTGCTTTTAATCAGCTGACTCACATGCCCACGAGCTCAGCAAAGCCCAGTTTTGGGACAGCTACAGTGACCTCCATTAGACACTGGACAGTACAGCAGCAGGCAGTCTTTATGCTTTACTTGAATATTCGTAATATTTGAAATGTAAGATGATGGTACGACTCCTGTTTAAAGTGTCCGTTTAAAAATCCCTCACCTACAATATATTCAGGTAAGATCTGGATATTTCTGACATGTCAAAACCTGTGCCATAAAACCCAAACTATTTGTCCGGCTTGATATTACAAGAGGCAAATGAAAAATATCACCCATTCTAGAGAACTGGGACAGATAATGTCCTAACAAAAAAAGCCTTCAAATTATAACTTATCAACACATTTATTTTTGTTTTGGGGGTGAAATATATTCTTTTAAAGGATTTGTTTATATGAAATAAATATGATTTATATTTTTTTTTGATCTGCTTTCATTCTTTTACTTCTAAACTTGCCCTGTGCCAGAAAATACCCTTGTCCCAGACATGAGCTCACAACTTTAAACAATTAAAACATTCTTCAAAATCTAAAACTAATGATACACACTGATATAAAAATATACTATTATGTATTATCTTTGTTTTAAAATATATTTTTTATGAAAATGTTGGCCCTTTAATGATGTGTCCAAGATTTTTGTCAACTCTGTAAGATTACTACAAAGACACAATTCAATTAGGCATAGAAGGGGTTAGCTACATCCTGAGGATTCCTCTCTCACTTCCTGGTTTCCAAAAAGGCAGGAATGCTGCTCGAGCACCGGTAAACTTTTTTATTTTTTGATAAATTCATTAAATAATATTGCACTGTAGCCCGTCTTAATAAAAACTAAATAAGAATTATAGTTTAAAATTGAATATTTTGATTAGCATTAAACAAAACTTTAAAAAATAAAATGATAAAATGATTGCAGAACAAATATCTAACTTTTTGTCAACTCCATCAGCTCTTATCTCTGACATCCATCATGTCTGCTTATCAAGAAAGAAATTAATCACTGGGAGGTTTGGCTTGTTACAACGTTTAATAGTCAGGACTTTGATCCTTAAAAAATACAAGCCTAATTAAAGAGTAAAAAATAAATAAAGAATTATATACATAAGGCTTTGTCCCAACTCTCAAGAATGGGTTAAATATGTCTTTAAATACTATTTGGGTCAACCAACCCCTCATGTAAATATCCCATGTGCTTGGTCGCGGCCCTAAACACCTACAGAAGAAAGAGTTAAACAGCTAACTGGAAGAAACAAATCAAGCAATGTTAGTATTCGTGACTGAGCAACTGCACTAACTATTTCTGCAGTGAGTGAGATACATGCTGCAAGATAATTTGCACATGCCATATTTGATCAAAAGTCAATATGCTATAAGTCATGCTGTTGTCATTTCTGTAATTAGTGGCTTTCACCATCATCCAGCATTATTAGGTACAAGGAGTTTTGTACTTTACTTTTTTGGTAGCTTTCTCCTGTGTTCACTTCATCAAACCTAGAAAACAATTTAACATCTTGATATTTTAAGTATATTAAACTGTACTCAATTGTAATGAAAGTATAAAGCCTGCCTGTGTGCAGACGCCACGTGTGTGGTGGGTATTCAGCTTGTATGCTTCATACATGTTGTTGCGTTTTGTTATGACAGAGAGTGTGTGCAGTGTGATGCTGGTAGAGTTGTTTTATTAGTTATGTGTATAACATTTGAATTTCTAGGCTGCTAAATTAAATGCATGCCGCCAAAACAGGCAATATGTTATGACATTTTCTTAACAATCTTAATTTCATATGTGGAAACTACCAGCGTATTTAATACAAACAGAGCACCAAGGGGGCACATGATATGGGGGTTTTGGATGAATATTTATGCACCAATTTGTGCCTTTTTCTGCTGAATATATGGTGTAAATGTCTTTGATTTTGTCAAAATAAGAGTGTTCTACACTTATGCAGTGCACACTACAATCAACAGGTCATGGGAAGGTAATTACATTCCTTTGTAGCATTTTCTTTATTTGGATACAGCCTAGTAAGAATCAGGCTTTACAGTATTATGGCTGAAAATATATATTACTCAGTAAGTACACATAGTATTTTATTAGCCTCTCAAGTCATAAGCCAGTACTTATATAAATAAACATCTTACAACTTACACCAACACAATTACTTTTAATCTTAATTACTAAATTCTCAGCTATAGCACTACTTCCAACTGCTGGGTAATTGTGTAGTTATGTCTTGCAATTGCTACGTAATTAAGTAGCCTGTGATTCACATAGAGCCCAGATCCTCTAATGACAGAATGGGCAGGATGACCAATGAGAAACTGGACCTTAAAGTCCGACTGAGCGTTAGTCTTACCAGTCCCTCAGTAGATTTTATGTTGGCCAGCTGCACAACCTCCAATGTGCAGCCTGGGACACCATGGGATCCGAGGACAGGGAGATGATGTGGTCGCACACTTCAGACAGAGTTTTACACTGTGGAGGACACATCAGGGATGAGTGCAATCTTAAAATGTGCACATTATTGCTTCATTTACATCCGATCCAGTGTGATAGCGTCTGCAACTCACCACATGAAGGATTTTGTTTTCCGTTTCGTACACAGAGCAGTCCTGGGGAACATTCAGAGAGCACTGTTACCTCAAGAGAATGTGTCAAAATGGAGTTATTATTGGCATTTCGGCTGTAGGTGGATATAAGCAAAAACCGAGCAGCTTGGCACCTATAACCCCCAACACTCCCACACAGGCATGCACAAACACAAAACAAATGAATCACCATTGCGGAGGCATGTCTCTCTCTCTCTTTTCACTCTGCCAGTCTTCCTCTCTCGGCCTTCAACTCTCTCCCTCTCGCCCTCTTTCACTCCCACCTTCAATTTTTCCCACTTACATTTTTCTCTTAACTCCATATAAACATTATCCTCCATAGAGACTGTCCTAAAACCTATTAAGCATCAGTGCTGTCATTATTTACTGATCTTTCAGGGTCGTACGGGCTGGCTGTGCTCGTCATCATGTACAGGCCAAAGACAAATAACACTGATATTAAAATCTAATCTGTGATGAGTTCCTAACGTTTCATCTGCTCTGCAGTCTCTTTAGTTTTGAAAATATCTGAACTTGTGTTTCAGCTGTAGCTGAATGAGGCAATGCTGTGCTACATGTCAGCATATCTGACAGATGAAAAACACGTTCTGAATCTTAAATATGTATTTCTTATAAGCACTGACAGTTGTAATTTATAAAACAAGAACATTTGTGCATGAACAGAAAGACGTTCTCTTTCTCTTATCAGTGATTAGCTGCCCTGAAGTAGATATATAAAGGTATTAAGTTAAACACATTTTAACAGTTATGGTACTTTGTTGTGCTTCATATATATCTTTTGTTGTTTGAACATTTAATTTTAACTCATGTTTGAAGATAGGAGCTGTGTCCTGTGTATACAAGGAATTAAGTGAGATGCTGCCTCAGTTTTTCTCTGTATCATCATAGCACAAATTATTTTCTGAACTTGAGCTTTAACTCTTTGAAACCTGGAGCAACATCAGTTTTCTTTTTCAGTATTTAAACCTCTAAACCATGAGCGAGTTGGTGCAATTTCTTTCAAAACATGGGAAAAAGGCAATGAGCAACCTGGTGAGAAACGTCCCACAAACTGCAAAAAAATAAATAAAAATAAATCAATTTATTAATATAAGAAAATTATTTAAGAAAAAAACTGGGGAAAAATATATTTATAATAATAATAATTATTATTATTATTATTGTTATTATTATTATATTTTAAATCTATGTTACAGAATTGTTTTTGTTTTGAATTTTTTACTAATTTCCTTGTTTTTTTATTTTCTCTTTTTCCAAATTTCTAATTTTTTGAGTCATTTCCTTTTTCCTCATTGCCCTCTTCCCATGTCTTTAAAAGAAATCAAGCCACTTTCCTCAGGTTTCAAAGGGTTAAAAAACACATGCACATATACTGTATATATATCATGTGCAGATGTTTTCAAAACTTCTAAATAAATAAAACCATTCTGGACACTTTACAACCGACGCAGGCTATAATGCATTTTGGCATCGTCATAATACTCTCGTGGAGATTCAGGTTACTCTTGTGTAGTTGGAGGTATTTTGATTTCAAATTTAATTGGGATAAAATCTTTCCTGGGCTTGAGCTGCATAGTAATACTATATTACGCAATGTCTTTACCTGTTGTACAATTGTAGTGAGCTCAAGACACAGCTGGATCACGTTGTTTCTGGTCACGGAGTAATCTGCCACCGCAGCAAATGGAGACCTGAAAAAGAAGGAGCACCTGGAATGAACCATTAGATCATTCTTGCTTTGAGACTAAATCACTGGTAAATCAAGTGGGAACATTTCCAAACACACAATGGTTTATATCAGCACTCATACACATGCAGTAGGAGTGCTTTACTTGTGTCCACATTTTAGAGTTTTGTAGAATCAAATTTAGATCTAGATGTTCCTGATATGCACAGTGCATCGATGTCTTAATGAAAACAATGATTGAATTAACAGCATTAAGTGGTTAATAAACATACAGTTTATGTAAAAACAAAGAAGCGTCTTTGTTCTGACACTGTGTAAAAATGTCTCTTTCCAGAAACCATGACTCAGGTACTCAAGATAATCCACAGACCTTGTCGTAAGCAGTTTCATAGGAACTATTTTCTCTCGACCAAACTAAACCTGCCAACCATATCACTGCACAGAAGAGACGTGCATCTACTCATGGACGAGAGTCTTGTGACAGCGTGAGATGTAAACATTAATGGCGTCCTCCACATTAGCTAACTGCAGTACAGGTAAGAGTAAATATGTATTTTTTGGCTTGCACTATCCCTTTAAGTGCACCTCACCAACACACAGGCCTCTGAACACAGCCTAGAAACCACTGCTTTATTTTCTCCACATTGCTGTCTGTACTCCAGAGTCATATTTAAACTGCAAGGTGTGATTTTGTCAACAATGACGCATTAAAACTTGAAAATGAATAATTGGCTGTTGAATTTTAATTAGCATAGATGCCTTTATGACTGCCTATGGGAAAAGAAACAACAATTCACTTTGTTATTTCTGTTGAGTGCTGTCTGCTTTGAACTTCCAAATTCATCAAACACACACACACACAGATGCAAACACACACATTGGCACAATCCCACAGAGAAGCAAAGGGATAAAGTAACATATAAATAGACTTGCTCAGTGCCTTTTTGGCCACCCTGTCAAAGTCTACTTATATAAGGCCTTTACTCGTCTTGTCTTGTCAGTTGATTGGTCATGGACATGACATTAAAAACTAGAGTTAACGCTTTGGGGTTTTGTGCCTCCATGAACTAGTCAAGTCGCACTTACAGTTTACATCCATGTCTGTGAAAACATGGATACTTCACACACATCTTCCCACCGGCGGCACAGAAGATCTGTACAGTCGGCACAGTCTCAAGGTGGACACCAAAGATAAGTGTCACCAATTCAGTATGTGACCAAATGTCTCCCCCTCTGTCCCTGAGATATGACGCTGAGTGATGGCCAGAAAAGTGTTTTTGCAGAACATCATGATGTCACAGTGAAGCTGATTTTTGACCTTTTGGATATATAATGTCATCACTTCATCATTTTATCCTATTAGACATTTGAGTGAAATGTTGTCATGATTAGCGTATGAATCCCGAAATTATGGCTAAAATCATGTTTTATGATGTCAAAGTGACTTTGACCTTTGATCACCAAATTCTGATCAGTCAAAATGAGACCAATACTGATGCAAGGTCACAGTGAGTTTGACCTTTGATGGCCAAAATCTAATCAGGTCATCCTTGAGTCCAAGTGGACATTTGTGCCAAATTGTAAGAAGTTTGCTCAAGGTGTTCTTGATCACAAGAATGGGACGGATAGACAACCCAAACCCAAAATCCCCAAAACAAACAACATGGACCAATGCCTGATAAATATAAAATAAAGATGGTCTCATTCCTTTTTAAGAAAGTTTTTTATAGATTCTGCTGCAGGTTATTTTTAAAATGTAAAGAAAATGTCAAATTCAAAGAGGCCATCAAATCAAATCCAGTCCAATCCAGAGCTGATGTTTTTGCTTGAAGATGCAAGCATGAGTACTGATGTACTTTACAAGCTTTTAACAAAGCTGGACCCGACACATTCGGTGCTACTAGGCAAAAGAGCAAGAGCTAATGATAAATCAACACAACATAAACAACTTAGCTGCCAACAATAACGATAAATCATAACACACAGTATGAGCAAATCTGCAAGTTGTGTCTGTTTTTCACCCAAGATGGCTTTTGTGTTTTCAATTTCTCTTACTCTACTCGACATACACACCGCACCACCCTACCCATCAGTACTGCATGTTGTGACAGTGGTTATATCTCAGTGATGAACACATTCAATTTAATTGCATTGCCAGAGCTAGAGCTTGTTCTCCTGCTACAGACCGACCATTAGCATTAGATATATGAGGTTTCTACCGTTTTTTTCCCCCATTAAAGGGTTTTTTGGGGAGTTTTCCTTATCTGCTGCAGGGGTCCTAAGGACAGAGGGATGTCGTATGCTGTAAAGCCCTGTGAGGCAAATTGTGATTTGTGATAAGATAAGATAAGATAGGATGCACTTTTATTGATCCCACAATTGAGAAATTCCAGTGTTACAGCAGTCGAGGGGAAACAATCAGATTAAAGATTTCAAAATTTAAACTTTAAAATTTAAAACATAAAAAAGAGGCATGCAAAATAAAGTACAAAATACAAGAAACGGAGATAAATAACAATAATAATAATAATAATAATAATAATAATAATAATAATAATAATGGGCTTTATAAATAAAATTGATTGATTGATTGATATATGTCTCTAGCGGGGGCAGGATTTTGAGCAGCTGCTTATATTAAGATCTGCTACTGGCTTTGAATCAGTCAACAAAGTGGAAAATTTGAGACCATATTTGTCAAACCTGTACCGCTACTGTCAAACTGAAGTTCAGTGTGTTTGCACATAAACATGTATTTATGTACGTATCCAAATGTTTACAGTGGCCTTTAACATGATTAAATGTATTACAGATGCACCTTTTTGCAAATCTCACCTGTCCAGCCACGCCAGAAGGCTTTTGGCTGCAGCGATCAGGTCCACCACGGAGGTAAGAAAGTCATTGGGCAGCTTGCGGGTAGCTCGGCCATCGTAATGGCCGCTGCGCCTCCTGCCTGTGATGAAGTTCTGCAGGTTCTTAGCAGATGCATTGAGCTTATGAGAAAGAGTCTTCAGATTCTCAGTCTCCAGCCCGTAATTCTGGAGGAGAGAGGAAAGCAAACTCACTCTGTTTGACCAGTTTGTCAGTGTTTGTTTTAACTGTGATGCATTCCAAGAATTTCTCCAGTGTGGAGACTGAAACCGATCTGCTGTGTGAAGCCCACCTTGTCTCACTACAGAAGCTGCGTGCCCTTTGACAAACACAAAGAGGAACGAAACCACTGACCCATCCACACGGCCCCGCTCCCCTCCATCTGTCACGTTGCATGTCGAGGGATAGCCGAACGCTCATTACCCCGTACGCCAAACTGCACGTGGGGGCCAGTGGGCGTCTGTCACGTCAGAGTTTCTTGGGAGGGGAGAGCGCGGCAGGAGGGCTACTAATCATATTCAATACAGCAGTGCCTGAGAGACTTAAAACTAAATCCCAGTTACATAAGGAGCTTTGGGGCTGAAGCAAGGCCCCCCGTGCAGCGATGCAGGATGAGAGGACTTTAGATTCAGATTGCATCTGTGACCTCGGTCCACTAAATCTCCATCCAGTCTCTCTACTGTATGTCTCTCTTGAGCTGACACGTACCCATCTTCATCTCTATTCCACCCTCTCTCCGTCATTCCTGCCTCTCACACATCCTTTCACATCTTCTTCTTTTTGATTTCCTCTGTCTCACTCTTCACCTTTAACACCACCTCAGATGTACATTTTGGTTGAGATGCAAATTGGTTATTAATGCTCAGTAGTGACATCCATGTATACTTTGTAATTGTCCAACTATGCAATTAAAGATAAGGGTCTGAAAGGAGGGAAATTACAGTATCATGAGGAATGATTCAACGGGTGGATGACATGCCTACAACCAATTATAAAAAGCATTCCTCAAACACAGAGAGAGCTTTACATTTCCATTTACATAGAACTTTAATGACATCGCATTTGTTAAACGCTGTGAAGAATAAAATGAATTAGCAAATATTGCCTTGTTCCAGCTTCTCCAATTTGAGGATTTCGCTGCAGTTCTGTTTTATAGGCTGTCATTGTCGGCCTGTCATGATAATTACTCAACTTACCCATGTCAGCAAAAATGATGAGGTCATGTCTATATACCGTATGATATTGTCCTTGTGTTTACATGTGTGTTTGTTTACATAAGAAAATGTCACCATAATTTTAGCCAAATATAAACAGCAGTGTTTTCCAAACCATTATAAGACTTGTTTGCAGCACCTAAGCCAAATGAACAGAATTTTTTTTTGCTGACACTGGAATTAAAAGTTAATTGCTCTCTGAAAGAGTGTACTTGCATTATTATTCTCCTAAGTAATCACTATATCAGTGGCATAAAATGGTCTTAAAATGACAACAATATCGTTATCTAAATTATTTCTGTGACAATATATCGTCCAACAAAAGGAGTTATCATGACAGGCCTATATGATTTGAAGTCACATTAAGCTCTGTGAAATTGCCAGTTTTCCCTATTTCCTGACATTTTATGTACTAAATGAAAAAAATGAAAATAAACGTCGTTAAATCAACTAATAAACATCCCAAACTTTAAACAAGCAAAGGAATATAACAAAGCAAGGAATAACTGGAAAAACAACGGAAGAAAAAGAAGCTCTTTTTTCCTGATACTGCAAATTTAAGGGTAAAAAAAAAGTGAGAATACTTCAGATTTCAGAGTTAATTCAGAGACAAGTGACCTGAAAAAGTGACAATGTTTGGTAAAAGCTCCCCTCTGTGAAGAAAAGATAATATGGATTCTGGGGAAATTTTATGCAACAATTTGTGCCTTTTCTGCATCAATTTAGGGTGTAAATGTCTTTAATTTTGTGTTTTTATTTGGAGGTAGGGGGGCAAATGCATGTTCTAAATATGGAGATGGATGTGTCCCCTGTATGCCCCCTAAAAAGACTCTCCTGAACAGGAAGTCACATTGTCACCGGGTTCTCTTATGTCATTGTGGCCCTGCTGACCTGAATCACAGGTAACACCTGAGGTCCCCGCAGTGACACGTGGACTCAGTGTTACAAGCTGTATAAATATTAGGCTTTCGCTACTTCAGCAGCACATCAGCCCGACCATCAGAGCAGCAGTCCATCATGCTGACACACAAAAAACTTGTGTTTCTGAGGCTAAGAGCAGAAATCACTTCAAAAGGAGGCTGTAATCTGTGTCAGCACTAATGACGGCTGTAAGGTTTGCCTGTAGAGGATATTTTTTATCAGATTATTATCCCTGCTAGATTTGCTGCGATGTTTAAAAAATTGAGGCCCGGAGCATTTTCCCAATCAAAATTCACTTATTCCTGAAACGACTGACTTTGTAACAGATTTCCTGGATGATAACTTTATGCAAGAACATAACAAACATCATCACTATCAGTTGAAATCTTACATATTCGAAATATCAGTTTTTCGGTACTAAAAAACAACCTTATTTTCTAGCTTGACAACACCACATTTTTGGTGTTAATCCAGGGATTTTCCAAGTATTTGAGAAGCTGAGGAGGCATCAAATGTGCTAAAGAAATTTCATCCAACAGCAGTGGTCTGGGACTCTTTGAGGTGACGGTACAGAGTAGTGGGAAGACAGCGTGGGAAGCTTGGACTCACCAAAGCACAAAGTAAGTCCACAGCCTCCAGTATGAGCTCCTGGTGGCCGATTCTGGACACTCCCAAATCCTCCAGCTCCTGGTGGGTGATACGCAGCAGCTGGTCCCCCCCTACTTTCTCCCTCTCGAAGGTCTTGATGTACTGCTGCAGGCAGTCATCCAGGCCTGAGGGATTCACACAGGAAGACAGGAAAAACTTTCAGCACAGCTCAACAACATAAAGGTTTAGTTTGCTGGTGGTATCTAAGATTCCTTATGAAACCTCTATTTGCATTATGTGCTCTGATAGGGCTTGATATCGCTTTTCTTGCCAGGGTATGTGCTGTAAATCTGTAAAGTGTGAGCGCAGGTTGTATTTTGTTGTATCTTAAGTGTGAAACCGTCCGTGTCAAGCAAGAAATCTGACAGATTCCTCCTCCTCAACAGTCCTGAAGGTGCAGTTTCAGCTTTAAACTAGAAAAAGCTTTCAACTAAAAAGGGGCTGCGTGTCTGTGCTCAGCTTGTGTTACATCTTTCACTGCTGCAGCAGGTGTGAAGTCGTTCGGTGAGGCAGTCGATGAAGTGCAGCAGACTAAAACACGCCGATTCTGCATCTCCTGTCTCCTTCAGCGGTTTTCACCTTATCAGGGTTAAAACAGCGCTAACGCGTGCATCAATACGGTGTATACGGGGGGTGGACATAAAAGAATTCCATCTAATTACAATCACAAACTTCAAGAATTTCCTTAACCACTTCTCTGACACAAACAGACAACATGCAGTTTCAGCAGAGACTGCATGTAGTCTGTACACAGGTGGTATTTTATTTCATTTATTTTTGTTTTTTTGTTTTCCAGTATGGATTAATGTGCTGATTCAGGGCCATAATCAGCTATTAACGAGGGTGGGGTCATCAATCTACACCTTCTAGACAGATTAACAAATATATATTAATCCTTTTGGAAACTCATTGTGCACTATACAGCAAATGGCAGATAGATAAACAGACAACTATAACAACACCGACAACAATAACAGCACCAAAAGACCAAACATCAACAACAGGGCACCTCCACATTATTATAGACTTGTTCACCACCTAATGTCAAGTTCTACATATCATTAGGTGCAGCGTTCTCACAGACAGTTATTTTTGTTCAAAGTTTGTTCAACACTGCACAAATGTTCTGCCAGCACAGGTAGTTTGGAGCGATGGCACCTTATACCTTCTGCCTGATGATAACAGCGCATATATACTAAAAAAGGGTTCGTGAAACATCTCTAGTAATCGCCTGCTCTTTCCTGGTCTGTGACCCGATCCTCCTCGGGGTCCCCACAGGAGAAATTTTTAGAAAATTAAAAGCTAAACTGACCATTGTCAAGCATTTTGAAACAAAAATCTTAGATGAGGGCTGCAGAAAGTTTTGATGACTAAGTGCCATTTTCAGGAGCAGCATATGATTGAGGGCTGCACAGCGAAAGTGCACACGCTATGACTTTTTCATGACTTATGATAATATGACATTTTCAGTGACATTTTTTATGACTTCTTATGATGTACTAACACTTCACAAGCGTATGTAACACTCATAATACATTCTAGTTTCCTACTTTTGAATACATTTGAAAGTAATGAAACAGAGAGACAGTTTAACATTTTACTGCCTCTGCTGGGGGATAGCAACACCACTTCGGACTAACCACAAGCGGTATTGCAAAACACTATGATTCTTGAACTGGTAGCAATAACAACAGCAATGTATTTATGATTATAATCACATTTGCTATCCATTATTTTGGTGCATTCTTTTTCTTTTTAATTTTTCAACAATATATTGGAATTTTAGGGGGGAATGTTTTCCTCCCTATTACAGTTCCTGCCGAGTGCCATTAATTCAACTGAGAGTCAAAAAATCCAAAGATATTTATTTCACTATCATAGAAGACAAAGAAGAACAGCACATGTTGATATTTGAGAGGCTTGAAAGATGATAAAACAATTAATGGATTATTAAAATAGGTGCTGAGTCATTTTCTGTAAATTGTGAAAAAAAACTGTGTAATCATTTCAGCTTTAGCTCATTCGTGTATATACATGTACATCATAGCTGAATGTCACCAGAGAGCACTCTGAATGCTAACTGGCTATCCTTTTGGAGACAGAGAGAGTAGCCTTTGTGGGGCTTTCTCTACACACTCGGTCTGTTTCCATCTTCTCAGTGAGAGGGACACACACACACACACTGACAACTCTTTGCTCATCTCGTCTTCTCATCGCTGCGGACCAATCATATACATGTGACTCAGTGCCGTGCCTAAACCTGATCAAGCATTCAGATCTGGTTTAGCTGGCAGCTAAACGGTGGAGAGGAAACATAGGGAGTTTCATGGTTTTGCATAAAATTTAAAGGCTTAACTAATCAGCCTCTTTACCAAGTTAATTGAGACTCATTATGTCAATGAAGTATTCCCCATGTTGCCATAGAAACCATGAAGCAGGGTTTTGGCAGGGGTTCTCCCTGACCGCAGGACCAAATAAAGAAATACGTGAAGAGAGGACATGATGCTTTCCATAAAGTGATGGTAGGATGAGACATCTAGCCGACAAAGCTGTCTGCTGATTTCATGAGCAACGATTCAAAAACGCCCATGAGAATTTACATCTTTTTATTTTATTGTAAAGCATCATGCAGCACTATTTTGATGCATATAAAGGTTAGTACTATATTTGGATTTTGAGAGTTAAGACACAAAAGGTAAAATGAACATGCTGTTTAGCAGTGATAACATTTTAAACTGAAATGTCTCATGTCATATTTGTCCTCTTCCGACCATGGCATCATGCAGCAGACAGCCTCTGTAGATGGAGAAGCCACTTCGCCAATTGCACTCAGTAATCTCTGCTGCATCAGTTTTCCTGCCCATGTCATGTAGGGGCCAGATTATGAGGCACGCCGAGGAGAAATTAAAAGCGCAGCACTGACACATCCTGATCTTCATTCTAGATAATCCACTGGTAATGTGAGGTGAGAGACACATTTTAAGGCTGTTAGCGTTGTTAAAATGGATTTCTGTTAATCTGACTTGTCATTGATCACTGTCAGTGACTCACTGCGGGCAAGACAGACTGAAAGGGAACAAATATAAAGCTGGTACTTCACAAAACATGAATTATGTTAATGCACACTGCCTGAAACAGTAAAGAGATTATACTAAACCCGCATTAAGCCTGTTGCCTCAAAACACACACAATTCATAAAAACAATACTGAAAATGTATGTATCATATGTGTTTGCACAGCTACCACGCGCTTGTTTAAGAACAAATTCTCAGTCAAAGCTGAAATTCTTTTCCCTTTTGTGACGAGAACCTCTCCTTTAAAGCGTCTTTGTCACAGCTGGGAATTGGGCGTCTTGCTCACACAAAACACTAACTGGGGGGTGGAGAGTGGGATTGTGGGAAGGTCACAGGGTGCCCCTGTTTGGCCTCCGGTGACATCACGGAGCTGTATGCTAATAATGGAACCTGTGAATGCTAACGACGAGAACGCTGCCAGTCCTCAGGAGCTGAGAATGGATGTGAGACAAGAATGAAACCCCCTCTCCGTTTCCTCTCCTTCAGTGTCTCTCAGTGCCACTCTGTCCCTCACTTTAAATTACCATTACTGGGCTCTGGGCACAGAATCCTCTCTGCTCCACTTGTCAGATGTGGGACACTGAAGAGCCCTCTCTCATATCCAATCTCCGCTTCTCGCTCCCTAGAATTCTCACTTGTGCCAGCTTATTTACAGATCATCTTAGATCTCATTTGAACTGTTGTGGCCGTTCTGTCTTTGCCTTTATCCACATCCTATCACGCCCGGGTCTCCTTTGTCTGTAAATCCACCATGGAGCTATACACAGTCTTTACGGAGCCAGCACGCTCACAAAAACGCCCTTTTTAAAAAAGCAGCATCAGATTCAGGTATTTGTAACACACAACACATACTAAGAGAGGTCTGATCCTTGCAATCATAATATGTCTGAGCCAGCAGAAAACGGCCCACAGGCTTAGAATTATGACTAAGACTGTGTGTGTGTGTGTGTGTGTGTGTGTGAGGCAGTAAAGATGAATGTGTATGTTTCATCTGGAGCATCTCTGAAGGGCTGTGGCCTGACACGTGAGCACGTGGCTCTGCAAAACAACACACATTACTGAAACAATTACCGTGCTAACGGATAAATACACAGACTTAGACAACATCCTCCCTCTGAGTTTAACATCTCCTCTTTTCTTTACATATCTGACAGCAACAGACCGCCAGTGGCAGTCACTTTGTAATGCAAACAGACAAAAAGCACTAATGAGTTATCTGTGCCCTGACAGAGTCTTACTTGTGTGGGCCATTTATAGGTCTTGAGCAGACAGTTTTCCTCTGAGGGATCTCTCCTCCAACACAGCTATGAAACCTTAGCAATGATAAATTCATTTTAACAGCTATATATTAAAGTGAATGCCCAGGCCTCCATTATTTACAGTTTGGTTTAGTCACTTCTGCTCTTGGATGCTCAGCTGGCCTTAAGAGTGCTTCACTACCAAGCTGGATCCTATCTGTGCATGTGTATTTGAACCTAATTTGCCTCCTGGATGTTTCCCAAATCTGCAGAAATGTATACTAAAACGCACCTATGCCTGTGTAACTTCAGGCCAGAGCTAATATACTCTTAATGGATAAGCATCACCTTGGGGTTCAGTGCACTATGAGGTTTTAAAACTAGTTAAGCTACTTGTCAGCTGTGACTTCTTAATGACTTAGAACATCTGTGGATCAACATTTGGCACAGATGGCTGTACAAGCTCTTGTATTATAGAGCTGTGATACTTCATCGCACATAAAAACCTTGGTGCTCAACTTGAAAGCAGATTCTGACCTCAGATGTGATGAGAAAGGTTATAATTTGTGTGTAATTACTGGATCTCCGCTATGTTTCCCAGCCTCCTGCGGGGCTGCCCGCCTTAACAATAACCACCGCAGGACACAATAGAGGTTTAAAACCGCTCCGTGCTATTTGAATGTGTTAGGCTCTGGAGAACATGTTAGTCTGAACGGACAAGTGGTCTGCACGTTGTCACCGCCTGGAACAATCGATCAAATGATTTAAGGCTGTAATTAAAAGCCTTTCGCAGCCGCATGCCTGTGAGGCGAAAACCCCGAGGCTCAGCAGGTGTTTTGTTCTCTTTTGGCATCTCGGCTGAATCTGTGTTGAAATGCGTTTGCGACTCGCAGCGCAACACTACACTGATCCTAAATGTTGCAGCCTGGTGATATTAATCTCTATTTGGCTATCATCGTGCCTGAAGCCTTACCTTTCATCCAGTCAACCACTTGACTGGAGCTCCACTTGCTCACAGGCTCCATAACCAGTGCCATGGTAGAAGTTTGTCTTGTTCACGCTTGACAAAAGAAAAACACCCCCAACAAAAACACTGCCCACTCAAAAATGTCTTTTTTTTTAAATGAAGAATTAAATTGGAAATTAAAAAGAGAAAATAAAAGGGCTCTCTAGATTCTTCTCGGCTGGGTTTGGCTGTTTACAAACAAAACGAGGTAGGTCCAAAAGGTCCAAAATGTCGCTTTGACAAGGCTGAGTGCAGCCCAGCAGACTTATGCACATTCCTGTGCTGTTTGCTCGCTTGAAAGAGCTCTTTTACTTGTCATTCATGTCAGGCTCAGTGGCGGTGGTGCTGGTGGGTCGCTGCTGCCCGACCCCCCTTCCAAAATATATCCCAGTACCATCCAGAGCAGAGGAGAACAACGCACAGACTGTCACTTCATACTGGTGTCTGGAAAGGTTGGGTTCGCTCTGAGCATCCTCCCTCATACACAGACATGGAGTCATAGCCCTCACCGTGCGAAGTGTGTGTGTGTGTATGACGGGTGATTAGTGCCGCAAAGAGGCAGGAGGAGTCTGAGCAGGAGTTGCGTCTTAATGGGAATGAATGACATCCAGATTGCTGGATTTTGGTAAGAATAAGAGCTGAACAAAGCTCGGCTGAGCGGCAGCACATGCGCCCCTTTTGCACCAAAATGAGTGTGTGCATGCAGGTTTTTCAACACAGGTAAACCCACTAAAAATAGATTCCTTTCTCATTGTCAGTAGACCAGAGCTGTGTACAGCTGCAGCAGACAAGCATGCATTTCTGTGTGTGAGTGTTTTTTCCTTTCTGGTGTGTCACATTCAACGTCAGGCCGGAAAACAGGTTAGTAAATAATAGAAAGCAGCACGGAGGCCTGTGAAAACTTAATGGTGGGTATTTCTTCTTATATATCTCTTACTTATTCAGTCTTTCTTTCAAGCTTGGTGCAGACTAATTTGGATTGACCTTTTAGCACTGCTTGCTTGCTTGGTATTTTGTGGTGGCACATCATTGCATCAGAGCTGGAGCCGATAAATACCCATGACAGAGTAATTTGACCCCCGGTGTGAATGCCGTTTACACCCTTCCCATCTCATTAAAAAGCCAGATGTTAGCAGGTGTTAGTGGGGTTTTGTGCAGTAGGAAAGGAGCTTTGCAGCTGAGGCATGAAGAAGCAGAAGATGGGTAGACACATACAAAGAACAGTGCCGACTGTTTCGTTTTTAGATACTAATACTATTTTTGGATCATTCAGTAGTTTCACCCAGTTCTCATTCCCAGAGTTTCAAATACCACCACGTTGTCACACCCCTTGGTGCGTGATATTGATTCCAGAGGCATTATTTTGCATATTTACCAGACTCACCTGGTTTTAAACTGCATGCAGTGTAAACCCATGAGTGAGAAAGTTGGTGTCGAGTAGGAGGATGGGGATGGATGATGTTGTTTTAACGTTACTACAATCATATATCTACATTCCGTGTAAAACTGAAATTCAGTGTTGTTGTATTGTTGTCAATGTCATGCAATTCATGTACAGTCACTGATGTCACTCACATGATGCATTTATATCAAGTTAAGTTATGGAACAAACAGTTATTTTAACCCAAAACATGATCTTTTTTCTAAAACTGACCAAGTTGTTATGTTGCCTAAACCTAACCATGACTGTTCACGACATTAACCACGTGTCACATACTGTTTCAGCTGTGTGTATATATATATATATATATATATATAAGCTACACAGTGTCCTGTGTGTCACCATGAGACATCTAGGCATGTGACAATGTGTCAGCATTAATTTTACTGGCCATGAAGTAGTGGTGATAATATACAATGGTGTTAATTGGTACACTTTTATATCATTTAAAAATCTTCACCACTGTTGATGCGCAAACAATCTCATGTCTCATCAAATACATAGTCACCAGTCCAGTGATGGAAATATAAAAAATGCAGCCAGTGCAGCTGTACTAGGGTTCGTTGTATGGCAGACCGTCCATGGCCATCATGGTATGCGTGCACTCATGGCTCTTAATTGGTCCAGTCTAAAATGTAGCTGCAGCAGAGCGGTTGATTGAAGAGAGCTCGTGTCTATCATTGTTATAATCACAACACATCCACATTTCCAGTAGGCTACTGTGCCAGTTTGAGACTTGCTGCTGAGACTCACACTCGGTTATTTTGTTTCTTTGATAGTCTGGTGAAACATTACCAAACCAAATTGATAATTGAATCCTTCAGTTTACTTTTGATCTTCAAGGGGCGTTATCATCATCCTGCAGACCAAAATGCCTCTGGACACAGTTGGATAGACGTACAACCAATCAGAGCAATGTGATGCAGCGCTGAGCAGCAGACAAAGGTAACTGGACTACAGCATGCAGAGATGAGCTGTGATGGTGAAGCATCAATATGTCTGTGAACAGAATTTAACAATAGTTCGTCAACAGAAAGTTCCACACCAGCTGCAGCCATCTTGGTTGCTTTTGAAAATGCCTCAGTGGTGCTCCTCTTTACGTTAATGTTCACTGTAGTGTTCCCAGCATGAGTGTGCATAAGTCAAACATGACTGCATCATGTATTAAGTGCAAAGGCTCTGCATCGTCTGATCACAAACAAACAAACCAGGCCAGGTCAGCTAGAAATCTGTATGAACAGAGGGGGGACCAGGCCTATCAGAGCAAATGAAACATGAGCTTGTAGTTCCTGGGCTAGTGATAATCATGTTTGAAACCATCATCCCATCTGCATATAAAATTTGCATATAAAATTATGCAAAAAGCCACCGTGACTTTTTCATCACTAAACACAAAATCAGCTTATGTTTTACAGCTTCAAAATGGTTGATTTAGAGCATAACAGCAGTTTATCTACATGTATATGAGTTTGTGTCCTTGTGCAAAACAGATGGCATTTGATAGTCTTACTTATAAAATCCAAGTTGTCTATAACAGTACGTGTCTTTTAGGCAACTGTGTTCACGGGCCCATTACCATGCCCCTCCATAAAGAAGCCCAAACCAAGCAGTGGGAGTTGCTAATGCCATAAAGAGGATTATATCCCTCGCTGGCTTCCCACAAGTGAATACTGTCACTTGACAAAGCTGGAAGCATTGCAGCCATCGATTAGGCCCAGAGACTGTGTAGGAGTTGATTAATGTTTTCAATAGTAGCTTCCCCATTTGGTTTTAATAATGGCACAAGCAATTATACAAATTCAGCCTTGTTTCTGCAAACTGTAGCCCTTTTAAACAGGAGTTGTGCAAATTTGCAGGAAAGCCCAATCAGTGTTTTTTCAGCATTGGCAGTATAAAAACAAAATCGGGGAGTGCAGCAAAATGCCGCCTACCTACTTTTGTTTATACAGAATGCGCCTTTTTCGGGGCAATGGGGGGCGTGAGCAAGTAACAAAACGTGTAGCTCAGCGTGTGACGTAAACAGTGACGTGGGAGGGAAGCTGCAGCTGGTCAGTCCTTCGGCAATTCTCTCGTAAGTCGGCCCGTCCTTCACAGTCCCCGTCATCTGACGGTTAATGGCCTCTTCGTTTGCGAGGAAAAGGAGGGCGCACAATTCCTTGTCTCCCCAGTTGCTCATCTTCACAGTGTCTGTCAAGTTTGTGTTTCCCTCTTGCTACTAGCTGCTCGCTAATTCCTGCTATCAGCTGTTTCCTGTTTATCCACCACCAGTGGCTCGCACGTGTGGCGCCATCAACAGCCTCTCCCGTGGAGGAAGAGCGCCTCGTTCTTTTTAAACCAAAGAGGTTCCTCCAATATGTCTCCCCTACGAGGTGGAAAATTGGGCACCTCGGATCAACTCGCCAATCCGGATCTGTGTGTTAAACGCTCGCAGCTCGCCGGCAAAACAGCCCAACATTCGCGGAAAATCTGGCAGTGTGAAAGGAGCTACTCTCAGCACTGATGGCAGATACTTGTAAAAAGGACAGTCTATTCATGCTCCATACTGTATATAACTTATATTGGGTCAATTTGTGTTTTTTTGGGTGGCCACTAACCCATCTTTTAATTGGTTAAGTCTCCAGCCTGCTCTTGAGTGCTCAGCTGATGGCACCTGGTTTGTTTACATGATGTAACAGAGGTGCATATTTAATGGATTCAGTGTGGACAGGGAGCTCCAGTGTTATGCCATGTGGTGCAATAGTTGGACACTCGCCAGCTGTTTGAACACAGGGTCAGTGTGTCCCACTCAGGAGTGACTGCTGAGTCGAGTGTGACACCTACAGGTAATGCTCAGCAGACTGGTCCAGTCAGTGTTTGGCTTAGTATCAAACGGGTTTAAACATTTTTACACCAGCCCAGCCCTGTATACAGCACAGTGCCAGTGGCTATTCACACAATGATTTCTGTCCCTCTCCTCCAAACCCTCGGGCACTAATCACCCCTCATACACTCCACTGTTTTCTCCTGCCGTCTTTGTCGCTGCTCACGCCTCCATCACACAAAGCGCAGTGTAGCGGTCACTAACGAGAGAAGGAAGCTGACATGCGCCTCGCTTTTTTTTCCATGTATTGGTAAACAGCCTCAGGGTGTGAGCCTACATTCACTGCATGGACACTCATTATACAGCAAATATGACATTTAAACCCAAACACCAAATAAATACAATGATCAATACATGCACACGTTTTGTCTCCACACATGGGTTCTCCTTAAGATGAGATAAACAGGTCCAACAACTTTACAGTCAGTAGAATAACTCATGATTATTCTACAGCATAAATTATGGAAGGAGGCATAACATTTTACATGAAATCAAGAGGCATGCATTCAACTTTTGAACTCCCAGAGAGCAACAAAACAGCATAAAGTGACAAAAACAAGAATGCCTGAAACCAATAACCATCATTTACTCATACTTTCAATGTTGCCACTGATATGAAACAAGCAGTTGGACGGGACCAATGTAACAGACACCCCAACAGTGTCAGCACTGACATTCTAGATAATCAATAATCATAAATAAATACAGGGGTGGAAAGCCATCCTGTGTGACGCCTGATAATGTGACTGGATTTCACCTGTAGATGGAAATTAAAAACACATACACAAGTGTGAAATATAAGGAAATATATAGTGCTAATAAACACCAGCTGTAATGCTTTTTTTTTTTACCTTTATGAGTCATTTTTGCAGTAGATACCAGCCATAAGGACATTTCAGCTGTACACTTGGTGTGCACACAAACACTTAGTATGCAGTTACACACAGTGTCCGTCTTGTATAACAGCATTGACGTACATTAAAATGAAAAGATTTGTCTTGTTGAGAGATGCAATCAATGAATTACCTAAAAAAAATAATGCCAAACCACACCTATAATAACCTCTCCTCTGTAGCTCATGTTGGGAAGATTCTGACAAAATCTTTATTATTTGCCACACAGAGAGGCACCACAAGTTCAAAGAAAACATTGCACTGTAACACAAAAGTTGTATAAATTCATTTGTTGGGGTTCAAATGATGTCACTTGAGTCAGCATCAGTTTTAACTTAAATTATGGCAGCTGCGCAGCGATGGGTCGGGTCCTGGCATTTTTAGGCAATTCTTAGCAACAAGCAGAAGAACTGGAAGACATTTAGGAATTCAGCAACACAATCTGCCTTTTGCATCAGCTGAGGCTTGAGCTCACAACCTCTGAGACTGAGAAACAAATTCTATCTCACTGAGCTAATCAGTCAGAGACAATTCATGTGTAGCTTCACAAACTGACTAAGCCAGACGTGCAGTCCATGCAAAAAAAAGCAGATTTCAAACCACTGTAAAAAATTCAGTTATCGAAACAAAAATCTGAAAATACACATATTGCATCTAGACAGCATGGAGATGTTGGTAATTTGTTTGTAACAATGATTGATTTGCTCCATAAGTGAAAAACTGATGTTTAAAATTGCCATTTTTACATTGACTCCAATTGTTCACATTAGAGCAAAATTCAAAATGCTGTCAAAAATTCCGTTTTTGAGATAAAATTCTGAAATTTGCCGCAATCATCTACCATGACTCTAGAATTTTGCCTTTTTTTCATGAACATTGAAGATTTATTTAGCAAGAACTTGCATGTATATGTTTACAGTACCGTTTACAGTCAAACATTTTGATGCACTGTAGGCTCAATTTTTGATAAATCAAAAATCTGAGAAACGTAGTTTTTGTAAGACAGTCTGAAGATGCTCTGTAGCAAGTTTGGTGTCAATTGAGCACAAAAATCTTGGAGGAGATAGGTTTAAGAAGTTTTACAGTTTTTGAAAAAAAAACAGAGTGATGAACTTTGCAATTTTTAATAGGTTTAAATGTACAAAAGTTTCTTCAGTATTGGGGCTACAGTTTGATGAAAGTTGTGAAGTTGTAGCACGCATGGTTGATTTGTTATGAATTTTCAAAGTGTTGAACTTTAGACGCTTGCTGTAGCGCCACCATCAGGACTATTGGCTTGAGTTTACAGCTGAGGATATCTGGCATGAGACTGGACCTTTGTGCAAAGTTTGGTGAGTTTTCACCCATGGGAAGTAGGATTTCCTCAGAAGAAGAAAGAAGAAAGAAGAAGAAGAAGAACACCTAGGATTAAAAAAGTGTCCTGGCAGTTTATATCTACATACAGAGACAGTCCTCTTCCAAAGAGTCTGCCGTGTAAAGGGCAAGGCTTTGTCTCAACACTGGGGGACACATGTGAAACTGGAGGTTTGGGGGTCGTCCACCAGAAAATTTTCTGCATCAAACACTTGATTTTCTGCATCCTGTTCATTTTTCTGCACCAGTTTACAGTGTAAATATCTTTATTGTCATCAAAACATAAATCCTCTGCTGCTTTAATGATTTTATTGGGGGGTCAAATGCGACGCCTTCACCCCCTGTGTCCCTACTGAACTCTAATGGTATGCGCTATGTTGTAGTATAGCAGCCCAGAATGAACAAACCAAACACTGGTGCTAGATAAGGCCTTTTGTGTTTTCATGTTGGTTCTCCTACACGCTTAGTACATGGTAGAAGTTTCAACTGGTTGTAATGAACAACCTCAACACTAGATGCCACTGAATCCTACACACTAGAGCTTTAAATTGTTCATTGTGAGCCAAATAATACTGTATTATTGGAGCACAATGCTACAGCCTTATAAAGGGAAGCTGTTCAAGTTCTTTTGTCACAATCAGACCTGATTTGGCTCAGCTGTGCACCCCTTGTTTTCACACATAATGTACTGAGTATTTGTCTTGCTTCAAGTTAAAATTCATTCAAAAAGTAAATCATTGCTCATGTTTATCATCATTATTATTATAATATTATTATTATTATCCATAATAATAGTGGGATAAATATTAGTAAAAAGCACAGTAAATCGACTGGCTAGGAACTGCTACTGTAATTGTATGTTTACAGTTGCAGTGACACTGCTACAGCATGAAAAGCACAGGTGTGACTAATAACATTAATGATGGCTCTGTGCTGTGGGTGTGTGGTCTAGTGTGACTGTGAGCTAGCATGCACAAAAAAATCAAATGGAATCATCCATCATTATCAGTCCTCTCAGTTATGCCTGTGCCGTCCCTACTGTGAGATGTCAAAATGTCTTGCCTATGAAAAGGATCTACTGCTGGTTTTCTACACATTTTGTTGAGGTGATGTTTTATGCGATAAGTAGATAATGACTGCTTACTCTGTTCTGCATGCAGGTTTTGTTTGCTGCAAAGTAAGATACTCTGAAACTTTGCTCATCGTGGCCCTCGGGCAGTGACAGGCACACTAATTAACCATTTAGAACAATAATCTTGAGTGCACTTTTCCAGGTCAGCTAAATTGGTTCAGACATATTTCATAGAGTAAAATCAGCATCAGCACTTTTAAACTCAACAAGGTTGGTTATTTTCAACAGTAAGTTCAGTTACTGAAGTGCTTTACATTAGTACTTCCATACTTAATAATTAAACTCCACCAGTATCAGAAGGAAATAATGTCCCTTTTCCCCACTACATTTATTTGTCAGCAAGTCACTTGCAGAAGGTATGATGCATTTTTACAGATTAAACCACCCAGCAGTATTTAAAGTATTAAATTTAACCAAACTCTCCAACCCTCTAAACTAGTCACATTAAATGTTGCTTAAACATTACGGCACCACTAAGTATAAAACAATAGTGTATGATACACCAGAATATAACATTATGAAGGGGCCTTTCTACATGGTGAATTTTTACATTGATGTTTTATTTGGTCTGTGAGGACTTTCACTTGTAGTTGACAATACGCTACATCACGGTATCTTACTATGTGATGAGGAAAACTCTGTGTGTGTGTGTGTGTGTGTGTGTGTGTGTGTGTGTGTGTGTGTGTGTGTGTGTGTGTCTGTTCCACGTTTTTCTCCTCACTGACTTGGTCAATCCATGTGAAATTTGGCACAGTGGTAGAGGGTCATGGGAGGATGTGAATGAAGCAATATTACATCAATTGGCCAAAGGGGGGCGCTATAGCAACCCATTGAAATGTCAAACTTTGAATGTGCATATCTCATGCCCCGTATGTCGTAGAGACATGAAGCTTTGCACAGAGATGTCTCTCCTCATGAGGAACATATTTGCCTCAAGAACCCATAACCTCAAAGATACAGATACTAATTGTTATTTTTGTGAAGGATCCCGTGAAGATGTTTTTCATTTATTTTGGAATTGTCCATTCTCTACCAAATTATGGAAGGATATTTGTAACTTGATTTGTATTTGTACAGAATCACATTTCTCCTTTTGCTTTGAACATATATTGTTTGGCTTCATTGACTATCCATCTGTGGGGAAAAAAAACAATTTTATATTATTAATCTTATGCTATTGGCTAAATGGTTTATTCATAAATGTCGATATACTAATCAAAATCCACTCTTTTGCATTTTTGAAAATGAAGTCAAGCAATATATTAGGACCATTAGACACTCCACAAATGCGAAAGCCATTAAAACCTTGGATTTATGTGCTCTTTTTAATGTATTTCTGTAATATGCTATTCTGAATTTTTAACTTCATAACTTCTGCTTATATAGATTTTCCCCCATTTTGAATTTTTTGAAACACTTCAAATGGATCTCTTCCTAGGAAGTTTGAGCGATCTGCATGAAACTGGGTGAACATAATCTAGGGACCAATATCTAAAGTTCCCTCTTGGCAAAAGTTGGAAAACTTACTCAAACTGAGCTTCTATAAGGCAATGAATATTGCGGAGGGCGTGGCTCATCACATAAAGGTGTATAACATCTCAAGGGTTTCACCCATCACCACGCAACTTTGTAGGCATATGACCACACATAATCTGAGGGGACCCCTCCATTATTGACCCCATCAAACAAAATGGGGGCGCTAGAGAGCTCATTTCTTATCTAGGCCTAACCGCCATATGGATTTTTACTAACTTGGTAGATATGTAGAACAGGACGCCTCAAGGTGACTGGAGAAATTTTACTCTAATTGGCAACTGGGTGGCGCTATAACAAGTTTTTCTCCTCACTGACGTGGTCAATCTATGTGAAACTGCACATAGGCATTGAGGATTTGCATAGGTAGAAGGTGACAAAGCTACCAGTGGCTGTGGACTAGTTATTACTTCAGTGCTTCTTCCAGCTTGCTCATTCCTCCTCTAGAAAAGCTGCCTCATGTTTGAGCAGGCTGCATGTTGTTCACTCTTCCGGCCTGCAGGGGGCAGACTCTGCCTGGTAGTGTTTTGCACTCACGCGACAGGACGACAAAGAAGATGAAACTCTGACTTCCTGTATGCAACTGAAGGTAAGGCAGCGTTTATTGTGACGCATATTAATAGTCAACATTAAAGTATTTATGTCTTTACTAGGGCGTTTATGTTTACATGACGGACCATTATGAAAGTAATGTTATAATTTTGGGTAAAACTCGCGTGTCTTGTTCACAGTTTGAGCCTTCATGGTGCCAGTGTGTCACACACACAGTCTGTCATCGTAACGTAACGTTAATTCCTGAATTCAAAGTTTTAAACACGCTGCCTCAGTTAAACGTAAATCATAATCATTAAACCTCGCTGTTATATCGACGTCTGTGTTTCCTCGTCGGATAGTGTTCACCTGTGGATAATGCGGCGTCAGGGTTTGAGATAAGATCTGCTTTATTTTATAACGTCACAGTCACAGGGTTCAGTGGCGTAATGTCGTTACAATGGGCCCCTGTGCACACTCTTATGAGGGGCCCTAGTTACAAGTTATGAAACACACACACACACACACACACACACAGATATTACAGATATTTATTATAGATATTAAAACGGAGCTTTGAGTTTGTTTGACTGAGAAGCAACAGGACTAATAGTCTCCAGCACTGTTCGTATCCCAGTGAGGCTCTAAGGTTCATTACACACCGAAAAACTTTTGCATGAATGAAAAATAGAGAGACATCTTTTCATTTCTGCAAAAAAAAAACTTCAAAATTTGTCCTTGTTCAACCTAAAGCACAGCCAGTGTTAGCATGTTAACCACAGCAGCAGTGAAATGCATGTTGATGAATATTTGATGTGAGGGTGCTACAGAAAATCTTTTTGAAGCTTCAAAGCTTCATTCCTTATTGTTAGAATTTAAATTCTTAATACATACATGAATGCTGCACAGCCTTTTAAAAAAAAAAAAAAAGTATTTGCATGTTTATTCATTCTGTTTAAACTTGGTATTTCTAACCGGTTGCAGATAAAGTTTAGGCTACTCTAATAGACTCTTGTGATCCGAACATTTCCACTGCCTCCAGAGTGTTGTAAAGTCGACATTAATTTAAAAAAAGATAGATGTAATCACCTGCAAATTCCACATGTTTTTGTCTAACAAAATATTCACCTTCACTCCGTATTTGTTTGCAAATAACTGTCAAATAACTGTTTCCTCTCCTGCTTGTCGCACACAAAGAGAGGTATGCACCTGTATTAACAGGGCGCTCTAGCAGCAGTCTAACAGCAACTGAAATTACATTTATTCATCAAAGAAAGTTGATTTAATAAAAAAAGACTAACTCATTTATTCTCATGGAATCACCGTATTCAAAAAGAGGATTTTGTCAAGTGATTTTAAAATGTTTTCCAGGGCACTGACGGCGACTGACATTCAAATCCTGATTCAAAAACCTCAATAGAAGCTTAAGATGTAAAAAAGGTCATTCAGCCCTGTTTCACGTTAACTTAAAGGGATAGTGCACCCAAAAATGAAAATCAGCCATTATCTACTCACCAATATGCCGAGGGAGGCTCAGGTGAAGTTTTAGAGTCCTCACATCACTTGCAGAGATCCAAGGGGAGAGGAGGTAGCAACACAACTCCACCTAATGGAGGCTGACGGCGCCCCAGATTCAAACGTCCAAAAACACATAATGGAAACCACAAAATATCTCCATACTGCTCGTCCGTAGTGATCCAAGTGTCCTGAAGCCCCGACATAAAAAGTTGTTTGGAAAAACGTCATTTTAATTCTGTTTTTAGCCTCATTGTAGCCTGTAGCTCTGACTGCCTCTCTGTGCACTGCGCTCACGTGCGTGCTTTTCACGGCACAACAGCGGAAGAGTGGAGCTGAAATACCAAAAAATGTCAAAACGAGGATATGTCACAGTTGCTACCTGCGTTTCCTTTGGTGTGTCCATCAGTCGGGCTGAGAGATATGCAGCCTCAGTTTTTGACTGTTTATTACATGACGGATATGATGGTGACTCTCCAGAGTGAGCCAGAAGCAGGTTAATATGAGGAAGGAAAAAAGATCAGCTGTGTAATCTGGAGGGAAAAAGCTGCTCAACACTGTAAATGGCCTTCAGACCTAAACCTGTCCCTTTTGAAACACGGGTGGTTGTGTCTTATAGATCATGTGTTAACAATTTTACAATTGATTTGGCTCAGTTTTCACAACAGAGCAGCAACAGACAGTGTAAGTGTGCAAAATGCTAAACACACACTTCTTTTCCTCAAAATGAGCTCAGAATCTCATACAACAGCATGTTAGATGAAAACAGCACTGTCACATTATAAAATTGTCAAGCAGCAAGTTTATAACAACAACAAATATCTGCATCCTAGAGTAAGACTTTTACACTACTGTAGATCTGTGAAAGGTTAAATGATAATTCTGTTGTGCTTTTTTAAATGAGTTAACTTGTCTGTTCTGTGTCTACCATTACGTCTGTGACAATAAGCATTTGTAAATGTGCAGTATCATAATGTAGTGCAGACACAGACTGAATAAGCTCCAACAGAAGAAACCTGAAAATCTGGTTTGGTGTAAAGTTTCTTTTACACCCTGATAAGGAATTTATTAACTGACATGTTATATTTTACCTGTGTTTATTTTTCTGCAGGTACAGACAAGTTACTGTCCTGAGACCCTCCCTGGGGAAAGAAATTTCTCACTGTATGAGCTCATGATGTTAGTGTTGGGCTGACCCTTTCTATGACATGATGGACGACGGTGAATTAGAGGCGATGGCCACGCCATCAGGCAGCTCTTCCATTGGGGATGCAGTATCTGGTAGAGCACAGAGTGTGCCTGATGAAGATGAAGATGACGAGCTCTACTACATCCCAGAGAGAAGACCTTCTCTGGACCTGGGAACGAGTCCAATGGATACCAGCCACTGGTACTGACATTTTTCATTTACAAGCCCCAGGGGTCCTCGCTCTCACTGTAGGGTAGTTACTCTGGGTAGTATTTTTATGGAGAAAACTGAAAATATATCTGAAGTTGAAAAACAACAACTAGCCCTGTCCTTTAATTTGCTTTCTAAAGGAGATAGAGTACAAAGTAAATATTACTTGGGATGTTTCTAACGACTGATTTTCCATGAGGTTTAAATGGAAGTTTAAAGTTTAATTTGTCTAAAAGTAAGAAAACAATCTTTGTGTGGCGGTACCTGACGACTGTCTAAATTCTGATGTTTTTGCGGCACTGTGAATGCAGTGCCTCGCGAGGTCTTTTTTCCCTCAGCAGCACTTTGTGGAGTTTGAGTTGCAGGGTGGATAATTAATCAGTTGATCCAATCAGAGTTGATGAGATCAGATCAGATCAATGGATGAGAGGAGCAGCTGCTGCAGAGGCGAGTGAAAGCAAACTTTTAGACCGGCACAATTAACAGATCATGATGAATCACGGGACCAAGAGACTTAGATAGAGGGGATCTGCAGAACCCTCAAACTCCAGGGCCTCATGAGGAAGACACACTATATATATGTAGATCTGGTCTGCTTTTATGTTGCATTACCATTCACCATGAGTTAAAAATATGGGTAATGGGGTGTAATATACCTGGATTTAATAAGATGAATGTATCATGTTAAATCCCCTTCTCCACCTGTGTTTGATGGTTGTCTTTTTCCCTTTGGGTTGGTTTTGAAAAACATGAAGCATGCACAAAAATAAAAGAATTAAACAGAAGAAGGTTTATTGAGTTATCTAAATATCTTATAACAACAGGTTTGAGGGGGTGTTGTGTACCTGTCTTTGTCTGTATCTGTATCTGTATGTTAACAGTTGCCTCACCAATTTTCACAGAAAGATAGATGTGTCATTACTAAAGCGTAAGTGTTCTTGTCAGCACATACCTCACAAAAGATACATGTTAAGAGTCTTCGCAGAATCAATACAAAGCCAAAAAAAGAAAAAAACTATTGAAATAAGTCCATGCTTGTCCATCTTTGTAGTCCCCAGTTCAAATACCGTGTACACTGACAGCCTTGGTGCTGCTTGAGACAGAGCACTAAGGGTAACATTGGCTGCGTATCTGGCTTGCACTATGGAGGCATGTGATTACTTGTTCTGTGGCGAGTAAGCAATTAAAAAACTGTCACTTTTTCAGGCATTACGTGGACCAGGCCTCTACTCCAGCTCTGAGCTACAATTCAATGACAAGTGAGGAGAGCTTAAGCAACATGGATGTCGTCGAAGGATCCTCTACGAGGTACAAACAAGACAGAGTGTTCAGCAAAGCTTATGTCAGTGTATAAATTGATGTGTTCATCCCAGTAAACCCATGAAGCAGCTGTGCTCGTAGCATGTACCTTTAAATATACCATATCTTGTTGTCACTGTCATTGGAAAACTGTAATGACAGCAACAACATTGAATGTAATTCAGACCCTCTTGTCATCATGTTTTAGGGTCCAGCTGGACAGAGCAGATTCATACTCGAGCTGCTACTCCTTTGACAGTGACGACTGTGAAAAAAGAATCCCCAGGTAAGATATTAACCCGTGTCATGGCACTTGCATGTTAGTGTGTGTGATTACATACCGAACTGACACTAATATATGCTTAAATCTCTCCACTGTGGCCTCACCAGGGTTAAAAGCATCGATGATGCAGTCTCAGAGCCTTCTGGCACACCTGAGTTAATCCAAGACCCAAATGCGATCAGGCATCCCTCACTGACAGTGGCTTTCACTTTTAAGGTTAGTCTGTGTTTCCCCTTTTGTCTTCATCTCTTTTAAAGAAATGGTGTAGAAAATATTCTCCTTTTGAAAATGAGAACACTGAATTTTATCCTTTGTCTGGAATCAGGCTATTTGTGAAACCCTTGGGAAGCTGACTGAAGCAGACTTTAAGAGATTCAAGATGATGCTGTGGAAGCGTACCCACAGTCATTCAACACTCCTCCCCAAGGCATGGACATGGTGGACCTTGTGGACCGCTTACTTGAGTGTTACGACCTGGAGGTATCTTTGCAGATCACCAGAGCCCTTCTTGCGGAAATGGAGCGAAATAATATCATTGATTTTCTCCAGACTTTGTGCAACAGAAGTGAGTATGCTTCCATATTTATTAACTTGGTATCACCTCTGGGGTAACAGCACGTTCCGCAGATGTTCAATCAGATTGGGATCTGGGGTATTTGAAGGCAAAGTTAATGCCTTGAGCTCTTAATCTCATTCTGGGGTCATTCCTGAGCAGTTTTTTTGGTGTGGCATGGTGCATTGTGTCGTTGCCATGAGGGAGTTTACTTGGTCTGCAACGGTGTTCGGGTGGGTGGAGCATGTCTAGTAGCATCCACATGAACGCCAGGATCCAAGGTTTCCCAGCAGAACATTGCACTGTAACAAGATGATCAATGTTCTTCACTTCACCCGCCAGTGGTTTCAGTGTTTTGGCTGATCGGTGTAAATGGTCATTTTTAGGGTGAAGTGTTTCTTTAAAGTTCTTTTGTGGGCATTGATTTTAAAAAATGATGAAAAATATCCCTTCACGCCTTAAATAGCTTAGATATAACTCTATACCTTTGGCTCATTTTGTATGCACAGATATGCAAATGATCCTGCCCCTCAGCTGTTTGCCGACAGTTTGAGCGCACCTGCTCACCTTCGACTCTCCTCATCAAACACACAAACTTCTGCTTGTAATCGGCACTAGTTAACATGATGATCTAACAGCCATGTGTTGCTTATCTTAAATAAACCTTTTTCCCAATCGTGAAAATTAAACTTAAATTACTAAATACCAATGCAGAGGTACACCTCCTTCTCCTCCGATACCCCTCAGTTGGCAAGATGACGTTTGTGGTGTGTGACATGACAGATTTTGGAAGTCAGAATCCATGATTTTGAGACTTTCATCGGTACACTGCAGTTCCAAGTCAGAAATGCTCAGCCAGGGCTTGACTGCTTATCGCTCACGATATATGTTGTAGCATATGAAAAAAAACCAAAACAAAACAAAAAACATAGGGACCTGTAACAAGGTCAAAACAGGGTGCTTAAATATCCCTTGAAAGTATCTCCTTTTTAACAAAGTGCTTTAAAAGTCCTTAAAAAGTGTAAATAAACTGCGTCATATATAGTTTGACTGAAATATTGTTCAACAAAATTGCTCAGAATTAGAAATTCAGCTTTTCTTACGTGCCACTTTCAGATGTTTCTAATTCAATGAAGATTTTTCCTTTCTTCATAATTTGTGCTCCTTTTTGTAATGAGTCGACAGCTCTGTCTGATAACAGGCAAGTGCAGCAGGGTTTCTCCCTTGTGCAGGCAGGCAGTAGGTGTGTGGCAGGCAGGAGGATGCTACATGCTGCACAAGTGGGAGTTCAGTTGTAGTGAGTTTCTATGGTTACCTTATCTGAATTGAACCTTTTTGTAGCATGAGGAAGTGGTTCATTATTGAAGCAGCATAGCTCTCTTAATTCATTCCATTCACTTGTTTTATGGATTTTATACAGTTATGCATGAAAAGAGCGTTTTAAGTAACCCTTCACTGAAAGAGAGACATCGATCACATCATTTGTTGATGTTCAATAAAACATTGTTTAAAAATTAATTTCTAGCTTTGAGTGAAGTCTTTGAAAATGGGAAAAATAGTGCTTGAAAAAGGACTGTGAAGTTCTTGAATTTCATTTTATGTCTGTATTAACCTTGTAAAAACACGATTTTCTGTGGAGTGTTGTTTATGTATTCTCAACAAAAGACAGGGATAATGTGTATTCACAAAGCAAAGGAGATGTTGGTCAAAGTGCACTTTCAATAAAGGCCACCAAGTTTTGAAAGAAATGAGAGAATCATTACGTTTGCATTTTCCTTTTTTTCAGATGAAGTACGTCACGAGCTAAAGCAGACTCTGAAGAGGATATATGGCGAAGTGTTTGAGGACTCGGCCATGCAGGGAGAGAAAAGGCCTTTTAGTGATGTCTTTACTAATCTCCACATAACCTCAACATCCAATAATGGCCCAAATCTTGAGCATGAGGTCCTGACCATAGAAAAGCTGAACACCAACTACAAGGAAGGGAAGCTGCTTTCTACTGGGGATATCTTGAGCGCTGAAAGGCTCGAGGAATTAAGCGTAAAGTTATTGCTGGTCACAGGAGCGGCAGGGTCAGGGAAGTCTATGGCAGTCAGAAAGTTAATCCTTGATTGGATTGAAGAGCGTTCCCACCAACATGTGTCCTTCTTGTTTCCTGTGCCGTTCAGGGAACTCAAAAAGTTTGAGGATTCTAAGGTGTCCCTCGTGGATATAATACAAACACTCTACCCAGAAACAAAAAAACTGACGGAAAAGGATTATAGAAGCGACGACTGCAAGCTAATGTTTATCTTTGATGGTCTCGATGAGTACGATAGCCCGCTTGACTTTCAAAACACTACGCTTGTCGGGGACCACACAGAGGCCACCACCCTGAACATCCTCTTGGTCAACCTCCTCAGAAATAGGATGCTCTACCGCGCCCTATTTGTGTTCTTCTCCCGGCCGCCATTAAAGCGCTGCATCCCTTGGGATACGGCTCGTGATCAGATAGATGTGCGTGGTTTCTGTGACTCTGAAAGGGAGGAGTACTTCAGGAAGAGATTTAAAGACCCAAATCAAGCTGCTCGAGTTATTGCGTATATCAACTCCTCAAAACCCTCCGCGTCATGTGCCACCTGCCCTTGTTTTGCTCACTGGTGGCTGATGAGCACCAGCACGTATTCAAGGAACAGGGAACAGGGGCGGAAGTGCCAAGGAGCATCACCTACATGTACACAAAGTTGGTGTTTGCACTCACACGTCAGCATCACACATTTAGAGCTCAACATTCTAGCCCAGATAAAGAGAGAGACTTCCTCATCAAACTTGGAAAGTTGGCCTTCACCATGCTGGAACAAGGCCAGTTCAAGATCAAGAAGCCTAAGTTGCAAGAGCACGGAGTGGATAACGTGGAGGCAGTGATCAAAAGCGGTCTGTGCATGCAATTCATCACAAAGACAATGGTTTTCTATCACGATAAAGTCATCAGCTTTATCCACCCCACCATGCAGGAGTACCTGGCTGCCCTTTATGTGTTTCTCACCTTCACAAACCAGGGGAAGAACATTTTTGAGCACCAACTGAAAGACAAGGTCAGGGGAATATTCAAGACACACAAAGTGATGGAGCTGTACAAGAGCGCTGTGGACAGAAGCTTGCCGCATGAGGACGGCAAACTGGACATCTTCCTGCGTTTCCTGTTTGGCATGGCTCTTAAGACCAACCTGGAGCTTCTCCAGCCATTCTGCACATCTTCTGTAAAGTGGCCAACATTCATTGAAGATGCCGCTGCTCTCATCCGGAAGAGGATTAGAGAAAATGAGTATCCTGGCAGAAATAGCAACTTGCAGTGCTGCCTGGAAGAACTGGGTGTGTGAGCCTCAGAGGCAGCATCAGTTGATCCGACTCTTTTAAACAGTGATCACTGCGCTTAATCATTTTGATGCAAAATAATTGTCAAGGCTTCCACTAAATTCTGATGTGAGGAAAACTGTTACAGACATGTGGAGAAACAGGTTTCTCTCCCGATCAATCAACATCGGGAGAGAGCTTTAGAACAATTAAAAACTTAATAACTTCTGAAATTCAGCAGTAAACTAATGTACCAGTGATATGAAAACAGAGTCCTTTAAGGTTTGGTGTGAGTTGATGTGTGTTTATATAGATTTAAAGAAGCTGAAAGATATTACGTGGCCTTATTTTGGGAGTTTATTTTTTTCTGTTTTCTTACAATCAAATGTTTTTGATAGACATGTCATGACATGCTTCTTAAAATGCCTAATATTTCTTTGCACTGTTTTTTTAACATAATATCATGAGCATTATGATTATTGCTCTAAACTCTAAAATTTTATGTCAGAACTGAAAATATGTTAGAACTGAATTATTTTGTACTTTTAAGTGTTGCTGATCACAAATTATTGCTTGTTGGCTGCTTGCATTTAAGCTACAGTTGGTAACTTTTATGACAATAACTTTGCTTGAACTGTCACTATACTCTGAGAGAAGTAAATCAGACAGACAGTCTGAAAAAAAAAATCATGTCCCTCCTCGTCTTTTTGCTGCTTATTTGATAGAATCTACCACGGCGCACCTAAATTAACCAGTCAGAGCTGATGAGTCCTAACGCAGCTGTCAGTGACTGTTTGTGCGCTCAAACTAGACAGCGCTGATTACTGCATTGCCTCGAGAGTAAGACTTTGTGTGACCCGGCTGCCATGTTGGAAACAGTCATCCCAAGCACCAGGCACCACCCACTGGCTGCAGCAACTTTCTTATTTTAAAGCTTAACAGTACGCTAAAATATAATTCTGTGAACATTTGAGAAATAGGCAATGCAGTAACACAATCTTGACTTATATCCGTGAGCGCTGCATAGTTTGACAGTTGACGGCAGTTCACGAGCAGCGATTGACATCTGTGTTAAAGACTCCTCAGCTCTAATTGGTTGTTTTCATTCCCAGGCAGCAAACCATTACAAATATGATTTGTTTTCACAGATGATGTCTCATTTAGTGCTGTGTGAATATACAGACAGTTTCAGCAAATATGATAAAAGTCATTTTCGCATGAAATGTACCAACTTCAGCTTTAATATTTTGGTTTGTAAAGCAGTAGTTGTAGCTGCAGTTTCTGTACTTGTTTATTTTACATAGCTGAAAAGCTTAAATCCCACCAGTCACACACTGAAGTGTTGATCTCAGTGTATGTTATACAAGTTTAGATAGCAGTGACAGTGATACTCATTGGAAAAAGGTGGCAACACTAATAATAAACCTCAAACCCCAGAGGAGTTTGTGGATGAATTGATTGATTTTGACTCATTGTCTCATTATGAGTATATTTTCACGTGCTCCAAGAGTATACAACTTCACGATGCCTTATTGGCTGTTGAGAGAAATTTACCAGAAAGCAGTTTCTGGGTAAGGTTAGGAAAAAAAATTGTGGTTTGGATTAAAATGAATTGAGGAAAACTCTCTTAGCAAACCATGTGTGTTTATTGCCAACGAACACAGACACTGAAATGATACACAATCATAGCAAATAGCTCAGCAATTAACTGTTACAATATTCTGTATATGTTCTGCAGTCAGTAAATATTAACTTTGTGTAGTAGAGTCATCTAAACGACAGTAATTTAGGGCGCATGCAGTCACACAAGTGTTGCCTCTGGACGTTACATTTCTTGGATAAACATGGTGGTTCTCAAAATGCATGAAATCTTTACCAGGAGAGGACAGTAATATACTCCAGTCAGTGTTTGCTGTCACTCTAGTTTTCCCTCCCAAAGGATCAAAAGGAGTGGCTCTTACATTTTAACACAGCTTTTCTCACTAATTGGAACCCATCTTAGGAAGTTTTGTACATTTCTTCTGCAGAGTTTTCTCAAACCAACAGTATGGCACAGAATACATTCACAGATAAAGTTGGCTCTTGTGAAAGTTGTTTGCGAGTCAAACACGTCTCAGAGCGTTAACCTGCCATGTTTTCTCTTTTTTCCTCCATGACAGTCGTTACTAACTGCCGCTGTTAACGTTACATTCTTCCGAGTCATTCCAGCAGCGTTTGTCACGACACAGGTGAAGGTGGATTTGAGGTCCTCTGGCGTGACTTTCTTCAACAGCAAACTCTTCTGTAGGATTGCACCATCGTCTAGAGATGATCTAAAACAAAGTACTGCGTTAGTCACGGGCTTGTTTCAGAATCCTTCATTTTGTCTTTTTTTCTTGCTTTTCTTTCCATTAAAGTGAAAACTCAGAAAATACTCACTCCTCTGATTCTACTATTCTGCTATTGCTGGGGGTGTCTTCAGGGAAGGAGTCATTGACGAGCCAGTAGATGAGTGTCACATCTTCACAGTTTGCAATCGCTTCACAGTGAAGAAACAGCTGATCACCTGTAAGCCAGAACACATCCAGACCCATCATACTCAATGCGACATAGCTCCAACTCACATACAGGAACCCTTCCAAATTGCTTCATTATAAACATACCCAGTGTAAAAACACTTGTAGGTCATGTATGTGCAGAAATGTTACCTGGCTGAGCTCTTATTTTGACGTGTTCTGGCCCAATGATCTTTGGAGATTCACCTTCAGAAACTAAAGGAGAAATTTAGGTTAGCACAAAAATTAAATTACATGAAACTAAAAAATGTGTTGCCCACAAATTATACCGTACCTGGAAACCCATCCACAACCAGCAGACACAGAGATCCGAAAGCTGCAGAGATACAACACAGTCACAACCAATGCCATAATACAGTAAGAAAATGACAGATGTTGGTATCACAAAGCATTACTACCTTTGATCACGGACGACAGGCTCATGTTGATTGCTCCAGTGAGACTTCTTTGCTGTTGACTGCCTGTTTGAGATTACTATATATACACACAACCGTAATTCACTTCCCTACGCCCACTTCATACTCGGACATGCCGTACGCGGGGATTTCCTCACTAACCAACACACACACTGGTTACATAAACAAAAACTGCTGACTAATTTACCACTCTCTATCTCGTGATGCCAGTCGTCCCAATGTATGTCACCCAGTGGTCAATGACTTGGTTTTAAATGTTGACAAAATAAACCTCAAGGATGCGTGGATAAATACATCTGCACACAATCTAAACCATGTGACATTTATTAACTGATCTTGATCAAAACATTGACAAAAAACAGAATGATCATGTTAGCCTTGTTGTACACGCTCCCTTCACTGTGTGGGTTTGGAGAGCGATAGATCCAAGTAAGATAGCTGACATTATGAGCCATTTACTGTGACCAGTACCTCCAAAAACCATCTTCCAGCAATGTATGACTAGGAAATAGACATATAAAGGGTCCTTGGATTGAACAGATCACATAAAGTAAGACATCAGCACTCACACTGACTGAATCATCATTCTATACTCTTCTGATCAAATTCAGTTTGAATTAATGGTTTTATTCAAGTTACTAACTCGTATCGTAGCTTTGGTTTGTGCTTCCTGGGCCGCTCCAATTTCAGAACAGTTGACCAAATATGCACAGAGGAGAAGTTTGCTTAGAAGGCTTTCTTCCAGTGATCTGTTCATTTTAACCCCAAACCACATTTGTTTCCCTTAACCCTGACCAAGAAAACCCTTTCTGGCAGAAAGCCCTTGATGCAAACTTGTCCCAGCAGCACCAAATAGGACCAAAACCTTTTCTCTCTTATTTATTAGCCATACCGATAGTTTGGGTTTTATTTGGCCAAGCTTTGTGATATGCACCTGACATTTCTTTGACCAATTCAATACAGTGGAGGTGAGTTAAATTTTAATAGTAGTGCATAGAATCCAGCGATGTGTTAATAGTTTCACAGGGATTATTTTGAAGGTGAAAAGTAGTTTCAAAGATAACAAATCTATCAGTATGGCTAAATGCATTTAGAGACCTTGCTTGGTAGACAGTGACATTCCTCCTCTTTAAATCATACAGGCTTTGTGACGGAAGATATCGTACAAGGGGTAAAGTTCAAAGTAAACATGACTGTTTTTGCCCCGTTGGTATGGATGAGTATCCATGATGACAGCGAGGACATTTTAAAATCCTGCAACACCCAGTTCCATCTTAACAACTCCTGTAAGAGGAATCCTCTGGTTTCGTGCGCTTAACATTTTTTCACACTATGACGCAGCCTCCTGTCACATGACACATGACTGGCAGTGTCAAACAGCTATATGAGTGATTCCTTAAATGACGCAGCGGCAAACTGACGCTAGAGGAAGTCTGTGGATACTCTGTGTCTGTGTGTGTGTGTGTATTTTGGAGGCACAGGGAGCAATTACTAATTTTGATTTCCATTCAACCTTTATTACTCATGTGTGATAGCCATCAGACATGAGGATGAAAAACTCCAGCACAGTCCTTTAACTAAAGAATTAACAAACACTTAAGACATAAATTAGTAAAAAGCACCTCTCTAATGATTTTTAGAACCGCTTTACTAGGCCAAAAGATGCACAAACCAATTATCAAGGTGTAATGCTGTGTCAAGCAAATCCTGGGAAATAGACAGACATCCAAATTCAGATTACCAATAAAATTCAAATAAACTGTAAAATACAGGTAATATGTGCCTATAAATATATACAAAAAGTATAGACACTTTTTTTTATTGGTGTTTTAGTTCAATGTTAGGCCCTCAGTCTTTTGAGCCAGTGCATATCTTCTCCGTATGGCGTGTATGTCCATTTTCTGAGAGTCGCAGGTCACTCCAGACCCAGGACGTAGTTGATGCCCTGCACAAATCCAATAATGACAGGCTGCCAGGCCACCAAGTACCGAAGCCAGTCTAAAAGTTGTCCATACATGACGTGTGGCCTCTCCCAGCTAAAAAAGTGGTTAAGGAAAAAAACTTTCAGCAGCAATCAAACGTGATTAAGAAATAGGGGAACAAGTGATTCTAATATGAAGCCTCAACACATACGACTGTTGGCACATGACCAGCAGGAGGTAGAAATAACTTTCAGTTCGTGTAAAGGGCATTATTTGTTTTAGATGGCTGCAGAGTTGACACAGATGTCTGAAGTGAAAAATCTTGGCCACAGAAAGGAACAGGAACTTGTTATACAACCTATAAAGGTTTCAAATGTCATTCCAAAAAGCCTGCAATGAGCCGCCTGGAAAATTCACCTAAACTTTACTGTCAAACTTCCCCCACTGTTACAAGAAGGACATTTTCCTCCTGTGACTTGGCATGATTGGGTTTCCTGAACGTTGGCTGGATGTCAATGAAAATGCCCATTTTAGGTCTACACCTTGTTTTCACTTACCTTCTATACCATCTCTGAGGGCACACTATGGTAAAATTATAACAATTAACTCAGGTAAAATTAAGATATTCAAAAACAAACAGGGAAATAATGCAGCACAAAAAAACCCACCAGGTAAAGCTCACATGTGCACAGAATGAAAAGGATACGGGTTACTGAACATCCTCTTCAGATCCACCTTCTCCTTGCAGTACGGGCACATCTGCTTCTTCCCGACGATACACCATCCTCTTATGCAGAACTCATGGAATCTGGATGTGGCGTTAAGGCATTTGGCTTTTTTTTTTTAGCATTTTCAGCCATAGTGCATCAAACTGGTCAATCAACATTAATACGTACAAAAATAACAATTAGAAGCAATCATGTTAGTACCTTATAAGGACATAAAATTACTTCCTTTATTACTTTGAAGGTCCAGTGTGTAGGATTTGGTGGCATTTAGCAGTGAGGTTGCAGAACTGAAACTTCTCCAATGTGCAAAGTGTGTAGGAGAATCACCATGGCTGATGCAAACACTAGGGATGCACAGTATGCAAAGCAAAAACATATAGATATTGGGATTGTGATTTTTGCATTTTATTGGCACTGAAAAAAATATAAAAATGATGATGATGTGATTTTGGCTGGGTCTATACCAAACACACGTTCCCTTACGTAAATATGATTTGTAGGCCAGGGCATCTCTGTAACACCACAGTGCTTCATTTATAATGGCATGTTGTGACAAATTTTATCTTTATCTCTTTAGCTCCTGTGATTTGGATATTTCACTTGGCCACATTGCAATTTTGATAATATTTTTGATTAATTGTGCAGCCCTAGCAAGAACAGGAAAATGCAAATAGCCCTATTGAAAGTCAGTATTTGATATGTCCACTTTGGGCTTCTGTAGAACAACATGCTCATTCTGAAGTAACAAAAACACAATGATTCTTATTTTCAGGATATTAAACACTAATGAAAACAAAGGTTAAAACATCATATACCATTCCTGCCAATATGTGTCCCTAAATGCCACACACTGGACCTCTATAATTATAACACAACATGCAGTTCTCTATACTAATCTGTAAACGGTTGCATGTTTACAGTTTGTTTACAGTGGACAAGCAGCTGATGATATCTATGGGGGAAGTAATGCAATTTCAGATAAACAGACTGTCATAACATCAATCTGATATAAAGGTCAAATTAACTCCAGTAATTCCCCTTTAGGCCGCCAACTGTGTGCACAATACAGTTCCAACACAAACCCATGACAACACCTTTTATAGGCATGAACTCTATTGAGCAACTCAACTTCTCTTTCACTGAGATAAAGATAACAGCGTGAAAATACATCTCACAAAAAAAAGGATACACATGGTTGCATGATAGCCTGTACGTGTTCTCGATGATCCCCTCCTCACTGACATCTACAAGGATGGGCTGGCCGCACACAGCACAGATATTGTCGGAGAGGTGCTTGGTTGGCATGCCGGACGCACTGTAATACTGAAAAAAAGAAAAGAGTTAAAATGAAATTTTAGCTTACAGTCGCTACCTTCACAGAAACATTCAGTGTCTACAATCTAGCCACTTACACCAACGGTTGAAGCCATGAAGTCTGCACACATCTCTGCAAAGTCCCTTCCCAAGACTCCGTAGTACAGACCGTAGAATAATAGTGAAACGCCAAAGTCCATTGCATCCTCCGGCTTTATCCTGGACACAGAAGGCACTGTATGGGAGTCACCGCTCAGCTGGTGTTCAACATTAACATTTATTTATTCCATGAAAACAGATACGACTGTTTTATATGTCTGTATTTTCAATGTACAGCTTAATTTACATTTTTTGGAAGACAAAATGAATGTGCTTAAATTGTAGTATGCTGATGTCACGCTCATTTACACACGCACACATTCACAAAATGCCGTTTCCCATAATGGATGAAAAACTTTTGATGATGTTCTGACAACTAGCTGTTCCAAGAAATGACCAAACGTTCTTTCTCAGATGCAAGGAAGTATTATGTGAGGTGGCATTTCTAGGTGGGAAGTGGAAAATTGTCTCATTCACGAAGGATAGCAGGAAACGTTTAAGGTACCTTCCTGTAGTCTATTTGGGGGTGTTCAGCATACATGGGTTCTTTCAGAGGAGCTGATAATCTCACAGCACACGGTAACATCAGCTAAGATAATTATAAATAAAACAAAGTCCCTGTTTTAAGTTTAAAACTGAATAATTACACATGTAGCATCTTCAGTTAATTTAGTTTGATAACTGTCAATATACTGTAGAATCATATGACCTCATTTACATGTAGTGAGTGATGTCTGGAAAGTTTTAACTAATCAGAAGGTGCATTATGGCGCAGCCTTGCTAAACGAATGTAACTATAACCGATCTTGTTAAAGGTTCTTTGTGAAGACATGAATGACTGAACAATCATTACATTGCTGCATAATAACCTGTAAAAACAGCTCTTTGTTTGTTCAGACGCTCTCATGAATAATAGACCACGGACTACCATAGGCTTATTTTAAATTAAGCCAAAAGGAGCAACTTTCACTTCCTTCTGGTGACTGTGTCTGTGGCAAAATATAAACACTCTCATTTCTCTGACCACTAGGAACAGAGTGAGGAGACATTAGTTGTTTTCTTGCGTAAAGGGAAGTTTCTGTGATAACTACGCGTGTTAGTATGTCACTGCTAAAGCCCTCGCAGTGGAAATGTGTGTAGAAACTTATCACATGACGTTAACTTCTCATTCAACCAGAGTTCATCTTTAACTACATTCACCTGTTGTCATCCACAGATTATGTAAGCGTCATGAAGAAGCAGTCAGTGAGTGTTATTTGCTCTTTTTCCTGATGCATTCTGTAATACTAGTAGGTGCCGTATTCAAGTGGTGCTTCAGTGTTTAAAAAGACAAGCAACCCTCAGACTATCTGCAATCACTGCCTTTGTCACATTTATGCCTGCAACATAAAATTATATGAGGGACTTTATAGCTTTTGTGACTCTCTTGGCTGGACGCTTGATTCTTGTCAAGTGGAAATTCCCCCGCTCCACCTTCCCATCACTCTTGGATTATAGACATCCTCTACCTCCTTGATGTGGAAAAACATGACGTGTACTCTGAGTGGATTGTCCGCTCGTTTTATGAAGACATGGGGACCATTTTTTGCATTTGCTGACAAACTGACCTTTACTACCATCCCAGACTGATGTAGTGTCTCCACCTAATCTATGGGAATCATTCACTTTGTGTTTTATCGTTGAATACTCCTCACATCTGCAGGTGTATGTATATACATGCTTAGATGTTTACTTTCACAGTTGTCACATAACCACATAATTTCTTAGTCATCATTAATGACCGATTCTTCTGTTTTTCTGTTTTTTACTCTCTCCTTCAGGTGTTCTGTTTCTTTTCTTTCTTTGATCCTCAGTTTTGTAATCACTAAAATCCATATTTGAAACTTGGTATACTGATTTGTTATCTGAAAGCCCAATAAATAAAGTTTGAGGGAAAACAAAGAAGACAAGCATCCAACCAGAGTCAGATTATAAAAGGCATCAAATTAAAAAAACCCTGAAATGTCAAGCATTGAGGGACTCAGATGGTGGATGTTGCAGGAGCAGTGATGATCAAAAGAGGGTATTTAAAAAGGCATAACAACAACATCTAGTGGCAGCAAAGTGCTACATGTGAGACAGAGACCAGGAAGAACAGAGCTTCATACATCTAAAATGGCAAGCTTTAAAAGATGACTACTCCAGTCAACAGCAGCCTGTAGTTTGAAGGATTTTATTTTCAATAGTGTAAGCCAAAATCCTTTTTAAATTTTAGATATGTTTAATTTGACAACGCTGAAATGACGTGGAACAGACGATACATACCTGAATATTAGGTTTATACCAAAAAGTGTAAACATGACAACACTGTAGCCAACTATTCCTGTGGCATAGCTGATCTTGTAGAGAAGGAGGAACCACTTATACACCAACCTACGGTAGCCAAAGAGAAGGCATATGTTAGAGTACGTCAGGATACGTCATGGGCAGTTCAATCTGCTATAATGGAGGGGCAGATTTCTTCATTAATAGAATCTGATGACATGTAAATGATGATAATACCTGGGTGTGGTGCAGGCCAGTGGCTTGCGAGTGGCACGGTAGGAGATGTATGCTGTGATGACCGAGAAGATAAACCACGTGATCAGGAACCTCCACCAGTGCAGTTTGGTAGTAAAGTAGAGAGGAACTACCCACATCTGGAACAGAGTCACCAGCTACAAGACAGCAGAGCATACACGTTAGAAGATGCATGTACACTACCAAAAACATTTCATATTTGGACAGTATTGGGTAAGAAATAAAGTACCATATTTATTCTTACTTGAGGAAACAAATATTGATGTAGTCATGTGCTGCCACATGGACAGAAATTAAAAGTACATGATCTCTTATCCCATTCTTATCCATCACAAATACAGACACACACTCCTAGCTCACAGCTCAAATGTATCTGTATCCGAGTAACACAAAATCTTTTAATTATGTGTTTTCACATGATGGTAATTCTAAGCGCTACATACAGAGCTTCAAACACGTCGTTCATGTCTTTTATGTCTTACATTGTATGACTTTGGATGTCTCTGTTTCCACTGCACAAGGACTAGCTGGGCGACGACAAGGGTGACTATGAGGATCAGCACCATCTCTGCGTGCATGGCCTCATGACCTTTGTGTTTGGCATGCATTCTTGCATGCTCCACTCTGTGGGAAAAAGGAAGAACATACTCCACTGTTACGCAGCTAGGAGTCACAAAATATGTGATTTCATAACAATGAGGCGTGCCCTTAAAATTTGTACTGTGCGGCTCTACACGTTGTGATTCATACTGACAATGACTGAACTGCTGGAAGCATGAACTTCAATATCCAGAAATCATGAAATGTTACTGTATATTCAGACTGGCCAACCTAACATTAACCAACCTAACAACCTGACATTATTATGTGATTTGTTTTTCATTAGTCAGTTCTAAGTGTAAGGAACTCCCTGTCCAAAAAAAGTCTGATAAAAGATCTCAGTTAGGATGTGTAAAGTTCTATTCTTGACTGAAAACCTTGTTAATTAATGAATAAAAATGCTTGTAAGTGTAACTCTGCACCCTTAAGTGCAAAAACTTTATTTTAAACTGTTGATACATCCATGATATTACATAAATGCATTCAGACTGAAAATAATGATATCATATAAAGGTACAGAAACAAATATACTATCCATTAAAAGTGTGGCAAAGATACTAACCTCCACTTCTCCTCTGGTGAGAGCTTGGACACATCAAACTAAAGAAAAGAGAAGACAAAACAATAACTATTATTTCTGACACTGTTTCAAATAAGCAGCTGAACAAACTGATGATATAACATTTTAGCCATTTTGAGGAAAGAGAACACACTTCAAAACTATAGTTAGGGAATGTTACGATAGTGTGCCTTAGCAGAGTGCACTGTGTAAACATCATTTGAACAAAGGACTAATAAACATTTGCCTTTTTGACCCAGATATGTAATAATTTGTAGATATAAAGAAATACCATTTTAAAAAAGCCATAACTGATAAAAGCATCACCTCACACAGTTGAATTTAAACCATACATCATACATTGCATACCAATTACAGAGTTGCTAACATAATAATTTTAATTAAGGCATTGTATTTAGGTTGTGCAGTAAGATGAAGAGAATGCAGGTGTGTCAAAGCTGGTTGACAGGTTAACAAAACAGAAATGTGTGCTAATGGACCCGGAACAAGAGTTAAGCTATTAAAATGTGTAAAGTGTGTTAAGCAGCTACAGTTCCACCCAAGTTGTGGAGCTTGTTTAGCTACTTAACCATGACTGACGTTAACAGCTGGCAGCAAGAACTGATGCCATGTTCTCTTATTATTAGAGCTTCCTGTTAGGTTTGGGCAGTATAAAACTTACTATTACAGTATATCAAGATATTCATAAATCCCAAAGGTATGATTTCAAGTCATGTTCAAAATGCAGATGCTTCTCTTTCTATAACACTGACAGAGATGCTTTATTGAGGCAATTGTAGTGCAGAACATGCGCTGCCAGAGGTCAGTCTCTGCTATTGGATCAGGCAGCTGAGCTAAGAAAGATGGCAACTGTGAGTTGTGGGGATTATGTTACAAGACTAGTAAAAATGAAAAAATGTCTCTGCTCCCGTTTAGTAGTATTTCCACAAATAACTTTAATCTGAAACGACTTCTTCCAACAACAAAAGCAGTTTATTAGCCACGAGATTTTATTCGACACAGTATCTCTGTTTCAGAATCCACCCTGGCAACAAGTGTCATCGGGTCCTCCAGCAAGAAGGCCGCTTATTTACAAGCTATTCATTAATTTATCAGCCATGAGTATTTTAAACCCAGCAACACCTGTCTTAGTGGGTTAACTGCATATTAGAAACACATTATTGTGGGCTAGACAGTGACATACATAAAACAGTGACATCTATAATCAGTGGCTGAGTTATTTTTTTCCCTCTTAAATACAAATGGTGTCGTACACCGTTTACCCCAGTGAACGGTCAGGAAGGTATGACAACACAGATACGGCCTGAGCCTACTTCCTATCTGCCAAATAAGGCAAATGAATGAAGGCTGGCAGTGGTGACACTATCAAGTATCGCTGCTAAGTACACCTCATTATCCTGACTGAGTTATCATTTGCCCTTTTGCACATTTGATGTTTGAAAACAGCATCAGGATTAGATACAAATCCATGCTGCTGACATGTATGTGGACTGCAGATTAATACATTTTTGAGTACCTGCACGCTCTCTCATCTCATTACACAGTGAGAGACAGGTAAAACACGTCACGAGGGCACATGCAGTCCCTCAGGCACAGATTTCAATTCAAACAACACACATACTTAAATCATCAGTGAACCAAACACGAGGGTCGTGTGTGTTTCTGTCAGCCTATTGTGATGCCAGTCACGCAGCAATTCTGCCTCTGCTGCACATTTGGTAAGTACACCTGCACATGGCCACCTGTGACAGCTTTTAGTTCACTCTGTGGTGTCTGCTGCACACTGTGCCTCAGTTTGACATTTAGCTTTGGTTTGACTAGAGCACTGAAATAACACAGGAAGTGGTTTGCTTGCTTCCCTTTGCTCAACAGACACACCTCTTGGTACAGCTAAGGCGTTCGTGACCTTTGACCCGAGCAGCCACATCAGCTTTATTTGCAGAGTTAATCTTTTTACCTTAACAGTGAACATACAGGTGTGACAAAGAAACTGATAAGCTTTGTTTGAAAAAGAAACAGCGTTTGTGTCACTTTGACCAAATGAAAGCACCTACATGATTTGAACGTTAGTCGGCTAACTGGCTTAGCATAGCAAACAAAATGCTCTCATGGCGTTTCACCTTTACGCTGCTGTTTTATCAAAGCAAACGCAATCACCTAGCAACAATGGACGATGCATTTGTACCTACACTCCACACCTGTGGTTGGTAACACATCGCTAAACAGCAGCTAGCCGCCGAGGCTACACCCGTGATTAGCAGCTAGCTAGCACAGAGCTCCGAGTTGGCAGCTGGAACCACTTTATAATTTAGCCCCCGTCTATTTAATCTGTCACAGCACGTCACCGCGACCCACCACCCTCACCTGGTGCGGCTCATCGTGATGCTCCAGCCCATGGTCGTGCTCTACACCATCAACCTCCACCTCAAACACCCCGGCCATCTTCGGAGTGCTGCTTTACCTTTCCGGGTCCATTAGCATTAGCAGCAAACCCAAGAGGGTCACATCCGGTGTTGTTGTTTTGTCCCCCCTTCAAAATAAAACTCAGATGAAATGTAGGTCAAACAGTAAAGCTGCGACTTTCTTTCTTTCTTTCTTTCTTTCTTTCTTTCTTTCTTTCTTTGTTGTCAGTCTCAGGCTCTGAAGCGAAGTCACAGCTCGCAAACTGCAACTTAGCTTTGGATAATCTACTGATGTTTCCATGACATTATGTTTCTTATATTTAGACGGAGCCATTCGCAGAGATTAATTTATCCAACATGATATGCTTGTGAGGATAAAAAAGGACTATTCAATAAAAATGAGATGCTGACTATGAATATCACTAGAATCAATGCACAACTCATCATCAAAAAGTTCAAAAGTTTAATGTCAATTCACAATATGTGCAGGACATACAGAAGAATCGAAATGCTGTTTCCCTCTCATCTAGTATTAATGCATACAATTTAAAAGCTAAAACAAAGCTAAATACAATAAAAAACAATATAATACAAGTCAAATAAACTAAGCAGTATAACCTAATAGACAAGACGCTCTAAAGATAATCCAAACCTATGTACAATCAATGATGATGCAAAAGACCAACAGCAGCAGATATGAAGTAAAGTGCATATTTACTGTATTCATTTTATTTATTTTTTTCACTCTCTAATCAGAACATTTTTTGAAATTTGTCTTGCAACATAAATACAAATATACAAAACACAAAATGAAACAGCAAAACCACAGTCCCCATTACAAATATCTCAGGTACACTGAGGCCTCCGTAAAACACAAACTCTGATTTAGTAGTTTCACAGACTGAGCTATAAAAAGTGGAGCCTGTTGGACTCTGAATCTTCTGTGAGATCAAGAAAAGCTGATTTTTATGTTTCATGAATGGTGCAACCTGTTTGTCTGATGAGCTACTGTGCATATAATTGTAATGGATGTCGCTCCAGTTATACTGCTTTAATTCATTCATGAGTATCTACATAGTCTTTCCATTATGCTGATGTTGAAGAGCGCTGATATAATCTAAACATGTATTATCATGTAAGGAATGAAATGCACATAACTATGCGAGTCACAACTTGTTTATAACTCCAGTCACATTCATATATGGGAGTTGGAAATTTCCATAATGCAACAAACAGCATATATGAAGCAATTCTTACATCAGACACGATAATTACATGTTATAAAACCCGGTGTGTAGAAAATATCCCGCCACATTTACCCAGAAACGGGACCGGAAGTTGTAAAAATGACTGACGACGGATTGTCATTGGTTTAAAAGTCTGGTGGCGTCTGCTCTGATTGGCTGCCCCGCTGACGCATTTCAGTGTAACTGGCTCGCGGTTTGTTGGCGCCCAGTTTGAGATTCAACTGTGTCGCCGATTGTTCTCACACACAGTAATAAATAACCTGCTGTAAGAAGAAGTGCAGCAGCATCATCATCATCATCATCATCATCACAGGCAGCTCATCGTGTCGAAGCCGAGGAGAAACATCACCAACCCGCTGTGTGAGGAAACCAGCTGCTCTGCTGCAAACATGCACGTCATTAAGCGAGGTACAGTGTCTCACTTCTGTTTAATGCTGTCATATAGATAATGCAGTGTGTTAGTGTGAAGGGCAGGAAAAACCTCATTAAGTAGTTAGTGGGTTAGTTATTAAGTATTTAAAATTGCATCCAAGCGGCGATACATGTTGAAACTACAGAGAGATGCAGCGCTGCAGCCTGCAGCAACGTTTCATTCATGTTTGAGTGTGTGTTTCTTTGTGTGGTGTCATCGAGACGCTAAACAAAGAGACATGAAAGCTCAGCCGGTGACAGTTTATTTTTCTCTTTGCAGGTTTGCTGCCTCTTTTTGAATAATGTTGAACATAACATTTAATTGCATTCACGATACTCGCTGACACGTTTTGACTTTAATGTTTAATTTGTTTCCGCCGGTGTTTTGCGACATTAAGGCGCCGGCAAACTTCCCTTTTTATAGGAAATGTGCACTGACAGGGTTGTTACAGTCATGTTCAGCATCTGTGGTGTTGGCGCCAAGTAAGAAGACTTTGTTGTAAACAATAACTGGTCGGACAGGTGTTCAGCGCGGGCTCCACTCAGCCCATTGATCAGCAGAGGGCAGAGGTGTGCAGCGCCACATCCTGGGCCCTGTGCATGAGCAGTGTGTGGGGCCCCTGCTCTTTCTCTCATTGTCCATGTTCTCTCAGGCACCTTTTGATTTTATTTACTTTACTAAGTCAGTTTGGGTATTAATTTCTGCTCCTTTTTGGGTGAGAGGGGCCTCAGAGAGCTTCCACTACTTTTTTTTTTATATGCATTCAGTCTTTTTAACCAATTTATTCAAGCAGTTTTAAATTAGTTATGGCACTAATTACTGCTCCCTCCTATCGGGGCCCTGAGTAATCAGTCCCTGTATCCCCTCACTATGACACCCCCTGATAGCGGGAAACCAATTCACAGCCATAGCACTTATATTTCTTGAGTGTTTACCACTGCAATTATTAGGGCCCGACGATTTATTGGCTGGCCGATTATAGCCATTAGAGAATAATCTGCAATCGGCCAAAAGTTGGCCAATTGACGCCGATGTTAACACTTATATTTTCATCACGAATAAAATGCTGCGAATATGGTGTTTTACTTAGAAATTATGTCCTTGTTACTTTTTGCACTATAACCTACCTCTGTTAAATTGGCAATAATAAGAAGAACTCTGGTACTGTGAACATACATGTGAATGTCTTCATTCATAAAGACTTTGCATGATTATTTTATTTCCCAGAGGTTTACTGCCTTTTTGCGCATCATATTTTTGATTTATTTTGTGTTCAAATTGTTCATATGCTGCTTGTTCCACACAATTTCTGATAATAAAAGTATTTGAAAATAGTAAAATGTTCTTCCTTCAATTTATATCTTTGTAATGAGTGTTTGAACTATATTTAAGCCATCAAAAGCAGGTATTTCGGGGGTTTTAAATTGAAAAATGTAAAAATTTAATTGGCTGATAAATCGGTTATCACATTTTTTTATTCCATAATATCGAAATCTGCATCAGCCCCACAAACATCCATATTGGTCAGGCCCTAGCAATTATATTCATGAACTGAGAATTTATCTCAGAAATTACCAAATAAGTCTGAGGACTAATAATATTGTTTGTTTTTCAGATGGACGCCAGGAGGCCGTTACTTTTGACAAAATCACATCTCGCATCCAGAAGCTTTGCTACGGACTCAACTCTGACTTTGTGGACCCTGTGAGTTCAAACCACTAAAACGTACTTATCAACACTAAAAAGGGAAACATCAAGCGATGTAAATGAGCGACACGGTTGTTGACTCCACTCCGGTGATATTCTACAGCATGTAACCTCTTCACCTCTTGTTCCTGCAGGCTCAGATCACGATGAAGGTGATCCAGGGTCTGTACAGCGGAGTCACCACTGTGGAGCTGGACACTCTGGCAGCAGAGACCGCCGCCACCCTCACCACCAAACATCCTGACTATGCGCTCCTGGCTGCACGAATTGCGGTGTCCAACCTGCACAAAGAGACCAAGAAAGTCTTCAGTGGTGTGTACAAGTCTTAAGTTACCATACCATTTGTGTATGCAATAAATGTGCTCAGAAATATGACTTTGCATTTAACTGTATTATTTTTCATGACATTGGTGGAGTCTTTACCCTGACATGACTGACTGTACGTTGTTAAAGTGTTTGAATTACCTGATATTACACTTTCTTTCCTCTTTGCTTTCATAGATGTGATGGAAGACGTGTACAACTACGTGAACCCGTTGAACAAACAACACTCTCCCATGATCGCCAAAGACACTTGACATTGTACTTGAAAACAAGGGTGTAAGTCACATTTGATGATGTGTTTTGTCCATGTTTTCAGATCTGAAATCACTATAATTATGCATAGCAGCCTTTTAACGTAATCTCTTCTTTCCTTTGCAGCGCCTCAACTCTGCCATCATTTACGACAGAGACTTCTCTTACAACTTCTTTGGCTTTAAGGTAATTTTTCATTCCATTTTTCACATTCAGCATCTCAAGCAGATACCTGGATTATGAATCTAATTTGTCCCTTTTTCTCTGATAGACTCTTGAGCGGTCGTATTTGTTGAAGATTAACGGCAAAGGTGAGAATAGAGTTTTCTTAAAGCTTAGTGTGTTTATGGGCACAGAGACTACTAATTTTAATTCTTAAAATTATTAATGAACGTCCGTTTTCTGTAGTTGCCGAGAGGCCCCAGCACATGCTAATGAGAGTGGCTGTTGGGATTCACAAAGAAGACATTGACGCAGCCATTGAGACCTACAACTTGCTGTCAGAGAAGTGGTTCACTCATGCTTCACCTACTCTGTTCAACGCTGGCACCAACAAGCCACAGCTGTCTAGGTAAAGCCCCTGAGCAAAGTTCGCTCTGATGCTTTCTTCTTTAACTTGATTTTTTCCCCACAATAATCCAATTTGTTTGTGTTCTTGCAGTTGTTTCTTGCTGGCCATGAAGGATGACAGCATTGAAGGTATTATGACACACTGAAGCAGTGTGCCCTCATCTCTAAATCAGCTGGAGGCATTGGATTGGCAGTGAGCTGCATCAGAGCAACAGGCAGCTACATTGCTGGGGTGAGTTAATGCACACAGCAGGGATTCAAATCAAGCAGATACATATTTTGTCCTGCTTACGGTGGTTCTTGTTTTTCAGACTAATGGCACTTCCAATGGGCTTGTACCTATGCTTCGAGTCTACAACAACACCGCACGTTATGTTGACCAAGGTGGTAACAAGGTGAAGATTTGCAGTGCATACTGATAATGGAGCTTGACATTGTTGCTCTAGACTAGAGACATCGCTGATAGTAAGTTTAATTCACCTTGCTCACTGTGTTTGCTTGTTCAGAGACCCGGGGCGTTCGCTGTGTACCTGGAGCCGTGGCATTCTGATGTGTTTGACTTCTTAGAGTTGAAGAAGAACACAGGGAAAGAGGAGCAGAGGGCCAGAGACCTGTTCTTCGCCATGTGGATCCCAGACTTATTTATGAAACGAGTGGAAAGCAATCAGGTGAACATCTGCGAGAGCCTCCTCCCTGACTCACATTTAAATCAGTTAAAATTAAGCCATATGTTCTTTAATCTACTATGTTCTTTTAGTCTTATTGTGTCTCTCCTGCTCTTGTAGGACTGGTCTCTGCTGTGTCCCAGTGAATGTCCTGGCTTAGAGGAGTGCTGGGGAGAGGAGTTTGAGGAGCTCTACACTCGGTAAGACTGGCACCACAAACTTTGTTTTTAACAAACAGTTCATTTCTCAGTGCTAACCTGTCCCACATATCTGGTCTGTCTTCAGTTATGAGAAGGAGGGCAGAGCTAAGCGTGTGGTGAAGGCCCAGCAGGTGTGGTACGCCATCATTGAGTCACAGACAGAAACCGGCACACCATACATGCTCTACAAGGACGCCTGCAACAGGAAGAGCAACCAGCAGAATCTGGGCACCATCAAATCCAGCAATCTGTGCACGGAGATCGTAGAGTACACGAGCAAAGACGAGGTGAGGGGCGGGAGATATTGTTTCTGTAATATTCAAATTAGTCATTACATTATTTTGTTAATGCTTGTTTGGTTTGTTTGTTTCTCAGGTTGCAGTGTGTAACCTGGCGTCTATCGCCCTCAACATGTACGTCACCCCAGAAAGGACCTATGACTTTAAAAAGCTTGCATCTGTCACCAAAGTCATTGTCAAGAACCTGAACAAGATTATTGACATCAACTACTACCCAGTGATCGAGGTGTGCTTTCTTGTCTGGTGTTGTTTCTTTATCAGTCATGCAGCCGGGTCTTATGTACTCTGTGTTAACAAATGGCTCCTCTGTCCTGCTTTACAGGCTGAGCGGTCTAACAAGCGTCACAGGCCGATTGGAATCGGTGTGCAGGGTCTTGCTGATGCCTTCATCCTAATGCGTTATCCATTTGAAAGCGCAGAGGCCCAGTTGCTCAACATTCAGATCTTTGAGACCATCTACTACGCTGCCCTGGAGGCCAGCTGTGAGCTGGCGGCGGAGCTCGGCCCTTATGAAACCTACGCTGGCTCTCCTGTCAGCAAGGGAGTGAGTAGTTTTTGTGTTCAAATCCACCCTTGGACACGGTTTAGCTGTCTGGGCTCAGATCCTAATAACTAATTTCATTTTCCAGATTCTTCAGCATGACATGTGGAATAAAACTCCAACAGATCTCCATGACTGGAAAGCACTGAAGGCGAAAATTGCCAAGTAAGTGTTCCTGGAATGACTTCCTTGTTGGTATATCTCATCTTATATCTATTGTATGTAGAGATTGAAGCTTATCCCTGATTCAGCTCCTTCCCTGTCCCTGTGTGTCCTCAGGCATGGTGTGAGGAACAGTCTGCTCATGGCCCCCATGCCCACAGCTTCCACCGCACAGATCCTGGGCAACAACGAGTCCATTGAGCCTTACACCAGCAACATTTACACCCGCAGGGTGCTCTCTGGAGAATTTCAGGTCAGCACTAAATGCATTTGCTGCTTTGTGTCTCCACGGTTGTGAAGGACAGGGTTCCTGTGGGTCCTTAAAAGTCTCAGAAGGCATTGTATTGATTAATATCAAAATAAGGCCTTACTTGGTATTAAAATGTCTTAAATCAGTCTTTCAAAATACTTAAAAATGCAAAAACATTAGGGAGTAGGATTTTATGAATCTTTGTTTCTGACGTTACATTGTAAAATACCAGAAATAATTTGTAACAACTAGTTTGTTTAAAAAAAACAATATAGAATTCCTTTTGCATTAGTGTCACGCTGATGGAACCAGCAACACTAATTTTTTGCTTCCAGTCGCTATACTCAGAGCAGAGGATCAACTATCAGCTTACTAGCTGTCATTGTAGTACAAATTCAATAAAAATTGGCTGTGCAACCAAGATTTTGGGGCATGGCTGAAACTGGTACAAGGCTCGGTGAGTTTTATGCAAAATGTTTTTCAAACTCTGCACAATGGCAGTGAAATCCCACATGCAGAGAGAGATATACACAATTGCCAAGAAAACCTGCCAACAAACGGCAGGTATTTCCCAGTTCTCCTCTACCCTGATCTCCACTAAGGGACGAAACAAGACGTGTGTTATGTTACATGGGTAAATGTGTCCTTAAACCTAAGTACTTGGTGTCCGTTCATGGTTTGTTTTGTGTTTTTTCCCCTTTACTTTTGGAAATGATAAAATTAGTCTTAAATTTAATTCCAAGTGACACTGAACAGTCTGAAATCAAACCGGCCTTAAGCAGGAGGAACCTTAGAGGGAAAAGCTGCTCAGTGACTTTCCTGCCTCTCCAATAGATTGTGAACCCTCACCTGCTGAAGGACCTCACTGAGAGAGGACTGTGGAGTGACGAAATGAAGAACCAGCTGATTGCTCAGAATGGATCCATCCAGGTAAACCGTCAAACTTAAAACTTAATAACTAAGATCTTTAGTTTCACTGCTCTAAATGTTGCTGTGATTTCAAATGACTTCCTGTTTGGTGATCACCAACCCATCTGACTTGCCCGCAGGATATTAAAGAGATCCCTGATGATCTGAAGCAGCTGTATAAACTGTGTGGGAAATCTCTCAGAAGACTGTCATCAAGATGGCAGCAGATCGTGGTGCCTACATTGACCAGAGCCAGTCCCTAAACATCCACATTGCCGAGCCAAACTACGGAAAACTGACCAGCATGCACTTCTACGGCTGGAAGCTGGTAAGTCAGGAATAAAAGAAGACAGGCTTGATATATGCTGCGTCACAGCGCCAAGAAACGTCTGAATGCCTGTCTTCTTTTCCCTGCAGGGCCTGAAAACAGGCATGTACTACCTGCGGACGAAGCCTGCAGCCAACCCCATTCAGTTCACCCTCAACAAGGAGAAAATAAAGGAGGCCCAGTCAGCGAAGAGCGATGAGGAGGCGACCAAACAGCGGAACACTGCTGCCATGGTGTGTTCCTTAGCAAACAAGGATGAGTGTCTGATGTGCGGCTCATAAGTGAAGTGTGGTTCACACAGATAAACACACTTCCTCTTATCCATCAACTTCCCCCATTTAAAACGTGTTTTTGGAAACACTTGGTGCTTGTTATTTGTATATGAAGATGTAATAAGGGTTTTACATATGCCGCTGTGAACAGGTCACAAATCTTTGCTGTTTTTATTTAATATTATCTGGATTTTCATAATAAGTTGTGTTGTATGCATGTTTGTATAGAATGAAGAGGGTGCAATGAATTAAAACTGCCCTTAGGTATTTTTTTTAATCAGTACAGTTTTATAATATGTGAGTCATATTAATGAACTTCATGTTTGTCTGTCAGATGTGTGGGAAATTAAACATGTCATACAATGGTCTTAATTTAAGTCTCATTATTACACTGTTGTCAAGTATTTGTTTGCTTCTGTTATACATGTATTAGACCTGCGGTAATTTTGTTTTACATTTACAAAGATGAAGTGTCTTCCACATTTTCTACAGCAAAAATGAGCTGAATTAGAGTGAGTGAGCATGCTGTAATTAATGTGTCTTGTTTATTAGGAAATGAGAGGCAGGAGAGATCTGCTTTCCTGTCACGGGATGCTCTAAAAGGAGTGTGACAATGATTGGTTGGTGATACGACATGTCTGTGCATGTAAGACGCAAACCTAATTTCCTAGAAAAAAGGGACAGAAGCTTTTGTGTCAGATTAAAGTATGTTTTCATTATCTGTGGTGTCGCAGGACAGAACACACTCAACACCTACATGAAATTGGTGATGGCATCAGTCATGCAATATTGCAATTGCAAGGTGTTTTTCTGCAGGAAGAGTGTAGTCGGGCTGCGTCTTGGGACAGGTGATGCTGCAGGTAATGAATTAATGAACTGGTGTGTTCATGCATGCAACCTCATGGGAGCAGTATGTGTAAAGCAAGCTGAGACCTGCATTGCCACACTGTAGCAGGGTGTTGGTCTGCCACCGAATTAAACATTAACTCTAACCTCAGTCAGCACAGAGTTCATTTTCCCTTATGCTCTGTTCATGAAATACAGAGACACAGAAATAAACATGATTAAAATGTTTTATTAGTGTTACAGAGTAACTACAGTGCAAAATTTCAATTGAAGACAAGGCTACTTTCTTCTGATTTTAAAGCATGAAGAGAAACCTAAATGACAAACAGAGGCTCCCTGCTGTTGAACAGTGATATCTGAAAAACAGCAGTCAGGAGAAAGAGACCCAGCACCAAGCAGCAATACTCTAATCAAGGTATTTTCTAATTGTAAGGCACTGAAACCCTATTTTACTGCCACTGATGCTTATACAGGTGCACTGCTGTATGTTCTGTATGCTAAATTTAAAGGCACATTAACTATTTGAGTTAAATCCATTGGCAGTTTTAACATGTGATGAGAGAAAAGACAACCAGGTCATCTCTTTCTCAGCAAGTAATTATGAGAATATTCATTTTAAAAATGAGAAAATCGACATTGTAACAGATCTGTGGCTGCACACAGGACGCATCCCCCTCAATATTTAGAACATGTGCATTTGTTCCACCTGATAAAGTCATGAAAGTAGCAAAGAACTTTAGTTTTAACAACACTTATTTTTACAAAATTAAAGACATTTACACCATAAATTGGTGCATAAAAGTGCACCAGAACGGTGCACTTGTTTGATGCATGAAATTTTCTGGCGGAGGACCCTCACCCCCACTGCTGAAATGAAACCTATGCCTTTGTATAGCTGAAGGTTTTTTATTTCAATGTATCTTTAGTGTTTGGGGATAATTGGGGAGGAAAGATTTTTGCTCAGCTTATTAACTGAATAACCTTTTTACTGTAAACATGAGGCCACAGCTAGAAGCTGATTAGCTTAGTACAACTGCAAACAGGGGAAACATCTATCCAGTGGTAACAAAATCCACATACCAGCATCTAAAAAATAATCAATTAGCACATAATGTCGTGTTTGTTTAATCACTACAACAACCAAAGTATAAAAATGACAATTTGCTGTTTCACAGGCGGTTATGTGCAAGACTTTATTTCCCAAAATGTTCCCTCTTATCAGATATTGAATTAGATTTATCAAAGAGCCAATGCCTGAAGAATTCTGTGTGGCCCTTTAAATGGGACATCGCTATGGTTACGGTCTCACTAATGTCCCATCAATTGATCCCTCCCCTTCTTGAGAACCAAAGCCCGTGTCCTGTGAGCTGCTGCTGCCTGTTGGTGAGGGGATCATTTTATTGGCTCCAGGTTTCACATTGCTCTCCCTGACAATGGACGTCTCTGCTACATCCCGCTCAAACTTTTTGCCCTTCATCCATTTTGCCTCCACTTTCTTTTCTTGCAGCTCTGCGTCTTTGATCCTGTTTGCCACTGTCTTTGTGTCTGTCTTTTCACTGTTGACTTTGCTGCTTTGAGCGTGCTCGGGGGTTGTTTCTTTGTGTTTTTCACCCTCCTTTGCTTCTGTGAGAATCTCTCCTTCCCTTCTTTTTTCTGCCTCATCCTGTGTGGCTTCAGCTTTTACTTTTTCTTCTACATGAGTAAAACTTGTCACCGCCACCACTTCCTCTCTCACTTCATTATTAGTATTTTCATTTTTGTCTGCTTCCACCTGCTCTTTTGACTCAGTCTCCTTTTTGTCTCCTAGCTCCGTTTTAGCTCTGCCTTCCTCCATTTTCACCACATCACAGTCTGTTACCTGCTTTGATTCCTCTGCTGCACATTCCCCCATCTGACACTGTTGTGTGTCTGACTCCTGTTCTGTGTCTGAGTAAACCTTGTCTTTATCCACCCCTTCCTCTCTGTGGTGCACTGTCACTTTAAGTGGTGAATTTTTGTCATCTTGCTTGCTGTTAAAACCTCTGAAATTGTTCTTGGCACCAATGATGTATTTCCCCAGAAACGAGGAGCCATCCTTGGTCAGTGCCTCGCTTCCAGTGTGCCCATCGTCAATCAGAAGCTGCTGGACCACCTTCATATCACTGTGCATCCTGCTGACTGTTTTGGTCAGCTCGGTGATCCGATTACCGATATCTGAGGGAAGAGAATACTCCAGTCACAATACAGATTGATGCATAATATTACAGGCTGGGGGTTTGAATCAAACACATTTTCACAGCAGAAACTGTTATTTTATAAAGTGTGACTCTTTGGCTTAATTGCAATAATTACAGAAGACGTCTGCTTTTTATTTAATACTTTCATTTGTCATGACAGTTCTTTGGTCACTGCCTTCACCGTCAACTCAACCACTGCTGAAGAGGCTATGCTGTTTCAGAAAATAAATAAATATGTACAATAAATGAATTGCATGTTCAGCCGTCTCACTCAACCTGTCTAGTGTCATACTCCGATCACAGCAGCCCTTCACAGGTCTAATGTGCAGCCAGGTGTTTCTGCTGCAGAATTTGTTGACATTCGGGGCTCCTCACACTTTTGTCAATAAACAAGCTCTATTTTTATGTTTCTTTAACAAGCAGCAACATCCAGGGCTGAAAAATACAGTCAGCGCTGTTCTTCTAATGGCCACTTGAGGCTGGCTCCAGATGCCAGCCAATTGGAGGGTCAGTGCTTCCACAGCGGTGTGACAGCATTGGTGCTAACTGCCGTATGAACACAGTGCAGAGCAGCTGTGATTAGCTAGCCAGTGGGATACACACACAGGGACTCACATGCACTAACATACAGCTGCTGCTTCCAGTTTTTGCCCGTGGCGAAAACCGCAGCAAAAAATTCTCTGTGGCCCTAAAAGCATTTTGACCACTGTTACAAAAGAGATCTGATAAACTGTTGACAGTTTATCAGATGTCGTGTTACTGTCTGACCTACCTTTCCTCTTGGTCTCCTCAAACTCCCTGCGAGCTGACTCAATGTAGCGCTGCACCAGAGCTCTGATCACCTGCTGCCGGTAAGGTAACTGGCTGTCTTCAGATTCCTTACCGTTAGTCTTAAAACACACATTCACCATCATACATTTTAGTGCACAACAAAGAATATGCAGAAGATATTTTTTTTACGACAGTCACACTGCACGTAAGCATTAAAGACACACTTACCATGGAGGCGATAGGGGGATATTTTGTCTCAGAATTACAAGCGCAGCAGCAGCAGATTCGTCTAACGATACCCCTGGAACAGCATTCAAATTTCAGAAATAAAGATACACAATGAGGTAATATCGCAGGTGAAATGTGTTTTGGAGTCGTAGACCTTACCTCAAGATGTAAAACAAAGCTTTGGGTGAGGGGATGATGTTGAAGGGCACTGGCATGGTAAGGCCTTCCCTGAAGTAACTGAGGTACAGCTTTGACCTGGCAAATTTCCACTCAACATCCGCGTCATCCTGAAATAAAAAACGTTGAGATGTCAGTACAAGTCTGGTCTCTGCTTTTATTGTAGCTGTGGCACAAAAATATCACTTGACCTCAATTTTCTGAAAGGAGTTGGTGATCATAGCAATAAGCATGTTGAGCAGGACGATGACAATGACGAGAGTGAAGATGCCGTATAGAATCCTTCCTACAAACTCCGCCAACACAAACTGTGGCATGTCCACGTAGTCCTGGTTGGCCACACCAAACATGGTCCAGAATAAGAAGTGGAAGGTCTCATTAAACCTGCAGCAAAGCACAATGACACTGTTTTCATACCTTTTTTCTGCTTATAATGGTGTTGTATACCCATCAGCCACAGCATTTAAACCACAGAAAGATAATATGAATAACACTGATCACCTCATTACGATCTGATATTCTGATGGAAAACCTTGGGTTCTCAAAACAATTACACCCCTTCATGGCAACAACACTCCCTGATGCAGTCGGCTGGATGACTTGAGCTCTTTCTTATGTTGCTCGGGCCGTTCTTGAGCAGGTTTTGCAGTGTGTCGTGGCACATTGTCCTGCTCAAGTGGCCACTGCCATCAGGGAGAACCGTTGCCTTGAGGGAGTATTGTCTGCAGCAGTGGGTGCTGCGTGTCAAATGACCATGAATGCCAGCACCCAAATCAAATCACTTCATTTGTCAGTGGTTTTAATGTTGTGATCTGTGTATAGTGCATAGTCTTGTTTTCAGCAGACGCCTTATTCTTACTTGCCAAGATGTGGAGAGATGACGTAAGGAACATAGACATTGTTGATGCCACAGAGGAAGGCAGTTCCAATGATCATCAATATAAACATGAATCTAAAAAAGAAAAAGAAGATCTCATTAGCTCTTTCATGTGATCTGAATTCTCTTCCAGGCAATCATCAATAGGCAAGCAAGATAAAAATGTGCTTTTACCTCATCATATCATCAATCATCTTCCCAATGGAGATCTGCAAAGTTCCCAGAGACTCGTGGGCTGGCAGGATGTACGCCAGCCGTGTGAAGCTCAGCATGCTGGTCACTGCAAACAGCACCTCCGCAATCAGCTGGGGGTCCTCCTGATGCCAGTCGTCACGCACTGCAAGACAGTTTCCAAAAACCAAACAGGCCACTTCAGCATTAAGAACTTTGAAGACAACTATTTTGGGTGAACGATTTGATATTTTCTCACCAGTCTGAGTGAAGTAGATACACTCCTCTGTGCCGTCATGATCACGGCAGAGGAAGTGACCTTTGAGCATGATAAGCACGCGTAACGCGAAGGAAGCGAGGTACATGCTGAGCACCATCATGTCCAAGCAGTTCCACCAGTCCAGGAAGTAACTCCGCAGCCCCTCAATCCACACTTCCTTACACTCATACCAGAAGAATCCTACACAAGACAGCAGAGAATAAACCTTGAGTTTTTTATTTGTACATTATAGAGGGGGGTTAGAAAAGAGAGAGAGAACCCACCAACCACCCACACCATGTGGAAGGAGCTGTGCAGGATGTCCTGCTGTCGCGAAGCAAATTTGTCTCGATACATCTCCATCGTTATTGATTCTCCGAGTAATGTGATGAGAAACCACAGATATGAGGCCGAGTGGAGGAGAAACTTGATCACAGGAATCTTTAGCAACTTTCCTGGCTGGTGAAGACAAAAAACAATGACCTGTCAGGGCCGAGACAAACATGTGCTTATCCTACTCTCTTAATAAAATGCCTCTCGTGACAGTTTTCGTGTGATGTGATGTGACCTTTGACTTGGGTGCGATCCAGTAGACGAGGCAGAGGAGGGGCATGGTGAGAAAGATCCCCACAGAGACAAACAACTTCCACGCCGTCCTGCTACCTCTCCAGCCTGCCAGGTTCCCACACCAGATAGATGACAGCACCTGCTGGCAGATTGGGTGCGCCACAAACTGCACAAAAACAAACAAATCAAGCGAAACAGATCATGTATATGTCTTCTGTTACTGATCTCTGATTGACAGCAGGTTCTGCATCCACCTACCTGCTTCTGGTTGTAGTTGACAGCGAGCCGCAGACGCGACAGGTTGGGGATTCCCTCCTCAAAGGCCTGCTCGTCTAAGGCATCCTGGCTCTCGTCTCCACAGCTGTTCAAGATGGTGGTCACTTCGCTCTGGTTGCGACACATTCCCAGCAACTCAACAGCAAACTCCTGACAAAGCTCCTCCAGGCTCAGGTACTGAGGCTGCAGGAAGAGAGATGCCACAGCAGACTTAAATATCAACACAAGCAGCCAACATGAACCAGAAGTGGGGATGTCTAGGAATCTCAACAGACCTTGAACTCTGGCTCTTTTTGTGAGAGCTTGCGGAGCTCTCTGCTGAGACCGAAAGCTTGGAGCATGGCGTCATCAGAGGTGATGGACAGGTAGGCACGGCTGGCGATGCCACGGTAGGTGTTGATACGGGACAAGGAGAACTTCAGTAGGTCATACTGCCGGCCGTTACGACATTCCAGGCAAGCACAGGATATCTTATGTGGCCATGGGATGATGTGACCTTTTTGAGTGAGCATGGTGACTATATCATACAGGTCTTTCTGGCAGGCTAAGGTCAGAGGAGTCACACCAGGGGCAAACTGGGAGTTGTCAATAGAGTGGTCAAAGATGGCCTGAGAGAAGGAGCGTACGTCCATCTTGTTGCCCTTCTCTTGGTCCAGGCGGTCCAGCAGCCGCTTCACCACTCTGGGCTGGTTGGTGTCTACAGCGACGAGCAGCGCCTCATGAATCTGCCGGAAGTCAAACTTGACCCCCTGCAGGAGGGCGTCCATACAACTCTCATTGCCCAGGCGGATGGACAAGTTGAGGGCCTCTCTCCATTGACGATCCTCAGACTCATCCAGCTGGCGGATGATGCCATCACCGGTCTTCAACAGTCCACACAGCAGCTCTATTTTCCCCTCCTGAATGGCACTGATGAGCTCTGGAGGGAAGCGCATCTTCCTGTTCATAATCTCGCGCCATTGCTCCGGCTGAGGGACAGGACGGGACAGTTAACAGCAGTATTGGATGTACATTTACCATGGGTGTACATTTCAGGGGGGACGCAAGGGACATGCCCCCCTAAATATTTAGAACATGTGTATTTGTCTCCCTTAATAAAACATAAAAGTAGCAGAGGACCTTTGCTTTCACAAAATTAAAAAACATTAACACCTTAAATTGATGACACAAAGACACAAATAGGTGCATGAAAATTCACCAGATTGCTTAAAATTAAGTGCTTGATGCCCCCCTCAACCCCCCGATTGCCATGTGCCCCCCTCCAATGTTGAAATGAAACCTACACTCTTGCCATTTACACATTTTTGTGAAAGTACTGTCAGATGTAAGGGGAGAGGAGTTACTCCCAATTTAATTTCAGAGGAAGAAATTAAAGCCTGGACAAATTGACAAAAGGATCTGTGATCAAATTAAAGCATGTACACAAAATAAAAAGCAGCCAATTCTACAAATAGGTGCATGACTGAAGACACATTTTATGACATCAAAGAAAACAACTCATTAATAAAATGTAGAGCTGTGTGATAAAAATAAAGCCGTTTAGAGGAAGCCTGGAGAACAGCCGGTTCAGATTTAGCCTCATGACAACCATTTTTAAAAACTCAGATCTGCTGAGTGACAAATTCTACAAACCACCTCCACATAAAACTCTTGCTTACCGTGAGGTTTTCCATTCCTGATGAAAAACGGCACAATTTTGAGCAGCGATCCTAAAGTGAAAACACAACCACGTTCTCTGGAGACATGGAATATATTTTTTTGGCAGCTATTTTAAGATTCAAAGATGAAGGTGAGAGATATCAGTAGACTACACAGGCAGCTCCAATAAGAGCACTGAGCACTTTGGTGTCCTGCGATCATGTGCTACCGGCTGACTGCATGGAATCAGCACCCACAAACTCAATAACACACTTCATCCCCCATGGGGCAAGGCCAATTAAAACGTAGCCAGTTCAAACTTATTCATGCTTGGCTGGGCCCAAACCAAACTGTCTCTGTGTTCAAACAGGAATTAACTCTAGTCTCCGCATTGGAAACAGTGCCATGGTATAATTAAGGTAGCAGTTACTGAACAGGCAGCAGCTGTCATTGTTTCCCCCCAGAGGAGCTGGAGGGAGTTCACAGCAGAGGGAAAAACAAGAAGCCTCAAGTAAAAGATGCACAGATTATTTTTCACTACTCTCTTTTCATGCAGTTCTCTTTAAGGAAGTCCACTTACTAAAATTATACTGTTTTATTTTTGTCTTCAAACGTCTGTACAGTGTTCTTTCACCTTGTTGTGAACATTTCAGTGTCTTCCTTTTCCCTTGGCTTGGATATCTTCATTTCTGTGTGGTTTAAAGAAACTTCTCTGATGTTTATTAGTGTAGAATCAGTCAGATGGCCCTTGTGACTGATCATTATATAACTATGTATCAGTCACAGGGGCCAGGTTTCTGCATTGAGTACGTTTACTTTTAACACAACAAAGGGAAACCATTTTCAAAATGTATACATGTTAACTTCAGTGGTCTAAGACGGTTAAAAAAAATATCAGTAAACATGAACAACGTTCTCCCAAATCCAAAAACCTGAGGGAGAGAGAGAGTAGCTCATGTTCACAGACTTACGTAGACCATGAAAATTACATAATGGCACCATAATTTAGATGGTGTTACCTTATGAGTAAACTCTCCTGATTATTCTCTTACTTACAATCATTTTTATTGCAAGACTTTAACTTATGATGCAGCAGTTTTACTGTGTGGTAGTGGATTACTTTTACTTATATTCAGAATCTGAATGCTTCCTCCTGAATGCTGAGCTTGGGCCAAATCCCTATCCACGCCACACGTTTTCTATCCACCGCTGTGCCATCAGCAGCAGCAGTTAGAATAAAAATGTGAGTCAGTTGTATTGTAAGTGATTTCAGACTCAGCTAAGGAATATGTCACATTGAAAGAGCAGCCAAATACATTTTCTATGGAGCAATCATTGAACAAATGTGAACCACAGCCAAAGATGATCGTGTTCCTCAGGAGTTAATTCAGTTACCAGTACAGTGACGTGTTTCTCACTCATTTTAGTCATGTGTAATCTTGTGTGGAAGTGAACTGACTGGCGACTTGTGAGCATAATTTTGCACAGCAGAGGGAGGAAAAGGACTACTGTGGACTCTTTGTTGTGACTGCAACTCTTTCTGAGATATAAGAGTTGATAAAACAATCTGTGCTGGCTCTGATTGGTCACCACTGAAATATTCAGTGATAAAACAGCTGAATTGTTCTGGTTTTAAACACAATGAGGAGACGGTAACAGTCTAAACTGGCATGTACCTCATCCGATCTTGAAGGTTAAGAGTATTTAAGATTCATACGATAAGGTTCCTAAGGTGGATTTAACGATTGTCTTGCCTTGAGATGCTTTTGGGATACAGTACCCTGGAAGACAGTCTGACCTCTGTAGAAGAAATGACAAATGTGGCACGTGAGAAAGAAGAACTAAGTTTTATCGTGTTTTGTTTTCGTAAGCAACACTCACATGGTATTTTTTTTCATAAGAACAACTCTCCATAAAATGTGTCAGGAGAAAACAAACTAAAACAAAACCTGAGAGCAGAAGAAGAAATAAAAAAACAGATCAGTTCTCTCTAAAAGCAAAAAACAGCATAACTGGACATCATGATGCTCTTCAGTCTAACAGCTGGTTCATCACTACATACTGGCATTGCGGAGAAGACAATAGCTAAATGTGGTGACATCTTTACAAACAAATGCAAGAACAAAATCTTATTTTCAAAAGAAATATTTACTACATTTAAAGGAACTACTTCAATAAAGTACAATATAAACACATCTTAATTTAAAAACTCTGGTAACTGACATCTTAAGCGATATTTTACCTTGGTATACTTGGAGTGAAGTCCACATATTAATGCTCTATGAGGTGTGCATTCATCGCTCTAATTCTATCCCCCAATTTTTCAAAATCCTCCAACTCCCAATTACAAAAATTAAAATTAATCAACTTATGTGTAAAATGTGACATGACAAACAGTCCTCTAGTAAAACACATTAGGAGGAATTTTCATTCAATGCATGGTGTTTATTTTTAACCACCAAAAAATAAAACAAAAATTACTATAAAACTATACAAAAAGAGATTATGAAACTACCTTAATTTGGGTTGAGCGCAAATTATATACTGTATAATTTTACTTGATGTTTTATTTTGTTTCACTTGATGGCACAAACTGAACTTTTCCAAGACGTTCAAAGGAGTAAATATCACTTTAAAAGTGAAGACATAATGATTTCCACCTGAAACTGACATTTGATCCTTTTTCGAGGAGAGTGATCATGATTTAACACCTGAAATGACGCATCATGATTTAAACATATGAAATGTCAGAATTTGGAGAGACTCTCTAAAAAAGACAAATGTCAGCATATGAAGGTCCTGATGGTGGTTAGACTCAACCAATTATTGAACAAGAAAACCAGAAATGGATCTCGACAGCGCTCTTGAAAATTGAGAACATCCATGTGTGGAAACAATGATTTCTCTGATACACAAATTAACACCACTCCTAAAACCAAACATACTAAATTTCCAAAATGTCAAAATTCAAATTAAATTCAATAATGTCAATCATTACTCCGTTAAAACAGTCAGTTAAAGCATCAACAAAAAAAGAGGAGAAAGTCCTCCATATTTACATATTACTCCTCAGAGACAGTTAAATACAAACTAAAATCCAATACTACTGTACTGTACAGAGAAACTAATGTCTCGCTTTGTGCGTGAACAAGGAAGTAGTGTTCACGTTGTGATAAACAGTGCAGGTAAGTCAGTAGGTTTTAGAGTTACTCCTTCCTTGATTCTGCGTCCTCCTTCATCTTCTGCTCCTGCATACGACTCCGGGTGGAGCCTGCATGACACAAATCATCAATATGTCAGAGGAACATACATCATCGAGCTTTATGATTGACAGTAAGAGTACATGAAGAAGAAGAAGAATTGGGAATATCAAAAAGGCAAAAATGGAAAGAAGCAGTTTTTACTTACTCATCTCTGCAAGCTTCTGTATCAGTGTAGAATCTCCTCCAGATTTGCTGTAAATTTAAATAGATGTAATTGAGATATGTGTGTACACCATGACAAATATATGCTATGAGTGTTCTTGACTTTGATGTACGGTTAATAAATCAGGATGCTAGCATGCTAAGGCAAATAAAACAACATTTGTGACCAACCTGCCGTCGGCCTCATCTTGCCCGTCCACATCGAAGCGTAACCTCTTCAGAGGCTTTGGAGTGGAGCCCAGATCCAGAGTCCTCTTAAAGGAGCGATCGCTGCTGTTGACCATCTGGTTGATCTTCTGGAACCGATTGGACAGCTGCAGATGAAAACAAAACAGAAACAACAGAGTGAGTGAGGAAAATGTATTATTGTAATTGCAAATTATCCTGTAATATGCAGCAAAGCAAACACAAGAGGCTCGTACCCCAAAAGATTCACCGATTGATACCAGCATTCTGTAAAGGCAAAAAGACACAAATTAGAAAAATCATGTGCAAGTTTAAGTTTTTTCATTGTTTCAGAAACAACCAGGCTACTTCACGTCAACAGCATTTTTTTTTTTTTTTTTCAACAATCAATAAATGTAGTTTGCACTACACAACTTTAGTCCTGATTTTTTTGGAACTCCCAGACAAAAGCCCCAGATCAGAGGCAAACTGGCGTTGGCTCCACACTCGCAAATCTCCAGAGATTTAGCTGGACCTGCTGGGGTCTTTGTCGGCTAGCTACAGCCAATGAGAGCACAAGACACAGGTTGAGGCCAGAAACAAGGGCACGGCAGCGCTGCCCATGCTGTGTGTGTTTCAGAGGGAGAGAGCCAAGGTGACAGAGGGGAAGAGAAGGTGATGTTGACAATTTACACACAATGTTTCTGTGAGTGACTAGCACTACACTTGCTTCTTTACGGTATTGAAAAAAAGCAACTGGACAGAGAATCTCACCTTAATTTTAGTTCATTTTAAAAGGGAGTCATTAAAAAGGTCTCAAGTTTCAATGATAGTACTAACACGTTGGTTCAACCAAAAACAACAATTGTTTTCATTCCTTTGAGGATCATTGGAAGAATACGAAAAACCATTCTGTAATACGTAACACCATGAAACCACAGCACTTTCTGAGAAGTTTATCTTACTGGAAAAATCTCATGTTGTGGCAACCCTTGTGTGGATACTACAGCAACCTCATGACTTTAGCAGTCGTGTAGTGTTAAATTGGCTTTAGCTGTCCGAAAATTATCTGCGATCTGATCTGCCTTGAAGACGCAGAACCCACCTGGAGCGAGGAGTCATGATACCCGGTGACATGCGTGAGCTCTTCATAGGGGAGATGTACACGTTGTTGCTGCCAGGCACCCGCAGAGGTGAATTGGGGAACTTGTAGGGGCTGCGTGGTATTTGTGGGATTGGAGAGAGGGTGGGTGGCTACAAAAACAAAGCAGAAACAATGAGAGGGTATCGTAACCATGCGCATTTATCCGATACTCCGTGTAGCACTGCGAGGAGTCTCACCCTGGTAGACGCGTACTGCAGGATGTTGGTTTTCAGCTTCTGCATGAACACTTGGTTGTAGAAGACGATGATGGAGTCATAGTGGCCCTCAGAGATCAACACGTGCTTAAAGGTCTGTGATATACAGCGTGACACAAAGAGATCAAAAGCTCAAAATTATTCAACAAAAGCAAAACCTATTATTCCTTAGTTGAGTCTGAAAACAGTCTGAAGGGTGATACAGGTATTGGAATTAAAAGGCCTCACCTCCTGGTTGGTGTTGGCCATGTTCTTGTACGCCGTGACAATGGTCTTGAAGCGCAGATCAACACTCTTCACTTTACATATGGCATACATGGCTGACATCATCAACTGAAAGACCAATGAGAAGCAGTTTGAGATAATAAAAAACATGACAAAAGGGATGTAGGAAGTGAGACTAAGTGAGCAAAGACAAAGACAAACAGCAAGAGAAAAAATGAATCAGCAAATGAAAGGCAGGCCGGTTACCTGGTCGAGGTGACGGTCTCTCATCAGCTCGTGCTCGTGCTGCAGAGTGTGCTGGAACAGGGTCCATATGATGGGCTCCAGTTCAGGGTGGGAGGACAGCAGGTAGGAGCAGAGTATCTTCAGCCTCGTGTAGGCCAGGCGGTACACTACAGAGAGAGGAAACCACAGAGACAGTTGGACATGGAGAAAAACTTGAAGGATTTGTGGACTGAATCGAACAAACTGAATAAACATGAGTCATTTTTAACAGCTTCTTGGAGGTTAAACAAAAACAGGGGACTCAACTTCTGTTTGTAAAAAATTGTAAAATTAATGCATTGATCACAAATGTGAGCACTTGAACAATGCTTTACATTTTTTATAGAAGAGGCTGAGAGAGTTGGACTTTGGGAGTCGTGGGGTCTGGCCGGCAGGCTGGGCCAGAGGCTGCGAGGAAGCTTGAGAGCAGGGCGTGGCTGGGGACTCAGGAGGCAAGATACGAAGGCCCGGACGCATGGGGGACAGGTATCTGTAAGGGCAGTGGAGAAACCCATTGGGCCTCGTCAGTTACACCATCAACATTAAAATAATCTGGCAATAAACAGCAATTTCCATTAAATGTGCATCACAAACCATAAGTATTTAAGAGGGTTTAAAATGAGGTGGAAGAACAGGTTCAAAGCTACAGAGAGGATGGCTCATAGTGTGTGTAAGTCATGGAATTTCACTGACATCTTTTTCATTAATACCATGATGCTCAACTATGACGTCATCAAAGCGACAAGCTTTTTTACTTTTGACTCACAGTGGTTTCGCAACAGCTTGAAGGGTATTAGGTCTAAGAAGGCTGCCTAGCTGCTGCATACCAGCAACTCACAGACAGACAAATAGAGTGTTGGATGTCAGACTCACAGGTCAGCTGCGGTGTGGTTGTGCTGCAGCGGTTGGCTGAAATTAGCTGGGGTCTCCACTTGCTCTGCTGCCTCGCCCTCATGCTCCTGCTTCAGCAGCTCAAAGAGCGGCGAGCCCTGTGGAAACACACACGTTTATTTACATTTAAACAAACAGACAGTGCAGTGTATAAATACTGTTGAGAGTTACTACACATTGTTTCCTGGAATTCAGTTCAAGAAATGAAACCTAGACATAAAGAGAAATCCTTCTGAAAGTTGATATGAGAGTTGTGTTTCTACTTGTCATGGCTTAAATAAAGCAGTCTAAATGCAGCATCAACCAATACCTCAGAGCCTTGCAAATATCAATCACTCAAGCGGAACTGAAAGTACCTCTGAGACTGCACGTGAAGCCTTTTGCTACTCTGGATTGCATTTCATCTAATAAATAATCAAAAAACTATCACTGGAGTTACTGCTGTCTGTTCAGTGTAACATCTGCAGTCTTACTGACACAAAAGAAACCACAGAGGGACCAAGAATCAGGAGGGATGTTATGTTGTAAGGGAACCTACTGTGCTTTTGTCTGGCACTGCAGATTATCTCCATTACTTATGTTTTCCCCAGAGCAACAAGTGCAGCAGTGACAAAGTATCAGTGTGATCAGGAGAACAATGTAACTACACACTTAATTTCCATTGCAAAACCCCACCTGTCAAATTATAACTGTGACCTAATGATACATCTGTTCCTCATTTTATATATCGACAGAGGGACACTCCTTACACAGTGTCCTATCTGATTTTCGTGACAGTCATGCAATAAAAATATCATCTAAATACGAACACAGCAAAATCCACACCTACACACACACATAATTATCCTTTACACTTGTCAAACAACATTTAACTCAAGGCTAAAAGACATGCAGAGCAGTGGTGCACTTGAATATCAGCATGTACACACCAAGACCAAAAATCAGCGATGAGCTCATACAGGGAAGTAGGTGTGGTTTACCACTCAGCGGTTTACACATTGACTGCAGGTACAGACCTGCTCTCAGTACATTCTTCCTGTCACACGCGACACACCCAGCTGACACCACAAACACATTTCAAATGCACACTCAATATTCGATTGTCTTAACAGCGCTCAGTGACATATAACAGATGTCAACTGCAATGTTTTATAGGGTTTAGTAAAAGTTCTGTTCACTGTCAACTATAAACTGATGTCTAAAGTCAATGGGAGGTTGATCTGAACACACCTTTAGCAGTCAACAAGAAACCAACCCTAATGTCTCATTATTCATTCTCTCATTATTCAAATTCAGAAACAGAGCAGTGATGGGAGGACTTTGGCCCCAGTGGAGCCTCCTCCCTCTCTGTTACAACAGTCCAGCGGTTCTTTGTGCTGGAGCCTGACTGGCAGCCTGCTACGAGGTTTCTGATTTACGGCCAGGCAGGGGCAGAGATAAAACCGCTGGAGCCCCCCCCTCAGGGCTGCTGCAGGAGTAGACAGGAAACGAGAGGGGAAGAACCACTCGACTGCTCACGGAGTTGAGAAGAGGCACATGACTCCTCTCTCAAAGGGATAAACATTTCAGCAGTGAAAGGACTGAAAACTTCACTTAAATAAGGATTACTGGATGCGCAGGACAGCTTTCACTTACAGAAGAAAAGGACTTTGGATACTAATGCAGGTATTTTGTGGAGTTGCTGTACACTTTGCAGAATTTCATAACAAAACCACACAAACTGAGCAGTCTTCAGTATTTCAGGAGTGTTCTTCCTATCCAGAGGAAATGTAGATTGTCCCTGCCTGCTGCACATGGTCGGATCAACAAGCTGGACTTGGATTTTATGAATAACACAATTGCACAATTGAGGAGGTGGTTTGAAAATGTATAATATTACCACACAAGATTATACCGTCAGTGCACTAAGCAGTGCTAAAAATTTCTCGCCATGCAACAAGAGCGACGACTTCAAGTATCCTCTGTATAGCACCGTTTTCAGCCTGGTGTTTGTCATTGGATTTTTATTCAACCTGGTGGCTGTATACATTTTTGGCTGTACGCTGAAGGTGCGGAATGAGACCACGACATACATGATAAACCTCGTGGTTTCAGACTCTCTCTTCGTCCTGAGCCTGCCTTTTCGGATCGTTTACTTCATTAAACGTGACTGGGTATTCGGAGATGTGCTCTGTAAGATCTCTGTGGCCCTGTTCTACACCAACATGTATGGCAGCATCCTCTTCCTCACCTGCATCAGTATTGACCGTTTCCTGGCCATTGTGCATCCGTTCCGGTCCCAAACAATTCGTACTAAGAGGAATGCCAAATTGGCCTGCTGTACAGTGTGGGTGATGGTTCTTTCTGGAAGTATACCCACTGGGTTCCTCTTGGACACCACTTCACCCAAAAACCAGAACTCTTCCTCCAACTACTGCTTCGAAAACTACTCAAGAAAACAGTGGAAGGCTGAGCTGTCCAAGGTGGTGGTGTTTATTGAGACTGTGGGCTTCATCATCCCGTTGTTGCTCAATGTCTTCTGCTCGATCATGGTGCTACGGACACTGAAGAATCCCCAAACCATCACCCGCGGAGGGAACCTCAACAAGACAAAAATCTTGAGGATGATCTTCGTGCATCTGCTCATCTTCTGTTTCTGCTTTATTCCCTACAATGTTAATCTCATGTTCTACGCCATGGTCCGCTCCAACATCCTCAAGGGATGCGACGCAGAACATGTGGTCAGAACCATCTACCCCATTGCTCTGTGCATAGCAGTGACCAACTGCTGTTTTGATCCGGTCATTTACTACTTCACGTCAGAGACCATTCAGAGCTCCATCAAACGCAAGTCCATGTCACGGCACAACGGTGCCAGGCTATTTGACAGACTACAGACGGACAGCACACAAAGCAGTCCAAATACAACAGTCAAAAACCTGACGCTGAGGTCTATGAGATCCACGTTTGACAACGAGTCCACAGTCTAATGAAAGCTCTGTTGTGGGACATGATTAACAAATTAATGTCTGCTGGTGAAAATTTGAATCTGAGGACGTAGGTGGAACCAGAGTGACTTTGACGATCTTCATATCATCAACACAATGGTTACTAAGAAGTCACTCTCTCGTCTACTGGACTCCACAGAGACTTTAGACTGGGAGTTAAGACACTGAACCCTCTTCAGTCAATAAAACAGCGGAACAAGTCAAAGAGAAAACATTTGAAAATATTCAAGTGTGCTGCAGCATAAAGACGCTTTATTGGGCTGCCTATTCACAACATGCAAGTTAGAAAACTCTTTATTCTTATGAGTTTATAATGTGTATTTGTGGAAATGACAGGTGTAGAAGCCGTAGGCACGGGTACAGTGCTGCAAATAACTATCAGCTTTTGCACATAAGACATTGTAATTGTAGTCTTATTCCTCAAAGCAGATTCTCCTTTGGTAAATTCTGCTTTGGCAATGCTGAACCAGTATTACAAGTCTTTTTTTTTTTTTATGTAGCGTACTGTGCAATTTATAAGTAGTTGTGGCCTCACTGCACCTTGTAAGCACTTTATAGAGCAGCATGTTCTATAACAGCTTTTAAGCCCTTATACGAAAAGCAAATAAAAGAGTTGTGCTTATGAAATGTTTTTTTTTTGAGTTTGAAATTACCTACTTGTTGATAGAGTGGGGCATGTTGTGAAATATTTGACATCAGCAGAGTATCAGTTTTCCATATGCAACTCTCTTTGGGTGCCAAATCATTTGTCTAGACTGATTAGTCATACAAGTACCAACAACACATTTACGGTTACTTTTGGCCGGTGCCACGAATGAGTCAATATGTTTTAAAATGTAGATTACAGATGTGGTCAATATTTGACAGTTGCACTGCATCAACCAGTTTCTCTAGAAAACTTTGAAACGTTAAAAGCGTGAGGAGTTTCAGACTTAATTTTTAAGTTACTGAAGTTTGATGAGAATAATTTAAAACAATGGAAGCAAAACTGACTTCATGTCTGTTTTTTATCAACTGATAGAGAGAGAAAACACACCCCACAGTAAAGATGGAAAATGGTGCAGCATGAATATTTGTTCATTCTTGTAAAAGCTGAGTGCTGCAAGACTGAGCGCTACTGCATTCCTGTTGAGAGGCTTAGCCTGAGGGTCTGCGCTGACAGGGGTAGACTCATCACCACCACTGCGCTGGATTGTGAAACCTAAGCAGGCGAGCGACAACATGCCTCTTGAGGGAGAAGTACGTTTGCAAAATAGAGCACAGTGATGGTTGTTGCAATCATGAGATAGATTTGGTGAATAATCCAGAGTGTTAACTTAAAACTGGCATCCTTGAGACAATTAAAACAGTTAGCAGTGTCTTAAGTCTTACGTTGCCATGTTTGGGCTCCTTACACAACAACGTATTACAAATAGACTTACAATCAAGATACAGCTGGACTTTCTCCACCCAACACAAATAAAATATTTGCACTGGATTAATAGCAGCAAAGTAATTCAGACTCAAAGCTGACATGATGATCACACAGCCGGATATTGATATAATTTAGTGTATGCAAAGAGGATTTATTTATTTCATTTGTAATGAAAATCAGAACATGAAGGTAAGATTTATTTTAATGAGCGCAGGAGAATAAATCTTGACCAGTTATTTCTCTTTCAACACGTGCCTTTTGTATGTTTGTGTGTGTATTTCTGTCTAATTCAAATTTGCCTCACTAAGTGCCACATCAACCTAACATTCCCCAAATTTCCCGAATTTCCATCCATCCATCCATCAAATTGATTACTGAAAATCTGATGTGAATAAAAGATGAATTACTGCTTCTCTCAGGTGCAAACACTAACATACATTTTTATCAGAGTAAAAAGTCAAAAGACTTGTCCTGAAGGGTTTGGCTTCATTTCTGACGAATCATGACGCATCAAATTGTTTCTCTCTTTGGCTTTAGTAGCCATGAACTGTGATCTACACTAACTTGTTGTTCCCTTAGGGCAACGGTCCAGAGGTTGACACACAAGATGACCTTACTTACCTGCTGTATGGTTACAGCACCTTCTTTCAGTGAATTATTGCTATTTCTTTATCTAACTGTCTGACAAATACAGTTAATGATTAACTCCAATCACTCGTCTAGGTTTTTAACAAGCAGCCATAAACATGACTTCCACCATGACGGTAATGAAACAATCTGTGTGTATGTGTGTTTATTGAGAAGCTGATCACAAACTCCAGGCCAATGAGCAAACTAGCTGATTAAAACCCGATAAAGAATCTACCCTCAAGACAACCTAAGGATCAGTACTTTTAAAGCTCATTCAATATTTTCATGTAATGAGCTATGAATTAGGCAGAAATAACAAGCCAGAAGAAGCGTGCGGAGGAGAGGAGAGAGTGGGAGAGGGTGAGACCCTGACCTGTGTGTGTAGGCGTGAACAGCTCCAATCAAGAGCGTGTGCACGGTTACAGCATCCTAACAAGTTATCCTGCTGCTGAACACCAGCTGTCTGGAAGAAAAACTTTATCACACCGTCACTGCATCTATGAGATCCTCTTGACACTGGTGAGTGCTTAAGATTTCTGTTGCAATTTTCTTCTCATTTGTACCAATTGTGCTTTCCTTCTACATGCATGTTATATAAATGGATTAAGACATGTCATTTTTTGTAAAATTAGGCAACTGACTGTGTCAATTCATCCAAGTTTGGTGGAAATTTAAGATTATCTGATGACAAAAATAAGGAATCATATTTTTGTGTGCAATATTTGAGCACTTCTCACAAACCAATTAAGGCAAAAATGCAATGTGGTTAGATCAAAAGACATGAAACATGTACATGTCTTGTAATTCTTAAAGAACATCGCATTAAGATCAATTCAATAAGCAGACGCTCACCAGACACTCAGTATTTGCGATGACTGAATGTCTTCGCTGGAGTCGTTATCAGATCTCAAAAGCAAACAACAGAAGCAATTTAGGATTATATATCAGGAGCGAAAAAATCATGTCATGTCATAGAGAAAAATTCAAGTGTAGTGATGATCAGTGTGCTTTTATTCTAAATTATCTTATTTTTTACTAAAGTATAATATAATTTCGTTAAGATAACAGTGGGAGCTCTTGTAATTCCTCAGTCAGTGGTTTTGTTTCAACTAAAGGATCACTGGAGTTGTTTAACAGCCTAAATTCCTGGTGAATTGGTCACAAAAAAGGAAAGACTGGGGAAAAAAAGCAGAGAGAAAAGTCTCCAAAATCATCACATAAACCAAACAGAGGATAAAATAGTGCCTATAATTATACCCTCCACATTATGACTGAAAGTTGCTTACACACTACAAACTATAGGCTTAAAATGACTATCAACAACATCAACACCTCTGACAATCTCTGCAAAAGTTTATGAGCTTCAGTGAATATGAATTCACTGCAGAGGAACAGCATCATATAGTGAGCTGATTCTTCTTTCTTCCCACTCTGCATGTAATGAAATCAAATGTTTGCATGTTTTATGAGAGCAGGAAGTTGCAGTTAAAATTTTATTGTCAGATTGACTGTCGTCTTGCATACCGAATATAAATTCAGCTATGTTAGCCATCGCAGTCTATTCATCTCACTGCAGCAAATTTACCATCCATAAAACAGCCGACATTTTGAGATTATTACATTTTTTCTTGCCATAGGTTTCACTCCAGGAGAAGCAAGTGAACATGTTCCTTCCTCCCACTTTATGTTCACTTCAACCAACTTAATTTCTTCCAGATGAGAGCGACACAGTGATTTAAAGTGTTGGAGCAGCAAATTATTTTGGGACATGGAGCTGTGGAATATGACTGATGTGCCAGGCAAACAGCTCTCAACTCTGTCTAACTGCACTGTGGACACCAGCTACCGCTTCACCTTCTATCAGGTGTCCTATGGTGTCATCTTCCTGCTGGGGTTGACCACCAACAGCCTGGCTCTGCGCAGACTGTGTTTATCTCCCTGCACCATGAACAGCACAGCCATTTACATGGTCAGCCTGTCAGCTGCCGATTTGTTTTTTGTAATCTCTCTGCCCCTGAGAATTTACTACTACCACCAGAAGGCCAGAGCTCTGTCCTTCAAGACAGGAGACCCGTCCAGTTGGACTCCTGGGGCGGCATACTGCCACCTCACCTTCACACTCAAATACATCAGCCTGTATGGGGGCATCTTCTTCCTGGTCTGCATTGCTGTGGACCGCTACTTTGCTGTAGTGCACCCGCTGGCCTCAGCACTCCGCAGGCTGCGAGCAGCACAGCTGGTGAGTGGGGGGATCTGGTGCCTGGTGCTGGGGCTCAGTGTGAGCCTGCCTCTGCTGCGCTCTGCAGCCGCTCGCCAACACCAGCCCTGTCTGCTGGACCCATCCTCGCAACGCCACCGCACCATCATCCTGGTAGCTCTGGGCTTAGTCATAGGGTCGTTTCTGCTGCCCACTGTGCTACTTCTCTGCAGCTACTGCAGAGTGCTCAGTGTGCTTCGCCAGCCAAGACACCGCTCCCGCAGCCAGCGCCGCAGCCGTCAGCACGCTCTCACAGTTATTTACTGGGTGCTAGGAATCTTTCTGCTGTGTTTTGTTCCCTATCACATCAACCTCCTGGGTTACACCCTCACACATGTGGGGCTGCTGCCCCACTGTGGCCTGGCCAAGGTGACCATGACTGTGCACCCTGTGGTGCTATCATTAGCGAGCTCCAATTGCTGCCTCAACCCACTCATCTACTATTTCTCCAGCAGCCTGATGCACAGGGAGGCGCCCGGTGGTGGAGGCAGCGGCAGCCAGTGACACAGATCATTTAACACAACTGAAATGGAATTTTTCCTCTTTATCTTAAGATGACTTCTTTGCTAGACAGATTCATACAGTTGACCAGGACATTTTCAATTTGTGTGCATTTCTTGAAAGGTTAAACTGAATCTAGCTTCATATGTAAACATGTGTAAACTGTATTTTTGGCAGTTATTGCAATGTTGAATTCCTTTTCTTTTCATGGGACAATAAAGGCAACTGTATATAAGTTGTGTGTATTTACAGTGTCTGTGTGTCTTTATGTTATGTATGCATGAATCGCAATAAAATGCTGTGACATCACTACAAGCACACTCTAATAGTGATGAGAGATAAAACTGACCGTCCTCCATGCAATCCTCTCCATGATGAGGTTCTCGCAGGTCTCCAGATGTTTGACGATATCTTTGCTCAGAGTGGGCTCGGCCTTTATGAAGCTCTCGATGACTTTGTAGAAGTCAAAGGCAGCGAGGTTGACCACATCCAGTATCCAGGGGAAACACACATCTGTTTCCACCGGGTCGCCAGCACCACCACCAACATGGTTGTATCCTCCAGTCTTAAAACTGCTCTCTAATCATGAGGAGCAAACAACATTATTACAGCTTGTCACACATCTACGAGAAGTGTAAACATTTACCTGTATCATTAATAACTGAGATACAACACAGTGATTTTAGAATGTGACTGCATGGGAAAATTACGAGACACACCTCCATACGTTGCCATCACCACCTCCAAAGCACAGGCGAGCAGTGATGTGTGGAATGTGGAGTCATTGAGAAGTTTACTGGAATGGAAATCATGTGACTTAGTTCAAGGCAAATTATGCTTCACTACTAATTACCGCTTCACTTACAATTAAATCAACAAACAGCGTGCATGCACAAGTGAATACACACCACTACTGAATAGTTTCATAATTGTCATCTGATAAAAACTGAAAAACACATACCTGAAATTTTGTACGGAGAGACGTTTCTCCTCCTACAGAACAGAAGACAAAACAATACACATATCTTCAGTCTACAGTTCATTTAGGTTACTTCCTATTGACAGATTTTGTTTGCTCTGCACTGAAGTGACAAAAACCTATGTAAAATATGTTTAATAATATTTATAACACGCAGTCATTTATTAATTGTGGTTTTCTGAGATCATCTCTGTGGGTAAACCTGGTATCTGCTACATTAACTTCACTTGAGCTTCTAAATAAATAATAAAAATACAATATCATTAAATAAAACATCTGAAAAATAAACAAATTCAAACAAGTTAAGTACCGATTTCAGCATTGCCTCCATGACTTTGTAATACAGTCTGACGCCGAGTTTAAATCTCTGGAAGACAAAAGAAATATAGAAGTCAGACATAAATTAATTTCAGCACAGCGATTGCTGCCATTGTTGCTCATTGTCTCCTTCAGTGTCAGTTCATACCTGCCAACCAAGTACTACACAGCGCGGACCGACCGCCTGTCCAAACCTTTGGCTGAAAGCCTGTCCCAGTGTCTCCAAACGCTTCAGCACATCCTGCGTCGGGTCCACGGTGCAATTCTGATCAAAGGAAAGAGGAAAACAGGAAATACATTAAATTAAGTCGATAAGATGCCGTTTCATTTTAACTAGTGGCAACACTTCTAGAGACCCACTTTGAAATAGGTAGCTAGGTTAGTAGATGGCTGATCCCCACTGGAGGTGAGATCACCCCTCAGCTGCTGAATGGACGTCATGGCAGCTCTGATGAGACAAAAATCAGACAGTGTTGAAGAATGGACATAAACTCAGAACAATTCAGGTGATAAAATATGGCCGATAATCTACATACAGTGCAAAAAAAACATTTTCATACATAGCATGGTTTCATTTTTTGTTTTGCAAACCAAAAAAGGTATTTTAACACCTGGTTTATTTTCACATTTTAACACCAAATGTGACAATAAGTTTGATTAGTGTGACAACTGTTTAAGTACTAAGTAAGTCACATCTTATAGATTTCCCTTTGAATTTTTGGGCACTTTTCATGCATAAAAAAGCAGAAAAAGGTCAGATTTTCAAAATAAACACTTGATATGAACATTTACTTCACTTCCAAATGCACCAGCTGACAGCTGAGCAGCCAACAGTGTATACAGACTCAGGTGAGAAAGTCTGAAACTGTAGAAATGTTAAAAAAAAAGAAGTGCCGTTGAAAGCGACCATGGGAACTTAGCACTCCTCCTCTGCAACGATCGTAAGCAATGACTAAAACAACGAACTTCTGAGTGACTGCTACCTGCTTACCTGACTGGAGTCTGGGGAGGGATGAGTACCATATCCTCATCATGCTGGTTCTTTTTTGGCGTTCTCTCCACCTGGGATCTGATAACAGGAGAAGATTATTAAAACTTTTCAATAAATTCCTTCAAAAGATTAACCAGACCATCATCAAAACACTGACTGAATAGTAGAGAAAAGAAGGAATTACATTTCGACTTTAGGTGCAAGAACAGTCTCGTGTCCGTCAAAAAATAGACGCCCATCAAAGTCTCTGCTCTTGAGGTAGTGCTCTTCGTACTGTTGGTTGAGGTCATCTGCCTGTGGTGACAAAAGTTTGCATTACTCAGCGCATTAGGAAGTGCCTTCTTTTATACTGCTGCACAAGGTTGTTACAGGATGTGCAGAGTGTAACACACAGAGATTAAAGAGTTCTTTTGAATTTTACCTAAATCTAAAAGTGATAAATGCTTAATTGCACTCATATATTAAAGCACAATTTGGTGCCTTTCATAGCTTCTAATAATTTTTGCATTGTACATGAGCTGTTTGTGTTAACAGCATTATCTTTGAGGAGTAGTAAACTATCCCAACCTTGGCCTCCTGTATAAGAACACTTTCACTGTTGTGACAACGAGCTACTCCTCATACTGCTGCTGCTATTGTGAGCTCTAACAATGCATCACATTTCATTAGCTAAATGCATGTTTTAGAAGTTAAATCTTAATCTCCAAGTCAGATCTGCAATCATAGAGATATGACAATGATAGAGAGTCAAACACAAGAAATCCCTGCTGGTGGTAGTTCTTTAAACAGACTGGACACTTGTACAACTATGTCATCACACAAATGCAAAATCACCTGGGGGAATACAAGTAGAAACAAAAACAATTGGGCTTCAAACAGAGTTGGCCACATATGACGTTACTCTAGCCTTTATACTCTTGTTGTCATTGTGCACATAAGCCAAATCACACTGCAAGACTTGTTTAAAGATTGTATGACTGCAACCGTGCCAGAGTCTGTCTCTCTCTGAAGAGATCTCAGTCTCACAAAGATACGCCTCTCTAAAACACATCTGTGCCTGTGCCAATTTACCCAGGCCCCTCATAGTTCAGACCAATAACGTGAGAAGATTATTTGCACAAGACACTAAATAATGCGCACCACCTGTCCATTACTGGGGTAACCTAGCAGTAAAATAAATATGTCTAGTATCCTTCTTCAGAGGAGTGTGCCGGTGTCAGCAAACAGTAGCATCCTGTCTCCTTTGTTTTCATACCTGCCTCTGCTATATACTACCCTGACACACCACAAAGGACCCCCTGCTTGAGTACACATTTTCCTGACACCATATATGTAAAACCAAACATGTATGAGCAGCAAAGAGAACAACCAACACCTGTCAGACAATCAAATGAATGGCAACAAAGTACGCAGGGAGGAGATAACTACTGGAAACAGTAAGTGAAGAGCTGACGGTGAAAGCAAACAGTAGAGCAGGCGCCACCTCCCTACCTGAGGAAAATCTGGAGTTCTTGAAAGATCCAGTGAGTCCAGGAAAGCGAGAAACTGGTCTGGTATACATTCTTCACCTGCAAATACATTTGGCATAAAGAGGCAAATGAGGCCAAATACACGCAAAGCAGAGCACAGAAATGTGTTTGTATGATGACCGTGAGAACTATGAAATGAGAGGGGGGGGCTCAGACCTCTTCTGCATTGCATTCATTCTCTTTGCACAAAGTCGTGAGAAGCTGCAAATCCATCTCTGGCTCTGGAGGCCGGGATTTGGCTTTGCTCTGGTTGCGGCGAGATGTTCGTGTCGGAGGACTCTGAACTTTGCTGATAGCTGATTCTGGGAGAAAAACATTAGGGGGCTTAGAAGACGTCTGGGAGCCATAAACAACAAATCCTTTGACACAAAATATTCAAAGTTGAGAATTAAACAACTTGAAATCACATTAGGTCTACAGCAGCAAGTCTTTCACATACAGTTCTCACACTTTAAGGCCTGGTTGTACGACTAGAAGTCAGAAAAGATTATGAAATAAAGACAGAGGTTAAAATAAGTGGCACTGAAGCTTACTGTAAAGAGGCTGCAGAAGGTCAGGAGGGCAGCGCTTGATGAATAACTCCAGCGTACAAAGCAGCAACTGGAATGATATGACCAGGTCATCCTCCATCTGCAAGGCCCTTCCTGCAAACAGCAGAGATGCAACACATGAGACGCATCATCAGAACACTGCTGCTGCAGACTAGAAACAACAGAACTGTAACCATGAGGAGGAACATTTTCCAATTCATTTGAGCTCTACAGCTCAGCACAAAAGAGGAAGGAAAGAAGATGAAGCAACAAGAAAACTATTCCATCAAGTGTGTTAACAGCTTGATCCTACTTGTTTTTGTTATTATTAATTAACCTACCTTTGGCCAAAAGAAACATTGTCCAGCAGCTCCGCATGGCCTCCCTCTCCCTTGGAAAAGAGACATTAACCATTAATTATGCATCTGTATTACATCTTTTCGGCAAGCACTCAATCATAATGAAAAGTAACATGACAAGCGAATTTCACTCATGTGGCAAAGATGTATCCAACTTACCGGTCATCAGAAACCAAGCAAAGATTTTCTTGCATGTTCTGAAACAAAAAAAAATGTTATACGAATTACAATTTTACCCACAACAGTTCGACATGAATCAAGCTCCTTTACTATGATTATGTGTTCACTTACTTCTCAAACCGCTGGTAGAGCGCCAGCGTCACATCGTACTTCTTCTCCAATCGTGCCAGTGCTGAATTCACCTTGGTGCTTACGGTATCCAAGTTCACATCCAACTTCCTCACCAGTGCCACAAACTGCTTCACACTACAAACAAACAGATTCATTTGTGTGAGAGATTAAAAAGCATAAAACTGCACATGATTAAGGATAAAACTGTAAAACCAAACCAAGATTTACTGTGAGTCTGAGAAAAATGTTTCAAACTCAACTGGAATTTGAACCACGGTGGGAAGACTAGCTGTGTGTTATCCTTTTCCAGAATGTGTATTAAAATAAATAATATTACATGCATTAATGTGTGTGAGAAACATGCATCATGAGTCATGAGTACTTACTTCAGACCGACTGCATTCTGAAGCTGAGTTAAGGTGAAACAGGGGACATCAATGTCTGTCGCTGACACAAACAGACAAGCCCCCCACACCCTTTTCTGACTGTCCTGAAATGAGGAAAAAAAAACAAACAATGTTTATAACGTATTCATATAACATGCAATATTATTTTAATCACTAATATCCTTGTGGGGAATGTTAATATATGCAGGAGGTCTGAAACATAAATCAGACAGCTGTGTAAAAAGCAATACCATCCTGCAGCATGTTATATTTATATTTCATCAAAACCTTTCTGTCCTTCTTTGTTGTAAATTGATTGATTTCCCATTAACAGTGTTAGAAAGAAAACATTTGGACTGTGTGCTAAAGACAAGCTTTGTCCAACCACACACGCCAGAGTAGTATAAACTTGTGGCATGTGAGCTATAACAGTGGCAACACTACTAAATCAGAAAGAATACAACAGTGATAGTTATGTGAGAGTGTATATGACACATGTGAGTGCTTATTATATCCTCATCTGCTCATCTTTTACCAGGGTTGGAAAGTTAAATATTTGAAAGAAATGTAATGAGTAGCTTTTTCATCTCCTTGAACTTTTTGAGTACTTTTGAAAAAAGTCTATTTCTGATATTGTATTTAGCCACTGTCTGCGAGGTAAAAAATTATACAGTAGTCTACAGTTTTAATACCACAAATAACATAGACAATACATTTGTATTTGATTTGTAAAGCAAATTTGAGAAAGCTTTTCGAAAAGCATCACAAACACAAAGAGGGTTTGATCGTGAAGGCATGTTCATTTTGATGATTTCAGTCATGATGCAATTATTCTGACAGAGCATTATACCCAGTACGTAACTTGTTTCCAAAGGGATACTTTTATTCTCCACTTGGGTAGTTTTCAACCAAATAACAAAGTTTCCACTCGTGCCTTTTCATTTGTTTCAACGGGGCAACAACCAACAGAATCACAACATCACAAATGTGCCGTCACATAAATACGTACAGCGATTTCATCCATGGACTCTTGAACAGTCTTCCACAACGTCCAGGCACGGTCACACACCAGGTCTGTCACGTGAAGGCTCTTACACAGGGTCACAAACTCAGCATCCTTGTCTCTGTGTCTGGAAGGACGGAGACCATACATCATCATCATCATCATCATCATGGAGAACACAAACAGTTCCAGGACATCAAAATATGCTGCACAGACAGATGACGACAACCACCATGTGCAGTGACTGTCGGCCAAAGTCTGTCAAAATCAGACTCAAGAGCAGCTTTACTGACCAAATGCGTGACATACAGATTTGACTCCAGTTTATGCTCTATAAATGCACGTGCACAGAAAAAGACATCGCTAAAAACAAGGACTGAACAAGCTGAACAAGGTAAACAAACATTTCACTACTGTGTACAGATATAAATGTATATAACAAACAACTCATTAAGATTTGTAGAGAGCAGGACAATAGTGCAGTGTTTAGGGTGCAGGAATTAATATGTAGTTATTACTGTAACAGATTGCTTTGTATGCATGAGGGAGTCTGATCTGGCAGTATATACAGTGCACTTATATTAATATTGACAGTGATCATATTGCAGGCTAATAACTATGTATAAAGTGTATATAGGTTGTAGGTACACTGAGGTGCAGTACATGGTTGTTGACACTTTAGCAGTGTCAGACTCCGAGGTGTGTGTAGTAACAGGGTTATATCTCAACAGTTACAGTGTGTGTGTGGAGATGAGAGACGTTACAACTCTGGTATTAGCTCGAAATCCAGGCCTGCCTTAGTTTAAAGAAGCTAGCTAATAACATAACAGTTAAGCTAGCTAGCTTACACACACCGGCAAAACTAGCTTAACATTAGCTTAAGTTACACTGCAAACTATCTTTACATAGTATTATCTAATTGTATGACTGCTGGTGTAATTTGCTTCAGCCGAGTCCTAAATGAGGCAAAAATAACTTACTTTTTAAGAGATAACTCTGGACTCTCCTTCTTGTCTGCAGAGACACTCTCAGCACTCTTCACGTCTTTGCCCTGTGTCGCCGCAGAGTTACGCTTTTTAGGTGGCATCCTGGTGTGCGGCTAGCTAACAGAAGAATATTCCGATTAAAACTGCAACTGTGCTCTGAAGGCAGCAAATTAGGTTAAAAATGTTTAAAGCCCACTGCACGAGTCCCGTGGCAACAATACAACACAACCTGCGCGACTTCCTGAAACCGTGCTGCGGTGGGCGTTCGTTTTGTGGCACCGGGGGTGCGCGGCGGGGCGCCGGTGCCGCCGGTGCCTCAAGGCTCAGCCGCCCTCCAGAGTCACTCAGCACAACCCCGTGAGCACCAACAAGCTCACTGAGTTTCAATTCTCGTTTATCTCTGTTTGCACACAGCGCTGGAGAGCTTTACATGACATAAGCGAGGTAAAACTTCGTGTTTGTCTCATGCTGTGTGTGACGGTGCTCTGCGCGCGGTGTGCGCTCACCACCATCACGTGACGCACCGCAAACAAACTAACCCAAACGCATGAGACGAAAACGCGGGAAACTGTCTACGCAACATCCGCTCTGTAGTATTTATCGCGCCACCCACAGTGGTCACAAAGGCCGGCTGGAGGAGATTGTGGAGCAACCTGCAGGCTGCATGTTGCATCAATACGAGCCGTGCTGGATGATGGTTGTGTGGCACATGGTCAGCAGCGAAGATCCATTTTAAAAAGCTAGATGTGACACAGACACGAGCTTTACGCATCTGTTGCGGAGCTTTTAAGGCATCACCAACTCCTGCCATACAAGTAGAGATGGGTGAAGTGTGTCTTAAACAGCTGATAGCCAGTTACTGGGTGAATTTGAAAGGGCACAGAGCTAATCACCCAACAAGAGAGGTACTACAGGACAGCTGGGAGAATGAGACGAGCACCAGGCAGCATTTTGCAAAAGTTATTTATTTTATTTATTTAACCTTTATTTACCCAGGCAAGCAATTAAGAACAAATTCTTATTTACAAATGCAGCCTGAACCAAAGAGCAAAGGCTCTCTGGAGGGAGAGGGGGAGTGGATGCTAAGAATAAAAAAAAATAAGTTATATAAAATACACAATAAACAATTAATAAATACAATACAATAAAACAGTACAAACATGACAAGTAGGCCTACTCAACAGGTGCAAGAGTCAACTATAATAGTTGGTAAAGTTGGTAATAAAATAGCGAAAGAACTGTCTATTGAAGGACTACAGATAAGCCCAGCAGTGGTCTATCCAGTAGAGGCTCCATGGAGACTAGTGTGTCCGAGAGCTGACATGTCTCTGCTGGAAATTAAAAGGACAGGGAGGAAAACAGTTAACTAGAGATGGGATTTATGGCTCTTTGAGGGGAGCCGGATCTTGGTGAGCCGTTCCTTTCAAAAAACTGGCTCATTTGACTGATTTTTATATTTATTCAGTTTTAAGAAGCCAGTCTGGTTGTAACTCATTTTATCTTGGAAATAATCACTGGGAGGTTTGATGGGGTGAGATTTGGAACAAAATAATACAAAATTAGATATGCCACCAATATCTGAGTTTGAATTATTCTGAAATATTGATTATAACCTCATTTGACATGTGTGGACTAGATTTTAAAGTCTGATCTGGATTCATTGTAAATATTCCACAAGGTTGCACCATATCACTCTGCTTTGACAGTGACATCACTATTTTGGATTTACCCTTTGTACAAATTGTTTGTACACTACAGTTGATTTACTGAGTGCATTTAGCCACTTGATAAATCAAGAATATCAAGACTTTGTGCAGGTGTACACGGACGGGGCGAAAAATCCAGACACAGGTGTAACAGGATTCGGGGTGGCGGTACCAGAAAAAGCAGTGGGCATTTATAGAAGAACAGGTGATGGACTAGGGGTGTTGGTGGCATTAAAATGGGTGGAAATAACAGCACAAAAGACGACGGTAATATGCTCAGATTCTGCATCAGTTCTTGAAAGTATCACATAATTTCACCCCAACAGCAGGCAGGATATTCTATATCAGGTTCAGTTCAGTTCAGTTCTTTATTGTCCCTCAAGGGGAAATTTAGTTTAGTTTGCAATTCAACATACAAGAGACAATCAAGACAATGTCAACAACAATCACAACCACAACAACCATGAATAAAATAGATCAGATCAAACTGTCCATAGAAAAAATAAATCTATAAGGGACTAAAACCACATGGAGTGCTTATAGACAGCGCAGGCAAACTGAGTCCATCAAGACTCAGTGCAAATTAAGAACATTAATTGCACTTGGAATAAAAGAAAATTTAAACCTATTGCTTCTAACCTTGAGGAGCCTGTAACGCCGGCCAGAAGGAAGAAGAAAAAGTTCTCCTAAAAGTGGGTGGTCAGTGCCAAGATCGACTGTGCCTTCCTATAGACTTGTTGGTTGTAGATATCTGACAGAGAAAGCTGCTGTGTGCCAATTATCTTGCTGGCTACCTTGACAATGTCAGAAAGGTGTTTTTTGTTCTGCACAGTGAGGTTTCCATACCAGCCAATAATACAGAACGTTAAAACAGACTCAATAAAAGATTTGTAAAATAAAGGTCACATTTTTTTTGGGTGCCAGCACATGTAGGGCTGAAGGGAATGAGAAGGCAGACAAGTTGGCAAAAAGGGCACTGAGAGCAAATAGGGTTGAAATGCAAGTAAGCATTAGTAAGGCAGAAGTGAAAAGTGTAATTAAGGGAAAAATTAATCAGAAATGGCAGAGCATGTGGGACAGAGAGAGCTGAGGAAGACACCTGTGTCAAATTCAACAAAGTGTTGGACCTTCAAGGATTGCTGGCAAAGGCAGGAGTGAGGAGACTGTGATAACAAGACTAAGGATCAGACACAGTGCCTGAAACAAAATGTTAAAAATAATAGGGAAACATAACACTGGTTTGTGTGAGGAGTGTCAGGAGGAGGGGTCAGCAGAGCATGTAACTCTGAGGTGCAGGAGGTATGAAACACAGAGGGAGCTGGTGGATGCAGGAGTAAAGGAAATATCACTAAAAGGGTTGTTGGACATGAGTGACAGGTCTCAGCAAAGGATGCTATTAGAATTTTTAAGGAGTACGGGGTTGTTTAATAGGATTTGAGGAGTGAGAGTCAGTGAAGTGGGTGTGTTGTATAGGTGTGTCTGCTTGTATATGGATTGAGCAGAGCCAAAAATCCGTAATGATAGAGGGCGGTAATGCACCAAAGTGATGGATGCCAACCGCCGTAAAATCCGAAGAAGAAGAAGAAGAAGAAGAGGAAGAAGAAGAAGAAGTCACAAAGGGGCAGGTGTGCTCACTGTCCTGCTGCAGAGAAACCAGGCGACTCGTCCTCTCTGCTATAGTGTAATTATAGAGTTATTTTGACTCCCCACTGGAGCATCCATTTGACATAAGCACTGTCACACAGGCTTTAATCAATAATCTTTATTCAGTGTTTTTCATTCATAAAACAGAGACAGCTAATGTGCAGTTCAGTAAGAGGTCATGGATTGAATGTGCCTCCCTTAATCTCTGTGCAACCATCGCCCTCTTGTGGTAATATTCACATATTGTGATTTCAAACAGCTGCAAGACTCGAGCACACTTTGGTTCTTGGGAAACAGCCTCTTTGTTGCCCCAGTAAATCCCATTTTAAATGCCCTTTCTTTTCCCCTGTCTGTGCGAGTGTGACTTCACTGCACACACTCACCAGCAGGCCACCATGTCATCACCATTAAGTTCATTGTGTCATAGTAAACTCTTAAAGTCAGTCAAATAAAAATGATCTTGGCTTTATACACTTACTGCATCCAAGGAGTTTACAGGTATCAGACACTGAATATTAATGCTTTTTAAGAACTTTTTCATCAATTATAAGACTTTTGGGAGAAATCCTCTTTCTCTTATTCAAGCATATATTTTTAATTTAATGTACTTTATTAAAATTCAATAAAAAAAATTCACTCTTTTGTCATCAACACACACGTCCAAAAGACACACACATGCACAATCAGGACCTGTCAGTGCAGGGCGCCTGGGTCTTGCTCAAGGGCACCTCAGCAGTGCCCAGGAAGTGAACTGGCACCTCTCCAGCTACCAGTCCAAGCTCCATATTTGGTCCAGCTGTGGACTTGAACTCAAGTCCCTATAGACTGAGCTACTGCTGCCCAAGATACAATTGATACTGTGGTACTGTAACTTAGAAGCACCTGACAGGTAAAGCAATGGTTCCACTGGGGCTCAAACCCACGAGCTTCTGCGTGTAAAGCAGACGTGAGAACTGCTACACTATGGAACTACATATAGGCCCAAAGATCAGTGTATGTTTGGTCCCGTACAGGGTAGAGAGGTAGAAATATGGCTATTAAAATGAGTTAGGATATCTGCATTTTTCCAATGAAAGTATTACGTAAAAATACAGGTTCAGTGGCAGGTTATAAGATTACTTTAAAATCATAAATGTGGACTTTGAAGCTGAGGATCTTAACTCATTTTGACATGAAGAAATGAAAAGATGGATACATGAAATCAGATCAAATGTTCGTGGCAATGAAGAACTCATAAATTCAAATTTAAAACCAATAACTTTTGTTTTTTATAAAACTGCGTTTAAGAAGTTTTAAGACTTTTTATGACCTGCAGACACCCTGCCACCATCCATCTATTTTTGTAACTGCTTATCCTCTTGGTTGACACTGGGCAAGAGGCAGGGCACATCCTGGACAGGTCACCATAGAGACAGGCAATTTTAGAGTCACCAATTAACCCAAACTAACCTGTCTTTGGACTGTGGGAGGAAACCCACGCTGACACAGGGAGAACATGCAAACTCCACACAGAGGGGCTGCCACACCCGGGACTGAACCAGGAACCCTCCTGCTGTGAGGCGACAGTGCAAAATCACCACACCACCGTGCCATCATTTTAAATAATTTTCATCAGACATCTTTAAACAAAAGGAATGAAAGATATGAAGACAATATAAATTTTCAATCACAGAGTGTAGCAAAATGCAAAAAAAGAATAAAATGGCACTGTGGTTTTTAAAGGCAAAGAGTTTCATGACATAACATATAAAAAGTTGTTTTTTTCTGCCTTTGTCCCTAATTAAGGGTTTAAAGGAAGTGATCCTGCTTGTAAGATGGTTTGAGAGACCAAACAATGACCCTTATTATAAGCGCACAAATTAAAAGCCTCATGTGACTGAGAGACTTTTAAAAATGCAGACACAGACTGGCAGGTTCCTCTTATCTGTTAACATCTACTTATTTGGAAGAGGTCACTAAAGAGAGCACACATGCCTTTGAAAACAGTTCGAGAGTAAACAGCCTGTGGAAACAGTGGGGAATTGAATCTTTAGACATTCAAGACAAAAACATCAGCGGTTAACAAATGTTATTTATCTGGGACAGTCTATTGACACTTACAGAGATAAACACATTGATTTGACTGATGTGTCTGAGTGAGCTGTCTCGTCTGGGTGAAGTCTTTTTTTAATTCTTCACATGATTATTTCCTTCATGTCCTAAGTTTGATATCACTGGGCTTATCTAGCAAAGGGTCTAGTAAAAGTATTTGTAACGTAATTTCCAAATTATGGCCAGTTTGCCAATAAACAACATTTAAACAACTGATTCTCTAAGCAGGCCCTGAGATCAGCGCAACATTTACCTCCTCAGAAAGTTGTTAGAAATGTAAGAAAGACAATAATCGTGTCCTAAAGGGGAGAATACATTCAACCTATGAGTGCCTCTCCAGGTAAGACATTTAATCATGATATACAGTGACTTAAAGGAACAGTGTGTAGGATTTAGTGGCATCTAGCAGTGAGGCAGATGCAGATTGCAACCAAGTGAAATTTCTTCCATGTGCCAAGCATGAAGTCTTGGTTAGAATTCCTTATGTGTTGATTGTTCAGGAGGTTTTTACTGGGAGTCAAATAATCCACAGGGTGTCTTCCTTTCAAAACAAACAAACCAGATGATTTAAACTGGTAAAAACACCAAATAAAGCAGTTTAACATTGAAAAATATGTTTCCCTAAGGGGCTTCTCACCACAATGGCTGACGCAAAAACCCAAAAATGGCCCCATGTAGAGCCAGAGTTTGGTTTGTCTGTTCCGCTCCCTATGTTGATATTAACATCTCATTCTAAGGTAATGAAAATGTAATTATTTTTGATGTGATCATACACTAAAGAAAACCTACTGATTATATTATATTCCATTTCAGACAATGTATCCTCGTAAATCCTACACACTGGACCTTTAAGGACGGCTTTCTGTAGCAAAAAGCAGAGGAGAAATCGACAATGAAGAACTGCCAAGGCCAAGTATCAGTGAGCATAATAAACTAAAAACCTACGTGTGTGTAGATACCCACTGACTCCTATCATTTTTTTCTCTAAAGATAACAAAAGATAGTTAGTCCCACTTAAAAGCCTGTTTACAATACTAGTATAGAAACTGCATTTTCTGCGAACTGAAATGCAAATGATCAGACACATGGACACACAGACAGCGCTCAATAGTTCATTTGGCAAGTTCATTCTTTTTTAAAATTTATTTATTTAGTCTAGCAGTGATTCTAGCAGTTGTTCGTTTTAAAAAATAAAATGGATTAAAAGTATTCCTGACTCATTTATTACTGCAGGCTGATGATTTGTGGTCACCACTCCAGCTCCATCAGAGTCACTGCACTTTTTTTGTCCCTCTTTTGTTGTACATGATGAATGAAATCCGGATCTTACGATTGCGTTGACTGCTGTCGGGAAATTCAGTGTACTATGCTACTATGATAATAAATAAGATCAGCAGATGTTCTGCTTGATCATCAACATCCAGATGTCCTGGTAGAGTCCCATTATGTTATCTTGGATGAAGATGATTTAAACTTTACAGCTGTTAACCTTAAATTCTACACAGTGTAAAAAAAAAATGTTAAAAAGTACAATTCAAATATCCGTAACGATATAAATAAAGCAATAATCCACTCTGCCCTGCAGGACACACAGTCTGTTCAGACACAGCCACCAGAGCCTAGCTGGGGCGAAGAACGTACATAACAAATAATAATAAATTCCTCTGTCTCTTGACAACATAGGTTGCTTATCACTAAGTGTTCATCCCCGCTCTCCACGCTGTCACGCCTGGCTTCCCATCTCCCATGTCATTGCTGTGAAGTCCATGTCTGTGAGCGTGACGGTGAACGGAGCCTCCACCCTCTCGGGCTCCACACGCTCCTCGACTCTCCCGGTGCTGTTCAAGTTGTTTACCCTCCAGGAATTCAGAGGTCGAATCGTTTTTTGGAAACGCTGCAAAAGAAAAGCAAGAGACAGTGAGCGGCCATTTCATCCACCAGTGTTTTTTGTTTTGACAGGTACAGCAGTGACAGTCTGAACTGTACGGCGAGTGTGATCACGGCAGAGGTGTAACCGGACCTCACAGTGACAGAATGACATAGTGGTGATACTGACGTCTTTCAGTGTTCCGGTTTCCCTGCTGATGGCCACGATGGCCCAGATGAGGATCTGTAGGCAGCAGACAGCGCCCATGCACACGCCCAGCGCTTTCCCCCACAGTGGATACACATAGGAGCCGTAGCGGAGCGAAGTTCTGTACATCTCGATGAAGATGTAGGTCAGGATGAACTAGAGTGAGCAGAGGAATGTGTCATCCAAACAAAGAAGCAACAATGGCAACAGAAGAAGAGTGAATGAGGAGGCCAGCAGAGAGATGCTACAAGCTGGAGGGGGGCTCAGATTGAATGTCAGTTTCTCCTCTTGAATTATTCACAACTGCTGCTGTGAAGATTTCAGCACAGTTGGATACATTTCAAAGTGTCGATGTCATTTTAGTTTGGTAGGTGACACATTTGTAGAAGTTAGTAACTGAGTTATACTTTGTTCTCCCTCAGTTTACGATAACATGATGTTTTAAACTTACTGGGACGGCGCAGTGTCTCACCCCTCATCAGATTACCTTTTGACTCTATATGCAGCATTTCTATGTCAAGTAGCTTTACTGTAAATGGGAATTTTGCTTTAGGTGACAAGAGCAGCAGAGATAATAGCGGGAGTGATGTCACATGGATAGTGTAACTGATGCAAACCAACAATACTGTGAGGCATATGAGATTTAGCACAGCAGTTATATAAAACCTGTCAACGTACAGCCAGATTTTTAGAAAAGATATCAGACAGCTGCATTTACAGAAGTTTAATAGATAGATTCTGAAAAGCATTTGTCATATTAATTACAGATAACCAATGCTGACGTCTTGCTGCGTCTACCAACAACATATACTGGTATTAATACTGATGTGTTCACTCACCAGCAGAAGAAACGGAGTGCAGAAAACCCAGCACGCTTTGAAGTAAAGCAGCACTTTGGTGCACCAGGGAGGGCAGTGGCGGATCATATCAATGATGTCCTGACAAAACTGGTTGACTCCTAATAGAGTAAAGAGATAAATATTAGGAACTCTGGGACAACCCAGAAATCACAGGGACAACAGAGCAGAGGATAATGTGTTTGACTTGTTACCAAAATGGTGTAAAACTGAAAAGATTAAAAAAAATAAAATGGTGTGATATGGAAACAAATCTGAGACATGTGAAGTGTGTGTCTGAAATGTGAAGTTTTGGGTCTGAATTTGTTTTAAAAAAAATCTAATTCTGCTTTTGAAACTGCAAATCAAAAAATTGAGGTGAATTCAAATCAAATGCATGTGCAGGGTATATGCAGGAATCCTGAGGTTAATTTTAAGACTTTTTTAAGACCTTCCAAAAAAACCTTAAGACCCCATCGCCACTTCAAGCTGTCGTTAGCAGCAACGTATCTTTAACTTACTAAACAGTTGTAGTTTGCAATTAAATCTATGGAGCACAAACATACAACAGAACTCAGATAAGATGAGAAGGATTTTTTATTGTCTTTTGCTCCTCTGTTTGGCGCCTGGGCGTGTGCTGTTGCACAGGTACGCGCACGGCCCCGAGTGGCAGTCTGCCTACCTACACATCTTTGTTTGGAATAGTTGCGAGGAGGAAAAGTAAGTAAGTAAGTAAGTAAGTTTAATTTATATAGCACTTTTCATAGATAAAATCACAAAGTGCTTTACAACAAGGGTAAAATGCAATAAAGTACAGTACAGAGATCACAACAAAAAATACATAATAGAAAATAGATTATACATTCATGGATACTTTTTGTCAAAGCTTGAAAGCCAAGAAAATTTAATACTTCATAAAATCGTGATTAAGGGCCTTAATTTTCCGACATTTGATTTACCAACTTTGAAAACCATTTATCTACATCAGGGTGTCCGTGGGGCCTTAAAAAGTATTAAAAGTACAATATGTCAGTGCTATGAATTCAGTGGTGTTTAAATTTCAATATTAGATGCTGTTAACATTCAAACACGAATGTTTCTTTGCTTGCTGCTGAATATAATATATAGAAACTGAAGCATTCACAACACAGGAAGTTTCTCTTCTTTTACAACTTGCTAAACATCACAGGTCCTGAATGACTCAAACTTATATGAAGGAATGATGTGGTGTTATGAAGAGTTGGGTGTGAGGGTTAGTGGTTTGTGATGGGCTACCGTAGAAGAAGGAGATGCCAATGCACATGAAGAGGGTGATGATGATGAGGCCAAAGCTAGTGCTGAAGGAGTCAATGAGAGTGAACCAGTAAATCCCCCCCTATGAGGACACACACACACACACACACACAGACAGCATGGAGAAATGTGAGTCTGACCACAGAAAAGATGCATTTGCAGCCACATTTATCACCAACTACAGTTCAACACACTCACATTAGTCACTAACAGCAGCCCCATCAGGTAGAAGCAAAAACACAGAGTTCCCAAGAACAAGGACTTTTGCAGTGGGTTCGCTCTGAGATGTGGAAACTCATCCAGCACGGCCGTGACGATGCCCTCCATGTTTCCAAACTGTGAAGCAGCAGAGTGGAAGGTATCAAACACAATGAGGCAGACTCACACATCTTTACAACTGGTCTTATCTTTTCATGGTGTGTGGCCTTACCAGTGTATCGATCCCCAGCATAAAGAGCATGAGGAAGAACATAATGGACCAGAAGACAGAGCCTGGCAGCAGAGCAAGAGCCTCTGGGTAAGCAACGAAGGCTAAACCAGGACCTGAGGCACAAAAGAACATATCAAGATCAACAAGGTAGTGTTTGCATAGAGCGGAAGTTTGTTAGCTTGTTAGCTTACAGGCTAACTGACGGTGGGTGACCTGGCATTAGTGGCTGTACACAAATGTACAATAACGTGCTACAGTGGGAATTTTGGTGTATAGTGGAGGGAAGCTTCAGGGTCTGGTTTACATCCAAAAACTGCACACTCTATCAAGTTTGCTGTCAAAACCTTTTCCAGTTTCTTTGCCGGTGCTGTATCAAAGTCTTTTCTTCCAGCTGAAATGTGTTTACCATATCAGACAGCGATCTAATCTAATCTAGCTTGCCTGGGTATGTTTGAATCCTGAAGCTTTTAGGAGAGTGGACAGACATTGCCGCCTCCCTCAGAGGAATGTAAAATCAGGTCTCATGTGACAGACTTTGCACAGATACAAGTCAGTATAGTAAGGTCAAGGTGTTGAGTGGAGGGGATACAAAATGGCTACCTAACTGCTCTGTAATAGAAGCTGCTTTACACAAAGAAACAGAGCCTGAGTTACATTGAAAAAATGAGCACAGTAACTACCTGTGTCTGCCACCTCTCCGACAGGCACCCCCTTCTTCCACGCCATGTGACCCAGGATTGAGAATATAGCAAATCCAGCAAAGAAGCTGGTGCTGCAGTTTCCTGTGGTGATAATCAAAGTGTCCCTGAAATAAACAGAATGACGGTTAAGAGGACTGAACACATCGTGGCCGCAACAACGACGCAAATGTCACACCTGAGCACAAACTCACCTGATGACATTGTTGTCAAACTTATTGTAAGAGGCCATAGAGAGCAGCCCTCCAACCCCAATACCTAAGGAGTAGAAGATCTGTGAGGCTGCATCATTCCACACCTGCAATTTATCAGACAGAAATATGCCTTAAGCAGTGAAAATATAAAGCAGCAACAAGTCATTATAGTGTTCACAGATTCCTCAGTGTGCCATCTGAAATACCTGAGCATTAGATAATCGACTCCAGTCTGGTGTGAGGTAGAAAGCAATGCCCTGAAGAGAACCTTCCAGTGTGGCACCTCTTATGATTAAAACAATGAGCACAAAATATGGGAAGGTAGCTGTTACATAAACCACCTGAAAGCACAGACAGCACAGACACATTAGACATGATATGCCAGTAAAGGGCAGGATTGTGTGTGTGTGTGTGTTGTGTGGGAGCTGACAATAACAACATTGTGTTGATATTCACCTTGCCCGAGCTGCGGATGCCCTTGAGCATACAAAGGAAGATGATGATCCAGGCAGCCAGGAGGCACAGAGCCAAGGGCCACCGCACAGGGCCTGGGTCGTGGAGGCCCTCACTGTACACTACACCCAGCACACGCTCACTGCATGACACAGGAGAAACACAAGCGTATAAAACAGCACACCTCTTACCACACCTACGACTAGACTTATTACACATTAACTGACGCACAATACACAAGGTACGGTCGCTGGGCTGGGTTTATTAATGACCAGGAAGGCATCTGTCTGAAGAAAAAACAGCACTCGTACAGCTGAGCATGAAGTATTGTTCTTGTATTTCAATTTATAAGCAAAAAAAAAAAGGTTGCGGTTTCTGCTCTCTTTGTGCTGCTACACTTCTCAACTCAATTAAATGAATTCTATTCATCAACAGCGAAATTAAAAATCAATACAGCGGAGCGTTCATATGTCAGTGAGGACGGGAAGATTCACCGAACTGTTATTTAGAAATCAGGCATACTTATTGATCCCCAGGAGAAACTGGCAGAAAATAATGGTTTGATGATAGAGTACAGCCATCTCAGTGTGGGTGCAGGCGTTGAACTGGCCACTAGCAACATACAGTTAATTTGCAGCGGAAAATCCGATAAGCAAGGACTTCAACTTAGTAGGCAGTCCTTCAGTGTGGCCCAGGACAAATTAGCATAAACACTGCTGAAAGAATGTGGCCACATGCAGCCCAGACCACCCTGAATGTGGTCTGAGCAGTCAGATCTCAAGAAGCACTGAACCCTTTCAGTTTGTTTGCTGTATATCAATAAACCCGTACTTTTACTTTGAGGCAGTAAGCTGTCACTGAGGCATCGTGGCTGAAGAACAACCTTTTCCTCCATGTTTGAAATACAGCACAATCTTTGGTGCAAAACGTATTCAGAGAGCTGAGGAGTAACTGTGATGCTTAACTTGTAAAGTACCACAGTCATAAGGCTTTACACCTGTTGTTATATAACATCATAATGTTTTAATTGGCAAACTGGAGGTCTTATGTATCATGCAGGTGTTACACAGTATAAGGAACTGTGTTTGGTATAGCCGCAAAGTCCTGACTCACATTAGCTGAAAAGGTGACAGGTTAACCAGTTTGAAGAGTCCATTCATCGTAAAGAATGCTTGTGTTTGTTGAAGAAAAGCATCTGAACAATGTTTGTGAGCAGCATACTGCCAGAGCCAGTTACGAGTCATGGAGCTGTACGGCAGACAAGTCGCCAGACACTTTCCACCAGGGCACGCGCCTTTGTAAACCTGTAAAAATTCCCAATCAAATTTCATAAATCTGCCTATTTTTTTTTCATTACTAAATATCCATATTCATTATTGAGTATCCGTAGGGCTACACTATGACTGATGTGTCAAGGAAGAATAGCATGGGCACAGTTTCTTCCTACTTCAACCACGTAGTAGGGCCGGAGTTGCATATCAAGAGTGGAGTCGTACTTGCAGACATTGGATGCGTCCGTACATATTCAGTGAATGGAACGTGCATGAAGCCTAGCACGCGTCCACACAAAATTGGAGTTGGAACACAATCTGCTGCGGCCCGCGGTGCAAATTTATCAGCAGACAGTAGCCCACACATGTTGTCAAGTAAAGCTGAAATGTAGTATATAATACCACTACACATTGATGAGTTACATAAGGAAATTCTTTTTGCAGAACAGAGGAGGCAGGGACAGGGAAGCAGCAAGGAGAGATGAGAATGAGGTGGAGGGAGGTTAGATCATCTGGTTAAAAGTCTAGTGGTTCAAACTTTTTGTCTGTGGTGTCGACACCAAAAACATGAGTCTCGCAAATCACGACCCCAAATGAAACTATGGCTAGTTTAGGTTCACTTTAGATAGCGTTCAGAAATGTCATTTTCAAGCCTGTGGGCGGGCTGGTTTAAAAAGCTGCCCAATCAGGGGAACACCTTTTCAGACCATATCCAGTACTTTAAATTTAAGATTTTGACTTTTTTTTTGGTAATATTCCCTCTTGTAGAAGGATTTCTTGATTACATTTATTGTGCTACAGTGAGATTGAAAAGTTAAGTAGCTGGACTGAAATATTATTATTTGCGTATCTGTTCTTTATTTTGTACCTGTTGATTTGTAAGATTGTAAGACTGTGTAAATCACTTTTTTGGGTAATATTCCCTCTAATAGAAGGCTTACTTGATTATGTTTGGTGTGCTGCAGAAGGAGGAATTGAAAGGTTCAATCGCTGAACTCAAAAGTGTTTATATTTGCTTACAGATATAGCTCTGTTAAACCTGTTGAGGTTCATGCAAATATAAATAAATGTTGTCAAATATCTAGTACAGGCTAACTCTCTGTATGTCGTACGTCTCACCATAGTGCTTTTGGGTCGGTTTCTGACTGACTTACAATTAAAAAAAAAAGACAAACTTACTTCCAGAATATTTCTGTGGGGCTGAGGCTTCTACCGGTGGAGCTGTTGCCAGTGGTGCCGTTTCCACAGAGAGCTGCGTTGGCTATAGCATCACAGGACCAGGGCAGAGGGCTCTGGAACGAGCTGCCCAGGTAGTAAAATGTCCACGCTATGATGACGTTATAGTAGAGACACACCAGTGTGGACACACAGATCATCCCGATGCCAATACCTACATGAAGAGACACAGCATTTAGTATCACAGAAAAACAGGATATACACGTGCGAGGACACCATATGAGATGTTGGTTGTGTCATTTCAATAAACAGGAAGTTATAAACCCCTGCTGCATAAAGTGGTGGTTGGACATGCTCAAACAAAGAAATACACATTCAATAAACATCTCAGTGTATCACCCCTTAAAGGAACAGGTCACCCCAAAATCGAAAGACTTATTTTTCCTCTCCCCTGTAGCGCTACTTATCAATCTAGACTGTCTTGGTGTGAGTTGCTGAGTGTTGGAGATATCGGCCACAGAGACGTCTGCACTGTACTCTGTATTTTTTGGCAATTTGAGCACCACAAGCTGAGTGACATCTAGTTCTATTATATTCGAGAGAAGGCAGAAATCTCCATGGACAATATCAACAGCACTCAGCAACTCCTACCAAAACAATCTAGATGGATAAACAGCACTGCAGGTAAAAGGAAAAATGTGTATTTTAGATTTTGGGGGCAACTGTACCTTTAAATGCAGCATATTAATGTTGTGCATGTATACCAGAAACCATTATTTCCTTTTGCAATACTTAGAGCGACTCCATCCCTCATAATTCAGCATGCCAACCTGCTGCTGGCATTTCAAGTTTAAAATCAAAACTACTCTTATGATAAACCTGCTTTTTCGGCTCTATTTTTGTGAGTTCCTGCACATTTCCTGATGAGATGTTTATATTTAGAAACTGAGCTGCAGAGCTCTTAGGAATTTCTAAGGTTAGCCACATGACGTGTGTCAGTGGGGTGACAAACTGACGACAGCCAGCCAGTTATTTTCCTTGACTATAATGTTAGTCTGGACTGACGGGTGACACAGGCGTTGTGATGTCATGTGAGGTCCTGCATACTCAAATCATTACACATGGTTCAAACCGGATGCTCAAGATTCCTGGAGAATTGTGATCCGATATTTCTATACAATTTAAAACTAACTAATCACATTAGGTCCCCACCCTGACATAACTATCTCTAAAGGGTTTGAAGTTTGTGTCACTGGATTACAGTGTGTGTAAGTGTGTGTGTAAGCCGAGGAAAGTAGCACGATACATACCTTTGAGCAGAGGGCAGCATTTCCAGACTGTGATGGGGCCAGCTGCTCCGTACTGGCCTAAGCTTAGCTCCATGAGGAAGAGTGGAACGCCCGTAACAAAGAGCATAATGAAGTACGGGATGAGAAACACACCTGCGAAGAATAAAAATAAAAATGGCAGACATCCACTGCAATTATTTTGCGCAGCTGCATGAAGATGGCCTGTAGAGGCAGGTTTCACTCATACAAGCTCTGTCTAGGTGGCAGCTTCACAGACTGATGTTATTCTACTTTACTGTCAGTCAAGCTCCAACATGTCTGATTGCAGGTGGATATGCATACTGTATTAATCTGGGTTAGACATAGTGTCTGGTGTGCAATCAAGGAAAACTCATAGGATTAGTAAATGTCTTGTGTTGTGGCTCCCTGTACCAGAGGCTGCCATGGAGGGCTCTGGACTGTGTGGAGAATAAGCCAGCGTGATTAGGACAGTGCACACCCCAGGGCAGGGCAAAGAGGGCCTCTTGCCCAGATAGGCGCAACAAATTATTACAGACATATGGTACACCCAGGCATTTAAAGCATTCCAGACTTCAGAGGGCAGCGAAAATGCTTGTAGAGCGCTCACCTCCTCCATTGCGATAACAAAGGTACGGGAACCGCCACACGTTCCCCAGTCCCACACAGTATCCGATACAGGAGAGCAGGAACTCATACTTCCCTCCCCACTGCTCCCTCTGGACTACCGGAGTTGGAGAGGTTGCACGACTCGAGGCTTGGGAGTCAAAGTGTGGCTGTGGCGCAGGCGTGGGTGTTGAGTTGTGGCCGTTCTGAGTAACAGCATGTCCATTCAAGTGTACTGAATTCTAGAGGAAATAAAATAACATTTCAAAGAGTCAGAGAGGAGATTTTCAGTAGAACAGATATCACTGAAAATCTGACATGACAAGGTAGCTAAATTGTTAATCTGTGGATTGTATAGAATAGTGCAGAATGATTAGTGGGTTATTCAATTTGTCAAGTGACTGACAGGCTTTGTGTAAAGTTTACAGTATCTGTCTATCATGACGTGTTCAAACCACCAACTGGACTATTTCTTCCTCTTCCTTCCTGCAGGCCACACACCTCTAGACAAGAAAGGAACTATTTTCTCACGTCAGGTCGCAGGGGGGAAGTCTGATTGTGATAACAGCAGGGCTTCTGCTTTGTGTGCTGTTGCTGTCATTGCTACGTGTTTAAAGATGAATATTAATTCATCAATTATCCCAATGAAACACAAATACAATAACCATAAACCCAATAAAATGATGCCCAAGTTGTGAGTCACCCAAAATGTAATGTCTTTCTGAGATTTCTTGTTTTACATATGTTAATATATGACACACATAGACATAAAATGCAGAAGAGTATTAGGTCCAGGCATAAGGGGAAATAAATCAAAGGAGGAAGGTTTATTTGTTTGCACTACAAGAATAAGGTTAAAATGCTGAGAAGAGAGTAAACTTTTTAGAATAAAGTTGAACTATCAGTAGCCTGGTAGTGGCAGGCATAAGACAAAATATGTATTCCAAGAATTAACTTGCAATGTTGAGAGTGAACTTGACATTTTAAAATTTTGAGAATAAAGTAAAGTACTAGCGTCATCTCTCATGGCTGCCTCCACAAAATGACTTGTCTAGATGAATTTGTGAAACTGTGCATCTGAATCACTTCTCATAACGAGGACATTATCTCTCTTGTAGACCATAAACACAGTGTAGTAATGAGTATTAGGACTTTGAGAAGACTGAGCCGAAAAATTGTGTCTGTTCAGAGGGAGAAACCACACAAACCTGAAAGAGGTGGCTGCATTCTTGCAAACTGAAATCTGGTTATGGACAAAAGCGAGGGTATCCATGGTTACATCTTCGTGCAATACAGAGTGTGTATGATGTATCAGAAGACATGATTTGATGAACCAGAACTGACAATTCAGCTTTATCCTTAATATTTTTGACTTATTCTTGACATTTCAATTTTATTCTCAAATTGCAAAAAAATTTAAAAATTTGTTCTCAGCATTTTCAATTTTATTTATGAAATATTAAATTAAAAAAACAACAATTCTCCTGTTATTTTTTTTACCTTACGCCTGCGGCCCTATATTTTTCCGTAATTGAGACATCACAGTATGACCCTGGGACTTAAGGTACTGCACAATGCAATGAGGTGACAGGATGACAGGGGAATGTGCTGAACAAATTGCAGTTCTTCAGGTAAACCAAGGTGACTGCATAGGATTCAATGTGCAGCATCAAAGGCTGTGCTTAGACAGCAAAAAAAACAATATTAATCATCATCAGCGGGCAAAAGGTCATTTGTACATTAACAATACAAGATTTATACTAATTTATACCTAACCATACATAACCATTTACGGCAGATCAGCACAACTCTCACGGAACGAAAATAAAGTTACACAAGCGGTACAGGTGAACAGGCGTCTCCGAGTGATGAAGTATGGATTATTTATGTTTCAAAGGGCATCTATAAGTCAAAAGCTAGCTAGATGGTTTTTTTCCTGTTTAAAAATTCTCTTCTCAGGTCCAAAAGAAATGATCAGAAACATTTTTGTAATATACATGTAGCATTTGAAACCTTTTTTCCCAAAAGGGAAATCCTGCTGTGGATGTTTAACAGTCTTGTACTTTTCGGTTACTTTTCTTTGTTGCTATATTATTTTTGTTATTTGGTATGGAAATAAATGAAACTTAAAGATCTATAAGGGGTGTTCATGTGATTTTACACATTTATAGTGTGAAATTAATTAATGCATAATAATCGTAAAATTCGTGATTATTTCTCTGACAATAATCGCACCAAGAAAATCTATAATCGTGACATCCCTACAACTGAGAAGGTGGAACTAAGTAATGTTTGGTTTGTATGCTTGAACAGGTACTGCAATAATTAGAGTTGCACCGATACCAGTATCAAAAATGCCTCTGATACTGCCTAAAATGCGGTTATCGTACAGTACAGCGTATGAGCAGTCCGATACCACGTCATGCCTCACATCATTACGCATACACACGCTACAGGCAAACGAAACAGAGCAGAGTTTAAACAGCATTCTACTGTAGCCTTTAAAATATTTTTTTTTTACCAAACTGTGTGGCTGCACTTTAACCTGTATCTTGATCTGTGTCAACACTGGATAATAATAATAATAAAAAGAAGTTTTATGGCATTCATTCTACTGTTATGTTTTTATTTCTTAATATTTTACACAGAGTTTTAGGAGTTGAGACATACAACAATTCATATCCTATCCATTGTTATTTTACGCGCTGGTATCGGCAGATAGCTAAGCTTCAGGGATCAGAATCGGTATCGGGAAGGAAAAAGTGTTATCGGTTCATCTCTAGCAACAATGAATCGATTATATTACAGGCCTTTAAGTGTTGACACTGCTTGACTGTGTCTCATCCAATCGATTAATCAGTTTCCATTTACAGAAGACTTTATAACTGCTGAAAAAGGGGCCACTGTAAATTCCATAAGTGGGGCTGAATGTGAATATAAGAGCTCTGGCTGTTGTTGTGTAAAAAGCTGCTATTGAAGTGTGGGCAGCAGCATTATTTAAACAGTCCACAGCTGCACCTCAGGGGACAGCACAGTTTAATGCCGCCGCCTTGATAATGTTACATAAGTGACCAGGTGAGGTGTAAAAACGTTGTGAACAGTGTGGACAGACACATGTGCTGGAGCTCAGGCTTTATCTCGTCTGGCCACAGTGACTGTTGGGCTGCAGCCGGGAGGTGAGCGCGATGTGGACGGACAGGTTGGACCGCTTCATCTGGAGAAATGTTATCTGTCCTGCCACGACACCAGGGAGTCCCGTGAGGTGACATGAAGTCGTCTCGCACTGCTTTCAGAGTCTAACGCGAGTCTTACACCCTAACATGGTGATACGTTTGAGGACCTGGCGGTAAGAGCCTGAACAACAGAGCTCGCTCCTACCTGCGCTGTGGGCGCACTTGCTCCAGCGGGGCTCCCGAGTGCTGCTTTGCCGCTGTCGTCCTGCATTTCCCCCGCTGCGGCGCACAGGTGCTGCTTCACTGTGTTATCTGTCGCTCGTTAATCCACATTTTACACGGGAAAGTCCTCCTGGAGATGCGCCATGCTGCTGTGTCTTTAGTGGCAGTTGAAGAGAGGTTCAGTCGGTCGGTGTTGATAGCTGTGTGACACAGCAGGGAGACATCAGCGATGACGACGAGGAAACAGGCTGGTGGGCGGTGAGGTGAAGCGCAGGGAGGCAGGGCGCATCAGACACCTCCTGCTCCTCCTCCTCTTCCTCCTCCTCACCTGCTTTGTTTTGTTTGAGGGAGAGTTGATAACAATGCGTTTTGGGAGGGGACAGTGAGTCATGGAGCGCTGCCTGGGCTGGACTATAACCTGATCTATTATAAAGCTGAGCCAGAAGAATGTGGCCAAATCATTTATTTTACTGTGAAATGAATGTCAAGTGAAATGTTTTGTCCACACCACCAACAGAAACAACAGCACTGACATTATATAATTACACTGGGCTATGACAGTTCACTCTTTACATTTGAAATAACTAATTAATAAAGTGTAAGTAAACACTATTTCTTTAAAGCAATGGTTGGATACTTTTTTCTATTGTGGCCTTAAAGGTCCAGTGTGAAGGATTTCAGGGAATCTATCGGCAGAAATCACAACTTTTTTTATTAGTTTATCCTCTTGAGACCTGAACTTTTGTTTGCATTTTTAATTTCTCCAGCTGTTTGGGATCAGTAGGACCTGCAAAGTATAAAAAACTAAAGTCCCAGTGTCCTCAAATGAGTACTTCCTAATTAACAGTGTCGCTTCTTACTGTCACTAAAATTGGTATTATTATTGATAATTGCCATATCAAACTACAAACACTATTAATCATAGATAAAGAAGTTTCAACCACAAAATGTGATCAGGTTTTGGACCTTGTCCACTTTTGTGTCGGGGTCGGCTGCAGACTGATGGCGCGTTCCAGGCAACCTGTAGGGGGCGATCACACAGAAATGAGACGCTAGAGACGACACTTGAAATGCTGGAAGCGCTTATTCAATGCGCTGCTAGCTACTGGCATGTGACGCTCAAAAAGCTGAAAATATTTTAACTTTTCTACACACGTCTAAAAAAAGCGTCTACAAAACGCCCGTCTAAAAAGACCCTTGAATGCCAGTCAGACGCGCCATATCATAGGAAAACAATAGTTTTACTGGCGTTGTGTTTCTAGCGTTTCATCTCGATGTGATCATTCCCTAACTTGTGTTGTGTGACCTTATGCACCATTTCTCCTCCTCTGTTTCACTCAGATGAGCAAGGAACAGGCACCTTTGGCGACAGAAGTCATAATAAACAAACATAAACAATCTGCCATGTTGCTTTGAGAGTTTGCCATGACTTGCCTGGAACGCTATGAAGTCGCGAGTCATGACTTGAAGTGGTGACTTACGGGCTCAGAAACTTGCTTGGAACACAGCATGACTTTGCAGAAATGGCTGCCATCTTGTTTTGACATGGATTAGTGTAATGATCCTTCCACACGTTCACCGACGGAAACCTTGTTACGACATTTACTTCCTCTAGATAGTTAAGTGTGATTGTCGTCTCTGCGCTCCAGCAGGGCCACTAGATGGGACAAAAAAAGTGTTGATGAACGAGGACAACAGGTCCAAGTAAAGTAGAATGAAATACTGTATGAGGACAAGTAAAGCCAAAATGTGATGTACGCCTGAGACCGTGAAAATAATCATTTATGTCTACATATGCAGCGGGTCCTCTCCCACGGGGTCTGCCCTTTTGTTTCTACAGTAGCTCAGAATGGACAAAGCAAATACTGGCTATCACCTTTTTGTGTTGGTCGCTGGAGAAAAAAATATTAAAAAAAAATATTAACAAGCTATAATAGAGTAACTGCAAGCTAGCTGACCATAATGTTCAGTTAATTTAGTGTCCATGGCTTCAATATAGCTTTGTTGAAAGTACTGAATGGTTTGCAATGGGTAGATGTAGCACTTGATCCCTGGAGTTCGGGTGCGAAAGGAGGAGACTTTGAGGTATCACTCACGTGGTTGTAAGAGGCTGTAAATCTTATGTTAATCTGCTTGTATGTGGGTGTGTGTCTGTGTGTGTTAGAGAGAGCGTGAGAAGCCGAATCTGACCTCACTTCTCAGTGCGACTTCCTCGGGTGTGATGAGTGAATTGGGTGCATTTGAAAACTGCCAACCACAAGCATTTAGCAATCAGCACTGAATATGAGAACCAAAGAAACCAGCTGCACTCAGTCCTTCATGATGTGCTGAATGTAAAGAGTTTAAATGTCCGTGAGAGCTAAACAGCAATGTGACATGATAACTCAACAACGAAAGCACACAAGTATTATTAGCTACTACCATGAGTAGCCTGTATTGTTGTTCGTATTAATCTTGATGGTGTGATGTTGAGTGTCTGTTTTTCTTTCTCAGTGGCAACTCATGGACTCTTTAATCCACATAAGCTCATGATGCTCCTTTAAATCCATCCAATCTGTTGGGTGTCTGTACTTAACAGCCCCACTCAACCAATCTGGGTCAGTAGATGGTACAGTAAAGCACAGTTCCTGTCTGTGCAGAGCAAGAATTGCAACTTTTAAAAATCACATTGTTTAAACTGGAGATTGATTTTCAGCTGACGTCCTCATTACGGAGGGTTGAGGTGGAATGAAATGTAACTGGACAATAGCTCGAAGAAGCAATAAAGTCTGAAGATTTCACTGAGGAAATGGAGCTCCAGAACCAACTGCAGGGCGACTTGAGCCGGTACTTTTGCAATCGGCCAGTGGAGTTTGATGAAAATGCAAACCACCATCTTCTCTCCAGTAAGCTGGAAAGCAGCTCTGTGAGGCTGGAGGGCAATTCAGATCCGTACTGCGGCATCTGGGGGGTCGACGAGCAAGCAAGAGTCAAGAGCTGTAACAATCGGTCATTTGCCATGGACGCTAGAATAAGACTAGATCATTTGAAGTCAGCGTGTAATTCCCCCTTGCCTCGCCGTGCCACGGATGGGATGTTGCACAACTTTAACTGTCCAAAAGACAACTGGGACAGTGATGGGTCGCAGGAAGAAGAGTCCGCTTTGGATTCAGTAGAGCTTCTTGATGTTGAGGATGATGTGCAGGATGAAGAGAGCTGGTAGGTGCCACCAGACCTTCAGTAATATTCTCTGAGTTTGGGACTTGAGATGAGGAAAAGTATTTAAGTCATTCTTGTCTGAATTTAAAAACACCATCCCGGGTTTTATTCATCGTCCAAGTCACCAAACACTTTAGTTTATCCCAACATCAGCAACTCACACCAGAACAGTCTAGATTGATGATAACACCACAGGGATGACCTATTCTTTAAGGTGGATGCTTATCAGGAGAGCTAACTTCTCAGTCTGACTGGTAAAGTTTCCCTTTACATGGACCAGGAGTGGGATGAGCACCTAGTGACTGAAGTCTTCCTCACAGGTTGTATGAGTCTCCAAAGAAGCAGGTGATTGTAGAGAGAAGCGAGTCTGCTCTCAGATGGTGTCGACACGTCCTGGATAACCCCAGTCCTGAGATGGAGGCGGCGTGTCGTTCACTGATCAACAGGCTGGATCAAAGTAAGCAAGTCGCAGCACAGATTTACTCGTTGTCCTGCAAATATATTCGATCAAAAAAGATTCCTCTAAGGGTGATCAGTTTGTTCAGGGGTTTAACTAATGCCCTGTCTCTGTATCGTCAGGATCAAGCGGTCACTTCTACAGACGTCCTGCAGTTTTCCATCGTAGTGTGGGCTCCTCTAAGGACAAAACATCTGTCAGCACCACACGCAATAATGTCTCTGACGGTTCAGGTAATACAATAAAGAGAGTTTTTGGATCCACCTAACTTCATGTAGGAATCCAGTTTTTAAGTGCAAATTAATGTCTGCTCACATAAAATCTTTATATACGTCCAAAAAAGTTTCTTTAATATCACGTATTTAAGTAGCGCATGTTTTGCATTCATTAATCTGCACAGATGATGAGCTGAGCATCCCCCATGACTCCATAACCACAAGCTACAAACTGCAGGACTTGACAGATGTCCACATTATGGCTCGTATACAGGAAGCCAGTGAGTACAGAGAGAGACAGAGTGTCTGTGATGATCTAGAGTACACTACATACTCGCTGACGGTTGGATTGCAATAACCTTGGTCCATATTTTGCAGGTTTGAGACAGGACTATGTTTCCACACCTGCTGGGAGAAGCCCCGAGTCACTGTTGATGTTTCCGTCTTATTTTAACACCACTCGTGAAAATATCAATGACTTCACTCCAGGAAATAAAACTACGCCTTCGTCTTCCTCCTGTTGGCAGTCCGGTCTGTCGTCACTGAGCTCTTCCCCTCACCGCTCACCAACATCAGCAGCAAGGCAGGGCTGCCAAAGTCCAACTCTGGCTAGACTTCACCAACAGGTCGCTCAGCTCAAGCTGCTGAAACGGGCTCAGAATCAAGGTACACAGAGCACACACAGGTTTTCTTCTTTGTCTGCATTGCTGGTCTGATAGCTACAGACATTGTCTATTCTATTTTCATTAATATGCTACTTCTGTATTATCAAAGGCCTCATTAGATTAAAACAGGGGCTATGATGTATTATATTATTGTATGGTTGTGTGAAGAAGGGCGAACTTTCTATTCTTTCGTAGAAATAGAAATACTGAATCAATTTTTTGCAGAACATTATGATGTTACAGTGAAGTTGACCTTTGACCTTTTGTTAGAATATGAATTATATATGAATAGCATATTCATTTTTAAGTTACAGCCAAAAACATGTTTTGTAAGGTTATGGTGACCTTGACTTTTGTCCTTAAACCGATATCAGAGCTCCCCTAGTGTCACCAAACGTCACCAGGCTCACCACTACCTGTGAGGAAGAGGGTGATAGTGTCGCTCTAACTATTCACGGGACCTTTTCAGGGGCCCAGCCAGTGGGTGGCCCCAGATATGATGACCCTGATGTGTTTTGCAGCAGCATCACCGGGCAGGACCAGGTCGCCTCTGCGGACCAGCCTCCGCTCCCTCCAGGCTGTGAGGAACAGCCGAAGTTTAGACATCGACGACGATGATAACAACTACCAGTCTGCTGAACAAATCCCTGCTTACCCACCATCAGGTCTGGTTTCCTCACACTGCAATTCAATTTAAAACTTTTTTACCTTCTATGTCTAATCAGTCTAAATTGGTCTTAATTGTTTTCTCAGGTGCATCATCTAGATCAAGTTGCTGGTCTCCGTCACTCTCCGCAGCACACATGAACTCCAACAGCTCGTTGCACTCAGTGAGAAACTCCTCAGACCGCACGGCGGCTGTGAAGAGACTGCTGAGGTCTCAGTCTCTCAGCCCCTGCAGGATCCCTCACCCTGCTAAGGGATACTTGTCTCTTCATGGACGTGTTTTTGCCTCACCTGAAAGGTCGACCACAGTGGCTTGGGGCAGAAATGTGCCATCCACACAAAGATAGAAATATTATGTCAAACTAGAATCAAAACATTAGAACATTACTATCTCTTATCATGTATTCATGTGCTTGCATAATCATAACAGTAGGAATTAATGTTCTACTGCTGTACTGTGTCTGCCGGAAGTTTCCATCAGATGAGATCTAAATCTAAATCTAAATCTAAATCTAAACAATAATGCTCTGTGTTGTGAACAGTAATCATTATTGTAACTAATTCTTTACATGCAACATGTTGTGCTTGGATAGAATTCAAAGTTTATCAGCGTGTGTCATAAAATTTGTGACGTACATTTCAGTGCTGGTTTTGAATGTGGAAGTGAAGTGCGGCTGAATGAGTAGGCTGTTTTCTGCAGAATTGTTGCAACAGGAAGTGTGCAGCTTAAAATCAAGAACAACTAACAGGTGACCTGTGCACAATATGAAATGTGTGTGTTACCAGGAAATAGACCGAGGTGTGGTCTTGGTGCAGTTTCTTCCTGAAACGTATTGTCATTCACTACTTTGATTGTTCAGCTGTTTTTCACACCCTGAGGTGATTATTGAAGCTTTTACATGTTTCTATGTATCGCAGCTCTTGTAGACGTTATAACTTCTCTCAGGGAAGGTACATTTCTTTCACTGTGTTCCAGCATGTCACCTGACATGTTTACACTGCTGCGGTTTCAACCTTTCTTTGAGTCACAGCAAATCCATCAAAAGTCTGTTTTGTTCATCTCTCTTTGATCTTGTGTTTGCTCTGTGTTGCTGAATGAGATCCATTAAATGCTCTACATGCAGCACAAATGAAATGATTTTAAAAAAATAAAGTGACCATACAGATGTTTAGCAATCAGAGTGAGATGTACCAGTTCAGATGATACATGTGACAAAAATATACTAAAATGTAATGAGTTCAGATACATTTATATATTTGTGGCCGTCCAGTTTGGTGTTAGAGTACTCTCTACTGTCAATAAGGTTTTTGATCATGTTTTATATGTAGTTTTAATTATGAATTTATCAAGTGACGGCAGCTGTGGTGGTCTGACTGGACTCTAGACAAAATGTTCTGCATAAAACATACCTCTATTGATGACTGAGGAAAATGCTATAGAAAATAAATATCTACAAAACTGTCTCACTCTATGCTGCATACTGCCGATTTTGTCTTACACTTAGAAAACTGTTTGCTATATATGAAAGGGATGAAACACTTATCTAAGCAGGGGTGTAGGTTTTTCTTCAATTCTGGGGGGACACATGAAGCAGGAGGTTTAGGGTCTTCTGCCAGAAAAGCTTAAGCGTCAAACACTTCATTTCCTGCATACTGGTCATTTTGTATATTTTCTGCATCAGTTCATGGTGTAAATGTCTTTAATTTTGTCAAAAATATAAGTCCTCTGTTACTTTTATGTTTTTATTAAAGGAGACAAATCCACATGTTTTGAATACTGAGAGGGCAACCCTCCCCGTGTACCCCCCAAAATCTATGTCTTTATTATTGATGGTTCCATTCCATTTCTGTGTCCAAGTGAGAAAATGAATTAGCAACTATTTTGATAGCAAATGAATTGTTTAAGCTTTTGTGTTTTAATCATTGTAAATGATGAACTGTCTGTAAATTTCAAACTGATTATTTAGAAATCAATAGTCAAAATAATCACACATGCTCGGTCTTAGTTTGCAGTATCAGGTCAAGTCAGTCATTTTGAAGAGGACAGACAGATGCAGCAGACACAGATTTCCTCGTCTCCTCTTTCGACAACACTAAATACTGCTCCTCTGAGGTAAGATGATGCTCAAAGTCAGAAATACATTACATCATTTCATAATAAAAGGTTTTAAGACTATCAAATTCAAGGAAGCAGTTCAACAAAAGCTCCACCTGCAGCTGTGGACATCAGCGCTTGGCTGGAAAAAGGTGTTGCTCCTGAAACGCAGACAGAATGTACCTGTCACATGCCAGTTTGCCCTGCGCACAGCATGAGCATGAGCATGTGCTTTAATTGCCTGTAGCATGTAATGTTCACAGCTCTAGTCGGACATTTACATTTATTCAGCCTTTGTCTTGACAGTGGGTCGTACTGAGACCAAGGTCTCTGTCTGCTGAAAGACAAATGATTTTGAATGACTGTGGGTCTGTTTCAGTTATTTTATACTGGGGTCAAAATGACCTTGGTTGGTTTCACTATACAACACGTTTACTCAGATTTACTGAAAATTAAATTAAACCACAATCAAAGGATGATAAATTAGCTTTTGAGCACTGTGGATTTAAATATATTTACATGTATTTTAGTTTGAGTAGTTTGTTTATTACAGTAGTTTCTTCTTCTCTGTCATATCTTAAATATGTTGGTTTAATAAAAGTTAAATACATCAGCATGAAAACTGGTTACACCACTTGAATTAACTATGCTCAATGAGGCTTAGGTGATTGGGGTGTGAAAGCTCCATCAGAAAACTAAACACAGACTTTGTTCCTGTAATGAATGTCTGGTGTAAAGTTCAACAGAGGAAGAGGAACATGTTTCATTATGTCACACTGTAGCTCAGTGTCTGTTAGTTACGTGTGTGTATGATTTTTTTTTTTTTAAGAAAGAGCTGCATGTTTACTTCAGTATGTTTATTCTCTTTTTTCAATCAGGAAGTGGGACAGACACAGTTGCTCAACTATTCGTGAGAACTAATATGAATGAGTTAAACAGTGCAAAACAACTGTACACACGTCCATGTCAAGATACACACATGATTCATGACATTTATTCAACATATAAAAGACAAACTGGAATTTACAGTGTGCTGTGTGTCCCTGTAGTGTAGGTACAACAGCAGAGCAGGAAGCTATAAACATTAAAGATCATTTACAAAGTAAGTATGTACAAACATTTTCTCAATTTTAAAACTGTAATTATGCACAATGTTGTCTTAATACTAAAAACAATAAGAAAATGTCACTAGTTGTCAGAGTCCATGTCGCTGTCTCCTCCTATAGATCTGAATTCTTCGCTCTCCTCGTCTTCACTGAGCTGGACCTGGGAGAGCACAGCTGGGCCTCTTCTCCGTGCTTCATCCTCTTCATCCTCCTCCTCCTCTTCGCTGATGCCGTAGTCTTCTCCGTTTCCCATGCTGGAGGCCTGCATCTGACTCCTGCTCTCTGTCTCCTCGTAGCTGCCATAGCTGGAAGGAAGGAAGGAAGGAAGGAAGGAAGGAAGGAAGGAAGGAAGGAAGGAAGGAAGGAGAGGTTATTACACTGTACATGTAAAAGGCCAACTGAGGACAAGTAGAGATGTGCAGCACGAGTTTAATGCTCTGTGTTGGAACTCTGTTAAACTGCATCGTCCCTCTCAAATAAAATTCAAGTCAAGTCAGACATAATCCTTGAGATCTTTGAAAACACAAACTTTTGGAGCCATTTATGAGCAGTTGCTGTTCAATATATTTACATTCAGTAATTACTTTATACAGTAGTTTTATTGTTAGTGGCGAAGACCTCATTAACTTCAGCTTCACCGTTTGCAGGATAGTGCACCCAAAAATGAAAATCCAGCCATTATCTACTCACCCATATGCCGAGGGAGGCTCAGGTGAAGTTTTAGAGTCCTCCAGGACTGAAATCTTACAAATTCCAATTTGATGTGTACATAAGTACAAGTGTGCTTTCAGTGGATAAAAAGAAATCTTACTTACTAGGCTTACTCTCCCTGAAGAACAAATATCTATATTCACTTCAACAAGTTGCTTGCAAACTGTTTCAGAGATTTAAGTTACTGCCATCTTGAGCACTGTTGCAGAGTGTTATTGGCTCCTGGGCCAGTTGTACCTGACATTGCTGTCTTCCATGTGAGGCTCATCAGGCCCGTCCCCGTCATATGACATCATGCTCTCGTCTTGCTCCATGCCCATGCGAGCTGTGTCTTGAGCTCTCCGTGGAGGGGCGGGGCGCACATCCACTTCTCTGTCAGAGTCGCTACCACTCTCTGACAGCTGTATGGCTGGAGGGGACACACAACGAATCGGGATGTCACACAAAACACACAAGGCTGCAGATAATATTCAGAGAGGACTGATTATTGTTTGATCACTGTTGAGTCACCTGCCTTCTCACACTGACGGAACATTAAATATGTACACTTTATAATGTTGAGTGAATATTTTCAGCACAACACTGCTTTCATCTTTTATCCTACAGACATGCTTATCTTTGTTCTATTCATTAGTGTATCTGTGACCACTCTCCGCAGCCACTGCAGATGGACGTACAGGAGAAAGGGTTGTCGCCCTCCTCTTCGCTCGCATCGTCTTCTCCGTCAGACATGAGCAGGTCCTGGTACAGCACACTGGCTTGGGCTGGGCGGTTTGAAAGTCCGTCGTCGTCCTCCTCCTCATCCTCCTGGTCGTGCAGCCGTCTGCGAGGCGGCAGCAGCATGTCCTCTTCATCATCTTCGTCCTCGAGATCTCCATCTGCATCCTCTGCCTAACAAGACAGGACAGACAGGTGTGTCAAAAGAAGTAAGCAAACTAAAATGTGAGTATAAATAAAAGCACAATTCATTAACAGTAAATAATTAAAAACACTTTTCGGAATTAAATAGTGGAGTTTTGGGCAGTTTCTGTCTGACAAAAATAAAAACTGATGGTGGGGAAAGAAATGGATCCAACTACAATTGTGAAGAATGATGTGTGTGTACCATTTGTAGTTTGTTAAATGAGAATTTTAGGCCACAACAATGACGTAGCCTGAACTTTGAGTGATTTTCATAGGGCTACTTGCATAAATTTGTTTGTACATTTTCATACGTCTATGTGCTGACGTCATACCAGCTACATAACCTTTCAATAAATCTGTCTTTCTTACAGGAGCAGGAGTCTTAGGTTTGCCATCATCTTCCTCCTCAAAGCCTTCAATGTCCACATCTGACTCTTCCTCCCCGGGTCTTCTGCTGTGGCGACCCTGAAGGGAAGGATGATAAAAGTCTGAGTACACTCTTGCTGAAAGACAGAGCCAAGAGGCAAATAAACTACACTCATTACATGCTGTAATGTTATCTGTAATTGTCTAGTGTCACAAACTAACACGAGTAGATACAACAAAAGCCTGTAGTGAAGCTGGGTGCTGAGCTGAGGAAAGTTTGAGGAGAGGTGGCATGTGGTTGCGAGCCTTATTTCTATCTCTCTCCATACCTGCCCCCCTCTCTTCTCTGGAGCAACCACTAGAGGTCCTTCAGAGAAAAGGCTGCTGGTCTCTCTGGGCAGACTCCCTGAAGCCCCGCTGTCAAACAGATCAGCAGGCTGGCCAACACCACAGAGAGCGACACACACACACACACACACACACACACAAAGGGAGAGACAGGAGACGGCAGGAGTGAAGGAGAAAAACAGCGTGGGGAAAAAAAGGAGACACTACAGTGAGGAAACTAGATTGTAGAGATGAAACATGAAAGTCTGGAAAGGAGAGTTAGTGCTAAGAACGAGTGAAGAAATAAAAGGGTCAGGAGAACTACAAAGTGTGATAAGGAGACTACTGCACATAGAAAAGCTAGGACTGCCTGAAGCGGCACGCTACAGCTGGAGGCCTAAATCTATCGTCAATGTAGTAACATTTACAGTGCTAAATAAAAACTGAGCCCTGGCTGCTCTCCTACCTGCGGCGTGTATGGTCCTGGGGTCATTGGGTCCAGACACTCCAAGTCTGCTGCATCTAGAGCCGCCTCTTTGGCAGTAGAGATGTCCTTCTCCAACTGGGTCAAGTGCTCATCGTACTGAAGGCAAAACAGGTTATTATCACCACAATCATTGTTTTTCCTGCTCATAAAAATACATGTTGAAACAGTCTGAATCAAATTAAATTATTTCTACAATAAGAGCATGTGTGAACAAAAGAGGGGATAACTATTCATTAGATGGAGAAGGCTTATTATGACTACATTTATTTAATTCTTTTACACTCACTACGTTAACATGCACACTTATATTCTGCTATTATTACGAACATGACAACATTCTGAATTTGACAGAGGTCATGTCAGCGGTATAATCCGAATTGTGCCTTTTTCCGATGTAGCGCGTTCCGATTAAGACGTTGGAAATGCCGATACTATTCGGGTTTTAGGAGCATTCTTCTGACATGTATACAGCAGTTGGAATATGTTTGTGACACGCGGCCTCTTGTCTGTTTACAGCCAGCTCTGTGCGTTGTCATGGAGATGTACACGAACCAACTTGTCAACAATTTGTAAGGCTGTGGTAAAGACGCACGCCCAAGAGAAAATCCCACAATTATGGTCGGACTGAGAAACACACCTACTTTTAGAAGTTACCAAAGACTTTGATATCAACAGGTTGTTGGAAATACGCAAACATCGCAATGTAGAGCTTTTCAAGATGATGGCTGCAGGAATAAAAGAGGGATGCTGTGTCCCCACGGGCGAACAAGTCCACCACAGACAGTTAACTTTGAAAACAAATTCCTATTTTTAAGTAAAGATGCAGAATGGCACAGGAGGCTCCAGCCATTCCTCTTTTCCATATTTTGACGTGATAAACCACGTGTTACGGTGCGTTAATCAGAGTATGTATAGTAGGAATATTGTCTTTTTTGGAATAAAGAAAACATTTGAATATTCTGTGCATATTAACGCAGTCACTGTTCCCTGCAGTGTATTGCAGCAGCTCTGATAATATAGTAAAAATCCAGCCATACGTTACTTTCTGCATAAACACCTATGAACAAGAACGTTAATCTTGCCACTGAAAAAGAGACAACTGAGAGTCAAGACTCAACGTACCTCTGCCAAGGTTTGCTTGCACACATTAACAATATCCAGGGCTGTCTTGGTGTAAGGACTGTCTGGGCCTGTGAAAGACACACAGTGAGTAACAGTGCTTTAAACATCTTTAAAAAACCATATATCCCTGCTCTTAGTCACACAGTTTTTCAGAGAAACACGTTCAGAGGTCACACTATCAGTGATGTCAACACATTTACCATTGTACTTGATACTGTTGGCATGGATGAGACTGACGTCTGACAGGAACGCATCTCGGTTTGGTATTTGTGTTTGGAGATGTTCTGTTGAAAGATGAAATACAGATACACAGATGAATGTATTTATATTGCTGATATTAAAAATACTGAATAAGTTTAGATGTTTCAAGCTTGACACCTTGAATGACTCTCACCTTGCGGATGCTCTCCAGATCCATTGGGTTTACGATCACTTTATAATAATCAGGCACAAACTTTTTGTTGACAGGATGGTGAAACGGCCAAGACTACAGTGAAGGGAGGAGTTAAGGAAGGAGATCATGAACTTATTCTGCATGTGAACTGATCGCAGTGATTGAGGTAACAGAAAATGGTCGGAAGAGGTGACTCACGTCAGGAACCACCATCATCTTCTGGGTTACAATGTTGTCCAGGATGAAGGAGAAGGCCACCTGATCGTCATCATCCAGCAAGGGGTTGATGGCTTTCTCCAGCCTCACCAGCCTGTCCTCCTTCTACACAGACAGACACACACACACACACACACACACACACATACAGGTTTCATGGTTAATGTGAAAATAAACAAAAAGGCAGGAAGATGTGAAATAAGACAAAACATACACATACATACATACATATATACATAAACACTCACCTCTTTAAGTTTAGTGTCGCACAGGTCCAGCATGGACTGTGCTACCTGTGTTATCGGATGTTTTGCCCCTGGAGGAACAAAGAGAGAGAGCCATCTTAAAACTTTGATGTGAAGTCTTAGTGAATTCAGAGTAAGATCTAAATCTGTTTTCAGGAGAGGGGGCCAAAAGCCTTATTTACTTGTGGGACCAGATGCTTTCCTCAATTTAATTTCCCCTGCAGACATCACCCTCAATGTAGGTGGGATTCTCAGCTGATTGCCATAGCACTGCCACATGAAACTAATGTGATATCATCTTCACTGCAACACACTGCATGTTGCACCATCCATCCTTTCATTGGCAACCAAACCGTGGAACATTTGCACCTCATCAATTGGCCATACTGTGGTGACTACAAAAATCGCGGTCGCTATTGACAGTAGCTTGGCTGTTTAAAAATGGCAGGTTTGTTTAGGTGTCCTGTGTTGTGGTACGTGGTGCCGCAAATTCTCGCTCACCAATCAGTGATCTGCAGTGTTTACCTTCTTGTGTCGGCTCAGCTCGCTCAAAACCTCACCCGACACGGCACATAAAAACAGTACCAGGTACCATCCACAACTTTTGCTGATAAAAACTGCTCCAAGCAGGTTGAGTCGAGCCGTGCCGTGACATACAGTAGAAATGAGAAGAACATGTTCTTATAGCTTTACCATTGTAAGTTGCGCTGTTTTTGACGATAACTTCCACTGCTTCACGGAACTCCTCTCTTGATGGGTACATTCGTTTACGAACATTCTCCCGCAGCGTCTGCAGGTCCATAGGCCGTGTGATGATCTTATAGTAGTCCTTCACAACCTTGGCATTGACTGGTGTGTGGAATGGATATGTCTACACAGAGCAGACAGAATTAGTGAAGATGAGACAGAAAAAGGAGGCGACTGGACAATAAAAGGTTGTTGAGGTGGGTGAGTGTGTGTCTGCAGATCTTACATTGGGGTGATCCCGCATGTCATTGATGATGCTCTCTAGCACAGAAGACAAGGTCACCATGGGGTCAGTGCGTCTGCGGTGAATGGCCTTGTGTGGTTTCTGTCAATATTACGCAACAAAAACAGTTTGAAAAATCAACGAAAGAGACTCTCAGTTCAAAATATTCTAGAACAAGTTGTGAAACATTGCTTACATTGAGGTAGTCACAGTGCACAGCGTTGCCTACGCGTCTCTTCTTCTTTGGTGGGAGCTGTTGCTTGGGGAATTTGAGCACTAAAGACTTCCTGCGCACCTCATCAGCACTGTAGGAGAAAAAAATGTTTGACGCTGCAGGAGGTAGAGGCCACAGACCAGTCATTTATAAACACTGTATCAGAGTGATTTACTGGTCATGGACCCAAATTGAGTAAATAACACACTAATTTATAGATTGTTTTACTGGAACTGCATTGCTAGGCAGCAGCTTGTGTCCATGTTTACTTCCTGTCAGCTGATGTCATTCACATTTGCCCTTTTTACAAGGAGATCATGTTATAGGGCTGCTATAAATTCCCTTCTTTACTTCCTGGCATCACGGAATCTGTGTAATTAACATAAACTACAAAATATTCAAACACAAATACAAAGGGACCCATTCAGAATGTTTATGTTAAGTTTAAAACGGTCTATAATGGGGAGAATTTTGCAACATATGCAAAACGTGTGAGTACAGATCAGAATTCTTTCCAGTGGTAAATCCATTACCTCTCGATGAGCTGTTTGCCCAGCACGATCTTGGTGCCTTCCACCTTTATCAGTTCCTCGTTGTCATTGTGGATGACAGTCTTTTCCAGCTCCTCCTCTTGCTCCTCTGTCATGGCAACTGGGTTAGAAGGCGGGGCGTTGGTCTGATAGTACAGCGGGCAGAACTTGTTGGTCCTCATGTGTCCGATGGCTCCACATGCGCCGCACTTTAACTAGGGAAAAGAGGCAAATATTAAGGAACACGACAAATAATCTACTTGTGCTATGTGATAATATATTGAAAGAACGACACTACAAATGTACATAATATCTACACCAATGGAAAGCCACTGTAGCTAGCAGGGTACCTAAAAGCTGAAGAGGAGAAACGTAAAAGAGAGGAATATAGTACTGAATCGGCAAGCTTACTTTTACCTTGAGGTCTGGTCTCTCTTTGACCTTCTTGGCCTTCTTCTCTGGAGGTCCCTTGATCTTGTCTTTCTCTTGGTTTCTCTTCAGCCTCCTCAGCTGCTCCTGAATACGCCGGCGCTCCTTCCTCATCTCCTCTCTGTGCTGCTCATCAAAGAGGGCAAACTTTCGTCTGCAACCACAAAGGTGCACATTACTGGCTGTTTTACATTCACTGGTCCAGTAATAAAGATGGCATGGAACTAATTAAGTGGCGTTTCTACAATATAAGCTCTACCGATGTGAACTATCTTAGCCACTTAGCTCACAGTTTGAGAGACTCACATGAATTCATCATCCTTGGTGGTTCTGATCCTGGTGTAGGCGTCAATGACGGAAGCCTTGCGCACTGTCTCACAGCGGACATACTCCTTGCCGTCCTCATCCCTGAAGGTGCGATAGATTTTGAGTCGCCGTCCTGTGGCTGAGGAGTTCAGGCTGGTGACGGAGGACGTGTCGTCGTCTTTATGGGAGCTGGTGGATAGGGAGCTGGCTATAGAGTGAAGGAAAGCAAAGAAAAGTTTACAGTTTGAGCCACAAACAGCAGCTAATGCAATATGTCCCCAGTGCACCATAAAGAACTCTTTGACTTTCAAACTCACACAAGCCTTTGCGCCTCTCCTTGCGTCCCTTGTGGTCGCGATCGCTCTCCTCGCCCATCAGCATCCTCTGCAGCTCCTTCCTCTCCTGCTCCTCCCTCTCGCGGGAAAGCTGGGAGCTGGTCTTCTTGTTCTGGAGCATGTTCTCAATGTTCTTCCCCATCTCCTCAAAGTCACTGTCCTCTGCTGAGCTGCTGTCTGTGTCTGTGGAGAGCACCTCTGTCGACTCTAACACTCTGTGGCGGGGATGCAACAAAGAAATGGACTCAATGTTTGCTCAGACGAAATCCTGAAGAACACACACCGTCCTAAATAAGAGTCTCACTTGTTCTGCAGGTCAAAGATCCTCTGGCACTCCTCCTTGTAGCGCTCCTGGTGCTCAGCAACAGAGAAACGAGAGCCTCTGGCAAACTTGCTCATGGGTCCCTCGCCGGAACGTGCCTGTTCTGTGGACATGGTTCTCACCACGTCAATCACCTCCCAACGTGAGAGCTTCTTGATCTACCACACAAACAAACACGCGATCACTTAAACAAGCCTGAAAGATAAGGTGAAGCAACCTCACCCTACAAGTAAAGCCACATGCCTTTCATGCATTTTTCACCATTAACAAATCTGCAAAAATGTTTCATTTCTGACCTGCAAACAGAGTTTTTGCACATGTTCCAGTTAGAGTGAATAAAAGATGGGAAAACAGACTATTTTCAGTTATCTGTTGATGTGATAAACACAATGATTGTTGTAGAGATGGGGGACAGTCTCTTTAGCCACCACACTGCCCTACATCATTTTCACATGCTTGCACATCACCATTGTCTTACCTCTTCCTCTGGAACACCAAACTTGCGCAGCAGCTGCTTGGCATTCTTCAGCGAGAGTCTCCTCAGGTCAGCGTCTGTCCCCGTCACTGTCTTCTTAGCAGGCTGCGGCTCTTTGTCATCCTGAAAAAATGCACAGGATCAAAGTTTTCAGCGTCTATATTTATACAGTGCAAAACAAGGGTTGGCAGATTTTACATTAGACAGTCAGACCTTCTGTTGAGTGGGCTTGTTGGGCACTTTGACGTACGAGAAACCCTCTCCGCAGCCAGTAGGATCAGCCACACCTGTAACTTCCAACAGGCATTTCCCCTTCATGGCAGAAATGAAGGCTCTTGTTGTGTTCCAAGGAGCTGTCCGCACCTAGGATGTGTGAGACAGGATCAGGGTGAAGTTTTGCGTTATCTCAAGTCTGGGACGCTTCATTATGAAGACGCACTTGAGGAGGATCAATACCTCATCATCGATCTTCATTTGAAAGTCCTCTTCATTCTCCTCCTCTGGAGCAAAGAAGGATTTCTCGCCATATCCAGCATCCTAAAGGGGTAAAATAACTTAATTAAGTCAAGCTGCACCACAACACTCACTCGTGTTACCGTCTGAAGTAATTCAGAGGCAGATACTGTTACCTTGAGCCTCTGCTCTGCCACCAGCATGCTATAGTAAGCGCAGCACTGCTCTGGAGACACCATGGCCCTGATCTCCTCCTCTGTAGGCAGTCTGAAGTCAGGCTTCAGCACCCACCAGTTAGAATCCATCCCTGGCGTGAAGACGACACTGTTAGACATTTTCTTATATCTGCAACTGTGCTCTTGAACACATTTTTTGAGCAAAAAAACAAAGGTCCTTGTCAGAGCTTTCATTACAGGTACATACATGTTAGAAAAGGTATTGTGGAAAACCATATGTGCTGATGTAAACACTCAGGATTTGTACCCTGTCCTTAGACTGCATCTTACCTTCCGAGTAAAATCCACAGTAGATGTAAAAAGCTCTTTCCCTTTTTAGATTTCTGTCTGTCAATTTAAAGCACACACACTGCTGAGCTCATGCACAGTATCTCTTTATGACCTGAACATTGCCCTGACACATCTGGGTTAGGTTAGTCCAGCCAAGGATAAACATCACTGAATGGTGGGCGAACAGGATTAATGAATGAGCCTGGTCTACCTGTACGTTTGAAGTCAGCACACAGTTTTAGCCGTTTCCTGATGCTGCTCTCTGAGTGCGAGGGAAAAGCTTTCTTAATATCTTCCATGCGGATCCTGCGGGGCCGGTCCTTGCTCTTCCAGAACAGGCGGTAAATGAACACCTGCAGAATTCGGATATGACATGAGCATTTGCAGCTACAGCAGCTCAAGTTTCTGAGAGAGTTCAGGCAAATAAACATACCTGTAGGAAGTCTCTGATGTGAGTATTGGCTCGTTTGGAGTTGGGCCCTGGAACCTCGAACAAGGGACACTGCTGACCAACTACAAAAATGTCCACAATCTCTCTAATGTAGAGGCCATGGCGCGTTCGCAGAACCAAGAAATCAGTCTCTGGCATCTTGTGCAGGTAGATTGGAGCACGGAAAAGGTTGTTTTCAAATGCCTGAAAGAAAAACACATACCATCACCACGGTTTGCCAGAGCAATCGTGCTTCATGTATCCACCTAATCTGAATGCTGAGTCTTTGGCTGTGACGATGCTGACCTGGAGCAGCTGTCCAGGATGAAGAGAACCCAGGAACGGGGATGTGTGGCAGTACACGGTCTCTCCATATTTACAGTCGGGTGCTCCAGGATCTTTTCCAGGTTTCTGAAGAATGCAAACACAATGCCATAATGTCTTAACAACTTTGCATGTTTCATTAAGCTGAATTTGATGATCTTAGATTAACACAAAACAATTAATTACATTACATTACATTACATTACATATGTCTTGGCTGACAAAACACAAAGTCATGAGTGGGAAACAGACTAAACTCACCCTTTTGTAGTAGTTTTTGATCTTGGTGGCCAAGCCAACTTGCATGATGAGAGGGGGGTATTCTTCGCTGTACTCTGCCAGGATCAGATCTCCATCTTTGCCTGTCAAGTCCTGCGGAGTTCGCATGAAGAACATGTCTCCCCCACCCGACGCCTGACGCTCCTGCTCTCGCATCTATACAAAAAATAATAACAACACATACACCCAGTACATCATTAATGTTTATACAAAAATGATAAGACACTACTAAAAAATGAGTTGTTTGTTTATAGAGAATGAGTGCTTGTTTTGAGCAGGGCTCCACCTTGGCCTTCTTCTTGATGTGTTTGAGCAGAGGCTGGGCAGGATGGGGACCTGGTTGAGCCAAAGCTCCAAATGAGTACTTCTTCAGAGTCGGTCGATGAAACTGGCGCAGCTTCATGGGCCCCATGTGAGTGGGGAAGAAAGGCTGCCTCAGCTCCAGAGCAGGGATGGAGTGCTGTTTAAGACACAAAATTAACTCCATTAAACTATAGGACATCTACACTTCAGCTGTTGTCAGATTATTTCACAGGTTATGACTCTGTCTACACTTTTACAGTATAAACTACAATTCAAAGCATTTCCACGTTGACTATGTCCTGTAAGCTTTATCTTCATTTTTCTGTGCCACTACTTACCTGAATAATGTTGCCACCGAACGTTCCCCTCAGCCCCTGCTGTTTAGGATAATAGAACTCATCATTGGAGAGGTTCCAGGGGTCCTTCACTTCAGGCTGGGACATGTTCTGAGTTGACAGAAATCACATTTGCCACTGAAAGTAATGTCATTTAAACTGAATTGCCAGAACTAGTGCCATGCCTGTTTAAAAAGAGCCTGTTCGGAGCAGGCTGACACCCTGGCCATGGTGTCACTGTCTTCAGCCTTCTTGAAAAACACATACCACACTCACATTTGAAACTGCGATTCCTTCTGTCCTGAGCAATACACCTGCCACCAACAACATATTTGTGTCCCATAGAAATGCTCGGGTATAAGCATCGTTTGGATACAACAGCTCATACAAACATTTTATCCCATCAGTGAAGTCAAAGCAGGGCTATTTCTGGGAACAGAAGCGCTTATTCTGAAAGTTACATTGCTAATTAGGGCTGGGTGCCAAACTCAGTACTTTAAGACTACTTTTACAGTGATTCTGCTGAGTTTTGGTCCCTGACAGCACATCTGGGTGAGAATACCAGGTTTAGACAAGAGGCGGAAGTGCTACTAAGTGCCTGAAGCCTGGAAGCCTGCCACAGAGCTCTGAGGCTGGCAACAAAGCTCCACAGAGCTGCTGGGTTCAACTTCAGACAGGAGGTGGAAGTGCCCTGAAGCTGGGGCATCAGTTAGGCTGCTCTGTAGCCCCTCTGTTGGCTTCCCAGCAAGCCAAAACTTTTGATGCGGTGCTTATCTGCAGCAGTAGTTTCAGTATCTAATCTATTTTCGTTTCCATATTATTTTACTAACAGGATAGTATCTCTGCTCGATAAGCAGAGACAGAGGACTAGTTTAGAAAAGAGAGGAGGAGCAGGACTGATTTTGAGTCTACTGTCTCCCCTGCAGCTTGTTCAAAAATGACTTTTTTGTTACCACAGAAAAAGCAGAGCAATGAAAAAGGTGTTAACATCTCCGGTCTCTCATCTGTTCTTGAATATACTGTAGTGACTGTGTGAGTGACAGAAAGCAAGCTGTACTCATCATGCTGTTGGTTAAGAGGTGCCTCCTTTCACTAATAAAAATGACTAATAAAAATGTCACACAGATCTCGCACCTGACACTGCACTTCTCTGAGTCCTTAACAACACACTCCAAAGTGTGAAGTTGATCAGATAAATGATTGTAGAGAAAATCAAAGGACAGAGGGACAGACAGAAACTCCGTCCATTTTAGTTAGATCCTATTCTCAGTCAAAAATTTTACAGTTACAGTTCACACATAATCGCACTTTACAAGATTTTTGCAGCCTCAGATGCAAGTATTCTGTCAATTCCATTTAACATGACCTACTCCTTCATTAGTAGCCTTGTTCTTCCTTATTAAAATCCATAATTTTCACATTTTCTGTTTCAATGACTCACATCTCCACTGAAGAAGCAGACCTTGTAATCTGACATTTCACACAATCAAACATGTTCTTTCGCTTGCCCTGATGAGGCAGCGTACCTGCTGTGGCTCATCTTTTATCACACCAGTCTTCCCCAGCAGGATGCGGCTCTTCTTGATTGCCGTTTCCTTCTTGTTCTCTTTCGATGGGGAGTGGGAAGTCATCTCCTCCTTTTCATTGGGAATTTCTATGAGAGAAAACAGTTTGTCAAAATATGCAGACTATCTGCCTCAGTGATGACAACACTGTGTTTTAGTTAACTTACAAACTAACATTAGACGCTCTGTTTAGTTTAGACAAATTGCACACAAAGTCACACAAATTAATAAAACATCTTTTTTTGTGTTGATTATTCAGCTTTAAAACAGAGGTGAATATGTAGCTGAACAAGACGGGAACTTTGAATATACCTAGGATGATATTTTCATCATTGGGATCCAGTGTAAGAACAGGTGGCATGAGCAAGTGATCCATCTCCTGGTCATCCCAGATTATGTTATCTTCCCAGCGTCCGTACACCAACTCCTCGTTGTCAATGGGGAAAATCGAGAACCAGGGAGAGTCTTCTTCGTGAGAGGCTGCGGAGGAACAAAAACAAATATAGAAAATTACAAGCTATCCTGAGATAAAAGGCTCAGGGGAATCTATCATTTGTATTGTGACCTAAAAATAAACTCACCTTGATTATCATGGCTGTTTTTTTCCCGCTTAGAGCCAGAGATTGAAGAAGCTTTGGGCATAGGCGGAGGTGTAGGTGGCACCAACTGGGAATTGCTTCTCGTCAGACCTGTAAGATTAAATAGATTATCATATTTATTTCACACACATTAAATATTTATCACAGTGTTAATCACTACAGTGTCTTTCAGGTTTGTAAGACAGAATGCCATTTGGATCAAAAACATATATACATATATTGCAAAAGTTACTCATGTATTTTTTCCTGGCGTCTCACCCTGCTGTGCGTTATAAGCATTTGCATTGCGGGTCATGCTAGACGGCAGCCATCCTGCCAAACTGGCTCGCTGAGTCTTTGTGCCCTTGTGTTTTACGTCCTCTCCATTCCAGATAATATCATCCTCCCATTTCAGTTGAGTGACCATCAGGAAGACTTCATTCTCGAGGGCGGATCTGTCCTTAACTCCATCATCATTATCATCATTGTCGTCGCCGTCCAGCCTCTCAAACTAAAAATATTATTATACACATATCAGTCAAGCAATCTGTATAATTCTCGTGTTACAGCTACAAATGTCTGTGTCTGCATACCTCATGTGCAGTCTCTGTTATTTCTTTAGGCGTGTCCTGCTGCTGAGGCTCACTGGTGTGCTCGTCTTTTAGCTTGAAGCCATAAGTGAAGTTGCTTCCATCCTCAGAGACTCCTAGCATGTCGTACCAGAGCTGTGCTGGACCATATCTCCATTCTGCTACTTTGGGTCGAGACTCTGCCTCCTTGTCCCCATCGCCGCATGTTTGTGAGAACTTAGATTCTACTGGAGCCATCATGGTTATCTGAGCGGCACAGAAAATTGTGTAAAGAGCTGGATACAATGACTTATCGCTACCAACTGACATTAGACCCTACAGTAGCCTGTAACACTGGAATACTTACCTCATCATCAGACAAACACTGCTCTGGGGGTGGAGGGGCTGCGTACTCATAAAGCCATCCAGATTTCTTCTCCAGGCTCTGCTCTGTGGGCTCTCCTTCTGGAGGAGGTGTCCCAGGCTGAGGGTCTCTGTGCTTCCGCTTCTTCTTCCTGCGGGCACTCCTCCAAACTGATGGCATGTTCTTTCCCGGACCAAACAGCCGTAAGAACCTGAGCACCTGGTAGTACACCAGAGAGACAGCAGATGTCAGTGCACTCCTTGGTATGATAAAATAAACCTTGAGCAAGTGTAATGACAAATCTCAGCTCAGGACAGTGTCTGCCAAGATGCTTTACCCTTCCAGGCCTGAACTCGGGGAAAAGCTCTGTGACACCTGGCAGGGCTTTGGCAGCATCTTTCTGCATGATGCCAGCAAGAGGGAGGGTGAGCCTATCTGGGGGGCCTCCAGACCCCAAGCCCTGGCAGGGACGGTCAGTTTCTGACTCTGAGTCTGAGGAGCTGCTGAAGTCAACCTTATCAGCTGTAGATGATGGCGCAATGATGGAGGGCAGTATGATGCCATCACCCTCTTCCCCAGCTGTGAGAGAGACAGTGGCAGATCACAGCAGCAGCAGACACAATCAAACTTCATTATCAGATATGTGTGACCTAAAATACTTAGACCTAACCTGAACTGCTAGTGCATTTACTATATGCTCAAGTGTAGTATGTGTTCTCCAGAGACTAAAACTGAATATAGCATCCATACTAATTAAAATAAGCTTACCACTTGTGCTCTGAGAGGAGGGCTCCTCTTTCTTAGCAGCGGTGGGTAGACTTGGTGGTGGCGGAGGAGGCATAAGTTTAGAATCAATATCCTCGCAGTCAGCATCATAGTCATCCTCGTCATCTAAGATTAAGAAATTTGAAAATGTTGATAAATGTTTACATTAAAATTAATACAAAAGAGAACAGTCAAAAAAAATTGAAATACTAAATCAAAAAAAGCAACAAGATGTTACTTTGACTGTGAAAAACTTTGTTATATTTGTAAAATAAATAACTTCTTGTGTTTTTTAAAAAAAAAAAAGTATAGAAAAATATTTTGATTCATTAAGATGAGATCGTGTTAATATAGCTTAAGAAAATAAGGAATTGACAAAAAAATCTAGATGTGTTAGATGTAATTTGTAATGAAGCCTAACAACAATCAGACACAAATATGACTCTGAGCAGCTGTGAGTGGATCACCTGTTTTCCTGCTGGGCTGCAGAGACCCCATGGCCTGACGGTACTTCTTTGTCTCATCCTCAGCAACCTCACTGATGTCCGAATAATCAACTGCATCTTCTGTGCTTTTCACCCAACCTGGACAATGTGAAATATTGAAAATTACATCTCTGGGGAAATTAATGCAATACAGTTCTTTTTAGTAGTTAAATTAGAGCGATAGATCGATAGATAGATACTTTATTCATCCCTAAGGAAATTAAGACATCCAGCTTATACAACAGCAACACAATACATCCTCACACAGGTGCAGAGAAATGTTTGCATAGTATAAATGTGCTTAACGACGACACTTAGAAATTCCAGTAGACTACGCATAGTGTATAATGTTTGTATAGTGCAGGATACTATTGAGTCTAGACGGCTGTGAACAATGTTTGGAGTGCAAAATACTGCATCAGAAACATAATGACAAACTACCAGAATGACAACAAACATCCACAACACAGTATACAGCATAACAATTGACTAACCTCTGCGTCCACACTACCAGAGTCCCTGCTGTCCTCTTGATCGTCCTCATCATTGGCAGTGATCTCTGTAATGAGTGAGCCAAGACCTAGATTTCCCAAACCAGCCAAATGCTTTTTGGACTCCTGGATGAGAAGAAACAACAGAAACAGAACAGGAAGTTGCAACAAGCAGTGACAAATACAAAATAACAAAACACTATACTATATGTAATTTCCACCACGAGTTGCATTGTCTTAGTTTAAAAGCTATCCATAATGATAATAATATTACTAATGAAAAACACCCACATTGTCCAGAACACTGTCATCCTCCAGCTGTCCATCTTCATTGATGTTTCCAAAGAGGAAGCCAGTGATAGAGAAAGGACGGTCTTGGTCCTCGTCACTGTCTGAGTCCGACATACTGAACACAAACATTTACAGTGACTTGCAGGATTAGTGAGAAACAACACTGCAGTCCTTCAATGATCCTGACTGATGCATTCACACCAAACTCCACCAAGACTTCAAGTTTATTTCCAGCTGCCTGTGTATCAACTCACGTCGCTAAATCAGGTTTACAGCATCAATACATACATGTTTACTATTTCTTCACGGACACAAACACACGTGTTTTAACGTTAACGACAGGATGCTATTCACAATACAATAAACAAGGGCCAATTTTTAGCTTGAGCTGTGACACAGGACAGTCTTGTGCTGTCTGTGCTGCACAGTAGCAGGTTTGCGTTAAGCTAACATTAGTTGCTTTTGTTAAATGCGTATCTCGCAGGCTATACGAGTAAAACAAAATGTTGTAAATGTCACAGTCGCACTTACCTTTCGTAGCTGAACTTCAGATTTGGTTTATGTTGGGATCAGCCAGCTTGTTGTATCTGCTAAATGTTGGAGCTAATCTGCTCCGAGCTGCACAGCCAGGCAAAATAGTGTTAGCCGAGTTAGCTAATGTTCGTCAGACAAAATAACTTATAGTGCGTTGACGCAAAACTATTTACACGTATTTTCTACATATGCCTTAATAATCATTGTGGGGACAAAAGAAAAAACACAATAAGGTATTTAATTCAGCCTTCACATCGCTATATTCGGTAGAAACGTTGTATTTATTTGAGAACCGGGAGCTGGAGTGAACTGTGTGAGCTAAGCTAGTTAGCCACTAGCCAACGGAAACTCCGAGTGACCCGGAAGGAGAAAGTGAGGCATTCACGTACGCCTCGTAACGTGGTAAACTGTCGCGTTTGCATTTAGAGGCATATAAAAGTTTATTTTAGAGAAATAAGAAGAAGCAGCACACTTCAGTATCCGGAAAATATTATTTTGCAGTATGTAAATAGGTATCACATAGCGAAGATAAACCTACACTGTACTGCACTGAATGTGATCGATATACATGTGGTTGTTTCCCCATTTTTCGACTTTGCCACTTTTTGATTGTGTCTCTAGATGTTGCCAAACAAGACCCTTCAAAATAAATGTTAAATAGGCGACTTGAAGCAACTGCCTGCGTCCTGGACACAATACTGCAGTAAAAACAAGCAGGAAAAACTGACATGACATGATCAGTAAGGCCTGAGACTGCAGTGGGCAAGCTACACTGGTGGAGTCACTTTCTATGCTGAGTTAAAGGCTGAATCTCACCATTACTGTCATTCAAAACAGTTTGCAGAACTTATAAAGTATTTTATGTATTTGAATAAACACCAGTAACAACTCTAACTTTGCTTAATTTGGTGCTCGACTGATTGAATATTTAAAAAGTCCCAGGATACAAAAGTACTTCACTTGACCCTCTGTGCGGTTTCAACACAAACTGGGGAGTTGATAGTTCAAGTTGACACTTCCAGATCATTTGGAGTACAGTGAGCAGACATCACGACGTGTCTGAACTCCATCAAACATCTCAGAAACAAGATGTCAGCAGGATTTTTATGAGCAGTTCTCACTTGATGCATCACGTAAGCAGCCAGACGACACACAGTATTTACAGCAGAGGCGGTGTTGACCTCAGCATGTCAATGTAAGCACATGCATCAAACTGAATGCCAACACCAGGGACACATTTCTCTCATCCTTCCATCTGCCATAGAGGAGACTGAAGGGCTCTGATGTCCAGTCAGACTGTGGATGGATGGATGGATGGATGGATGATATACTTTACTGATCCCAAATTGAGAGATTCTTACATTACCAACAGCAGGTTATGTCAGCATTGCACAGGGACAGTAAAAACACAGTAATACACATATCACACTGGAAGAGAGAAATTATTATATTAATGTCAACAGAAAAAAATAAACCTGAGCATACTGTAAAACTTTATTGAATAGCGGGGGCTATTATTTGCTCAAACCACTGAGATCAACAGGCCTGTACTTGGGAGAGGCCTTTAATTCTTTTCACACAAAAGTGTTGCTGAGTAAAGATCAGGAAATACAATGAAATTGTTTATTTAAACCAGTATGAATCTTTATTTTCTTCTTCTTTCGGCTGTTCCCTTCTGCCTCCATCTAAACCTATCCTCCACATCATCTCCAGTGCACTTTACATCAATGAATGAAAACATGAAGATGAAACCACAATATTCTTTGACCTCAAAAATGAAAAATACTAAAAATCAGTCACTGTCCGCTTTGAGCTGTGGAGAGAAAGAGAGAAATAATATTGATTAATACATTGCATCACAGTCATGCTTACAATGTGCATTAAAGTCACTTACTTCTTTCTCTAGTTTCTTAATTTCCAAGTCCAGTTTCTTTAAGGTCTTTCTTTTGTCGGTCAGGCTCCACGTCCTGCAGCTTCCTCTTTTCACACTGGAGCTTGACATCTGCCACTACTATCTGCTCCCTCAGATGACTTGCTTTTATCTTAAACGATTTATACTTTTTATAAAAACAAAACATGAATACAATCCTGATGTAAGCAGCTATTTAATGAAAATGCAAAAAGCAGATATTTTCAACAACCCTGCTATGAGCAGCTATTTGATAAGAACTGCAAAAAGGCAACTATTTTAAGGCAGCTTTTTTAACAAAGCACCTTATAAAGGCAGCTATTTTAACAAAAAAAAACCTCACTAAAAGGCTGTCTGATTGGAGCTGGGGAGAGAAAGAGAGAAATAAAACTGATTAATACATTGCGTCATGCTTACAATGTGCATTAAAATCAATTCTTTCTCTAGTTTCTTAATTTCTAAGTCCAATTTCCTTAAGGTTTTTCTTTTAATTTGTCAATTTGTTTTACACTGCAAGACAATCCAAAGTCAGACAGTTTACATAACATCACTGGTTGATTAATGAATGAATAAAATGATTGATTCTATGTACAATATACTGGAATAATGTACCTTGTGTTACTTCAGGAATGCAGTGAAGTAGAGTGGGAGAATGAGATGTGCCAATTCACCATGTGCAAAATTTCTTAAAGAGCAAACAGAGTGAAGTTCAGTCGGGACAGAAACCTATAAAGATGACAGCTGCTGTTAGACAGAAGTGCAGAGTTGTTTCTGCTTTGGGCAGGAAAGATTTCCTCTATCGGCTCTTGTGACAGCGAAGCGGAACCAGTCCGTCAGAGAAAGAGCTCCGCTGTCTGTCCTGTAGGTGTTACAGAGGCTGGTCAGGATTATCCATCATAGATAAAGCTTCTTCACCTCTTCACCACAGCTTCACATGTATCTGGTTTGCAGCCAATCACAGAACCAGCAGTCTGAATTAGTTTATCAGTGAGCTGGCCACAACTGAAGGGTTCCAGCACCTTGCTGTGTGCATGACAGGATGTCAGCTTCCTCAGGAAAGAGTCTGCTTATCCCCTTCATACATACAGCCTCATTACTGGTCTCTCAGTGCAGTCTGCTGTCTGTGTGGACGCCCAGGTACGTGCAGTCCTCCGCCACATCAACACTCTCTCGCAGAATACACAGCGGCTGTGATGCCGTCCTCTTCCTTCTGAAGTCAGTCACCATCTCCTTGTTCTTTGTCATGTTCAGAAGCAGATGATTCCATCAGCCTTCTCCACAAACAGTCCACCAGTGCTCTGTACTCCTCCTCCCATCCATCACTTACACACCCAACCACTGCAGTCATCAGAAAACATGTCCCAAACATCTCAAACTTAAACACATTTATATGGTCAATAAAAACAAACACACAGTAACAGTTTAGCCAGTTTTAATAGTTTTAAAACACTTGGTTTGGAAAAAAGTACAAAAGTGATCCTGGACGCCACAGTATGAAATCAGCCCAATAATGCAAGGTGATAGGTGTGTTCCTTTAAAAAGCATCTTCTACAGACATGTTAATTTCAACTGGCCTTACCATACACATACTGTACTCACTAAAACAGATACAAGCAATAGTTTAAATACAATGGCTGACCCCAGTAATACATTTACAAGTGATTCTTAAAAAACTAATTAAAAGGGAGGGAAAAAAGAAGTCTGACCACAATGCCAACCGGTGTCTGGCAGTAAAATCATGCAGTATTACAATCGTTCCACTAAAGAGAAACAGCAAATCACTACAGCTGTCACACAGTGAGAAAGAGGGCAGCCAAGAGGTGTCTCTCTGCAAGACAGTCTTTCAAAGTCTTCATTGGTTGTTTGTGAATTGTTATTGAGAGGGTTCTCTACTGTCGAGCAGCAGCTCAGTGGTCACCCTTCCCATGTTTGCATACATTGTAAAGTTGCGCAGGGTCTCTCCGCTAAGGAGAACTTGTCTTACACAATCGCATCAATTTAGAAAAATATAACTAATCGCTATTGAAGAAAATCCCAAAATGTGGAATATTCTCTTAGTATGTTGTGAAGAAATAAAAAAGCCAAGAAATACAGTTGAATAAATAAATTGCATGACATCCATAAAATTAAGTGGATACACTGAGTTGACAGAATGCTATCCACATATGCACACCATGCTTTCTGTTTTGGCCCGGCAGTGTTAAAAACGAGGGCTCCGTCCTCTACCCCATTCAAAGTCGCATCCTATGAACCAGTGGAAAAAAGTCGCCATAAAATATCTAAAATATGCTGACATTTAGAGAAAGATTTCTTTGATTCAACAATTGATTGCCATGTACAACATGGTCTCTGTCTTTACCAATCAAGAAGTAATCGATGTTGATGGCAATGAGGAAACACAGGAGAGAGACTTTCACAGTGTTACAACAATGAAGCCGCTCTTTGTTGTTACCCGTTTGCCGGCCTATTGTTAGGGCAACAGCAGTGAACTTCCTGTCCGGTCAAACTTTTTTCCTTTAGAGAGGGCAGCCACTTGTTTCATCAGCTCCCTGTTCTTGCTCTGTGGAAACAAATGATAAACCATGTTAGGAATTGGATGCGTAGTTGTGAACTTGTTAACACCTTAGTGGAGGCATTTACGAAATCAAAATGCACATTTGCATTGCAATATACTTGAAATCTTGGTTGTGATTTTAATGGCAGCAAACACACTAGCCGGCTTTAGGACACTGTGGTTTTAAGCATTTACTGTGTCACCTACACACTCATTATTCATCCAGGTTTTGCCCACCATGGGCTATCTTCAAAGGTTTAGACTGTACCGATAAAAACACCTTTGGGACCAAGTCAATCAGAGTCACGCGCAAAAAAACACGGAAACCATATTGAGAAAAAAATAACACCAGTGTTTGACAGGAAATGGCTTAACTGACATGTTAAACCCGGAACAACAGACTGCAAACTTATGCAACACGTGAATCATCCCAGGCACATCACAGGACACACAAGCATGATATGGGTCCAGATACTGATTTACATGTTAAGCAATATTTTCACAATAGTTGTAGCTACTCGCGTGGTCATTTCTGAATAAATCACATACAACAGTTTCAGTTGCGGATCATCATGCAGTGTTTCTCCAACATGCCCCCAATGTAACTTCATGTATGTATGCAGTATTCACATGGGACTGGTGTGCAGAACAATGTGTTGAACAAATGAAAATTGTGATGTTAATCGTTTCTAAAAAATATGACTGATTATAGATGAGTTGGCAAAATTACAGAGAATGGGGTGTGTCCTCTCTAGTGCATGAGAGTTTTTTAAATTCCATTAGTGATGTTTGCATTTTCACACAATAAGAAGACAATATGGTTTTAAGTACAAATACGTGAAACAATCATCATAGGAATGGATATTTAGATAGGAGTTGTTTTGGCTGAGGTTATTTCTACTGCTTTTAGGCGGAGATAAAAGGAGCTGGTATTTGACCTGATGTGAGTGAATGTCAGTGATGGGCTGCACTAAAATTAAACACATGCTTTAAAAGATGATTATGTGACCACACCTCCTTGGAACCTGCACATCAGAACATCTGGACTCTGTAAATCTCTTCAAACCCATATGAGCTCTTAAGATACAGAGAATAAGTATATAAACAAGTATATTTACAGGATTTATATATTAAAGAACACAGCAAAGTGCCTTTACAAACTGATACAGTGAATACAACGTGAAAGTTCTTTTAGCTGCTGACACTTTTTGCAACACCACTAGTTAGCTGGAGAATGTTTTACTGTGGTAGAAACAGGACAACACAGAGAAATAAAAACAAGAATCTAACTATTCCACAGCAAATTTTAGACCGTGAGTGGTGTTGAAGGTAACAATTTGTGGTTTGTTACGTGTGCATTTGTAGTTTCCTACCTGTTGCTGCTCCATAGACTCTTTGTGCGATTTCTCCATTTGATTCATCTTCACTCTCATGTTGGATTCCTGGTACTGGAAGTCTGCTTTGAGCTCTGTGAGCTGGAGGGGAAATCATAATCAGTACATCTAACCAACACAAGCGACCAACAGTGATGCGACTCTGACACATTAGTGCCGGAGGTCAGGTCAGCCTGACAGCCCACCTTTCGGTCCTTCTCGAGAATGGTTTGATCCCTTTGCTGCAGGAGTCTCTTCAGTGACATCACTTCCTCTTTCAGCTGGCTGATGAGAATGAAGTTGTCTGTTCCTCCAGAATCCATCGACTGGGTGATGGAACTACTGCTGGGAGAAAGGACAGAGCATGAGGCTAGTGAAGACATGAGTAGTTAAAGGTATACTACGCAGGAGCAGGAGTGAAAGCCAACCCCAGATTCACTCTCATTTAGGAACGAGCTTTGTCTCCTCTGCGTTTCACCTCGCTATATTTGCGTTTTTTTCCCTGCGATATATCCTCTATTTTTTTTGCTTCCTCTTGGGTGCATGTTGCTTACGGTTGAGGCACCTGCTTGCTAACTTTTTATAAAATCCTGCCCATACCGGCTCACTACAGCCAGGAACGTCACAGACACAGCATATGAAGAAAATAAAAAGTAAAAAGATACAGGCAGAGAGCAGAGTCCGTACATCGCCACTCACTTCTACACTTAACACTACTTTACACTAAATTTTCAGATCAAACTTTTTTTGGGAACACACACCAAAAGTATACCATCAACTAACATGTTGCAGAAAAAGAATAGCCAAAATTATTTCAAAAGTAGCAACCATTTTAATGCCACCAAAGATTTAAGTAAAACGCCTAATGCTTTTCTAAACGAGTTCAACACTTATCATACCTGTCCCCGTTGGATGGCTTCATCTCCAGTTTTGGTTTTTTCTTTGGAGTCTCCTTCTGGATTGAAGAAGATTTATGGCTGCAATAAAAATCAAAATAGCGATGTACAATGTGGGCCTAAAAACTCAATCAATATACTGTTTTATGATGATATATGATGCAGTTCAAATGAGAGGGAACGTTTTACCTCTGCTTCCACAGTCCCTGCTCTTGCTCAGGACTCAAGCTCCCACTCAGTCTGCGAAAGAGAACACAGCGGTCAGTCGGCTAGATCCAGTGTTCTACTTTACATTGCTTCATTTAACTCAGTAACCTGCAAAAAAGTTTTGCAATGATCAAAATATATTTATATAAATTCATAGCTGGGGGTATAAAATGAACTAAACGCAGGCGGGCAGCAAATAAGACAGAAAATAGTCATAGGTGCCTGAGTTGGCCGTGTGGATGCTCAGAAACTTCTGTCTGACCTGACAACTGTATCCCACGACAGACTGACAGAATGTGGACTTCTGACAAAACATTATTACGGAGCTGAGGATGCAGCTGACGGAGCCATTACTTTGGATATGTGGACAGATGGTTACCGCAAAATCAGTTGTCTTTGCATGACATCATAACAAGAGAAAACAGAGTGTTTAATTACGGGTTGGGTCGTGGGACTTATATTAAAGTGTTGGGGCAGGTCCAGATTTGACTTGGAGATTGGTCAGCTCCAGTGCTGAGCTTTGTGAGTGCGGATTTGCAAAACTGGACCTGCAGGGGACTCTGACAGAGAGTAGCATAAAAGACGACAGAAATCCTGTCACTGTTAAAAATCGCTGATGGGCGATGTTATTGCCACTAGGAGGAGGGAGCAGGAGGGGTTTAAATGTTACGATCGATTTAAATGTGCATTTGTCCATTTCAAACATGCTTTGATTTCTAGTTGTAAGTAATAATAGTACATGTTATCTAAATGTCCAAACCATTTATGGGTGAATTTACTATTAAAATACTTTTAGTAACTTCATAATAACATTCTTATTAGTGTAGTAGAAGTAAATGTATTTGTTTTCATTAAATAATTTATTCTTGTTGTGGCAAAAAAGGCCCAGTTAAGGTCAGATCAGATGCAGATTTGTACTTAGATTAAACAACCTTCAATGGGGCAGGATAATAAGAGCTGAATGTTCCAAAACAATTCACAGGCACACACACACCCAGTCTAAGGAGGCGTATAAGAATGTTTGGTGAACTGCCTTATTGCTGCGAGGTGTGTGAAGTTGTAAGCTGCGTTCACCGATGGCTGTGAACTGACCTCATGTCATCGAGTCGTTTTTTTTTCAACGTTCTCTGTCTTGCATTTTTAAAATTATAATTAACATTAGAATTTAACTTGAATTCATCAAGTGTGGCTCAGCGTCTGATGAAGCTCTGAAATAACAGACCCTTTTGGTTTTCTGCAGGCAGAATAGTTCAAGTTATGTGAATAAACATTTGTAAAAGAGTGTGAACATTTTAAATATTTAAACATTAAATTTATTTGATAGCAATGTCTCCTCCATTCAAACAGCTCCTGCTGATTAACCAGGCTCAGCAGGCAGACGTGCTGCTTCACCAGGAAAATCTCTAGATGCACAGCAGGGCGCAGATTCTAAAGATTATTTTTATTTCATCTAAGTTCTGATATTGAGTTATTTAAAATTGCTTTAATGTTGGCGTAGGAGGAGCAAATCCTCAAGTTTAATCGTTGATACACCATACGATCAGTTAAAACAGTGACACAAGAGAGGTTATACTTGTGATGGGAGCTGCTGTGTCTGTGTTGGTGGTGGTGATGGTGATGATGGTGAGGTCTGGAGTGGTGGTCTTTCTCGTTCAGGGACGAGGAGTTGGAGGAGCCGAAGCCCTTCCTCTGCTCCTTGGTCTTCTGCAGGACACGCCGGTAGGACAGAGTACAGAGCCAGCACAGCAGTTTCCCGTCCACCTGTAGCACAAGTAGGAGACAGTAGCTCATAAGGTGTGCTGTTACACATTCACAGTCAAATGCGGCTGTACCTGTGTGGTGTTCATACCTTTCTCCTGCCCTCCTCCTTACGGTCAAAAGCGCATTGCTGTTTGCACTGCTCACAGGTCTGTGGGGGGCCATATTTCTTCTCTGAGTTAGTACAACGCTGGCACTTTGTCCCGATAAAAGCTGCGATGATGTTACAGTACTGGCAGGGCTTGGGCTGCAAAGACAACGACATAAGAACATGTTGAATGTGCATTTACGTGTGATGGATGATAAAAAAAAGTCCACCAACATGAACTCAATAAACATAACTGCAGTTCAAAGTGCTTCAGGAAAAACAGGAGAGACTTGTTACTCACTGTTCCAAACTGTTTGACGTTCTGAGCACACTTCTTGCAGATTGTATTGGTTTTACTGCGAAGACGTCCAAAACAGAAGGCATTAAAACAAAGACATTACCTATCAACAGCATTAATCGACTGTGAAATTCCTCACGAGGAGCACATATCTCACCTCTCCTGCTGGAACTCAGATCTGCAGTACGTGCACTTCACTATCGGATGTGCGATGCGACACTCCTGTGGGAACACAACAAAGAAATATTCTCGTGAGCGTGAGGAATCACAACGGCCACATCAGAAACAAGACGGCCTCATGACTTCTTGCGTATGGCAGCAGAACTTGATGTTTGTTGCGCAACACCTCTTGGCTGCATCATCAGTGGAAATACCGACACTTGACTTTTGGGTGTATACAAGAAGTGAGGATGACTTTGTATTGTAACTGCGTTTGAACAGTCAAGCCAACATCCTGCAGCTGGGCTGGGCAGTGTCAGAGAAGTAAGCAAAGTTAACCAGAGCCACTGTTGGATAACTTCAAATGGTATTAAAATAAGAGAAATCTAAATGTTGATTTGGTGCTTTAGTTATACTGTGCAAAGGAAAGATGTGTGAATATTCAGGGGAAACCTCTCTGGTGCTGGAAGGATGTCTACAAAGTGATAAGACCGTCATTTTATCTCCCTGTTTTGAAAAGCAGTGCAGTCAAAGTAGAGAAAGGCTCCACAAGAGCAACAAGTTAGCATGTGTATACACACACAGCTAGTCCTAAAAGCACGATTGAGCTACTGGTGAGCAGGTAAAGATGCAGCATGGATGTGTTATTACTCTTTAACACACGGGACAGTGGTAGGGAATGACCTAAACAAGATTAGTCACTGTATTAGCGCACATAAATGCTGTTACATAATCTGAGCCTGCCTAACTTGTCGTAACACCATCACACCATGTCGGCAGTAGCACTCGTAAACAGCATCAGTCCACACGATGGGGATTGTTCGTGTGTCTTGTTTGCAGTCATCCTCGATCACACACACACTCATTTACCTTGCACAGCTGCTGGCCCTGCGACAGCTCCTCGAAGGGGTACCGCTGGTTACACTTCGTACAGGCGTAAAGAGCCGATGTTGCCATTCTCGCCCCAACTAATGTCACCGAGCTATTAGAGGTTAGCAGAGTCCAGCTGCGAACTGAACGGATTAACGACGCTGTTTCCTTTCAAGCCGCCTCCTAACTGAGAACTAAAAAGACACACACACACATACACAGTGTTGGCATCCAGTGTTAGCTAACGTTAGCTCGCTCGGCTAGGTAGCGCAGGGCAACACAGAAATAGCTTAGCTGGAGGCAGCAGGCGAAGAACAATAAACTCCAAATATTTGTGATCTTCCGCTGCTCGTGCGTTACCCGGCCGCACTGGCTTCAGCTCGATCGTTAGTTACGCCGCCACACAAGCGACCCGTTAACGCGTATCTGGCTATTTATGTTAAGTTTCCACTGTTCTCGCCAAGAAAGGTATTTTCCTGTTTTCCTTCTCTCTTTTTGTATCAACGCCGTCGTCGTCATGTAACCGGAAGTGGTCGACGGCTCCAGACGAAGAAAGGAAACCTATCGCGACACAACAGCCGGCCGCGGGATTCACATTTTGAAATGTGCAGAGCCAATCACGTGTCTGCGCTTCACCCGACAGCGCCGTGCAGCAAGTGTGAACATGTCTTTAACTTGCGCAGTTTTAACCGGTGTAACCACTGAAGTCACGACGGCTTCACACCTCATTCCTCTCGTGGGCGCTGCAGACACAAGGACGAGCTTGTTCCCGCAGACTGTCACCCTGATCAAGAGCTTTAATCACTGTCAGCCAACCTGAGTAGCCCTGAAACACCAGCACATCCGCTGCTCACGTTATAGACTGTAACTTTCTGTTCGTACTGTCACCTGTTGTTCATTTGTTTATTAGATAGATAGACAGATAGATAGATAGACACACACCCGTCAGATAAAGCATTAAAGGGATAGTGCACCCAAAAATGAAAATTCAGCCATTATCTACTCACCCATATGTCGAGGGAGGCTCAGGTGAAGTTTTAGAGTCCTCACATCACTTGCAGAGATCCAAGGGGAGAGGAGGTAGCAACACAACTCCACATAATGGAGGCTGACGGCGCCCCAGATTCAAACGTCCAAAAACACATAATTGAAACCACAAAATATCTCCATACTGCTCGTCCGTAGTGATCCAAGTGTCCTGAAGCCCCGACATAAAAAGGTGTTTGGAAAAACATCATTTGAACTCTGTTTTTAGCCTCATTGTACATTGTTACCACCGCAAAGTTCTGCTTGGACTAAAAGCAGACGTCTGCAAGCCCTGTGCGCACAAAGCTCAGATTTTACAACCGCGCGGACTCCGCTCCGTGCACCAGCGTCACACACAAGACTGCTCGGCATGTATTTTTCACAACGCCGGGATTTTTCACGGACATTTTTACAGGAAACTACAACGTGGAAGTGCGTTCGGGTCCATGTCATTGGTCCGACAGCCAATTAGTTCGACACGTTTGAATCTGGGGCGCCGTCAGCCTCCATTAGGTGGAGTTGTGTTGCTACCTCCTCTCCCCTTGGATCTCTGCAAGTGATGTGAGGACTCTAAAACGTCACCTGAGCCTCCCTCGGCATATGGGTGAGTAGATAATGGCTGGATTTTCATTTTTGGGTGCACTATCCCTTTAAAACCAGTGGTAGGTAGGTGAAGCGAGTAACTTGGTGGATGCCACTTGACGCCCTCCACACACCCAAACACCACAGTGGGCTAAGTCACCCCCCCCCCCCCTCAGGGCAACGGTGCTCCCTGATGCCAGTGGCCCTCAGCAGAAAAATGCACCATGCCACACAACAAAAACTGCTCAGGAATGGCCTGAGGAAGATGATAAAAAGCTCAAGGTATTGACTTGGCCTCCAAATCTCCCACATCCCAATCTGATCGAGTGCCCTAATCCTCAGTGGGGCCTCTGTTGTTAAACTCCACTAGATCCACAAACTTCAAGGCATTTGACTGTAAAAAACAGACTGATAGTGTGTTCGCGAAATCCTTCATTATTAGTTATCCTTATGGCCCTTTTTTCGCAGTATGCATGATGGATATAGGGTGCTTGTGTAAGTGTGTAAGTGTGTAAGTGTTAGCTCATACCTATACACAGTCATTTAGATATGGCAATACAAATGAACAATAAAGCATATACAGAGCTCTGTGGTCTGGAATGTGCCTTGACCTTTCCAGCACTGCAGTGATCCTTGCCAGTTTATCTTGCATATTTATTTATACTCCTTTTTTTCCCCAAACACAAATGTACATAATAGTCTTGTCTATTATTTCCTTCAGCTTAATTGTTTTGTTCCTATCTATCTGTTATGTGTGCACATAGTAGGCCGATAAATTTGGTGCTAAAATAACTGAAAGTTTAGTCATACAAGCACTTGACACAAATATTATTATTCCACCCTGTTTGCTTTGTCAAGATATTTTTTTTAATGTTTAATAATTGAGTTATTAATGTCAGGTTACAGCACTTCAAATGGAAACCATCCTTTTTCTTCTGAAGTCTGTTTATTCTCAATGTTCAACAAATGTTAAGAGATGGTTATAATATAACTCTTCAACCATGCTGCAGGAGTGTCAGTGAAGTCTCGGGGCCCAGAAAGTCACAAGATAATCACAAGCCGAGATACATTTGCAACATCTCTCAAATTAAAGGAAAATGTGGCCATGTAGGTAAATGATGTTTGATAGAAGGACTCCAGGCCCTGAGACAAAAGGCTCACCTGTTGCATACAGAGCTGTTCATTCAATGCATGCTGGATACTCGCACTGTTGATTTATAATTTAACAGTATAAATACAATTATATTTATAGTTCAGTCCATGTATTGCAAAGCTTTTGTCAATACTGGCCCAACAAGACTGTTTTCTGTAATGTATCCTGTGGATAATCTGGTTTCAGGCTCAGATCTGTGCAGCGGCTACACACATGCTTGTAATGTTATTAAAAACAAAAGGATTAAAACACAGCTTCAACCATTTGGTGTGATACCAGAAGCTGTAGTGTTGAAATAAGAGGTGGGTAAACAGTGCTTTATTTGACCTCAGCTGTCATGATGGATGGAAAGACTGACCTCAATTTCTGCTCCTGCCTCTTTTCCTCACCTGTCCCCTGAATCTGTCCAACTTCTGCAAACCATATGTTAACTGTCTCTCCTTCTGCATGCTGACCCCTTGGAATCAGCTGCTTGTTAATAAACGAAACATAACCAGGAGTAGAAACAGGGCAAGCCTTGATGGATCATGATGGAAACTTACAAATACTACATACAGTAGCGTTTCCTCCAAAACATTTTTCACTCGCACAGTAAAAAGGCCCCAAAAGTTCACAGAACGTTCTCTACATAGTATCAGCACCTTTATTAAAATTTCCATATATCATAACATTTGGTACAACAGTTTGCCTTTACTGTTGCCTGCAGTTTATCAGTTTCCATAAACAAGTTTATAAGTAATGAAGTGCATACAGCACGGCAGCCGCGCTTAAACCGTATGGAAAACAGTCATACTTTAACGGCTATACATTTCTAAAAGGAGAGTGATACGATATAAGTGGAAATCCAAATTATTTTTAAGTAATAGGCATTTAAAAACAAATGTCAGAGCAATAACAAGCCTGTTAATGGGTAACGGATGCCTTCAAGCTAATTTATGGCTACTCATCTGAGTGAAACAGCTTGAATATGACTATGCTAATGTTTTCATAGTCATTGCAGTCTAATATCACCCTCCAGCACAGTCACTATAAATTTCAGACTCAATCTATGATAAAAGGCACTATTATTTTATGGAAAGCCCATAATCATAACAAGAGATAATTAATGCTAATGTCATTGGAGTTCTGCTGTCATTTGAAAACACTAATAGGTCAAGAAATAAACTGGAGGCTACTGTAACAAACCATACTGACTCCTTGAGGTTGAGTCCTGTGTTTATTCCAAGTATTCACATACGCAGTGGAAAGGCTAACTAACACTGTATTCACCGTCTCACCTTGGCAATTAAAAAACTGTGCACACTTTTCTCTTATTATTCCCCAATCAGTCATTCAGAGCAAGGCACAGATATTCATGAAACTAAAACAAAAAAAAAAAACACCCTAGGCAAATTATTAATTGTTACACACTCTGCTGCCTTTTAAAAATATTGGTTGATACTAGCTTTGAAAAGCATCTGAGAGAAATGTTCACACGTTAACAGTTTAGTAAGTGACTGACTATCAACCAGGACAAATGAAGTGTTGCATACTCTGTGCAGCTTATTAATATTGCACGGGGAAATGTCTAATCAATTCATGACATGAGTGTTTGTGAGACATAAATACAAGTCTGGACTAAAGGATAATAAATAACTAGTTAGAAAAATGAAACTTACAAAACTGAAATCACTCGATGAGAGGAATGCCACGCATGACACATTATGTATTATTAAAGAAAATAACAAAAAACAAATATTTGGTCACAATTATCTAAAGCACTGACTTGTGCCAACTTTTTAATGCACTCTATGTCCTATTTGTTAACATTAGGAGAAGCTAACATTACAGCCCTTTAGCTACATGTTTGTATATTTAACAAATCCCGAGCCATTTAGTTGGTTTAGTACTAGAGCTCAAAATGATTTTTGCAGTAATGTATGTCTTCACAATTGCTTCAGCCGCATTGCTTTCAAGTCAACATCTAAACATTTGCAGTGTAGAGGAATGAAGTGTGTTTCTGTGAAGTGTATAAGGCATACATATTTTACCCGAGTAATATTTTAGTGTACTTCAAAAACTATCAACACTGATTGTAGGTAGGTCGATATGCTAAACAGTACTCGCTATTCAGGTTACATGTCCTCTCAACCCTGGAGGAGGAGTAGAATATGGCTGTTGTAAAGCAGTCTGAGACACTCTTGACCTGTGAGAAGTGCAAATACATCCAACTTTTGGTGGTAGTGTAATAAGTGTGTCAGCCAAAGAGGCAGTTTGGCACACAGGTCCTTCGTGGCGCCAGGTACTGATATCTACTGTATAGTACCTTCTCACAGGTAGGATTCAGCTTCTGCCACTGTCACAAGGGTCAGACTTGTGTCAAACAAAGGTCTGCACTGGAGTGATGGAGCGTGTGGGTGAGCCCGCCAGCTCAGAGGAAGAGGAGGCTGAGCGGTTGGTCACCTCTCGCTGTAACTCGTCCACTCTCTTCTGCAGCTCAGCACGCTTCGCCAGCAGCTCCTTGTAGCGCTGATGAACAGGTTCCTTGCAACAACAAAAAAAGGTGACGTTCAGCCAAAATGAAACTGAAAAATGGAGCATGTACGGAGCGCAAACTATTTCCTTTGAAAGCAGTGAAGTAAAACGAGAGGCAGGTTTCTCAACATACCTGAGGCCTCATGCGAGGGTTCCAGCGGATGTAGTAGCCTACCCAAAGCTCCAGGTGGCGTAAGCTGACTACAGGGAACAGCACATGGTTGGAGTAGTTCACATACAAAGGATTGGTGAACTCCTCCAGCTGGCTGTTGATGTAAGACCACAACGACACTGTCCTCTTGGGAATCTCCTGTAAAATAAAAGGTGTCGTTGTCATGACAATGCAGAACAATCCTCCGTACCACTTACAAACTCTTTACTCTGCACTCTTTCCAATATTTTACTTTTAAATGTCTCATTTTGCAACAAACAAACTGCTCTTACTTCTTTCAACCTCTGCTGTTCGCTGTTGCACAAGAACGTCCCGAACAGGCAGCTGTACAGGTGATCCAGTATGGTAACCAGGAAGTATTCGTTAAACTCAAAGGCTGCAGGAAACTTGAATAAAAACAGCTTCATTAGTGCCCAAAAGTGTTATTCTGAAGAACTATTCCACCTATTAGTGGCACTGCTTACTACTTACCTGGCGAGTCAACTGCCAGACACAGTCAATGAACTGAATAAAAACAGGTGAGCGGTCTGCGTCTGTGTGGTTCTTATCGCCATGGCCGATACGCTTAGAGAAGAAGAAGGATATTCAGTGCTGGAAGTGGAAAAGCACCTCATGAGTGTTCCAAAATGTCTGAGGTGTGTGAAAGTGTGTTTACCAGCTGGAAGCGATGACCGAAGCTCAGCCACTCCTTCTCAAGCAGCACCTCGAAGCCGCGAATGGTGCGGTAGTAACCGTCCAGCATGAGCATGGCCAAGGAGGTGAGCTGAGCTGTGCGGTCCCAGCCGTCACTGCAGTGCACCACCACGGATGTTTTCCCAGACTCCACCTTGTCTGCAATTCGCAGTGCTCCTGCCAGGATCAGCTATGAACACGCACACACAAACAACGTGGTCAAGACGCTGGGAAATTGCCTCATCCTCCTTTTTTTTTTTTTTACCTCATTCCCTTCCTAGATAGATACAGTCAGTGTACAATCATAGTTAGGGGATGTGATGAGGGTGGAAACAGTGAGGGAAACAGTAAAATTGGGAAAACATGTTTTTTAAACTCACATAAAAAGACATCATTACATCTACTGTAGACATGATTAATTAAACTTACCATAACATTAGTACCCTACAGTCATTAACAGTACGATGTAATAGATTAGCATGTTGTAGTAAATTCCATGCATGTTTCAAGACAGTACAGCAGTGCTAATGTTGCTCAATGCCATTAGCCTGTACTTTGATGACCTTATCACACAGGGATTTGCAACCTCGAGAACTACAGGTCCTTGGAGGTTCAAACCTTTTTTAACCTGTAGGCAAATAATCAAACACTATTTGGATAAAGCATGAGGACCTTTTTCTTCAACCAGAAACAGCCCCGAAAACACCATCACCAAACCCACCACACACCCATTAAATAAACAGTAATGTCAGTGTGTACAGAGGCAGCATATTTCACATCTAACTGGGTGAATGATCAGTGGTAAGACGAACCGAGATGGTTTCTGGGGTTTTTTTTTTGTTTCTGTTGACTCTGAATGAAATGTGTTTTAAAGGATAACTTCGGTATTTTTCAACCTGGGCCCTATTTCCCCATGTGTATGTGTGCGTATGATTCATAGGTACAACTCGCTTTAAAACTGGTTCAGTATTGAAGGAGGCGGATGCAGCCGGCAGTCGCGAAATGAGCTAAAACGGTAATGGGGGCAAATGCGTCCCATATAAGTTTGCGCATTAAAAGTGCTTATTTTCGCCACTGACCGGTTCGCCAGTGTTATCTCTGTAAATAAGCATTTCCCTGACCCTTCACCTCCTCTCAGCTGTGACGTCATCTCGCAAGAGCTTTGCTTGTTGCCGGAAGAAAACACAGGAGCCATGCAGAGCACCACACAGAGTGGCGCTGGTTGTCCCGGAGTACAGCTGAGAGTTTTACTGCATCGTTATCATGGCTGCATATTTACCCGATTTCGAGAATGAGGATGAGCCCTTTTATTACGATGGCCGCCCGTATTTATTTGAGCCCGAGTATACGGACGAGGAGCTCCTACAAACTGAAGAGCAGACGAGGATAGAGAGAGAGGGCCAACGATCAGACGAGGGTGAAGCAGCGGCTGCACGAATGTGAATCTCTGAGGACTGGTGGTGCTCCTGTGGTTGCTGTGACTCCTTGCCCACAGAGGAAGAATGTCTGTGTTGCAACTAGTGAGACCTGCTACCCAATATTCATGGTCTCAATGTGTCCTGGGATGATACAGAAACTACCAAACGCTGTGTAACTACGTTAGATTATTTCCCCCCTCTGATCAACAGGGCAGTGCTGGATACCTTTTTTCATGTGCCCAAAATAAATTGGAGGAGGCGGCCAAACCCACGGGGACCAAATGGTCAACTATCCATCAAGTAAGTATAACTAATATGTCTTTATGCATGTGATACTGATACCTAGAATTGTCTCTGAGACACACATTTACTGTTGCATACTTTGCCCTCGTATATATCGTATCCTGTTTTCTTCAGGTAACAAGCAAAGCTCTCGCGAGATGACGTCACAGCCAGGAAGAGGTGAAAGGTCAGGGAAATGCTTAGTATGCTATTTACAGAGATAGCACTGGCGATCTGAACCGGTCAGTGGCGTAAAAAAAGCACTTTTAATGCACAAACTTATACGGGAAGCATTTGCCCCCATATCTACCTCGTGGCTGCCGCCTCCCTCAATACTGAACCAATTTTAAAACGAGTTGTACCTATTAATCATACGCACACATCACATGGGAAATAGAGCCCAGGTTGAAAAATACCGAAGTTATCCTTTAAGATGATAAAATAACCGTTTATATAAATGCAGTCTGGTGGGTTTGACGACAGCAATTTTGGGGCATTTTCTGGTTAAATAAAAGTGTCTTACTCACTAAAAAAAGGACCATCTCTGAAGGGATCCTTCAACATTGTCAGACACTTAGACTAAAAGTCAGAGCCTGTTAGTGGAAAAAACAAACACATTTAAGGAATGTAAATTGATGTCACGAACATTCCCTGAGTGTTTACGTTGTAGCCTTCCCTGCCTGCAGCAGCGCTTTCAGTGCAGGACCAATTTCAAAAAATTTTGTTCCCATTAGTCACTTGAAAAATTCCCTTTAACTCTGGAATTTTAACTCTTCAGCATGATAGCAAATGCTTTGTTTTCCCCCTCAGCTTAAAAGGGCGCAACGTTTTAAATACGAGCTGTATCTATCACCAGCACAATGCTCACCTTGATGTGCTCGAGCCAATGAGTGGACTCCAGATTGGAGAGCCAGTGGGAGTCCTCAATGTTGGGGTAGACCACGTCCTTCAGCTTGCGGAGTGACTCTCTCATCACGTGGATGTTGTGAATATCCAGGAACACCAGCTCAGCATTTTGATACGCATCCTCACTTTCATAACCACCACCTTTCATCTGTGAAAAAATAAATAAATGACACAAGTGGGGACAGAATAAGGGTGTGATGGTTCATCCATCTAGCAAGAAGAGTTTCCTCAAATACAACATTAAGATAGTTTTCCTGTTTAAAAAATCTCATGAACCTTGTTGGCGGCAGCGTTGACACTGGGCCTGGCATCGAAAATAAAGAGTTTATGGGACTGAGCATTAGCGTCCATGATGGCCTGGAGGTATTTCTCATCCTCTTTACTGCGCTTCCCGTTAACGCCAACCATGGGCTGACTGCAGCGTGTCACTGTTGCCTGGCTCTCTGGATGGATCCATGACAACACCTGCACACAGAGCACAAGAGAATATGACCACAGACAGTCCAACAAACCAGCTGCAAAGGAGGGATAGTAAGATTCATGCTGAAGACCGGTCACTCACAGGTATCCTTCCCTTTGCTCGGAACGCAGCTACTCTCTTCAGCTCTTCGTCTGGTATGTTGACAGGCACTGCCAGAGTTGATGGGTAGGTGTCACAAACCTCGTAGTGATCATTCACCTTTGTTATCCTCCAGCTTTCATTGGGTATACCCTTAAAAAACACAACCGAGGTAATGAGCCGCCTGTAATGTTAAGCTGAGCAGCTGCACAGTGTCGCTTCTAAATACCTGTCTTTTATACTCCGAGAGAGGATCGTACACCTTCCATCCGTTTTCAGGAAAGACTTGCCCATATTCAAAGGCAAAGATTTGCTGTGGAGATCAGGAGAGACGTTCATCAGTTGGTGGACAGTGCAGAGCTACAGCGTCAGAGGCAGTGTGGCTGACAATCACTCACCAGCCCGTTGGAAACAGGAAACGCAAATTTCACAAGCACTTCGAAAATGGACTTCCTGAGTGTGTCCTCCATTTGCTTGTGTGCAAATCGTAGATTACGCATGTCCTGCAGAAAGGCAGAGCAGCAGGTCATGGTCAAACCAGGGGGTCAACAGCTGTAGGTAAATATGATTTCATGGTGGTAAAGCAACTACATGTGGTGACAGTATGTGATTGTAGACACAGAGCTTGTTCATAGGCTCATTCTTCCTTAATGACTGTAATTTATGACAGCAATGTTTACACAGCAGGGATGAGAGGACGTTCATTCTGGCCTGTGCACTGTGTAACTGTCAGCTCTTGTGCTGCCTGTAGATTTCTTGCATCTGTCACCTGCACACATGCTACATAAAACAAATATAATTATTCCATACTATTCCCAGCATTCCACTCACCTTGCAAACTAACCCATAGGACACATCACCGCGGCTCGACGCACTTCCGATCTTTTCCACACGACTCACCACCCCGAGGGGCAGGTCCAGCACAAACGCCGGCTCCTAGAAACCGACAACACATTAACAAAAACAGAATATTTCTTTGAAATATTTATAGTGCAGTATTTTGAAACTTTCAAGACACGTACCCTGTCCATGCATTTGAAGAACAGTCTGTAGTTGGTAACTGTCACTGTTCCCCTCAGTGCTCCAATGAAAGGACAGAAGTAGGTGACATCCTGGGCTGCAGGATTCAACAGTAAAAAACAATCTTTATTTAGCCAAGTGCGACAAATATATTATGTGCATGCAAGAAAAGGGAACATACCCATGTCTTGTACAGTTTCATTTGGGAGTAACTGTGGTTCTTCTTTGTCTGAATCTCTAAGCACCTGCTGGAGACATTAGATAAATCAGAGCTGAATGTGGAGCACACCTGAACTCACGCAGCTTGCTGGAGTAAAAATCATCATAAGTATTATTCGAGGGACATGTTGGGTAGTGTGTAATGCACAAAATGGCATACCTTGGCAGCAGTTTTAGGCTTAACCTGAAGGGTGCAGAAAAGAGGAGAGTCATACTCCAGTCATTATCATTGGTAATGATTGAAGCAGCAGCAGCAGCATGACGTCCGCGTAGTACGGTGCAGGCTACTCACCCTGAGCTCTGGGGAGAGCTCTGCAGAGGTGGCCACAGAGTCAGACGACATCGCAGAGGGCGGCTTGACCTGGGCAGAGCGGTCTGAGCGAGAGGTGGAAGTGCTGGAAAGAGAGAACATGACAAACGATGACAGGAAAGTGTCTATATTTAGTCTCAGAGTGTGAGCACAGACATTTCTTGCGTCATTTCACTTGAGCTGAAAACAAAAAATAGTGAATAAATAGCTGAGCAGCATATTTGGGATTCTTATGTGTTAGTCAGACTGAGTGACTATGAGTTATGAGTCACTAATATGCGTCACATAAAGCTGTAGGAAATGATGGTGGTGTTTTTTCCATTATTTTCAGACGTTTTGCCCAAACGATTAATCGATTGGTCGAGAACATAACTCAGTCCATAATGTGGCTGTTGTTGGGTTTGATCAGACTGAATATACAAATCTATGACATTACTCTGACCTGTGATGACGCCACATGCACATTTGCTTACATTTTCATATCCATCAAAGATCACTGGTCCTTCTGACTGACAGTGATTACAGCCAGTAACGACCACAGCCATTAGACTGGGTCCTAATTTACTGTCGTCAGCTGCGGTCGTTTCACGGCAGCTAGTGAATCACAGAGCGTTTCTCACTGTGTTCAACGATCACCTGTGATTAGCTGCAGAGAGCACACTGTGGTTATGTTACTGGAAGTTATGAAACACAAACATAAAGCCTCGTGTCAGTTGTAAACTTGTAGCTAGCTGAGAGAGCGACGTGTTGTGTTGTGGTGGGTTTAGCTACCTGGACAATGAATCAACGCTGGGCTGTCGGGACGAGGAGCGTTTCGAGCCTAAACTGTCGATGCTGCCGCTCTTCTCCATGTTCTCCTGCTTCAGCTGTGCGGACGGCAGCCGGTGGGAACCCCGGTGAACGACAGGGAGCCGTGTAGCCACCGAGCAACGTCTCTAAACCCCCCCTCAGATCACCGTAAGTCCGCACAAACAATAGCGAGCTGCCATGTTTTCCCAGCAGCCTCCCAACTCCTGTCTCAAGAGGCGCTGCCCCCTGCAGGCTGGCCCGGTACCTGCCGCTGGCTGCTGCCTTCACGGCCCCGTGTCGGTGCTGCTGCCTTCACGGCCCCGTGTCGGTGCTGCTGCCTTCACGGCCCCGTGTCGGTGCTGCTGCAACTCATAATGTGATAACTGCTCATAATGTAATAACGGCTCATAATGTAATAACTGCTCATAATCTAATAACTGCTCATAATGTAATAACGGCTCATAATGTAGTAACTTATATGTGATTAAAGTTCATAATGTAATAACTGCTCATAATATAATAACTGCTCATAATGTAATAACGGCTCATAATGTAATAACTGCTCATAATCTAATAACTGCTCATAATATAATAACTGCTCATAATGTAATAACGGCTCATAATGTAGTAACTTATATGTGATTAAAGTTCATAATGTAATAACGACTCATAATGTAATAACTTATATGTAATTAAAGTTCATGATGTAATAACGGCTCATGATGTAATAACTTACATGTGATTAAAGTTCATGATGTAATAACTTACATGTGATTAAAGTTCATGATGTAATAACGGCTCATAATGTAATAACTTACATGTAATTAAAGTTCATGATGTAATTAAAGTTCATGATGTAATAACGGCTCATAATGTAATAACTTACATGTGATTAAAGTTCATAATGTAATAACTTACATGTGATTAAAGTTCATGATGTAATAACGGCTCATAATGTAATAACTTACATGTGATTAAAGTTCATAATGTAATAACGGCTCATAATGTAATAACTTACATGTGATTAAAGTTCATAATGTAATAACTTACATGTGATTAAAGTTCATGATGTAATAACGGCTCATAATGTAATAACTTACATGTGATTAAAGTTCATGATGTAATAACGGCTCATAATGTAATAACTTACATGTGATTAAAGTTCATAATGTAATAACGGCTCATAATGTAATAACTTACATGTGATTAAAGTTCATAATGTAATAACTTACATGTGATTAAAGTTCATGATGTAATAACGGCTCATAATGTAATAACTTACATGTGATTAAAGTTCATGTAATAACGGCTCATAATGTAATAACTTACATGTAATTAAAGTTCATAATGTAATAACTTACATGTGATTAAAGTTCATGATGTAATAACGGCTCATAATGTAATAACTTACATGTGATTAAAGTTCATGATGTAATAACTTACATGTAATTAAAGTTCATAATGTAATAACTGCTCATAATGTAATAACTTACATGTGATTAAAGTTCATAATGTAATAACTTACATGTAATTAAAGTTCATAATGTAATAACTGCTCATAATGTAATAACTTACATGTAATTAAAATTCATAATGTAATAACTGCTCATAATGTAATAACTTACATGTGATTAAAGTTCATAATGTAATAACGGCTCATAATGTAATAACTTACATGTAATTAAAGTTCATAATGTAATAACTGCTCATAATGTAATAACTTACATGTAATTAAAGTTCATAATGTAATAACAGCTCATAATGTAATAACTTATATGTAATTAAAGTTCATAATGTAATAATCGACTCATAATGTAATAAAATCATGAGCACATGACATAATAACGGCTTTGCGTATAATGTAATAATGTAATAACTTATTACATTATGAGCCTTCCTGGCGTCGCTCATAATGTAATAACGGCTCATAATGTAATAATTTACATGTAATTAAAGTTCATAATGTAATAACGGCTCATAATGTAATAACTTACATGCAATTAAAGTTCATAATGTAATAATTGGCTTATAATGTAATAACTTATATGTAATTAATGTTCATAATGTAATAATTGGCTCATAATGTAATAAAATCATGGGCACATGACATAATAATGGCTTTGTGTATAATGTAATAATGTAATAAATTATTACATTATGAACCTTCCTGGCGTCGCTCATAATGTAATAACAGCTAATAATGTAGTAATATATATATAATTAAAGTTCATAATGTAATATGAGCCATTATTACATTATGAGCTGTTATTACATAATGAACTGTTATTACATTATGAGCCATTATTACATTATGAACTGTTATTACATTATGAGCTATTATTACATTATGAGTTGCTACAGGTACGTTTAGTGTTTGAAAATGCTGTCACACACATTTGGTGGTTAATATTTCAAAAGAAATGAAGTAGATAATGTAATTTCGAACTATTTCCAAGAAAACATCATAAATATACAGTCCATACATTGATTTTTGTATATCCTGGTACATTCTCGAAGTTTCCTGCCCTATAAAGTCCAATAAAAACACATCACTTCATCATTTTAGTTCAAATTATTTATTTGTTACAAGCATAATCAAATAAAAAGACAGCACCTACTGCTATATTTTCCAAAACATTGATCTGATTTGCTTGCAGATATTAAAATTTTAATATGAGTATTTAAACATTTTAAATGTATATCCCAGGATTTTTTGCAACCAAGAATATCATTTAAGTGAATTGTTATGGATCATGTTGGAATATACAGGTATTTATTATAATATTGCATCAGATTATACTGGTAATTACATGAGCACATTTTATTATTAGACAGGACCTTTTCTATCATTGAGTAAACTGATGAGCCCTGACTATGTGACACATTTTACAGATGTTTCATATTATATTCATACATAACAATAACAGTACAGAGCAACTGATGAACTGTACAACTGACCCAAATAGAAATGCAATAACTGCAGGAAGTTTGTGTAACACAAGCGATCTGGATGAATTTTGAGCAGATTATTTCCTGTGAATATTACATCAGAGATGAGTATTCCTGATATTTTTACTAACTTTTTACACAGTTCTCTGTCAGTCTTCTGCCTCTCTCTCTGATGCTTGGTCATTGAATGCAGGACGAGACTGTTAATAGTGAAGGTTCTGTGAATGTAGCTGTGTTCAGGTCTTCTCTGTGCTCTTATCCTGTGAGATCCTAAATTTACATCTTGAATATTAATCCAAACTCCAAAAGTAACAATGTCATTTCATTTTCTTCACAGACATGAATGAAATACTGAGATATGAGGCTTAATTACATATATTTTTAAAAAAGCTTTCTTACACCCCTGAAAATCAAGAAGGCCTCACGACCCTCCTCTGGGTTTTGGCAAGAAAATAGTAGTTGTTCCTCTTAACAAAATTCCCTTAAACAATGTGTAGAAATTGATCGCTCTTTTCTATCATCTTTTCATCATCATGTAAATGTACTTCAGGTGATATAGTTCTGAAACAAAGCTATACACAACTGACCGACACAAATATGTGCCAGCAGATGGAAAAGATGCAAAAAGTACCATTTTTAGAATTTTAATGTTGGTCCCAATCTGCGACAGTCCATCTTTTGAGTATGAGATTTGCCTCAAGACCTCAGGCAGACAACCTGAAATCAAAACTTCCACTTCAGATGACATTTAATAAAGCAGAAATATTGTGGCTCCAATTCAAGACTACTTTGATAGATATCCTGTCCTCTGTACAAGTCCTTTAAATTTCCAAAGGTTCATGAAATTTTGTATTTTTATGAATGTATAAACCCATTCTGTGAGAACACTTTGAAGGCTATGATCATGCTCAATGAGAACTGCAATAAATAATTCAGTACCCAAAAGACAATTATGAAAACGTTATGACAAACACTTGAATATCAAAGCTGTGAGATCATTCTCCACGACATCAGTTTGTCTCAAAGAAATTCCAGCAAGCCTTTTTAAACACAGTCTTCAAGTCTTTGTTTATTGAAATTAGTATTAAAAAAAATACCAAGAGACTCAGATTCTGAATCAAACTTAACAATTTCATTCAACTGTTCATGAGCTTTATTCAAAGGATTTAACTCACCAACTCATATATATACAACATGTTACGTGTTGACTGTACAGATACTAATGAATGCTATCTATCATTTTTGGAACAAAGAGCAAAAGGAGGGTGGAGACCAAAGAGTTAAGATTAAAAAAACAACAAGCTATAAAACAACAAGTCATTTACTTTACATATTTCTCCATAAATTTCTTGTGGAACTCAGAGCGCAGTGTGTCATTGACAAAGCGTTTCTCCTTCCGTGCTTCGTCCACTCCTTTGGCGCAATTCTTGAACACCACGTCATCATCCCACCTAGAAAGATATCAACAAATTACATGTCTTGGGTCGATGGAAAGTGAAGATAACTTTTTTTCAAATACATCACTCATGTGCGCACACGTGTGGGTTTGTGAGATACCTTCTCTTGACTCTGAATGTATTCTGAGTCTGGGTCATCTGCTGTTGCTGCTGCTGCCCTGCCAAATTGATCAATGGATTGCCACTTAGGATATTCTCCATGCGAATCCTCTCCTCCTCTGCCTTTTGCTCCCGCTCCTAAGATGGGAAACAAACAATGTCACTAGACAAAGTAAAATTTGCCTCCTCTCAAATGTAACGTGGGTCTGTTTTTGCTGAAAGTGCTGTCAGCCCTGCTCAAACATGTCAGTCTGAAATGATACTTTACTTTGCGCTCTTGCTCTTCAGCCCGCTCCTTCTTGATCTTTTCCAGCTCTGCCAGAAGGGCTGCGGTGTCGTCATCATCACTGTCCTCATCAGAGTCCTCATCCTCATCATCCTGTACACAACCAAGCATCATTGGTGAGGGACCTTGATAAGCGCTAATTGCCATGAAGATTTGCAGATTGAGCACTTACATCAGTGAGAGGGTCATCAGCATCAAGGTTGGCCGCTGGGATCTGATCCAGTCTGGGCCTCTTTGAAGATGATGACGAAGATGATGATGATGTGGTGTGCTCTGGATAATTGGGGTCAATGCAGTAGTTAAAGTGGTTGTTTTCATGGATATAAACTTCAGATGAAATGAGGGAGAAATACACACTTGAAGACATTTTTAAAAGACCAACCTCTTGGTCCTCTTTCTCTGGTCTTCTCACGTGCAGCTACACGCTCCCTCTCCTCCAGCTCCCTGCGGAAGTCACGGGCACGCACCTCCTCTGGGGCATCCTGGGTAGGTTGCCTGAGGACATGAATATGTGTAATGTTAAAAAAAATGCTTATCTTCCCGCATATATCCACCGCAGAGTGAGCAGACACAGGGTACAGGAGAAACAGTTCTGAAAGTAACACACTGCTGATAAATCAGAGCCCGTCTTACCAGCAGCGACACACTGCTGTGTAATAAACTAACCTGTACTTGATCTTGGTGTGACCGGGAAGATCTCGACTAGAGTACTGCTTGGACAGGGCACTCAAATCACCTCCACCTTCTCCTTTACCCCTCCCTCCTCTCGCCGGCTCAAATGTCGGTCTTGCAGCTGTAGTCATCTCGGATGGCTCTGTTTACCAACACATGAAAAGAGACGATACAAAAACTAAAAACCAAGTGATGTTTGCGTGAACAATTACAGAGAAATAAATACCACATTAACTTGTCAGTAATGAGGCAGCAGAGTCAATCATGAACAAATGGTCTGCAGAAGAAGAGTTCAATCCCCAGTTAACTATAATATGGTTGTGTGGTGATGTAGTTGTTTTGAGCATCAACATTTACGATTCAATCATGACAACTGACAGACAGTGTGATAATGGGGTCGCATGTTCCCAGGTTTCTATGCTTCCCAGCTCAGTATCTCCTTCATATGACTCATAAGGGGCAGATCTTTCATATGGTTTAATATTCTCAGCAATGTTTCTGCCCTCGGCCAAATGTTATAATGTCTGTTTCCCTGGTTCAACATGCTCAAATTAAAGAAGCGCATCCAGTAACAAGCGTAGCAACACATTATATGTGTCGACAAAAAATGTGTCTGGACAGATTAACAGCATTTACACTGCTGTTGTCTTGGTGAGACATATTTGCTTGGTATTGTTGAAGTACAGGACACAAGCTAGCCAGTTAGCCTATTCAGCTAATAAGTTGCTAGCATGCTAACCTCAGCTAGCAGCGCTGTTTAGGGAAGAAAACAACGCTATTGCGTCTGCCGAGCCTACTTTGTACCGTTAAAAGTATTACAGGAAGCTATTTGGATTTAAATAAAACTAAAATCCCAATTATACAATTAATTGTGGAGCAATAATACTTACGGAGCTGCTACCACACGAGAGAAAGAGACGACCCGACGCTACAGACGTCACTTCCTGTAAAAAGGTTGAAAAGATGCATTCAAGAACAACAGGAAAGTAGAAAACACAGAAATCCAATGATTAGAATTTATTTAGAGACATTTGTCCAGTTAACACTAAATGTTGTTGCTTTTCTATGACCAAAACTGAATAAAACTTTTCTACATGTTATCATAACCAAACATTCACTTTACCAGTAATTTATATCCACCTGCTTATGTAGAGCAAACTGTCACATCATCATCTCACATTTGTTGTGGTACGAACTTGGAACAACTTTTGGATACAGCTGAGAGGGAACTGAAGTCTTTCAAGAGATAGTTTGATTATAATAAATTAACACTGAACCTGAGTAAAACGAAATTTATAATTTTTGGAAATCGATCAACAAACTCTATAAGAAAACTCATGATAAATAATGTTGACATTGAAAGAGTGTCTGAAAACAAATTTCTTGGAATATTAATAGATAATAAATTGTGCTGGAAGCCACATATAAACTACATCAAAACCAAAATATCAAAGTCAATTGCAATACTATTCAAAGTCAAAGATTTTTTGAATCAAGCATTATTATACACCTTGCACTGCTCCTTCATTCTTCCATACATACTGTAAGCTGCTGTGTGGAGGTGTGAGGAAACACGTACAAAACAAACACAAACCCAATCTATATTCTTCAAAAAAAGAGCCATAAGAATTGTAAATAAAGCCACTTACAGAGAAACAACAAACCCATTCTTTATCAAATCAAAAGCTCTAAAATTAAAGATCTGGTTGACTTCAAAACAGCTCAAATCATGTATAAAGCTAAAAACAAATTATTACCTAACAGTATCCAAGAGTTGTTTCAAATGAGAGAAAAACAGCACCACCTGAGAGGAACCAGTATATTTAAGAAACAATTAGTGAGAACAAACACAAAATATCACTGTATTACAGTTAAAGGAGTCACCTTGTGGAATAATTGTAACAAGGCACTGAAAGCATGTTCATCATTAAATAAGTTCAAATGAATGTTCAAAAACAATATACTGAAGGGATATATGATGGAACAGGACAGGTAGGATGTCCTGCTGTTGAAATATGTCTCATTCTGATTGCAATGTTATTTTTATGGATTGCTTGCTTGATTTGTTTGAGTTGTATGTTAATGAAGCAGAAAGCTTAAAAATTTAGGTTCATCACCAAGTTTAATGATTAAACATTAACTTCCTGCTCCTTTTTGGACGTGTAATATGCAAATATGTTTTTTGTTCTTGTTTTTTTTTTGTTTGTCTTTGTCTTTGTGACTTGCTGAATGGCTGACCTTAACTTTATGCAACTTGATTATTCATGTCTTTCTTTTTTTTTTTATGTTTTATTATTTTTTTTTTCTAACCAAAACTTGTTCGTTTCTTTTAAACATGTCCGAATAAACATTATTCTATTCTATTCTATTTATTCCGGCACCTTTGCACTCTGCACCACTGTGTTACTGTTAAAAAAAATCTTCTGTGTTGTTGTATTATATTTGTACATAGTAGCCAAATGTTTATGTTCACCTTGTTTGGTACTTGTTGTAGCTGTATGTCACCATTCTGTTCTTGTACATTAAGAGAAAAGAGTCCAATTGCTCATATGTGTGCACATACTCTAAAGTCTTTTGAAAGCTGATCACCTTTGCTTGAAAGAACAAGTAAAATACTCTCACACCAATGTGCAGTGCTGTAGTGAGGAAGGCAGGGGGCAGATGTCATCAGATGATGCATTAAACTCAACTTAGCATTGATTTTCAGTTATTTGGATACACTGACACATGTCACATGTCATGTTTTGGCTGCATTGAAAACCTAATTGCTAGCTTTTCAAGACTGTATTATGGTTACATTTCCTCATAATGTGCAAGCTACATAATTCAGATCCAGTTTGACTAATACAGTGAGAGTGACATTTTTTACAGGCAGACTTTTATTGTTTTTAATTCCTGAATTTTCAGGCCAGTGTAGACATGTCAAGATGAAATCATGTCAAATTTATGGCCAGTTTTCAAAACTGACATGGAAATAAACAATAGTGTAAACAACCAAACGAGAATGTCCACAGAAAAACAAGGTTGTTAAGCTGTCAGTAAGACTTCTGTGTGTATGGCATGCATTTAAATGACACAAAATGCTGTAAAGTTCAGAATGTACCCACCTGTTTCTCTACCACATTTTTCACTGGGCCACAACACCTGTTCCCATTCCACCACGTCAGTTCTGTATGTACTATATGTCATGTATCACGTTGACGATCTTGTTTTGATAACATGCTGGAGGAGAATTTTTACTGAAGATGTTGGCTGAGTTTCAGGTGGATGAACAGACAGAGGAGGTTCTGCTGGATTCCTCAAATATTATGTGTCTAAAAGGTCGTACTTTACGTTGTCAATTCAAACGCTCCCACAGAGGACAAAACACCAGCAAAGTGTAGACACGATCGCTATCTGCAAACAAGAAAATTAGAGCATGACTATGATTTCCTGCAAGCTACATTGTGACCTCTTTGTGTGATGTAATCTTATTCATAATGTATACGCCAGTGTGTGTGTGTGTGTGTGTGTGTGTGTGTGTGTGTGTGTGTGTGTGTGTGTGTGTGTGTGTGTGTAACAATGTGTAGTATTGCCTTTTCCAATATGTCAGTTCACTGGAATGATAAAAAGGATTTTCTAACTTACCTGCCATGTAGATAGTTCCGGCTGCAGGTTTTAGATATCTATCTCTAACTTTTCTGCCACCATCCTGGTACAAAGGCAGTGAACAGGCTGTGATGCTTACAGCATTGAAAATAAGCAGTAACGTCTCTCTACAGAGACAGTGTCCCAGATACTCTGAATATCCCGCAGACCAAACTGTGAACATTACAGCTGATTCAAATAGTACTTAACAGAAAGGAGAGAGGTTAAGTCTGTTGGTGTGCTCGTTTCAGTTTCACTGGGGAAGTTGCATATTTTGTTCAGCTGATATTTAAAGACTCTGATAAGGCAGCAGATTAGATTCCAACCAAGTAGCTTAAGATCAGGTCTCTCTTGATTCCTAGCAGCCCCCCGACTGGAACAGCATGTCTGTGAAGGAATATTTGTCACTGGGAAAGAAGAGGGAAATAACACTGTAAAGACTTCTTAGGATTTTTTTCCACTAATGAGCTGCAGGGTTTCATTCATTCATCTATAGTGTGGTAAGTACAAGGCTAAAGTCAGTGGGGAAAAACATCACTAAGTACTAAACTGTTAATTAAATGGTGTGAGTTTGTGTCACACATTGTAGAACGAACAACACATTTAAAAAAAACTGTTTTGAATTTAGTTCTAAGGAAAGAGTGATTGTGAAACCTGGCAACGATGCATTTCACACTTGCGGAAACACAAAACTATAAAACAATGGCACCTGCCTGCCCACTGTGTGACTGTCATGAAAAACAACTCACCCACCCTCTCGATCAACCTGCATAGCAGCATCCAGGCGCGGCACTCCAGACTAACAGGGGGTGGAATCTGAAATGACAGGGGGTGGGGGCTCAGGTTCAACTGTCTCTACCTGCCAGCCTGTGTGACACAGAGACCCAGAGGAGGCTCGACACAACTCTGCTCTGACGGCACCGACACAGCTGACCTGAACAGGTGAGAACACAATATGGTGCAAGGAATGGACTTCACACAAGTTCTGATTTCATGCTCATTGGCTATGCGGGGCTAAGGGCTCATTATAGAGTCAGAATTGCTTTCATTTTCTATGCATAATGGATTTGACCTGGTTAATTGGGGCTGGCACATCTCCAGTGAGATTCATCATAGGAGATTAAAGCACTAAGTGCAGGTCAAAGTGTTAAGAGGAGCTCAGAGAGAATACAGACAAGATGCACAATGTGACAGGACATGAAACTGTAAACACAGGGCAGGTGAAGGTCCTGAGCGGATAACGAATATGTAGTCTAACACGTGGAGGAACATTTATTGCCTAACTGTGTCAGCATGACATGTTTACCTCAGGATGCTATTTGTTTCAACAGATTTCATCTTTGCATAAAATGTGGTGAGCAATAACACAGGCGCCCAGAGTGGGTAGTGCCGTAACAAATAATAAATACTTCAATGTCATTTTTACATTCAGTGTCACCTGTGTCATGCAGAATGCAGTGTGACGGGTTGTGTATGAGATCCTGGGTCATTAAACAGGTCTGAAGTCAGTGGTGAGAATTTGGGAAGAGAAAAAAGACATAAAGCAGATACAGCATATCACAGTTTGATGCACAGTGATTAATGTTTTCTGTTTATGGGAGTTTAAAAAACATTCATCTTAACTGTGTCATATTTAACTCATTTAATCAGGCTGAAAATCTGAGAGAAAATCAACATCATGTCGAAAGGTGAGTCACACTGATCCAGTATTTCATCGTCTTATAAAATTAAAAACAGTATGCAGGCATTCTTGATACACAGTGCTGACAGAAAGTGTGTGTGTTGTAGATGTTAGATACAAGGTGTTTCAAACCACCAGGGTGCGGAAGGCACTGAAGAATGATGCCTGTTGGATCCATAAATCAAAAGAGGAGGAGGAAGAGCAAGACAAAGCAAGGTATTACCAGTAATGAAGATTCAACATTAGACATGAAGTGCAAAATTAAAGAAGTAAAATTGTTAGAAATCTGAATCTGGTGCCATCCTGCTCAGGGCGTCTATAGCTCAGACAGTAATGCTGTTTGATGAAGATCTTCACAAGATATTTTTTAAATCAAATTTAAGACAAATCCTCTTTTTCTTATTCAATCATTGAAGGTAAGTATAAAGGAAAGTAGTACATTAGTCCTGTGCAGATGTAGGTTGTACGCAGAGATATGGTTTTACTGTAATTAAGGTTAATCGACATTTTGCCAACAGCTAAGTGCAAGCTTAATGTAAAAATACAGTGAGATGCAGTGAGATGCAGTGAGATGCAGTGGTGCTCCCAGAAGTTTCTCATGGGCGTGGCCAGATGGTGCCCCTGCAAATCCAGTTCTGTGGCTGGTTCGGATGGGTTTCTATTCACTGCACAACACAGGCGCAGAATTATCTCTCAAGATCAACACTGAGCAAGATTTTCTACTCTTTCATGAAGGCGAGTCTAAAACAAAAGGCTGTGGGCTGGGCTCATCAGGAGGTCTGAGTGACAGCAAAGACGAATAAACTCTGGAAACCCCGGACAGGCTAATTAATAATACAGTCTGATTCTGTCTGCCTAAATCCCTTCAGCATCTCTACCATTGTAATATCTCTGTCTGCATTGGGGGCTCCTGATTAATTTAATTGTAATCTGATAATCTAATTAATTTACATGTCAGCTCAAGAAAGCTTTTCAAAGTCTTCTTGGATGAGTAGCTCAAACAATTACACACAGATCTGTTAATCAATGAAAAATCATTTATCTCAGCACAGAGTAATTGTCAGCAGGAAATATATGGTTCACCATTTTCCTTCTACAGAAACAAAATCAAAAGCCATGACTGAATTTCAGGAATTTGATTAGTTGTAGTGTATAAGTTAGTTGAAAAACTACATCAGTAAGAGAGTTACGGAATCACATACTGATGTACTCTGATACCTTATCTTACAGTTGCTACGCTAATTATCTGATGTGCATAGACTAATACCAGTATAGGTCCCCATAGAACCCGTTTTCAAGATACCATGAGGTTGAAGATCAGAGGGTACCATTTGAAAATCAAAGTGCCAGTTTTTTCCTTACCAAAATTTAGCCAACCTTTGGAGCTATGTTTAGTCACCTTCCCGATAAGCTACTCTGACATGACACCAATGGATGCATTCGGTTGTCTAGTTTCACAGGATGCTAACATCCTGTTAAAGACAGTTATGTCACCTTCATTTATTTTTTGCAAGGTGGGGCCACTGGGAGGGTGGCAAGTGTATCAGAGGGGGTTTTGAAAACATTTGTAATATGAGAAATGTGGACTGTAACACAGAGAGCTTGACTCATTTAGACAACACTGAATTTAAATTTAAGACAATTTAATGACTTTTAAAAAATATTTTATAAAATTGAATTTAAGGCATTTTAAGACTTTTAAGGACCAGCAGATGCCCTGCTTGCTTTGCTGCATCCTACTGATGTGATTTAGTGTAGCAAGACACTGGTACTCTAAGTTCAGGTTATCTTTAGTTTGGCTTAGTCCTACGTCACAGGCACTGAGTTTCTGAGGGAGAAAGTTGGGCATCAAAGATACTGTAAAATTACAACAAGTTGTCTCTTGCAGGACAGACAATGATGTGGAGACCAAGCCTGCTTCGGTCGGACAGAAATCATACGTCCTGTCCACAGCCAAGAAATTTGAGTAAGTACAGTCTCCACTGTAGTTAAGAACAGACCTGTGCACTCTGCTTAAGTGAGCACAGTAACTATAATGAAAGCAGTAAAACCACTTATACTCTGACAAAACTGCAATACCAAGGTTTGGCCAGCAGATGCTGCCATTTTTTTTTTCAATGCCCCCAAAACAGTGAATCATTTTTGAACAGAAGTGTTTCATGGTGATTTAACGCTTTGGAAAGCTTTGTTTTTAACATCACTAGTAAATGTATGAGAGCTGATGATGTAATAATCAAATGTGTCAGTTTTTAATAGATCCTAACAAACTACCTTATTCTCAGGTTTAAAAAAACTCCAGTGTTTTTTAAATCTGTTGCTGAGAGATCCATTTTGATACCAACAGTGCGATGGCAGCTCTGCAAGTCAAACTAAAATGCTCCTTTGACTCTGTTGTGTCAGTGAATAAAATTAAAGCATAAAAGCTTCAGGCAGGAATCTCCATCTGTGATATTAACATACATAAACATTAACTTAACCCAGGGCAGCTCTGCTGCATCCATAAAGACCTACAGTGCACTGCAGGCTGACTTGTGCTTCAGCTGCTTGATGAAGCATTGATCTGCATACAGTTCTTGAGTATTTCCCCTTAAGGCACACGGGAACAAACAACTGCTTTAACACCGGGCATATTTGCCCTTTAATACCAAATGGTCCTTTCAGCTTCCTAATTAACATTATAAAAATATAAATCCCCAATTTGAGCTGTGAAAGTATCGGCCTCAATTTTTAGAAAGTTAAATACTAATCTCTGTTTAGCTGATCATTGTCTGTAACATGGTATTCAATATTCATGTGGTCATATTCAGAATCATCTACTTTATGTTTAAATAGACAGTAAAGATGCTCTGAGACATTCACTGTCTGTTTACATAGTAATCATAATTATTTATACATGCAGTGGTGTTCCCCGCCTGTGTATTGTTGCCAGCTGTACCTATTGCATTGACATTACATCACCTGACTTGAACACGTACATGACACACACACGCTCACACGCACACACACACACACAATCTACACTCACTTTAGTGAATTATTAAGCATATGGACACATTTGTGCTGCAAAAATATTTCAAAAATACATTTATTCTGTTTTTTCTCCCTGAGATCACATTAAAGGTTCATGCTTCTGTGATTGGACATTACATATTTAAACACATTAACGTCTCAACTTTACTCATTAGCTCTGTGTTATATTTAGACAATATAATCATTTTTGTAAATACATAAAAGGCCAAGTAAATTCAAAATACTAAAGCAAATGAATAATACAATTCACAACTGAACTGAGACATTATCATTTCCCTTCCATCAGTATTTAAAAAGACGTTGTTACCTTTCTGTTCTCACAGTTTGTTTCATCGCAGGCTCGAACATCACAAGAAAAAATAATTACTTTGGGACAAGTTTTATGTGTACATCTGTTTTTTTCCAAATCATCTGCATGGAACCTTGACCATGATAAATTCTTAATATCTTACTACATTTTCACAATGTACCAGCTCCTGTAATTATGAAGTCTCAAACACGATCACACTTGACAGCGAGGCTAAGGTATCAATCTGTCCTTTTGTCTTAGAGCAGTGAGGTGAATCTGTTCTCATGCTTTCATGTTAGCTGAATACACTTTAAACAATTAAACCCCCCACTGTGGAAACCACTGTGGTGCAGCATTCAAACATTTTTACTCAATTACTAAATCTGAGCACAACGTTGACAAGTAATTGATATGAACACACCCCTTTCTTCTGGTGAGCTGACAATCAGAGCACTCTGCGAGGAGGCTGGGGGAGGTGTTGCACGATACTCAAGTATTTCAAATGACACAGCCAGCTAGCCAGGTTTTGTTAAATGATGCAGTCAGTCTCTTTCCTCAAAGGTAATGATGGCTGACGGACAGTCTTGGGCAGCTGGGAGTTAGGAGGAGGGTCCAGCTGTGGTGAGGTCTCCTACAGTGTGCATCACCTGTGCTGATGTGGACAAGGTGGGTCCAGCTGCTGGGCCCATGCTGTGCGATGGCATTAAATGACCCTCGTTGATGGCGAAGTGGTTTGGCGGGTAGATGCCACATTTCCTAAAGCCTTCCTTCACAATCCTGACACCCTCCTCCTCCTTCACTACGTGATAGGTCCCTTTAAACACGCCTGAGAACTCCTTCTTGCTGACCGAAAAGTGAGTATCAGTGGCACAGCCATCACCTATGAGTGCTGCAAAACGCTGCTTCAGGAGAACAAAGAGACCCGCGTCGAGTGGCTGCAGGATGTGAGAGCAATGAGGTGGGAGGCACAGGAGGATGACTTCCTCTTTACGAGCTGCTTCCACCACCTCAAGGTTCACGGGAGACTTGTGGCCGTCAAAAATAAGCAGCAGCGGACGCTCCTTTGGTGCGTGCAGGAGGAAGTGTTTGAGGAACCATTTCTTGAAAAGGTCCGAGTTGATACACCCAGAGTCTGACCATCCATAGAGGGCATTTGGAGGCCCTTGAGTCTTGTAACATACCCCCCCTGGGTATGCCTTTGAATAGATAATAAATGGAGGAATGTCCTCTCCAGCTGCGCTGAAACAAGCCAGGACGGAGATATGGTCCCTCGAGCCTGGCGCTGGCTTATAGCCCAGACTGGCAGATTTGGGGAGAATCACCCTCTTCCTGCCGAGCTGAAAGCCCGTCTCATTGCAGTTGAAGATTTGATGAGGCCTGTCTCTGAGCCCATGAGCGTCCACAACAGTGCTCAGTAAATGAAAAAACTGATCCACTGCTTCCTTTCTCACACACACCGTCCTCCCACGGACAACATTGTCTGCTGGCTGAATGGTAATATTCTTTTCTTGCCTTTTTCTAAAATTGAGCCACCAGGTCTGACCTAGTTTAGAAAACGCAACCCTCCGATGCTGCCGCTTATAAATGGATGAGGCAAAGGACACCAGCTGTTGCTTGGTCAGTGGGAATCCATGTTTGGACATGTATAAAGAGAATTCCACCAACAGATCCTCGTCAGCAGATGTTATAAGCTGAGCTGGCCCACTGCGACTCCCTGGTGTCACCCTTCCACTGACTCTGTCCCCCAGTGAGGATTTAGGGACCCCAAACTCTTTGGCAGCCTGTCTCACCGTACACCTTCCCGACTTCACCTCGATCAGTGCGCGTTCCATGGCCTCCTCTGTCCATTTCTTCTTCTTCTTCCTCCCGATTTTGTCAAGATGATTTCTTGATGGCATCTTTTCTAGGATGGCACAGGGAATGAAGGCATAAGCAACACATTAAACAACTATGATACACACAGTCAAACTAATTATGACAGTGTTGTGAACACTGGATTAAAAAGCACCTTCAGTGCTCCCCATCCTCCTGTGGCTGCACTTTCACCTTATTAACAATGAACCACAGACAGCACAGTCTTTTACCCGACAGGTAAAGGGATTACATAATTATGTTGAGTTAAGTTTACAAGGTGATTGTTCTATCTGTTGTTGCTTGCAAGTGCATTGCTCAAGAACCAGAGCAACAGAATCTGCTGCATCCAACAATCATGTTCACGGCTTAGATGGATGCACAGGACTGAGACTGGGGTCTGACTCACTAAGGGGAATTTAAATAACATGTAAGGGACAATATTCCTCATCTTATTTTCTGTTGTAACACCACTTAAAAGTTGTTCTAATTCTAACTCCTTTCATGTATCTCAAGTTACTTACGGGCTGTAAACAATGACCATTACATGGCAGAGAAAGTCTTGGACTAAATATTGGCCATTGTCATCAGACTAATAGCTGATGGGTTCAGAGATTGTTCAATGATTGACCCAAGATCTATAACCAGCTTCTAATTGTTGAAGGGACAGAAATACTTAAGGTTTAGTGACGAAACTAGTGGCTACAGCCTGAAAGTGAGACAAGTGACGATGCTGGGTGTGGACAAGGATATTGCTTTTGGACATGGGACACATGCTCTATCCACTGAGCAGCTGGGTGCCCCTGTATACCCTGTACTTCTGGGGTGTAACGATACATCGATCCACATCGATACATCAATTCATTGATTAACGATCCGATTATATCGATGCAAAATGAAAACATCGATGCATACTGTCATCTTAAAGATACACAATTATTTCGAAATTCACATAGCATGTCTGTATCACCATTTCTGGGCAAGCATGCTTCCGCTCAAACAACAAACAGAGCTCAGGAATAAAATGGTCAAATCATATTTTAGTTGTTTTTGTGACTTGATGTAAATGATTGTGTTAGATGGACATGATATCGTGTCATATCGATCGCAGGCTCCTGAATCAAAATCATATCATGACAGACTTTGTGATATTGGCAAACATCGTATCGTGATGAAGCTGGTGATTTACACCCCTACTATATTTCAGGAGTAACTTGTTTCATGTGATGGATTTCCTGTTTCAGAACTATTAAGTTGATACCAAAAAAAAAAAAAGTTGAATACAAAGATAGATATTTGCAGGGAACTTTAACTCGGAGACTCATTGAGAGCCTAAAGACTACCGTACACCCTCTTTTGATAAACCTATAGTCAACTTATAATTTATAACACTGATCACTGTGCTACTTTTTGTCCATCCAGAATGCACAACCAGCTTTGGACAAAAAAGAAAACTACTTAAATCAGTTTTACATTATGTTTTATGTTTTACATCAATAAAACATTTATTCTATTTGCGAAAAAAAGACAAAACTAATTTCTGATGCACTCTCTTCACACACAACACAAGTTAAGGTCTAGATTTACAATACCTGCAATGCCAAGTTAAGTAAGACTCTGTTTCAAACCTGTTGAACTTTATTTTTATCTATTAAAACAAACATTTAGATTGCACCGTTTTCACCTCACACACAGGACCTGTCTGGGTTTTAAAATGTCTTTGAACTAGTCCAGGGTGACTTGATTTTTAGTCCAGGCTTGTACAGAGACAAGTTAAATACTTCCATTTGACTAGACACTAACATAATACTGCACTTGTACTTTGTGTCACAGTCAAAGCTCCACTTATATGTAAGGAAAGCGGACTCACTGGTGCTGGAGAGTCGTCGTGCTGCTGTTAGTTGGTGTTAGTGTGACAGACAGAAGGCGTCTCGTCCTGTGTTGCTGTGACGTCGCTCACCGTAACGTTACTGTTTATAAACTACAGTCATTTGGAGCCGGTCTGTCTGCGATACTACGCTTAAAAACACACGCTGCGTTGCAGTGTTTGCTCTTCAGCCGCCACTACATGTCTGTCAGCTGCAGGAAGTTTAAATCACGCGGTTACATTTCACCGGAGCTGCACATTTCCCTGCTTAATATGAAGCTGCTAGCTGTTAGCTGTTAGCTACAACACCACACAGCAGTAAACAGTGGGACCAAACCGGACGTTATGTGACGATGTCTTCAAAATAAAAGTACTACTTCCGGTTACAAAATAAGTGTCTGCTCAGATAAAAGCAATGAATTGTATCACAGTTCTTATATTATATGAAACTATTCCTGTGCAACTGCTGATTAAGCAAAGCAGTCAAACTTAGAATTATTGAGACTGAAGTTTTCACAAAAATATTATTCTATATCTCTCCAAAATGGCTGAACTTTTCCTTTTAGGTCCCTTTTAGGCAATTCTGAGCAACAAGCAGAAGAACTGGAAGACATTTAGGAATTTAGCAACACAATCTGCCTTTTGCATCAGCTGAGGCTTGAACTCACAACTAAGAGAGACGAAGAATTAATTTCTATCTCACTGAGCTGATTAGTCAGTGACAATTCATGCATAGCTTCACAAACTGACTAAGCCAGACGTGCAGGTTTAGCAGCCGTCCATGCAGGAAAAGCAGATTTCAAACCACTGTAAAAAAAATTCAGTTATCTAAACAAAAATCTGAAAATACACATATTGCATCTAGACAGCATGGAGATGTTGGTGATTTGTTTGTAACAACGATTGATTTGCTCCATAAGTGAAAAACTGATGTTTAAAATTGCCATTTTTACATTGACTCCAATTGTTCACATTAGAGCAAAATTCAAAATGCTGTCAAAAATTCAGTTTTTGAGATAAAATTCTGAAATTTGCCGCACATCATCTACCATGACTCTAGAATTTTGTCTGTTTTTCATGAACATTGAAGATTTATTTAGCAAGAATTTGCATGTATATGTTTACAGTAATCTGAGAAACGTAGTTTTTGTAGGACAGTGTGAAGATGCTCTGTAGCAAGTTTGGTGTCAATTGAGCAAAAATTGTGGCAGGAGATAGGTTTAAGAAGTTTTACAGGTTTTGAAAAAAAACGAGTAATGAACTTCATAATTTTTAATAGGTTTAAATGTACAGAAGTTTCTTCAGTATTGGGGCTACAGTTTGATGAAAGTTGAGAAGTTGTAGCACGTATGGTTGATTTGTTATGAATTTTCAAAGTTTTGAATTTTAGACGCTTGCTGTAGCGCCACCATCAGGACTATTGGCTTGAGTTTACAGCTGAGGATATCTGGCATGAGACTGGACCTTTGTGCAAAGTTTGGTGAGTTTTCACCTATGGGAAGTATGATTTCCTCAGAGGAAGAAGAAGAAGAAGAAGAAGAAGAATACCTAAGATTACAGTAGTGTCCTGGCAACTTAGTTTCCCGGACCTTAATAATAATAATAATAATAATGATAATAAACTTTATTCATATAGCACCTTTCATACAGGGAGGTGTAGCTCAAAGCCTTTACAACAAAATAAAAACAGACAAATACAATTAAAAAAAAGGAGCAGGTGCAAGTGCAAATCCTGCACAATAAAACCAAGAACAACATAATATGTAAAAGATAAAAGTAAAACAGCGGAATGCATGGAAGCAGATAAAAAATGTTGAAGGATGGGGGTAAAAACTAGGGAATAGAGACAGTTAGTTGAAAGTCATGCGTAGTGACAGTTAAATATCATGCAACACCTTTTACCTAATGAATATAGAGCATTTTTAAGCATTTGTGTGCTTTTTCATCACCAGTTTAGAGGCATTCTTAATTTACTGCCATTTCATAGGACAATATGTGATGTAAGAGGTGGACATCATGGCAACTCATTTGAATCATCACTTCCAGCCACTCAATAATAAATCAAAAGATTCTCATGCTTTACTTTGAGTGTGTACAGGTGGGCTGTGACCTTACAATCTATCAGGAGTTACATCACTATTGAGATGTTTTGCTGCTGCAAGCACAATTGACTCTGGTCCAATTTTGTGCACTTCTCATCTATTACCAGCAAATGTAAAAGATGAGAGACACAAACTGGGACTGAACTGACTCATGCATGTAACTGAATCACATTCCTTGTTGAAGAAGACAGTTCCACCCCCTCGCTTCAGCGCAACGTGTTCGGTGATATTTACATCGTTAATAAACATTATGTTGACATTTAAGGCTCTATTTGTCAGCTTTGCATCATCAATCAATGTAGCTGGCACTTTTTTTTAAGCATTCTGCGCATATTCTGTTGTCTTATATGTGAGAATTGTTGTGCTCATCCTCCAATGCAAGTCATTTTTTGTGTAGGCTATAGGCTAGATGAAGCTGTCAATTATATAAAAATGAGAAATTGAGTCTTATCCCGAAACCGCCAGAAATAACATCTCATTATCCCTGCTGATAAGGTTGTTTCTGTCTACTTATATTTACTGAGAAAGGATCCATTATCTGTTGTAATATTGTACATTTACATTTTCTCCCTGCAAAAAAAGATTCCATTAACCATCTCAGTATGAAGCTCTTGGCTTTGATGACAATTCTGAGCTGAAGTCATATAAAGCTGATGAAATCTTTCATAGTTTGCGAAGTATTAATTGGACAGATATATACTGCTTTGTTTTATGCTTTGAGGTAATATATTCCAAGGTTCTTTTCAAGATGTGTTTCTTATTCTTAACCTGCAGATCACTTGATTCTCCCGTGAGCCCTCCCTTCCAAAAGCTGCAATTTTCTCCGTCTAAAGGGTACGTATGTGCTGCATTTTAATTGGGAAAAATTGTGCAAATTATGAGCAACCACAATCTACTTGTTTCCACATTTTTATTAAATTCAGTTAACTCTGAACATCTAGACCAAAAATATTGAACAGTAGTGCCAGATTATATTTTGCAAGTTTATTATTTTTTCTGTTCTCTGTTTTAGCAATTCATCTAATCAGGCAAATGGTGAAGTTATTCCTCCCCAAAAAGATGCTCAGCCTGAGGGGTCAACAGTGGAGACCACAGACGATGCAAAGTTAGTAAATGAGAGCTTCTCTCTACTCACTGTAACTGCAGCTGAGTAGGGATTTTTCTTCATATGTCTTTTTTTTGCATAGTTGGGAATAAGTACCTCCCTCTGTTACAGGCCTCAAGCACCCAAAGAAGAACTTATCCAAAATGGTGGGACACAACCTGAGAAGTCAGACGCCAACACAACTGTTGAAAACAATCAGGAACTTGCAGTTGTCCCGGCCAGTGTAGAACACAATGACGGGGCTGCTAAGGTCACTGCAGAGGTTCATGTTGCAGGATGTATCCAAAATGGTGATGCACAGACTGTGTCTCCTGTGGAGCCAACTGAGCAACCAGTTACCAACACAACTGCAGATGTTCCTGTGGAAGACCCTGTTGCAGAACCCTGTGCTGCAGCTGTCACAGAGGAGAATAAAGCAACCGCTGAAGTCCCTGTAGTGCCTGCAGTCGAACTGAAACCTCAAGAGGAGCCTTCAACCAAAACAGAATCAGTTGGCCTATATGTAACACATTTGAAGGATACAGGAGTAGAATCTGTTCAACCTGCAGAGGTTGGCTGTGAGAAATGTCCTCCAGAGCAGGCTGGAGAAGAAATCGTTGAAGCTGAGGTTGTGGTGAAGTCATCGCCTGACACAGCTGATGTGGTTAGTACAACACCAGGAAAAGAGCCTGCTCTCCAAAATGGTGTTGATGCAGTGGCTGAGGTTGCTGTGGCACCTGAAAACCCTGCTGTGACACATGCATCAGGAGAAGAGGCCGCTCCCAAAGCCAGTGCTGAAGCTGTAGCTGAGGTTGTGGTAAAGTCATCACCCGACACGAGTGACGAGGTAGAAACTGCTGCTCCCCCAAACAGTGGTGAAGCTGCAGCTGAGGTCGCTGTGGTGCCTGAGACCCCTGATGTGACAGATGCAGCAGGAACAGAGGCTGCTCCCGAAAATGGTGTTGAAGCTGTAACTGAGGTTGTGCTAAAGTCATCACCTGACACATGTACCGAAATTAATGCAACGCCAGGAGAAGAGGCTGCTGCTCCCCCAAACAGTGATGAAGCTGCAGCTGAGGTCGCTGTGGTGCCTGAGACCCCTGATGTGACACATACAGCAGGAGAAGAGGCTGTTCCCCAAAACAGCGTTGAAGCTGTGGATGAGATTGTGATACAGTCATCACCTGACACCGAGATTAATGCAACGCCAGGAGAAGAGGCTGCTGCTCCCTCAAACAGCGTTAAAGCTGTAGCTGAAGTTACTGTGGAGTCATCACCTGAGGCCCCTGTAGGTGGTGCAGCAGGAGAATTGTTTGTGTATGAAATCATTCTGGAACCCGTCCCTGACTTTGCGGGAGAACCTGTGTCCGAATTACCCTCTCAATCTGCTACTGAAACTGCTACAGAGGGGACTTGTGAGAAAGGTCCTCCACAACAGACGGCTCAGGAAACTGTTGAAGCTGTGGGTGATGTTGCTGTGAAGTCATCACCTGAGACTCCTGCTGGAAGTGGTGCAACAGAAGAAGAGGCTGCTCTCCAAGTCAGTGTGAACCCTGTCCCTGACTTGGTGGCAGATACTACCAAGCCTGCTGCTGAAACTGCAGTCAAGTCTGCAGAGTGTAAAGTCGAGCCTGCAGCTCCAGCAGAGCCAGTTTTTCAGACCAGAACCGAAGACGTAGCTGAGTGTGATGTCCAGCCTGTTGTCGAGCAAAGCGTTGAGCCAACACCTGAGAGTGCAGCAGATCGTGTGGGGGAGTTGAACATCGAGGATGCTGTTAAACCAGTAACAGATGCTGAAGCTGTTCCGGATAAATTCTCTGACAGACCCATTGAACTGTCCGAAGCATTAAATGGGGAACCACCAAAAACCGAAGCTGCTCCTCTGCCTCTGAAAGATCCAGATCAATCTCACACTGAAGAGACCAAGCTGAACCAACACTCTGATGGTACCAACACGTGAGTAAGCTCTTATAAAAAGGAAACACTTCTATTTTCCTGTTTTCCACGTTCACATGTTTTCACTTGTGCAATAAAATGAATCTTACTGTTTGATAATGACTATTTTGCAGCTCTGAGATGTTTCAAAAGCCCAGGAAGACACTGCAATACTCACCAAGTCTATACAAGCCCAGGTAATGTCTCACAATTTAGAAAATTCAAACACCATGTAAGTCATGCAAAGACAGAACTCAAAGTCAGCAGTGGCACAGCACATTCATACATACAAACACTGGTGATAATCTTTTTTATTAACACTTTCTCTGTACTGCAGGTGTACCAAGGTGTGTTCAATCTGTCTCAGAACATTTGATGGGAATATCAAGCTCCACCTCAATGACCCTGCAGTGACCTGCCACCCAGAATGCCTAAAGGTTTGTTGTGCCAGGAACATACTGTGCATTCTCTCTATCTGTGGTTATATATATATATATATATGTATTGATTGAGGCTCTCGTCATTGCATGATGTTAATATTGAGTATGTTTTTGCAGTGTGGTGTGTGCGACAGGGTCCTGGGAGATTTGCTGATCCCCATGTTCTTGAATGGCCAAGTGGTCCAATGTGGCACCTGCTTTGCAGAAACTCTCACGGCCTGAAGCGAACCGGGACAAAACGTCGCTGGAGAGGACTCAAAGCATACTGTAATTAATGTGTTGTTTTGACTGTTGCCTTAAAGGAGCTCTGTAAGATATTTAGAGCTTATTTATACTTCAGTGGTTGTTTCACACGGTTCTCAACATGGAGGTGGATGAGCTGGCGGCTAGTAGCTAACAGTGCTAGTTCTGACAGAGCTAACAGTGGTAACCGGGGGCGGGGGTACCAGCCTCCGTAACAATGTGGTCCCAGAATCAGCGGTGACCACCATATGAGCGGCAGTGATACATAGGCACGATAAGATCTACCTAAAATGACAGAAAACATCTTTTGGATTTTTTTTTTTAATGTAATGTAATGTAAAATCTCCTAACATGGAGGGGGTGGGGCTTATGACCTAAACTGCAGCCAGCCACCAGGGGGCGATCAAGATGTTTTGGCTTCACTTTTGGGAGCTGTCGTGTTGTCCATCTTTATAGTCTACGGTCACACAGCAGAGAACAGAGAAGCTCGGATTACAGTGCACACAGAGGTAGCGTGACTTCCCTCTTTTCTTGCTACTATATCAATACTGCAAATATCAGATAGAGCTCCTTTAACTCTGTATTGTTTTTGTTTTTTTAAACCAGTTTTCCTACTGAATGTTTTTAAGGACATAGTGTAATATCAGGATTAAGAATTGTGTTATGAAAATGTCTGGCAGCATATGATTTGTGGTAGTAATTGCAAAGATGCATAAATGAAATATAACTGACATGTAAGATTTTTATTGCAACATGCTGTATATGGTTAAAATAAAATCACAAGTGACTCCCTCAGATTTAAGTGGTTTAATCAGCCTTAATTAAAAATGAGCACACAAAACAACCCAGCTCAGTAAGTAGCAGGGCTACACATCAAACATGAGTCACCTGGAGGCACGTTATTGAAGCATCAACACCTCAGTAACATAAAAACAGCTTATTTTAAGCAGTAACCCAAAAACATCCAGAAAAATGGATACATGTCTTTGTTTCCCTCCTACACTGTGGCATTTAAACGAAGCAAGAATGCATTATGAGTGAATGCAAAGTACATGTACTGTAAGTAGAAGCACGATGGCCATGCAGAGAACTTTGGTACATTCAGCCTCCCTTGATTTAGTTCACACAATGTTGCTACACAAGATGGTGATAATGAGGCAGCAGCAAAATCATATTCAGGACCAATATATGCATCAGTAAACACTGAGCGGAGTGCATGCAGTTATGATAATAGAGGCGAGCTGTCATCGCTCTTAATTATTCATGAGACATCATACATCACAATCTGAAAACAGCATCAGCACCAATGAAGCTTCAGAAAAAGAATAAAATGAGAGATGCAACCTGGGAGAGGAAATGAACAACAAAGCTAAGAGAATCATTTGAGAGGAGGATTTGGGGAGGAGGCCGGAGCGTGTTGCTGGGTGTGAATAATCTTCATCTCTCTGTCTGTTGTTCATACAAAACAGTAATGAGAAACATTTGTCTGTTATTGGACATGTCTAAAGAAAGACTATAGCAGGTGATCCAGGTTTGGAAGTCGCTGTTTCCCAGAGGATGAATGGAAGTCAAGTGTTGACTTGTCCATCTCGTAGCCAGAGGATAGGGATGACTGGGACGGGGGTGTTTCACTTAGCGGACCCCCTTCCTGCCCAGGAACCGCAAGACTGCATAGTTGTAGGTGGTCGCAGCCAGATACAGAAACTGCAAAGAAAGACATTGACATGGAAGTGGGAGGAATAGAATGGAAAAAAGTGAAAAAATGTATTTGGATTTGAACATAATATGTGTGGGGATACTAATAAACAGCACAGGCAAACACACTACAAGGGTTTGAGTCATTTTTTTAAAGGGTCAGTTCACCCAAATTACAAGAAAACACATTTTCTTACCAACCTCAAGTGGTATCTAATCATGCAGATAGTTTTAGTTTGGAGTTTTCCAGTGATTGAAAAAATATATCAGTGAGATTTCTGCTATAGCCAAGCTCAAACACAGTGACTGGGATTTTGCTTGCGATGTGCACAGCATTGAAAACTGACTCTGGCTGGTGTCCCTGTTCCTCTGGATAATCCACATACTGGGTGGAACTATTTCAAACCATTCATAGCGAGGCCTGAAAAGAGATATTGCTGCAAAAATTCATTTTTCAGTGCTTTTACTACCACCATTTTTGTGGACATTTATCATCAGTGTTGATAATGAATGTAGTCAATTGACATAAGTAATTCCTCAGCTTGTGCTTTATTAATTTTTGGACCCATATGCTATCAGTCTGCTGGTGATAAGCCTCTGGGGGCAGCAGCCAAAATTTCCGGAGATCTGGTGTAGCCAGTTGATATCTGAGCCAAGACTTCCTCTCCTGTATGCTGGTCCTTTCGATTAATCTCTATGTCCAGATATCGCCAAATGAATGCAGGTATATTCATTTAAAAAAAAAAAGAAAAAAGCTAATATAAAGCTAAACCGTTGTGAGATGACAGCAGATGGGTTCCAAGACCAATGTATCTCGTCTCTCCATATGGACTTTATACCAGCAGCTTAAACACGATTAGTCAATACTAATGGGACAACAAAGAGACACCAGAACAATTTTGATAGCAAAATCTTGTCCCATTGCCTTCAAATTCTGCATACATAGCAGATATCTGTTAATAGAGAGCAGTGCTATACTGACCTGCCATGCTAGCAGTGCTTAAATGTACCAGTATGCAATGCACGTTGCTTCCGCATCTGTCCACTGCATTTCTTCAGCCCTTTACTTTGGCTCTGATATATATGGCGGAATTTTCCAGTCAGCCAAAACACTATAAAATGTGTCCTTGACCATAACACCCTGCGTGCTCGTGCTTTGACGTGCCATTTACAAGTGAAGAGCACAAGAAAGTTCTGTTTTTGAGCAACATCACGAGTATGCCGCGGCTACCAGGAGGCAAAGATTAGCCTGTAGTTCACTCTTGCCTCTGACATCACCGTGACATCATATGACAGCACTGGATGCAGGAGGAACACTAGATTTTGCAACTGTGAACTTTCTCGGTCAATATCACATGCAGTGAGACATGCTGTATCGACTACATGCCCTAACGGTGGTGAATTTTCCTTATAACTTCCATTGTATCGGGGTGGCAGCGCTAATGCAACAGACAGATTCCTCAAAACCTAACCAAATAACGCCAAAACTATCTGCATGGCTGCAACTAAACATACGTTTTTGTTGGCTAATTCTGAATGGACCCTGGATGAACCCTTTATATGCTTTATATATTTAGAAGTATTTACAAGAGCAAGCATAAATGAACACAAATTATCAAAACAATTGCTCACCAGTGCTAAGAGAGTGACCCCTGCACCAGCAAATGCAGCTATGTACAGGTCGTAGGTGACGTAGAACTGTAAGACATATCAAACACAGGTCAGTTTAGTATAGATGCAGAGAACCCAACCAGTCCCTTGGATGTTTGCGTCATTTCATTACATAAAAATGTTTGCTTGCACACCCAGTGGCACTGCCAAGGGGTGGCCAAGGGGCCCACAGCCACCCTGGTACATTCACGAACCCTCTTGTGAAAATAATGGAAAATTATTTGAGGCCTCTGTGTGGTGTTTTTTCCTTTCAATAAATGCTCAAATTAAAATGGCTTATATGTATTTTTTTTTATAAAAACAAACAGTAAACAGTAAAAGTATGCGACTCCTTATCGCTCATATTGACACAGTACAAGAGCTTAACAGCGCTCCTGCAATTAGGGTATGTTTTTTGGTTTTGGCGTGTCATCAGTGGCTCCATCGGGCCACACCTATGAAAAATTTCTGGGGGCGCCAGTGCCATCTATTAATAATTCAGAGTAGATTTAACATTGATTCTGTGCACTGATTTTAACATGAGGATGCTGACATGACATACTGAACCGTGAGAAATGGAATATTGGATTTCGCTACTCACTTCGCTGGTTTTGCAAATAGATGCCAAGGTCATTCCACAAGCCTTGCCTGGCATTGCATTCCACGGGAGCAGACCTTAAATGAAGACATGACGTAAGTGAGGCATCCCTTACCATTGCTGAATCACGATGAGATATGTCGCATTTGCTTTCATACAGCATATCAGGGACACAGCAGCTAAGAAATTAAGATAACGATGCACTTATCTTCATTATTTCATAACTAATTCAACAAGCGGTTTTGCCTCCACCCCCTGATGATTAATTCATCGCTTTCACAGACACATTAACATTCCCATCAGGTGGACATGCGGTCAGTCATTATAAGAACAACGCACCATACTGCCTGGCGTCCATGCAAATCCAGCCGTGTTGATTAATGCTGGGGGTTGTTTCAGCCAGGATGTTGATGTTGTGGCAGGTCTGCTCCATGTTGAACAAGAAGAAGACTGGGATAGCAGTGAAGGCAAACACCGCCAGCCAGATGAAGGCCAAGATGTACGTCACTATGATGAACTGTTGAAATAAAAAGTGCAGTGTGTAAGGTCACAGAGATGTGGCGTACGTAGCCCAGGTTTCACTGTGATAAATGTGGTGTCATTAAATCAGCTTTCAGTTCTGAATAGACAACTGCAGAAACAAAGAACATTTTATTAATCTTAGGAGCGAAAACAAACCAGCATTCAGCATCTTAACAATGACCTGATGTCATATTGCCCCTCCCCTTCCCTTCCCTTCCCTTTCCTCCCTCCTCCCTGTTCTCACCGTCAGGCTGAGGCAGCGGCCACATTGGGTGCTCCTGAATTCACCAAAGGTCTGCTTCACAGCGCTCGTGGTGTAGAAACCCTCAGCCAACAGCAGGATACCATAGAGGAAGAAAAATGATGCCAGGCCATAGATCACGTACTGGAAGTATTTGATACTGGGATGGTCGCAGAGACAGAAGTCAGGTCAAACAGTAAATCAAACAATTCTGCAGAGGTCAGAGGTCACAATTTTGAGAATTACTTGATGCGTCACTCACAAGGAGGCCATGACCACAAAGTCTTGAACGTTGCGGGCGAAGTAAGTCTCGACGAGGACTTCGGTCTGGGACAACGCTTCATGCCCACAGCCACAAAATAATGCCATGCCAGCATAGCACAGCAGGGTGGCCACCAGGGATGGGTAGGGCACTGCCCCAATGCACCGGATACAGCAATCATAACAACCTGAGGGGGCATAATATATCAGCACACAGGCGGCACACACCGCACATATAACAAAACAACACATCTACGCCACGGTGGGGAACTCTTTTACCCTGTGGGGGGGCTATGAAAAAGGCCTCGCTCTGTCTGCAAATCCATGAGCATACACCAAACCCCACCAACAGGCAAAGAAAGCAACAGAAAAAAATTAGTGACAAACAAGAGTTCAAGCAGCGATTCCCAATAAAGCGTCCAAACAAAAGCAGTCACCACTGACTTCACGACAATCTCATGCACTTCTTCCAGTGTAAGCTGCGCTGTTGAAGCAGGTAGCAAATATCCACAGTGTTAATAAATGCATTGGCAGAAATGGGATAGAGGAAAGCACCTAAGGCTTTGCAAAGCCAAGGCTGCCTGACCGGAAACATTTGCTGCTTCTGATCCTGTACTCCACAACAAGAGAGATCCCAATGCCAACCAGTGATGTACAGTGCTGCCTACAAGCTATTGCTACAGTAAAATAAGCCTCAGCGCTGACTTCATCTGTGTGTGAAAGCTCCTCTGCTGGTACCAACACCTCACAGCTCAGCCCCTACTAACTCTGGTCCTGCCCTCTCTCTCCAGCAGTCACAGGCGTCACCAGGCGTGTGAGAGATGCTCGTGAAGCTTCAGGGCCCTGAAGAAAGAGCTTCTCTTTGTGGCTGCAGATACAATATCCATTGTATTTGCCATGATGAGGGAGGAACAAAGGGCAGCGATGTCAAACAAACAAAGAGTGCCACAATACACACACAGTAGTATATGGTGGCAGGGGGGTCGCCAGGACCGTCTCTACACCACAGGCAATGTCACTACTCAGGCCATCCTCCCTCAACAGCTGGCTGAGACTGGTACCACGGCACTGAGTGTCAATGCTGGCGGGGGCTGGGTTCAAGTGTTCAGAGAGTGGGTAGAAGCATAATGAATGAGAGGGGCAATTTGAATATCTTCACAACAACAACAACCCCACTCAAAATTTGTTACTACACATTTTGAAACCCTTAGGTGCCCATTGCCTAAATTGTCTCAGCACGATGAAACATTCTGATAATTTAAGGTTGAGGTTAAATAGGAACACACGGACAAACATTAGCCTGAGATAAAACAGCCAGCCTCCCTTCATGCCAGTTTCACAAATTATTGGATTTTAGTTGGAAGGAACAGAGGCTGTGAGTTCAACAAACTGCTCCTAAAGTATAAATAGTAACAGCAGGGAGACTGCTAGAGTCCCAAAAATGATAGTGCCTGCAGACGCCCACGCTTCAGCTGTGCCCTGCTGCAACAGTGGTTACAGTGACAAAGTGATACAGGCCGTCATAGCCTTTATTCACATTCAGTGCAAAAGGCAGAAATGCATTTTTTAGAGTAGACGCAAGATGATTCGTCAAGACCAAAAAGCTGTTAAAAAAAGGTGTGAAAGCACATGCACAAGTTGTTTCTAAGTGATAAAAAATGCTTAGCAGAGGTTGTTAGGGTCCGCAGCTCTCATGGAAATGTGCTAATTTACACCCGTGACACATGTGGGAGTATCTGACCTCTTTCACATGAGTGACCTGGCATGGCCTTGGCATGATGAGAGTCAGTGCCCATCTCTGTCAGCCACTCTGATTCCACTCTTGTTTATGGTTAAAAGGGGTTAGAAGAGGTAAAGAGGAGTTCTCTCTCTATTGAAAAGAGGGTAATCCTGGCTGAGCCTGTGTGCTGTTTACTTCTCAGTCTTTGGAAATCATCATCAAATTGTATATTAGGGATCAATAACAAAGGCTTAATGGGTAATCCATAAGTGGATATAAAAAGAAAATTAACAGATGAAAACACAGGATCAAGTTGCAGCAAATCCTGCCTACAGGACAACATGATGTCTAAGGGCAGAAAGGATATATTAAAGGCAACATTAGTGAGTTATTGAAATCCACATTTTCAAATCACATTAATAATAGATGATAAGAGTTATTAAAGATTCTGTGCACTCACCCATGTCCAGAAAGAAGTGCAGGGGTTATTGAAGTTTTGCTGGGTGGCTTTGTGACTGTGATATGAGGATATGAGAAGTTATTCCCCGCCACTCCTATATGAATCTGACTCGCGCTTTTGTCTCATCAACAATAGATAGACCACATCTCCCCGAGTCACATCTTAAAGTCACAAAGTCCCATTTCAGCTGCCAGTCATTATTTATGGAGCCATGGGTTCAGAATTGGGGACAGCGAGTGGGTTATAAATTCTAATATGAGTTTTTTTCTTGGTATTTGGTGATATTTACTGTATTTTAGCTGCTGTGACTCATATTTGTGGCTTCTTCTCATTTCACTAAAATATGTGGGTAATTTAGTAAGATGGGAGTTTTTGCATGCACTCCTTATATCAGCCACAAAGACTGAATCAGTTTATACACTTTGGCCTGCGTAGAATGATCTATATTTCACTGTTTCCTTTAACTTCACATGCATAATGCAAATTAACTAACACAAGTATGTAGAGATTTTTCACATGTTTTTGCCTCAGAGTGGTTGAATTATTGTGCACATTCTTTTGTGGGGTGCATTTCATCAACTTCCACTAGTTCCTTTGTTCATCGTCAACATGCATGTGTTGTCTGTCTGCACACACACATGCTCCATGTCAGTAAGACACAATTAACAGGGTCCTCAGAGCAGCGTCCTCAGAAACGCACCGAGATAAGAGGTACGCACAGACAAAAGAGCGAAATAAATCGAAACGCCAGTGACTGACATCGATGAAGTTGACTAACAAGGGTGACATTGACGGTCGGGTCCAGCTGCTGCCCTCCTTCCCTCCCTCCCTCATGTTTGACCCAGTTGATGTCAAAGCTGGGTTCAGTACAAAGGAGCCAGTGTGGAGCAGGAGAAAACACCATGCTATCTTTTTTTTTTGGAGAAGCCCCTCATCCTATTTTTGCTTCCCATTTGAAGCACATGACATATAACTGCATGTTGTAAACAGACACTAATAATCACTTCATTCTCTCACCTTGTATGAGATTTAAATGAAATGTTATCAATACTTGTAACACAGCAAACTATGTTAGGTAACATCATTAGCTAAGGGAGATACACACATTGCCACTCTGCCATAATCCACATGAGAGCTGTTGTTAAGCATAAATTCATTCCTCTTAATATGGTGCATTCCCAAAACAATAGCCTTGTGGATTGGTAAATTGCTGGATTTGAGTTTACAGTCTGTAGCCCTTTGTCTCTTAAAAACCCAGAGCAATATAGCATCAAGTAATTAGCATGTAGAAAGGATTAATGACATCAGAAAGTGAGAGAGCGGAGAGGAACGACGCCTTTGAAATCTCGGAGAAAACCATGCAGCGAGAGAGAAGGGGGCAAAAAAGAGACGAGGAGCATTAATTAACCTCGGTGCTGTATGTGAGAGCGTAGAATGGTTGTCAGCTTTACTTGTGAGATGTGAATTAGCAATAATGTTGACAATCAAAGGCCAGGATTAGGTAGGAGGACAAGTTTTAGAGGCTTGCTGGCTTTGGTGACACGAAGAGAGCAATTCATTCGTTTATGAATAAACTACATTCCACAAAAGCTGATGCAGATGGTGGCCGGGGATGCGAGCAGCTCAGATGATGAATTATTGGGTAACGCTTAATAAGAACGCCTAACAGTTATTAGTTAATGCATGAACTGATTTTGAACTAGCGCATTACTCTCTGAGCTTTCAAGTAAGTTGCAAATGCTATTAGGATGCATGTATCAATATATGTTTTGCATAATCATATAAAAAATGATACCTATATTGTAATCAGCACCGTGGACAGCAGTGACTACACTGTTAGTGTACAATAAATCAATGTATGGGGCTGTGGATGCAGTATGTCTATGTGATGTTGCACAGTGCTCTGTCTTTGAGTCATTTTTATAATTGTTTGCCGTGTGATAGATACACTCGCCAATATTTACGCACTGGAAGTGGTAATATGCATGTGTTTATACAGGGGCGGAGGGAGGCCCTGTAAAAATATTTGCACCACCTTCAATCCCTGTTATGGTAATGTGTGTTATCTTGTGACAAAACGAACAAACAGGCATCAAACAAACAAACAAACAAGCACTTGGAGGACAAAAACACGTCAGGCTCAGTCAGAAGTGAATTCAGTGGCGATGACCTCCCGCGGTGGGTACCTAAATTATTTGTTTTACCGCATGATGAAGTAAAGGGAGGACTGAGCTGTTCTCCAACAGGGTGTTTATTTGCTCGCGTGTTTGATTGTCTTTCATGATAATCTCAGACTCTGCTGGCTGCCTGTTTGAAGCCCGGGGACATGGCAACCAGGCGCTGTGTGTTCCAACATTTTTAAAGATTTAGCCTAAAACTGCAGGAGGAGCAGAGCAACAGCAGTGTGAGGCACAAGTGGAACATTAAGGAAAGATGGAAGAAAAGGACTGTGGTGTTGCTGGAGGTAGATAAACATAAAATTGTAAGTGATGAGCATGTTGGCAGAGACACTCAGTGGGGTTTGGATAGTCTAGTCATTCTCTGAGAGACTTAAAGTGAGACTGTATAACTCTTATAACAACTGTGACCACAGTGACAACTATACAGTAATGACAGATGGTTAAACATAGTTGACTGGTATCAGACAGAACTGTCAACTTGTGACACACACACACACACACACACACACACACACACACACACACACACACACACACGTCCATCTTCAGTCTGATGTTGAGAGGGGTCATCCCTATATTCCCCGGGTTCTATGTTCCCTGATCGGGGAACAAGAACCCTTTTTAAAAAAAGGGTCCTAGGTTCCCCGCTTTCCCCAAAAGGAAATATATCTTCCCCGCTTTGGGTTCTATGTTCCCGGGGAACATAGGTACGCTCCCTGTTGAGACATGTATAACTGCAGACACGCTCCGTTTGCAGCATACACGACACGATACTTTATAGTTAACGTTGATTTAATTGCTGACTTAGCAAGACATGTAGCTTTTCCATTTCCATTACCCTAACCTTAACCGCCTCTTTTAACATAATACTTCATAGTTAACATTTGTTAATTGCTAACTTAGCATTAGCATAAGTAACAGGATGTAGCCTTCCATTTTACGTTACCCTCACCCTACATTAACCACCTCTCTTTTAATGTAATACTCCCTCATCACTAATTTATTACGAGCTTAAGTAACGAGGTGTAGCCTTTGCATTACCCTGACCATTATTTTAACGGCCTCTCTTTTTGTGTAATGCTTAATAGCTAGCGATGAAGCCAGACAAAGTAACTCTGTGGTAGTGAAAGCCTTAAAATATGGAATTGACTAAAGTTTATTTTATTGATTATGTATTATATTTTCTTTTCTTTGTTTTTTCAAAACTTACAGTCTCACTTTAACCCTGACCCTAAAGTAATCCTGGCTCAACTCCAGATTAATCTCAAAATAAACCCAACCTCATTCTGTTTACGATATTAAAAGAATACTCCGATCGCTTACCATTGCTTTCCTTTACCGCTGTCAGATTCATGATGGACCGTTAAAATCTAAATTCATGCAGCAGAGTCATCATTTTTATTCCATGCATGATTATTTTGTCTCAAAACCTCTTGCCATCATTACCCACAACGCCACTTGACGGCAGAGTGATCAGTCAAATATTCGGGTGCGCTAGTAGCAGCTAATGTAGCCTCGAGCCAGCAGCCTCGAGCAGAGATGGGGAGCGAGCTGCGGAGGTCTGGTAAACTTGCTTCTTTCAAACCCCAAACCCCCAGATTACTTTTTCATTTTCAAACTTGTCTTCAGTTCAGATTTGTAAGGTTTTTTTGTCAGCTCCCTCTGGAGCCACAAACTTCTTGATGCAACTTTTTTCACAAATGCAGTAGTACTCTCCATGACCTGTAAACAGACTTTGATGTTTAATTCTCATGCATTAGCATACACGAAAGGCACAAACTGGGGCTAATTTAACCTCAACTCTAGGTTAACACAGACACTGTAAAGCTTTTGACATTTCACACAGATATGCGCATCCCTTTAACTCTATAGACTTTTCAGGACACATTATCATCCCAACTTTTGACAAGACTCATCTTTAGTTCCAAAAATCTTTTAATAGTGTCTCATTTAGATTAAACAACATTATGATAGGTTCAAAGAAATCAAATCTCAAAGCTTGATGTCCATCATGTCCATTCAGTAAAGAGTGACCCCTGGATATATCTCGGTACGCACGGGGTCCAAACCACCTGGAGTAGGAGCAATAATCTGTAAGTCTCATGAAACTCCTTTTTAAATGTGAATAATTGAGTTGGTATACATACAATTACAATGTAATTACAGTTATCTTTCTGAAGACCTTACAGTATTCATAAACAAACGACAAATAAAATGTTGGTCTAAGTTTATTCTGTACAAAGAAGCCAAGCCAAAAGAACCATGAGTTGGTTGGAGTAGGAAAACACATTTTAAGCAAGTTTCTTTTTATAGTAAAGCAGAAGTTATATTTCTACAATGTATTTAAGCAAAATTGTAGACACGTGAAACAAAAATATAGCAAGGTTACTCAAATAGACTACAATAGATTACACAACACTACATATGCAAAACCGAATGGTTAATTCCAAACAATGCCTAATTTACATTTTTGTTGCGCACTTCTCAGCACATACCCACTCACTCGTACCCAATCACACACACCCACACAGCAGTGCTATATTTTGCACTACTAGATAGAAATATTTTGGATAAACTGGACATTATTACCACGTGTGACCAGTAAAATTTCAATCCATTGTTGTTATGATACCACAGTAATTCCTTATGTGAGCGAGTTACAAGGCATTTTAAAGTAATTACAGTAAAAATACATTTTCATAATAAGCAATGTACCATGAGAAATATGTATAAAATAGCTTGATAATAATAATAATAATCATAATCATAATAATAATACTGCTTTTCAGCTTTTCCCCAGATCTCATCTCTGTCCACCACGAGTTGTAATGTCACTTCGTTCCACGAGATCAAAATAGATATCACAGAGTAAGAAAAAGCTTCCCATACAAATCCAACTGTATAAACATTATACTAAGTTCTTGCTAGGTAAAGTTCCAAAAAAGCCAAAGTGGAAAATGAAATGCACTTTTTCTTTTTGCCTGCTTTTGAAAATGATTATTATAAAATGACTCTGCAGTTAGACTTCCTATTATGAGAGAGCAAAGGCAGGATGTTGGCGGTTGTACACCTTTGGAAAAGACAGAACGAACATATTCAACCCTATTTTACCTACACATCCTAAATACAGCTTTACATTTCCATGTTTTATGTACGTCACGGCTCTCCTTCCCATCTCCTCTCATCTCCTGCCAGGTTATACCCGAGTGGTAGAGTGGGTGCTGGGCAGGCCTGCAGAGCTGTAACCAGCAGGGAAGGTGCTGTACGGACTCATGTTGGAGAGGCCCATCAGGGAGTTGGGGATCATGGTGATGTTATTGGGGGTCATCAGTGGGATGTCGTCAGGGGAGCGGCGCTGGCTCAGGGAGTAGTCCAAGGTGGGCGAGACGTGGAGAGGATTGTGAAGGGCTTCACACTGGTTCCTTGGCTGGGACAGGGTCTCGTCTATAGTGTTGGTGTGGCTCACGTTGTTGCCTTTGCTGTCACGCTGGGGACTGGGCTGCTGGGACGTGTCCTGCCTACTGCGTTTGTCCTTGCGGTAGTACAGAGCGGCGAAGGCCAGGACGTTGAGGAAGAGCAGTGATGCCCCTACAGCAATGGTGACGCTGAGCTCTGTGGAGTAATCTCTCGGGTTTGGCATGATCAGAGGGCCCATCTCCCTCCCACCTTCGCCGTCGTTGTGGGCAGTGGATACAGGAGGCCTGCCGGTGCTGCCTGACCTCTTACCGTTGGACTGGGTGGGATCCAGCGGGGTGACCTTGGTGGTGGTGGAGGAGTAATGGAACATGTCATGGAGGTTGTAGAGATGGGGCACCAGGTGTTTCCAGAAAGCCACCTTGGTTGCACGGTAGTGATCACGGATGCGAGGCTTCAGGCCAATGTGTAGGTACAGCTGGTCATAGGGGTCGTACTTGGACCAGGCCACCTCCTCAAAGCGGTTCGCCTTGGTGTGGATGAACTTGGTGTCCTGTGGCACTGGTTTGTTGGGATCCCTGCAGACACATGACAGAGATAAACTTCAGTCATGAGAATAAATTAGAAGAGTGCTCATTCAAACCATCCTTGGTCTTTGGTATTACTGCCTGCAACTTTCTCGAGAACTGCTCATCCAAACAACTTCACACTCAACACTGCGCTTCTCTGGGTCCTGGACACTAAACCTACCATGACAAAGTTGCGTCCCTAGCAATGCCAGAGTACTGCCGACATTTGGGTTCAAAACTTGCGTTTCCATTTTATGGCTTCACTGAAGTAAAAGCCAGGCTATCTACAGGAGCAAAAGAGTTCACTCCAAAAGTTACATCGCCGATGCTTGAAATGCTTGACTTTGTCACAACGTAGCATCTCCGCTCTCTCTAATCTCCCTTTCTTCATCTGTCCTTGAATATACTGTAGTGAGCGACAGAGAGTGAGCTGTACCCAGCATGTCGTTAAAGGGCCCTGACACACTGAGCCATCAGTGAGCGTCCGTCACCCTAGATTTTACGGTGTGTCCTGCACTGATGGCACTTGCATGTCAGCTGATTCAGCATGTTAAATCTACCTGTTGGTGAATGACATCACTCTGATTGGCAGGTCAGCTCAGTGCAGGTGAAGAGAGACAGAAGCAAACACACAACTGAAGTCACGAGGGCGTGAGATTGAAATAAACTTGTTATATAAGGTAAGATTATGTTTTTTAGCCATTGGGCTCTTTAGCAGAAACAGTTTGTAATTGTTTGTGTTTCGTTGGCTAGTGCACAGTTACTATTCTTTGTTCAATCAGGTTGCATTGTTACTGGCTAAATGGCTTCTTATATCCATCCTGTTGGTCTCCCTGTTTGCCTTCTTGAATGATGAATACAGACTAACCCTGCCTGCTGTGTGCTGCATGTGCTACTTGGCCACTGGCTGTAGTCTTTGCGATGTGTATATGTGCAACTTTTTGGTTGACACACAGGCAACGTGTTGGCTTTCGGCGCCACTCGTTCTATGAAGTGGGATCACTGTGGCTGAGCCTCATCAGTTAATAGGGGCCCTTTCTCAATAAACCATACACTGTGTTCATAATGCACTACTACTAAATACTGTATGTCGGTGGAGCTCAAGAGCTCCTATTCTGGGCTGCAAGTCCTTGGGTTCTCGACAATACAGCTGCCAAGTGTGAGGTTTATCAGCTGAATGGCTGTCGAAGAAATCGGAAGACAGACAAAAAGACAGAGAGAAAGAGACTCCTTCCATTTTAGTTAGATGTAATGGAAGAAACCCAAATGGTAATATTAGTGCTGGGTGATACCTGAGTATTATTGGTAATCAGCTTTCAGTACATCATCATTTTGTGATGATATGATCTTATCAAGATATGGATCTAGAACAAGCTGTATATAAATACAGCTTGTAGAAGAAAAGAAATTTGTTGTTGATTTTTGTTGCCATGCCCAATGCAAATGGAAACAAAAGGCTTGTTTGTCGGTAAATTGTAAAATAAAATAAAAAAGAACTTCTTCAACATGAGTTAACACAATGTAATATCACCATCTCTCCTCAAGGGCTCAGCATTCCCTCATTCCTACCCATGAGTCGAGCGGCCTACAGTGACCTGCGCTGTGCTTCCTCCTACTGCTAGAGCCATCATCCACAAAGACTCATTGCAGCTGTGCATTCAATATGCAGGAAGACTCCAGCAGGGCAGCAGCAGCGGTGGAGTCCTCCACTACAATGCAACTCACTTAGGTCTCGCTTATCTTCAAAGACACACAGCAAATCGGTTCCTCTGTACGACAAATTGTAAAACAAGCTGTCAGAACGGTGCAGAAGCTGCAGAGCTTCAGTCTGTTGCACTTTTAACAGCATGTATTCCCAATGCTGAGTCACTGTTAGTGTAATATCAGGTCAAAATCACCATCGCCTCTCTTGGATAATAAACCCTCATTTGCTGAAAACTTAATCACACTGGAAAAACTCTCCTGTCTCCTTAGCATACTTTAAAATGTCACTGCTTCTAATGGCAATCTGATGGAAACAGTAACTTGAAGGCTTCCCACTCAAATCCTTGCAAACCTTCAATAAAGACACTGATATTCGGCACCAGGGTGTTAATATTATGTATAGCAAGCAAACGTGGATTTACAGTGTGTACATGACAATTCTGTGCCACCACTACTTGAAATTACGATTCACAGTAAGGTTGGTCCAGGTTAATGGAGTACATCTTAACTGCCTCCTCAAGTTTTCTCTTCGACATAACCTTTCTGTTAAACAGTGAGTGATTGCCTTAAACATTTATGTGATTTAAGCTATAAATTTTAACATCCGTCACCTTCAGCAAGTCTGGCCAAAGTGATGAAACTTTGTTATGTGCGTAAAGCGAGATTATACGGAAGCCTAAACCGGCTCCTTCAAAAAGAGACAACATGGCATTTAAAAAGACACAGCTTTCATTTGACAGAACGTGCTTATTCAATGTGACTGTACAGTTCAGCCTTTCCAAGAGTGTACACGATCGGATATCTAGTTAATACAAATTTTATTTGTATGAGTTAGCAGCTCTTTACATGTATAGTGAGGTTGAAGAAATTTGAGGAAGCAGGTCTAACTTATAGTGCGAAGTGTGCATTAATGATAATTTATCATTTATAGACTTTCTTATTAATTGATAAAAACTGAAGCTCCACGTTCCATGTGAGAGTACTTGTGAACTAACAAAGAAGAACAGTAGATAAAGGCTGGAAGACATGGCAGTGGGAGCTCAAGCTGCACTTAATTAGGAGGCACTACTTAAGGCAGAATCCCGCAGTCCTTTAATCAGCATGATAAAGGAAGGGTGAATGCAGCAGAAGTTAGAGGTTGAACATCTCAACACAAATAAAGTCTGCACAAGTGAGGTCACACAAGTTATACCACAGGCCAAAAACTGAGTGTAAATATGCCACTGGATGCACTGCAATTAGGCTATGTGTGAATAAGCCATATTTAGGTTGGGTGACTAGACCAGTGTATTGGCTATTGGCGACTGGCTGAGTATATCACCACTTGATTTTTGTGGGAGATTTTCTGTCATTTTATTTTGCTAATTTATGGTCTGCCTCCAAAGAACAAGCGAGAGCAGTGGCTCAGCTGCCCACTGAGCAGCAGCCAGCAACGGTAGACACAGACAGCATGGAAAAACAGTGGAAGAGCCAGCATATCTTCACATCACACTCTGTGAATTTTTTTTATTTTTTATTTTTTATACCAAACTAGAGTTGGAACAGTGGAAAGACTAACCAAGGCAGAGTTAGTGAGTTTTAATTTGTTTGTATTGAGTTTAAATGAAGTATGTTTCAAAATACGCTAACAAGGCCGTTATGATCATCTTATTTCTGTGAAAGAGAAGAACTTAAATCTAAGAGAGCTTGTGGAACGTTGGGAACTTGCTGCTCAAACACATCTACCAGCTAAAACTGAGGTGGTGAGGGGTGAGCTTAGGCAGTAATCCCAACAGTATGATGTTCAATACTGTTAAAAATACAGATGCTCATCTTGCAATTAAACTCATATCGAGAGGCTGGATTGAGGATGTGGTGAATGTACTGCACATCACGCGCCACCAGAGCTTAATCTCTACTGGTGGAACAGGCAGCTAACCTGGCAAACATGGGTGACATCCGGCGGTGGGGATAACGTTAAAGGACTTTAAACCACTGGCTAGCAACAGCAGAGAGAGGCCACAGCGAAAAACCACGTATTTGAACATTACTCAGCCAGCGAAGGATTTAGTTTGACCAAACCAGAACAAGGTCAGTTTGTTTGTAGTGTTTTTCATGATGAATTAACAAGGAAATTGAGCTAGTCTAAAAAGAAACTTGAATTCAGAAGGTGTGTGGTTGTATTTCTCTGTTAAAACATACAAAAAAACCATAGCTTTCAAAACATACGACATGCCCTGCTGAAATTTCAGGTCGCATGAAAGTATAACAAAGTAGATAACATCCAAGCCTAATGGGGGTTGGCACACACCTGCCGAAAATATCTGCAATTGCCGGTTGTTGGGTTGACGGAGGCCGATTAGAAAATCTTAATGTATGGCCCAACCCTAAGCTCTATCAATAAGCCATATTATTATTATTATTAACATGTCCTTTGGTTTGTTCCTGGGTTTGCTGTTACTCACCCACTCTTGGCAAAGTTGGTCCAGTAAGTCATAACCACAGCGCTGAGCATGATGTCATTCCTGGAGAAGTTACAGGGGAACAGGTCAGTTGGGCCCACCATTGGGATGCCAAACACATAAGGCACCTCATCTCCGTGGGCTGAGTCTGACCACACTGGCTTCATGAGGCTCTGGCAGTGGTGGTAAAAGGCGTAGAAGTATGTAGGCGAGCCATAACGGGCGTGTAGGTCAGCCGTCACCACTGAGGGCTCCACCCACTGGTGGTCGGTGAAGAGGGCCACTAGGGTCTTTCTCCTGGTCTCCGGGTTGTCCTTGTCAGCCCAGTCTGTGTACATGAATTTAATTGTCTCCCTCAGTGTGTCCTTGCCTTCCGGGTAGCCATACAAACTGTCCACAAAGTCTGATACTGCAAAGTCAAAGTCGCTGCCAGACACGCCGTCCTCCAGATCCATCACGTTCTCCACAAAGCGCAGCCCTTCTCCCTGATTAACACCTAGCATTATATCATAGTTAAGGAACTCGCCCTGCTCCATCAGGATCTCTGGGTCGTCCGGAATGACGTCTCCGTCAATGACAGGGCCGAAAGCGACGCGGTATCGGGCAGCCTGGATGTCTTGCTCCACCAGCTCCCTCGCGCTCTTCTTCTGCAGGCAGGAGACCATGTCCACGGTGTCCAGCACGTTGCAGCCAACCCTCTCAGCCAGCATGCGAGTGTACTTGACTGGTTGGTAGTTGACAGCCCAGCTGGATAGAGCTGAGCCGCTTTGGATGATGGCTCTGTGGAACAAACCTTGGGACACAAAATTCAGAAGAAAAAGACACAGAAGACAAAAGAAGCCCCGAGAACAGTGGTTAGTATTTTGGCTCAACGAAAAAAATTGTATTATTTTCAGCACAAACCTTAAGAGCATTCTGAACCGCCCCGAGCAAAAACACGATTCACTTTTGCCATTGCTATTCACAATTAAATCCAAGGTTTGTTGACACACAACATTTAGGTAGATAACAGCAAACAAACCCACATGTGATTCACTTTGAATACTAACCAGGGAGATAAAGCATTAGAGTGAAAGAGAGTGAAAAGGCCAGATTGAGCCTTGCTGATGAGAGGCTGCTCAGTAAAGCAGCTTGTGGAAAAAATTAGCTGGTAATAGGACGTTGGCCCATTCTGCTGTTGTTATTATAATGATAACAAAGGACAAACATACTTGCTTCTCTGTTGATCCCCTTATTTGTTTGATGTGGTGGCATCACTATGTGCGGATGATGGTGAATACAAGTCAAATTAATGATCAGTTTGCAGAGAGGAGGTTTCTATTTCTCCCTACGGCAGTTAATCACACATGTATCGTAGAATCGTTAATACTGTGTGTCTAACAAGCTGCATAGCTTACATATAGACTGCTGATGCCAACTGTGCGGTGGAGGGTCTGTGCAGGGAGCTGAATATGCAGTAACCCTGATCCTTCAATGTTGATACAGTAAACACGACGCTCTGTTGAATTGTTTATATGCAGTGCGTCACCTCTGTCTCTGGGGATTTTGTATCTACCACCTAAAAATGACAAGTGATATGTATCAAGTCAAAAAATACTCTGCTGAGGTTAAGGCATAGAAGTCGCTGGAAAAATAGTGCAGGGACAGTGTCACTTTCTCCCTCCTCTGCTGTCATTTATTTAAAAAATTTTTTAGGGCAGCAGCTAGCTAGTCTACTTCAAAGACAGCCGGAGGTCTTTGTGCATTCGCTGCAGCCGAGTGAGGGCATCAAATACAAACCTCACAAAGGACAGTTGCTGCAGCCTCGCTGGCATTGACGAAACACACAATTTGTGCCCTTCTTGTGATTCTGTCCAGCATCAATGGGTGGGCCCGGGCAATAATACAGCGAAGATAAGAGGTTCAATTCCCTGTGGGCCACCCACATTGAAATACACACCTTTGATTCTTGCAAGGAGCTTTGGATAAGTGTTAACCAAATGGCAAGATATTCACTGAAAGAACTCTTTCTTTTCAGGGGATATCAGATACCAGTTTCCTGTGAGAAATTCATACTTGAATTCATTGATTTCTATTGTTACTGCGAAAATAATACTGTTGAAGGCATGACTTTATATGAAAGCTGAACTAGAATGTGACATTTTTAATTAAAACACTGCCAATATATGTGGGGAAAAGAATTACCAATGTGGACAATATCAACCCTTTGTCAACCGACCTTGTCTCTGTTTTCACTCAACTCTTGTTAAAGACCAACAACAAAAAAAATTAAATAGAATCAGTCGTGGTTTTTTTTATATTTTTTGGACCACCTTTGAAACATTTCACCACACAGTGCAGGTCGGTAAAAGTGGGCAAACGAATCTGACTGACGCTGAAAGACGGAAATATTAGTCAGTTGGAATGGTGAAAACTGGCGCACACAGGTGAACGCGCTGGTGTGGTGAAAACTTTATAATGCCAGTAGGCTTCTTTAAGAGCTTCACATTTTAAGAGGCAAAGCTTTTAGGCTGATTAGATTGAGTAGAGGGGGAACAAAAGCAATCACTTACTTAACGAATACCCCCTTTACCCTACTCCCATATCATAACACTTCATCTCCCTGACAGACCATTTAGAGCTGCACTTGAAACAAAGACCAAAATTCCACAATGATTAAAAATTATTGTTCAAAATGTAACATTGACATCATCATGATGAGAAATTAATATGATTGCAGTATGAACTTTGTGGATTCTGACTCCAAGTCTCTGCATTAATTACTGCTTAAAACTTCTAAAAAGATCTGCATCGATCAAAGTCAGAGATGATGGTGATTCTTACCCTCTGAGTGGTGGGACAGAGTTAGCAGGCTGACACACGAAGCACCAATTCCAGATCCAAAAACTGTAATGCGACCGGGGTCTCCTCCAAAGTAGCCAATGTTCTTACTGATCCAACGGAGAGCTTGAATCTGGTCCAGGAGTCCATAGTTTCCTTTTGCTGCCTGGTCACCAGTACTGAGGAAGCCTGGAATATACAGGGAGACAGCAGAGCGTGTGCTGAAGTAGATATCTTGAGTATACTGTATGTCACAGCTTTGATCTAAAGTTGTAGCCCAGCAGGCCATTTGAGTGAGCTGACACCGTTTCCCCTTAGGTGCAAATATGCCTTTGCTCTCTCCCACAGTGTCTCCACTACTTTAGTCAACTCCTTGTAATAGTCTGCAAGCAGCAGCGCCCCTCAGGAAGTGATCAGTGCTCTGCTCATCAAATCTGAATTCTCTCCTTGTGTCACTTCATAAAATTCAATGTGCATAAATAAATAAATCTTTTACCTGTGCCTGTTTCTCTCCACGAATTTCATAAAACCACACAGAGGTCACTGCTGCTCTTACAATTGATCCTATTACTTATTCCCTTGTCTAGTCTCATCTAAACAACGTACTGTTTTGAATGTTAAACACGGAGAAAACTCTTGACCTTGTGAATGCGTGTAAATACTGCACCTCTCCATACTGTGTTTAAATCATTTTCCTTTCAAGAATGGCAAAGGCTGATGATCTTGTACAGATTAGATAAATCCATCTAAAGGAAGATAAATTGTGTTTAAAGAGTGGGTCTAAAACAGCTTGTGTGCAACAAGGATGGACCATGATAAGTATTTGCATCACTTTCCCGCTGAAGACAACATTTGTATGCAAATCAAGCTACGCCACGCTACCAAGGTCTCAGGTGCCTATATTTTCTTATACTGTTTACATTTTTCTCTCATGCCTTTGACTCTTTTTATAGGTTATGACAGCGACACAAGTGGAAACTAAAGGGATACTGTGCTGATTTTCAACAAGCTTTCTGTCAAAATGATGTGGGTAGTACGTGTAAATGAACTTCCATTAATCTTGCCGGTAACCCTTGCTCATGTCCTAGCTCATCTGCCGGGTGATGTGTTTCGCAGCGGATTTTTGCTGGCTCTAGAGCTGCTGCTCACACCACAGATTGTACTTTTGCATTAGGACACAAAGAGTTAAGAGGGAGATTGAGAAACAAATCCGCCCCTCTCTGGCTCTCTCCAACTCAGATCAAACTCAACCAATGATTCTGTCACTGTGTTGTCTATTTCTGGCCTAAAAATGTCTTTGGAAAACTATTTCAGCGTACTGTTTAGCTGTATTACATGAGTTTGTGCACAGGAAGTGGGCGCCATACTGTTTCCTGTATTGTAGCGATGGAGGCTGAAAAAACAAACAGAACATGTTTTCAGAAATATCTGAGCTTACTGTTTAACTGTAATTCAAGATAGTTTGTTACTAGCCGGCCGCCATATTGTTTTCAGGCAGGAAACTCACATTACGTCAAGCACCAGCCGAAGCCGTACATTCTGGTAGTTGTAGGGTGAATGCCACAGCCCCTTTTCTCCATTTTCTTCTGGTCATGTACCACTAACTTCAAATGTATTTACGTTTTTCTACTATGAAAAGACCATCTTTCCAGCAGTGGAACACTTCTTTAACATCCAGTGTGACAGCTTATTTTCCCACATTAAAATGGGCTAATTACACCATTTGAAACACCATTAAAAGTCACCACACAGAGACGGTCGCATCACCTAATATTCCAATTCTGTAGTTGAGCGTGACGACAACAACGTTCCCATAACTGGCCAACACGCTGCCGTCCATTGTGTTGCCAGTGCCCTCCATGTAGGAGCCTCCGTGGATGTAGACCATCACAGGCCGAGCTTCAGAGTCCCTTATATCTGCAATGCAACACACACACACACACACACACACACACACGCACATGCTGAGCAAACAACTGCCGAGGCAACAGTAATGAAATGGAGAATTAATGGAGCACCGTTATTAAAACTTTATATAAACTGTTCAGTGTGAGGTATGAGTAAAGACAGCTTAGAAAAGGTGCTTAGAAGCAGTGGTAGGCTTGTGGTTTGAAAGCTGTAATGACATTTAGAAAATGCATGGCAAATACACTCTGACAAAGGGTGTATGAATAAAAGGGTCAAGTGTAATTAACGATTGCAGTGCATGTAAGTGCACAACCAAGCATAGTCGCTCTGTGACATATCTGAAATTCTCTGAATTTGAGGTAGAAGGAGGAGAAAATGTATTGATTTGACTCACTTGAGAAGGAAATTCTCCAATGATTTTACAATACAACATATAATATGCATGCACAAGCATAAAGTACATGTTTCATGTGTGTTGGACTGAAAAGCACCACACTACACTGAGCTTGTGTTATCTACAAGAGACAGTGTTCTTTTTTTCAATAAAAATAGAAAATCTGCGTTTCATGTTTGCACACCAATTCATTATATTGGCCAAAGGCTGTCTTTAAAAGGGAATATCAGACAGATAAGTAGATAATACAATCTGTGGATCAATGTGCATGGCAGCAGAGATGTAGCTCTTACTGAAAGGATTGCTACAGAGCTCAATTCAAGACACGAGGTTGCAGGAACAGCAAACTTATGTAATCAGAAATCAGATAACACCATTTTTCTTATTCCACTTGAAATAAAAGAGCCCCCACGTTTTTTTTTTCGGGAAAGTAAAAAGTGAGAATTGTAAGATCTTCATCCACCAAACTCAAGCTAAAAGAATCCATGCATCAAGACTTTGAGCTCGTAAAAATACCTTCAGATATATGAGTCTCAGCATGTGAGAAAGCCGCCCCCTTTTTCCTGTGTTGGCTCCCTGGGATTCACATGAGGAAAAGAGAAGTACAAAATTCAAAATAGCATGGTTGACTGTGCCTCTTCTACTTAATATACGGTCCAATCAAACTGACAGAATCAGGAGAAAAAAAAAAAGTCCCACAAATTATAGGCGAAAGGAGATTACATACAGCATGTTGCACTTTTCCCTGTAATTGCTTTCTGACAAAATGTAGATGGCATTATGCAAAATCTTGTATGACACAATTACATTATGAGTTAGAGCAGAGTTACAAAACAATCTGCTAGTTTTTGTCAAGCAAACATATTCTTGTTTCTTGTTAGATACTTGTAGGAGATGGCACAGTGGGTGTATGTGCACACATCCACATACACCCACTGCTACCTTTGAATGGTTTATTATCTTGTCGTTATATTGATCCAGCTGCCTCGGCTTTGACTGGAGTAATACATCTTTCTTGGTTCATTTCTATCTCTCTGTACAATTATATTTTTACACAAAGTGTCATGTCGATTCTTCAGGTAAACCACTGTAGGAAAGCTCCTGAAGATATGAGGTATAGGGTTTATTGATGAATGATTAATAAACTCTGACTTCTTAGTTCAGCATGGGAAAAGGACTACTGGAGATAAAAATGAAAACAGCAAAGGTTTCACATCAGCGAAACAAATAATAAAGTAACAGAATGCCCAGGGTGCATTTTAAATAAACAATGACAGAGTCAAAGGAAATAAAAAATGTATAGAACTGATGGGTTATGTTATTTCCTGAAATGTGAATGTGAGTGTCATGTTTAATTAACCTGTTTGTGTGCTGGGCGAGGAGGCCTTTAGGCAGCACTCACACCAGGAGCTTTATAAAACGTGGGCTGCACCATTTTGGACAGCTACCTCTCAAGCGGGCTGTTTATCTGTTGCTACGCTACCACAGGAAAGTCAGTCAAAGAGTGGCATGTTACATACAAAAGCTGAACACGGGCCAACTTTGAATGCTGGGTGTTCTGTGCTATACTGAATGCCTGAGAGGGAGGAAGTATATTCTTAGATGGAAACCATGTTCAATTGCTGTATTGAAGTAATTAGAGAAATCTGTTTGTCAACACTCAGAGAAGATACAGCGTTATTGTGGGGTTACATTGTTCTACTAATCTCCAGATTCACGGCAGGATCACAAAATATTCCCTTGCTGGTTCATTTCACATTTCTATTAGATACAAAAATAGGAGGGATTCAGCAACCGACAGGCAGAGGTTGACTCCTGCACCTCACTAATTGGCCCCCAACAGACACACTGAACAAAGCAGCGATTCAGTAAAATATGGAGAAACTGGAATTTTTAGCAAACATGGAAAGCTGGCACTGCTAGCTTTACCAGATCTCCAAAGTAATGCTTCAGGATTACTTTTGATGCTCAGTGGTGACAGCCAAGTATGCTGGGCTCATCATTTTAAATGCTGGAAATTATTGCTTAGTTAAGGTGGAGCACTGCTTGAACAACACCTTACCTCAGCAATATTTCACTGGATGTCTATTAATGGGAAAAATATCCCACTACATTTATGTTTAGTTGTGCTTCTCTGTGTGTATTTGTACACAGTCTTCAGTCGCCACAACTACCAAAGTATAGATAAATTCCTGCTTATCCATGGGAACTTGAGTGTTATTCAAATGGAATATGATTGCAACAAGTGAAACAACATTGCTCTGGATGGTAAACCAGCCCTTGGTGGCAGCAATGACATGAGCAGTGGTCGCAAACATGCTTTGTGATGATAACAGGACAACATCAATAAAAATGATCAATAGGTAGGGATAATCATTGCTGTCCATTTTACCGCACCGACTCACCATCCTCTGTTGGAGCATAGATGTTTAGATATAAACAGTCCTCGCTCTGATCCTGAATGTACGTGGCTACTGTGTCCAGGTTATAGGTGAACCATATGGGCATCATGATCTCTGGCACGGTATTGTGGATGTTCTGAGGGCACACAGGCATGAAGTGGGTAGCATTCTTTATACCTGACCAAGAGGAGGGCTGATCGGGGGGCATGAAGCGCTTCTCGCCCACGGGCGGAGCAGCATAGGGGACCCCCAGATACTGATCAACGGGCCGGAGCACCTCGCTGGGCACGGGAACCCTGAGGCCTCGCAGTTTCCCGAACTGGGTGGTCACTGTCGGGTAGAATTTCTGGCTTGTTGCCTTGGTGAATGACCAGCAGGAACATAGTATCCACCAAAGAAGAGCACAGTGGGTGATGGTTACAGTCCCTTGATGATGTAGCAGGTGTGCAGGCAACAGATGGTCTCTAAATGTAGCCAGCCACATGGTCTGGGCAGGACAGTGCCCTTGCACAGCACTAATGCACACTGTAGCGTCCGCTCAGTCCCTCTGCACGGACTCTGTCAAACAGACATCACTCACTGCGTCTTCGGCTGTTATCAAATCCGAATGCACCTCAGCTAGGTATGGACGACCACAACTTCCGCTTTTCATTGCAGTCCACACAAATCTGAAAACAAGATAATCAGAAAATGAGATGAGAAAACATCAAAACTATGTGAAAATAGTCTTAAATATCCATGTAAAGGACAAAGTATTATCTTCTTCCTGTATCTTGGGGCTCAAAATACATACTTTTATATAAGCTTAATATTATCAGTATGCCACATCCACTGTAACGCCTCGATACTAATAACCTTTTGGGACAAATTGCTGTCTTAAAAGAACAAATTTATGCTTTGACATGTACAAATCACTGAATACTGATCTCTGTGTATCAGTGGGGGAGGAGATGGGAGGAATTTGAAAAATCCGTCTGCTGTGATGTTGGAGCGATGCTGCGAAAAACATCTCGAGATAAAAGGTGTTAAGCACCCCTTTTCTCATGTAAGAGCAAAAAAGTGAACAGCAAAGAAAGACAAATCTTTATTAACATGCTTTGAAGAGAGATTAGAGGGACAATACTTGGAAATGTCTGACTTGTGATGATTCAAAAACACCAAATATCTAACATCATGAATAGTCTTTTTTTTGTGTCTTACATCTAAGCAACACTGTCTGTCACTTCTTTGAAGGTGCACAATAGAAGTGTCCCAGAACAAGCATGTCTGATGGGACCACACAAGCACCAACCCATCATCATAAAGCAGAGTAATTGCAGGTTAATTGAAAAAGACTTGAAGAATGCTTATAGGTAGCGAAAGACCATTTAAGTTCACTATCACGGGAAAAGGATCCTTTGACACTTCTTTTCGAGAATTCGATTGGTGGTAGTCTTCGTCTGGTGCAATCCATTTTCCCCCTTTTCACTTCTTTCAACAAACACTAATGGCTAGTTTTTGAAAAAAGGAGGGTTTGTACTCAGCTCAAAGCCATAAATGATATCCTATTGATTCTGCATCACTCTTTACTCTAAGTGAAAAATCCTTGATCTTGGACCTGTTAGTTCTTCCAGTAATATTGGACTGCTTAATGCAAAGATACAAACACTTGACTTGCACACGCATAGTCTGTTTCCTACCCCAGCTGCAGTCACCAGAGCCTCTATGTGGTGATAGTTTGTCTAGTTACCGGTTCACCAGCGTGCACGCTTCAGTGAACAGGGGAATACACATTCACCCCTAATCACATGTGCATATTCAAATAAGGTATCAAATGTAAGCTCACCCATGGAGAACTGCAGAGAGCAAATTGTGTTCCAATTAACTACTTTGTTATCCAAAATGCATCCCGTCTTAGCCCTTACGGTCTCGGATAGCAGTAAGCATAATGTGCTCGACATCAGGCTCTCACTGGCTCGTCAATGAGCAAAGCAAAAACAAGCTTGTTAACCTAATCAAATCTATTGACGAGTACTGCCTCGAGCATTGTGAAAGACTGCAGCTAAACAGCTCTCTGTCAGTCTGATGAACCTATCTATTAAGACGGGGGGACAATTTCTTCCTCCCAATATGAGAAACTAATTAAGCATAGATGTGGTGCATTGGCTCCTCTCTTCCCCTGCAACACTGTGTTTACACTAGCAGGAGCCTACACACAAATTAAAGGCTGCTCAGGCTCTCTTTCACAGGTGTAGCACATTACCTGATATGCACGCCATCGCAGTTTGCCAGTTTTCTAAAGAATGAGACACCTCAGAGTTCTATCACACTGGTTCTTTTGAGAAATACTGTACAGCTCTGCCCTAGGCCAGCTTTGTCTGTATTAATTAACACTTATGAATGTTCCCCACAGCCAGAAAAGGACAAGACTTGTTCAATCCCCTATCTGTTATGTGACAATGATGTACGGCTCCCAAGACATTAAAATGGGAAAGATAGAGAACCTGATTTTTTCCCCTTGTAGATCGGGGCACATATCCTGGTTCGGAACTGACACTGACAATAAATCATTTTGGAGGTAAAAAAAAAAAAAAAAAAAAAAAGCTCTGTTCTGTTCACAAAACCTGCTGTGAAATCGCTGTCAATGATCAAATTAGCAGATTGTTCAGTGGGTGTCACCAATCAGACTTGGTTAGCTGTCTGTAGCTTACAAAGCAGCCCTGGAAAAAAAACAGACAGTGCTGGGGCTGCTGTAGATCAAAGGGACACTATGAATTCTTAAAATGAGCGGCACTTCCTTTTAAATTGCACATGCATTCATGATGTTAGTATCATAGATGTGCTTCTTGTTTGACATTTGACATCAAATCAAAATTCTAATTTGAATCACTGCAACAAAGCGAAGGTATACATGATATACAGCACTTTCATTTTGTTTTACTAAATGCACTGCAGACTTTCAGAGCAGCTGAACACTGCCTACAGCTGGGCTGCAGAGTCGTCTTTCTCCAACTTGAGGTCTGCGATGGGACAGATGTGGATAAAGGCTTTATAGCTTACACCAAATGGGCCATGTAGTAAAAATGAGCCATCACTCAGTAGAGTTTGATACACTGCAAGTTTTTGGGCAATTTGGACTGGCAACACGCCCAGCAACAGGAAAGGAAAGAAACATGGGTGAAATACGTCTTGCCAATGAAATGCCTGCAATAACTCAAATGATAAGTTCAAAAATCAAAATATTTTACAGCCATAACATGTTATTTTGCACCAGCCACATGTGTATGCACCACAGAGGTGGTTTGTTTTTTCCCAGGGACTGAAATACTTTAATTTGACTGACTTCATCCCAGTTACAGACCCATTAGAATGATTGCTATAATCATGTTTCTCTCCCACCATTACTATCTCTACACCTACATCATCGACAGGCACACAATTCAACACCAATTCACCACTAATAAAAATCTCTGGGACAACATCTTATCGATTAGGCAGAGGTAGCCTGGGGGCCCTCGACATGAGAGCATTTGAGAAGGAGCCTAGTATGTCAGACAGTGCTGGGCTCCCAATGCCCTTGTAATTCGACTGGTGTGGATCAAACCCGTTTTAGTGGATTCCCCAAATCCCCCTAATTTAGCAGTGCAATAAAGAGGAGCGGGGATTGACGCAGAGAAGACCACCTTATAGAGATCGTGCAGGTAGCACTCAACATAATGATCAGTGCTTTAGAAATTAATGCAAGGATCCAGAGGCACAGAGAAAACCAAGCCACAGCCCAGATAGCATCGACAAACTGCTGTAGTGTGTGTGTGTGTGTGTGTGTGTGTGTGTGTGTGTGTGTGCTGCCTCACGTTGTGACTGGGAAGCTTATTTAATCTAGGTCTAGGACGGTGTAATATTGGATAAAATGGGGAAAATACAGCGAGCAAACAAACGCTCCACCGTGCGCTGTCGCCGAGCAGCGCCTTTAGATGTAACAATAAGCAAAGATTTCAGTGATCAATCTGAACAAAGATTCGTCCCACGGAAAAAAACAGATTCATTAGGTTAACTCACCTGCTTTTACAGAAGCTGATACGCGCTCCATCTCGAGATTTCCTCCATACCATGCCCGTCAGTGTCGCTATAAGACGATGAGCCCGTGTGTGTGAAATATCTCCCCGGTTTCAGTATCACACACACGGATCTTTACTCTTATCTCCTGCTTTGCACAGTCTGTGTGCTTTGCGCATATACGACGCCAAGGTCAGGAGCGCCAACGGTTTTAATGGAGCGCCCACCATAGAGATCTCTCTACGGCGCCCACTGCCAGCGCGTTACTAGGCAACCACCGGGATACGCCAGTGCATTAAATTCACCCTCCAACAACCGACAAAATCCCAATTTAGAAACCATTAAGTAACCACCGTAACCTCGGACAGCACTCACGCACCCACACGCTTTGTGCTCCCCATCTACCTTTGACCAGATGAACACGTGAGGCTATTGAAGAAGCGTGCGGGCCTGCACGGAGAGAAGATGTGCGTTTGGAATACATTACACTTCATTGGCATAAGCCTTTTAGCAAATTGTGACAACCGTGGCAAAAATGGGATAGGATAAGAAAATTGCAAACCATCCTCCAATGTGTTTTCCCCACTGGCCTTGTAATATATTTTTAAATTAGATTCCTAATCAACTCATCTCCTTGTAGCAAAGTCTAAACAATATGATTTTACTAATGAAACGTCTGTTCTCTCACCACTGTGGGAATTGTATCTGAAAAGAAAAATAATTTTCAAAAAGCAGTAATGGAGAGCCTTGCAGTGACAGATCTGAAACATCAGGCCACTTGTTTAACAGTTTGGATGAGCAATGTATGGAAAGGCATAAGTGTAGATTTCAGGAAAGGACATATCCCCTTATTATATAGGATGTGCATTTGTCTCCCCCAATAAAACATGCAGCAGAGGACTTTTATTTAGACAAAATGAAAGACATTTACAGGATTAATTGATGCTGATATCGCACAAATTGATGTATAAAAATTCACCAGAATGCAGGAAATTAAATGTTTGATGCTCAAACGTTTCTGGCAGAGGAGCCAAACCCCTTGTTTCACATGCCTCCCCCCAGTGTTGAATGAAACCTATGCCCTTGTGGAAAGGACTCCCCTAAAGTCCAGTGTGTACGATTTGGGAGGATATATTGGCAGAAATGGAATATAATCCAATAAGTGTGTTTTCTTTAGTGTATAATCACTTGAAAATAAGCATAATTGTGTTTTTGTCACCTTGGAACGAGACATTTATTTCATTTCATTTCATTTATTTATTTATTGAGTTGGGACAATGCACATTAATCAACATTACTGCACTGAGCATCAATGTAAATGCACCGGACTTAGCACAGATGCTAAATTTCATCTGTAGTCCTGCCTAAATAGGGAGCAGGTAAATATCACTGTGTTGCTTTGCCATGTTTGTACACCAGAATGGACAAACTAGACACTGGCTCTAGAAAAGGCTGTTCACATTTTCACATTGGTCATTGTAGTTAGAGCCTCCTCTGTAACAAGAGCATCAGTAAAACAGTTTTTTTGTGTTGTTTGTACCAGCTTAAATCGCCACGTCCTTTTGTTCTGGGGGAGAAAAGAGCTTTGCGTATAATCCGGCTGCTGGTAAAATCCTCCTGAATGTCTGGATAAAAAAATAAGGTGAGCACACATGAAGTTATTGGAGAAAACCTGAGCACACATTAGCAGATGTAGGGCTACAGGCCTGTCTCCAACAGCTTTATTCAGTGTTTTTCCTGGTTTGAATCACCGGGTCAGTTTGTCATGTAGAGGAAAATTCGGCTCATGGTAAAAACCTCCTGAACAATGACCACTGACAGAATTCTAAGCGGAGGAAGTTTTGGCTGCTTGCAATCTGCAGGCCTCACCACTAGATGGCACTAAATCTCCCTAAATCTCTCACACTGATCCTTTAAGCCATAAAAGTGAATTGCTTTAAGACAAAAAATACCAGAAGTGGCAGGAAATTAGTCCAGTGAATGAAAGTGAACGTTGCTCTTCTCTTTCTGACACACTCGTCCTGCAAACTGAAAATCACTGGAATGATTGTTTTGTTGTTGCTTCTCCTTACAATCCCTCCTGTGGCTTGCAGGCTGCTTATGCAAAGTATTTCTTTATCTGGGGATTTGAGCTCAATCTCTGGTTGCATTCTTGAATTTAACTTGACATCAAAATGTGAACCTCACACAGAAATCTTCCCTAACCACACACTAGAAATCTAGTCACATACACAACAGGCCTATGAGGTGAAGTCCAGACAGTTGCTGACAGAGCAAACATTTTTCCCACACATGCTTTCTGCCCGGTTTAATGCCCAGTGGCGATAGCTGTGATGCTGTGGTGCTGTGATTTGTGCATGTACACAACTGAGGGATCGTCTTTACAATCCTTTTGGTGGATGCTGCTAGTGATGTCTGTTTCAAGAAGGCGCACATTTATTTTCTGCTGATGCTCATGCTTGGAACAATCTGTTTGATACACATTGTGGGTTACAGAAACTTATGTAATAAATAGATCAGGTGTGAACACATAGAGAGTATTATCTTACTTTAAGCAACTAAGCCTTATTATGCATCCAGTTCTTGGTTTTAGCAGGGCCTTATGGATCCACTACCAAGTTTTAATGAGGGCATATTTCCGTGTAGGCACTAGACCTACCAGTATTACCCATGTGGCGTGTGAAGAGTTCATCAAGCACATTTTTGAAAGGAAGACATTTTAATTAAAGACACAATTTCCAGTCCATATATTTGCAGTCATGGACAGTTTCTCCCATGAACCCTACAGTAAGTGTGGGCTGAGTCAGCTTGATTAGGGACAAAGATAAAGCAGTTTCCGTGGCCATGGGTGTGCCTGGATATCCATTGTCCTTAATGGGATTAAGAGAAATATTTATAATGGAAAGATGCACGCCCCAGGTGTGGGCGGAGTTTAAAAGAGTTGTCCTCAAAGAGCTTCTAGAAAGCTGCCATAGGGCCATGACTGACTCCTTTGCCCTTATTTTTTATTTCCTCTTAATAGCATGTTTATTATGTGCATTTCTTTTTTTAAAAAACACTAAGGCAAAGTCCTTGTACGTGACCCTGCTTAGTAATAATCTTATTCTGAATCCAGCTGAGACTGTCTCTGTGGTCACGGACACTGGGTAGTGACTGAAACAACAAGGTTACTGTTACAAGTTGTTACAAGTGACCAAAATGAGTTTCCGTCTGTGCTCAAACGATGTGGGTGAGGAGACATTGGAAAGGGACTGGAAATAAAACCACTGCTCCTAAAATTGGAAGGAACCAGTTAAGGTGGTTTTGGCATCTGATAAGGAAGCCTCCCAGACACATCCAGCTGGGAGGAGACCCTGGGGTAGACCTAGGACACAATGCAGGGATTACGTATCACATGTGACCTGGGAACTCCTTAAGAGATCACCCAGGAGGAGCTGGAGGATGAGATGTGCCATATTACACATTCTGGGGATTAATCTGTCTGTCTGTCTTCTTCAAAATGCTCTTTCTAGCTGTCATATGCGCTATAGGCAGCAAAGGTCCACCTTGATTAGCTCCTTCAAAGACACAGAGCTGCATCTTAATTCTGCCCTCTTTCTGAAAAGGGTCAGTGTTGTCTTTGATTTCTGGATTCCCAGTGGCTCTGATACCTCTTTTACTCTGCTTTGTTCTTCAGGACTTGCTGCAGTGTCTGTCGAGTGCTGGGAGGATACAACATGCCCAAATAATGCACAGCACTCCCACTGTTCTCCTTCAACAAGCACTTCACTGTGTTATGGATATTCTACAAGGTCCACAGTCTTTCATTTTCCCATCAGTTGTTTGGCAATATACCTGTATGTTTATACATCTTTTGTCGTCTTACACTATTTGTTGAGGTTTGTATTTATTTCTTTGTATTGTCAGGTTTTATCGATTAACGTGATTACATAAATGAATCTGCCTAAAATGCCTCTGTGTTCTTTGAACACACCATAAATAGATTAGATTAGATTATATGAAACTTTAATGAACCCCGGGGGGAAAGTGGGTCATTGGCAGCTGTAGAGAGGAGGATATTCTTTAGGTAAGAACAAACAGAAACGGCTGCTGAAGACACCAGAGGGAAATAACATGAGAGTATGTAAGAAAATAGGGACGCTATAGTAATTATAGCCCTGTGAATAGTGAATATACTGCCAATCATGTAACCAGCAATAAATGTAGTTCTCCATTTGAAGGTGAGCTCGTGTTTGCAGCTTATAGATAAACAGCACAAATGCAGTGTGTGCAAAATGTGCACCACTGCAGATAGAGGAAAGTGAGCACACAGAAATCTGTCATAAAATGCAAATACCTAATTATAATAAATTATTCATATACTTTTCGTTTTACAGTTGGAGGTAACATATTTATGGATGCACCTCAATACAGAAATTCAGTTACATAATCAAATTATCACCAATTACTATGCAAAGCTCGACTATTTGTTGCCCTGAAAGCATGCTGTACGCTGGCTTTTCTGCAAAACTGGAAATATCATGCAGAAAAGGTCTGTTAGATACCCCTGGGTGCTCTTGAGTTGGGGGAGTCAAGAAAATGGTCCCTGTCCTACTAATCACCACAAAAACATCTTTCATCACCTCACTGATTTTAGAATAAAATACCTGTCATTGAGCCACCTTGTACGACGGAGTATTAGGGCCACATTGAAGAAAAAAACAGCTGAGATTTTGAGAATAAAGTCATAATATTTCAAGAATAAAGTCGTATCTTAATGATAAAAAAGTCATAATATTATGAGAATAAGTCATAATTTAATAAGAAAAAAGTCATAATATTACAAGAATAAAGTTGTAATTTAATAAAAAAAAAAGCCATAATATTATGAGAATAAAGTTGTAATTTAATGAGAAAAAAGCCATAATATTATGAAAATAAAGTCGTAATTTAATGAGAAAAAAGTCATAATATTATGTGCTATATTAAGTAGAGGCAACACAAAGAGCAGCTGCCACACGCAGGTTCATCCTCTAATCCATTCTGTTTATTGTTGGTTATTTCCTTAAAAGCTACAACTGTATTCTCATAATATTATGACTTTTTTCTTATTAAATTACAAATTTATTCTCACAATATTACGACTTTATTCTCATAATATTATGACTTTTTTTCCATTAAATTTACAATTTTATTCTCATAAAATTATGACTTTTTTCATTAAATTTACAACTTTATTCTCATAATATTAGGACTTTTTTCTCATTAAATTAAAACTTTATTCTCACAATATTACGACTTTATTCTCATAATATTATGACTTTTTTCATTAAATTTACGACTTTATTCTCACAATATTACGACTTTATTCTCATAATATTACAATGTTATTCTCATAATATTATGACTTTTTTCTAATTAAATTACAATTTTATTCTCATAATATTACAACTTTATTCTCATAATATTATGACTTATATTCATTAAATTTACAACATTATTCTCATAATATTAGGACTTTTTTTCTCATTAAATTTACGACTTTATTCTTATAATATTAGGACTTTATTCTCATAATATGACTTTTTTTAAATTAAATTTACGACTTTATTCTTATAATATTAGGACTTTTTTTCTCATTAAATTACGACTTTATTCTCATAATATTATGACTTTTTTCTCATTAAATTACAACTTTATTCTCATAATATTATGACGTTTTTTCTCATTAAATTTACGACTTTATTCTCATAATATTATGACTTTTTTCTCATTAAATTACGACTTTATTCTCATAATATTATGACTTTTTTCTCATTAAATTACAACTTTATTCTCATAATATTATGACTTTTTTCATTAAATTTACAACTTTATTCTCATATTAGGACTTTTTTCATTAAATTTATGACTTTATTCTCATAATATTATGACTTTTTCTCATTAAATTACGACTTTATTCTCATAATATTATGACTTTTTCTCATTAAATTACGACTTTATTCTCATAATATTATGACTTTTTTCATTAAATTTACAACTTTATTCTCACAATATTACGACTTTTTCTCATAATTTAATGACTTTTTCCTCATTAAATTACGACTTTAATCTCATAGCCTAATATTATGACTTTTTTCTCATTAAATCACAACTTTAATCTCATAATATTATGACTTTTTTTCCTCATTAAATTACGATTTTATTCTCATAATATTATGACTTTTTTCCTCATTAAATTACAATTTTAATCTCATATTATGACTTTTTTTTCTCATTAAATTACGACTTCAATCTCATAATATTATGACTTTTTTTTCCTCATTAAATTACGACTTTATTCTCATAATATTATGACTATTTTCCTCATTAAATTACAATTTTAATCTCATAATATTATGACTTTTTTTCTCATTAAATTACGACTTTAATCTCATAATATTATGACTTTTTTTCCTCATTAAATTACGACTTTATTCTCATAATATTATGACTTTTTTTCCTCATTAAATTACGACTTTAATCTCATAATATTATGACTTTTTTTCTCATTAAATTACAACTTTTTTCTCTCTAAATATTATGACTCTATTCTTGAAATCTCCAATTCATTTTTCTGCAATGTGGCCCTAATACTCCCTCTTATCCTTGGGCACAATAAAGCAGTACATTTCACAAAATTATTTTAACACATGGGCTAATTATATGTGAAATGATCACAGACCTGCCATCATGTAGCACATCATGTAGTACATCATGCAGCACATCATGTAGCACATCATGTAGCACATCATGCAGCACATCATGTAGCACATCATGCAGCACATCATGTTGCATGATGTGCTGCATGATGTAGCAGCACATCATGCAACATGCTAGCACCATGTGCCAATCACAGTCACACTCCTGTGCAACAAAGCCATGTGATTCTGGGCTTTTGTTGTCCTGAGTAAAGTCTATCAGGTAAGTCAATAGTCAGATTGTGTGCTGGAGTTGAGCCTCTCCCGATAAACTCTCTACCAGCCAGTATCTAAAATCAGGGCTGAAGCAGGATCTTGCGATGGAGGCAAGACTGCGGGCAGCCTGAGAGGACTAACACCCTGCGAGACAACGCTCAGGGAAAACTAATACCAAAGTACTTGCAGGTTCTTCCACTTTCCCGTGATGCACTGCGCGATATTCATGTGCAGCAGTGAAGTTCGGTAAATCGTGTAGTTTCTGTGAAGTTCATAAACATTCCTTCATTTTTGCCGGCAGACTTCTTGTATTTGTGATTTAATCGATGTGTAACTTTAGCGTCATAAGCTGATATACACTCACACAGCTCCGGAAGTTACCGTTACCGTTGTAGCCCGTAACTACGGCAACCACAAGCGACGTGACCCGCGGGAGAATAGAGTCAAGAGATCACACAAACACTCCGGTATGTTCCGTGTCTGCTGCTTCCTTCCAGTCTGTAGCCACTAATGTGTTGTTGACCATGGAGAGACATAACGTGGGAAAGGACAGGCTCATAGTTCCCACCGACTTTACCTCACCAGCGGCTCCACGTAAGTTTCCTGCTCTCGCCGCGTTTATGGTTCACATTTGCTCCTAAGTTCAACATAATGCTAGCTAACGTTAGCTTACAGTGCAGCCTAGCGTGCTAACTAAACTAGTCTGCAGTTGTCAACACTAGCGTTGACTAAGTATTAACAAAAAGAAGGGGAGTGAAGTGAAGTCATATTTTGATAACTTTCCTGGAAGTTAAGTAACGTTAAAACACTACTTCAGAAATAGAGAAATATTACATTTACACTAGACTGCCGGACATAGCTAACCCAGGTAATTCACGCACACACATAAACATTAATTGTGTAATGCAGGGAATAACCAGGAGGATCTGGTCCCCCCATCGCATTTCGCATCGAGTGTCCAGCCTGCTGGAGCACAAAGAGGCCTTCACAGTGCATCTAAACCGCCACTCAACTCCTGGATCAACCCAAGTGTCACATCAGCACCATCAGCAGATCCCTGTCTCGCCATCACTCAGGCCCAGCAGGAAATCTTGGAGCTGAGGAAAGAAAATCAAAGGATCATGATGTTACAAGGGGACAGCATAAGAGGAAGGAGCTCTGTGGATCACCCAGCCGACCTCAGAGCAAGGTACCCCGCACTGTGTTTCATATAGTCAGAAATACTGTTATTATCTGTCAGTAATAGGTGGTGTGTTGGGTACATGAGTAGCTCCTCTTCCTCAAACACAGGTGTGCAGAGAGAGGCGAGCAGTGGTCTAGACGGGAGTCAGAGTGGCGTCTGGAGGCAGAGATGCACAAGGCTGAGGCTGAGCGGTTGAAGGGGCAGGTGGAGACCTTGAAGGACACTGCAGCGAGACACAGGGAAGAGATGAGAGACAGAGACAGCACCCTGAACAGGTAGAAGAGATGCTTGTGCTGTGATATCGAGCCACTTTACAGGATGTAACTAAACATTTCCGAGATGAATAATGAGTCATTGTGAACAAGCTTAACATCACCTTTGTTCAACAGACTGAGCCATGAGCTGGAAGCAGTGCGTGAAGAGTTATGTAAAGCTAAGACTGAACTCAGCCAAATCAGAACAGAGCTCACTCACAGCAGTACACAAAAGGAGAAAATAAGCTCTCAGGTAATGCTACTTACTAACAAAACATTTCATTTCGTCACTAATGTCGACAAAGATCACCTGAGATTTACTGGCATCTTGTACCTCATTTTTGTAGTTTGTAGTCTGATGTTTTAAGGACAGTCTTATAGTCTTAATAGCTTTCAGTCACTTCACTATGATTAGTTTTTTATATGAAGATTTTTCAACATTTTTGATTCTTGTAGCTTGAAAGACTGAAGAAAGAATCTGGCGAGGAAATTACAAAGCTGAGGAGAGATGTAGCGAGGAGCAAAGAGGAAGCCCAGGAGCTTGCTCTGAAGGCTGAAATGGGCAGGTTACAAGCTGCGGAGGAGGCCAAACAGCTGACTCTTCAACTGTCAGAACAACTGGAGGAAATGCAGAAGAAGCAGGGGGTGGAGGTGTGTGGTAAATATCTGTAGGGAAATTTAAGCCATTGTAAACTTTGTTCATACTGATTTGAGTGATTTCAGCTCAAGGACCCGTGTCAAAAAGATATTGCATTATTATTGGTACATGTCTTCATATTTCCATTGTTTGGCTCTCTACACTTTCAGCTGCAACAGCTGAATGCTTCCCACTGTGCAGAGGTGGCTGCAGCAAGAAATACAGTCAGTGAGCTACAGGACAGACTTCAATCGATGACCTCAGAAGTGCTGCAGCTAAAAAGCACTCTGATGGCGGTATCTACTGAGAGAGATGGGCTGAAAGAACATTTAAGGTGCCACATTCAATCTAAAGCCAAAGAGAACTGAACATTTGTAGCACTTTGTAGTCAGATTCACTGATTTTTTTTGGAGGGGATGTTGTTTATTTTTCAGCCAAATGGGACAAGCTTTTGAGACACAGTCGGCAACACTGCACAGCCTCAGAAATTACATCGGCCAACTCGCCCCGGAGAAAGGAGAGAAAGAACAATTAAATAAAGCTGTTGAGGTGAACACAATATAAAATGCATTGATTGCAATCAGCCTACTGTAAAGTACTTGCACAGGGGGAAAAAAACTTAATGTCTTGTTCTTTTCAGGCGGTTAAAGAAAGAATTGTGGAGCAAATGAGTGTTAAATTAAAGAGTTAACATGCATATTATAACAATTCATCCCATTCTGTATACTTTATTTCTCTAATATCGTCCTTTTCGTAGAGGCTGAACAAAGAGAAAGCAGCTCTGCAGATGACCATAGAGCTTTTGACAGTCAGGCTAAACTCTGTGAATGAGATACTCGCCCTCCAAGAAGAGAAAATAGTGAATAAGGTGAGTGTCACAGTGCCATATGCTGGTAACACATAGTGAACAGTAGCACTGCTGCTTACCAGCTGCCTGTCATTGTGTGTTGTTGGCTTTAGGCTGTAAAGTTTTAAAAACTCTGAAAAAATAGTCTCAAGTGTGGATGCACCTCATGGATCTTGAAGACGCTCCTGCTGACCATTTTTCAAAGCAGACCACAGGGTTTATGATCGATGATGGAGCAGCTCCTGTCAGCATGGCAAAGCCCTGCAGGAGTAATTCAGCTGGCTGAACACTATTCAAATGTGTGTATATAGTATGACTCTGCAGGTAACATATAAAACATTTATTCACTTTTGAATGTGTTTTCTTAGTTTTTCCTCTGTATTTTGGTTTGTTTGGAATAAATGTCAACTTGCAGGAACTTAAAGGTTGCTTGAGATCGCTAGTTGTCACTGTAGGCAAGTTGTATTACTTAATACAACTTAAGTTTTTGGCGGAGGTCATTGCATGTTGATGCCTTTGAAGGGCAGATACTGTTTTGGAACCTCTTCTCTGTTAGTTTGTATATGTAGATGTGGGAAGAAAGGAAAAAAGATGCATTTTAAAGAGTCCTCTTTGGAAAACATTGAGCCTAATCTGTGGGCAATAATTACTCATGCTATGAAGCATTGGCTGAAGTGGTGTGTGCTTTTACTACACGTTTGTGTTTAAATAGAGCTCGACAGGCCCATTTGGGAAGAATGGATCGGAAGGCCTTCAAGTGCTTCAGCTCTGGAGAAACAAAGTGTTCAAGTTATGCATCCAGCTTCGCTCAAAGGACATCGAACTAAAAAGAGAGAAGGATGAACTTCTTTCAAAGGTATGAAAACAGTCATCTGTTGATATACCACAGTATAATCATATGTTTGGAACTGTGTGTGATACTGTATGTCTGTCTTTTAGGTCAGATTCATGGAGCAGCAGCTCCAGCGGGAGCAGCATCGGGCTAGTGTGCTCCAACACAGTCTTGATGACAGGATAGCTGAGCTAGACCTGGAGAGAGTGGAAAAGGAGGTTAGTACCAAAGAAAGTGATGTGATTTACGTGGCTGTCTGAAATTTTGATGATGCACGATAAATTTGTGGCTCCTTAGGAAAGTGATAAACACTCATGCATTTTTACCAGCAGGGGATGCTGACTATATGAAATCTTTGTTAGGTTCCAAGAGCAGTTGAAGGTTTCAGAACAGCAGCTGGTCATGAAAACATACTCAGAACTGAGCATCATAGTAGATTTGTGTACAGTACTCTATTAAATTGATGTGTGACTTTCTTCCCAGACACTGAAACACGATTTGGCCCAGGAGCAAATGGAAAACTCACAGCTAAAGTCGCAGAGACAGAAAGACGAGGCTGAACTAAGAATCCTGACAGAGGCAGTGCGTAGGTAAAACATTTCTCTAAATGCAAAAATGAAAGGATTATGTGATTAATTAAAGGAATTAAAGGGAAAAAACAGAAATTTTCTTGCCAGTGTTGAAAGTTTCATTACGGTTAATGCTGTATTATCACACATTCTGGCTGTGGCTCACAGGTTCAGTCTGGCATTTGAAAGCAAGGTGGCAGAAGTGGACGCAGCTCAGTCAAGGCTCAACAGTTTGACCCAGAGGCTGACTTTTGCTAAAAGACGAGTGGAGACAATCCAAGGTGCGGTTTTACTGGAGGTTGATGTGTGATCGCAGCACATCAGTTTGAATAGCATATTTCTGGTAAAGATTGTATGTCACAATGTTTTTGTTTTTCAGGTTTGACCATGAGGAAGGTGGCTCTACAGAAAATTCAGCAGGCCAGTAAACAGGCAGAACAAGCTACTGACAGGTATGAGGTTTCAGCCATTTTTACATGATTTCTTGCATCTAGTTTTACAAAAAAGTTCGTTAACTATTGCATTAGCAAAATGGCTTTCTCATCTAAGTACTCACATGAGACTAAATGCAAAGCATTTATAAATGGCTGCAGTGGTCTGTGTATATGTGTGTGTATTTTTTTCCCCACAAATATTTGTCATTACCTATACTCTGGAAGATAATTTGCTCTGTGATGGCAGAAGTTATGCAAGCTGTGCATATTCTGGAGCCCAAAGTCATGTCTTTAAAGTGCTTACCTATTCTGATCAACAGCCCCAAAACCCAAGGCACTCAAATTATAATGTGAAATGAAGAAAGTCGAGCACCTCTTTGCACTTTTTAAGCTGTAAACAGCAGATGTTTTAGTACTTTTACTTCTTAAGTGATTAAATTGAATGACTACTGGTCAGATTTGGAGTGTACTAATTATGAGAGAATTAATTTAATCCAAGAACCCTTTGAGCACTAATTCAGAGAATTAGTAAGAATTCTTATTAGAAGCTTAATATTTACACTATCCAAATAAAGGTTTAAAAAGAATTTGTGAACAAGCATGAAATATGTGTTTCAGCTTTGTTAGGATGTAAATATGGCAGGGTAATATGGTTGAAATCATAATTGTGATATTGATATGAATATTTGTCTGGTATACTGTGTCAACATATCAGGGTTTAAAAATTGTATGCAAAGTCAGTTTTGTCGAGACTTATTAGTCTACATGTAAAAATAGTTTTGCCTTCCTTTGTTATACACCATGCAGTTGCTTCTCCGCCTCTCTGCTTGACTTTGTGCTCCTTTATTTGCTCTGCCATCTTGTCTGTGTTGCCCTGCAGCATCACAAACCTTCAGACAGAGCTTAGTTTGGTGTGTGAAGAGAGAGACAAGCTCACACAGGAGCTCAAAAGAACCCCGGAGCTCATCGAGAAAGCTCTGGCTGATCTGAAAGAACAGTGTGAGCACCCTTACAACTCACAACACCTTATTATAACACATTATCTGTTTATCTGTCTGGTATCCATGCTTTGGCAATGTATGTGTCTCAGTTTACCTTTGTACATCTTCCTCAGATGAAAGCAAACTGAAGCGGCAGCAGCAACAAGCGCTGGAGCAGAGTTGGGCGGAGGTCCGGCAGGCTGTGGCTGGCAGAGAGGAGGCCGAGTTGAGCCTGCAGCAGATCCAGACCCAGCTGGAGGAGAGCAAGGTCAACCTGGAGAAACTCCGGTCTGAGCTGCTCAGCCAGCAGGAGCACAGCGAACGTGGTGAGGCAGCAGCTACCTTAAGCCGCATGACTGTTTTTCAGCCTCGACTTATCCAGGGAAAGCATACTGAGCACTCCTGCTCTATTTCAGAAATGCCCTTCGTCACAGTCTCCACATTGTCACAGCTGGCCACTCCGGTCTCCTCGGTAGCTTCACTGGAGCAGTTGGGGATTAAGTGACACGCTCAAGAGCACCTTGACTGTCGTTGATCAGGGAGAATTACTGACTTTCCCTAATACATTTTTCCCAGTTGGCTCAAGATTTCAACCTGGGCACTCGGGAAGCTCATAGCTTTAAACCAGCATTAGGACAGGGTGACAGTTTTTTATTTTTTGACTGAAATTGTTGGTCATGTGGCCTATATGTACATTCATATATCGTCACCTTTTAAGTTGAAACTTTAAACTTGTCTGTAGACAGTTGCTTATGTACACACACACACACACACATCCAGCAGTTACGGTTCAACATTAGCATTGATTTGTAGTCGTGTTTGTGCCCTCCTGATGAACGCAAGTCCAATATCCACTCTCCTTTTAACTGTGTTTTGCTTTCCACCTACTCCTCAGGGAAATATCTGGCTCTTTAGCTGCTAAATTTCCCACTGCTTTTACCAGTAAGTCACAAACTGTTTCTGTGTGCTGTTTGGTGCTGGGCATGTAGCGTACAGCCGATGAACCAAAACAGTAAAGCTGAGGGCTGGAACACAAACAAACGATGACTTGAAAGTCGATGGGAAATGTAGAGTGATCATTATCTCTGTTGGTTTGTCATAATGATCGACTCCTTTCATATACATGTCATAGTGGGATCCACTGATAAAATAAAAGTATTGAATACAGCTGCTTTAATGATGCAGACATCAAATCCGGATTGTTGGATGTAATTTCCCTTAAAGCTGGAGCGTGGGACTTTTGTCTCCCCCCTCTGGCAGTGAGAGTAATTACACAAACACTGTCGACTCCTGCTTATGACGCATGCCAGCAGGTGAGCTTCTCACCTCTCTCCTACGTCACCCCCCTATCCCCAGGAGCACTCTCTTTAAGTACTTTTTGTGGTATTTTAATCCCGCCTCTGAGTGCAGAGTTTCTTTTTTATCTGGAGCACCCACTCCAGAAACCTTTTTTGCACGCTTCTTAGGATTTGCTGCCCCCTTTCGCTTCGGCTGGTTGACGTAAAATTGCATCACTTGGAAAGTCGCCACAGACCTCACAACTCCAGTATACTACGAAACTGAGAGTTTTCCCTGGCGTAGATAGGCTTAATCAGCATTGTGTGAACTAGATTGGCAAGGGCATGAATGTAAGGGAGGTTCATTTAGATGTAAAGGTCCCGCAAAACCAGCTTTAAATTCCAGGTCTTAAATGGCTTCCCTGTATATTCCTCTGTCTTTATTGAAAGAACAGATGAACAAATGTTTGCCTCTTGCTTTATTACAAAACAACAAGTGGTGCTTTTTTTTCTGACTGCTGCCACCTTGCTTTGTTTCAGTCCCTTATGCGCTATCGTGGCTGCATTGTAATAACTGATGAATCTCAAACTGATTCAATCAACCTCCTGTTTTTGGAGGTCTTGTGGTCTTTGTAAATTTGCAAACAGACACAATAAAATCCAGTTAATCCCTAGAGGTACATACAAATATGGCATTAGACTGTTTTTCTCAGTGTGTAAGATACTGTATTGAGGAGTGGTGCATTTGTTGTTCCCCTTCAGCCCTGCAGGAGAGAGTGTCTGAGATCGAGGACTGCTGTGCTGAGAGGCTGAGAGAGATGGAGGTTCAAGTCAATACTGCCAGGAGAGAGCACACCAAAGCAGGTAGCAGGATTAGCACCATGCTATCTCAGCCCACAGCATCTTAACAGGGGGGGGGGGCTGAAGTCATATCTGTAATGCAGACTGTGATCCAATATGATTGCAATTGTTTACCCAGTATATAGCAGCATTTCCCCATGGCTTTTGATCTGTCTGTGTTGTCTCTTGCAGTTATGACTTTGCGGCAGTTTGAGAAGGAGGCAGCAAGAAAACAGGATGAGATGAGAAAAACTCAACAACACACGAAGAGGGAAGTCCAGAGCAAACAACTGAAGGAGACAGAGAAAGACAGGAAACTACTGCTGGTAAGAATTTTTAAACTAAAAGACAGTTGTGAAAATGTTTCTGTCTTCTGCTGATGACCTCTTATGACCTGAATCTCTTCCAGGCCACTGTTGCTGAGAAAGGGCTGACAAGTGAATATACAAGAGCTCACACAACACCTCTACAAACCTGTGCTGCTCCCAGAGAACATGTAGAAAAACCGTCAGAGAGGAGTCGCTCTGTGGGAACAAAAGTACCTGCAGACGGTGAGCAGTGTCCTAACTCCTCATGCGTCAGACACGTCCTAACATTTACACAGACATGATTGATCTGACCAATGGCCTGTCTGTATCCTGTCAGGGAGACTTCTGTCTGTCTTGGAGGAGCTCCATTCTCTCAGTGCTGCAGTGGTAAACAGCTCTGAGGACTCTGCGGAGGAGGAGGGACAGAATGACAGCGTGGGACCATCCACAGGCAGTCCGCACAGCTGATACCTGATGATGACTCACTGGAGCCAGTGAACGCACCTTTCATTTGTACAAAAGGTGGGCAGTGTTGGGAAAAAAACACAGTCAGTGGAAACAATTTGTTTGAGCCAAACATCAGAAAACCACGCATGTCACACTGCTGCTGGGTGTCTAAGAAGACTGATAGCTATCTGGTGCAGACTGCTTGAATTTAACATGAGCATAAATTCAAGTTTATACAATTATTTCAATACAGTTTCTGCATCTGTCTCCGGGGTGACTTTTAATTACAGAGAATACTGGACAGACATTGATAGACAGAGTATTTAACTCATAAAACCGCCATTGAATGAAAGGCATAGATGGTGATGTGAATATCTAGAGTTTCAGTTGCAGAAAAATCTGATTTTTCACATTTTTGCTTTGACTAAATTATCTCACCAGTAAGACCATGGTTCGCACTTTCATTTCATTTACTTATTTTAAATGATATTTCCCTCAAGATTTGTCCACAGATTGTTTTGAATTGTTCCAACTGAATCAGTGAAATGGTTTTAAATTTATATTTTTACTATTTATAGAATAAAATAAAGTAATTTTCTGACAGAACTGCACAGATTGTGATGACTTTGATAAATGCAAATATAAAACTAGATTTGTCAGTTGCAGTAAGATTTTTCCATAAACTGTGTTAAATAACGGACATAGCTAGCATGACGTCACCCCAAACAGCCCTGAGTTTGGCATTTCGGCCGTCGCCAGAAGCAACAGAAGCAACCATATTTGGACAAGAGGTTGGCGCTGTGGAGGAAAGAGGGATTGACTCTGTTTTGGAGCCAGCCTCAAGTGGCCGTTCGAGAAACTGCAGTTTTTGGCACTTGACATTGGCTTCAATTTTCAGCCACGAAGGTTTCCACTTGTTTTTATCAGATATGAAAGAAAGAAAACAGAGCTGATGTAGTACTCGTCCTGCTGATGTGAATGGAAATGTCTTATGTTGACTCGTAGAAGTTTTGTGTCCAAGTACTTTTCATGTGAGTTCACAAAGTATTTTCATATTGCAATTCTGTAGCGTGTTTTGGGGATTTTATGATGAAGCAATTTATGATTTGATATGCATCTCAATTTACGTCTCGCTGCTAACTTTCAGTTGCAATTTCAGAACCCATTAACAGAAGAGCAACTATTATCACTGAGTTTTTAAATAGGTTACGTGTTTAAATAAAATGATACTTTTGCATAAGGTTTTGAGACTACACAGGAGTTTCTCAGCTTTATAGTTAGCTGTGAATGTGGACTTTGTAATGACGAAGCAGGTTTTAATGCGATTGGTGCATCTGTCCTGTTACTATATGTATTACATCACACAGGGATGATTGGGAAGACCTGTATGATATGATTTCATATTGAAGAAATCAATACTTTCTATTTGGAGTTCTTTAATAGAGGTCAATTTTAAAATGACTTTGCAATCATAGGATGGATGATGATAAACATCATGATGAAGCAGATAATTGTGCTATTTGTCATGTTGTCATGAGCGCTAATAAATTTTGCAGTAGTTCAAAGTTTCAAGCCTCAAGGTAAAAACATCTCAGGGAGGGAGAGCTGAGAGAAAATAGAGAAGGAAAGTCTGGACTTTATTAGTATTTTCAAAGAGCATCAAATATAATTTGCAGGGACACACTCATTGCTGGAGAGGTGATTCATCACAGCAAGCACAGGATGAATGCATCAAATTAGATTTTTTTAAAAGAATATTACTGGATTTCAGCAGTGCACTCTTGCTTATATCAGCTGCTTAAGAGTTTGCAAAACAGCACAATACAATTTATATTGAATTGTATATTAAGCCTCTGATACAGGAATCAATAATGTCACTGATGACACAGCGAAGGAATTATGTACAGTCTAAACTTACATGCATCATGATGGATAATTTTTAAGTAATGTGCCACTCAATTTGATATTCCATCTTTGAACACTGTGTGATCTATTTTAGATTACATCATGCATTAATATCAGACATTAAAGTCAGAAGCATTTTCATATCAATATCACTGTAATATTCATTGTGAGTCACGATTGCAAATGTTAAGTAGGCCTACTGCTGGAAAAAAGCATTATGTAAAGTAAACCAGTGTCGTCATGTGCAGTTTGAAACCAGCAGAGGGCGATGTTGTCAAAGGTGAGAGCAGCACTACAGTAGTTTCCAGCAGTCTGGGCTGTTCTTTGTGAAGTGCAGTTTTTCTATTTGAGTATTAGTGAGGAAAGAACAAAATGATTCTATGGGTTATAAATGCGGCTCTTACCTTTATTTTCAAATGGGGCAGTGAGTGAAGGTGGCTGTATGAACGTGCAGTTAAGAGTTTTACTGTCTGTATTATCACTACTTAAATCAGTCTGAACAAAAAGCTTGTCCAGAATCACTTGATACTGCACGGTGTCGCTCCACAAAACTGCAAAACAAAAATGAGAACAGGATTCTGAAGAAAAAAAAAAAAATTCAGAAGATGTAAAAATTTTGCCATGTCCAACAAGTGTTGCAAAAATGTGTGTTACAATATACAGCGTGAGTGAATGCATTTATGCTTCCTCAGTGCCTCGGCAGTGTGGAGGGAATTGCACAGCAGCAAGTGAACACCGTGGTTAACCTGATGAATAATTTAGTAGAGCATTGCAATCCAGACAAGACATGAAGTAAATGAGGTAATAAAAACCAATCAATAAGCTCCCGACGGATTTTTATTAACAATTCAGAATTAATGGAATGTAAAATTAGCGGTTCAAATAAACAAATGAGGGCCAGCCAACTGTGTTTCTACATGTCTGACTCCAAGCAGCAGTAACATGGGGCGTGAAGTCACTGAAAATATGTGTTGTAATTGAATGATCTTGAAATCAGTAACACATTTTCTTAAATATATACATTTACTGTATGATTTTAAAGTTTTTGCCACTGACTTTAGACCTTTTATTGATAGATTGCAAAGTACTGTTTTGTGCCTTCTGTGAACTCTCCTTCGTCTGGTTCTGAGGCTGATGTTGTGCTGTCAAAGTGCAGCGTGTCAAATCCGAACATCTGCTGTCATCGGCCGTGCCTGTCATCAAGTGTCTGCGTCAAGGCTCAGTCCTATACCTCTTTTTCTGGTATAAACAAAACCTGCAGGTTGTTTCCACTGTTCGGATGCTGTGGGAAGAATTTTGCCCTTTCGTTTAGTGTTATTGGTTTATTTTCACTGAATGATTAATGGCCTTATTATTGCTAAACCTTACATCAAATATTTACAAGACAACACATAGAAACCAATTCTTACAAATACCTTGGGACTGGAAAGAGTGCAATGTTGTCAAGGTTTGCTCTTTGCAAAGCTTCTCCACGGTCCAGCTCTAGCTAGCCATTTGCTTTCTCTAACACTATTGCTGTTTGTGTGCAGCTGCAACAACAACATTTCCCCACTAGATAAATAAGGTGTATCTTATCTGATGACCAGCTTCCTATTGTCAGATTAGGTTGATGATATTCAAGGCACAAATATATACAGCTCTCTTTGCTGTCAGGTTTTCTGCCTGTGCGGTTCACAAGTTGGCAATGCAAACTTCTGCACTGCTAACAGGCCATAGCCAAAGTCAAACTTCACATGTCTGAAGTGTTGTGGAAACTTAATCATCTGCCTGCGAAATGCTCTGTCACACTTTGCCAAATGTCCCCAAAGTGGAGTCCTCTTGGGGCCAGTCCTCATTCAAGTTTGCTGCAGCCAGTGGCAGGAATATGCTACAAAAACTGGTCAGTTTTTACAACTGTAAACTCAATGGGACATTGGCCTTGCTCCTCAAACATGTTACATAGCATATCGCTGCAATCTGCCTTTCTATTTGCTGCCCAATATTTAATAGCTTTGTTTATAAAAATGTGCACTCTCACTCCAGATTAGATTAGAGCATTACAAGCTACAAAACACCGTCACATCCTCAGTTTGCATCTTTGCAAAGTTCTTGCAGGCCGGAGGTCAGAGCAAACTTGTAGCAGCGCGTGAGGTTGATGTGATCCAGTAAGTCAGGGTTGTTGACCACCAGTGCTGCATGCTCCATCAGAGCTTGGTGGATGGTTTTGCACCGTCGTGGCAGGCCATGCTACAGGGTAGAGCAGCAGCCACGGAGGAGCAGTGCGAGGAGCGGCAGCCGAGTAACCCTATTTATAGATGTAGGCAATGTGGGGCATTGTTTGTAGGGTTGCAGTGGACTGAAGCGTTCAATCTTTAAACCACAGCAACAGTATCTACAGTAAGTGTTTTTCTGTACCAGATGGAAATGAGGCAGGGTTTTATTATCCTTTTCCTGGTGTACTAACAGTGATAAAGTGTATTGACCTCTGAGCACTGACAAAAGTAGATGATAAAGATACTCACTTACTCAGTGTTCTGACCAAGAGCATCAGCCATTAACATTTATCATAGAAGAAAACTCCTGACCATTATTCATTACAGCACTTTATGCGTTTACACACACGTTTCACTTTATTTTAACCTTTCAGATAATAAAAAAAGAGCTAGAACATTTTTACAGAAAAAGCTAGAAAGTGATATCCAACATATGGCTTCAGTAAACATGTCGTCATCCGTGCCTGATGAGGTCTCCACCTGTGCCAATCAGCCACCTTGTTTGCAGCTGTAATTGCAGTTTCCTTTTGGGATGATCAGCGCAATTTGGGATGCAGCGGTGAGATGCTGCCGTTGTTTACCAGACGCAGGAATGATTGTCATAAAGGATCCGTCTCACCTTTCATTACCGCACTGTGACAAACAATAAGGCTCTTGGCCTTGCATGTGTTTTACCTGCTGTAAAAAGGAAAATACGAGAATGTAAATCAGTCAGAGTTTTGATTAAAGTTATGATTAGGGACTTTTTTTGCTGAGCTGGAATCGCTTTATTGGAATGATGATTGGTGACTCATTTGGAAGGAGCTGTGCAGTGATATGCACGTCACTGTGGGTGCAAACTGAGCTATTGAAATCAGCGCATGTCAAGAGGAGCACCTGTGCAGGAACGTCAACCCACAGGTTTTCTTGAAGAATTTGCTGCTAGGATTTTAATCTAGGCCTGGATTTGCTAAAAATATAGATTGAGTTGGTGTACAGGACTCTTGACGTGTATCGTTGCATGTTGTCAACAAATTGTTTAACATGCCCTTCGTACTAGTTTTTAAAATAAACCATAAGAGCACTCACCTCCCTGTTCACATATATGAAAAAACCTATCTACCTGCTTCTCCCTGCAGACTCGCAGCCCACCTGTTTTAAAAGATCTTTGATTATCTTACATAAGAAAAATAGTGTGAATCCTCACTCTAAATATAAGTTATTTGTTTCTGTGTAGGCTGCAACCAGCGTCATATTTTGCCCCTAATTCATCATCGTGATAACTCCATCAGTGTCACAGATGCCTCCTGTTCACCATCTCAGTTTTAGCATTTAATGTGCTCATGCAGACACAGAGCATCGAATATGCATTTAAAAACCCATCAGGAGTCCCCTCTTCCTTTGTGTTTGTATCATTGGGAAATGTTGGCAGTAAACAATGCATTCAGAAAGTGCTTTGCTGTTGGATGAGATTACAAGCAATTTAGACTGGGATCAGCTTCTACTGGCATCCCTTGCTCATGCAGAATGGAAATAACTGCAGCACTCTCCAGCCATGTTCACAGTTTGTTTTCTGAATGTTATAATTGAATATTTGACATAACACTGAAACATTAGATTACCACATGAATGGTGTGTGTGGACTTAAGTTCACTCCACAGCTTCAGAGGTAAAGTGAAATACTAAGAACATCAATGGAAAGTCAGCCAAAGGGCACAAAGTCTAATGTTAACTCCGTCCTTTAAAACATCTGTTGTTGAGATCTCATCAGGCAGAAACAGAGAAAACAGAACATCGATAATTAAAACTGCCAGGCTAATTTGTTTTGTTCTGTAAGCGCTTTGCCTGTGGGATATTCGGTTAAAGACGTGGGACTGTTTAATCAAATTTCCATTAATATTCTGTGCTGCTGCACCTTAGCTCCCTCTGGTTACCAACATGCTGTTCAAAAGAGACTTCCTAATTACCAGATTTTTTAGACTTTCATTTCATCCTTTTCTCCACTTGTGAGCAATCTGTGCTACGCAATATAATTTGAATCAGTTGCTGCTCTGTTTGAGAGGATCGCCATGTGACAGTTTAATTACACACTCAATATAGTAATGGACAAGCGGACTTTCCCCCGCGGTGGAATAGGTTCTTTTCACTTAGAATTATCACAGTTTTTTATCATGTCATGAAAAAAAAAGGAATAGTGGTACGCTGAAGCAATTCTGCCATCTGCCAACAATAAACAGCTTTCAGATTTTGACTTGGAGAAATGAACCTAATGAGAACAAAGCACCGTGATTCATTCCTCTACATTAAAACATTGCCTTGAGCTCCCCCTCTTTCAACAGATGTGCTAATGTTAGGTATCAGGACATATAAGGTGGAAGATAAACTCACCTAAACTGATTTTACAAAGACTTTATGAGATTGTCTCAATGCAAAGCTGTTCATAGGGTGAGCAGAGTTTGCAGTAAAAAGCTGATTTCAAATTTTCAGTGGCCCACTCATTTATGTCGTAACGGGTAACATGCCTACACACTCACAGTGATTCTTGAGGGAATGTCTCTGAAACTATGAGCACTTGTAGCTCATGCATTTAGCAAGTGTGCCAAACTTAATGCACGTTCTGCACGTTATTATGCCAATTGCCTCTCCACACTGAAAAACACTACCACATAATGAGCTCACTTACAAATCAGAGCTTTGGTGCTGTAAATAGACCACAGGTAAACATTTGGTTTTGACAGCAATGGATGCTAATATTGGACAGAGAAATCTGAATGAAGTCTTCTGGCCAGACTCACAGAGAGGAGGGATTTATGCAATCCTTTCCCATTATTTGTATTAATAGTGTGTTATGTTTGTTATACACATCAATACGTTACCAAAGTTTGTGTGTATGTGTGTTGTTGTTATACCCTGCACACAGAAAAAACAAAAGCCACAAGTGTTAGTTGTACTATCAGTCCATAGCCAGTGGTTTGTGGACGGATTCACAGGGTGGTTCGTGTGGACACAAAAACAAATCATCTAAGAAGAGTTTTGCGAGAATGTTTTGCGTTTGCAGGAGATGTGTAATGTTTTGCTGCTCTGCTGTAAGGTCTTGTGGTAAAGTTTTGCAAAAATAGCCTATAGATAGTGTCCAAGCAATCAGAAAGAAACCGGGAACTAAATTGTATGTGCAGATGCAGAAGGAGCAAATTGGCTCGATTTCTTTCCATAATATGGAAAGAAGGCAGTGAGTAACTAAGGAAGAAATGTCCCCAAAAAATGCAAGGAATTAGTTAAAAGAGAAAATTAAAAAAAAAAAAAAGTAAAAAAAAAAAGAAGATAATAACAATAAAATTTAATTGAATTAAATTAGAAAATGAAAGAAAGTGAAAAACAAATAAGTAATGACCTGGAAAAAGTGCTTAAAAAACATTTTCTCTATTTAAAAAAAAAAAACAAAAACAAAAAACAATCTGAATCTATTAAATTTTTTGCAATTTGTGGGACATTGCTTATCAAGTTGTCCACTGCCTTTTCCCCATGTTTGTGAAAGACACTGCACCATTTTGCTCAGGGTTCAAAAGATTAAATACTTGCGAAAGGTGTCAGAAAGCAGCACAAGAAAAGTGATGTCGCTTCAGGTTGCAAAGGGTTAAGAAAGGAAGATTGTGTCGTCTGTATCTGTGTACTTATTTTATGGAACACATCTAGGATGCTACGCTCTTTGAGCATCAGTGTGATTTCTATGCAACCTTTGAGGAAGGAACTCGGCAATTATTCAGTATAGCTCATTAAATAGTCATTTTTTAATAGCAAAAATGAGAAACATTTGCTGTTTCCAGATTCTCAGATGTGAAGAGTTGATGCTTTTCTTTGTCATACATGAAAGTAAACTGGAAATTCTATAATATGGCATTTATAGACAAAACAATGAAGCAATTAAAGGACAAATCAACAGATTAATCCATGATAAAAATGATTAGTTTCAGCCTTAGTGACAATATCTCTACTGAATGGGAGAGCATGTTTGAAACATCAGCAGACTGAGCTAATGGGCCTTCATGGCTCATAAACGTATTGCTCTTCATTGGAAAATAATACATAAGTGCAGTATCTCATTCAAAAACATGTTAAGTTGTGAATGTTAGATGCAGCATGAGCTGTGAGTGCAGTGTGTATCAGCTTGCTGCGTTACATGTTTGGGATTTTGCCCCATGATTTGTTGCAGATTTGCTCCAGCTTAGAGAGGATGGAGGGGGAGCGACCGTGATCAGCTGCAGAATCTCCGAAGTCATCCAGGGCCTCAGTGAACGCCTTATAAGAGCTTTAGCTGGGTTATTCAAGGATTTTCTCATTGTTGCGCATGCCTTTGTCACAACCCGTTTGGATTATTGTGATGCACTTTCCACTTGCGTAACACGTCATCCTTAAATCATCTTCAATTTGTTTGAAATTGTGCCGCCAGGCTCCAAGGAAAGTCTCCCTACTAAGACTCACAAGTCTGACAATTTGACCTTTGGTGTCCATATTGATTGACCAAGGTTAGATTTTTATTCTTTTATTTTAAAAAATGTTTCCTTTTACTGCTAGAGATCAGTCCGAAGAACCTTTTATTAGTATTAGACTATGGCAGTGTAATTTATATGTGTGCATTTTCATCTCTTTTGAAAAAGCTAGATGTAGTCGCACTTGCAATTTGCAACTGGATCAAGCTTTCATATCCATAATTTTAACTTAAATGGTTCAGTTGACTTCACTGTGTTTATGTGGACGACTCTATATGTTGATATTTATTGCAAATGCTTTGCTGAGTAAATTACCACAGCACATATCCAGTTTACTGGCACATTACTTCAGTAGCTATAACACTAGATCATCAGATAAAAAACTCCTCATGGTCCCAGCCACCCGAGCAGAGCTGGGTGAATCTGCCTTTTCCTTTCACGCCCCACAAGCTTGGAGGAGTTGCATACTAAACTTTGAATCTTTACCCACTCTTGCCGCCTTTATAAACACTTTTAAATCAGCTTTTACAGAGCAGTGTTATTGTTTTTAATAATTGCTATTATTTGCCACAATTCTTTTTAGCCCCTGACTCCTGTAAGTTTTGTGTCTGCTGTTTTTTGGTATGTTTATTACAAATGTATAGAAAACAAGAAAATGAATAGTATAAGAGTGTATATATAGTCTCATATATATATATATATATATATATATATATATATATATATATATATGCCCTGTTAAAGCCCCTTAACACTGACTCCCAGCACACTTGAAATTGAAATCCTGTTAATTATCTATAAGTACTTCCATGGCAGAGCTCCAACCTGTGTTCCCCTTAATGCACACTGTATACATTCATACAGATTCACAGTTTGAATTTAGGCTTTAACCCCTGAGAATGCAGCAAAGTGAAATGTGAGTTGAATACATTTATAGTAAATTTGCCAGGTGGCATATGCACACATAAGTTTCCTCATCAAGCCCACAAACACTGATCAACACTGTGTATAGTATGTAATGCTGCCTGTGCAAATACTTCCAGGACTGGGCCAAATTGTCTCTGATTCACTAAATCACCTATTTGCTGCAGGATTAAAACGCGCTAATGTGAACTGAGTAAATGATGAACACTAAATTTAAATGCTCTGATTGTGTTAATTGGACGGATGAATCTGATAAGTGTGTTTCCCCAAAAGTGGCTTTGTGTTTTTAGTCATGCTGGCTGCTTGTCTCTGTGGGTGAAACTCTAGTCTCCGTCCATCAGTTGTTCCCTGACTTTCCCCCTGGTGCCATAATGCCAGCACTTTGGTTCATGACCACCTAAATAAAGAATTCCAATATGTCATTTCCAAGGCCGAGGAAAGTTTAATAAATGTTTGTGAACGTGAGCCACTCTCTCTCAAAGCCAGAAACTAGAGACATAAGTCTCAAACTTGTGATGTTATCGAGTATAAAGCCTGGAGCTGCTCCACTAACAATAAATGTAGCCTGATAAAAAAAGGAAACAAACATTTTGTGGACCCACAGAATGTTTGTTTCCTTTATTATGCCCCAATCAGCCTGTTGTAGTGTTCTCAGTCCTGAAACAGAAAATGTACCCACACACTCAGAGCGGTCCCCTGGGTGCTCTGTGTCATCTATAATGTCTTTCCTAATGCATTGTTTCTGGAGCAGCTCCAGGCTATATATCCCTGTGACATCACAAATTTGACTTTTAGCACTCTCGGTTTTGGATTTGGGAGAGTTGTTAAAGTTCACTAGTATTTTATGGACTCTGCTAACACGCTAAACTAAGACGGTGAGTATGGTAAACATCTGATCTGCTTGTTAGCATTGTTATTAACCCATGCTACGATTGTAACATTAAATTTTATTGAATCGACATAGCGACATGTGCCTAACGTTACTGTAACACTAATTAAAACAGACATTTGACTTTATGTTGTACCTGTCCAGGAGAAGAAGAGCTAGCTCCGGGTCAGACTGTAGCCCCTTTAGCTCTCGCAGTGCTCTCCACCTTGGAATTGCAAGGCCAGTGTTAATCCTGGTTCTGTCTCTTTCTTTATCTGACAACTTCTTCGTCATGACCGTTGTTTCTTTAGAGGTGATGTCAGATCCTGGTCGTCTTCAGGTGAATGTTTCGTTCTGCTCTCCGCCATTTCGCTTCGAAAATACGCGCTGCCATTGCTCACTGGTTGTAGCCTTTTATAGGGAGGGAGGAGGCGGCGATTCACATGAACGTACATGCATGCACAGCTGGTCCGGCTTGTAAACAAGGGGCTGGAGATCAACACAGAGAAGAGGGTGTGTGACGTCATGCTATACTCCAGGTGAAATTACACCTCTAGTTCTTCACATAGCGATTTTTTAATTCCTTCAATCTAGAAATGAAGAATTTCCGCTTATTGCCCCTTTAAGTGCATGTTAGCACACTGACGTTTAGCTTCATAGCTGCACAGAGCCACCAGCATGGCTGTGGACTCTTGTCAGTATTTTCTTTGCAGGAGTTTGGCACACAGAGAAAGTCTTAGATATACAGTGATATATGAAAAAATTTATGAGTCACTGACGCGTCTCCCTCTTAAAATATTATTATAACACATGCAACGTCTTGCAGATTTGTGTTAAAAGATCTTGTAACCCCTGAAAATGAAGTGATGCAGGCCACAGTTCTCTCAGTAGATCTGAGCTGAGATCCAGCAGAAGAAGTAAAAACTAAATAACTTGAGACTGTTTAATAATTTGTATGTTAATTATTTTCACAGTTTCCGTCCTGCAGGAGGTCCTGTAGTTCTCACCTGTAGGTCAGACACAGAGACATCAGCTGCTGTGAACACGCTGTAATGGATTGGTTACTCAGAGCTGTCAGCAGAAATCGGTGTCATGGTAGGACACATCTGCACCCTGCTGCTGTCCACTCAGCTGCGTCAAAGAAATACTGTTTGTTGGCTTCCTTCTGCCTACAACAGTCTCTGTACTCAACACTGTAACACTGCTGTACTGATGAACCCACTGGCTCTGTACACAAATTATTATGTCTTTGTCTGCTGGAACTTAAAACCTCTAAATAACAGCACCAGAACTGCCTCTAATGATGAGGAGTAAAACAAAAAGAAATAGGATTTGAATAGTGAAGATCAGACAGCCGATCTCCAAGTGAAGAGCCATAAAGTGCCAGTGTGTAAGATGAGGAATGTTGAGAGCCTCGGAGCACTCACTGCAGCTGAAACTATGTTGAGCCATAAATACAGGCAATTTACAGGAAGCCTTCGGAGAATGAAACATGAAAGGTTTTATTGTGAAGTTTTATGGCACTCAGCGTGCTCTTTTTATCTCCTGACCTTTCTGGGGCGCTTCAGACCACTTATTGCAGCCCTGACCTTGGGTGCCATAACACAAACTACAATATCATCATTTCATCTCAGGAATTTTACGGGAATTACTTTTATTGTTTAGTTACAGGTAGAAACGTCTCTTGGGAGCCACTTTACCAGATGGGCAGGCATGTTACATACTGTCCGAGGTTTGGCTCATGTATTATTAATCCCACGTTATTTCCTCGGGTCGTCTCTCCGTGTTGGCTGAATGGAAGTTGTGATATTAAAGTGAAGTCTGCTGCAGTCTGATCTATTAAGCATCCATGAGCGCAACACGTTATCGAGGTTTATTAGATTGTGTTTGCTACCTCTTGATCCCTGACCGAGAATAAATAATGGATCTAGTTACACAGTTCACAGTTTGGTTTTGAAGACATTGTTTACAACTGCATTTCTCATCTTTAATTATCCTATGCCAACCCTCATTTACGTTATCTGCCCCGAGGAAAATGAGGCCGCGCGTGCATCAAAGTACTTCTGCTATGCATTTTTCAATTCTCCCAGCAGGCTTTGGCCCTAATGTCATCTTACAGTCAGTGTGAAGTGCAGCGCCGCCGCACGTGGCTGCAAAGTTCCACATCCAATTTCACAGGTTCCAGCTCTGAGTAATGGCACTAAAACAGAGACTCTGACTGAATAAACAAGGGGAGTTCCAATCCCTAAAGCATAATTATATGAATTAATAAACTGTTGAACAAAAGGAGCAAAAAAAAAAAAAAACCTGATAAATGCTGCTGAAATTATGACCAGCTCTTTAGAAAATGTAGTGATGCAGACATGTGCATAGAACAAATCTGAGCCTGATAGATTGTCATTCCTATGTTAGCATCTGTTTGACAAATGTTCACACTGAATTTTGAAAAGAATGTTAACAACTGAGTAAAAATCAGTTGCCATTCTGATGACTTGATTACTGTGGTTTGTGTTTTTGTAACTGTGCTCTGTGTTAATAGTGCTACATGTAACACTGGATATGTCTGTATTTAGGCCACTCTGCTCCCTCGGGCTTACAGCTTGTGTGCATAATACTGTGGGTTATTACAAGCAATTGCTATATATATATATATATATGTATATATATATATATATATATATATATATATATATATATATAATATATATATATGTATAATATATATATGTATATATATATATATATATATATATATATACATACATATATGTATGTGTATATATATATATATATATATATATACATATATGTATAAAACAAGGTTAGGTTGACAGACGTTGATAGATTGATATTGATGATTGACTGAACATGTTTGTTCTGTGGTTGTGTCACACTCTATTTTTAAACCAACCTACAATCACTTCAAACAGTGCAGGGATTTGCAGTCTATCATCATGTTGCTCATGTTAGCCTTTTGGATTGATGCCAGAACAGCACCGTGCTATTAATTGCACCCACCATATGGCCAACACCTCATAAATGCCATTTTTACTTAAACTCCATAGGAAGTTCTGGAAAGACCTGCTGACATTTACACTCAATTGAATCTTGCTAAAGAGGCTGTGTATCAGACAGAGAAGGAGAGACTCCCTGAGCAGATCTCATTTGCTACGGTGGAGAGTGGGAAGCATGCCCAAGGTGTGCAGAGGAGACCTGAACGCTCTCCTAAAGACTTCTAACACTTATTGAAATCCCGTCAGATATTTGCCCGGGAACTTCACACTCAGGGAAACTGTGTGATCCTGAAAGTCGCTGTCTTCTGTTGATCCCACAGAATCAGAGGCCGCTGAGTCGCACTGGTATAAATTGTACCGTCGAACCAACTCATTAAGAGGCAGAGGGGACGGGATCATAAAAATGGGAAACATATCATCTTCATTCTGAACATGATTAGTGAGGCATTTATTGCTGCAAAGTTTCTGTGTTCACCTCGCTTTTTTCTGCTTGTGTCAGACTGTCACATATGTTAGGGACTGTACGAAAATGTTAATATTTTGTAATAGCCTCCCTTCGTAATTGAGCTAATAGTTACATAAATAGGTAGCCTACATCAAAAGGGCAATGTTAAAGCTGCAGTAGGTAGAAAGCCTGGAAACGGTTGATTTTTGAGTCTCATCTGAGTTAGGTTTTATTCGCCTCTACCCTGAGCCCCTCCTACCGCACGAGCACGCGAGTATTTTATCCTACTTGGTTCTATTTCTCCCTTTCTGTGAGCCTCGGCTCTCCCTCACCGTGCCCTCCCCATAATTTTTAAATAATCATACTGTATCCCTTACGTGTTTTTTACCGGAGATATTACAGACACCACTTGGTGCATGTACAAGAACCAGACAAACCTGGTAACGGTTTATCATGTCGGATACAGCAAACTATTCCAACCCATTTTACTGCATTTAATAATTAATGTTTTTATTTTATTCTGTTTTAACTTATTTTGTCGTTGTTTTTCCTGTGATGTGAGCTGCTGTAACTAATTTTCCAGACTCACCATCCATCATTCTGCTGCTCCACGTCCAACTCGCTTACACTGCTACTCAGCGTTTTTCCCTATTTTATTTTCACTTCAGTAATCTGATGCTAAGTCAGCCTAAACATCATGGAAGTTACACACATGGCACTTATGCAATGCTGTTATAATCAGTGCTTTATTTGACATAATGAGAAACCGACCCAGGCACCGTCCCGGACCCATAATAAAATATGGACCCAAACCTGTACAGGTCCTGAGTGGGGTGTAGGGTGAACTGGGTAACTTTTTTCACAAAGTGAAACCATGGTTTAGCCCCGCCCCGCTCTCCACACTGATCATTTTCACACAGTCTCTTATCTAGTTCAATAGCATGAAGAATTTAATTGCTTTTAATTCATTCCAGGCTGCACTTCCTGCTTTCCTTTTGTACTTACTAGGTGTTTATACAAGAGCACGTCTTTTGCTTTGCAAGAATTTAATTTAAACAGTCAGAATCTATGTCGAAGTGAACTGAAACTAATCGGGTCATTCTTCAAGTGGCAGGAAACTCATATCTGCAAACGACATACTAACAGTGGTGTATGTCTGCGAAAAGGTCATAACATCCAGACATTGTTTTCGTTCATGAGATTGAACTTAATTATAGAGCAGTTGTTTTACTCGCTGTGTCCTGTGAAAGATTAGAGCTGTATGCCAAGCATTAAATCACATCTAGATCAATAAGCACAGGCTCTGTAGCTGTTCTGCTGTGCTGGTTTTGCAGCAGTCTAAATAGGAAGCTGTAATGATCTCTACCACTCCAGCACATATATTGTGTATATATATAACACACACATACACCCCTGTCCCAACAAATCACACTTTGTGGGCATAATTGATATTGTATTGCTCAGTTAATCTAATGGAATGTAAGAGTCGCCCACAGTGAGTAAGCAATACTGCACTGAGTAAAGGGCTTTAACTTTAATGTCTTGAAACAGATAAATGATTAAAGAGAATGAACTTCAGGCAGAAGAGTGGTCGTCCTTAAGAAACTGACTTCAATAACTATTTAAATCACATTCCTTTACAGTACTGCAGCGTGGAGTACAGAGAGTGCTTTAACTGATACACCACAGTATCATTAAAAAGCACTATCAGCTGTCAAATACTGAAAATCAGCTGTAAACTTACAGGGATGGTGTGGTGTGGTTTGGTAAATGTAAATGGTGCATTTAGTGCAGGCTGCACACATTACAGACTATTGATTCAGACACAAGTAAGTAGAATTGCAGTGTGTTAAATTAGAAGCAGTAAAAAAAAAAAGAAGAAGATAACATTAAGTTTGTGGAGTTTACACCAAATCAGGCACAACTGTGTCAGTATGACTGTATTCACCTCTTCATCGCTGGAGTTTAACATTTGCTGACATCACTAAGTTTTCAGGCTGCAGATTACGTGGCAATCAACTCATTATGCTGTGCTGCTGGTGCAGCGATGTTGTCCGTGATTCCCATTCCTCTCATGCGGGTCTGATTGCCAGGCGGAGCATAGCTTCCCTGTCATGTTGATGGCGTAATAATTGGATGGACCATGTTCAACCACAAACAGTTTAAGTCTCTACACACTCAAACAGATGTCTGTGCTGATCCCTCCCTTGTAGACTCTCCACTGTCTGTCTCCAGATTTAGCCAGTTTTAGAGACAAACAACTAATTCTGTGATAAATGATCACCTCAGGCATCTCATAATGTTTTGTATTTTGTGAGCCAGGGTCCTTCTTGCTAATGCAATACTTTGTTTAGACTGACAACCATTGATGAATTACTGAGAGGAGCTTAAAGTGTCTCCCTGGCCTTCGCCTGGACAATGTCACTTGAGCCCCTTTTACACTGCCAGATTTTCCGTGAATGTTGGGCCGTTTTGCCGGCAAGCTGCGAGTGTTTAGACACACAGAGCCGGATTGGCGAGTTGATCCGAGGTGCCCAATTTTCTGCCTCGTTGGGTAGATATATTGGAGGAACCTTTTTGGTTTAAACAGAGCGAGGCGGCCTTCTGCAACAGGAGGGGCTGTTGATGACGCCGCACGTGTGAGCAACCGGCGGTGGACAAACAGGAAACAGCTGATAGCAGGAATTAGCGAGCAGCTAGTAGCAAGAGGGAAACACAAACCTGACAGACACTGTGAAGATGAGCAACTGGGGAGACAAGGAACTGCGCGCCCTCCTTGTCCTCGCAAACGAAGAGGCCATTAACCGTCAGATGACGGGGACGGTGAAGGACGGGCCGACTTACGAGAGAATCGCCACCTGACCAGCTGCAGCTTCCCTCCCACGTCACTGTTTACGTCACACGCTGAGCTACACGTTTTGTTACTTGCTCACGCCCCCCATTGCCCCGAAAAAGGCGCATTCTGTATAAACAAAAGTAGGTAGGTGGCATTTTGCTGCACTCCCCGATTTTGTTTTTATACTGCCAATGCTGAAAAAACACTGACTGGGCTTTCCTGCAAATTTGCACAACTCCTGTTTATAAAGGGCTTTCAGTGAACACTTGCCGACCGGGAAGACACTGCAAATGACTACAAAGAGATGCAAAGAAATAAAATAACCACAAAAAAGGCAAAATAACCACAAGGAGCTACTCAAAAAAGATACAAAACTACAATGAGGAGACACAAAAACCACCACAAAGTCTGTGTGTCTGTCTCCTGTGTAGGAGAGGTGGTGGGGCCTTTTGCGTATCTGTGCCCAGGAGTGTGTTCCCTCAAAATCCACCCATGCTGACAATATGAAGCAGTGCCTGAATTAGTTTTACAATGCAAACAGTTAAAAATAAAACACTCTGCACTGAAACTGGCCTCTGTTCCATTTGTCATTTAATTGCACATTGTGTGCTGCAGTATGTCTTCACCTATGTCAGTGGGAAAATCACTTGTGCCTGTATCGCAATGAAGTCAGTACATACATTTGGGAAATTAACAGCAGAGAAAAAGTACTTTATGCCACTGTTGAGTAACACACCACTGCAGCATGATAGTTCCCAGGTGAGTGCAAGACAGTAAGTCAATTAGGATCCTAATATATAGCATTAGTGAGGCCGCTCGGCAACCAGTGATTAAACAGTGATAAATCAGTGCATTAGCTCCCACATGTATGGTCCCTGCTCTCAAACACCTGCAGGGGACAGGACAGCCTAAGATTATGCTGCTAGCGAGCAGGACCACTGCTGCATGAGTGCGGCTACACATCTGATCACAGCAGGCAGGGAGACAAGATGCATTTGACAAAAAGGATAGATAGATAGATAGATAGATAGATAGATAGATAGATAGATAGATAGATATGGTCTGTATACACACATTACATGCACACACACTCTCACAGTCAGCATCCTACTATTGGTCCATACTGACTGTAGAAAACTGGTGTGTGCTGCTTTGCCTTTGCACCACACACACACCAAACCCAGCAGAGGCTCCACACCGCCTCGCACACCAACTCTGCAGTGACGTGAGGAGGAAGACGGGAGGCTGCTCTTATTATAATTCAACGTCAGACCAAGTTTGATAAACGCCCCCCCCTTCCCTCCCTCATCTCTCTGTCCTTCCCTCCCTCCCTCCCTCTCTCTCTCTCTCTCTCTCTCTCTCTCTCTCTGGCCCATTTCAGTGGTCCTTATCCACAGTAAGGAGATCCGCTTTTGCTCTCCTCCGCCACCACCACCATCTTTGAGATAAAACACTGGCTTTCCAGCAGCAGAGGGCTGGCGCTGCAGTTGCGCTGGCACACATTCAACGTGGGTGCACACAGTGAGTGAGGGATAGAGAGAGAGAGAGAGAGAGAGAGAGAGAGAGAGAGACGCCGCATCTTGTGGATTTCTTTGCGTACCAGCCCGTGTACATGCTTCTCCCTGCTTTGCCTCTGTCACATCCAGACCAGGAGTTGATCCCACTTCTCGGAGAAAAATGTGGCATCGCACATCAGCGACTGTCCTTGTTTTCTTGTATTTCTGGGGGGACTCGCTGGCAGGGTTTCCAAACCAAATCAACATTGGTAAGTTCAATAGGATACCCCTGACCACACATACATGTCTTTGTTCACATAGTCTAAATAGGACGCGTCTCCGTGAGTCGCACTGATGGTGTTATTTGCATAATTCATCACCAAGTTCACTTCTCATAAAGCCAGAAGGTTGTGGGATCCTGCGCGGCTCCGTAGGCGGTTTGGTAAAAATAGAGTTGATCCAAATGGTGTGAACGTTTCAGTATCTGCAGCGCATTGTTTAGTGAGTGCTAACACATTTGTTTCTTGGCAGCCTTTCTTAAAATTACCTGATCGATCATGTGTCCAATAATGCGTAATTGTACGGCACTGCCCGCACTCTGCAATAAGTCCTATCCTGATGAGGGGAGTGAAAAGTGCCTTGTTGGGAATCTCATCACAGCTCTGTTATATGTGACATTTTCTTTCCTGTAGGTGGACTGTTTATGCGCTCCACAGTGCAGGAGCACAGCGCCTTCAGGTTTGCTGTCCAGCTCTATAACACCAACCAGAATGTGACAGAGAAACCCTTCCACCTCAATTACAATGTTGACAACCTGGAGTCCTCCAACAGCTTCTCTGTCACACACGCATGTGAGTACTTACACTGACAGGATTCTCTCTGCATAAGAACAGCAGGAAAAACTCGTGATTTTTATATTGTTAAAACTATGGTGCAATTATTTTGTTTTCCAAATTGCAGCCTGAAGTAATGATGCAGACTCCAATCTAACAATCACACAAACACACACAGTATGTGAAATGTTGTGCTGTAATTGTCTCATTGGCAGGCCAATAGGAAAATTACACAGATGTTTAGGAGCTGAAATTGGTGTTTGGATAAAATGGATGGGGCTGACGCTTGGAACACACAGACACCTGCCAAGTGTCTGGACTAATACACAAACTCCTCAGTCATGCCATCCAAAAAGTCACCAGCTGGATGATGGAGCATGATGGCCTGTAATTGGACAAACACAGTGATTTTGTAAACTGAGTAATGCAGTAATTCCAGAGACGCTGATGAGCAGCACTTAGATGACTGTACTTGAAAGCGGGTAAAACAAACACTGCTGTCCCAGTTGTTGTATCTGGCGGTGACGGTTAGATAGAGGCTTTAGGTGATTTAGGTGCCAGTTAAAGTGTGTTGTGGTGGTGGCTGCTGGTTTAAATGCTTCATGACAATTGTTGCAATTAATCTTGTTTTTCCCCTGAAATGTTTTTGTCTCTCCGCCGTCAAATGAAAACAAAAATGTCCCCTAAGCAAGCCTCACCTCTGCACCTTGATAATTAAGCTTTTGTTGATTATTTGCAAGGTAAAAAATGTCTGTCTAATCGCCATTTTCCCACAAAATGTCAAATATAATGCAGATTAATTGCCATCTTTAAGCTGTTACCCATTGATCCATGTGTGTTGGTCCAGATCAGGCTATATGATGATTTGAAATATCACATTCAGTCATGCCAGCAGCACAGTGGCATACATTTGTCTTTCTACACCTGTGATGTATAAATAGCCTACTGTATCAACTGTAACATGCTGTAATCCATGTAGTCATCTCCACAAACATGATGGATTTGATAGGAAGGCCTGTGGAGTGTGAGATGGCTTCATAATTGGTCTACCAGTCACTCCTCTGCCATGTAGGGCACCAAGCTCTGCCTGGAGAATTAATTTGTTATCCTTCTTCCCACCAACTGCACTTCACACTTCACGCTTAAGGATCAGCTGCAGCTCTCCAAACTCTGTCAGCTGCCGTAGAGACGGCTGTGTAACCTAATGAAGTGAGAAAAGGGCCAAAAAAGAAAGGAAAATTGAACACAATTGTACCTCGTACGTATCGGGCTCGGCTGTGAGAAAAATGGGAAATGCTGTTGTGGCGATGAAGTCGTCGGTGAGCGTAGCAGGGAGGAAGCAGCAGCCTTGCGGAGAAGTTGCAGGGAGACGCAGTGTTACACACTCACACCTTGACGCAGTTCGACCACAGCCTTGCACTGCCGGCTGCTGAGTGATTACACTGGGGCGGCTGTGGGGTCAGTGCTTAGCTCAAGGGCACTTCAGCAGCGAAGAGATGAATATTACATGCTTGGCTTGTCAGGATCAGGTGTAAAGCACAAACTCTCCTGCTCAGGACTGCTTTTTATTACAAGGAGGCCAAAAGCAAGGCGTTATGTCACATTGCTCACGGCAGAAACATTTCTTATGACAGTGTCAATGAGCTGTTTTTCCACCGGTCAGGTTGTCTTTGGTCCTGTGCATTAATTCTACAGGATAATGCCTCTAATGCAACACTTTAGATTTATTCTCATCTCATCTTCCAACAAGTTAAAAGATGCATACCTGCCACATGTGGAGCCCTGTAGGGGTAAACATGGAAAATAGAGGCCTGTTGAATCACTGTGTATTTTGGATCGTGCACCAATTTAAGAGTCTTTTGAGTAAACCCGAATCCATTGTTTCTGAAAGAGGCTTAAAGTTTTCTTCCTAATGGATAAGAAGAACAACAAGATAATCAGGAGGATTATTTTCAGTGAGCTAAGCTGGTGCAAGCTAAGCTAAATGCTTCCCAGTTGAAAAAGACCAGTGAGCAGCTCATTATGCAGCCCAGCCAGCCCAGCTTGTGACTAAGACATTGCTTGAAAATGCACCAAACTCCATGATTCTTATTTTAGTAGTCTGGATTGCATAATGCTTTGCTTGCCTGGCAGGTGTTGATATAGCAAATGAATGTGATGATTATGATTTGACACATTTCTGTTCTGGCAAGAATGCCAGGTTAGTCATCGCTGTGCTTTCCCACAGTGGCCATCGTTAATTTTGATAAGATTAGCAAGTGTTAAGATGACGGCGATTTTAAATCTGCTTATTTGTCGCAATCTATGGGATTGTCTGCAAAACCTTCACTTTTGTATGAAGGGAATGAATATAATAATCAGGTATATAAATGAGAGGAGTGACTTTATGCTCAGAGCTCATTTGTTGTGTTTGCTGTATGAATCCTGAATGGGATAAAGCAGGACAACACCGCTGTCCTCCAGCTGGGTCAGTATATAATGATTGTTACAAATCCCTGATGGCAAATGACTGTGTTATTGGCAGCGTGGATCAATAGGTGGAAGGATAGTCCAGCAGTTGTGAGCGTGTGTGTGGCTCCAGTTTGTTCTCCAGTATGGAAAAATCAATCCTCACCAAGCTTTCATTTTCTCTTTCTCAGTCCCTCTCTACTAATATATGGCTGTTCTCCAACTTCCCTGGCCAGAGACGCTGAATCTTCATTTTGGTGCTTGCATAGCAGCTATGAAAGTTAAAAAAAAACAAAACAAACAAACCCGTAAACAGCCAATGACACATCGCGGCAAACTATTCCCAGCCATTGCAACTTGATTGAATTGATTCCGACAAAGAGAACTTCACTGTGCCATTGTGTTTATTATCTCACCAATTTGTGGCTGGCTGGAGTGAAGCTGCAGGATGTATTGATGTGACACCGTGCCCCGGGCCAGGTCAGACTGTGTGCATAAATGCAGGAATGGGAAGGTTATATCCATTAAAGACTGAGGTCAGGGCAGGAAGAGACAGCGGAGACAGAGACGCTGGTCCGGCTGGACACTCAGAGAAGAGTTCAACCAAGTGCATGTGGGGTTATACAGTAGTTTTTGGATATGGTGACAGGGCAGACAGTGAGGACACATCATCTCAAAACTTTGTTTCCAGATCATTTAATCAGTGTATACGTTAATATCACATGAATCCACCCTACATGAGTGTAAAATGCTTGTTTAACATCTGAGCACATATTTAGTGACAGAAGAAGGTGCCAGTTTATGCCATGTAAACAACAAACAACTGAAAAAAGCCTCATCGTGTATTTTTAAAGACTTCCCCTCTCCTGTCTAAAGTGGCAGCTGGATGAATCTGCTCAGACCAGAATTTTTCCGGAAATGATCTTCTGATTTGATCAAATGTCAATGTGACAGTGTGTTTCTTATGAGAGCGTTTATTATAGCCACCTATCCTCCCTCTGCTGTGACTCAACCAGTGTGATGCCGCTCAGACAGAGGCTAATGTTAGAGCACTTCACTGTGTAGGCAATGGACAATCCTACTAATGCAGCATAGACCAGTTTATGGAGCCAGATTTCCTCCTCCTCCTCCTCCTCCTCTTCTTCTACTTCTTATTCTTTTGCATTATTGAGACCGTGGTGAATACATTGACTCATAAGCTGTGTCCAAATAAGGACACTTTATTTTGTGCAGTGCAGGAATGCAAATTTTGATGTGAAAAAGCATTTAACTCTGATGGTAGGAGCTAAAACTCTGCCTTGTTATTTGCATAGGAAACAGCGGAAGACAGAGATAGAGGAGCAGCAGCACACATCTGCACTTTAAACCTTCGCCTGGTGTGAAAGTCATGTTCATATTGTTTGTACTGGATTATAAACTCTAATCGTGTAGTATTCAATACATTATTCAAAGGCGCTATACATGCGACAGTCGGAGTCTGGTCTAGGATTGCCTGCACGTGGCTCTCACCTGTGATTTCACAAGCAAACATGGAGGTGGCTGAACCGAAATGACGGCAGCAAAGACGCCTTGTAATAAAAGATGACGCATTACAAGCAGCGCCGCTGGTATGAAATGGAAGCTTTCGGTGTCATAAGTGGGCGCCGTCGTCTCTCTCCCACATCCCCCCACCTCGCTTTGAAGTGCTGTAAACATGTAGATGGATGAAAGCGGATTCAAAACAGTACATCACCATATACAGTACAAGTGAAATGTTTTCTCCGTATTTTGCTGCGTTTTTTTTAGCTGCTAGCTTAATATCTAATATCACACCAGGAGAAGATCATATCAGTTGTCAGCATATCAGACAGGCCCAGAGATGTGTGGCTTGTCAAAATGGGTCCAATATTTAGGCAACACAAGTCACATTGACTTCTCCCATTGGGATGAATGTATGCCGGATCTTTGCAACAGCAAATCCCACATGACACAGATAGAGGAAATTGCTTAATAACACTAACAGTGCTAACAACAGCAACAGTGCTGACCGAGCTAAGAGTGTTAACGTAGGGGGAAACCGGGGGGTGGGTGTTATGCTTCCACAACGATGCTGTCTCACCACCGTAGATGGGTGCAGAGCCAGCCAGTGGGACATGAAGGGAGGGACTCATATTCACTAACAGGCACAGCTGCCATAACAAAGAACAAAGAATCATGTATTACATCACACAGAGAGTGAGTGTGACTTTATTCTCCACACAGGACGCCATTACAGCACTATATCTTAACATAGGGAACAGCTGTTTGCTGCTTTATTAATGTTTAAATTCTCATACACAGAATCTTTAAAGGAATAAAACAGGCATTGTTTGAAATATGCACACACACAGAGATGGATAAAACGATACCAGTCTCATGTCTGTATGTTAAATATGAAGCTACAGCCATTATTAAGACTGAAAACCTACCAGCACCTCTGAAGTTAGCTAACTAACTGACATTATCAATAGAGAATAGCTCTGTATGTACAAACCTAGATCAAAATCTTGTGTCAGGTGCTCGTGGAGAATAGGGAACAACCTGTCACGCCATTATATGGGTCATGTGTTGGACTTCATTTGGTTCCTGCCAGTATATAGGTGGGTCCATACCTGTAATACCTTTTAATGATTTAGCCAATACAATGAAGACTTTTTAATATTTCCTTCCTTCTTTTTCTGTACTTTTTCTGTTTCCTTCCTGTTGATCACTAATTAGCATGCTTGCTTGTTAAATTTGTACCGAGACCAGAATGCAAAATTAACACATTGTGATATTAAGGACTGTTTTTTGGCTGGGCGCAGTGACTTCCTGGTGTCTTTTTTGTCTCTATGAGGTTGCCTAGCAACCAGCTAAAACTTAACATGTTAATAATTAGTGCACTTTAGAGGTGCTGATAGGTGGATTGTGTAAACTTCCTCTCCTGTCTTTGTGCTAATCCAAGCTGAACAACTGCTGGTGGTAGCTTCATATTTACTGTACATACACAAGAGTTGTGATGTGCAAAGCAAATGCACCTAGTCTTGTATCATATTGTGAAGGCTAAATGTTTGTCTTCAGGAATGCAACAACTCATACAGAAACATTGCTTCAGAAGCTGAGCTGTTTCTGGAAGAAAAAACAAGTTAATCACAGTGTTTTCACTAATTGATTCATTACAGCTTTTTAAATTATTGTAATATCAAAAGGTAAATGTCAATTTGGCAATGCTTTACACGGTTTTCACTGTAGTTACTGTAGTAAAACAAACATATTGGAGCATAACCAAACAATACATAACAACCTTGGATCCATCATGACACTGAGAACTCATTTAAACCGACAAGTCATGAATGATGCATGAGCACTAGAGACAAGGTTGTCAAATTGTTTGGCCCGAGGGAGAGAATTCTGCATGATAGTCTCTATCTTAATCCACACTCTGTGGCCAGAGTAATAAATGTGTAAACACACAGTAAATTATTACTGAATCCCTTTAGTTATTTTTCATATAGTAGCATCATGGTCAGTGATGTCACTGATAATCAGAGAAAAAAACACAGTGTAAACTCAATTATCAGAACTTGCTCAGCAGGAAAAACATATTCACCAACTCTGCTACAACCAGACATCTTGTATGTTTGTGTTTCGTTTGATAGCTTTAAATGGATCCTCTCGAATTTGGGAGCCCTTGAACTGAAAGAGACACTTACCCAAAAGCGTGTCCTTTTATCACGATGCACTGATAAAAATATCTGAGTTACTGCTACTGCAGCCAGAGTCCTGTCAGTTTGGATGACCTGCCCCAAGTTGACAAGTACTCATCCTCAGATTTGTCATGGTGTTCTCATCGGGGAGCATAACAAAAACATAAAAGCTTTCAGAATGTCTGAAGAATAATTTTTATCCAACTAAAGCGTCATTTCACTTGCAGGCAATGACGTTTACTAACCAATACTTTCACTGACATGAATACATGGTTTGACCCTTAGTTTAATAAGAGTTTTCAGGGGGTATTGCTTCGGGGCGACACAACACTCATGGGTCATCATGCAGCATTAATGCATTAGCTTTCTTTGAGCAAGGGAGTACTGATGCTAAAGAAATGGCCACAACTACAATCAAGGCTTTTAGATATCATTTGACTGAAGACATCACTGTTAGTCAAGTGCAAAATGCTACCTATATACGCCCAAACAGGCTTATAGCCATTGTAAGGAAGGATCTTATTTCTTGTTTTTCTCAAGCTGAGCCGCTCAGCCCGGGCTGGTCATAATGCTGTAAAATGGCGGAATAGTACAGAATAGGTTTGAGGGCAAGCCACTGGAGATGTGCAGTTAGTCTTTCGTTCTGTGCATCAGAATGTGCGTACATGTCAGCGCTGTAACGGAGCGACGGTGATCACTACTGACAAGCTACAGTGATGCTGCAGCAGTTTGTTGCAGTCTTACACAACGTCCTTCAGGGAGACTGCCTCTGAAAGCTCTACTGTTATTCACTAAATGTTACCTGAGATTATCCAAGGACAACAAGCTGTAAACTAAATAGAATAACGCGAAAGAAAACCAAAGGTGCTGTTGGGTCGGTGAAAAATTCAGAGGAGCTGCTTTCAGGGATTTGGAAAACTTTTATGAGCTGTTGAATGTAAAGGAACAAAATCACTGCAAATGCCTCAGTGTTTTAAACTGACTTCAAACAAGAAACTATCCAAACCCTATTAGTGTATTATTCATATTTGATGCAGTTTGTGTCGTGTTATTTTACAAGACTGAGCACCAGAACAGATAATTAGAGTTAATGACTTGTGACAAGGTTATGAGTTGCGTTTTATAATTCATGCTAATTCATAAAACAAATTAATTTCATGCACTAAAATGAAGAATTTTGATGTTATGTGTTAATTGAAACTACTTTGCACACGGAGTTATCAAATTTTCCACTTCACTCCTTTTGTCTGTGTATTTTTCATGTGATTCCGTATCCCAGTATCCTCTGCAGTATTACGGCATTACCTTTTGAAACCGAGTGTGTTGTATTCATCTGTCTCCTGTAATAATCGTCCTTGGATGATGTTTTTTTCAGTATATGCAAAGCATGTGTAGGTGGAGTGTTAGCAGCGCTTTTACTGCGCCGCAGTGAAATATTAGAGTGTATTCTTTCATACAAGACTCCAGTAGCCACAGGCCCTGTCTGTGTATCGCTGCTGTAGATTTCCTTCTGTCATGTTCTTTTAGCATGTGGGCTGAATCCAGTTGTATTTCTCAGATTAGGGCTAATCCAAGCAGTGTTGCCCCGCTCTTTGCATATAATGAGCATCTGCTGGGGGTAACCCGCTGGAAGAAAATGTGTGCTTTTACAAAGCTGTAATCTGTAGAGAAGAGGGAATTCCAGCCAACATGCAACCGCAGTGCCTGAGGAGAAACACCTACTCAAGCTTCAGTCCCTATATGCCCTCTGCTTTCTCCGTGGTTGGTCAGCTGGGATGAATTGCACAACAATGCAGAATGTAATGCGGATACAAATATGAAACGCTTAAATGTCATAACACAGAGATCATTTAAACCTTGTGCACTTTGCCTTGAGTCAGATTTTCATCTCGAAACAAACATTTACTGGGATTTTGTGGTGAAATTGCACCAGCAGCTCTTAACAAGCCTCTCAGTAGAATGAGTGCAGCTTATTAAACTCAAACTAGATGAGATGCTGATGAGAGCCACAACTCAGAGGCTCATGTGCAATTTAAGAAACATGCATAATGAATTTGATATCTTTTTTTTATTAGCCATGTTAGCAGCGCCGCTCTATGAATTGCAGCATCAATGTGACGGTCAATTGGTTGGTCCACTGTCTTATAGACTAAAATATCTCAACAAATATTGGATGGATTGCCATAAAACTTTGTACACACATTCATAGTGCCCGGAGGATGAATTCAAATGAATCTGGTGATCCCATAAAGTTTCCTCTAGTGCCAGCTTGAGGTTTGTATTTGTGGTTCTGACTAAATAGCTCAACAAATACAGCATGAATTGCCATGAAATTTGATTGCAAAGCTAATGATATTCCCATCAGCCTCAGCTGTACTTTAAGTGCTAATTGGGCAGTGGCTACATTTACATGCACGCTAATATTCCCACTATTCTTAACATGATAATACTCTGAGTTTGGTGCAGGTCATGTTCCGTCTAGATGCCACCAAACAGGCCTCTGTCAGCATTTAGCATTTTTGAATTAAGACGTGTGTGATATGCCGATACTATTCCAGTTATGGCAGCATTCTTTGGACATGCGTACAGCACTAACAGAATATGTGTCCTAATTGAGTTTTTAAAGCAGTTTGCATCTTGTCTGTGTACAATCAGCTCTGTGCATTGCCATGGATACATTGTTTGCAAGGCTGTGGTGGAGATCCATGCCCAAAAGAAAATCCCACGTTTCAGGTTGGAAGGAGAAGCACACCTACTTTAAAACATGATGAAACACTGGGATATCAACAGCTTTCTGGTATACGCAAATATTACATCACCGACTTTTTCAAGAAGGTGGTTGAAGGAACCAAAGAGGGAGGATGTGTTTGCACATCTTTGAAGAAAATGTATTTTGATGCAAAAAGGCAAAATGACAAGCAGCTCCAGCCGTTCTACTTTTCCATACTTTGAAGCGATGAATGACATGTTAGGGCACATTAATTGAAGTAAACAGGAATATTAGCAGAATATTGATTTTAATTAGCCCTGTAGGAATATTCTCTTTTTAAAGACATAAAGGAACAAAATTTAATATTTTGTGCATGTAAATGTAGTCACTGATAGCCTGCTAACATGCCATGGTCTTAAATATGGTAAAAACATAGTCCACTTTTAATATTTATATTGCTGTTGACGTAGCACAGTGAACCTGAAAATTCATTTGCATAATTCATTTCACAATTTTGCTTTAGAGCACGTTATGATTTAAACTGTCAGAGAAGTTTCCATTTTAATTTGGGCAATTGTGATGCCTTCTCAAACATGGAAAATTGGATTACTGAAATCTACTTTCAGGTTTGTCCTACATCATAACTTAAATGTTCTAACTCACTTAAAAAGGCTTGAAGGAGTCAGATGCCCAAATGTAATGGAACAAATCTTGTAAATGACAGCGTTCGTAAAGGTCAAACACTGTAATGGATTCATGTGGAAGTTAAAGAGGGATTTTAAGGATCGGTGCAGGACAGAAATCTAATTTTATGTTTTGGAAGCAGACATTAACCATAGTTAGGGAGGGGAGGTGCGCGCTTAATGACCTGTTTACAGAGAGGGTTTCGGTCTTCAGTGACCTTAAATATGTATCTTTTCAATTTTGGCCTTTTATTTGACTGGTGTCCACTCATGCTAATTCAAAAGCTTGGCTGCTTGTTTCTTGCCATTAGTACAGAGGAAAATTGAATTATAGACTTTTCACCTTTCCATTACTTTCTGCTGAGACATTGCCTATAAATGGAGTGTACTTTTTTTGCCTGTGCACAACAATTGCATTGGAAAATTACCCCTAGGGCATTATTTGGATGCAAATATAATAAGTATTTGTTATGCTTGTCAATTATTTAGGTTTTTCTGAAGGACTTTTCCTCACAGTTCCAAAGACCTGCAGATAAGAATGTAGAATCTACAGTATGGTGAGATTCTTACTTATAAATACACTAAAAGTGGGTGATTATGTTCCAGCCTCTTCAATGTCTCATTTCCTGCTGCCCAGTGCAGGCTGGCAGGGCCTGAGCCCCTCCATGCCTCTGTGAAAACAGAAGCTGAATTACTGAGGATAAAAATAAATTGTTTTTTGGAGAATTTTGAGAACTCTGATGGTAACATGACCACAGCTATGATAATGCTTGGAGACACTTGCACTCGAATGTGTCCTCGCTCAGGTGTCAGACACAGACAGAGTCCTGAGATATGCCCGCAACATCTCGGTACACCCTGTCCAGCTGACACACTAAACAGCTGCTGGCAGAATGCAAAGGAGGCATGTTAGCTGGAATAACAGGGGAGGTATGCTGGCTGCGTGTTCTGACCCTGCAAATCATCATTCAGGAGACGGCACAGCTTAGCCGCCCAGCTCGTTTTCACGAGGAAACACTGAATCTGCTGAGTGTCTGTCAGTCAGCACATTTGCAAGATTTGTTGGCATCCTCCGTCCAGCCTAGTAATGCTGTCTCATTTGAAGATTCCCTTTAAAACATAAGTGGAAACAGATCCTGATTACTTTTAGTTTTGGACCTCCAGTTATTCACAGCACTTAATTTGTTTCCTCCAAGTTTTCTGACTCAACATTTTCTGTCCTTTTTAATATAACCTGCAACTATTAATACAGCATGGCAGCATGGCTGGTTTGGCAGGAATAAGCCATAAGGAGTGAACTGACATAAATTAGAGACAGTATGTGTGCTACAATGGGAAAATGGATCACCTTGATTTACAGTCCAGAGTTCTTTCCACAGTTGTAAATCATGCAGAGGTAACACAACCCCACATGTGACATCAGGGTTTAATGGTCTCACATGAAATGTGTTGTAAGAACAAGCTTGACATGACATGAATTAATTTGACATGACATGAGTTAATACCTTATGAATTTGGCATTGTGATTCATTTATAGTTGGCTGAGATTGGAGACAAAGTCGACACAGGTGAAGATAGGTATTTTTGTGTTGCATTAAATAGAGACTTTAACTTGTGTTACAGCCACTGTGTGTTAAATTTCAAGTTTCAAGTTTCAAGTTTTGCTCAATTGACACCAAACTTGCTACAGAGCATCTTCAGACTGTCCTACACAAACTATGTTTCTCAGATTTTTGATTTATCAAAAATTGAGCCTACAGTGCATCAAAATGTTTGACTGTAAACATATACATGCAAATTCTTACTAAATAAATCTTCAATGTTCATGAACAAAAAGACAAAATTCTAGAGTCATGGTAGATGATGTGTGGCAAATTTCAGATGTTTATCTCAAAAACTGAATTTTTGACAGCATTTTGAATTTTGCTCTAATGTGAACAATTGGAGTCAATGTAAAAATGGCAATTTTAAACATCAGTTTTTCACTTATGGAGCAAATCAATCATTGTTACAAACAAATCACCAGCATCTCCATGCTGTCTAGATGCAATATGTGTATTTTCAGATTTTTGTCTTAATAACTGAATTTTTTTTTACAGTGGTTTGAAATCTGCTTTTCCTGCATGGACAGCTGCTAAACCTGCACGTCTGGCTTAGTCAGTTTGTGAAGCTACACATGAATTGTCACTGACTGATTAGCTCAGTGAGATAGAGATTGATTCTTAGTGTTAGAGGTTGTGAGTTCAAGCCTCAGCTGATGCAAAAGGCAGATTGTGTTGCTGAATTCCTAAATGTCTTCCAATTCTTCTGCTTGTTGTTAAGAATTGCCTAAAATGCCTGGACCCGACCCATCACTGCACAGCAGCTATAATTGTCTTTAACTTTTCAGAAGAAGACACTATGTGATAGGTTGCCAATTCTGTACAGATATTAATGGATCCCAAATTATGAATTCTAATGACTTTAGTGATCCCCTGACCTTTCCTTCAGCACCACCATCAGATTGACACTTGTGGCCTTCAGTAAACTGTCTCAGCAACAATTAAATATGCCTAGTTTTCCATCACAATTCATGTCTCCCTCAGGATTAATTTTAATAACTTTAAATGATCTCCTGACGCTTCATCTTGCACCATCAGAAGGCCAAAATTTTTACTTTGTCCTCTACTATGCTATGATGACTAAATACTTGCAAAACTAATGACATTCCCATCAGTCTCAGCTAGACTTTGTTAAGGCCGATGTTAGCATGCTAACATGTTAAACTGTGATGGTGATCATGGTAAGCATTACACCAGCTTTGCATCAGTACTGTATGTTAGCACTATCATTGTGAATGTGTCATGTTAGCATGCTAGCCTTAGCATTTTGCTCAAAGTGCCACTGTACATCAGTACATCCTCACAGAGCCATCAGCATGGCTGTACAGTCTCAGAGCTTTTTCATATTTTGATTCACATCGTGCACAAGTATGACTGCCTTGCCTCTACATAGTGTAGACAAGTGCACCGATTAAAACATCCTAATCCCATGCAATGGATTCAACCTCATCATTAGGCCTACTATTGTTTATATTTTTGGAGACAGCTCCAAGAACCTTCTTCTCGTCTGTGCTCCAACTTTATCATCCATGGTCGTGCAGTTTGGAGGATGAGATTGGAACAACGGCAGATTTCGAAGGAGACCGGCGGCACTGAGAAATGCCTCTGCAGCTCTACTCACAGACTGCTGCCCATGTTAAACAGCAGTTCACTCCCGTGTTGTGGTGCAGTTAGTTTTCACAACTAATGCAAACTGTACCTGAGTACACATAGACTGAACTTGAGATCACCCTCTCAAGTGGACCAGGTCAACAGATCAACAGACCATGTTCAGGTACACATTAATAAACAAAGTGGACTCAGGGCCAAGTGTACTCAAATCCAGATTTACGTAGGTCCCTGATGTGAAAGCCTCCTAAGACTTGTAATGATTCATGTGTATATGTTGAAAGGTTCAAGTAATTCAAATGTTTTCAAGCCCAAGGGCAGTGAAGAGGCTTCCATAATAACAGTTGTAGTGTATATATTGAGCATTTACTGTGTAAGGCTTTGAATGGCCTTCGTTCTTAGAGGCCGAATTATCTTTAAAGGCTTCACAGTAGCTTGTTTAACTGTCTGCAGGTCATTGCACATTCTGCACTTTTTATAATTGGTGAATAAATTCAGGGTTTCTAGTTTCTCTTTGACCCCATCCTTTTTAAGCCGGTAGTTTTGGGACAGCAGCTGCTTGTTTGTGCCGTGTCCTCTGCCTTCTTCTTTTACTGAACATGTGACCCTGAGACAGGACAGGTATTCCCATGTGGCTGAGACCAGCACCCCTCCCTCTCCCTCAGGAAAACAAACTGAAGTCATGCTGCTCTCGTCTCCTCTAGTATGGCTGCGGGCGCTGCTCTCAGACAGCAGGAGAAAAATAACTTCCCACCAGGCAGCAGTACACGCATAAACAGGTTATTTGTTATCGTCACAAAAAGTAAAGTCGTTGTCCTCACTTTATCCGACTGCAGTATCCAACTCCCTCAAACCTTAAGGCTCTAACCAGTGACTCAGTCCAAAAAACCTCACCTCCTCATCTCAGTGTGAGTCCTCTCCTATCCCTCTCCTCATTTTCACTTTCTTATATGCATAGAGTTCAATTTTCTCACTGCGTGCGGTGTTCCCTTTTCAGGCGAGGATAGCAGCTCCCTCCGCTCCCCCCCAGCAATAGAGCTTTAGGAATTCACTTTGTAGACTCTGCTCTGCTGTGCACATACACCGCAGGTTCATCCTACATCAGCAAGTTTTATGATAGAAATGAAGAAGATTCCGCAGCTGTCTGTGGGGGAGACCCTCAAAGCTGCAAAGCCCTGAGTTTCGGGAAGACTCAAGACAGTGTCAGTGCTACCTGAGCTGCTGCATCTACCTGTTAAGTTTGACGAGATGGCGAGAGCTGAAGAGAGGCAGAGAAATGGATGATTGAGAACAGGAGAAGCGACAGTAATGGCAGGCAGATGTGGGTGTTTGTTAGATGATGGAGAAAATAAGATGGAAGTGCACTGAAAAGTGAAGAGATGTGGATTTTTCCTGTTGGTTATTAATCATGCATATAAAGCAAGTGTTAGTATTCTGAACAGAAATTCACAGAGCCTGCAGTGCAAAAACACGCCGCTGCTTCCCTCCTGTAATAAAGTAAATGATGCGGATCTTCATTGCTGACCATGATCAGGGGAATTCAACGTAGTTGACGAGTGTTTACTGCTTCATGAGCCCAAATATATTATTTCATTATCCTTCAGCAGAACTGGCTGTCTATTTAACCTTGACAAACAAAAAGCTATTGTTCCCATTGTGAGAAGAGAATTGGATGATACTAGATGAGCTGAAAAGTGTTAATTTTATTGCTGCCCTCTTTTCTTGTTGGATAGCATGAGCTGAATATTGTCTGCTGCAGAAGAAATTTGTGAATCTGTAATTTGAGGAGGATCTATGTGGTGCTGAATAATGTTATCCGCTGAAAGAGCCACTGTGAAGCGTGCTGAATCCCGAACTGAATAGGAGATCATCCGCTCTCACATTTTTCTGTTTATGAGGGGGGAGGTTAACTGTTTGCGAAAGGCCCATCGAGTTATTGATATGAAGCAGAAAAATTGTCCGGCAGATTTAAACAGTGGTGCAGCCGCTCCTTGAAGATTTTTATCATTGATGAAAGCATCATTTTTTACCAGTAACACCAAACAGGTGCAGGTTTTTAATTCTGTGGATGCCTGTGTCTCCCCGGGCTTTCATAAGCAGATCTGGTGTGCCTGCTGAGTTCAGTTAGAGGCAGAGAAAATGGAGGGATGGAGGAATAATAAAGTGATTGAGGGGAAAGATGACTGAACCAAGCCATCGAGGCTGTGTGGATGAGCGAGTGGTTGTGTTAAAGGAAAGCTAACCTGCAACCAAAACATACAGCACTGAAGCCCCAACTTAACACATGGAGAAATCACAGAGCTGTGAAATTATGTCATTGTGCTTGCAGACATAAACGTGTGGGGCTTTTCAGTTTTGACCAGTCTTATCTATTGTGCATTTCCACCTAGTCAATTTAATTTTTCCAAAATATGTTTTCCCACATTTCAGCCAGAAATGGCACTTTATAACAAGCAACAAAGCATGCTCCATTTAAAGTTTTATATGGATGACATTTGACAAATTGGAATATTTCACTTTCAAATGTGTGTTTTAGAGTTTTGGGCAAATAGGCGATGAGTGCTGCCTAGTTTGACAGTTTGACCGCAGTTGACAGCAGTGATTAACATGATTAACAGCTGCCTTAGAAACCACTCAGCTCTGGGTGCTTTCCATGAGCTGCTGTGGATTCTAGCAGATGACATTAAAAGCACAAGCGGACTATCTGTCTCATGTATTTCTGTGAGGATGTAGTGACAGTTTCACAACATATGACAGAAAGTTACTTTTATAAAAGTTACAAACTGTATCTTTAAGTTATGACAAACTCATAATTAGCAAATAAGGAATGTTCAATAATCGTTTGCAGCTCAGTTTCAAGTCTGTTTGCAGGTCTTGGAGAGCAATGCTGCATATGTGGAAAAACAGTTCCACAGGTAGAGCAAGTGATGTCGTCTGCCTTAAGTAACGTCACCTTAGGTGAAGTCCTCTGGAGCCAAGCAGCAGCCTCCAGAGTTGAGAAATGAAGCACGTGCGAGAGAGAACTTTTAAATAACCTTTCAGTTAAATTTGATTAAGAACTAAAGTTATGCATAACTAAGGGCGGGGCCGCTTTGATTAACAGACTGTTTGTGAGGCGGATCCACCCCTTGCTCCTCCCCAGCTCCACCCTCTGAGCCAAACATGGGCAGATTATGTGACAATGGCCTTTAGGCACAGACAGAAAGCCCCACCAGTTCTCCTACACTGAAGCAAGACACACAGGCTTAATAGATGTTTAGCCTCTTTTGGTTGTTGTTTTGCATGTCTTTGTACTCGTTACACATGTGTCTTGTGTCTCTTTGTGGTCTGCTGTTGTCTCTCTGTAATTGTTTTGCATGTCTCCCTGGTCAGCACATGTTTTTGAGAGTGACATTCACTTACACATTGGGCCCCTGAGCCTGTGACTGCTTGGCCCGTTCAGTAATCAGTACTTGGGTTCAGATATGGTCACCTCAGTCACTTCTGACTGAGCCAAAATGCCAAATTGGTGACTTCTCAGTGGCTGCAACTATTGTATATAATCTGTAGCTGGGGCTGAAGACTACGCCTTTGAAAATTAAGAACGAGGTTGTGAAGCTGAGAAAAAATGAGCTAATCAGACCATTGTAGTCTGCTGCTCATCTCTGCCTGAGGCTAGCAGCTTGAGGCTACATCAGCCACTACTAGCATATCACACCCAAATCTCAGTTGGCAGTCGAATGTGGGTAATGTGGGCACTGGGTTTTGACAAAAACTGGAATAAAGACGATGATCAATCTGGTTCCGCTGCATTCATTTTTATACTTTGGTACTATGGTCCTTAAATCTGTCCATCGTGTCTGACAATGTTATTGAAGTGTAAAGTGTTCAGAAATCCATGCAGTATGTTACAGGGTGGACCTTCCTCAGAGTGACTGGATTTCAACCTACAGATCACCCCCTCAAAAAACTCATTAAATCTAATCAGTTAGATAATAACACAGTCAAACACCGATTAGCGACACTGAGCAGCTTTAGTGAGCAGTGTTGGGATCTGCATTGAGCAGAGGGTCAGAAATATCAGAGCAGCTCTGCTGGCCCGACCAACATTTGCTTCAGTTATAACTCACAGTGAGACAAGGGTCATATCTCTGGTTCAGTCCTGCTTGGTGTTATTAAAACCATTTATTAAGTACAAATAAAATAAAATAGTTAACGCCTTGTAAGACCAAGAGTCTAACGCGCTGAGCGTTTATGGCCGGACCTCATTTCCATAGGCCCGCAGATGGCAGCAGATAGGGCTTGTTATAAATCTTTTATACTGCAGCACAGCCCGGCGCTTGCACATTTGCATGCTCATGTTTCAGGGTATTTGTCCATTAAGAGCTGTGGCCAATGCACTGATTTCCCCATTATTTCTAGTTGATTACCCAAGCAGTTGCATTTAGACCAAGGAGAAGTGAAGGGCACCGGGCAGCAGAGCATGGCCATGGGGAGCAGACATCCCACATGGCACCCATTTATTCAGATCACCGCTGCTTCACTCGGAAGATTAATGCCATCGTGAATCCCCCCTCATCTCAACCTTGCATTAAAGTTTTTACTCCTGCATTAGACATTAAGTGCACTCAGCATATTTAACTTTCAATATGTTATGAAAATTTGACCTTAACTCTTCTTGAAAGGCCAGTTTGTGCTGTTGGCGTCCCTTCTGACTGAAAGAACAGCTGATCATAGATGACTCTGTTTTGACTCTGTGCTTGTCCCTGACCTCAACCTGCTCTCTGTCCCCGTCACCAGTCTGCTCCCAGTTCTCCCGAGGAGTCTACGCCATCTTCGGCTTCTACGACAGGAAGTCCATGAACACGCTGACCTCCTTCTGCGGGGCGCTGCACACCTCCTTCATTACTCCCAGCTTCCCCATCGATGCTGACGTGCAGTTTGTCATCCAGATGAGGCCCAGTTTGCGAGGCGCTGTTCTCAGTCTGCTGGACCATTACAAGTGGGAGAAGTTTGTCTACCTTTACGACACTGACAGAGGTAAGAGCGTCCCTCTGGGAAAGTAAAATGCACACTGCAACGCTGCAAGCTTTCAGTAAGAGAAGAATGAGTAGCGCAGAACATCTCGTTGCAAGAGAAAGTAGAAAAAGTAATTGACATGCCAAGTTCTGCTCATGCAGAGGTGTTATTATAGTGTATATGATCAGTCTTTAATATGTAAATCCCTCATCCCCAATCCTTATTCTAAGTGGTCTGATACATTTTAATCTATGCCGGTAATGATCCCAAATTACTTGACTATGTAGCTGAATGCTGCTCTCAGAGGCAGTCAATAGCTCCTTGCTTCTGAGGAATGAGTCATTCACAGGTGCGGCTGATCCGCCGCCGTAGTACGACTCCAGCCGCCTGAGCCTCTAATCCTCAGCACTCTCTGATTATCATTTAGCTGTAATTGGATTATATGAAGACAGACTACAACATACTGTAACTTCTGCGTGTGCTTCATGGCCTCCTGCTCCCCTCATGTAGGCCAACTATTTACAGACTTGGGTCTTTGTCGTCCTCTGAGGGTCAGCATCTGGCGAGGCTTAGAAGTTAAGAAAGAGTGCAACAATCTGTCTGTGTAGATTGGACCACAGGCTTGCCATAGACTGTTTTTAGCAGCCAAGATATACCGTATGATGTAACTCCGTTTGTATTTTTAAAGTGATGTTACTCGTATTTGAAGTCACGCAGTAGATGTAGAGATTTTTTAGGTGCAGTCTCTGCTGGTAAATGTGCCAAACTGTTCAGAACTGTGTATTCCAAGTATTTTTAAACTGACATAGAGCATTTCTAGGACAAGTGCACTCCTTTTCCACTTCCCCCGCCTCACTTTATGCTGTATATCTCCATTTCAGGTGGGTGTGCACTCCAAGGCTCAAACTGATTCTCACAGAGCCATTTTGTGCATTTTAAAAAATCTGCAAAAACACTTTCTGGGGTGGTTTTTTAAACAAATTTTCTATGTCTTGCACAAAGTAAAAGCCTCATAACAAACAAAGACAGCAGCACCACTTCCATTATTGTGATATATATGTTCAGAGAGCCGTGTTTGACCTCATTAAGGAGGTTTTTAGTACTCTCGAACTGGGAGAGGACCTCAGTATCACTGGCTGGCTGATGTGTCTCTGTGTTTTGGTGGCAGATTGTAGAGGCTGATAATTGGTTGGCTGGCGTTGCTGAGACAAAATGATTAAGCAGTTTATAGTGTCTCTTGGGCACAATCAACCTTCTCCAAAGTGCCTCCTGATGTGGCCCTTTGAGCTCTCAACTTTTTTGGCCTCTCTCACCTGCTGCGTCGAGGCTGACGTGCCACCATCTGTAATGCTCTGCCCATTTCCACAGCGTGACACAGTGTAAACACTGTAGTTTAGGATGGATTCCCACATGCTGCACAGCTTGTGTTTGCTGAGAGGCTAGTTAGCTGTCCTATTTTGGCTGCCGGTCCCAGCCCACTCCTCCCCATCAAGGCCAACAGTCATCCAAATGTCAGTTTAATCTTCATTATAGGTAGAGGGCTCTATTTAAGGCGGGAGAGGGACTTGCAGGGGGCTCCCGAGAGAAGCTTGTGTGAGTGACTGCTGATAGTTTGTGGGACGATATGACAGTAATGGGCTGTCGAGGTGTTTCACCCTTAACAAGACACTTGCCACACCTGAGCAGAGCTTTTTATCAGAACAAAAGCAGAGGCATCTTAAAGTCAGCTTGAAATTGGAAATATCATTAAAATAAAACCCCTGCTGTATGTCTTGGGGAAGTAGACTCTGTGTTCCCTTTCATCACACACCATGAGAAGGATTTTTTTTTTTTATCATAGCCAGAAGGCATAAGTACCATCAAAACGGTATCTGTATGATAGGATTTTGCCTGTAATAGAAAATAAAATGCCCAGTGATTCCACTTAATGTGCCCATGTATGAACCACACAATATTACAGTCATTTTCAGTGTGCATTTCAAATTGGAAACCACCATCAAATAGCTTCTCTTTCATGTGAGTATTCAAGTATTGTAGGCTACTGATTTAAACTGCTTTAACGGACATATTTGTAATAATGATCAAATAACGAGGAGCAGAGTTTGATTCCTGCAGCTGCCTTGTACAGAATGGGAGTCTGTTAGCGTTTCATGCGGCCCACATCTCATTAGAGGAATTAATTGACAAACATAACTGATACAGAAGAGGAAACTGGAGAAACCGCGCAGATCCAAGAAAAGCACAACAAAGACTTCACGCCTTCACACACACAGGTCATTAAATATATGTTTATCTGGTACAGCGCAGCATCACCTATCCTGGATGTGCTGCCTGTGAAATGTCCTCATTAAGCAGACTTAATGGCTGCTGGCAGAAAAGACCTCTTGAACTGAGGAACATCTGGGTATTACCAGCTGGCCACTGAGAGTAGGACCACACCAGGCTTTTATATTTACATAGTTAACTACAAATTGCATATATGGCTTAAATAATTGACAGGGGGTTCCACATTATACCATCCAAGCTAGTTGTTATGAATTAAAAGTACAATAACCCTGATAATTAACACGTCCTTTTTGGTTAAAGCAGCTACACTATTAGACATTAAAAAACGCACTGTGTATAGAAATGTGTTGTAGATACTTTTCTTTCAGTAACCTCTGGAGGCTGACTGTAAGCAGACAAATATTAAACTGATGTCAAGAGAAACGAAGCCCAACTGCTGCTGTGAAACATAAAATCAAAAATACATTTCCACACATCTCAGCAGATTGAATCACTTCTTCTTATGTGTGTCTCGGGGGTGACTTTGAGAACTGCTGCTTCATTAAAAAAAAATTAAGAGAAGTACAGTATGTTCCCCAGTTGATGCTCGGGCTGGTGTGTATTGCATTACAGTCTGCACCGCTGTCCTCTCCTCTGTGTTGACCTCTGCATCAGGTATTCTGATAAACACGGGGATGGAGAATTATTAATCAGTTTGCTGAGTCCTGTCCTAAAGTCTGATACCTATAGAATTACATTTTTGAGAGGTGATGTCATTCTGCAGTTTTTTTAAATTATCATTTTTAGCACATAATGTATTGAGCTGGTGGTGGTAAAGGAAATACTCAGATCATTGACTAATACGACAGTGTAAAATACATTGAGTTAAGTTAAAAGCAAAAAAAATGCAGATGAATGATCCATGTTTTATTATCGTACATTAATGATTTGTTATCATTTATGCATTATGCATAAATGTGTGTGCAGAATTCTGATGTTGCAGCTTGTTGAGCTGGAGAAAAATTTAACTTTTTTATACAGTTATGGATACTTTAAAGTGGGACTCATGGGTGCAGATCCCAATTTCTGAAAAACACAAATTGCCCCCCCCCCCCCCCCCCCACCCCACCCCGTTTCTAAATAGCCTATGATTAAAATTGAACAAATGTATTTTCCAACTCCACATTCCCAATTCTCTTTAAAAGGCCTTTTTATTGGTGACAATTCATGAATAAAACAGTCACTTTACCCATAACACAACACATTTCACTGCCCACACATGGACAAAATTAGATAAATAAATTAAAAAAAACAAAATAGATATATATTTAAAAAAGGAAAGAAAGGAAAGAGACTACTGTAGTGGGTTACTCAAAAAATACCAAGAAGGGGCACCACATTTTGTAGAATTTATTCTCTGATCCCCGGATAGAGTATCGGATCTTCTTTAGATTCATGCAGTATTTCTCTAAGCTAATGTGAAAGGGAAGGAGGAGCAGAATCCTTCCATTTAAGTGAGATAGCTCGTCGAGCCAATAATGAACCAAAAGCCACAATGTTGAGTTTAGTCTTAGGCAAATCCAAAAATTGCAGTCAAAGGATTTGGCTCAATTTGGTGGTGAAGGGTTCCTGATATAGTTTGAAAAACTGATGTCCAAAAGTTACCTAAAGAGGGACGTGTCCAATACATGTGATGGAGTGAGGCAGGTGCACTTTTACATTTGTCACATGTAGGGTCGACCTCAGAGTACATTCGAGCTAATTTGGTTTTTGATATGTAGATGCGATGCACTACTTTAAATTGCAAAAGTGTGTGTTGGGAGCACACAGAAGAAGAGTGTGTCCGATCAAATACTGAGTCCCATATGTCGTCTGTAAAAGTATAATTTAGGTCTTGTTCTCAAGCCGTTGTTACAGCTGCCATTGAGGAGCAGTGTAGTTTGGAAATAAGGTTGTATAGGTTAGATATAGTACGTTTAGATGTAGATGTGGGGTCGAGAGGATTGACAGGGGGTTTATAAGGAAATTGAGGTGTTAAGTGCTGTATGTAATTCTGAAATAAATGATGCGATAAGGCCAAAAAAGGCACATTTTGTTATAAGAACATTTGTTCCTGTAAATATGGTTTGATTACATAAATGAATGCATAGAATTTATGATTTTTTTGGGTCAACTTGTGTAACTTGTAAGTATTTATTGTGCTCTTAGAGCTGTACTAATACTAGCATGTCTAGCTCTGTAAAAACATGATCAGTCAGTTTAAGCAAGCTCACATTCTGACAATCATCCATATCCACTGATGTACATAGTCGTCCCATATACTGGCAGAAAGGGAAGATGATGAGGAGAACTGGGAATCTGTGGGAGGCGAGAGATGAGAACGTGAGTGGACATAACATGCCTGAGACCCTTAACTAGAAGTAGCATTAACTAACAGTGAAGCAGTGAAAAGGAGGCTGATGGCTCCATGTACTGTTGGCTGTAAACGACAAAGGTAAGCATGTGATTCTCTGTGTAGAGCTTTTTGAATGACTTGGTGATGGTGATGAGCCAACTGATTGTGCCCCCCCCCCAAACTTGTCATCAGATCTGCAGCCATGGTGGCACTATTGAATTTTTTGGAGACAAAACCACATAATCTTGCTCTTAGAAATAAAAAAAATCAGTTCAACAGTTCATAAAATTCAATTTAGTTCAACGTATTCAGGAGTTTTGCTGTAATAGCACTAAATGGCCTGGTGTGGGCATTAGCCAGGCAAGTATCCCATTATTTTCACTTGTGCCCACAGTTTTCAGCTTTGGCTCCATAGTATTTATTTAATCCATAATATATGTATATATACGCATCCTATTACATCAGCTTATCATATGTAATATCTCAATTTGCTAAGTAACTTCAGTTGTTAAAGCTGGGTAGGAGAAATCTAGAGAAGGGAAAAAGCAAACCAACAAAAAAAATAGCAAACAAAATATGTCAGAATTTGAGAATACACCCTCCTGCAGTTCTCCCCATGCTGTTATAAGCCCCTCCCACCAGATGACCACAGGCGTATACACACACGTTATACAGTAAGCCAGTGTTTCCCATGCATTGATTTATTTCATCGTAATTTATTGTACAGTTGCACACAGCTCATTCGCTCAGCCAGTCTGTGCCCTGCTCTCTCTCTCTGTTTATCAGACCACAGATGAGAAAAGAATTAGCAAGCTAACATTAGCCACCCTAAGGTCCTTCCACCCCACTTTGAACTGCTTCCTCCAGCACAAACCCCTCAGCAGTACGTGTCACATAGTGCTGGGTCAAACCTATCAGCTGATCCGTTGGAGGGTCAGGCTGTCCGGTCCTCTGGAGCTGGGGTTTGCGCTGGATGGATTCTTCTTGCTGTGGCCACTGACTTGTGGTCAGTCTCCAGGGCTGCTGCTCCCTCTCCTCCCGATGACGTGGTCTGTAGCTGTGGGGATTCAAAGGTCTAGCTAACTGAACGTGAGCTTAGAGCCACAGCCGTGAGCCTTTAAATTTGGTGAGCAAAAGTCTGAACTATCAACATTTCCACACTCCATTTCTGAAACACTTCGCTGATGTGTTTCATTTATTGTCTGTCTGTCTATCTGATAAGTGCATCTTCTGTCTTTGGGTTGTTTTGCAGTGTAGTGTTGTTTATTAAGATGTGAAGGTGATGAAGGAGACTCTGCTGACGCCGTCTTGCTTGTATGTAGAAAGGTTTTTTACAAGAAGTCCAGCATCAAATCGAGCATCTAGGATTGCCTGAGAGAGGGTTCGAAGCCAATATGAACTGCTCCGAATAACAGCTCCAACTACCCTGCGTCTAAAGGTCGGTTGTTTTTGTGAACTTTGAGAGAAAAGGAAACATATAACAGAGAGACACTCTAGTTAAGATTCAACCTTTCAACCTAGCTAATCAGTTCTTGACCTGGACCCCTAACTGACCACATCAGACCCAGGACATCAAATACCACATGGAACGTCAGATACTACATTAGGCAGCTGTTGCCAATGCTGGCATTGCCATTGACTCTCCCTGAACGGACATGCATGTACATCTGCATTTGTAGAACAGCCAATAGAAACGCCCTCTTTCTGAACTGGCCTGTGATTGGCCAAAGTCTCCCATCACAGCCTGGATTTTCTAGAAAAACGGCGCCAAGAGAAGGTGCAAAAGTGTAGTTTTCTCTTGGACCACTTTAATTACAATATGCTCAAAGTTTATTATTTGATTATTTGATTTTGACTCCAAAATGTGTTGCCTACTCGAGCTTTAACTAAATGCAGCCGATTAAAGAATATTATATATCCATCAGAAATGTAACGGAGTAGAATTCTTTAGTAGCATAAGTTGGACATACTCAAGTAAAGTGCAAGTATCTTAAAACTGTATTTAAGTACAGTACTTGAGTAAATGTCCTTGTGTGAGATTACTGTGTATTCTAATGTTCACTGCCTATTGTAGTCCTTCAGATTCATGAGCTCTACATAATACAAACCAGATCCTAACGTCTTTTAGTTGCCTTGAAAATGAAAGACTACACTTAAACAACCTTAACTGCAGCTTCTCCTGCATCCTGCTGCCCCTCTGACAAATGAGGATGGTCGGGATGGTGGAGAATTTGCATTCGGTGTGTAATCACGCTGCCCTGCTGCTGAATGTCTGGTTGGTTTCGTCTCCGCAAGGAAACGTCTGATTAATTGCACACTGCTAAAGAGCTGCACTCAGCAGTCAGGCACACAGGCTCATTAACAGAGAGTGGGAGAGAGACAGAGAGAGAGAGACCGAATGGCACAAAGCAGCTGCTCCACTCTGTCAACACCTTTCTGCACCTTCACGTGGAGATGGACATACATCAATAGGCCTTGACCCCCCCTCTGTAGGTAAACACTGTTTCCCTCCTAGGCCTTGATATTAAGCCTAAGGCAGAGATTTATCAATCAGGCTCCTCTGCTTCAAGAGAGCTGTTATCCCTCCTGTTCAATGACTCCATTATGCCTCATGGAGAACATAGCAAAAGGCAAAGGAGAGTGTATCTGGGATACACATGTAATAGAGATGCAGATGAGAAAACACAAGGCTAACACACAAAGATTCGTTGAGGTTCATTAGCACTGTGTCCACATTAATGATCTTTGAAAGGAGACCATTGCCTGTTCTCTTTCTCTCTCTTTCTTTTTTAGGAGAGTATGTTTATGTGGCTGCAGGTTTTTGAGTATCCTCTCTGACTCGCTGTTGAATGAATTTCAGATTCTTTGTGGGAATCAGATTGCCTGTAGTTTACAGCTGGGAACAGAGTGTGTTTGGAAAGACAGTTTAGATGCTGCGAGGGAGTGAATGTGTGTGTGTGTGTGTGTGCAGTGACGTCATTATTGAAAACCTCAAAAGAGCGGTGTGCATTCAGTGTGAAGATACAGCTGAGGCGTTAGCTGTAGTGTTTCTGCATGAAGCCAGCCTCCTCTGTTATCAAGCGCTCACTCCGCTCTGCCAGACGCCCAAAATGGCACCAATTGATCCATGCACATCCACGCATGCAGAGGCAGTGCAGCTTGAAAAACAACATCAAACAACACGCAAGCTGCAGACTTTCTGCTCTACACTGCAGTATGGAGCCCATTGTACCCACAAAATCATGTATGTGAATTATTCATGCAAAAAAAAACATTTCTTGGAGTTTTCCAGCCTGGGAAGAGAATTTATAAAATCTGATGCTTGTGTTCCTCAGCATGGGTAATTTGTAAGTCAAAAGCACACAGTCACTTTTTTTATGGCCAGTCTTGCTCTTAACATTAAGACACATCCTCTCCATTGAACAGATTGGCCGACAGACTTGCGTTGCAGAGAAAGTAACACACCACTGTAGCTACAGCAACCTTCAGAAAGACATTACATAACTTAAAACAGTTGCATCACTTTGTAAATCTTTGTTCTTTGCTTGAAAGCGGCGTTGCAACACTTGGCCTGATTACAGACAGTGTGTACTCTGCTCTGTGTAACCAGCTCAATATATGTGAACAGAGTCATTACTGCACCAATCTAGGATGCATGCTTTGCTAAACTGACAAAAGTGGACAGAAGGTGTGCATTTGAATCATTTTCTCAAGTTGCAACCACTATTCCAGAGTGTGTAAAAGTATAAAGAGGCACTTGTCTCAGTGCAGAGATCATTGTTTCAGGACCCTGGACAGTTCCTTTATACCTCATAGCTTTTTGTAAGCTGTATCCTACACAGCTTACTTCTTAACCATCCTTCATGTCTTCTTGTATTCATGTATTTGGGTGACTGATTAAATGATAAACTTGAATAAATAAGCGGAGAAACACAACAACTGCAGATGCCTCCATACAGGGCATGAGGGGCTGCAGAATACATAGTTTGATGTGAGTCATGTGCTGCTGCCTTCACAGTCTCCAGATCTCAACCCAAATAAACATCTTTGGGAGACTTTGGAACAACGTGTTAAACAGCGCCCTTAACCACCATCATTAAAACATCAGTAAGGGAATATCTTTTGGCTGAACAGTGTTCAATATAGTCTAGATCCCAAGACAGCGGCTCGTGGTGGCTCAGCAGCTTACTAATAGGGGCGAGTAATACGGATAAAACCCGCTGTCTCAAATACCATGTCTTCTTTATATTACTGTGTTGCTTATATTGTACTATAAAACTGCAAAACCAATTGAGAAATTATTCATCCATTCAGAGAGGATTGAATGAAACATTATAAGGGTTATAATCTATGTGTTATACACTGGAATGAATATGAGTGGATGTTAATGGCTGCACAGCTGTGAATGAGCCAATGATTATGAATCATTTATGGAATGCAATCAGCCAATACAAGCACAGCTTCATTGCTCTGCCTGAGCTAACGGTATTGTTCATTAGAAACATGAGCAGACGAGAATATCTGTTTTTGGCTCATTCAGCAAATGAGGTACCTGACAAAGTTTCTCATTAAATTGATGCAGAAATCATATACAAAATAGAATATTAGAAAGCAGTCCTGCTACCACGATGTATAAGTGTACATACAGTAGATTGTTGCAGGGATGAGTCCAAAAACCCAGAAGTGAGTTAGCATTTTGGCGCTCAACTCGAAATCAGTGGGTGTTTGGTTAGAGGCCTTAAATAAAGTCTGTAGTTAACACCACCGTAACAGATTTTATATGCAGTCTGTGACATAAAAAATTAGTAAATACCTGTAAACACTGTCAGTTTGGTAATTCTGAAGCTTTTTTTGCTAACAAGTGGCTAAAGGAGACAACAGAGGTTTTCACGGACATTAAATGCCATCACGCCGAACAACAAGGTTACTGGTGGTCACATTGAAGTCAGGCGACAGTGGTGCAGTTTATATATCAAGAACTCACCATGTGTTAGGCCTAAAACGGTGAACATTGTTCATGAATTTAAAGGGAAATTTCGGTTTATTTCAACCTGTCTCCTATCGTCCTAAATTTGTTTCAAGTGACTAGTGACATAAAAATAATAGTTAGCATGTTAGCCGTTAGCCTAGATACAGCCGGGGCGCATAGTAGCGTCAGACCTGTTAAAACGTAAGTGAACGGGCAGACTTCAAGTGCAAAGTTAGTCCACTAAATGAGCTTTTTTTCCACAAAGACTGCATCATATCGTTAGGATAAATGTCAGAGAACATATAGAAAACGCGGCTGAAATATCGCGAGAACAAGCAGCTCTAGATAAAGCCCAGCTGGATACTACTCCAGGTTACAGGCAACAAGTCGGAGATCAGTTTGGCAAAGTAAAATGGTTCGTAAGTGTGCATTTCCTTATTGTGAAAACAAAATGTGGCGGTATGAGAGATCGCTGCTTGTTCTCGCGAGATTTCAGCCACACTTTGGAAAGCAGAGCTAAACGGTGAACAAACATGGCAGCAACACATTTACATGTAGTTTTCTGTATGTTCTCTGACATTTATCCTAACGATATGAGGCGGTCTTTGTGGAAAAAAAGCTTGTTTAGTGGACTAACTTTGCACTTGAAGTGTGCCTGTTCTCTTACATTTTAACAGGTCTGACGCTACTAGGCTAACGGCTAACATGCTAACTATTATTTCTACGTCACTAGTCACTTGAAACAAATTTAGGACGATAGGAGACAGGTTGAAATAAACCGAAATTTCCCTTTAAGTAATCAGGGTCCACGTTTAACAACAGCAAAACTATTTCAAAACATCTTTTTACAAACTCTTACACAACAAATGCAGTATAATCCAGTCTGATTTATTCAGTTGTATGCTCACTACTTCCCAAAGGCATGCATTTTCGCTAGAACATTTCAATATAAATCACATCAGCCTACGTGTAGCACGCCCTGAGCATGTGTGGGCATGTGCACGGCCAGTAGATCAGAAAGCATGCTACTTGTCTGTGCGTGAGACTGTTTGTCCTGACGTATTAAAATGCACGTTTGGAAAGTACTCGGCAATCACCTGGATAAATGAGACTTAGATTATACTGTATTTGTTGTGTGAGAGTTTGTAAAAAGGTGTTTTGATATAAATCTGTGAATATTCTCAGTCATCCAGGTCATGATAAATCTCAAACAGGCATAAAATATGGCAACTGGACTAACTAACGTGTGAGTAGAAGACGTTTCGCCTCTCATCCAAGAGGCTTCCTCAGTTCTAAAAGGTGTTTTGATATAGTTTTGCTGTCGATTATTTAAATTCATGAAGGATGTTCAAGGTAACACACGGTGCACACTTGATATACAAAGGGTCATTTTGTGGGTAAGGTATTCCTTTATATTCCAGGATGCCCTACAAAAAAAGCATCATCCCTGTCTCACAGAATAAATTGTTATATTGTCCAACTCCACTTATGTAGACACTTGCTGTAGCTACACTTGCCAAAGCTACTTTTCCTTGATCACACTGATATATGTTCAGTAGAAGGCAGAATGATGAGCTGTAGCTCAGTATCAAATGTCTCTCTATGTATGCACAAGCCTGTAGGCTGCAGCTGAGAGATCGTCCTTCACCTATTAATGTCCTCCAGAGGAAAGACAGGAAGTGAGAGTTTTTGCAAGACGAGTAGAGGTGAAGCTGATCCTGGCTGTGCGAGATTATGACAATAGTTAAAAGTGTGTTGTAATAACCATAGAAACAACCCTGCTTTTACTGTAATCACTCTTACCAACTTGTGTTTATTATTGAGGTATTGAAATTAATTTGAGACCTGAGACATCTTGAAGTCTTTTCAATAAGCAGCGTGGAGCTTGATCAATCATATTTCTCCCTTAATATTAGCAATATGCAATCAATGCTGAGATTTCTCCGCCTGCCACTCTACTCATGATGCTGCCACTTAAAAAATAGAAATCGACAAACAAGGTAATTTTAACCATTGATTTTCTAATCTGTGAGGTGTGATCCTGCTCTTATTTCGCTGCTGTCGGCTCAAGGAGAATGCAGGGCCGAGCAGCTCAGGAGCCTGAGGTTTATTTTCCCCTCAGCTCAACAGTGTTGTCTCAGCTGCTCGCACAGAGAGAGAGAGGGAGGAATAGCAAAATCTTCAAATGAATAGAACAGAAAATGAAGCTGTACGGAGACGACGAGTGAGGGAAGGAACAGAGGAGTCAGCAAAGCCTTTGTGCCTCTCCTACGTCAGAAAACAGCGAATGGCACATGGGGCCAAGCACTGTCAGACATGCTGTCAGATGCACCCAACGTTTTTTACTCGGTGAATTCAGAGCCCCCTCCCCTCCTTTTTTTCCCCTGTAAGATCCAGCTTGTCATATCTAATCTGCTCTAACCTCACCACTTAACATGGCCGTGTAAGAAACCAGGTGACTAATAGAGCACCCCTTTGCTTTATCGGCTCTGTTTATGCCTCGACTCTTGTCTCTGTGTTGCCCAAATGTCTCTCATCTATTTCAGGACACTTGCTTTCAGGTTAACACAAGGCCATTACAACAGTAGTCTTTTTGCATTATGAAAGAGATTGATGTGATGTGCGCTTCTCTTTTTGCCCAAGAGAAAATGCCATTTTTATTTGCTTAAGAGATGGGAGGGTGTTTTTTTTTTTTTTTTTTATAGGGGAGCTGAAAAAGAACAGGCAGTTAGTGCAGCTCTCAGTGATGGGCACAAGCCAGCCTGCTCCATTTCTTTGTATGTGGTTCAAATACAAATATCCAGCTTTATATGTGTTTTAGTCTCTCGCCCTATCTGTGTTTATGTTTTTATGACTTCACAGTCTGAATCATCTTTAAGTGCAGCAAAAGTTCATGTTTTACTTAAAGAAATGTGAATAAAACTTAAATGAAAGATGAAAAGAGACACAAGGAGAGATGCTCGACATTCTGTTAGCAACTTTGCAGCTGTCATTAGATAAGAAATAATCTGTTTGATTAGCTCAGATCAGAGATTTGGCAGGAGTGAGTGGTGTGGGGGTGCAGGGTTCTTTGCAGTTCAGCTAATTTGGAACAGGGAGCTGTTATCTGCATTGGTCTGCATTGGGAGTAGGCGTTGTTAGGCTAATTGTACTCAAAAGTGTCCTTTTACTGTCATTTGGCAGCTCTAATCCTTTTTTATTTCACCGGCTCTGTAAGCGTTGCCCACTGAAAACAAGTTGTCTTTGAGGAGTCACATATAAGCTTTGAGATTTTTGGAGATTTCTCTGAAGTAGGTTCAGTGGCTTTGTCTGAGTCGCCTTTGGTGTCGCGCTCAGCTTTGGGCATCCCATGACAACGGCACAGTTCAGATGCCTGCAAGAGAATTTTAAAGAGGTCACCTTCTCCAGGGTGGGGGAGGGACGACTGAGTCACAGTTGAGGCTGCACACCACGCTCGGCCGTCATGTGAGCCGCTGCCCAAGACAGGCAAGAAGAAACACACGGCCAGGTGCCAGCAGAGCCTCAGTCTGCCTCTTTCTTCCAACTCTCTCCATCACAGAGGAAATAAATCTCTTGTTAAATGTATTATTCTAAATTTGACCAAATATTTTTTCCCTCTGAATTTAAAAATTTAGACCGAAGCAAATGTTAAACATATTTTTAAGACAAATAAAGAAAAACCGAAATGATACAAAATGCCATTTAGAGGATGCTATATTCCAGTGTGCTAAACTGTACATGGCTGTGAGTAACCCACAACATTATTCTTTTCACAGTTGAACTCTCTAGCGCTCTATAAAACCAATCCTTAGAGCTGCAGCAAACACCATATCAGAGGAGTACATACTGATCTTCTGGGCAGTGCTGTGTGGGCTACTAAGCTCATACTCAAGAGAATATATGAGCTTAGTTGCGGGACAACTCTGCTTTGTGTTGCTTGCTCTAACAATTGCCGTCATCTTTAGGCATTTCTTTGGGTGCATTTTGTGGACAAACTTCAAAGCAGAGTGTGTTTACAGAATGGAACATAATCTCAGTGCTGTGCTCATAGTGTGGTAGCTTGAAAGGAAAACTTTCTTGAGAAAGCATCTATTTGTGTTGCTCTGTGCCTGTTTTCTAGCAGTTAGAGTATTTTGGCCATCCCGTGTTACACAATACCAGTTTGTCGCTCTGCCTGACTATCACTGCTTCTTGCAGTGTAACTGTCATGCTCATTTATGTGACATTAAAACATTTTAAACATTGTCACCATGGCAGAGTCTGGTTCATGTCGGTCTCGGAACCCAGCTATCAGTCTGACATTAGTGAGACTCTGGGGACAGCAGCCAATATTTTGGAAGAGCTAGTGCCAAGATTTGGTCCTCCGTGTAGCCAGTCATTTTGATTAATCTCTATAAACAGATATCTGCATATGGATGCAGATCAATTTAAAAAAGCTAATTTAAAGCTATAAGTCATCGCCCAAAGATAGCTGATGGATTCTAAGATGCATTTTGCCAGTTTACCTGCAGCTCAAACATGATTGGTCAGTATGATTCAGACTGCAAACAGACGGAAACCAGAGCGCTTCTAATGCCAAAATCTTGTCCCGTTGCTCGCAGATTCTTCATGCATATGCATATATCTGTTTCTAGAGATTAGGTTTATGTCAACATGTGTCTCCTCAAGAGAACAATCATCATCTCCTCTTTGTCTTTGAAAAGCATGTCACTAAAAACTGTTCTCAGTTGTGAGTTGATGAAAGAGCAAGCTGTCCAGTTGCACACTGGCGCAGAATAAACCGCGGAGGAAACAGATGCTGCAATAACTCAAAGCTTTTTCTTCCCCTTTGTTCTTGGCTTACAGGTACTGTATGAGTGTGTGTGTGTGTGTGTGTGTGTGTGTGTGTGTGTGTGTGTGTGTGTGTGTGTGTGTGTGTCTTTCTCTCCACGACTTCAAGGTGCTTGCATCACTTTATTAAATGTCAAGAAACATTTCATTAGATTTCAAAAAGTCAAATTATGCAAATGTGTCTTTGTTTATCAAAGTTATTCTTGACTTTTAATATGTACAGCCTTATTTACTTGAACCTGCAATAAGTGATTCTTTGGCTGCTTGGGAGCAGTTGAAACAAGCTGTAAACACACACTGACATAATACTTATGAACTATTACTTTGGAGGTGAAATGGCAACCGTGTTAACAGAGTTACCTATTAACACTTTAAGTCGCAACATTCTAGTAGCCTTAGTTGCAGCTGGATCGAGCTATGTGGCTCGCCCACCCTACCTACACATCAGTCCAAGATCAGCCCCCTTCACCCCTTGGTCTGGAAATGGAATCCCAGAGGAAAATGCTAAGTTAGCCTTAAGCTAGCTATGAAGTGTTAGGTTAAAAGAGAGGCGGTAAAGGTTAGGGTTACATAACGTTATTCATATTGAATCACTACAGCGTTGCATTGTAGCAGGGTTCAAATAACCTTCACATTGGTGGGTTTGTCTTGTTCTGGAGGTGGGTACCATTTGTAGGCGGTGTATCGTGTAGGCCACAAAAATGTAATGTGGCTGCAGCCATACACGTTTTGCAACATTAGCATTTATGTGGAGTTGTGGTTCTGTTCGCCTGATGAAGTCAAATATTAGCTCTCCACAAACCTCTGAGGTAAATGTCTGACTCTTTAGCTGCTAAATGCTCTGCTATGTTTGCTAGCTTGTCGCTAACTTTGTCTGTCTGCCATATTGAGCTGCCTATTGACCCATAACGACACAGATGAGAGCTGAGAGAATGAACCTAAAACAGCCAGAAAACCAAAACAATAAGCTGAAAGACGCAAAAATGTTCCATAGAGCTGAGTCAGGTGATGATTCTCAGTGGGCTCATCAGTACCTGCGACTCCCTTCACATAAAAGTAGTCATGTGAACCCTCATCCTCAACACCTGGAGCTCCACAGGGCTGTATTTTGGGCCCCTTGCTGTACTCCCCGCGCACACATGACTGTGTTGCAACTTTCAACTCCAGCACCATCATTAAGTATGTTGACGACACAGCTGTGTTGGGCCTGATCCCAATGAAAAGGCGTAACCGAAGGAAGCAGAGGACTTGACCCGCTTATGTCAGGACAGCAACCTGCCCCTGAATGTTATCAAAACTAGAAGATGAAAACAGACACAGCAAAGGTGCTTGAGGAAATTCTGAGTATCCCCTCTAATACGACTGAGGAATTTTGACATCAGCCTGTTACACCAAAGAAGGCCCTACAAAGAGCGGTTTGTTCAGCTGGACACACTTTACATGCTGCTCTACCCTGCTTAAGGATGTTTATACCACAGGCTGGAAAATTAAGGCCAGTAGAACCATTAAAGATTCCCATCACCCAGATAATTGCCCCTACTCCATGCTGGGGTCAGAGAGAAGGTGCCAGATACACCAGGCCAGCACTGAAAAGCTTCTACCCTTAGGCCACAAGGATCCTAAATGAGGACACTGCCTGAGACTGCCCAATCACACATTCATTATTACAGGGTTTTTATGCGCATATTGAAGGAACTGATGGGCTTGCATTGCACTCTATGACTTGTATCTTATATGATTTCATGTCACAAATAAATTGATTCATTGATTGTTGATGTAACAAATAGCTGCTCTAAAGTAGAAATAATTGATGGCCAATGAGGACCAAAGAACTGTCAGGCATGAATTTGACTAATGTACTTAGGGAACAGTTCCCTATTTGCACATCCAGTGGACACACAGCAGCATTAGCATTCGTTCAGAGTGGTGTTTCTGGACACCTGACAAATGTACTTCCGCACCTGATAACTAAAATTTAGCACCACTGCACAGCACTTAAGTGATTCATGTTTTGCTTGACATCAAGGCCGTCTTTGTAAAACATTTTACTTGTGCGAGAATTGAAATTGTTTCTCCCTGCTATAAATAGCCTTGTGACAATATGCTCCTGATTTTGAATATGTATTATTGTTCAGGGACAGTGCTGAATAATTGACTCTGTAAAATGCCCTTGATGGTTGCCCTGCCTGCTGGCTGTTGTAAAACGTACCATCTGTTTACAAAGTCAACCAAAACTCTTGCACCAAAAGACTTTGTCATTTGTGCACTGCCTGATAAATCCCACCAGTGTTAATATTCACCAGGAGACCTCGGATGTCCTTTGACATTCAGATTTCACATTTGTGCCTATTGAAGTTAAAGTACACTAAATGTCACATTCAGATAATTCCGTCAGTTCAGGACTTTCAAACTTTGAGCTTTTATTTCCACGTATCTTTAATTGTAAGCACACTGAATAGCTTCACATCGACAAGCTCGTACAAATGTTTAAATCCAAAATATCCAGCTTAGTTTAGTGACAGAGAAGGAATGAAAATAAAACTCTCAGGGGAATCGTTTGTAAATCCCCCAAATCCTTTTTCTTAAGCAGCTACTAACATGTCTCAAAATGTCATGCATATCCCAGCTTATGGTGTTCAGTACTATGTGTCAGGAGACTGGGAGGAGAGCTGACACTCAGCTTCTGCCTTTTCATTTCCCCTCTGCCACCAGAGATACACTGTGCTGGATTCTTGTTTTGATATCTTCAAGCTGATATAAAAAATAAAAAATAAAAAACAACCATGTTTCTGCCTGTCTGACCTGATAAAGTGTGGATGATGACAGAGCCGGATCCCGTCTGAGGTCAGCTCAGCAGCTTCTTATCTATGATCAGACTCTTCACAATGCACTTAGACAGGACAGTCGCACTAACACTCCTTTTGAATTCCTTAACCCCCCCGAGTGTCAGACATGTGGACACACATCTCCTCGTCCTCTCTAGACTCCTGAGTGGCTGACGTGGTGGCGCCCAGCGAGAGCCACTTGTCTTTAAAGGCCATACCTGATCTGAGTGCTGTCTGCAGAGCACTTCGCTGTGAAGGTCACCAGCAGGGGAATGGAGGGCGGACATGTCAGCTGAGTCGCTGTGCTCTGAATACTTAGAAGCTCTATTTGGGAACATGTCAGCTCACATGTCCGTCAGTGGCGGTCACCAGTGAATGGTGGAGCCAGTTGAGAAGAACGGGTTGTTTTTGCTGCGAATGGATTATTTAAAAAGAAATAAAAAATCAGATTAGATCAAGTGATGCACATCAGTCAGAAATACAGGACAAGTGAAAAGGCAACTTGTCAAATTCAACTCAACTCATAAAGCTTGCTTCTTGGCAAATAGGCAGCATTTACAGTGGATCTTTCTTTAAAGTAGAATTCCACCAATTTACACATCGAGGTCTGTTAACAGGTGTTGGGAAGGTCTACTGCATATGTGAAAAATCTTAAATCAAGTCTTTTGTGGCTCCAGAGGGAGGGAAATGTAACAAATTGCCTCAAGTTAGGACTCAAACTAGAAGTTGGAAAATAAAAATGAAAGAAAAAAAAAATCTCAGGGTGTGAATTTAGTGAGAGATGAGTTTGCCAGACCTCTGTAGCCCGCTGCTCATTTCTAGCTGAGGCTAGAGGCTTGAAACTGTATTAGCTACCATTGGCATAACACACCCAAATCTCCAACCTGAACTATTGGTGGTCAAGTTGCATTGTGGGTAATGTAGGTGCCAGGTTTTCATAAGGAAGAAGAATATTTGAAATAAAAAAGATGATATTTCTGGTTTTGCTGCATTGACTTTTATTCATTGTTGTTGTACTGCTGCCTCAAGAATATAAGCAAAACAAGCCCGAAAAAGGCACTAAGAACGGCATCTTGTTATCCGGAGCGAGGACTACAGCGTTTTCTTACACACAATATCAGAAACCTTCCCCGCCCCAAACCTTGCGCAGACCCGAATAAAGGCGATTAAACTGATCTCCCGTGTAAACCCTCATTGGGAATGAATATTTCTCATGTAAACTACCTGGAAAGACTTTAATTCCAAATGAATTATTTCATTCTGAATGAGAAGCCATCATGTAACCGCACCCTATGTAAGTAAAGCACCATACTGAATCAGTGGAATACTCCTTTAAAGGTATTCAACAACCTTATACACTTGAAGGATTTAGTTGGTATCTTTTATTACAAACTAACTTTTAAAAACTTTTACTGTATTCACACAGCACTAAATGAGACAGATCATCTCTGGGGAAAAAATTATTCCTCAATTATTTATTTCTTAAATATTTCTCTGACTCTTCATATTGCTTCTAATGGCTTTTTCAACTGTAAACGAAAACAACCAATCAGTCAAGATTCTGTCACTGCATTGCCAATTTCTCACCCCAAATGTTTTCAGAAACACATTTTAGTGTACTGTTTAGCTGTAAAATGAGGAGGCTTGTTTGGAAACAGTTGAGCCACAGAAGCAAACTGTCTTGTTTCACAGCTAAACAGTGCACTAAAATGTTTTTCTGAAAACACTTAAGGAGAGAAATAGGGCTCAAAAGGGTGACGTAGCGAAAGTGGAAAAACCGCGATGCATTGTGGGCTTTGCAGGCAATTGGAAAGTTGTTTACGTTTTGTGATGCTACACTTGTGTTCTGTTGTTGTTGTTTTAGCATTTTAAAAGTAACTGCATTGTTTGAAAATGGTGCAGACTTGCTGTGTCATTAACCGCCACAATCGTTCTCACGATCGCTACGGGAAGAAGATCGATTTGATAGCAAAAACTGGAATAGAACTAGGGACAAATGTAACACAGCTGTGCAGTCAGGACTTTTAATCCCGTTTTTTTAAAAAGAAAAACAAATACACATCTTGATGTCGCTGAAAACATTGTTTCTCAGTTGTCTCCACAGGATAAACTTGTCCTAAATTGTGGTTAAGAAGTTAAAAATAAATATAAAACTTCATGTTGTGCCCACTCATGCATGACGATGGAGAGTCAGAGATTTATGGTGTGAAAATGCCCTAATTCTGAAATAAATAACCGAGAAGCCCGCACATATTTACCACATAAATGCAGAGTGGATTTCAGGCTTCAGAATATTTTTTGTTTGAAATAAATTGGTCCAGCAGACACCAAGATATGTTAGTCAACACCTGAGCAAGCAAACAGGCAACACCACACGGAGGTGGGACACAGTGAGGCTTGTAAAGTTTACCTACCTCTGAAATGACGACGGTCTTCTCTTTAAAGCGTAAAATTCAAAGGTCCTGCACCCCACCCAAAGTTTGCTTACCTATGAGCCCTTAAAGATTTGGCATTCCTAAATTTGTTGCTGGTATAATAACTTCTACCGTTGACGAGATAGAGGACAAGCTCAGCTTCAGTCAACGGCGGCAGGGCTTTTAAATCGACTCCTCAGCTCTGATTGTCTGTTCATAAAAGTTACCAACTGTAGTATTAATGAAACTAAATAGGATTTTAGCTGTGAGGGAAAAATGAGTTGTTTATTGTTACAGTGCAGAGAAAATTGAATTGTGAGATTTACTGTCATCAGCTAATTGGAGCTATAGCTACCTCTCTGAATCTAAAGGGAAGCCAGTCGAGAGCAACCCAGCTTCCTCTGTGTGTAGTTTAACAGGACTTGTCTGCTTCTGGATTTGACCATTTTGTTTTGTCTGACTTATAGCTGCTTCTCTTGAGATCCATACTGATGTCAATGAGAGAGCAGTGTCTATAATTTAGTTTCTGCAAGCCTGTAAAAGTTTATGGACACACTTTAAATCCCCTCCAGACATATTTAAGATATTTAAAAAACACTCTGCTTTGAATAATAATTTGTATCTAATATGGTTTTTCCACACAAAAAAAGTTCTATTACACAGACTGCTTTGCCCTCAATCTATAAATATGCAAATATCCATTTCAGAAGTTTAACTGCTGGACACAATATGTCTCCTACTTTACAGAATAGTTTATTGTCAGTGTGTGTGCACTGAAGAGTTCAGGGTTCAACATCACACTGGTGCAAGTTGCATTCTGGACCATGTTTGCTGTCAGGCTGTCTGTGGTGTCTCACGCGTTCATACGCGTCGTAAACTCTGATTTAGGAAACTTTCCACCTTCAGCAGTTGAGTGAAAACAGCTTTCTAGTGTCAAACTCTGCACATACATCATTCTGCACAATGAAAGTCAAACATTCAAGTGAAATAAAGATAAGCAAAACACATTTTTTTAGTGGAGAGGGGCTTTAAAATTCAGGTGTAATGGCAATAACAATTCAATAATTCAAGAAATGAGGAGCTCTAATATTAAAAGGGCATGTTCAACAGACTAATGGCCTCACTGAGGCTTCATAATACCATCCCTTTACAAATAATGCATGGATGACTTTGTAACCCACCCAAAGCCTGTCTACAGTATTAATGAGCACTGACTTCTATGCATAAGCTATTAAAACATACACACAGGAGGTGATATAACAGCTCCAGCAGCCATGATAGTTAAGAGCAGTCTGGTCTGTGCTGCAGGGAGGTAGTGCATCACTGACATCATGACTGTGATACAGAGTGAGAACCAGTTTCCATTTAGCCCATGTGATGCCTGCTTCCAGTAGAGACGCTCTGTGGCTGACTTGTATTTACATAAACACATTTTATACCAGCTTATTCAGCACCCGTAATAATGCCTGTTATTTTATGGAATCAGCAGTTTCATCCCTGCTCTGAGAGAAAAGGGTAACGCAGCATGTGATGCTGCTTTGCTCTGCTCATTTGGTCCAGTCAGCTGCAGTATGTTGACTATGGTAAATCATTTGCTTTCTGTCTGTTAGTTATGACCCAATACGGCACATAATGAGCTCCTGCCACCGTCATTGTCACCAGCACTCAACACGCTCTGCACACGCTTTTTCACATAATGGAAATATGCAAATTTCCTCTGTACGTTGTCATTATCTGTCTCGGGAGCTGTTATTTATTCAGCTGTTTTTGTGTTGTTAATACTTTTTTCTGCTTGATAAGGTGTTACCTTTGCAGGGGTCATTGGTCCATGACATGATACCTTTTTATTGGCTGCAATTCATCCCTGTTTGTACTTTTTGCCTCAAAGCCTCTCATCAGACACTGGATTTGTATTGAGTTGCATTCATTTTAAGTGAAGTCACTGAGATTCTAGAGGGGTTTAAAATTGGCATTAGATATCAGCTTTTAAAATTACGAAGCCAGTTTGATGCCTGCTGTTTCAGCACAGAGAGATTGATCCCTTCCAAAAGCCACGCGGCCTCATGCCTGTGGCACTAACCTATTTTCTGCCAATCAGCCAAACACTGCGTTTATAATGATGTTGTACCGATTACTCACAAGACTAAACATAATGTAAATGCATGTACAACCAATCTGTATGAATGTACCTAATTTATTCATATGGTACGAAACTGAACTGTGATGTAATATTGCCTGCTGCACAGTGTTACAGTTATTTTGACACAATTATGGTTTGTCCCGTAACACTGGCAGGAGCGTCATTACCACACACTCAGAAACACATCTTACTATAAAATGAGGAAAACTCTGTGTGTGTGTGTCTGTTCCACGTTTTTCTCCTCACTGACTTGGTCAATCCATGTGAAATTTGGCACAGTGGTAGAGGCTCATGGCAGGATGCCAATGAAGCAATATTACATCAATTGGCCAAAGGGGGGCGCTATAGCAACCCATTGAAATGTCAAACTTTGAATGGGCATATCTCATGCCCCGTATGTCGTAGAGACATGAAAATTTGCACAGAGATGTCTCTCCTCATGAGGAACACATTTGCCTCAAGAACCCATAACTTCCGCTTATATAGATTTTCCGCCATTTTGAATTTTTTGAAAAACACTTCAAATGGATCTCTTCCTAGGAAGTTTGAGCGATCTGCATGAAACTGGTGAACATAATCTAGGGACCAATATCTAAAGTTCCCTCTTGGCAAAAGTTGGAAAACTTCCTAAAACTGAGCTTCTATAAGGCAATGAATATTGCGGAGGGCGTGGCTCATCACATAAAGGTGTATAACATCTCAAGGGTTTCACCCATCACCACGCAACTTTGTAGGCATATGACCACACATAATCTGAGGGGACCCCTCCATTATTGACCCCATCAAACAAAATGGGGGCGCTAGAGAGCTCATTTCTTATCTAGGCCTAACCGCCATATGGATTTTTACTAAACTTGGTAGATATGTAGAACAGGACGCCTCAAGGTGACTGGAGAAATTTAACTCTAATTGGCAACTGGGTGGCGCTATAACAACAGAAAAATGCTTCAAAATGGCTAAAATGCGACCGATGGCTGTGGCTCCCCCTGTGGACCAATGTTGGTGTTTTCTAATGTTTGGTATGACTAAGTCATGGTATGGTCTGCTGCACATAATCACGGAAACTGTCAGTGTGTCATTCTGTCAGTCAGTCATTCTGTCTGTTCCACGTTTTTCTCCTCACTGACGTGGTCAATCTATGTGAAACTGCACATAGGCATTGAGGACTGGCATAGGTAGAAGGAGACAAAGCTACCAATGGCTATGGACTAGTGTTTATTAATGTTATGATAATGTACAGAATTCAGGATGGATAACTAAATAGTCAAGAAGTGCTTTGACTGTAAAATCTGAAAGGTCCCTGGATTCTTAACCTTTAGGAAAAGTAACCAGACAGAATTATTGGATGTCTTCCAAAACCTAAGATCGGATTTTATTATCCCATATGGTTCTACACATCTATGTGACACTTAGCTCAAAGAACAGTGTGTGTGTGTGTGTGTGTGTGTGTGTGTGTGTTTGTCCTCAGATAACAGATGTTTTGTTGAATCGACTCCATAAAAACTTCAAATAGCTCAGCAGGAGGTTCTGGCGTACTGAAACAATCCTAGTAATCACACAGTTCACCTTCACTTCCTTTTAACTTCACAGCCTTTATATCCTAACTTACTAATGCCGCCCAGTAGCAGATAATACCTCCTCTGCTTTTACTGTAACAGTATCAGATTAATGCAGAGGCGGAGTGGCAACAAAAAGAGAAGAAATTTCTGTCTAGCAGCCCCATTTTGGAAAAATATTCCATGTGTTAGGCTAATATGTAAAATTATGAGGCAAAATTTTCAAGATTTTCTGCCTCATGTTTGTGTGTACAGGAAGCAAAAAATTAAAGATGAGTTAATGTTATGATCACCTAACACTTAATCTGACTTAATAGCATGCTTTTCAGATTTATTTAAAATACTGCAGTCAACAGTGTATAAACACAGAATTAAACTAAGACCAGCAGAGTTTGTCCACACTATGTTCATGTTGAGGAAGTATTTAATAAGTAATCATGTCAGCCGTCGCTCACATCTATGTGGTCAATTAAGCTCAGTGCATGCAAACAGCCCAGAACATGCTGACGGGGAGCTATATAAGGTGTTAGCAAAGGCTGTATCATGCCAGTGCTGGGACAAAAAGACCGTTCCTCACAAGACTGGCCCACTGGAAACATTTCCAAACTTCCCAATGGCCAGTCAACACCAGAATTAGTGGATAAAGAGCTTAGTGGAAACAAAACTTTATGAACAGGTGCATTGATTAAAGGTGCGGAAAATGACCAAGGGGAACTTGATAGGTCGCGGCTGTTGTTTATTCGCAGCCAAAACTCTTGTTTGTTTTCCCAGAGAGAATGTAAAAAGGCAACAAATGACTTCAAACAAAACAACTAAAGCTCTCTGGTCTCTTTCCCTTTCAGCCAGAGTCACTGATGTGTCATTTCGGCTGATTTGGAAACTCTTTGTGGCCCCGATGACTGCTGACCATGTAACCCCCTTAGTAAACTATCAGTGAAATCATCCAAATTCCTGCAGGCGTATCAGGACTTTTCAGTGTCGCTGCTCAGCTCGGTTACTGTCAGCTCAGCTTCTTTCTTTCATACACCTCATCTACTGATTCATCCCTCGGCACAGTGAGCTCGGCATTGAGTTACGGTGATTGTGCTCTCTGAACTGCCTCTTTAGCAGTCCGTTTCACTACATTTGCTGGAGTGTGTGCTACACGTCTTACTGTTGTGTCTTTGCTGCCTACAGTACTTCTAATAACTCTAGCCTTACATTTGCAAGTTTGAATTCCTTAGCGAGGCAGGAAAGAGATAAGTGAGGTGACCTCCTGTGACACTCTGCTAAGGCAGCATGGGACGCAGCCAGTTCCCAGTTAATAGTTAGTTAATTATGCTCTGTAACCTCTCTGTCTTTTTTTTTTATGGGCGCCGCAGCTTTAACTTAATCATTCGTGGGTATATCGACCTCTGTGGACTCTTGTTCCGTCTTGTCTTTATTCCTGAATCTGCTTTGTCTGTCAAAGTTTTGCTAAACTTGCTTCTCTGATATTAACTTTAAAGTGAGTCATTGATGGTGTGTATCTGACAGCTGTGATGTATAAATATCCATACACTGTAAATGCTACACTGCGAGAGCACGGGGCTCATGTTTAATTCATGAATAAGCCCCAAAGCATTGTTTTCTTGGTTTCTCTGAATTCAGATTGAACAAACACAACAGATTCTTCAGATTTTTTCTCCCATCCACCTACTCTAACAACTGTCCATATTTCATCCTCTACAGACTGTTTGAATATCACCCAAATGGAAACAGATCAGACCTTTTTTTATTCTGAAACCACATGGTACATTGTTTACCTGCTGTAAACAATTCCTGTCTCCATCTATTTTATATCTTATAAGAGGATTTTACTGTTCAAATAAACATTTCATCACTGCATCACAAGTTTGTTAATAGCTGTAATAAAAAGCTGGTCAAAGCAATCTGTCACTAACCACAGTTGAAAGCTAGAATACCTTCACACGTCTTATTTACAGCACAGCATTTACCTGCTGGTGTGCTCTTAAAAACAGACAGTTGTGTGATGGAGCTCTTTTCTCTCTGTTCCTCCAGGTTTCGCAATCCTCCAGGCCATCATGGAGTCGGCTGTCGCCAATAACTGGCAGGTGACAGCTCGCTCCGTGGGGAACATCGTGGACCCCACAGAGTACAGACGCATCATCGAGGAGATGGACCGCCGGCAGGAGAAACGCTTTCTCATCGACTGTGAGGTGGAAAGGATCAACTCCATTCTGGAGCAGGTACTGAGGCAGCACGCACCACTAGTTCAGCCTGCTTTATTACATTTCTGTCCTTAAATACCTTTATGCAGTCTCGTGGCTGTGCATGCTCCAGTGTTTCTAAAGGAGTAAACAGTCTTCTCTCACTTTATGCTTTGCACATCAGCTCCATCTACACACATTTAGTGCAATAAGGCACTCTCCTGCCTTTGTTTGCTCCCCACTTTTCATTCCTTTTTGTTATTACCCTAAACACTGTGAGTGCATCATGATTGCCTCAGATCTCAAGATTCTCATTTAGAAGACGGTGTTAAAACAGGCGAGACGGGCACACTCAATTAGGGCTTGTTATTTGTTGTTTTTGCGTGCACGTTGTTTGAGGTCACCTGGGCTTAATTCACGTGGAGAAATTAAACAGCCTCCTCATCCTTGTTTCCTAGGTGATCATCAGCTACAGTTTTCCCACATGAGTCTTGATTCAGATTTCAGTGTTTGCTAATGCGTGCTGCTCACTGTGGCTGCACCGCAGAGAACACTTTATTGTCAAAAACGTAATAAATGAGGGTTAACTGGGAATTTGCGTACTTACTCAGAAGATCGTTAGTGTTCATTTGGAGGATTAGACGCTACAGCGTGTTACACATGCGGTCACATTTTGCCTTGCAAATGAGTTTTTAAGTGCACTGTTCCTGAAGATTTGTGGAGTTAGATAGACACCTGGATTTCTCACCTGCGTGTCTTTTGAGCAGTAGCCTATCCCTGCTTCACGCACATGCATGGGCTTTTGCTTAAAGAGATGAATGTTGACAATATCTCATTACAGGGGCTGGGGGTGAGTGAGTGTGATGTAAGATGAATGAAGGTGATAACATTTGGATGTGTGAATGTACATTTATGTTTTATGTATGTTAAAATATTCATGCTAATCTGACACCTACCTGTGATATGTATATATTATCATACATATCAAGGCATTATAAAATTACTTCCTTCATTTAATAAGAGAAAAAGCACGGTGGGATGCATGAATTAAATTAAAATAGTTATGCAAAAAAAAAAAAAAAAAAGTCATTCTCCACTTACTACCCCAGTCTTGACCTGATGCTCCTGACCTTACTCCCAACCCTCACAGGACACTTAACATCTATAGATTACTTCTAGTATAGACTGCACAGTTTAATGTGTCATTTGGAGCCGAGTTGCAACACATTTTAATCCCTTTATAATAAGTTCAATCAGGAGAGACACGTTTTTATGGTAAAAGAATATTTATTAACATGTGAAGGAATGAATAAGAATGTGGAAAGTCTTGAGATGGTTTGATTGAAGGAGAGTGATGAATCCATAGTTGAACAGGGCTGGTGACGCTGGTGGTGGTAGAAGTGGTGAAGTTGAGATGAAGATGGAGAAGTGCCGATGATCTGGATGAGTAGAGGAATGAGTCTTTGAGAGCTTGTCCTGGACTGTGATACGATGGCTGCAGGTGAGCGGGGTGGAGGAGGGTGCGAAGATTCTGCCTAAAATGACGGCTGACAGCAGCAGAAGAGAGAGCAGATTTAAAATTTTGCAGTGGCATCCTGATTGGCTGAGAGATCGTGGCAAAATTTGATTGGATAACTAGAGGAGTGAACAGGCATAATCAGCTGATTGGAGGGAGTAGTGAGAGTGGGATGGAGAAAATGTGAAAGGGTGAGCACGAGAAAGGTCTTCCTCATTGAACTTACGCTGAGCTTCACTTGAACACTAATTACATACCAAACAGCTGTCGGCAGAAATGTGACGGCATGTTTGCCAAAACTGTCACTATATTCACACAGTGAGACAAATGAACAAAATCATTTTCCTCTGTGTACTCTGTCGCCCTGTCGGTGCTTTTAAAGTGATGTGTCTCTGTTGGCCGGGGCTGAAGACTATAAGTTTGGGTGTGTAGTGAGACAGAAGTGAACTTACCAGACCTCTGCAGCCTGCTCCTCGTCTCTGCCTCAGGCAACAGGCTTGAGACTGCATTAGCTATTACAAGCATAACACACTCAAATCTCCAACCTGAAGTGTTGTTGGTCGAGTTGCATTATGGGTAATGTAAGTGCCAGGTTCTGAAATTAAAAAGAGAATATGTCTGGTTCAGCTGCATCAGTTTGGATCCTTTTTACAACCCTACCATGTGAGTCCGACAATGTTATACAGGTGCAACATTAAATCAGTTGAGTGTTGTTTTAAAGATATTCTGCAACCATATACACTTTAAAACTTTTTTCATGTTTGCTGAAAGGGTCACTATATTCACACAGTCCTACATGAGACAGATGGTCTATATCTGTAAAATTATCTGTGAAAAATTAATATTATCAACCAACCAGAGCTGAGGAGCCTCTCATGTAGCTGTCAATCATGTCAATCACTGCTCATGAACTGTGGTCAAACTAGGCAGCGCTGATCAGATACTGTTACTGAATTGCCTATCTCTCGCCTCAACTGTGTTCAGAAATATATTTTAGTGCACTGTACAGGTGTAAAATTGTTTGCACTTGGCACTTCAGTAGATTGTTTGAATGTGAAAAATGAATTAATAATAACTGAATAACTATACACTAAAATAGGTCAAAGAAATTGATAAATTGCTGAAAGTGTCAGCTAAAAGTACAGTTGAAATATTTAGCTAAAATGGATGAATAAAATAGCCAAATGTCCAGTTTGTGCCAGTAGTAGAACAAATATAACTTTGACCAAACTAAGCGTAACATTAACAGCTTGATTGTGTGAATTAAAATAAAAAAATATTGTAAAATATTGAAAAAAAGTGTTGAGTAATACCCAGTTAATGATAATGTCAAATGAACAACATTCATCTGATGAAGGTTTTATCATCTGATAGGGGTGCAGGGTTATGTCTTAAAGCGAAGGTTGGAAACCGCAGATCTAAACCAACCTCTTCTTACATTTTTATGGCAAGAAATGCAAATTATTACTGACCAATTTTAGAAGGAAAACCTGGCAGAGCGTGACATTGTTATTGCAACAAGCACTCAGACAGAGGTCAGAGGAGAGGTGGATTGCTGGGCATACAAAGTGTGTTAGTTTGACACTGGAAACTTCAGTTTATGTTGTGTCAGTGTTGCTTTATTTTAACCATGAGGCAGATCTTAATCTTAATTTCCTACACCAAACCTTTAACACACAGTAGAGTGATTCAAAACACTTACACGGTTGTCTTTGAGGTCACTGGCAAAGTCTGAGTACTTCTTAGCAAATAAAATGTGTCTGATTTGGCAGTTAACAGTTGTGTTTCTCTTCAGTTTGGGTTATTGCAGCCACTGTACTCCGCTGCTGCTGCTCAGCAAATTAACATGTTACAAAAACCATTAATCCCACAAGTAAAGCCTGTTTTGCTCATTTGAACCATTAATCTCGAGCACATCTTAACCTTCTGTTCGTTGCTGCGATATTTGTGTGTAAAGGCTTCTGCCCTCTACGTAATGATCTTCATTATTGCCGGCCTTACGAGTTTCACTCTGACCTTCACTGCAGATCTGTCTTCATTTCCTCTGACGCGCGGGAATATTTTTAGTGACGGCACAGAACATTTTCATTAATTAGGAGAAGTTTGCTTTTCCCTGCCCTTCACGTTGATACTGAGGGTTTCTTCAAATGTTCTCAAATTGCCTCCATATTAGATTCAAGTTATCGAATCAGATAATGGCGGTCACTTGGGTTCACGTCAGGCCGATCCGATCATAATCTCTTTACTGTGGCGGATTAATGCGAGTGGTGGCCATGTAGGCAGCATCTGTCAGGCGTGTGTCTCTCCAGATGCTTGAGAGCGGCAAGACAGGCCCGCGTCTCTCGAGATGGATTCCTTATACGAGCTGTGACATCAACACTTGCTTTAATGTAATATCAGCTCCCAGTGTAAGTAGGACACACTGTCCCATAACAGCAACAACAATGAGCCTACTATAAATAGCCTACCCTCCTAGCCTGAGGGAAGATCTCTCACAAAGGCAGGAGTGAGCAAACACAACTGAGATCACTCAGGCATCAGGAAGCAAACGTTCTGGACAGGATTTATTTTGTAACCAGAGACCCGGGTTTGACCTCATAAATACTATAATTATAGAAATAAAATGTTCTTATACCTGCATGAAGACTATTATTTTCACACAGTGTGTTAAAAATGAATTCATACACAGATATTTATCATTCAGTTTGTGCTAATTACTTTTGTCAGAGTAGTTTGACTTGTAACAGCACTTTATTTGTTGATAAATGTGCTGTAGGGTATTTCTGCTCCCCTGCTGGCTCTCTGGCTGCCTTTAAAGTATCAGTCTGTCTCATCCCTTCACTAAAGTAAAGACGGAGCGATAAACACCTTTAAGGCTTCTCATCAATAATAGAGGCACAGTGGATTTATAATCGCTGCCAGAGGAGCAGTCACCTCCAGCCTCCTCCTGCACAGTGGACAGACAGTGAAAGAGTCAGACAGAGAAAAAAGAGAGCTTGTGGGAATTGAGCCATGTAGTGTGAGTCTCTCTGTCTGGTACTGTGGAGGGAAATAGGAGAAGTGCTGGACGCCCAGAGGTGCACTGGAATTCCACTCCCAGTCAGTGGGATAGTAAAACAAGATGCTGCGTTAGGGATGAGATTACATCTGTGTGGATGTTATTTAATCCTGTATTTGAACTGTAGTTTGGTTTGTTGCTTTGTGTGGGCGTTGGCTCTAAGGCCATGACATGACAGTCAGCGTGCATGGCTGTTTGAGGCTGCTGCTCAGGTACAGCAGTGCTTTCAGCTTCGTGGTAACATCAGTATACAGAGATGCTCACAGTGTTCACATGCTAAGGTTTTCTGGATTTACCATGTTTACCATCCTAGTTTAACCTGTTAATGTGCTGTTAACATTTTCTAATTAACACTTAACTCAAAGTACAGCTGAGGCTGCAGGGAATGTCATTTGGTGTGCGGGTGTTTGTTGCTACATAAACACTTTAAGCCTCCTACAGACTGTGAGATCAGTCTTATAAGTATAGTGCGAGCTACACTGTGCAGCATGTATCTAATAAACTTTGGTATGACATCAAGTTTGATGTATGCGGACTGAGTGATGACAGCGCGTACTGAATCACAGGCTACCACTTACGATAGCTTCCCATACTGAGTGTGCGAGGATGCTGCACGAGTTATTACTTCTCTAACCGTGAAGCACAACATAGAGGGCCACATTATTAAATAACCTAAAGTTTAGTTGGCACTATATAATGTGGTGTGTGTGTGTGTGTTTGCTAGCTGCTAGGTTGCTCACCTGCCAGCTGCAGCTCCACCACTATTTCCTTCCATGCTTCATCCTTCTTTATGCGCTCATGGTAAGAGCTGGAGGACACATCACACAGGCAAGGCTTCTGCTGCCACAACTCCACAAGGCTTCCCTCTCTGCTGAAATCACACACATTTCTTTTAGTATGTTTTGCCTCCATGACGAGCTGCTACCGTGTGTTTATTTGGGTTTAGCACCAGTGTCATTTCATGCTGCATTTCTATTGGATGGTTTGTGAACGAAGGTTGTAACACCACACAGTGAGATGGTCATCCCAGATTCCTGACACTGTCAGAATTTTATCCCCGGCTGTGTTTGTTCACAAGACCGTGACGACGGCCATCCTTGAACGTTGAACGTCATGTTCCTTTCTCATCGGTCATCTTTTGTCTGGGACATCCCAGAACACAGTGTACACCAGGCTCAAGGGATCAGCAAAGTCAGTTGTCAAATTGTCCTTCATGGGCCTTAACAGCTATACAAAATGCCATGACACTCCATGCAATGCTTTTTGAGACATTTTACTAAAAATTAAAAGTTTGAACCTTTAGGTGGCTGTCAAGAAAAAGTCAAGACAGTTCATCCCCTGAGAACCATGAATGTCTGTACAAAATGTCAATCTGTCCAATAATGGGTGTGATATTTCAGTCTGGACCAAAGTCGTGGACTGAAAGACCAACACCGGCATTTCTATCGCCATGCTGTTAGCATGGCTAAAAGTGTAAGTAGATGACATCCGTGACCTCAGACTCTGATAGCTGATACAGATAGATTTACCATACTGTGACTGCAGAATCTAATACTGAGTCAGTTCAGAGACAGAACGGTGACAGTTTTGACACAATATTTGCTTGTTACAATGCGGTTTAAATATTGCTCAAAATGTGTTTGTGAAAATTCAAGTTATGTATTGTATTTCATGTTTTACCTGCATGGCATGATGCACGTGCACATGACACAGTTTAGCCTACTTGTGTGCTGACTACAGAGGGCGGGAATGATTGAGTCATTCAGTGGAGGTAATGTGCCATAAAAGTTGGCAATAAATCAGTAAAAGAAGAGAAGCAGAGAATGTTGCAAACAATGCAGTTTTAAAAATACTTGAAGTTTAAAGAAGCTGTATGCAACATGTGGTGCTAATGGTGCAAACTCATAAACAGTGCTAACAGTGGTGACAGTGCTGATGGAGCTAACATGGGTACTTGGGTAGGATTTGGAGGGTGGACTTCAGCGACGGTGCCATCTTTATATCAGCTGTAACTGTCGTATGAGTGCCGTGCAAAGCAGTGATGATTAGCTAGCCAGTGGGACTCACATTCACGTGCAGCCGGACTAGCAAGAGCAACAACGGAAAGAGAGGCTTCAACTATATCACACACACAACTTAATGATCTGAATGTCGTATACAGAACCTTCAAAGAGGTGGGAAATGCACTCAGCGTGTTTGTAAGGCTCACAGATTGTAAGATTCACAGAACAATTAGGTGAGAAATATTGAATGTAAAGAAGGTCAAGTTTAATAAGTTTAAATATTTTAAATGAAACAGTGTACATAACACAACAGCTATGAAGTGAGCTCTCTGATTACTCTCACTACATTTATACCATAAATATTCTAAAGACGAGGAACATGACAGTCTCTCTGATACGTTGACCTCAGGCTTTATGGAAATAATAGATAATACTCATATTAGGGAGCAAATATGCAGTATATTATATTTCCAGGAAAGGACACTCCGTTCACTTATCCTTTGCATTGTCCTTCTTTCCTTTCTTTTCCACGCTGTCCTTGCTAGTTTGCCATATATGAAACCTCACCTTGAACTACAAATAAAAATGTGAAAGAACAGCATGAACTATACTGCCCTGCAAGAACACAAAAACAACAGCAGGACAACTATGTGTGCTGAGCCCTTTTTTTACTTTTTCTTAGCTACCATTATAAAAACGAAAACATGGCTTCTAAATAAAGAAAAAAACTGGACTGTAATAGAGGAAGTTTTTGTAGAGTATTCTTTGTAGCGCGGGCTTCCAAAGGAGACCCCAGAGAAGTCTGAGTTAAAACCAACCCAAAATGAAAAACAACATCAAACATGCGCAAGCAGGAGAGTTGGCAAGTGCACAACTGCAACAAGGATAGTAAGGACATTACAACTTCATACACATTTTTTATTTTGTTGAAATTGGCATACAATAAGAAGACTGTGTGAACTTCAGAGGTGTGTAGCTGATGGCTGCCGAAAGCAGAGAGCCGCTTAAAGCCTCAGACTGCACACGGTCCCGGGAACAAGACTGGCAATGAAAGCGCTTGTATTCTACCAAATTCATTCAATAAAGAATGAAGGTAATGTTTTTACATGAAGTAACATTTTAAATATTAATACCTACAGTGCAAGTTTCATCAAAATCTGTCTAAAATGTTGTATATATTTTGTATAATGTGCCAACAGGCACAAAGACAGAAGTTTAATAATGAGGCGCAGCTATTTTTAAAGACTCAGCTTTGTGGTAAGGTCCAGTGAACGATGGGGGATTTGAAGTACTGCTTAACTGATACACAGCCATGTCCTTCCTCTGCTGTGTTTTCTTTCTTTAATGCGCTTCTTTGACAGCAAAATCCCTCCTCACATTATGCCCTGTTTCGAGTAGCGTAACAATAATTAGTTGACTGGTGGAAAGGGACAGTCATCAACCTTAGGATGCCCGTTCCAGTACTGAAGAAGGCAGATGACAAATCACTGTAACAAAGAGAAGCCTCCATCAGTGGGAAGAGAGTCAAATCCTCTTGAAGGCACTTGGGCAGACATCCAGCTCTGCGCAGGACTGTGGCTCCAGTCTGCTTAATTAGAGCCGATTCCCACAGGAATATTTAGGCTGATCGTCCTGCAGCTCGGCCCGGCTCGAGCTTGCTTCAAACGGCACAGCACAGACCTGCACGTCCAGACAGACAGGCGGGCGGGAGGAGCCCTGAGGATGGACAAATAAAGATAATTGAGACCTGAGACAACTGCTCTGTCTGTCCCTCCTCCTGCCTCCTCCACAGCGTGAGGAGACAGCTCCATATTTCTGATTATATCGTCCACAGAGAGGTGAATACTAATGTAAAGATGTAACAGGAGTGTGTGTGCTGGGTTTATTTGTATTGCACTGGTGGGGGCTGGAAGATGATGCGCTGTTTTATTTTTAATTGCAGCGTTAGGGACTCAGTCCTGGTACAAAGATTGGACAACAACTTTGGATTTGGGCTCTACAATTGGGAACAGTTTGATATTTTGCTGGGACAAAATTGAAACCACACTCAAATCTGTCTGTTGATTATGAAGCAACAGCCAGTAGCCCGTTTGCTTAGCTTAGCACAAAGACTTTTAAAGGTGCTTTTTGGAGTTTCGTGTGTCCTTGAGGGTTACAAGTGCTACTAGTCTCCACAGGGTACCTTTAAGATGAAAATATAACAGTTGTCCTTTCCTTATTCATAAGGACACGTCATGTTTTGGGCTCACTGATTATCATAAAAAACAGCTAAATTTTGGTAGCTGTTAATGTGATTCAGCCCTCTTGGTTGGATTTATCACAGATCCATTTCAGACTGTCACCAGATGAGCACATTAACTGTTGAAAAAGGATGACAGGACATGGCACTGAGACTATCCTTTCCTTTCAATGAGCATTAAAAATGTAGGAGCCAGTCAGTACAATCAGTGCTGCAGGTTCCTTCTCGCTTACAGGCCGCGGGTCTTCTTTTCCCCCGAGCTGTTTGAAGAAGCTGTTTTGTGAGAAATGGATTTTGACAGAGAGGAAGATGCGACTCCTGTGACAATAAAAGGGTGGTTCTCTCAGTGACGGCTGTGCCTGACCTCAGGTTCCCCGTGGTTTCACATACTCACAAAAAGCGATTATCCCAGGGGACCATGAAACTGGAGCATGAGGATCCTAAAAATATTTGTTATGCCCAGATGCTTCTTTTTTCCCAGAACAGCACTGCCAACAGAAGGATGGAGCAAATGCCACAGCAAATCAAATGAAATAATCCTTAACAAGAACATGTGTACTGCTCATGTTGTGACAGAAAAATTGCTCTAGGTGTGTAGCTGGTTTGTGTTTTGGAAGTCATAATCATATTTCTCTGACTTAGTTTATTTTCAGAGGGTTTACTGAACAGAATGATGCAAATGCCTCGGCTAAGATATTTCAAAAACTTGCTCAACAAGTCAGTTGTGATTGGTTGTTCATCATTAATTTTCCATAGGCACTGTTAGGGGTCATGGGGGGGCTGCAGCCTATCCCAGCTGACACTGGGCGAGAGGCGGGTCACACCCTGGAAAGGTCGCCAGACTGTCACAGGGCTGACACATTGAGACAGACAAGCATTCACGCTCACAGTCAATTTAGAGTCACTACTTAACTAGTGTCTTACACAGACGCCGATGACGCGCACGCACACACAGAGCACTCACTAACTGTCAGTATAGTAACATGGCAGGGCACTGAGGCACCAGGTGAGGAAAAACCACCTATGGGGAGTTCATCCTCACCAAGAGGCGCCACAGCAGACGGCCACAGGGAGCGCCGCCACAGAGACCACCCCAACCCAGACAGACCGGGGTGGACTCCACACATGGGCCCAAGGGATCTTCAGGACGGCGGCAGACGGACACACCTCTCAGTGTGGAGCCCCCCATAAGGAAACACTGGAGCTGAAAACTAAAAGACTAAAAGACAATGGGATAAAAACAGCATAAGATAGAATAATGATAAAATGCAGAAAAAAATTAAAGATTTAGAAAATTTAAAGATTTAAACATTTTAAAAATTAAAAATTATTTTGCATAAGGATTTAAAAGTAGATCATTAAGAAAATTAGACATGAAAACATATATAAAAGTAAATATAATAAAAGAAGAGTAGAAGAAATCAGTTAAAAGCCAAACTAAAAAGGTGAGTATTGAGCCTCCTTTTAAAAACATCAGATGCTCTCTGGCAGGCTGTTCCACAAGTGTGGGCCACAGTGGCTGAATGCAGCCTCCTCGTGGGTTTTTGTTCTGACTTTTGGGACGATTGAAAGGCCGGTGCCAGAGGACCTCAGGATCTACGAGGGCTGATATGATAAAAGCAGGTCAGATAAATAAGATGGCCCAAGACCGACATTTAAAAACTAATAAAAAAAACCAACTTAAAATCGATCCTGAAACACACGGGGAGCCAATGCAGCGATTTTAAAATTGGTGCAATGTGCGCCCACCCTCTGGTCTCCCTCAGCACACGTGCGGCTTTTTGAAGTAGCTGTAGATTGGAGATGGTCTTTTTGGGAAGACCAGAGAGCAGGGCGTTACAATAATCCAAACGACAAGAGATAAAAGCAGGCATCAGCACCTCGTGCACCACAGTGCCGCCTATTTTAATTAATTTCATTTTAAAAATTTAACAAACACACACACACACACACACACATACACTGAACATACACATACTGCTCTCCCCAACTACAACTAACCACTAATTAATTAAGTAACAATAAAATAAGAAACCAAAGTATATCAGTATGCAGTTCCAACCCAAGATTTTCAGTGTCATCTGGCTGCCTCTTTTGAAACCACAGTCTCTAAGGAACGTAGTTATTTCTCTCTGGTTTAATCACTAACTGTTGTCATTATGGACAGTTTAGTTAGTTTAGTTTGGTGTTGGCTCATTGATAGATTGTGTAAATACAAACACAATCAAACAAATACCACCTCTCGTATCATCCCTTTTTCTGATTTACCAACCATATCCTGACTTTAGAATACTTGTCAGTCTCCGCGCTCGCTGCCGACCAGATGACTACCAATGCAGCTGTCAGGGGATTTTCCTTTTTTCCTCATGCAAGTCAAAACATTTTCAGGTTGTCTTGAAAAGAAATATTTGACACAAAAGCCAGGTGGTAAATCTATCAAAGAGATGTGCATGAAAGTATATAAAATGTCGAAGAGGCAGTATGAACATTTGGCAGTGGCGCCCCCAGACATTTTTCATAGGAGTAGACAGATGGGGCAAGTGAAAGTCTAAAATACATTCGCTTACATCACAGCTTTACATTAATTCTTCAATTTCAGAGCAAAGAACTTGAGATATTTGAATCATGGCTGCAGAAGCTCGTAGCATTTAACACCAAGCTGTGGTTTAATAAAGCAGGGAACATGCCGTGTGTTTATAAACTTTCTTGGCATTCATTATAACTTCTGCCCCTCCAGTAGAAAGCCAAAAAAATACAGACACTCCCACATTATTATTTGTTTCCGTGCCTCCTAGCTACAGTAAGCAATAAATGTTTACAGTTGCTTATTTTCTAACAGCTAAACGGGGTTTCAGTCAGAAACAGCAGTTGAGGTGTCAGTTTTGGATGCTCATATACAAGTGTGAAGTCTTGTGCTTTCTGCCTGAGTGTGCTGGTGACAAACAGGAGCTGCAGCCAGTCACTCCAGGCGCTGCAGCTTCATTAAGTGCTCACTGTGTTGCTGCACTCCTACAAATGAAAAGCTTTTCAAGACAATTTGGAAGACAATAAGCAGAAAAGCTTCCAGGATTTTTCTGCTTATGAGGAAAACGCAGGATGTGGGGGGGCCTTTGAGAGTCGGCGGTGAGAGGTGCAAAATGTCGAACACAATGAAATCATTTTTGCATTTCAGAGGAGGGTAATTGGATTTATTGTAGAAATTTGTGAGAGTGTATAAGCCGGTCAGAAGGCCGACCTTGGAGCATCAAGGACGTTCCCTCTCTGGAGACAATTACGAGACATTAAGGCGGGGGTAAGCAGAGGAGTTTGAAGTGCACAGGTGTGAGACTGCATGCACTGAATAAGAAACTGGACAGATATTACATCACTGTACGCCAGGCTGAAATGAAAAATATGGAAATAGCACTAGAAATATACCACAGGGATGCATGTCCTTGTTTCAGTGCTGTTGTAAAAATCTCTCATCTGTATTCAAGTCCTCTATAAAATCTCTCCAACATGATATCACTATCACTCTGGACATTTAACATTTAGCTGATTTCAGTGCCTGAGTACACTTATATCAAAACTGTGGGGGAGTGTAGAAAGTGAAAAGACAGGGAGGAAAAAAAAGCATCTATCCACCCCCACAGTATCTTTTTGAAGCTTCGTACTCTGCGATGGAGAATCAGAATTGAGGGAGATATGGGAGAGAGAGAGAGAGAGAGAGAGAGAGAGAGAGAGGGAGGGAGGGAGGGAGGGAGGCTTGGCTGGTGGAGAAGTTTAAAAGAAATCAACGAGTGCAGCTTTCTCTGTGTCTGCTCGCTCAGACAGGTGCTGTACAACGTTTTGGGTTTAATTAAGTCTAGTGTGCGACTGAGACGGGCGGAGCAGGAAGAGGCAGACTGTAGAGCACAGGCAGCTGCAGAGAGGGAGAGGGAGCAGGAGAGGGAGAGGGAGGGAGGTTTGCCGGAGTCTTGACCTTATTTTACATGTTGAAGTTAATGGAAAGGAACAAGTGCTGTCATCACAGTTTCTCCCCTCTCTGTGTGCGTCTCATACAAACACACACAAATGTACAAATGTGCTCACTCGCTCCCTCTCGCCTTTGCAAATGCCTCTCTAAAATGTCTTTTCTCCCCTTTTCTTTCTACCAACTACCCTGTGTTGTGAAATTAAAGGTCTTTGTCATTTCTGAATCTCAGCCCTCCAAATGTTCTCAGTGTTATGAGATGTGAATGTGACTCACTGTGTGTCTCCTCCTGCGACTTGTAGGTGGTGACCTCGGGAAAAAACAGCAGAGGATACCATTATATCCTCGCCAACCTGGTGAGCGCTCACAACATGAAACAATCCAACGAAGCCCAGAACAACACTGCTCAGCGTGATGCAATGCAGTGCAAAGAAACGCAACACTCTCTGTAGTGTAGTCAAACATCTCAAGTGCAGTTACGATTGACTAACAATTGGTTGCAGTAATTAAACAGAACTATAGGCTAATGATGGTCATGCTAAAGCACTTCTTTCTTTGCTGCTAATGATCCCTCGCTCCACTAGCAGCCACTTGTGCTCTTTGCTCTCAGGGTTTTTCCAACATGAGCCTGGACAGAGTCTTTTCTGGTGGAGCCAACATCACAGGCTTCCAGATCATCAACCCAGACAGCTCCATCGTCCAGCAGTTCCTCCAGCGCTGGGAGCGCCTGGATGAAAGAGAATTTCCAGAAGCCAAAAACACTCCACTGAAGGTCAGTGAGGCAAAGCCGCCGTTGCTACATGTTATTCAACATCTTCAAAGACACTTTTTCTCTCCCCCTCTTCCTCCAAGTTTTAAGGTACTAACTCTGCTGAGTCTCTTCACCGAGACGTTGCTTAAATAACTTGTCACCTGCTCGCCCTTGAACAGAAGCGTCTCTCATACTCGCACAATTTTTCATGTCAATCATAATGTGATGCTTTGATTCTTTTTTTACTTGTTACATCAGTAGCACTGCTCTCTGTGTACACCAAGTACTGCTGCAGAGATGATAACCTTGTTTTGATAGCAGTGCAGTCTGCATGATGTCAGTGGTGCGTCACTGGGGTTTCTTGTGGCCTTTGTCTCAGTACACATCAGCGCTGACCCACGATGCCATCCTCGTGATCGCGGAGGCCTTCCGGTACCTTCGGCGCCAGCGAGTGGATGTGTCTCGCAGGGGGAGTGCGGGCGACTGCCTGGCCAACCCCGCTGTGCCCTGGAGCCAAGGCATCGACATAGAGAGAGCCCTCAAAATGGTAAGACCGAGGGCGTTCACTGTCTCTGTAAACAGCTCTGCTTTTTATTTGATTTACTGTGCAGTTTAATCTTTAGCTTTGTATCACTCTTCACTCTACCTTGCTTCAGAAGCAACAGTAATTGATTTTATCCTTATGGTACAACAGCTGAAACACTTTACAAATCCAGCACCTTATTTGATTACACACAGCATGTTAAACCAAAGTTATTTTTAAACATCACCTCTGTTTTCATCTCTTTGCCTCGGCAAATAGTGAAAGCACTGTTTCCTTTGCCTCCAAAAAAACTAACTTCCACTAGTTTTGTACAATTTTCAGACTTGTCATGTCACCCCTCTACGTTGATCTGATTGGTCCAACACCAAACCGCACAGTCACTCTAAATTTGCATGCCTCAACACTTGCCTCACCAAGAAATCAGTGTTATGAAACATGTATTTATTAGACGACACACCTGGGAAATGAAAAGGCACTGGAGAGAACGTTTGACGGCATATATAAAGACAGTTTGTTTTCATGTGGAATTTGCTCACTTAATGCATGTAAGGAGCGTGTTGTCATTATTTTCTGGTTGCCTGGCAGGTCCAAGTACAAGGTATGACAGGAAACATCCAGTTTGACACATTTGGCCGGCGGTCTAATTACACAATTGATGTGTACGAGATGAAGCCGGTAGGCCCCAGGAAGGTAAGTGAGCACACAGCCTCGGATGCATCTGTCAAAACTGAATAATGTGTAATAGCACATGATATAGATGTTAGCGCTACATGTTTTAAATCAGCGGAAATAGAAACAGACTTAAAGCAGCTCTGTGAAAGGGGTTTTACTTCCTCGTGGCGTGTTGGCAGCACACAAGTTGTAGGGTCGGTTCTGATTTGGACAGACGCTGCCAGTACCCAGTCTTGCAAAGCCAGCCCAAATCATGTGAGCGCACATCCCCTCCGAGATTCTAATCTGGAAAACATCCACTGAGAATCAGTCGAGCCCTGCAGATGGAAGCTAAACCAATCTACAAACCTTTGGGGAGCAGCAGTTTAGATGATGACATGGCTCAAAACTCAGAAACATCACCACTAGCTATTAAAACCGCATGTTGTAGCTACAGAATGAGGCTTTACTGCAACTGCAGGGCCTCACAGTTCTTCAGAAACAGATTAAAGTTGATAATTTAAAAGAAACTGGGTATCTCTGAAAGAGCTGCCATGTGCCTCCAGATTTAAAATTTGATGCTGAAAACACTTACAGCCCAGCGAGTGGTGCATCTGTCCAGTCTGGTGTCCGAAGGGTTCATGCTGATGTTTTAGTTTAGACAGACAACAAGCAAAGTGTCATTTGTGGGCTCACTTTGCAAGATTATAATCAGCTGATATTTTGTGTATTATGACATATATGTGTTTATTGAAATGTGACTTTTTGAAGTTCAGTTTAGTTTTCAGCGATTTCCTCAAGGACAGGAAAACTCTCCATTACACCTCACTTTAATGAAGCTGGTAGGTGAGTTAGCAGCTCTTGTGGCAGGTTTTACAGCTTGAATCCCACTAGCAGCTGATATGAAGCTATGTGTTTACTGAATAGATCTGATCTCTGAGGACAACTGAGGAAGTCCACATCCAAAATACTTTTGGTAATGTAGCCAATAAAAACATTTTATACGAGGCTATATTTGAATACATATCAGCCGTAGACATGGATGCAAAAGAGCTGCAGCACACGTGAGCGTTCAGTGTGTCTGTTTTATCTGCAAGCATGGACACACGTCTTGTTTTGCACCCCGGCTTGCTAAATGAGCTAACAAACAAACCTGGGAGAAGTGCACTCACTCAGAAAAGCCATTTAGCTGTTTAGCACGACAGCTGTAAGACGTGTCAATGCCTGTTAGTTTAGATGTTAAATGATTTGGTCCTTTTCTTCAATACCACTAACAAAACACTGTCTGTCCCTGATTAGCTTGTAAGCTCGACGCACTGAAACAAGTCAGCTCACAAACACATGCATCGACTTGCCTCCTCAGAGGCTCGGAGGCTAAAAGGTCATTTCTAGTATATCCCAGATGTTTTTCCTCCTTTTAATAATGAGAACTATTAAATAAACAAATTGGAAACCACTTTGACAGTGATATTTGGCAGCAAAAAGGAATAACTTTCTAATTTCAATTGAACTTTGACCATGGCATATCTCGAGATAATGCACCCACATGCTCCCCCGGTGCTCTGCTGTAATTGGGCAGGCCAAAGGCAAAGACAGTGTTGAGCAGTCTCTGAAAGCAAACACACTCAGACTGACAACGCCGTGGCTTGGCTAGCTCCCCGACCCTGAACTTTGACAAGGTCCTCACAAAAGCTGGCACCAGAAAGGAGATGGCCCCATACTGTCCACACAGTTCAGCTCACAAGGCAACACACATCACAGCGGCCTGCACGTCCAAACTATCTGCAGACAATCTGCAGTGACAACAGAGTGAGTATTGTGCATCATAGCTACCAGAAGTGGGAGGCGTCGACTTCTTCTTGGCTGAATACATCAGAGTGTAACCGAAATAAACACAATGCAGCCACTGGAATCATCTCAGGTTCAGTAGACACGGGCCAGTGTTTGTTTTTGTGTTAGATTATACTGTGTGTGCTATGTGTAGTATTAATAGAACAGTAGAGCAACCTACTGCACTGGCTAGATAAGGCACATTTAGACTATTAGGTTTATATTAATTTTACCAGTCTTGAGTGCTCTATTGGTGCTGCTTTCTGTTATGTAAGAGCGCATTTGCTGAGCCAGGAATAGATTACGCCTACTCTGCTGAAGTGTAGCCCAGGTGAAGTGAGAAGCACCACTACAAGCTTTTTATAAAATCCTACATCAGGCAACACTAGGCCTGTCTCCTGCTTTACAGATAGAGCCGACCAACTCACATGTACTTGGAGGCTCTACTGTAAAAAAACAAAACAAAACAAAAAAAAAAACAATGTCTTTCTGCTTCCTTTAATAAATGTGAACCTTTGTGTCGTTTTCAGATCGGCTACTGGAATGAGTACGAAAAATTTGTATATATAATGGATCAGCAGGTCACCAACGAGTCCTCTTCTGTGGAAAACCGAACAATTGTGGTCACTACTATTATGGTACACTCTCAAGCAGGTTTTAAGTGTTTCACCTTAAGATTTCTGCCACTCAAGGTCAAGGTGTCCATTGTTGCAATCTGTCCTGGGAGGGTAGAATTATTTTATTTTGAGTTGCTTTCCATCCACTCACTACATGTTGAAACAGTCGATTCACAAAGAGTGTTTCAACTGTATCCGTGTGGGTGCCAAAGCATTTTGGTTTTTTTATATTACGGTGGGCTGTTGTAGTAGTGACGTCACAATAACGGCTTTGGTAATGATAACTATAAAGATAGACACCATCGTATTCACATTCAGTGCATACGTAAGTAAACATGTTTCCCTCTCATTAAGTAAACCGTCAGTGGCACTGGGATGAATCAGCTGTGTCTCGCTGGAGACATGAAATGATCTGCACACAAGGAGGACATAAACAACCGAAGGCTGCAACCTCTGGCTGTTTATGTCTATGCTCAAATTTACTTTGGCACTGAATTGTAATGTATCTATCACAGGTCTCTCGAAAACCAGTGCTCCCAGTATACCAGGCTCAGGGTTAGGCACAGTGCTAGTGAGACTAGTCACAGACAGTTACCACAGGTCAGTGATCATCAGCCATTTTTAAATGTAAGATAAGGTGCGCCTTATCTTACATTTAAAACCACGGCCTCTCGTTCCTTCTGACTTTGTCTATTATGTTTTCATCTTAGACAAATTCAGAATGTAATAGTCATGCATTCTCATTTCAGTGTGTAGTAACTCATTATCTCCATGACCAGGCAGGAAGTACAACAGTGAGGAGGTGAGTGAGGAAGGGAGAACAGAAGAGTAGTCCCATTGCATTGTTTTCTCACTGCCAGGCATGTCTTTGATTTGAATAAAGACAACTGTTGTTTAAGAAACATCACAGTCACGTCATTAACGTCATGTTGTTTTTCTTGCATCCCATAACTTTAAAGTAAAACGCCATGTTTAATGAAAGGCCATCCTGCTATTACAGGGTGCGACTCTTTCATTTTGTTTTGTTGTAACATTGTACATGACTGCAGAGTGGAAGAGAAGGTAACGGGAGACGAGTTTGAACAACAAAGGAGTAAAACTGTTGTGAAAACATTATGTAACAGTCTCTTCTTAAGATGCCTTTTAAAGGGGACCTATTATGCTCTTTCATAAAGTGTTACACTGTTATGATAAACATGGCCAAAGTTTGAAATAATGACGTTAACGTATTTGGAAGTAATCCCCGTGTCCAACAGTTTGGTTTCTCCTCTGCCTACAGTATGATGTCATAGTGTCGGGGTTTTTATATGATCATCTGCTCCAGGCACGCGACTGCAGGTGTTTACATTATGTGGCCTAATCTGCTAAATTAAGCTACACACTCATGTCAGGGAAACATGTAATTGTGGCTGGTGACTTTGTTATTTTCTCCCAGTTTTGGATCATATTCCTGCTGGAACATGTCCAGTTGTGTTTTAGGCTTTTTTTGGTGATTTTTAACAGTACAAAGTGCCACTTTTTCCCCGTTACTGTCATTCCCCAGCTGCACTGACGGTGCAGAAATGCAGAGATATGGAAGTTCGAAAAACGCACAGCAGACTGGACTTGTTCAGGCGGTGGCCTTAAAGTGACAGGCATTAAACCAAGTGTCTCAGACAGACGTGTTCCAGCACAGCGTGAGGAGATAAAGTGTTTTTGACCATTAAAGCATGTAAACATGTTCTAGTAGAAACCTTAAATCCAAATATGAACCTGAAAATGAGCATAATAGGTCCTCTTCAATGTTAGTAAAGAACCTCTGGAAAACATATTAATGCCATGTGACAGAGTAAATCACCACTGATGAATATTCTCAAGGTGATATCAGTTAATTGAAAAAAGTTTGATGGCAAACCTGTTGCATATTTTATTCAAATCTAAAGCACAGAGGTGATGTAACAGAAATGATGTAACCAAGACACCAAGCAGATTATTTTATTGTCACAATAGTAATGAATAAAAAGAACCAGTATGACTTTTTATTTTGTCATACATCTACTCTTCTGACGTGGCTCACGCGTTTTTGCGCTTAACATTTGTTTGACGGATGAAGTAATCTCTATGTTTCTGATGTGTCTCTCTGCTGTCACTGACGCTTACTTCATGAACTGGAAAAGTGCTCCATTCAGCTTGTCCTCCTCCTTGTGCTACGCTGACGCAAAGCACATGCCACCCCCTGCCTATCACCCATTTTCACAGATTTAGATTGCGGATGAGGTTAGCATGAGGGAGCCCTGACATCCTGCTTTGCCTCCTTTATATGTGTTAGATGCTTCGCTCCTCCCGCTGGCCCGGTTGGCCTCTTTACTCCAGCAGCAGCCCGCTTTTTTAGTCTGTCAAGTCCCCCAATAACATGCCTGTAACTGATGCTGCGTAGATCCTCTTAACCTCTGTTCTGTTTGTCTTTGTGTGTCCCCCACATCTGTTTGTGTGTCACCCCAGCATGTGTGTGTGCATGCATATAATAATAGTCACGGCCTTGTGTGAAACATGAGGTCTGGCCACTGTGGATGTGTGTATTTCTCTGCAATGAACTCAAAATTATGTCTAATTAACAGGAAGCTCCGTATGTGATGTACAAGAAAAACTATATGCAGATGGATGGAAATGACAGATATGAAGGCTACTGTGTCGATTTAGCTTCTGAAATTGCAAAACATGTGGGGATAAAATATAAGCTGTCGGTAGTGCCGGATGGGAAGTACGGAGCCAGAGATCCAGAGACCAAGACGTGGAACGGGATGGTGGGTGAACTGGTTTATGGGGTAAGTGTCAGTCCACCTGTGTAGCTCATAAGGGGGAGTTAACTGTTCATCTTTTATAATTTCCTGTAACTGAAAGTGGCAATCTCGAAGATTTCAGTCCTGGTTTATTTGTTGACACGTGGTAACAACAAATGCAAGAAGTCAGGCAATAACTGGCCTTTTTCTTTCATTCTGTGAGCAACCATGATCTCATTTTGGGCTGCACATGGCGTGAGTCTGCAGACAGCAGGACACAATGAAAGGAGTTGGTTACCTCGCTGTGTTGGAGGTGTGCAGCCTGTCTGCAGATCCACTGTCAACAAATACTGGAAATGACCGTTCTCTCCTTAAATTTTTGCTAATTATAAGTTCTGTGGTCACTGAAAAACACATTGCATTTCCTGTGACCCCTTCATAATCAAGGTCAACTGTGTTTGGCCGGTTAAATGCTTTTAATGTAAAGCTGCAACAGTGAGAAATGATCAGTTTGCACTCTTGACACCCAGTTTGTAATACTGCAGATATATGAATATTGCAATACTTTCATCAGTGGGCCACAGGCTCAGTCACCATCGTGTTACCTCATTCAGTGATAGTGACTTTTATTGAAATGAAAATCTTTGAGATTATTACTTTGACCCCTATTTATTCAAATTACTGTGACGCATTGTAAACGTCTCAAAGCATCCTCCACATCTGAACGTACGAGAGGTTTTTATAAAACTCACACGGCCCATTTTTAGGCAAAATAAATCATATGATGTGAGATTATAGTGGTTACTACCATGTGAAATATCCAGCTTTATCATTTTCAGTCATGCAACCAAACACAAAGTATATGTTGCACTTTTAATGAGAGTGGGCAGAGTGGGTTTTGGAAAGCCTTTCTTCAACTGTAAAATCACCTAGACTGGTTTTATCATGCATCTCATGGCTCACTCACACTTGAACTGGCCTTAACAAGACAATTTACATCTTTTATGAGACCTCAGCCGCTGAATGAATAATGTGGAAAAAATACAAGACAGCGCAGACAAGAATCTAAAAAAATCTGCGCGCAGACGCTTTCTCAGTCCATCTTTTGTTTCAGTTTAACACCTGTACTTTCTGCTGTTATGGCTGTTTCACAGGCTGCTCTGCTCTCCTGCAGCCCTCCCAGTATTCATAGCTGAGACAGAAAGAGATGATAATACATGAAATCGCCTCTGCAATATTTATTTCGTCCAGAATACTGGACACTTTTGGCTGAGACCACTTATAACTTTATCTGTGTTAAATATTTTGATGTTCAGTCACTGCAGTGAGATGCTAATTGACAAGCGTGTCAGGCACTTGCAGAGGATCTGATGGAGGTGAATTTAACAGGCTGATTCACATTTCATGGACTGCTTACATAAGCTCCTCCACCTCTGTCTTCCAACCCTCTGCTTGATTCATGGAGGAGATTTGGATCGAGACAAAGACATTAGCCAACACAAATGCTGAGTGACTCATTTTCAAATGGCAGATATCCCTCTCACAGGCATTATCACGGGCCTATTCAGTAAGCTGTCGCATTTCACCGTGTCCAATCTCTTTACTCCATGAATCCACTTTAAGGATGAGTGCCTGGGCATGCATATGTGATTACGACAGTGTGACTTACATATAGTCATGGTTATTGGTTTGACTTTGGGTTTATGGGTGTTTCCTTCATTAAATCAACATGTTACACTTTGGTTGGTTGTTTGTTCTGTGAGACTAACTCCCAGTGTGCCTGTTCCCATTTTCACAGAGAGCTGACATAGCCGTGGCTCCTCTAACTATAACGTTGGTGCGGGAAGAAGTGATAGACTTCTCGAAGCCCTTTATGAGCTTGGGCATCTCCATTATGATTAAGAAGCCTCAAAAGTCCAAGCCTGGGGTGTTTTCCTTCCTGGACCCACTGGCCTATGAGATTTGGATGTGTATAGTTTTTGCCTATATCGGCGTGAGTGTGGTGCTCTTCCTGGTGAGCCGTTTCAGCCCTTACGAGTGGCATCTGGACGAGAACGATGAGGCCAAAGACCCTCAGAGCCCCCCAGACCCTCCAAACGACTTTGGGATATTTAATAGCCTGTGGTTCTCCCTGGGTGCCTTCATGCAGCAAGGATGCGATATCTCACCAAGGTTGGTTGTTGCGTTCACTTCCCACCATCCCCCAGTTGTCCTCATCATCTCTCTGCATTTTATAGTCTCATACATACATCTCCTTCCTGCCATGGTGCATATAGGTTATTTTGAGCTTTGCTGTCCACATAAACCTCATGCTTCACGTCTCTGCACTCTCCTCCCATTTCTTTCTCTGAGCAAACCTGTGTTTTGAAGCTGCATGCTGGCAGTGATGCTCTGCATCCACAAAATAACTTATATCCACCATGCTGAGGGCTGTAAAATGCACAGGGGTCATTACATTTCATTCAAAGTAGCTGCTTGAATCCCTCATGACTCTTGGAGGGCTACCGTGTTTTTGCTGCATGTCCCATTTTACGGTCATCTCATTGGTGCATATAACTCATTTTGTGAGGGGGAAAAAATCATCAGCACCATAAATGTTTTCCCAATATCATCTATTTATTCATTCATCCATCTCTTTACTTATCACTGTTGTGGTGTCCCTCACCTCTTCATCAAGGATTCTTGCTTCCATCATCCTTTCTTCTGGGACTGAGATTTTGTAGAAGCTGGTTGACGACCAACGAGAGGTTTCCTCAGATTCACATTAGTGTGACATTGAATGGAGTGATTGATGATGTGCTGCCAAAACAATATGGGGTTTAATGGTGCTATATTTAACATTCTCTCAGGTTTTATTCTTTTGGGAAACACAGTTAGAACAGCCCTTTAATTATTAGTAATAACTACGAAGAAACATCAGAAAAACAGGCACAATAAATTACAAAAATATGTGCAAGTAAAAAGGTATTATAATAATAATAATAATAATAATAATAATAAATAATAATAATAATAATGATAGTCTGACAAGCTACAGTGTACTCTGATTAAAAGTGAATGACCAGGACCCTCTCACTTCTCTCGGATGCTCAGTGGGATCTCAGCCTGGTAAGTTGTCACATTAGCGAACAGAGACGGGTGATTTCTGCATCTGACAGTTAGCTGTGATGGCGCAGGCTAAATATACTGTAAGCTCAGGTACCCAGGGCTATATGACTGAGCATAACTTAAGTCAATGCCATGGAAAAGCACAGAGGAAGCAGCTTCTGCAAAGCTGAAGTCTGCAGAGTCGTGGGTCTACACTGTTCAATAAATCAGTGAAAAAAATCAATTAGGCAGCAAATTGCGGGTCGTTTCTTGACTCCAAAGTACGTCCACTTTTTGAATGAAAACTGCTGATTCTGTCGTTTTTGTAAACAGCACTAAAAGCTCTATAGATCAGCAGTGTCCAGGTCACTATAGTCACCAGAGGAGGAATTGTATTATCTGATTCCTACACCGTAATCACACCTACCGTAATGCATTATTTTGTGGCCACAGCTTTGCCTCTAGCTCAAACATGTTTAAATCAACTCATATCAAGTATGGTCATTGACCTTGATGTGATTCATCTGGACAAGTATGCAAATTAGAATCCATTTACAGATAAGACATTAATAAAATGTGCCTAGAATAACAGCCTGTCTGAAACCTAGATGACAGAGTCACAACATACGGCAGATTTTGATTGCTGAAGGACAAACAAAATATTTACAACTTGAGTTGAGTCGAGGATAACATAAATCCATAATTTAGACTGAAAATACACTCTGAAAACAATATATTAGGAGAAACCCAGAGCGGTACATCTGCAATGCAGTGATGCGGTGCAAATGGATCCTCGTTTGAAATGAGAAATGTGAGTTCATCTGAGAGCAGCACATTTAGCGGAATATGTGTGTGATCGTGGAAGTCGGGGATGGTACCAGAGAGAATAGTCAAATTTGAAAAATATGAACCCAGGGTTGCTCTGCGAGGCACAGATTTAAAGTTGGAGCCTTTACGCTGATGTGGAAACTGTGAAGAATTGGTTAAGGACCAGTGAGCAGGATGGGAGTATCTGTGTGACAGAGCAGTTTGGCTCATCGCACCCTGAATTCAAGAGCAGAAAGAGTGTCATGCTGCTCTTACTACAGACTTGTTCTGTCCTCTGTGGTCTAAATTTGTGGTGGAGAGTGTTACATTTTGCAACAGATGGACCAAAACTTCTAATAAATGTCTGCACCAAACACTGGCTGCAGCTTTAAACCAAAAGAAACCAAAAATTAGACAAACTTTCTACTGGAGACAAGGATCAAAAGATGCCTGCAGCATAGTGTTCTGGCTAAATTTGAGCCATTGTTGTCCCTGAAATTAACCCAAGTAAGCTGGGACAGATTCTGGGGCATCGCTCATCACAGGCCTGGCATCCTCCTGCAGGCTGCTGGATTTAGGCTGGAGCATTTCCTGGGATGGCTGCTCACCTGAATTAGCTCCAAAACTAAATGTGGACACAGTTATATTAAGTTAATGAGGCTTATTATTACTTTCAACGAATTAATCAGCTGTAAAGGCAGCTATATTAAGTTAATGATACTTCACTTAAATGAATTATGCAAATAGCATGGAGCACTAGGGACATGCCGGATAATATTGCAGCTCTCATCACTTGATGGGATAACTGGACAATTTCTCCAAACGTGTAAAATTTCCTTAAATTAAGGAGATAGGAAGAGCTGAACCTCTGGGCTGATACTGTGCCAAACAGGAGACACGGCGGAAAATTATCCTTCCCTCCCTCTCTATCTAGATTCAAGCATGCTGCTCTCATGTCTGTGTCTGCTCTGTTTGCTGCTCTCAGGTCTCTGTCAGGGCGTATCGTCGGAGGAGTGTGGTGGTTCTTCACCCTCATCATCATCTCCTCCTACACGGCTAACCTGGCTGCCTTCCTCACCGTGGAGAGGATGGTTTCTCCTATCGAGAGTGCCGAGGACCTGGCCAAGCAGACAGAGATCGCCTATGGGACGTTAGACTCAGGCTCCACTAAGGAGTTCTTTAGGGTGAGTGTCTCAACTGGCTGTCATCCATGCTGTCGCTGCACTGTATAACAAGAGCTGCTCTAACTCTAGTTAACGTCGGCCAAAAGCTCAGAGCTGAATAAGTCTCTGGAGCTTTCCTGTGTGTTTTGATTTATTACCTGCCAGGTGATAAATCGAATGAATAATCAATAATAGAATGTCTAAAATTGTATTTCCCCTGATACAGCACTTCTAAAGTACTAATACTACAACTAGACTGGATTAATTCAGTACATCATAAAACAGTGATACACAGTGTTTTCTGAAAAGGAATTACAAAAGGGGTAAACTGCGACAAGAAAATTGCATGCATTTATTTTGTTAGGTAATTTAAAAGCCGTTGCTGAGAGATGGATCGCCAAGATGAGCTCATATTTTTCAAGAACAGGGCATCCGTCCTTCTGTGACTACTACAAAATTATGGTATTAGGCTTATGGGATGAACACCTGTTACCAGCCGCGTTTCAAATCTATTTTGTCAGCAAAATGAACTTCAGTTCTCTCCATCAAAATCAGAAGTTATTTTCCAGCTTTCTGGCAACAGGAATAATTCAGCTGTGCAGCTCCAACAATCGTGCTCCCTCGTCCAACCATCAGTGGAGTCATAAACCAAACTTTGATTATCCTCAAGGCGCTGCCACTAATGTGCAGATTAATTCTTATATCCACTACTCAAAAGTGCTGCCAATGGCAGGGCGCAAATATCCTCATCAAGGTCACGCAGTGCATAAATGTCTTCTAATAAAAAACAGATAAGGCTGCAGTATTAATAACATCAATAACTGAACTTCAGGTAGTGCTGGCCATTCAGGAAACCAGGTGACAGACTGTGTAAGCCTGCAGGTCTCTAATAAGTGAATCATTTTGAAGTGCATGCATCTTTTTTATTTTTTAAAATTGGCATCAATTTGTGATGATGTCGTTGTGTCAGCCTCTGAGTCGCTGCACGAATCTCTGATTCATAAAGACTAAAGTGAAATGAAACGACAATTCAGTCTGATCATCAGGCCACATCTTGTTATGTCTGAAAGTTAAGAGAGAAAAGACTTTCAAGAATAACTGCAAGATGTCATTATAATTCCAATTTGTGGGCTTCTGTCACGAAAGTGCAGTTTCAAAGAAGACGTCCTGTTTGTCAGAAACAGAGATATCGTTCACGCCAAGCGTCCAGCCCTCTGTGTCTATTTTTAGCCCTTTAGTCGGGCTCTTGGTGTGAGTGCTCCGAGTGAGTCTGAGATGTTTGATAAATACAAGCCCTGTGGACTCGGTTAGACTCTGGAGTTATCAGGAAGGCACTGGGTGTCCACGGGGAGTTATAAAATCTCACCAATCTCTCCTGAGATTTACAGCTTGTGTAAATATGCTTAAATACAGTCAGGGTAGAACGAGTTGCTTCTGTCTGTAAAGTTTGATTATGTGCTCCATTTTACAATCACAGCTGGCAGGAGAAGGCTCTCTTGTAAGGACAGAGTCAGTCCAAACATAAATAAAAAAAAAGGAAAACTTGCATAGCTCCAAAGAGAAAAGTGTGCTGAATGGTGGAGAAGAGTGATTTTTCAGGGATGTGACCGAGCGGAGGCATGTGCAACGCTTCTGTGACCCAAGCCATTTATAAAGGCGTTTGAGCAGAGTGGCGTGGTCTGCTGTGCCAAGCTGAACTGAGGTCTAAAAGCATTGAATTGGAGCAATCACTGTGATCAGTGTGGAGGAGGTCATCTGTTACTCGCTGTCTCCTGCACTGCAGTGCTTTAAAACATTACTTGTGAAAAAGATGGCTGTTCAGAAAAGATTTTATTTTGCAGAGAGAATGTGAATCCAACAAACTGCGGCACATTGAAATTTAATTTTAACTGTTTTAAGAATCTTCACTAATATAACATCTTGGGGAGGATAATCATTTCATCATCACAAAATAAATGTATTTAATACGACACATGCCAAGTCACATTATTGTGTTTATTTTCTCCTCTTTTATTGCTGAAAATTAAAACTAGACTTCTGTTATTATGACTGCAGGGACAGACAACAGATGCAATATTAAACAGGACACTAAAGTTTGTTGGAGGCGTGTTGTTTGTTAAAATACCCCGATTACGTTCAAGTTGAAAATGAGTTTATCATGCAGCCTGAGCGATACTGTTCTCAAAATACAAAGTTTTCATCTGACTTCCCATTTGTCTTGTCAGTGTGAATTTAAGAGATGAAGAAGTAAAGAAAGATGGTGTTTAGATGATTGGTACATGCAGCAACCCTAAAAATACCCCCTGACATGTCTGTTAAAGAAATTCAAATATATCAGAATAATTATTTCTGAGGCTTCCTGTGAATCATCACATTAAAAGCAGCTCCATAAGCAGCGGTGGATGTGCTAATCCACGATGCATTTGGCAGGCTGTGATTTGTCAAAGGTGCTCCTGAGGAGATAATTGACAGGCGTGTAGTGACTTCATCCTGAGTGACAAATATTCTGCCTTTCTTCCTCCGAACTTGAAATGTCAGTGCAGAGGAGCCATTCTGTGCGACGCTTATTGAAACTGGGTGATTCAGAGTAAATGATTAATAGGAGCTGTAAATACCTTGTACAGTGATCTTCAAAGAAGATCATACAGCTCCCTCACTGCATGTTATATACACTGATAACCAACATGCCCCGTTTTCAAACACTTACTTTTATTCTTTTCTGGTTTTCAGGAAGGGTTTAAAGCTACTTTGCTCCTAAAGCACTGGGCTTTGCAAAGCCTTGAAGTCGTAGTTTTACTCAACCTTCATCCTCAACGAGATTTCTTTCTGTTAATGCAACATTCAGACCATAAGTATCAGATCTGGGTCAGGACATGTTTAAAGATTTGGGGAAATGTACTCATTCCCTTTTTGACCGTTGAATCAGAAAGGCAGTGCCGGACCTAAGACATTAGCCCAAAAACTCAGAGTGCCAGCAGCTTTAAAGCTCACTAATGAAGATGTTATATCTCATTTGTCAAATTCACATTTGAACTCACATTTTCCAGCATTACTTTCAAGAAGCTGCCAAGTCTGACTTATTTGTATCTGTGCTGTATATTAGGAGGTAAAGGAAGTGACAGTGAGTAATGTGAGCCAAGCAGAGCACAAGCAACATGTTGTTTGTTTGCTTTCTATCACAAAATCAAAGTGTTGTGGTAATTACTTTTACTTTAATTACAGAGGTGCTGCCACACGCTCTATTATTATTTAGTTACATTATAAATTTGTTTCCGCTGATCATGAACATACAGTAAATGAGTTTTAATTACATACTTCATCATGCCCCTCTCTAAGAACTGCATGCAGATAAAAATAAAACACCAGAAAGATTGCACATGCTTTGTTTGGCCTGTCGTCTCCGTTTCTGGATGACAGCGTGACAGACACACACAGAGGGCCATGAATCACTCTCAGCTTTCCAGTCAGCTGCTAACAGATGAACTGGTAGCTGGAACGAATTTGAGTTTACACCAGCTTATTTCCAGAATGGATGAGGGGCAGTAAACCCAAATTCTTCACTTGCCCAGTTTGTCAGGTAAAAGACTGCTGTGTTTACAAAAGCCATTTGTTAAAAGTGATGTCTTAAATAGTTTGTCTTTGTTAAGCTGTGACTGATGTAGTGAAAATTAGGTAAGGCAGGTTTATTTATACAACAGATTAGGACTCCAACATCATGAAGGGTTGCACAGATTTCAACGCAGGCAACCGACCTGCTTCTGACAAGCATGCATCTTCATGTAACCCAGAAAAGAATCGCTGTTTTCACACTGTGGTCAGGCCTGTCATCAGCTATTACTGTCATGTAACGAGTGTTTACATGAACACTCAACTAAACTGAAATCGTGCATATGTCAAGAATGATTCACTTACTAGCCTGAGCCCACAATCCATTACTTCTGTGGTGAATTATTTACCCAACAGAGCCGTACACGCTGCAGAGCTGACACACTTTGTCAGTTCACTCTGACGTTTTCCTTTACTTTCACCTGCCAGATGTGACATGGGACTGACTCACACGAATAATGAACGTACAAACTGGATAAAACCAGTCATGCGCATTTGATTTCTGTGCATCAAATACTGCAAATAAGAAAGTAAATACATGTGACAGTGCCTAGTTAGTAAGGGCAGCTTAAATAGTTAAACGTGATAAATAAAGCAATGCAGGAAAAAAATATTCCATTTAAAATTCCAACTATAATGTAGTGTTGTTCAAGAGAAATATAACGGAGCATCAATAAATCATAAAATAAAAAAGAACAAGAATTCAGATTTTCTCTGAGAACTTGCACCAGAGTTCCAGAGTTAAGACATCAGATGCTCGTTCGCACTTCTACTCCCTGTTTGCCTGAGTGATTATGAACCTGCCTGTCATGCTCTAATCATAATCCTGACAAGCAGTCCCGTGAAGACGTGTAGAAATATGAAAACTTTCAACTCAAAGTTTCCTCTGAGGCGCTTCTCCCTCGCCGAGCACAGCAGAAGGTCACATTAGCCCAGTTTACTGCAGCGTCTCTATTCTTCCCCTCTATTGTAGACAGCTGTGTACTCCAGCTCCCCGGTGACCGGCGATCAGCCTCTCACTGGCCATTTTTAGCAGCGTACTGAGTGTCAGAGCAGGGCTCTGCTGTGCATGTCTGTAGCTGCTCCAGCTGGCAGCTGACTGGGCCACAGAGGTGAAGCCGTCAGTCTCAGAGTAAGCAGGTCAAATGTGTTAAAGACTGTGCCATTACTGTCAAATAAACTATTTCAATTGGTATTTGGCGTAACGTCAGGTGGATTCGTGAATATGATGTTAAAGGGGAACTAATGTTTTTTTCAACCTGGGCCCTATTTTCTGATCTACTTTTGTCTAAATGAGTGATAGGATGTTCAATATGTGACATGTCTCCAGTATGAAGCTAGAGCTGACCTGCCTGCAGCCCGTGAGTGTGCGCTATATTAAATAATAGGGCACTCAGACAGCGTCAAACGTCAAAATACGTCCACTAAAAGTGCATTTTTTTTCACAGATAGGCTCAGATTGTTAGTATAATTATCCGACAACAGCCTGTTGCTGCTCCCTCTCTCTCCTCGTCCGCTCTTCAATTTCAATGAGCTCTGCCTCCATGTACTCTGTGTTCAAATAAATACGGGCGGTCATCGAATTCAAATGGCTCATCCGGATCTAGTTGGTCAAAATCGGCTAAAAATTCAGCCATGGCTAATCCAAACAGAGTGACCCCTCGCGTGCATGTGTAAGGTCACTCCAGCGGTAACTTCCTGCAGCAACTCAAATCTCACGAGAAAAAAATGCACTTTTAGTGGACGTATTTTGATGTTGTTTGACGCTGTCTGAGTGCCCTGTTATTTAATATAGCGCGTGCTTACGGGCTGCAGGCAGGTCACATATTGAACACCCTGTCACTCATTTAGACAAAAGTAGATCGCAAAATAGGGCCCAGGTTGAAAAAACATTAGTTCCCTTTAACACAGATGACTAGGCAAGAAAAGTAAAATAATGAGTGCCCGCTCAATCATGATTTCAATCTTTTTATAACTGGATTAGTTTATATTGACGTGCACGTTAAAGGTAATGATTTTCAGCCAGCTCTGTGTCATGGCAGTGTGGGTGGTTGACCGGAGCTTCCTGCTCATTTGCATCACAGATGACGCATTTATTGCATTCATCTGATAACGTAAATTAATTTGCAGATTTTGATTATTAATGCAACATATAAATCAGCTCACCTCCACCTTCACCAGCTGTAACATCAAAATGATGTACACGTTAATGCATCAACCAATAATATTATTCTGAAATAAGCTTGACTGCTTTTACTTTTACGTAAGAAGCCATTTGAATGCAGGACTTTTACCTGTAACCGAGTATTTCTACACTGTAGTATTACTACTTTACTTCAGTAAAAGTAGTACAGCTATATAAAACACTGTGTATGACATCAATCAGTAAGAGGCTTTACAAAGGAGCAGCTGGCTGAGGCATTTAATGAATGCACACCGGCCCTGAGAGTTTGTATGTGAAGGTCTTTGCACTGAGACATTTAGTGGAGAGCCTGCAGTGGTATAATACTTGCTAATGTCCTCAGTCACTACACACTGTGTTTGAAGTTATAGTATCATCAAGCTGCATAATTTTTAATGCTGCAGAAGCACAATGGTCAAATCAAATAGACTAAAATATTTAAACTGAAAGTGGAGCGTGATGATTGTGACTCCAGCTGTGACCTGCTGGTAGGGACACAAACAGAGTAGGAGGAGGAGGTCACTTCTGTCTGTTAATATTGATACCAAACATGGCCTGCATTTTGCTTCTGCTGAGCTGCCAGATTGTCAGACTTCAGGCCGCTGGCAAAAAGCCCACTACTTCGACTTTTTTTATTATTATTATTTAAAGGGTAAATCCACTCTGAATTACAAGAGGCAGAAACTGTGTTGAAATATTGAAGCATGTTGCACTTCTGGTCACGCCCCAGTCTGTTGTGTCACAGCAGACATATGATGGACTGGGGCCAGGAAGTGCAGCCGCAGCAGCTATTTTCATTGTGATTCAGAGTTGCTTTAAAGGATCAGTTCCACACTTTGGGAAAATGCTTTTTCACCGACTCGTTGTGGTAGATGAGAAGATTGACACCACTCCCAGACATGAGAGTGGTGTCAGTCTTCTCATGGGAGTATTTCCCAAAATGAGGAACTTTTCCTTTTGCTCAAACCCACAGCTGCTCACTGGAAATGTTTTTATGGTTGTTGATGTTTTATGAAGTGCATAATTAAACTGTTTCTGTCTTCTCTCTTTGTCCTTAAATGCAGCGCTCCAAAATAGCAGTTTATGAGAAAATGTGGTCATACATGAAATCAGCTGAACCCTCAGTGTTTGCCAAGACAACACCAGACGGGGTTGCCAGGGTACGAAAGTCGAAGGGCAAGTTCGCCTTTCTACTCGAATCCACAATGAACGAGTACATAGAGCAGCGGAAACCGTGTGACACCATGAAAGTGGGCGGCAACCTCGACTCTAAGGGCTATGGTGTGGCTACACCGAAAGGCTCTGCATTAAGGTGGGTGGGATAATATAACAATATCCTCCATGTTGTTATAGTATTCCACCTACCCTGATGTCTCCTTTTGCCATTCTCTTCTTCCTCACTCCTTAATTCTTCTGTTTTTTCCAAGTGCATCAATGAGTGAACAATATTATGAGTTTAATCGACACGTTCAGCCATTTTTATGTTCTGTCCTATGTATCTTGCTTGTTTCTCTGTTTCTTCTTTCTCTTAAGGTTATTGGTATATTAGTCACACTCAGTAAATCCATTTGAATGTGGATGTGTCACCTTCCCCAGCCCTGTTTGTTTTGCCCTCCAACCTCTCCTCCCTCCTGGTTTCTGTGGTGCCCTTTTGCATTGCTTCTAATTCAACACTGATATATTTTGGGTTCTTTTGCTAGTTACAGTGCTGGTCTGTCACTTGTGATGAATGTTAAGCTGCATGCTGGATGTTCTTATTTCGTATTCAACAATGACAGAATGTCCCCATCCCGCACACTTCAGTTACAAGCAATGTAACCCTCCATGCCACCTCTCTAATATTTAACATTTTCTTTGCTGTAAAAATGCTTCTCACCCTCCCACACCAGTGAAATTCTTTACCAATTTGTCCCTTCCGTGCTCCCCTTATGAACCATTGATATTTATCACTATTTTTTACTAATATTCTATATTAGATTTCTCACGGACCTGTTCATTTTCTTACAAGTTATGTTTTATCGTTTCAAGAAATGCTGTTAACCTGGCAGTGTTAAAACTGAATGAGCAAGGCCTCTTGGACAAATTGAAAAACAAATGGTGGTACGACAAGGGAGAGTGCGGCAGCGGGGGAGGTGACTCTAAGGTCAGCCTCAATGTCACCAAAGTCGGGTATCCTAGAACAGAGTAATCGGCAAGGCTGTCGTCACTGACTGTAGTCTTTGGGCCCAAATATCTGTTAATAAGTTACAGATAAATAAGTTTGTTTTTCCATTCTTTATCGTGCAACTGTGATCAACTGGGAACCCTTTACTTGGCTAATGGAGGAGGAAAAAGCCCAATAGTGTGAGATAAAGCAAAGTGCACAAGTAGGAGAGAAAGATCAGATTACTAAGTGCTTCATATTGTTCTTGTGACAGGGTAGTTTTTCTATATTTTTGGCCTGTAGTCATGAAAGACGGACATCACATTCCCCTCTGTTTTTTATATCTACAGGCCAACATGACAGCTTTGTATCTTAATATGTGACAAACTAATGCCAGAAGGACTTAAGAGCTAACGTTATCCGACGATCCGTACCTCCAAGTCAAACAATGTATGCACTCTCCAATCTGCCGCCTGGGCGTTAGGGCAGGCACGGGGAACAGCGTTGTCTTGAGGGGACTAAGCATCGCAGGCAAACGTGAGAATTCTAATGACAGTGACAACTAACGGTCCAACTTTTTTGTCCAACATCCTCTCATCGAAATCCAGCGTAAGACTGACAGAACCCTTTGGTTGGTCTTGATCTAAGGCCGGTCAAAGTCTATCCATGGCCACCCTGACCTGGTAAACCCTGCAGTAGTAGAGTGTAAGATGTGACCAGGGGCCCCATTTGTACAAGAGGATTTGATTTGAATCTCACATTTGTATTAAGATCACTTTTTTTCATATTGAGCATAAAGCTGATGTACAAATGACTAAAGATCCATTCAAACCTTAAAGTGAGACTATGCAACTTTGGGCACATCAAAACAAAAAGCCATAACTGAATTTCAAGATTTCTATTATGCTGTTGTAATATATAGATTAGCTGAAAACCATCTAATACTGGAACACTTAACATTTTGAGCGCCACAGTGCATGTTTTGATGTGTGTAGGTGATTAATTATTCATCAAGTGCTCCAGCAAACACCAGTGTGTAGGATTGAGAAGGATATATTGGCAGAAATGGCATATGATATAATAAGTATGTTTTCTTTAGTGTATAATCACGTGAAAATAAGAATCATTGTGTTTTCATTACCTCAAATGAGCTGTTAATATCTACACATGGAGCTGGTCCTCGTATATTTCTACAGTAGTCCAGAACAGACAAACCACCACCAAACACCTGCTCTCTCTCGGGCCATTCGTGTGTTCACGTTGGCCACTGTAGCTAGCGGCTCCTCCATGATGAGAGTGTTGGAAAAACACTGATTTTTTTTAATGTGAAACTGATTTATTCAGTGTTTGAATCAGTTTAAATCAGCGGGTCCATTTGGAAAGGAAGACTCCTTCTGTGGATAATTTAGCACCTGGTTAAAAACCTGCTGAATGTCTGGATCTCAAGTTTTTTAGAAAAAAGTGAGCGCACATTAGAAGGTGCTTGAAACAGCAGCCTGTCTCTAATGTGCCAAACAGCATCTTAGAAGCAGTGATTTGTTATGTGAAATTGCCTGTGTGGTGTTATTTCTGGTGTTAATCACTGGGTCTGTTTGTTTTGGAGAGAAAGAGACCTCTGCAGATAATTCGCACCTGGTTAAAACCTTCTGAACAATAAACAGTGAAGAAATGTCACCTTGGTGCAATTGTATCAGGGAAGCTGTGCTCACCCCCTGGTGGCACCGCTGACTACAATATCTATTAAAGTTAGCCACCGATAGCTCCTGGTCATGTCAGAACAAGTGAGGCAGAGTGAATACTGAAGCAGGGCTGAGAATTATCGATTATGAATTTAACTTTTCATTTGTAAGAGGAAGAAGTTTCTTCTCTCAAAGAAGTCACATAGTCTCACTTTAAACTTTTTTAAAACAAAGAAAAGAAGTTAAAGAATAGAAAAGCTTGACTGATTATTATCATAAAGCCCGTCCTATGTGCACGTAATGTCTCCTCAGCTCTGCAGAAGAGCTGGAACCCTTTTATTCGATCAAATCTGTTGTACGACCTTTCTATAAATGAGGCCCCTGATCTTTTTGTTTCAGAGGCCAGGGCGCAGTAACAGCGCTCAACTGTGGATCCATCTCTGCCTCTGCTCTTCAGCTTGCACCATGACCACAGTACACTTGGCAAGACTGCGAGAGACGAGAAGAGGCAAACTTTGCTGTTATTGACTGTAGTCATTCATTCCTGAGTGAGCAGGACATGGATACTACCGGTGGGATAACACAAAGAAGCCGTCTCCTCTCACTGGCAGTTTGCCTCGACCTCCTGGCTAGAGAGAGAATAGATGATCAGTGTAACACTATCACGTGTGACTGCCACATTTCTTTGTCCTTATTTCACTTTCAGAAATGCACGTGTGGGTAATTTAACAATGAGAAGGAAATATATTGTATGTAACTACCACTGAGAAAATATGAGATCCACAGCACGGCATCACTGGGATATTTTTATATTCATATACTAAAAATCTGATTTTTTTTTTAACCTGTTATTAAAACCAAACTGCAGACAGAACGTTATATCACACAGCAACTGTTATGTTAATGAAAGCTGGGTGACTTAAAACGCTTACAACCATGTGGGTAATTTTTGTTTATACTGTGTGATGTTTATTTAATGTGACATCACACAGTTTGTGATTTATGTCCTAATTTGGCTATGAGAGTAAGTATGGTGCATGTGAATTATTTCATGTGGTCACAAGTGTTTTTAGATGCTGTTCTCTTGTTTTACAGACAGACTTGAAAGGTAAAGTTCTGATGGAGTCCATGCTCAGGTACAAAGGGGTGGACACAATAAGAGAAACACCTGTGCAATGTATCAAATCCAGCACAATAAATAGTGTGATAGTATTTCTGTGAATCTTAGAGGTCTCTTAACATGCGAGGTAATACTTCAACTACTGAAACTACAACCCCAAAAGATTACTACAGAGGTGAATCAATACGGCTTTGACGCGGCCTCAACAAAAACATGAACATCATAAATTATTTAACTTCACAAATGTAAGATTTATAGCAGTAGCTGTTGCATTGCTTTGCAATAGATTGCACAGTGGTCCTTGATATTCTGTCCACCCCCTGTACTGCATCAGACAGTCGGACTCATAAATTGTGCTTTTAAAATGCAAACCAGCCTGAGAAAAAAACAATTAGCAGACATTTCTTTAAAGGTCTACTGCAATGGAAATTATATTTCATATCGTCATAGAAATGGGTTTTTTAAAGTCAGTCAGTTTTCAGATTTGGTCAGTATTGTTGAAATATGTCACTCTGAGGAGCTTTAGTCCCCCGGGGAATCTAGGCCCTTCAGATTAGATACATCAATCTGCTTCCTGGAGAAAATGATGTCAAATACTCCCCGACTTCAGTGAAATCTGATTGGTCAACTGGATGCATAATTAATGAGCCTTTGCATAATCACAGAGTCACCAGAGAGAATGTAGAATCGAGAGAGACAGAGGCCGAGGCAGCTGAAGTGAATTGCTATATCCAGTGTGTTGGTGTTGCTAACTATTGAATACATGACAATAATGTGCGGGTGTTTTTAATGCCATGCAATAAGCTCCCTATTGACCTTAGAACTGAATTTCACAATAGGTTCTGCCATTAAAGTTACATTTTAAGGATTTAGGCATGCAGAGGGAGACACTGGATTTGTTAGAATCAAAAGGTTTTATTTGTTATTTGTTAAATGCAATTATATATTAATATATATACAACTAGTCCATAGCCATTGGTTGCTTTGTCTCCTTCTACCTATGCCAGTCCTCAATGCCTATGTGCAGTTTCACATAGATTGACCACGTCAGTGAGCAGAAAAACGTGGGACAGACAGAATGACTGACTGACTGAATGACACACTGATAGTTTCCGTGATTATGTGCAGCAGACCATACCATGACTTAGTCATACCAAACATTAGAAACACCAACATTGGTCCACAGGGGGAGCCACAGCCATCGGTGCATTTTAGCCATTTTGAAGCATTTTTCTGTTGTTATAGCGCCACCCAGTTGCCAATTAGAGTTAAATGTCTCCAGTCACCTTGAGGCGTCCTGTTCTACATATCTACCAAGTTTAGTAAAAATCCATATGGCGGTTAGGCCTAGATAAGAAATGAGCTCTCTAGCGCCCCCATTTTGTTTGATGGGGTCAATAATGGAGGGGTCCCCTCAGATTATGTGTGGTCATATGCCTACAAAGTTGCGTGGTGATGGGTGAAACCCTTGAGATGTTATACACCTTTATGTGATGAGCCACGCCCTCCGCAATATTCATTGCCTTATAGAAGCTCAGTTTTAGTAAGTTTTCCAACTTTTGCCAAGAGGGAACTTTAGATATTGGTCCCTAGATTATGTTCACCCAGTTTCATGCAGATCGCTCAAACTTCCTAGGAAGAGATCCATTTGAAGTGTTTTTCAAAACATTCAAAATGGCGGAAAATCTATATAAGCAGAAGTTATGGGTTCTTGAGGCAAATGTGTTCCTCATGAGGAGAGACATCTCTGTGCAAAGTTTCATGTCTCTACACATACGGGGCCTGAGATATGCCCATTCAAAGTTTGACATTTCAATGGGTTGCTATAGCGCCCCCCTTTGGCCAATTAATGTAATACTGCTTCATTCACATCCTCCCATGAGCCTCTACCACTGTGCCAAATTTCACATGGATTGACCAAGTCAGACACACACACACACACACACACACACAGAGTTTTCCTCATTATATAGTAAGATACATTTTTTCGAGTGGCCTGTTGGCTTTGCCATTTTTCAATATAAAACTATAAACTATATGAAATGTAGACCTTTTCATTCTTATGTTTTTTTTGTGTATATGTTTTTTATATTATTTTATAATTTAATTTGTGTTTAAACTATAAGTTTTGATGCAAACGCTATATAAACTGAGGGATGACGCACTAACTGAAAAGAGGAAGTTGTCTTGACAGATACATCCACATGCATCCTGTGTGTGACCGACTGTGACTGAGTATAACTTGTGGGTTTAGTGCGCTCAGTGTCTCTGAGCTGTGGACCGTAATTCAATTAAGAGTTCAATTCAAGTGTTGCTAAATCTCCCAATCGACTTGTTTTCGTTCGCTTCATTTCACATCATTTTCTATGTGACTGTATAATGAAGCTGTAGAAATTCAATTAGCAGCAGCACATTATTATCATTCTTACTTCTTGCTTTAAATGGAGCTGTTTATGGTGGAAATGCTCTCAGTGTACTGTAAATGTGAGTCAGCTCGGGCCTGATAAATCACCTGTTTTATCAGAGTTCACTCTCTGTGGAGCAGTAAACTGCGATTACATCAGAGGTTTGGGACAGCTCTTTGACAGTAAATGACAGGTGGAGTTATGAGCCAACACAGACCACACTGTAACGGGCAATAGAGCAGAAATACTTTAATACTGTGATGTTATGTCCCTGGGACAAATAATTACAAACCCAGCTGATTAGGGAGGGAAACAGATGAACAGTTTTTTTCTGTTTCTCTCTGTTACTGTCACTTAGTGGGTTTTTTTCACCTCTGAAGCCCCTTTCACTTCTCTGTCAGGCTCCAGCAGGAGCTCTTCATATTTAGTTTATATCTTTGGTGACGAAAGGTAAATTTCATCCACATACAATGATCCAAAGTCCAGTTTAAAATCAAATATCAAATGTGCTAGTGCAGCCACTGCTAATCTCTATGTCTGTGCACAGTGTGTGGTGGTTAGGTTTTCAGATGAGAGAAGATACAAGGAAATATAAGAGTGTTTCTAAACAGTGCTCATCAGTGTGTTATTAAAAGTCCATGGCCACCACCTGGTGGTGTGTGTGAGGTCTTTATCAGATGACCAGCAGTTGTTGTAATGTTAGAGCAGAAAGAATATAGATTTATAATTATTATTATAATTTATAATGAGGAGAAAAGTAGAGTCAGTAGAGTAAATCATCCTACCCACAATCCTGTGTGACAGATTATCCGATCACAACCAATCATAACCTTTAACCAGCTGTAGTTATTTTTATGTGATGGAAAGATAAGACACTGAAAAAAACAACGCCGTATGAAGTAAATTTGAGACAGAATCATTTACTGTTGTCAGATTTTATTCTCTGTTCAGGAGGTGAAAGGTGAGAGTCGTGTGTCACAGAGAGTAAAAGAAGGCCAGATATAAGTCAATACATTCTCATTTATAATTAACTTTAAAAGTGCCTTCTATTGTGATGAATGTGTTCCCCTTAAACAGCATTACTGTGAAAAATTAGAGGAAAACAGCTCACTTGAAAGCTTTTTTGCGTCTCTAAATTGCATCACACAGAGATTACGCATCCAAAAAAGTCTCATTGTCCAGAAAATATAATTGTAAATCACTGTGTGTAGGATCGTTCCTGCGTCCGGCTTGATTCATAAAGTGTACAAGCGTTTAGTTCAGAGTTTATGTTCAAATCTCTCTGCTCCTCTGCCAAGAAAAGGCAGCGACACGGACGAGGCCACAGGGATTAGTTTGTTATTTAAATTCATGCGTCTAAGTTTTTAACACTCGAACTAAATCATCATAACTTTGCCTTTCAAAGAGCTCTGACTGGAGAACAGGACTGCAGATCATCCACTTAACATCATGCATGACTTCTTCATGTTTTTTGTTTTTAGTAAATAATCAGAAGAGGATTTGTAGTCTGTACAGCAGTGGTGAATACAATATATTTCATGATGTTGGATTACAAACACTGATCTTATTTCTGAAAGGAAATAAGCATGGGAATCTATCAGTCAATGAAACTGAACTTAATGTCTTGCAAAACAAAAACAAAAAAATTCAATCTGTGACTCATCAGGGATTTGGTGTGGAAAAAAGTGTCTTTAGAGACTCTTACAACCAAAATTTCTCAACCCCATCTGGCTTCAGAAACACTTCATAATAACTATGTTTCTTTTGTGTGGCTGATTTTGTGAGACATTAGCCTCTGACAGCTGTTAATGAAATTGGACTGCTGTGTTTTGTCTGTTAGTCAAGAAAGGGTTCCTGTTAGATCCACCTTGCTAAACATCAAAAAGGCTGCCCATAGCGAAATAATGTGCCCTCAGCAATGACTGCCTCTGTTTTCTTTCATTCTGTGAAAGCTATGCAGCAGCTGCTTTATTCTGCAAGTTCAAATCTTTTTCTCTTCTTGTGATCAGTGTGTGCCGATTACTCAAAGCGATATAGGTGGGGTCTGGCATGCTAGGGTAGTCATGGATTATGAAAGGTCATACATATATTTACATTTTATATACTGTAGTGTTGCTTGCTATCTGTGAATGTGTTGGCCAGGACCCTACTCTATCGCTTTGCACAGTATAAAGTAGTTTAAAAAAGTTTAATAACATAAAATAACATAATAAAATGTTATTTATGTTATTTCCCACGTGAAGAACTCCTGTAAACCTTGCAGTATTGAAACTCAGTGAACAAGGCATCTTAGACAAGCTGAAAAACAAATGGTGGTACGATAAGGGTGAATGTGGAACCAAGGACTCGGGAAGTAAGGTCAGTCGCTGCAGGTCTTTTTATACTGATTGAAAAATGCATTTTGACCTAACTGTTCATATGCAAACATTTAAAGCATACATATTGATCAGGACATGATATATATGTGTGTCAATGCTCACATTAAAAACTACATTTACTTCACACATAGTCTAATTTCTTTGCACACTACACATGACTTTATTGCTGCTGTATGTAGACAATTTAATATTTGTAACATTACAGCATGATTACACTATTTTTTTACTCATACCATAAAATTTTTGAATCATAGAATTGAAACCATTATACTGCTATTTAGTCATCCAAACCTTTATTGAAATTTAGTTTATCGTTGATGTTATTCATTTGTATGCAACCTGCCAACGCCAGTATGACCAGCTAGTTTCCCAAAGGCATCCTTATTCTGACAAAGTCCAAAGTGACCTTTAAATACCATCTGAGCACAAAGTGGTCAAATAGTATTTAATAGTCAGGTCTCATCCAGGGAGTGTCAGAGTAAGGAACTTTTTTTAAATTTTTCACTTCTTAAATGAATGTAAATACGACTTTTTAGATATGAAAATGTGAATTTACTTCCTTTAGGACTGCAAAATGTCCCTAAAGGTTAGAATGCAAATGGTAAAACCTCACATAAATTAATTTCAATATCAATGTTTGGCTTTTAATAGCAGCAAAATGGTTCAATTCACCCTCCACAGCTTGCCACTTTGATTGTAAATGCAGTGTGTTGAAGTTGAGCAGCTATGATAGTGAATCGAGGGTTTAATCTGTAGACCTGTACGACCACGACCGCCTTCCTCTAGACGTGGCCTCGTAAAGAGACCATAAAGCAGGATAGATAGCATCTCTGTCTACATTCACCTTCCCAGCTCTTAGAAATAACTTGAGAGGAGGAACTAGACACATTTAAGTTGTTCCAATTTACCTCACTTTATAGGCTAAATTAGGCATCTGTATCTCAGAGGGTTTTGTAGACACAATTAGCATCAGCCTCCTCTGAGTAACTGTTTAGTCATAGTGCAGCAGGATGTGCATTGTGATGTTTGAGGTCAGCCTCAGAGTGCCAGTAAAAGAAGTCTTAACGGTGGTCTCTACCTCCCCCAGGACAAGACAAGTGCACTAAGCCTGAGCAACGTGGCAGGAGTCTTCTATATTCTGGTCGGAGGGCTTGGCCTGGCTATGACCGTGGCTTTGATAGAGTTCTGCTATAAGTCACGGCAAGAAACCAAAAGACTGAAGCTGGCAAAGAATGCCCAAAACTTTAAGCCAGCCCCTCCAGCAAACACCCAGAATTTTGCCACGTACCGTGAAGGCTACAACGTGTACGGGACAGAGAGTGTTAAGATCTAAAGGGTACGTCCCAAAGCTGAATATGTTACATCATAAATCAGTCTCGTGGAATATGCTGATCTTTTACCATTAACTTAATGTAAATATGTTTTATTCATTTCACGTTCATTTCTCATTTTTAGCACAGTTTGGGATGATGAGGTGAATGAATGTACAGCTGAGAGCTCACGCAACATGATGAGCACAGACTTCCCAGCATGCCTTGTTTGAGATTTAAAACTCTCAGAGATCCCACTGTTTGGAAACTTGCTGTTTGTCCTTAATACCTGTTAACTGTTTCTTTTCATGATAATGAAAACGGTGCAAACCATGATGAGGGTTAGTATCACAGTCAGTCCTTACGCCAGTGCACTCATGATCTACTCTGATGTGTGAATTGAACTTAATATTATGAGTTTAGTGGACTTGTTATCTTAAGTTCAGCTACCTTAACTCATTTTCACAACTCATGAACCATCTTTGAACGAATTATTGGGTAACACTTGAAGGTGTCTACATAAGAGTGACATGACACTGTCATGAACCTGTCATGAACATTATGTACATGTCATAAATGTTTATGACTGCTGTCCGTAAGTGTCATCCTGTTTTTGTAATGACAAGTTGACATTGTTTGGGTTGTCTTGATTATGACAACTTGACATTAATCAAAGTGACATTACCCGAACTTGTCTTTGTCATGACAAGTTGACATTAAATTTGTTTGGGATGTCCTTATTATGACATTACCAGAAGATGCACCTCTTTTTGTGTTAATGACAAGTTGTCATAATGATTGATACAAATACATCTTCTGGTAATGTCACCCTGGTTAATGTCAAGTTGTCATAATAAAGACATCCAAAACAAATTTAATGTCAACTTGTCATGACAAAGACAACTTCTGTTATTGTCACTTTGATTAATGTCAAGTTGTCATAATCAAGACAACCCAAACAATGTCAACTTGTCATTACAAAAAGCGAATGACACTTAATGACAGCAGTCATAAACATTTATGACATGTACATAATGTTCATGACCGTGTCATGTCATAGTTAAGACAGTATCATGTCACTCTTATGTAGATACATTCAAGTAAAGTGTTACCAACTATTCTACTTAAATACTTCACCCAAAAAATGAATCTCATGTGTGACCTTGAATTAGTGGAGACAACTTTGTCTTTCTCACACGCCTTAATGGTGATTGAAGAAACCAAAAAACATTCTTGATTAACTGAAGTAAAATGGGACCACGATTAATAACAGCAAAACTATATCAAAACATCAATTTAAGTCTCAAGTATCCAGTCTTATGCAAAGTACTTCTAAAACCTTTTAAAACAATTCTGTAAAAAAGTCACACCCATGAATGTGCAGCGCGCACAGTCACTTGTGCAAGAGAACGCATGAGCAGAAATCAAATGTCTGCACTATCTGTGTTCGGAATTGTTTTAGAAAGTGAGATTTTGGCTAAAATGTGTGTGTTGGTGAAGTACTGAGCATGCGACTGTTTGCAAACTGATGGTTTGATATAGTTGTGCTGTTGTTAAATGCAGACATCATTTCCTTCCATTCATCAAGAACACAGGATACACAAGATAAGTTATTAACTTACAAAAGGTCACTCTGTGGGTGCAGTATTCCCTTTGAGTTCAATTAATCTGTCTGAGGCAGCAGGGAAATGATATTTTTGAGTTGAACAAAGCAGCCAGAGATGATTCACTGTGTCGTGGCAGCTTTTTCATGTGATTGTTATCCTTTGCACATTCCTCTGCAGAAGTGAAATATGTCGATTCCCACTGGTGCGTCTGGATGGTAACAGCCACTCTGTGTGACCCCGACACCCCGAGGCTGGCATCCTAGAGGCAACAGCCTTCTTTGTCATCAGCTTGGACTCAAGCCTACAAGTCAACAAGTGCTCATTCTGGGTTGTGAGGCCCGTCACACTAACAGAGGGCAATGACGCAACAGAACTTTTGCTTCTGGAAACATGAGATTTGCCTCTTGTAGTGCCTTATGGAGCATTTCGGCGTCATGGCAATGCAATTAAAATTGTATTCACTTGAAAACAACAACAACAACAAAATCTGTGGATCTATAGGGCAAAAAGAATTGCTTCAAATGACAATTAGATGAACTGTTGAAATTTCTGTTGTTTTCTATTTTGATGAAAAAGAAAAAAAAGCCATGATTTGCAATCAAAACATCCTGGAGTACTTATTAAGTCATTTTACAGACATATTTTTGTGGTGAATCTTAAGTTGGATAAATGTTATATTTAGTGAAGTAAAGTCATTTTCTTGTTTTACTATAAGACTATTTTCAGTTTCATGATATTTAGGACAAGCATCAGTCGATAGGGTTAAGCATCAATTAAAGTGACAACATTGTACCCCTGTTTTTACTCAGAAAATATCAATAATATGAAAGTAGAGGTCACCTGAAGCTGCTTAGGAGGCGTCATTTTCAGAGCCTGTTGGACATCGTATACAACTGACTGTATTCACTTAGATGCTTGTTTTAAATCAACCATGTGAGACTGCATTTGATTCAACTGCCACCATTTGGGAAAAAAAAGGTTTTTTATTGAAATGAGGTCCGCTTTTAATCACTTAGTGCCATATTGTTAAAATCAAAAGCATTATAAATCCTTTAGAGACTATGAGAGTGACCCCTTTTTATGTGACAGCATATTCAAATGGTTTAACTGAGCTTATGGTTTACACTTTGTACACACTTAGAAGCCGTTCTCATGTAAATGCAGTATCTGCAGCTGTGAACTCAACATTTTTGGTAAATGATAACACACCATAGCTTCTTTGGTTGTGATGAGCTTTCTGTGTCTATGCATTATGCAGAAGGTGGACTGTACATTCAGGAAAGAGCTACAAATGAAAACGTTTGTCTGTTTGTATAAGTGAACTTTTTATAAACTGAAGGAAAAAAAAATCCTACAAATGCTACAAACCATGTACGCCTACATTTGTTTAGTATATCAGACTTTCTCATCCTTTTCTCCCCGGATAAAGTGCATGTGAACTTGGTGATAGTTTGACCAAACTGCAACTCAAAATGGACCCTGGTTTAGTTAGTCTCATAACGACATTTGATCCGGTTTGGTTTTAGTTTTTCCAGTTCATTTGTAACAGTACCTCAACCATGAGAGTTGCATGTATGGACACAATGAACCTCTGTGGAGAGGTCATGTACAAAGGATTTTATTACATTTCCTTAATAAAAGCAGGTTTATATTCATCTATTGGACTTTCATCTTTTTTTACATGTAAAGTATTATTGCAGAGTTTACTATAACTTACACAGACATGCTGCTGGATTGGCAAACAGGACTTTGAGGTTGGTATGGAGGTCCATTTGTGCCAGGAAATGAGACACAGTGGAAGAAATGTTCATGGTTAGGTGTGTCTAAGGCACAATTGGATCCAGAGTGTGTCAGAAATAACACATTATGTACGGGATAATGCCTGATGTGGTGTCCATTACCTCTGCTGCATGTCAGATGGTTCACACCTTCCCGTTGGCCATTAATTCCAGATAACAGACCCCACTTCCACCATCGTCACTTACCAAAGAAAAAAAGTAAGAATATTCATTTGTATTTCATGCATTTTGCAGTCAAAAAAAGTTTTCACAAGCCATAACTCAGTTTCCCTGGTAACACCTGAGGGTTTACTAATACCTGCACCAACGATTACTTTCCCATAATGTTCTTATGCAATGGAAACGTAAACGACTCCAGTAAGTAAGACGAACCGTAGAAACTTGGATGACTTTGCAACAGGAGATATCTGGCTCAGCTATTAGTCAGAATTCATCTCAATACGACTGTGCACATGTGACAGACAGTAAATATAATTTGACATTATAAGACATTATCTTCAAAATCTTCATCAATATGAAGATTTTTACGAACAAATGATGCACCTTGAGTAACGTCACTGTCGGCTGCAGCCTAAAGTAGCGGTAGGTCACCATAGATGGCCAGGTTACCAAGAAGGAAGTGGGTACACTGTAAAACTTCAACTGAAACCATAGTCCCAGTTAAACGCCCAGTCCCTTTTACTGGCCTGGTGTGGCTACACACTTTGATCAATAAAAGCCCGTCACCATCAGACACATGGACTTCTTTGGACGTATAAAACTGGATTGTTGGACCTCAAATGAGTGTCCATTCCTTGTTTGCCCTGTAAGTTATTCACATTCCTTTATGCACCTATGTTCTCTTTCGTATAGCTACAAGCTACAGTCAAAATTCAGGGTCCCTGACAGCAGTAATATAAAAGCATTTAAAAGTTTAAGGATCTCGCTGCAGGGTTGTGGCCGATCAATCTGTAGGCCGGTGCACTGGAAGTAAACAATATGTGGATAACCAAAACTACACACAGAATAAACCCCTCATCAACAGGAAAACACCCAAACATAGAGCTGTGGGAACACAGAGCTGTGGGAACATAGAGCTGTGGGAACACAGAGCTGTGGGAACATAGAGCTGTGGGAACATAGAGCTGTGGGAACACAGAGCTGTGGGAACATAGAGCTGTGGGAACATAGAGCTGTGGGAACACAGGGTTGTGGGAACACAGAGCTGTGGGAACATAGAGCTGTGGGAACACAGAGCTGTGGGAACACAGAGCTGTGGGAACACAGAGCTGTGGGAACATAGAGCTGTGGGAACATAGAGCTGTGGGAACACAGGGTTGTGGGAACACAGAGCTGTGGGAACATAGAGCTGTGGGAACATAGAGCTGTGGGAACACAGAGCTGTGGGAACATAGAGCTGTGGGAACATAGAGCTGTGGGAACACAGAGCTGTGGGAACATAGAGCTGTGGGAACACAGAGCTGTGGGAACATAGAGCTGTGGGAACATAGAGCTGTGGGAACACAGGGTTGTGGGAACACAGAGCTGTGGGAACATAGAGCTGTGGGAACACAGAGCTGTGGGAACATAGAGCTGTGGGAACACAGGGTTGTGGGAACATAGAGCTGTGGGAACACAGAGCTGTGGGAACATAGAGCTGTGGGAACATAGAGCTGTGGGAACATAGAGCTGTGGGAACACAGGGTTGTGGGAACACAGAGCTGTGGGAACATAGAGCTGTGGGAACATAGAGCTGTGGGAACACAGAGCTGTGGGAACATAGAGCTGTGGGAACACAGAGCTGTGGGAACACAGAGCTGTGGGAACACAGGGTTGTGGGAACATAGAGCTGTGGGAACACAGAGCTGTGGGAACACAGAGCTGTGGGAACACAGCTGTGGGAACACAGAGCTGTGGGAACATAGAGCTGTGGGAACACAGAGCTGTGGGAACACAGAGCTGTGGGAACATAGAGCTGTGGGAACACAGCTGTGGGAACACAGAGCTGTGGGAACACAGAGCTGTGGGAACACAGAGCTGTGGGAACATAGAGTTGTGGGAACACAGAGCTGTGGGAACACAGAGCTGTGGGAACATAGAGCTGTGGGAACACAGCTGTGGGAACACAGAGCTGTGGGAACATAGAGCTGTGGGAACACAGAGCTGTGGGAACATAGAGCTGTGGGAACACAGAGCTGTGGGAACACAGAGCTGTGGGAACATAGAGCTGTGGGAACACAGAGCTGTGGGAACACAGAGCTGTGGGAACACAGAGCTGTGGGAACATAGAGCTGTGGGAACACAGGGTTGTGGGAACAGAAGGGCTGTGGGAACATAGAGCTGTGGGAACACAGAGCTGTGGGAACACAGGGTTGTGGGAACACAGGGTTGTGGGAACAGAAGGGCTGTGGGAACAGAAGGGTTGTGGGAACACAGGGTTGTGGGAACACAGGGTTGTGGGAACAGAAGGGCTGTGGGAACACAGAGCTGTGGGAACACAGAGCTGTGGGAACATAGAGCTGTGGGAACACAGGGTTGTGGGAACAGAAGGGCTGTGGGAACAGAAGGGCTGTGGGAACAGAAGGGTTGTGGGAACATAGAGCTGTGGGAACACAGAGCTGTGGGAACAGAAGGGTTGTGGGAACTCTTGAGCTCTTTGGCAAACAATTCTTCATGATACTTACACGTTATGTTAAACACAGTAATCTTCACAAATGAACACCTTTTTTATTATTATTTTAAGTATTATTTTTGAAACCCAAATGCAACCACCAGAGGTAAAAAGCAAACGTCTCGCTATAAGCAAACTACACTACAGTCGCATGATCAACATCCCTACCACAGCGAGGCTGTGTAGCTGTGTTTGACATGATGTTGTTCTGCAGTGTCATTTCGCCTCTTGTTAGCAACCACTTTCTATAGACACATAAAAGCTTCAAATTCAGGAGTCTATTAAGCTTGTGTTAACAAAAGACCTTATTTCAGGCATCTAACCAAAATCCCATAAACATGAGGGTACAGGGTGTGCAGAATGTTATTTCCATGTTCTTGGTCCCTCTGTACCCTCCACTACAACAGCCCTCACATGACACAAAGCATCAGTGAGTTCAGAGGGCCAGTGTAGCTCCTGCAGCTCGTGTGTTACAGTCTCCATCCTGTGGTGTTCAGAGGATGAGACACTGAACGACTGCACTCTGTAAATAAACTGTAAAAGGAGCTTTGGCTGCATCCCTGTTGCTATGGTTTCTCATATCAGATACAGGCGGATACTGTTATGTCACCAGTGCATTCATTTAGAGCAGTGAACGGACAGGACTATTTAGTGGGTGTCCATTATCAGGTTTTAATGAACACCCTGCAGCCAATCACGGACAATCACATTTGCTACTGTCGTCCCCTTTAAGCACAGGGCTCTCCTCGTCATGATGCACTGACAGTTTGAGAGCCCTGCAGAGAGAGTTTTCCTCAGAGGAAACTTATTGATGTGCAGAGTTTCAAATATGAATAAAGCTGCTGAAGGATCTGGAGCCATGAGCACACGATGACTCCTTTAACGGTGAATTAATTGTCTGGACATGCTGGAGAACTGAGCGTCAGCATGTTTTACTTTATCACAGTGATCTAATCAAGTTATATGTCAAAGAAATGCTCAGTGGCATTCTGCCTACACAAAGGGCAGCAACAGAAACATCCCACAATATACAGCACATATAAGAACCACCTGGACTAATTAGCACAGTAGTGACATAATAAAATGAGGGTAGATTTGTAGATTAAAAATGATCCGGGTTTTACTACTGCTGCTCTCAGAAAGATGACTTCACAGGTTTCCCTCAGTTCTGTGGTGTTTCTGATGAGACTGAGGGAGTTATTGGCAGAAAGAGGAGTTAAATGATCCATTATTTTCAGTGGAGTTGTGTCTCTAACACGCCTGATTTGAAGCAGAATCATTAATCAAGACGACAAATTTGATGTGCACATGTACATGAAGGTCTCTGTGGTTATTTTCAAACAGCTTGCACAAATTTAAAAGGCAAATCTGCTGTGATTAATTACAGCATTGTCTTTGTCTTGTGTTTAACTTTAGTACAATCCTTTTCTTTTCCTGGCACCAATGGGTTTCCATGTTAAGGAAGAAGGGAGAATTTTACAGAGTTCGTAATTTTGGCTTTTATTTTACAGGTCCACTCATGATGTGTTTTCTGGTGAGAAATATTGTTTGGCACAAATTTCAGGGAGATCTTTGCATGTAGTTGTTAACTGTGTTGAATTTAAAAGCAGGCTAAGTTCTCAGATCTAATGTAGAGTAGAGTTGTACCAACACCGATACCACATATTAAAATCATGTTGCACTGTATTATATTGCACTAAACGTATTGGTCACACTTGTATTTTCTGTTTTGCACTACATGTCTTGTTCTGTATTGTTATATGGTCGTCCTTGACTACCTGTTTTTGTTTGATGGATTTTAATGATTGAGGTTTTTTGACACCATGAGGACCACAGTTGAGAATTAGCCTTTGGCTAAAACTGACACATTTACAGAAATGTCCATTAATGTGCACTGTCCTCCTAAATAAGTAAGTAAATAAATAAATAAATTAAAAATACTGCCTAAAATGTGGTTATCGGGTATTGGCGAGTTCAGCCTATGACCAATCCAACGTGACGTCATGCCTCACGTCATTACACATACGCACGCTACAGCTAAAAGAAACAGAAACAGTTTAAACAGGATTCTACTGCAGCCTTTAAAATGTCTTTTTTTTTACCAAATTGTGTGGCTGCACTTTAACCTGTATCTTGATCTGTGTCAACACTGGATAATAATAATGATAAAAAAGTTTTATGGCATTCATTCTACTATTATGTATTTATTTCTTAATAGTTTACACAGAGTTTTAGGAGTTGAGACATACAACAATTCATATCCCATCCATTTTTATTTTACGCGCTGGTATCGGCAGATAGCTGAGGTTCAGGGATCAGAATTGGAATCTGGAAGGAGAAAGTGCTATCGGTTCATCTCTAGCACTAAGAGAACAAAACACATTTGCTGCCCTGACACATTGCACATTTGGATACTCAGCTTACCTGTTGAGCACTGACTCTGAGACTCCACAGTTTATTCAGTCAATATATTAGAATCAGCTGGAAGTGCATCACCAAATTATGTTTTTTCTCCCCAGAAACTTTCTGTGAACTTAGTTCATTTCTAGACTTTTTTGGGGGGTAAACTATGAGACCCATAAAATAAAGTGTTGTAGCTATATCATTCTGTGTGTGACATCAGTCAAGACAGCCAAAGTCATTTTGACCAGTTAACACAGAGCTGATTTACAGTCAATGACAGGAGGGGAATCTGATTGATCAGGCTGCAAATGTAACTGTATCCACAATAAAAATACGCTTCAATCAGATATCAAGACAGGCCCATTAAGACTCTTGAGCTAAATGTATTTCAGATTTCAGTGTTGTGGATCAACAGGCTACACTGACAAACAGAAAAATAACAGACGAGTGCGAGCTGAAAACCTCTTAAAATCATTCAACTGTACAACTGTGAAAATTCAAACAATTTCTACAACGGCTGTGACTGGTCTGTGGACACTGAGCTGTTTGCAGAGACAGACAGAAAGAATGATAGGAGACGATATCAAAGTGACACACTAGGAAAACTATTATTTATTGGTTTTTGTTTTTTTAAAAAAAGCTTACACTCATTGAGTACAGCAGATAAAATCTCCAAAAGACGTTTTGAAACAGTTGTATTTGGAGTACAGAGCTTCAGAATTGTTTTCTCTGGTTTATCTTTACAATTCTACATTTGAATCAAGATCGAACTGGCATTTTTTTTTTTTTTTTATAAATTATGTAAAAACCTGGTTAACACAAAATCACTGTAAGGGACATCAAAAAAAAAAAAAAGCAAAGAAATAACATGATGTGAATTTCATGTTACCCTCTTTATTATTGTACACAATATACAAACTGGTCCTTTGTATCATTTTCCTCACTTGCGTCTACTGTCTTATTCGGATTAAAAGGTGGAGATAAATAAATAAAAAGTATCTAAGTATCTCAAAAAGGATATGAGGTAAGTGAGTACGGAAAGCATGTTAACTCCAATAAAACGAGCAAAAAGCAAAGCCTGACGATGTACAAAACAAATATTCAAGCATGAGATTATTGAATCCATGACCGGGTGTTACCAAGAGATCATTTCATACAGTAACCACGTCTCTAATTAGAATAATGACATTGTGATTAGAGCAGCACATTGTGCCCATACTGAATAATACAAAAAGAAAAACAACAAAAAGAAAAACATATTTCAGCCGTTTTACTGTATACTGAAATGGAAAAATAATGAGGTGATCTGTAAGTTGAAATAACTACAGCTAACAACACTTGGGAGGAGACTTTACAGCAAAACAACACAGGCAGAAATGAGAGTACGAGTTAACAACATAGTACAGATGGAGTTGCAGATAAAAACACAGCGTCTCCAGTTCTGCTGTGGATCAGAGAGGAGAGCAGACATTAAATGCTGACCACATAAATGCTGTACTGAGAGCCGTTTGCAAAGGAGTTGAATGCGCCTTACCTTCACTGATTAGTGCACATTATCTGTGCTTGTCAGATGATTTATGAGTATGATTGTTAAGGGAAATTGTAAATGAAGCAAAGACTGAAAGGCTGACGTACTGAATTACTGATCGTCAAAAAAACATCCGTTTCTATCATAGAGGAGAGACAAGCTTCAAAACATCCAGGCCGTGAACAATACAACATAAACAGTAACCAAAACAACAGAAGTACTTTTCCATTTCAGGAAATGAGAGAAACACCATTAATACTCGTGTGGAGTGCCAGTGCGTTGTAAATAACTGCTTGTATAAAGTGAGTGAGCAACTGTATGTGCAACACAATGGCTCTTTGAAATGTCCAATTGAAATTATGAGATCCAAGTTTAAGAGCACATGATCAGTTTAGCTGGATCAGAGGGAGCTGCTGTAACTGCCAGACAGAAATTAGCCCGCGCTTAATGCTCAAATTACAAAAGTTGAATGGTTATAGGCCGAGGATTAGCGCGCTAATTATGTTTACAAGCGAGTCCTGCTGGCTGGCTTCTCGATGCAATAAAGCATCTGCTGCGGCCTTGAATAGTTGTTGCATCTCGGTGCGTTCAGTGACACACAATAGGAACGAAAATGAATGTGGTGCCCTCATTGTGGAGACAAATGGAAAACGAATTTGGTGCAGCTGAGTGGTTGTGCTTCACACACTGAAACACTGGTGCACAAACGTTTGGTTTAAAACAGGCTGCTTTGTGTGTCAGTGTCGACCGTGTGACCCCGACTGATCTGCTGCAGAAGTGAAAGAGAAAGACTCCACACTTTAAAATATTCCCACTAAAAAAATCAATCATGACGTAGGTGTCATTCTGCATTTAAGGATATTGCTTTTTTTCTTCTTTTCCTCCGCTGCTGTCCCTCTTCTCCTTCTTTTCAGATTTCTCTTTATCGTGTCTGGACTCCTGTGGCACAAGAACACAAGCATAAATATTTAGCATTCATTTACATCTTGATCTTTTATTCACACAATGAAAACACACATTTGAACTAAAAAACTTTCTTCAACAAGGGACGACTACAGCTTCCTGAATTAAAGGTCATGTTCCCTGCAAACAGAGCAGGACAGAGTGTGACAGTGTTGGAGGGTGACTAACTGAGCTGACCTTTTTGCCTCCAGAGGACGTCCGCTCAGGTTTCAATGACTCCGCTTTCTCTTTACTGGAAGATTTGGATCTTTTGCTCTTCTCCTTCTCAGCAGAAAGCGGGGAGTCGCAGGAGGGACTTGTGCTCTTGCTGTTTTTAGAGGAATCTGTGAAGACAAGATTGAGTTTGCTTTTGTTCTTTTTTTACACTGTATTTGGTAAATGAACGGTTATTTCAGGTTTGTCAAGAACAAACATACTGGTTCCGTTCTCATCCTTTCTACGTTTGGACTCTTGGCTCGTCTCACGGTCATTGACAGCATGATCCTAGAGGAGAAACAAGATGTGCAGTATTTTAGTGACAACTTAAAATCCCAACCGTAGAGATCTCATTTGCAAGCTGACGTGTTAGCTGAACACGTCTGAAAATATTCCATCCCTTGTTGCTATTCGAGGTCTAACGAAAATGAACACTGGCTAACTTTAGAACAAGAAATATATGGACTTAAAAAAATTGAGAAACACAGGATGACCTTTTCAAAAACCCATTTTTCAAAGTGCAGTGGTCTTGTTAATACTGACTCTTTTCCTGTCTTTCCGATCCTTCTCTTCCTTCTTCTCTTTGGATCGGCCTTGTGTGTTGTCTGAGTCTTTCTTCTCCGTCTCTCTCTCTCGGCTCTTGGACCGGGCAACTGAATTGTAGTTGGCGTGGTGCTGCAAAGATGATTATATATGAACAGAACGAGACACAGAAAAATATATTTATGTCTTTAGGAGCTCATTCATATTGAGTGTTGAAGTCACTAGACATTAAGCTTGTGGCCTTTTTACACCTGATATTAACATGCGTCCGGTCAAACGTGGGCTGCTTTGTCTGGTCACACTTAGAATGTGTCTTTGTGTGAGCACTTGTGAATGGATCTCACATCCCCGCTCTATAGGCGAGTCAACACGGAACAAATGTGCTGTTGTTTTTAACCGGTGGGAGGTTTGTTGTGCTATATGCACTTTTTATCACCAATATATTAGACTGCCTCGAGGGGACGGACTGTGGGAGACTGTAGATGTCTCTGTGGAGAGATGGGTCCCTATCACCGCCTCCTCCAACAATGCAAAGGATTACTTCAATTAAAAAGTAAGGAATTCCATCCAGAGGTTGCGTTTGACTTTCTCCTTGTTCCTCATTTGACAGACAGGGTTGTAAAATTTAGGTCAAAATCTGATATTGTCCGTCATTTTAAATGTAGCTGTCACTGGCTAATAAAAGCTATGAGTATTAAATGATGCTGAACATGACGGTAATCGGTAAAATCTCAATTCATTGTACAGCTGCATGCAGTGAATTGACTCCTTTGGCCTGTTCTTGCCCAGCTGTTGCTCTGTTTCACATGAAATTGCTGCGGGAATGTGAGCTCCACACCAGGGACAGTTTGTGAGAGTCCACCTGCATACACAGGTGACGGAGCTACCTGTTGGCGACACGAGGCTAACTTTATATAACGGTCATTAATGGCGTTAACGCCAGAGTCGAGCCGGGCAGACATTGAAGCCCGCCAATGTGATGGCTAAAAACAAAGATGTAAGCTCTCTGGCTGCAGCAAGCTGGACAACAAGGTCATGTTTGTGAGATCTATACAAAACTAGACAAAAGCTTATTAATATGCAAACACACCAACAGAGCAGGAGTGTGAATTACTTCAAGTTAAGGCAGAACGCCTTCAGTGTTTAAACTGTCAAAATGACTGATGAGCTTCAGATTTTTCTTTCAGTTTAAAAAATAATAACAAAAAACAACAACAACAAAACATCAGTCGCTGATGTAAAATATTCAGTTAACTGGACTGATTAAATCTTCTACATTCTGCTGTAGATGACCTCTCCTGAAGAGTATGTGAGTAACATACAAACAAACGCAATGTGGCCGTATGCAGTCCAGACCAGCTCTCAGTGTGGTCGTCACGATTTGATCTCAAGACCCAGTGTCACACCTGTACTAAGAGCTGTCCACATGTGATGTGATCACCAAAGATTCATGTTAATACCAGGTGTAAACAGGACCTTACTGTGTTACAAAGGAATAACCAACGCTAGAAACAAAACAAGGGTGAAAACTACTGAAATCTTTGTCTCTCCACGTTGATCCATACAGTCCTAGATATTGACTGACTATATTCCTATTCACATGTCTATTACTGAGATTTATAATACTTAGAAAATGTTTGATAGCCCATTTGATCATCAGTACTGATCAAGCTACCAAAGCTTTAACAAACAGACTCAGCCAAATAAAGCTGTGTCCAACACAACAGTCTCTGTAGTTCAGTGTCTCTGAACTAAGATGATACAACAAATATCACAACATCCTCTGACTTAGTTCCACTGGTCCTGCTGGTGCTTTAGATTAATGTTAGCTTGCAGTGAATGCAGGACAGTAACAACTACAACTCACTGCAACCTGAAAGTAACTGGGACAGCTGTCTATAATCAATTTTACTATATGTCAGTGGGCAAAACTTTAGTTGAAGTCCCCCTAATTTGTATTTATAAACACTATAGAAACATATAATAGGCACTCCTGTGGGCACCCCGAGGTGGAGGCTGATGTATAAACACAAAATGAATGACAGTTAGAGCTGCAACAATTAATTGATTAGTTGTGAACTATTAAATTGTTCCCAAATTAATCTGATAACTGATTAATAGGGTATTAGGTAATTTAAAAAAGACTCCAGCTTTTAAAATGTTAATATTTTCAGTTTCTTTACCGCTCTTCAACAACAAACTGAATATATTTGGGTTGTGGATGAACAACATTTGAGAACTTCATCCTGGGATTTGACACTGATTGACTTTTTCTTTGGGACCATGTCCTGAACCAATCAACTGATCAATTTATCAAGAAAATAACTGACAAATTTATCCAAAATGAAAATTGTTGCAGCCCCATTAACATATTTATTTAACAACAAAAAAAAGCTGCAATAACATAAGATTTGTTTTCATATATCATGTTATGAGGAGGACTTAAAGTAAAGAGTTACCATACAGCACATACATACTTCTTTTGTCTTATCACACAGAATTGCTGAGACAGACACTGATCAACATGAGGTGTGGGGGACAGGTGCAAACAGACGATGCAAACAAATCAAAAAGTTAGAATCACTGCCTTTGAGCTTTTTGTACTTAATTCAGGTCAGTCAAGATTTATTTCAATTTTCTATTAATCAGTGTAAAAAAAAAAAAAACTCATGTGGTACATGTGGTTCAGTGTTGTGACAAACATAACCTGAAAAGACCCACAACGTTTTCGTGTTCATGATACACACATATACAGTTTGGGTCTAAACTGACTGTAAAAGATGCCATAAGATGAACCTTAAAGCTTAGCTAAGCAATATTCTTTATATATGTATCCAAAAAAAAAATCAATGTAAGGACTGTGTCATTTTAAAAGGGGCTGCTTGTAGTGACAAAGCCACGGAGATGATTACCCGACTGCAGTGGCCTCTGTAATTCACAGCTTTGGTTTTTACATCCAGCAAAGTGGTAATGGTGACACATGCATCAATCCACCACTACTGTCTTACTACTAGTTACAAAGTGTGAGAACACAAACAATGGAGAGATGATGAAAGTCAGACATGTACAATAAGTTATTTCTTGTCAGCAGCTGTGCACATTTGTGGCACCTGTACAAAGAACAGACAATCTGAGAGAAGGTACGAGTAGCAGAGTCGGTTCAAACCTTGGATGTGGACTCCTTGGGTTCGTTGCTATTGTCCTGTAGGGATGAATGGAGATGACAGATGAGCTGGGAGGGGGTGGGGGGGTGGGGGATTGGAAGGAGGTTGTCAGACAGCAGTAGAGTTGGAAGAAGGGGTGGGGGTGGGGGTGGGGAGTCGGGGCTGGCCGGACCGACAGCATACTTCTCCCTTGACCTCTGACCTTTAAGGACTAAGGCTTTGACAAGGTTATTACATAAAGGAGAGTTCATAAGCTCAACATCTGGAATGTCAATACTTAAAATAGAAACCCCTGAGCATATATGAAATAACTGCTAGTCATATTACTACAAACATGTCTGCAATATCAGGCAGCATAATATAAAAGTCTTACAGCGCAGCTGCTATTCAACATCTAAAGTGCAAGTGCTGTAAATAATGTGTATGCGTGTGCCTGTGTGTGTAAGACAAATCACTCGGTTCTTATGTGCTTGACTGCATCCCTACATAAGTAACTGTTGCTGTCACTTACAGTTCAGGAACGGATAAGACACAGGGAGCCTAGTTCTCTGGTGGAAGGATAAAATAAAGAACTATCACAAGCTTGCAGAGGTTTGGGCAATGCTCCAGACAATTCAGGCTTCGCCCACTCTTTCCCTCACTCTCTCTCTCTTTGTAGGGGCAGGCTTACTTTCCTCTGCATTTTTGGCTGATTCAAAACTGCGACATTCATTTTCTCCGTTGATCTCAGTTGCTGGTGGCTTGCCAGGAGGTAGTACGACTGTTGATGCTGATGGCTGGTAGTTGTGGGGATAGCGTTGTAGGGGCCGGCAGGGCTGACTGGACACGCATCGTGTGACGTGAAGGCTGCATGCAGGCCGTTTTAACAAACGGAGATAGGAGGGGAACCGGTGACTCAGCCGCCGCAGCAGGGACACTCTCCCACAGCAGGGTGGTTTGCTGGACGCCATCCGACTCAGCACAGGATCCGGGCACGTTGAGGGGAAAGTAAAATACTTTACATCACTTTAACCAGGTTATCTTCTCAGCTCGCAAAAACGGGGAAAAAAATCTTGGACACCATTTCAAGTAGTAAAACACTGCTCTTGGTGTTAAAAAAATATTTGCCATTGGAGAAGGCGAAAGCTCTTGATTTGGCGAGCCATGTTACTTCAGGTGGCTGCGATTCTCAAAAAGCAAGAAAAAAATCCACAAGGAATATAGAAATGCTTAAAAAACTTCTTTCTTCCCAAGGCACACTGACTGCTTTCATTAATATGAAAATAGATAAATATTTCAATATGAAAATACTCAATATACATAATATTCTCTTGGCTAAGTCTTTGGGGGGGGGGGTTTCTCCCAATTCTGCAAAATATTATGCTGATGTCCATGGAATGCTTTCCAACTCCCATGGATTTGGTTGGGGTTTCCAGATGCCATGCCTGCATGAACGACAACTCTCCTTGGTGATCTTCGGGGCTGCTGGAATGTGCAACGGCAGGGAACGCTCCGGCAGATAGAGAAGAAACTGGCACAGCCTTCCTCAAGCCATACTAACCTTAACAGACGAGGAGTGGGACGGAGAAGAGTGACTGTCGAGCTTTCGTCTTTTGTGATCTGTGAAGACGAGAAGAGTGACGTCTGTGTTTACCACAACTGCTCATTGAACCAACATGAAAAGCTTCAATTTATCCACTTGTGATTAACAGACATGTAGCACAGGGGGAGAACATTCCTACTCCTATGTCACTGAATTTGATCAAATTAAATGTGTTGAAATAACAGAGCATCAGGCTTCTCCTTAAATGTTTAAAAACATCCATGTGATTTAATATTCTAAAACAAGAAAAGACACTTTTATAGACAGTGTGTGTGGACCAGCAGTGCATTCAAATCAATCAAATTTCATGAGCGGTCGAGACATCTAGACATCTAGACAGGCTCCTTACCCCTCTCAGATTCGGCTGACTCTGATCTGGGAACTGGTGACTTGAGGGACCCGGCCACAGCGCTCCTGTCTCCTTTCTCCTTGCTTTTGGACTCCTTAATGGCATCACGCTCCCTGGATGGCTCCATGGGCTCCCCGTTGCCGGCTTTGGCCTTGTCGTCTTTGCTGCTCTTCTCCTCGGCCTTCACTTTCTCCCTGTCTGCCTTGGGGGTCTTCTCCTTACCCTCACGTGCCGCCCGCTCCTCCTTCCCCGCTCTCTCGTCTCTCTGCTTCTCCCGACGGTTGTCTGCCTTTGTCTCGGGAGTACTGCCTGGTGTCTTTTCCTTTTTCTCTTTTTTCTCCTTCCCGCTCTTCTCTTTGTCGTCCCGCTCTTTGACGGCTTTGGTGCTGCAAAGGGATGCATTATTCATTATTAAAATTCTTTATTCAATAACGTTTCAGGCGAGATTCTGCTGATCCTAATACAGTATTATATATAGACTCGTAGGCAAAACCAACTAGAGGTGTAGCTGGACATGATATCACTGCTCACGATCAGTTTTGATCCTTTGTTTATTTTTAATCTTTGAGATAAACTTGTGTCGGAGCAGCTCTTTTAATACCCACCTGTTGAGAGCACCATTCCCGTTGCTGGTGGTCACTTTGGCCGCTGCACTGTTGGCTTTGTTCACTGGCTTTGTGGTCCCCTGAGATTTATCCTTGCCCCGATCTGCATAAAAACAAACAAACAACTGCATGAGCACAGGATCTAAAAATATTATTAACACGCATATTTGTTTCATGGCATTAAACCTATTGTTTCAGGGGGAAAATAATGTTGCAAACGACAACAAATTAACCTTACAAGTCCAGTGTGTTGGATTTAGTGGCCTCTAGTGATGAGGGTGCAGACTGCAACTAAAACGTTCCTGTGTGCCAAGTGTGTAAGAGAACATAAGCAAACGAAAAACGAGAATGTCTCTATCTAGAGTCAGGTTTGATTTGTCCATTCTGGACTACTGTAGAACAACATGGCGGACTCCATGGAAGAGGACCCGCTCTGTATGTAGATATAAATGGCTCATTTAAAAAGGTAATGAAAGCACTACAATTCTTATTTTAACATGAAAATGAATATATTCCATTACTGCTAATAAATCCCATTAGTTCTACACACTGGACCTTTAAGCATTTTAATATTTATCAGACTTTATGAAACAACAGATCTGAAACAGAATGACTCAGCAGTGGCACTGCAGATGAAAACATAATCTCAGCTAAATGCAGCACAGCACTATGTCGAATCTGGTTCCTCACTTGTGAACTAAATAAAATGGTCACGTAGTGCATTCAAAGCCTGGTGTCGTTTCTGATCACTCACCACCATCCTCTGACGTCCCCTCCTCTGTCTTGCTTGTGCTGGTGGCGGGCTTGCCTGTGCTGCCGGGGCCGTTCTGTTGATTGGCGGGGGTGGCGCTGCGTGCTGGCTGCTCCTTGTGGTGAAACTCATTCTCAGGGACCATGTGCACCTTCTGGCTTTTCAGCCGACCTGAATAACTGTAAGACGCATAAAGGGTTTGCACAGGCAGAAACAAAACACTGCCAAGAATATAACTTTCAAACAGAGACAGGAAAACTCAGGTAACTGAACTCAGCACAGCATTTTTCTGCTATTAATCCTGCATACAAAGCTATAAATAAACACACCCGTGACACTCATAGGTACTGATCAGTATTTACCTAAGTACATACTTCCACGAAAAAAAGGATCTGTCCCTGAATATTTTCAGAAATTAGATGCAAGCCAGGAGCAACTGGACTAGAAATATACCGTAGCTTTAAACACTCAATACTACATTAGGAATCTGAGGGTCTGCCAATTTACAGTAGCTGGAATAGATTATCTTTTCAACAGGCACTTGATAAACACTCAAGGCTGAATTACAGACACTGTAGAAAAACAAGCTGCCTCCCATATCCACTCTAAAGATGTAACGTCCTGGACATGTTGCAAACTGTCTGATTGTCTAATGATGCCTTTTCATAACAAAGCTCAAACATCTGCATTACAGTCCCCATCTGCCTCTCCTCGGCGTCTGAACAACTATGATAACACATCTATATATGCAAGCAATTTGATAACACACAACTATTTTTTTAGGACCCCATCTTTCCAAGTTTCCAATCTATTACCACTCTTCACATAATATATGTTAACTGTATGCTCTGCAGAGAGCTCAACAGCACACAATGCTGTGTTACCCCATTGCTAAGGCATAGAGGTCAGGCCTCTTGTCCTTCTCTTCGAGGCAGATCTTGTGGACACGGCACTCCAGTGCTTGGCCCAGGTTCAGGACCTTGGGGTAGCAGGGCAGGATCTTGGTGAGCACGATGAGAATATTGCGGATGTGGGTGTAATCTCCCGTCTCCAGGCAGTGAACTGAAGCCTGGATGGAGCACAGACAGAGGACACCATCGCAGATAAATACGCACCTCGAACGGAGCTCCAGCTGCCATTACCTGAACAGAATTTTCAATAAGAATATGATGATAAGAAAGGGCGGCTCACTTTAGTCAGCATGTAGTGCCATTTGTGCACCACATGCCTGAAGTTCTCATAATCCAGCTGATCTGCTTTGTTCCCGCCATCGAAGCCTGTGGCTCTGAAGATGGTCAAGAAGCCGGGGTAATTGACGCACTCCTATGAACGCACGGTAAGAACAGACAGTTCAGTTCCCAGATCATCTGACATCAGAAAATGGTACAAGTAAATCAAAGTGACAGGCGTAAATGGACACCTTCTCATAGACTGCACGGTCGCTGTGCCAGCGGGTCACCGTCTCCAGCATGCAGCAGAGGAAGCGTCCGTAGCGGTGTGACTCATTCTCCGTACAGCTGGCCACAGTATAAATGATGGCAGAGAACACCTGCAGAGTGACACGATGTTGTGTATTGGCTTACATAACAAAGTATAAGGTTTAAAAAATGAACTGCGTGTTGAAAGAGCTGCAAAGTCTGCATACATTTACATACATCAGCGCTTTGATGCTCAGTATTTCACAGCTGCACTTATTTGTGTTATGTCTCTGTGAGTTTTACAGAAATCGTCTCATAGACCAGAAGTTATTAAACATCCTTTTCAGGCTTTAATTTAATGGTGCACTTGAGTGGTGGCTGAACCACTCAGTGGAGTTTCCACACTTACATTTATCCTTTAGTGTTATTTTAATGGATACTTCTACATCATCTTTTCTGCTGACTGCGCCAAATGAGAGCCTTAATTATCCCCTTCCATTAATCACATAATTAATGTTTATTCCTTTCTTATAAATCACTTTCTAGATTCAAGAAGACTGCTGTAAAAATCTAGTTTAATTATTAATCAGCACTGCAAGTGAATGAAAGTCGAAGCATGTGTGTATAGAGGTGTCTTACCCTGTCATAGCACAGCAGGGTGCAGAAGTTGGGTGTCTTCTGCTGGTGGACGAGCTCGACAAAGCGGGCGCAGTACACAGCGTCGATGGAGGAGAAGATGCAGCGAGGAAACAGACAGAGCTGCAGGAACTTCGTTATGGTCTCGTTCTTTGTGGATTCTGTCAGTGAGCATTTCAAGTTGTATTAGTAACAGAGACAGAGAAGTAATTAACTAAATTAGACATTAAATTTACCTCAAATATTAATGCTGCGATCATGGCAATGACTTAATCAGCTGTGTCTTTATGTTCACATTTATGTCTAACAGTTGTTCTGTGTCTGGACTGTCTACATGGAGTTCAAACTGTATTTTTATTTAATTGTAAAATGCAGGAACATTGTGTACCAAACATATATTTTTGTTTTCTTTTATATATGAACCACATGTTATATACTTTTGGTCTTTAAGGAGGAACCAAACTTGAGCTTTGTAATTATGTGGCTGATGCATGTGTGTGGTTTGGTCTATAAATGCAATTTTCACAGATCAATCATACTCAAATGGATGCACAGAGAAGTCACACACACTGCTTAAGACTGCACAAACATAGAGTAAGATGCATCAAAATTGTCACTGGCATGACACTTAGTATACTTACTGGCCAACAACCAGTTGTCTTTCTCCAGTTTGAGGCGGTGCAGAACCCTTTGGACGTGCTCCAGCTGCTTCTTTTCCTCCTCCTGCAGTTTTTCCTGCAGGGCAGTGCAGCGTTCCTTCTCCTTCTTCTTCTTATTCATGGGCTACATTTGAGAATATTCACACCATAAATACACACAACGCTGACAGTGACCTATAATAACTACACTTTTTCACATCTCTTATACAACCACTGAGTCTTGTCCTTTGCTTGAGCTGCTTTGTGTGATTTTAAAGTACAGGGATTCTACTGCCGCAGTTATTGTAAGCCACACTACACAAATGCTTTAGTTCAGTGTAAAATCTAAAAAAGGTCGCAAGTGATGTGATGTGCTGTTGAGCAACAGCTGTGGATCAGCTACTCACTATCTCCGGATTTTCCTCGATGGCCTTGATCTGGACCTTGAGCTTGTTGACCTCACGGTCGTAAGCAGAGTGTGGAACAGCCAGGTCGTACATGGTGAGAGACCAGAAAGTGGCGTAGAACTGAGGGCGGAGGTCGTCCCAGACCCTGGCTGGATGTAGGGACACCACAGCTTCGTGCACCGGTGTCATCACCTGTTCACAGGCTGCCACATACTTGTGCACCTTCTGCTGCTGCCGGTTGCCTTTTTCTGCTTTCTTCAGCTCGTCATACTTAGACTGTGTGCAGAGAGCAGAAATCAGGGGTTACAGTTTCTCCAAATCAAAATATTTTTTTTGTTTTTATTTGGAATACTTCACTAAAAAAATAAATGTATACAAATGGCACAGTAAGTCAGGCCAACGGCTTCAGGTAAGTACGGATCGAGAAACATCATTTTCAATACATTTCACACATACAAAAACCCTGTTGTAAAGGTATCAATCACCTGATTTTTAACCTGCCTTTTAACCTGCTTTTCTCCTAAACTAAAGGGATAAGTCTTGTAGAGACAGCTCACCCTAAAGATACACAAATACAACACATTTTTTCCTCTTACTTGTAGTGCTATTATCAGTCTTTACTGTTTCAGTGTGAGTTGGAGTGTTGGAGATATCTGCCGCAGAGATGTCTGCATTCTTGGCTTGTGGTGCTCAAAGTACCAAAACAAAAAACAAACAAAAAAAACATTTGGAAAACTCAGCAGCAATGTCTTTTTTCAGAAATTCTGCCCTGGTTACTAAAGATAATCCACATATCTTGTTGAGAGCAGTTTCATGTAGGAACTATTTTCTTTCTACTGAGCTACACCCAGCAATCGCATCACCGCACAGAAGGAAGTGTGCATCTACTCATGGATGAGAGGCTCATGACAATGCAAGGTGTTAATATTGATGGCGTCCTCCACAGCTAAGCTATAATGTTAGCCATCTCTGTGGTGCTAGGGGACCTAGCTGACCGCCACGCTTCCTTCATGGTGACTGAGTTGGTGAGTGTAGTTCAGTAGGAAGAAAATAGTTCCTACATGACACTGCTCACAGCAAGCTCTGTGGATTATCTTGTCTCTTCCCAGGTCATGATTTCTGGGAAGAGACATTGTTGTCAAGTGTTTCAAAATCATTTTGGTGCTTTGAGCACCACAAGCTGAGTGCCATCTAGTGCAATCATTATATTTGAGAGGAGGCAGACATCTCTTGCTGATATCTCCAGCACTCAGCAACTCACACCAAAACAATCTTAACTGATAAAAAGCATTACAGGCAAGAGGAAAAATATGTCTTTTTGATTTGGGGTGGAACTGTCCCTTTAAGGCAGCTGAAAGACCTTGCTCAACACCTGGCTCCATTTTAGTTAAAAAACATGAGAAAGAAAAAGAGGGAAAAGGCAAATTTGTCTAATCGTAGCTATTACACAATTCTACAATCAAAATCTAACTTAGACTGAATTGCGTGGCAAAAATGTACCTGATCATCAGCCCTCTTACACAGCGATCATGCTACAGGGCTGCGACCAAGTCCCTTATTTATGCTTTCTTTGCATCTTTACACAGAACTAAACAACAGCTAATGCCACTCCAGTAGTGATTTTAGACAGCAAGCCTGCATCGCAGCAGCTAAACAGGCCTGACATTTAACACAAAGAGTCGGCCTCTGGTGTTACATATAACATAGGCATCAGCAGCTCTTTATAAACATTAAGAATGGCCTAACATGACAATAACAATCATCTACTGTCTCTGTTATGTGGTGGTTGATCTCGTCCTCTGCTCTGAAGTTATGGAGCTCACAGACATTTTCAGCTGCCATTCTTCCTCTATGAGTTAGCTGCTAACTGCTATCAGCTGCTTTTTATATTTTCTGTGGTGAGTCGCACACATAACACTTAATCAAAATGTCACACCTGTGCTGCCTGTGATACCATCCTGCCAGCCGTCTGTTTTACAAAAACCTTGTTTCGGTGCTGTTACCACCTTTGATGCAAACTTGAACACAAGACAACTCTGTCCTTCCATTCTGCGATTGTACTTTTTATACAGAACCGCAATAACGGTGTGAAATTCCTGCCTCTAAGAGGCAGTATAAAAGGGACTACAGGCCTGATTACTAAGGCTAGAACTTCCCTCAATAACAGAAACTCAACATGATGCACACTGCAGCTCTGACAGAGTGGTCCACTCACCAAAATCTGATGGGCGTACATTGGCCGAGACAGGAAGAAGGCAGCATCATGTGGAGTGTGGAACTGGTTACAAAGGATGTCAATGGAGGGAACCCGCTTGATGTAGTCCTCAGTGCTAAGGTTGGAGGCCAGAAAGCCACCAAACTGCACCAACGTGTCATGACACTGCAGGAATACAAACAGTTATATCAGACAAGAAAGAAAATGAAAAAAGAGCTTATTTAGATGAATGTATTGAGAGAGGATGCAAACCTGGTCGTAGAGGTGGCCAACAAGTTTGAGGTGTTTCTCTCCACCCTCTAAGAAAACCACACCGTTCCGCTGCTGGGCCATGAGTAAACACAGAGGCAAGGCCAATTCGTGGTCCAACAGCGCATCCTTCAGCCGCTGCGATGACTTCTTAGTGTTCCTGATCTGGCCGAAGTAGCCGCCCTGTTGACAGAGTCACATCCATGCTGACAATGAGCAGTGGTCGGGGTACGCATAGAAATCTTGCTCACGAGACTGCGTCAGAGAGTGATAACAATACTTGAGTCTACGTACCTCAGCTTTGAGTTGCTCCCCTCCGGTCATGGCCTCTAGCTGCTCTGAAGTCATCTCATCTGTGATCTCAATGCCAGCCATTTTCTGCACCACCTCTTTCAGGATCAACAGGTCAAAACTGCAGAGGAAGGAGGGATGAATGAAGCAAAGCACATTTCCGGACACATTAAAAGATGCAACAGAAGTGAAGTGTTAAAAAAAACCCGCCCTGTGCTCCTCCAGACCAGATGTGTTTAAAATATAATGCAGACTGGACAAGTTCAACATCTCCTTTGAATGATATTAAAACAAATGAGCCATTGCTTGTTACTGTAGCTTGTAATGAGCTTTGCAGTGATATTAAGGTACAGCTGGTGCTTGGACTCAACATACCCAGCACATTTGTCGTGTGGAGCTACTTACCTCTTCCCTGCTTTCAGCTGATTGGTGACATACTGAAGAAGGCCAGCCAGCTCAATTGGGTATTTTCTGAACACAGCTCCACACAGACTTGCCAGGCCTTGGTTGACAAGGTGAACAGGTGTATGTTAGAGACTCATTAAAAGATCAAACAGTGTCTCTCCTTTTGCATGCAAATTAATGTTGCGACCGCGGTGCAGTAATTGTGAAGCCACATACTCTGAAGCCACGAGGAGATGGTGGTGTCGTCATGCTTCATCTTCTCCTTCTCGGGGTTGGCCAGAGCCTCAATGATGCAATCTGAAGACAGAGTTAAGTAGAGCAACATAGACAACAGAAAGACGCCCTTTACACTTACACCCACTGCCTCCAGCAACACGCAAACACACATATGTCAAAGGGATACAGGCCAAGACATCATAGTTGAGGGATGTGAGGTATTTCAAGGAATCCACCACTGGAACGATGAGGTTGTCGTACCACTGGATCTGAGACAGCATCTGATGTATAACAGGACAGGACAGGAGAGGAGAGAGCAAATAACATCACCAGCTGTGGAGCATATACATTATACATGAGCTGATGCTACCACAGTATCCTTACAGAATATATGTGCTTCAATATCCACAGATCAGGGGACTGACTCAATTACAAAAGGCGAGCTGTGTTTGAAATTACTGATGAGGTAGGTTGCGGTGGTATATATAAAGATGCTGACAACTCCACATGGTAAATCATCCCTTTACTGCATGTGCAAAGATCAACAATGTTCATTAGTTTATCTTCTATATCGTAACTGCAGTGTTCAGAGCTACTACAAACACAAAGAGAAGTGACATGAACACTTATTAAAAAAGTATTTCACTGCTGGAGAGATGGTCCATTAAACTGGGCCATCTATGCAGTAGAAAGACAAAAGTAGATTCCTATAGTAGGAAACAAACATGGTGGCCAACTGGTAATAAATGACCCTTAATTACAGTTAAACAAGCTAAAACAGGTTTTTGAAAACATTTTAGGCGAGAAATAGAAACAGGATCTTGTTTCATATTTGATCAGCACATCATGAATGCATGATGCAAGCAGAGCACTAGGAGTAAGCAGTCCCCAGATCAGACACAGTTGTAAGGGTATGGGAGAGCCAGAGGAACGTAATTGTAAACGAGGTGAGCAAGGTGCTACCTGCTGTAAATCGCTGTTTATTTTTAGTCTTTGCAGTTTGCTGACATCATTCCAAAACGAGACTTGAGTAGAATAAAATAATCGCCGCAAAATACACTTACATAATCAAAGAGGATGGTGGGATTGCTATGGCTCAGCTTGCCAATCTGCCTTCCAGATTGTTTCACATTCTCTTTGGTCAACCGCCTGGGGAGGAAAAGAAGCACAAGGCGGGGAAACAGCAGATTAGAAACAAAAGACGATGCAAAGAGCGCTGCGAGCAAAGACTGTCATATCTGTAAGCTTCACAGCAATTGGAAAATGCTCTCATGGTTGTCAGCTTCAGATAAAAGTAGTGTCAGTGATTTCAACACCAGAACAGTGTTAGAATAATAACTTGACCAGCATAAAAACTCAGGATTTAAAGTCCCATGTTTAATTCTTGTGCTGTCTGTGTTAAACTGTCTTTTAACAGTCAGTCATGTTCACAAATTTGTTCCTGAAATTACTGTGAGCAGAGCGAACCAGCAAAGGAGGTGGGTGTTTTTGTGTAGAAGATGCAGCAGGGTGAGAAAAAAAGATGCCCTTGATGTCCTGATGGGAGTGAATTTCCGCTGAGAGTGAGCTGTGTTAAAAGCTGAATTTATTGTCCAAAATGCTGCAGTATCTGAAGCTCTCCGTCCTCTGAAGTGACTTAGCACAGAGGATGGTGAGGTTATGTGTGATGCAGGGAGAGCAAAAGACTGAAAGACCACAAAAAACATCCCAAAAATTACTTGGCAACTGACAAACTGCACAGAGACTGGACTTGAATGAATGGGGAGAGCTTCCCATTCATTCAAGGTTTACTTTATCAGCAACAGTGTGCTGAACAGAACAGGACTGAATTAGCTGGGGACGTGAATAGCTGCACATTTTACATAAGCACATACATAATAGGAAGCACGCAGCCTACAAAGACACATGTGCTCACCAGGCGTCGTTATTGGAGACATGGCTTAAGTCAACCAAAGCTTCAGAGAGACAGATGATTGTACATTAATGGTACACTGGGTTCTGCAAAATGACTTACTTCATAATGTATTTGGCCCTTTCCACAGTCTGAGCTTTGACTTTGACCAACAGTGGATGGCTGGAGTACGTCTCATTCTTCCACTGTCCATATAACCGGTACCTGAGGGAGCACAATTAAATTATGAAGCATTCAGAAATGTCACAGCAGAACAACAGAACAAGCAGCTTTAAACGCACAAACTTTTTTATTTAATTTATTTTTTTATACTTTTTTTTTTTTTTTTTAACAAAACAATACATAACCAGAGATTAGACTTGCACAGACTGACGAGGCGTGTGTCCATGTGCTGATGATGTGCATGTCTGTGCGCTTACTGGCGGGCACTTCCTGAACACCTTTGTAAATTTTCCACAGGAGATATTTTTACTTTTTTGTCTATTCAAGAAATTACCCACAAATGCTATAAACCATTTTATTTTTATGTTTTATGTATGCCTTTTTTACTTATTTATTTTAATACTGTACCTGAAATTATATTTGAGCAAAAAGGAAAATGTTTCTTAACCTGTGTCACTGTTGTTGTTTGTTTGTTTGAGATGATTATTGAAAAGCTGGTTGTATCTTGGTTACAATGTTCTTCCAAAGGAAAGGTAGAAAATATTGCAATATCTTGTGAGCTGTACAGTGGTTATGTTGTTATGCATGTGACAATTTTCCAGATACTAAAATGACTGCCTGGGTCCTGACCTTTTAATCCACCCACTTCATTGAGTTCGAGTTTATAGATTTCTTCTGGCACTGTGGTTTCATGTCACACTGGTTTTATGTCACGAGTGCCACAGGGGGACTCGATTAGCCAATCAGCACCATGGGCGGGAAAAACACTGCTGTCAACTGGTGTACCGGAACCAATGAGGAATAATAACAGTGGCAAGCGCCATAGACTGACAGACGCTGCTGTTGACGCTGTTCTCCATCAACACGTCTTCTCAATACCCCCCGACATCGTAGTTTGTTGGCATGTCTACACATCGGTTTGGACTAAAAATGACGTTAGATTCAGGCAAATGCGTTGGTCTCCAGTGACTGGTTAGACACACTGAAGCCCCACTCTTACTGGAATCATTTAGAGTGGATGCAATGTCAGACTGAAGATGAAACTGAAGCCTAACAAGTCAAGAATTCTGTCTGATATCAGGCAAAAAAGGGTTCATTTCTACCTAATTTACCTTCAGCCATTTAAATAAAAAACAACCGTACCTCAATGACTGAGTTACTCTTGAAAATCATATTTGGAGCGAGCAATGTGATTGTTTTTTATATTATAATGTAAATATTTTCACCATCTGTTAATGCATGGAGGGGGCTACAACTACAGTTCACTGTGCGATCCTGTATTGTGTAATGACATTAATAAATCCTTGAAGGAATATTGTAAAGACTCTTAAGATGCATCAACAAATTCAGCATGAAGAGCAACTAGGGCTGTGCCCACATTGTGTCAGTTGAATCAGATTTTGTTGTTCAAATCAATATTCGACTATTTGTTCCTTTATTTACATATAGGATTTTAAAGTTTGAACAATGTACAGCAGGACATTCAGTGTGACAGCGACATTTTACGTAATATATTACAGACTAACTACGCTAACGACACATCGATATTGTGCTACAACTCGTTTGGCCTTTACTACAGAGCAGCGTTAAAGTGAAAAGCGCTCAGTCTGCAGCGAAGTTTAGGGACCAAAATGTCCCCAGATGTGCATTTAGCACACTGACTGGCCAAAAAAAAAAAAAAACCTGCTTGACTTGAAGCAACTTCAGCTGACTGAGGGGTCTCCAGCTGATGATACGAGCCTCCGACTTTCAGGGGGCAGCCCTAAGAGCAACCCACTGTACAAGACACCGACGCAGCAGAGCATAAATCACCTGCACTACATGTCCAGTTTCATTTCATTACAAATCCTTCCTTTGACAGTGTTGTTACAGTTCGGTGTACAAGACAGTGAAATACTCTACAAAGCGCTTTTATGTTCCGTAACCAAGAAGCTGCAGTATTAGTTGTGACAAACTGACACGGATAACAAAAGTAAAACAAAACCTTTGAGAATGCCGAGTGTCAGTGCTCATCAGCAGCATGCCAAAATATTTAAATAAAGACTCTAAAAATAAAACTCTGGCGTTATTCCAGAGCAGAAAAGATGTTTTGATAAATAACAGAGGGGAAAAAAGCATTTTAAACAATCAAGCATGGTTTGATGAGCACAGTGTGATGATGTGTGCTAGTCTTTTTCTTGCCAGCTAGTAAACAGCATCCTGGAGCAGTGCCTGAGGGTTTACTATCCGACAACTCAATTAAACGGTGCCACATGTAGTGAATGAGAGTGTGTGTGTGTGTGTGTGTGTGTGTGTGTGTGTGTGTGTGTGTGTGTGTATCTCACCTGTGCTGGTAGGGAAAGAGCTTGAAGAGACCCCACAGTTCCTCAGACATGCAAGCATTACACTCCATCAGGGAGAGAGAAGGGAGTAGCACCTGGTCTGCAATGCTCAGGAAACAACTCAAGAGTGTTTCCTACAAAGAACATACAGTCAACATCCATTAGGTTGTCATAGTAACATACACTACAGAGATAAACTGGCAGATCCAGTAAAGCAAGACAACAACTTTACTCTTTTGAAAAAGTCTACAGCACCTACCATTTTGTCTTTAACCTCAGGTCTGCTCTCACTTTGGTACTGAGAAGAAAGGACACCGAATATCAGTCAGCAACAAAAATAGGCTTTAGTGCTGATGTAGTAATGTAGTAGTGACAGTTTTGTACCTCTTTCATGAAGCCCTTGCCTAGACGCACAATCTTGGCAAAGAGGATAGGGTCATGAGAGAGGTGAGGGCCCAGGTAGCAGATCATGCTGAACGTATCCCTTTGCAGGTCCTCGAAGCTCTCCACAGGCCGAGGCGCCCGCTTGTTCCTCAGTGGATGCATCACACATCCTCTTGCCCCTTTTGGGAGGCCGGCCCTGTGAGGAACAGACCAGTGTGTCAGAGCCTGCTTTTATTTTCAATTTTTGGCAACATTATTCATTTTTCTCTCTTCCTTTTCCAACTTGTTGCATGAAATGTTGGCACTCAGGTGAGTTTAGAGTAGTCAGTTTAAGCTGTGTATTAAGATTGGGCTGACTACTCATAGTGGGCATTAAGTGAAACACCAAAAATCAGCACCTTCTGTAAAGAGGCTCCACAGTCAGGTGCACAAGCTGGCAGAGTGCCAGCGCAATGGCCTTGTGAGAGGAGGCGTAGAAGGACGGCATCTGGTCCATAATACTCTGGGCGTGGTGCCAGTCTCCGATTCTGAGCAGCGCTTCCAGCAGACCAAGCTTCTGGTTATCAGGTGGCTGTGTGCAGAGAAAAGAGCAAGCGACTGCATCTTATTAAACATGCCAAAGTTCAGTGAGCAGAGCAGTGCTGTCACACTCCAGAGTGATGCATTTTAAAACCGTTCCTATCTCTACATCAGTAACATATTCTGAGGACTGAAAACATGATGTATCATCTATGGTAAATCATGATGTAGCACCTGAGACATTTGGGACAGATAAATGTAGATGGAGCAACTCAATCGTTTGATTTGAAGTTGGTAACTGTAGGTCTGGCCTACTCCAACCGCGCCTGGTGGTCACATCTGCGCTGTGGTTGAATAGTAAAAAAAGAAACATGTCCTATGTCGTTTCCTTTCTTTGACCTCAATGGACAATGTCATGAGGTGAAGTTAACATGTGGGGAAAGAAACAGGAGAGGGAGGTGGGGAGATACTGGTAGAGAGGGACAGAGTGTAATTGGTTATAGTTATTGCCACTTATTATGGTTCTGTGCATGGACAGCACTGTATTGTTTCTGCACTTTGGGTCAGATATGTGACCAAAAATCTTTTTTTTTTTTTTATTTATTTATTTTTTTTTTAAACAAAAAACTATTATTAAAAGCTATTTTTACTACATTCATTTGCATTTGTTTGAAATCAGTCATTACCACAAGCTAAAAATGTCTGGCCCATCAAAACTTACTGGTTTTAAAATCTGGCCCAACGCAGAATGATCTTTTGGGACAATATGCAAACTTTTACATTTCAGTATTTCACAGTGAATGTTTTACAAAGCTGTTATATTGTGGGGGAAAAGGGGAAAATTATATATATATATGGCTTTTAACATTTATCCAGATACACTGCATTTCTTCAGAACAACCTTATATTTACAAATGCTGGTACCTTGTCGTTCTTCTCCTCCTCCTTCTCCTTCTCCTTGTCTTTGTCTTCACTTTTCTCTGAGGGCAACACGACCATGACCAGCTTGCGTGCAATCTGCTTGGCCTCTGAGATATCTCGTTTGTGTTCCTCTACGATGGTGGCATCTACTGGCATAAGCTGGAATGACAGGGAGGCAACAAAAGAGTTTTCAGTCCAAGGAAAAAGGATTCTACAGTCACCTCATATTTGATGAAGGTTAAATAACATTCATTTCGTATTTGGCACAAAGGTCTGATATTAAAAAGAAGTGAATATATGTGTCAAATAAATCATCCTGAGGACATCACAGATTCACATCTTTGAGCCCACATTCTGACGGACATATGCAAATTGTTGGTGGTCTTTTTTAACGAATGGGACGAGTAGCTGGACTCAAGCTTTTCTTTCCCTTACATGTACGTAGAGATCTTCCAGCTCTATCAGGTTGTGATGAAGCAGAGCAGCAGCAATGTGGTAAAGTGACTTGGGGGTTTCCTCGTTCGGCTCCTGGACAAAGACACAATAAAATAAACGATTATAACTGAAAATCAAATTTAAGTGACAAATCAAGTACGACTCATGCTTTGATTACAGTTACAGATTGTTTAAAACATGTGGTCAAACAAGCTTGGTAAAAAGCTCTTAAAAACAGACACTGGACACACACTAGCTTTCAGTAACTTTGAATACCCAGTCTTGTGATTCTCACCTGGTAGAATTTGAACTTAAAGCCCAGGATGTGGCAAAGAGTGAGCGGCTCACACATGTAAGACTTGATGAGAGACAGGAAGAACTCGTCTTGGTCAGATCGACTCTCATACACCTCCAGGATTATGTCCAAAACACGATTAGGGTCCAGGTTAAAACATCCTGCAGGCAGAAAAGAATTTGTAGGCAACTGGAAAAAATAAAACTAATGAGTCTAAGAGGTATTTTTGAAACACAAGGATATCAACCTCTAAGAAAAAGTCACAATGGGCTTAAAAAATATAACTGTTCATATGAGACCAGAACATAGAATAAAAAGCTGGATAACAAAAACTATTATTATTCCAAAGCTGTGCTACTGAGGCCAAAGTCTGCGCCAACTTTAGCTGTGAGTAAGGCTAGTGGCAGTCCTTGGTGTCAACAGACTGGCAGGATGTATATGAGTAAAAACATATGTGTACATGGTCATGCAAAAGCTCATCTAATTCATCTAATCCATTATCGTCAATTGACAAAAAACACAGCAGGCACACTGAACAAGACTGTAGATGACTGAGTCACCCTAAAAAGCATTTGTGAGGTACCTATGAGGGACTTGATGCTCTCCAGGACGATGTGGCTGGTGATGTTGCCTGAGAGGTCTTGGCCAAGCTCGGTGATAAGTTTGGCGTAGCCCTCGTTCTCCTCCCTTAGCAAGTTAAACTTCTGTTGCTTGTAACTGAGAAGAAAAGACAAAATATTGGAAACAATTAAATGCCCCTTTTCTATGTATGTATGTCAACATCTCTTCTGAACTGTGCATTCTGCTTACAATAGTTTAGTCTTGATTTTCACAATCTTCTGGTTGAACTGATGGGCTTGTTTTATAAGTCCAAGAGACTCCAGGGTTTCTGGATCCAGTCTCTCCTTCAGGATGGCCTCCGGAACAAAGAACTGAAATAAAAATGTTTACTTGTTAATTTATTTGTTGTAGTAGCGTATTACAGACCCAGGCATCACCGTCAGTGATGCATTTATGACACCAGTAGACAGTGGTATCAACTTCATTTAAAGTTTTAAAAGTCTTCTATACCGATTACACTACCGCACGTTCAGGACAATGAAAGTTTCTGAGTTTATAACTGCGCTGCAACTGATATAAAAATAGTATTCTTACCAAACATGCTCCCACCAGTTGTGTGTAATGGTCACGTTTGTTTTTTTCTTCCAATGCTCCAGTCTCTAAATCTGTAAACATATCAGTAACAGTAAAAATGTGAAGGTTGCTCACCATTAAAATCTATATTTGAGTTACTTTTAATGCAGTTCTTTAGATACAAAAAAACAATTTTACCTAGTATACTGAACACATCTGCTAAAATTGATGGCATGTCATCTCGGAGTTCCTGAAAGAAAAACAAAAGTTAACTGAGATTGTACAGAATTTCTGAGCCCATGTGCCATGTGCCATGTGCAGACACCAAGCAGAATGAAGAAAGCTTTGTCTCTTCATACTCAGCTTAGACTAGGGCTGTGATGGTGTGTGTATTTATCAGAGCTGTCAAGATACCGAGGTCAAGGTGCAAATGTTCGGGAAAAATGTTGCCTCAGTGCCAAGCAGGAGGACTGTGTCTGTCTTTCACACTTACACTACTGCCTGTTCTAAATAAATAAAAACAACGAATCTTTATACATTTAATTTACTTCCTGCTGCACCAAACTCGTTCCAAACTGTGACTCCTAAACCTGGTATGAATCGAACTGTGACCTCTGTGTATCGTTACAACCCTAGCGTAGCCAATTATGTGTTTCATATTGTTTTCACCCTCAAGCAAAAAAACCAAACTTGTACCATCATGTCCCCGAGGACGCTGACGACCAGATCCAACTTCAGGTTCCCTTGTACAACCTGCCAGCAGAGCTCGTATAAGGCGGCCTGTATATCTGGAGGGGTAAACAGACAAGACACAGCTCATCTCAAACTGCAGTGACAGAAGTGACAGGAAAACACTCTTTGATATTTAGCGTCAGACAAACACAGAAGCGGATGGGTCTGTGTTAGCTTTGCACAACCAGAGGCTGCAAATTTTCTCCTTTCTTCTTTGCAAGTCACGCTTAGCTTTCTAAAATGATCAGATGTACATCGCAAGGGGCTGGAGCCACTAACAGATAAATGGATAATCATTACTAATACTATTAAAAATAACTTATTGTCATGCATGTCTGTGTTTTAATCACTTTTTCAAAATATTTCAGTTTGCATTCAAACTTAAGTTTACCAACGTGCATCAGCCATGAACAAGTCACAGCTTGAATGAAAGCTGTCATATTATGTTTTTTAAATGCTATCTGCAGTGTGGCAGTATTTTGAGAAGCTGGAGAGTGAAAATGTGTTGCTTGTTAACAATCTCAGAGGAAAAACAGCCAAGTTATCAGGTCTTTTGGTGGCATTCATCACTGCAATTGATGATTATTTCACTGAAGAGGACATTGTTAAAATTGTCATTCCCCACTGGCACACACACACTAACTGCATGTTGCGGATAAATATAAATGTAATCTATTTAATAGGTACATTAAAGGTTCCAATGTACATGTTTAATCAACATAGTAAAATTATCAATAAATACAACTGGCATAAAGTTATACTTTACTGTGTGCCAATTTATATGCAGCTAATATGTTTATATCCTTACATCTATACAAACACACTTTTTTAACTGCTCTAACTTTAGTGTATAATTCTAAATGATTTCCTTTTCCTACATAGCTGATCGGTTTGAACTACCCCAATTCTCATGATGGATGAGTGTCTGTGTGTACAACAGGAAAGTTTAAATTAGAGATGCACTATATTGGATTTTTTACCTTCCAATATGCCGACAAATAACAACTCATTCGGCTGATAACTGATAGTGATATATCCACTTTTTCCCTCCCTAACTTTAGTGATCATCAAGTCTTTCCTGGAGTGGAATTAACATATTATGCATGTATACTCTTATCATGACTAATGGGTGATGCCAGTAGTTCATTTTAAAGCCAATATCGGTCGAAACCTATGACGTGCTGATATTATCGTGCATCCCTAGTTTAAATACATACATTGGGGAAGAAATAACAGGTGTATGACAGCACTGAGGTCACTGTCAACTTACCTTTAACCTCACTTCCATGATCTGTTTTCTCTGTGAGTTCTTTGCAGAGTTGTACGCTATGAGAGAAAGACAGAAAATTCTGGTCAATTAGACTACTCCAACATGACAATCCACAGCCTTTAAAACTGCCTACATACCATCACTTTGCTTTATACAGCTTATCAATTCATTCCCACCCATGACAAACAATGCAAACAAAGCGGCTTTATTGGTTACAATTACCTGCACACCAATATTCTTGTAACATCTGGGTTACGTATGCCTTTAACACTATGTCAACACCATAGCCCATCTACAACATACCAGATAAAATGAGAAATTTGGAGGAGAAATGACTTGGAAACTTTTTCCAACTTGGATGTATCCAAGCTGGAAAAATAAAAAGCTAGCTCAGGATGTCCCCACCGACCGCTCAACTGGCCTCAAAGATGTAGCACAGACAGAGGAAGACTAATCACATACTTTGTGTCGCCACCGTTTCTTGTTAAAACATACAAGGCTTGACGCACTGAGAAAACTAAGCCTACTGTACATGCAATGGTCAGAGATGCTCAACAGAGCCAACCTGAAAACAGGGTTTCAGGGTCCCTGAGTCAAACATAGCGTGGTTAATATTATTGTGAGGCTGACAGGCCACTTTTATACTTTTCCAAGCTAAAAAGGTACAGCACTGAACCACCTTTATCAATGTCTAAAATAACGTCAGACGGCTTATGAAGATCAAACAGTTGCTGTGTCCAAAACTGAAAACTATGTATGGCATCTGCAAGCATGATGAACCTCTGGAGTTTTTCATCACGTCTCTGGGAGTGACGTTACTAGGCCGTTAAAAATGTGAACTGCAGGTGAACTTGCGTTACGTTATGTCACAATAATCTTTGTCGCCACATAATGCTTAGATAAGCTAAATGCTAACATCAGCATGATGCTGTTGATGTTTAGCAGGTATAATGTTTATGTGTGTACCAAATTTCGTGGTACGTCATCCAACTTGTTTCTGGGATACTTGAGTCTGGATCAAAGCAGTGGATTAACTGACCAGCATCCCTAAAAACACACCACAGGCATGTTTGACCAAAAACGCAAACCATGTTGTATCATAACAAAGCTATATGTCATCAATCTGTCATGGTGAGCCTACCGCAACACTTCACGTAATGTTTCCTAAAGAGCACATAAGGCAGCAGACTCATGACCACAGTTATTCACCTCTAGAGTTATTTATTACTTACTGATGTTACAGAGCTGCCTTAGCTGCTGTCCATTGTTATGAAGGCTGTTGCCACTTGCACATTGCATCGTGGGATATTTATGCTCGCGTAATGCCCAGTGCAAACTGTTTTATTTCACCTGACGTAATATGCAACTCATGTACTACTGGTATCATACTAAGGCTTTCAACATGCTAAACAGCATGTTGGTGTGGGATTTCTGACACAGCCATTATTTAACCTGAATAAAAGGTGGTGATGTAATAACATCTCGCCCTTTCACTTGCTGCCCCTCCTTGTGATGTTACTTCCCAGGACAGCATTCTTGAAGTGACAGGAAGTCTGTAGGGCTTGTTGACATGGACCCGTCACCGCCTTTAACTGTTTTTTTGTCAAGACAAATAAGTATTTCTCCAACAGCAATGCATCTCTAGCACTTCATGTGTGTCCTGGATGCTTCACAGCTTCACCTCAGCTCCAGCTCAGATTATATAGCAGAGTCAGAGACATGCAGAAGGGGAATATTCTGCATATTTAATGTGCATGTGTGTGAATATGTTGCAGCTATTTGAAATAGGCTTCTGTCACAGTGCATCAGCCACATACATGCGTTTTATGTAACGTTACAAGACGGTGTAGTCTGGAGTTGGAGCATCTCACTGCAGGCCTTACTTAAATATGCAAGGCCTGCATCCACTAACAGCAGCTAGCTCACTGTGGCTGAGCCTATTGTGTCTCCGCCTGTAGCGTTACGTGACGCCTGCGCTCGATAAATGAATCAAAATCGTCACGTAAAGTTTCCCTTCTGGTAAAATAATAAAGTTGGAAACCGTGTTCTGCTCTTGGTTTCGCTTTGCAGATGCTGTAAAGGCCAGCTGCTCCGGTGAAGCCTCCGGTTAGCTTCATGTGTTTGACGCTGCGCCGATAAAGTTGGTGCTCGCTCCCCAAATATCGTCTGTTAGCGCCGAGTGCATCACTTAGTATAGTCGTGTGTCTCGGCTGCAAACTGTTAGTTAGCTCACACACACATATATGAGGCTCAGAGTTAACGTTAGCTGACAGTGTATCGCGTGAGCTGTGCATTGATGCTGCTGCCGTTAACCGTTAACGCTTCCTTACCGAAGAGGGGTTTATTTCTTCGGTGTGTTAGAGATCGTTTACCGAACAAAATAATGAAATCGGTTATTTTCCCATGCTCACACACCGGAGGCAATGAAACGCCCGACAAGGCAGGCGATGTCACCAGTGCGTTAGCTAACATTACAGCTAGCTAACTTACTATTACCGTCATGTCAAGATCAGTAACGTTAGTTTCCCTCCACTTGATCGCTACTAACGTTACTCAACGCTAGCTGGAGTTTTTCGCCAAATGCACGTTGTTCGTGTGCTGGCAAATACCGGCGGCTGAGTAACTACCTGAAATACAGCATGAAATTCACCTCAATTAAGCTGGAACTTTATTGCAGCAGCCGGGAGCAAGCTGCATGTATGCTAACTAGCTTAGCTTGATAGCCACCGTGTTTACAAATGATGGAATGGTTTAGTGAGCGTAAGCTAGCTTTAGCCACATCGCTAGCGTGCAGGTAACGCAAGCTGTTAAATGTCGGTGATGACTCCAATATACGAAACGAAGCAAATCGGTTGTCTTCGCTGTGTTATAGCTACTATTTAGAAGATTTGTTTATTTCAAATAGCGGCGCTGCGTAGTGTTAGCAAGCCACTGTAAATGTTTTTTAGCTTGCTAGCGTTAGCGCTTCGGCTAACCCTCGCGAACAGACTAATAAGACGAGCGTTAAATTGCAGTATTTTCCTAACAGTTGCCTCTCGGTTGCTCCACCGTGAGCCCTGAATGCTGTGTTGGTGTTTATATGTACTCACAACTCGTGTTTTCCTGATTTTTCCCAGTTTTTGATCCATTCACCAGGGAGGATAAGTGTCGCCATCTTCCATACACACAGCCCGGATGTCTAATTCATCATGGCACACACAGGGTCAAATGTGGTGGTTAGCTGCTGCTGCTGCTGCTGCTAGCTCACTGTTGCATGGTGGGACACTGAGGGCTGCGTCCCAAAGCTTTGTTAGTCCGGAACTTTGTGTTCTATGGGCTGAATTGGTGCGATCTCACTTTCATCCAGTTATTAAAATACAGCTGAATATCCGCGAATAGCAGAACTGCAAACTAACACGACTCCTGTCATTTAAGTAACTGTAGTAGCATTACAGCAAATGGTTTCCAAAATTCGCACTTCACTGAACAAGCCATCAGCATTTGCTTGTTGAATTTGTGCAAACACAACGACGCTGACACTGCTAAACATACTCCATTTGCTCAATTTGTGAAACATAGGTAAACATCAACATTTCATTCATATATATATATATATATAAATCTAATTTGGAAACATTCATCACAGTCGCAGAGAGATTATATCTTCAGACATACACACATATTAAAGGATGCAATGAGACACAGATTGAGTAAAAACAAATTTAATATACACAAATATTTAAATATGTGTAAACATACAGATGTATGCACGTTTTCAGCAGTTCAATGCAAAACAGAAGAGATTCAAAATGAAAGGATTAATGTAAATTTACAGGCAATGTTAAGATGTGTTGTTCTCACCTGCCTTATATGAATCGTCAGTGTGTGTATGGTGATGTTCCAGACCATGTGATCTGTTTCTCCAGTTTATAGTGACAATCTGAGGAAATTAGGGATCTGCTTCTAACTACAATGTGTATACACTATTTTCCATTAAATCTGAATCTGCCAACCAGGCCAACACACAGAGGTAAAGAAATATCGCAACAATCCATTGACAGACAAACAAAACAAGGTACTGTATGTGTTGCAAATTAGTAGGTTAACTTCAAATAGGTACATTCTATTTAACCCTTCCCTAAAATTTCAAGCAAACAGAAACTGCAAATATAAAATGAGCACCGATTCACAATATATTACACATCTGTAATTGTATAATATACAATTCTGATACTATGATAGTTGACTAAAGAAGTCTAAAACTTTGCAATTTAGAATAACTCTATAACTCTTATACACGCAACAGTGGCTCATCAAATAAATTGGCTTTTTGAAAAGAAAAAAAAAATCCTCTGCACACTTGCAAACAGGAAACAAGAACCCAAAACAAAACAAACAACACACACCTTTCTCACCGCTTCTCAAATCCGTTCTTTTAAAGATTGCAACTATGGCATGTCTGTTTTCTTAGATATTATTAGATACTATACAGCGGAGAAAAATAGTCAGGATATAAGAGAGATTACATGTTTAAGGTTGAGTCAAACTTGTATGTATGACACTGTGAATGCTCCCAATGTTAAAAAAATTCTTTCAGATGCAGCCATCAGTTTGTCAAATTACTACATTTGAGCAACGCATTACTTTTGCACCCATTCATTATAGAGTCGAAAAGAAAATACAAACAGCTGGCCGTATCTATAGTAACATAATCATTTTCATTAAAAAGGATTATTTCAGCATCTATGTGAAATAACATGATTAGAAACCATTAATTTACATTTGATTGTCATTACAAAATATCTATAAATCAAAGTCATCTATAAGGTATAAAAGCAGAACACATACATTTCTAAAAAATACCATCACAAAGAAATCTGAGAATGTCGTATATCATTTCTGGCAAGGCCTTTGAACAGTATGAGACGCCAGTTCACATTATACTTTACTGTGTACATGTTTTGATATATGGCTACATGCCATGCCAAAGTCTACAGTTTAAAAGTACAGCAGGTGAACGCAATATCACTGACACCTTGATAATGTAACGCAGTCCAATCCAACAGCCTTGCAATAAATGCCGTCTTTATGAAGCTCATGATGTTCAGTTTCTGTTTAGATTGCGTCAGAGAGGCATTGATTGGAGCCTATGGTCACTCCTAAAAATATGGCTGTAAAATGACCATAGACTTGAATTAATATCTCTGTGACAAAGTGCAGTGTCACTATAGTGTTCAACAACAACTGAACGCTTCAAGCATCACAAAGGCAGTATTACTCACAGGGTTATTATATGTCTATCAGCTGGTGTTCATGGAATTGTGTTCACCCCTCCTGTATATCGGCCACTATGTATTTACATCAGACAATTTTTGTCTACTGAATGAAAAAGATTAAAGGTATATATTATTAATTTGAATTTCAGTCTGTTATTGTCCCCTCACCATGCACCTGCCGCATCATTTCTGTACTGCTTCACCTCAGTGAGCTACGCTGACGCCAAGTTGGTTTTGGGGTAACTGAACAAAACAGACATTTCTGCCGCAGTGTGACAAAAGTCCTGTGTGTGAAAATATCAGAATAAAATTCAAATTCAAGCTCTCGCTCTAAGTTTTAACAAAGTGTTAAAGAGGCAAACATTGGTGTCTCACAAACCATTTATAGCAGTCCTTTTCGCTTCTGTCTGATTTTCACAGACAACAGTCATCCATCTTGTCTTGCAAGGATTTTGATAACACATTCTCCTTGATGTTTTAGAACATGGAAACATTGAGAACCTGAGGACATAAAAAGAAGAAAAATCAGAAATCCACAGTGTCATAAGTAGGAAACACAATGGTTTGCACAATTTTTTTTAGCTTTGAAAGATTTTTTAAGAGCATATTATTTTTTAAGTGTTGTCCATTTTATGAATATAGGCCAACATATGACTGAGATGTTTTTTTGCTTTTAGGGTTAGCCTTTGAGCCGGCAGCAGCTGTGTAACTGAAACAATATTTGATAGAGTTTTGGTGTAATATCCACCTGGATAGATGACAACATATGTTCATAATTATCCCAAAATAATGAGTCATGATTATGAGAAAACCCAGAAACCTTAAGCTAACATGCCTGAGAATTATGAACAACCATAACTGTTCAGATTTACACATAAAAATCTAAAAAAGGAGCAAATAAGTAAATTGCATTGTAAGTGAAAATCCTCACCGAATCATCCATGATGGAAGATGGATCAAAGTAGTCCGGCTTTAGTTCGGTTCTTTCTCTGCGATTCTTTGATGCCGGCTGAAAAATAACAGCTCAGTCAGAACAATGCATCACAAAATGTAATTAAACTAAGAGACAAAAAAAGCTACTTAGACTTCACGGTCTGAAAAGAACGTGACGATCAAATGCTGATGTGCAAATTCTAATATTTGGCAACACAGGAAAGCATCAACACTTTTTTAATTTGGAGGAAACTTGCTTGGAAAGTTTGCTTTCAGTTAATCATGACTGAGTCACGCAGACAGTTAAAATAGTATTAAGGAACTTGCAACATTTACTGTAAGTTATTTTTGGTACACAATTCATATGAACAGTGGCTATAATAAGTATTTCCAGAATAACAATGTACCAATTGCCAATGTGAAAACATCATGATAACGTGAAATGGGCTGCTCGTACTGATGACGCTACAGATAATTGTCACCTCAATCTGCAGCTCCTCTCAGCTTCATGGAGCTTTATAGTGAGTTTCAGCTCACTGTTAAGCTGTCCAGCTCACATCTTTACTGATTTGTTTCACTCTCACGGCTCTAATAAGATCTACAGTGTTTTGAGGGAAAGTTCTACAACCCCACTGTACACTAGCTGCTCAGCACCAAACAGCACACAGACACAGTTGGTGGACTGTTGCTCTGTAACTGCTGCGTGTGTCAATAAGAAACTGTTTGCTAACAAGTTTGCCATATCAGCTTGAAATGTGATGTCAGTGCTGTGTTCACAACTTGTTCCCACTGCCCCCCATGTGCGTTACCAAATCGATGTCCATTGTGTCAAAATCCATGCCCTCATTGATGTCCTCCAAGCGGTCCTCTGATGACATCATCACATCCTCCACTATTGGCTCCTCGTCGTCCTCCATGAGTCCTGAGCCTCGACGACTGCGGGGTGCACACAGGTACTTGTTATAAGGACGTTGTTTTCACATACTTTATATTGTCTGGATGTGATTTAAAAACATTTCCTCCTTTCATTCAAAGCTATTTAAAGTACTGTGAGGAGGAGTGCCATCTTACATTGCTTGCTGCATGTGGTTCCTCATCTTGGCATAGTGCATGCTAACCCGCTCTTGCTGCTGACGGGCCTCTGCTTGTTGCCTCTGTGTCAACATCCAAGTTACCTGGGTACTGTGGATACATGCTCAGTATTTAACACGTCTTTATAATGGCTATAGTTTAAAACAACACCTGCAACTATTCTTTTAAATATAAGGCAGGTAAGGAGAAGGTATACAGAGAGGTTTCGTACTTGTAGTCAATGGCAGCCTGGTGGTGATGGTGTGGCTGTTGCTGCTGCTGCTGCTGGGGAGGCACAGGCTGATGGGGATGCTGCTCTGCTGGCATGGTGTATGCGGCTGTGTAGCTGTCCTCTGCCCTCATCTTCTTTGGATCCCTCAGAACAGTAGAGGTGAGGTGGGGCGAATGCATCATCACTGGCGTCTGCACGTTCTGCTCACGGTTCATCCAAACTGCATCACTGCTGCTGCAGCTGTTCTCTTCTGCTGGAGAGAGGAATTCTTTAAAAGACAGAACTCACTGTGTTTACAGAAAAATGTCAGATTAGTTTGCAGATTATTGCATGTTGCAGCTCATGAAGTACATAAAATAAATCTTGACAAAGCAAAGTGTAATAATGTCATAATATGATAATGCTCACCTTCAGGCAATTTCCTTTTGCTAGCAGCGGCTGGCTTGGATTTCTTACTCCTGGAGGACCCTCGACTGCTGATCCCACTGATGACAGACATGGTGTCATCATCCCCTCCAGCCTGCAAGGAGTTCCTGTATGAGATGAGGGGCAGCCAGCAGTCCTCTCGCTGCAGGGCCATCTGAATCGTCATGAATCGCTCCAGGTACATGTGACTGTCGCAGTGTCAGGATACAAATCAGTTAGGACATTTTCTCCATCTGCCTCATGCTCAACACAAACACCAAAACACACTCAAACTCAAACTTACACTGTTCTCTTATCCTGTCGAATCAGTTTGCTGGAGAACTCGCTCAGGATATCCAAAAAGGCTAGATTGAGAGGTGGACTCCCCTGTCCTTGGGGACTAGGTTCCTTAAAAGCGAACTCAATACCATCCCTAAAACACAGGGCGAAATAATGATTTACCTTGCTTACTGAACACAGATGTCACTCTAAGGAATGAGTTGCATGCATGTTTGTAAAGTAAACCATTACGTCTTGGCTCAGGACTGTTACTTACTTATGTAACATGGCAATGGCCTCCCTGGTCTTCATCTGATCCAAGCCAAACGTCAGTGAGAAGCGTCGGGCGAGCTCTTTTATGCCACAGAAGGCTGATGTTGAGCGGTCGACGTTACAGCCAAGTTCAGACAACATCTCATTGAATAACTACAGAAGAAAACAGAAATACATTTTTTACGGTTCCACAGACTGAGAGGTCTAATTCTAGACTAAATGCATTTGTGACCTTAGTTTTTTTTTGTTTTTTTAATTGGGTCTTAAGTCAGTAAATGTTTCAGATTTTGTTTTAGATAATCTGGAAGAATTGCTGGATTCTATTAATACTGGATATTTAAAACTGAGTCTCCACCTGGGCAAACAATCTTACCATTTGCAGGCTCAGCACGAGCGTCTTTGCACATTGGATTTTGTCAATTTGTCTTGTTTTGCTCATCGTTTCCTTGATGATATCTCCATAGTCATTGTAATACTAGACGGAAAGAGAAGCAATACTGTTAACAAGCAGAGCAGGGCAGAAGAAATTCCTTGCAAGTTTTTAATGTTTATAAAGAGGGGTAAACCTACCCTCATGTACTGTTTAAATATATCTGCCCCGGTGTTCATTTCCACAACATTGTAAACAATTAATTTACAATAGGCAGCTAGAAGGTTTCTCCGCTTGTGCAGAGCCTCAATTTTACTGGCTTCCTCATCTTGCTGTCCGTCTGGAAAAACAAAACAACATATAAAAATACCATAATATATTTATTTTAAAAATATGATTAGCAATTTTAAATTTTAAGCTGGTTGGTTGACAGAATGGTGACTGAATCTGACCTGTGCTGTTGTTGTCATCATCCTGATCAATGAACACTTGATCCAGAATGAAGTTGAGCAGATCTGCCTGCAAAGAAGAGTCTGGCATATAGACCAGAGGCTCCAGTTGTTCCCGGCCTGAAGACATAATCTGGTGACTGAAGATCAGTAGCAGATCACATAGTATGGTGAAGGCCTGGAATGAACACAACGCTTCAGCATTCATGAACATTTTCAGTGGCATTGAAGAACAGTCCGGAATAAAAGAACAGTCGTGAAAGCATCATCCTACCTGTTCTTTAACTGCGTTGTTGATGCTGTTTAGGTAACGCTGACACATGAGGCAGAAAGCTCTCATTTGCTTTCTCAAGGTCACCATATCACCCTAAAAAGAGCAAATGTTCAGTTAGACAGAGCACAGGCCTTTTCAATTACATAGTGAACAGGACTGTCCGAGTACTGACAAAACAAAGTAAGTCAGCATCATAGTTTAAACCAGTTACACTTCATGGAAGCAAGCTTTCAGCAGGGAACTTTACCACATACTGAAACCTGTAGCTGTCACTTAGCAAGTAAATGATGTTTTAAAAATACTTTACAACTCTGTATACAGTGTGTCAGCTATGTAGGGAATCCCTCTCAGCATACAGAATCAAGAACCCTGATCTTAAGGAACTCAGTCGTGATGTTCTTCCAAAAATGTAGAAAAATGGTTGTTAGCCATCTTGCCCATTAGGAGGTTACTACTACTTTTAAACTGACTACTTTTGTTCTGATTCTTTAACTGCTGTCCCTTTTACACCTTTACTTACTTATGCACTTATTTTTCCAAGTATCCCCAAAAACTGCATCTTGACCAAAATACCTTTAATGAACTGCCGTCTGAAACCTTCGCTAGATGCCACAGGATGATGTAATGTGTGCACTGCATTGCGTGAATCACAATCTAGAGGAAAGGGGGCAAGCAGATCAGATGAGCCACAGTTTTCCACGCAGTCTGTAAAACTACACATTTTACTTAATTAACCAGGTTACACAGGTAGTCAGAGAACACATTTACACACACTGCAGTAACCAAAGTCACGCAACTTCACATTAGTCACAGCGAATGGGACTCTCAGTCTCAGTTGGACATATGAAGCACTGATTTTAAAAACAAGCATTATCTCTCCTTTCTGCCCTGTTATTTTAACTCTCTGCACTTTTTGTCATATAAAAAATTCATTCATTAGAAATCTGGTGACCTGTATACCAAGATTTCTGGAATCCCCATCCCTGATTATGGAAGCCAAGTTCCTTGTTTACATGACGGTAAGGATATTAGCTTACTACTTAAGAGAAAGCCAAGTGTAACCTGGATACTTAAGTGCACGTAAACCCACTGGTTGACTATTGTTAGTTTAGCATTTGGAGAAATTACTGATGGTCATAGGAAACTTTGCTGTTACCTGTTCAGGCATATCCCCGTTCTGCAGACCTGTGTTGAGTAGCCTGTAGTTGCTGGTGAAGAGATCCCACTTAGAGAGGTCATGTGCACTGGAAGCAAAAAAAAAAAATGCAAATGATGAATAATACAAAATAACATAATTCATGTCAATGTCTTTATGCACATCTTACCTCATAAAAGAAAACCAAAACTCAATTAGTAGACCAGGAGATGCTAATACTCTCTCTTCAACAAGTGACAATACATTGAAATCAAAGGCAAACAGGTTAACCGCTTTACTTGTGGAAAGCGCTGATCTTCTTCAGTGTAGATAGAACCTGGTAGGCATCATCCTCATCTGGTTCTTCACCCTGACAAACAAGATCAAACCAGTGAAACATCCACCGTTGCCTCAGCACCCATGAGCATGCTTTCAAACAATTCACACAAAGAAATCTTACAGCACTCACCTCTTGCAGGAAGTCCTCCAGGAGTCTGTTGAACTTGTCTACCAGCTCATCGAGAAGCTGGGAGCGGGCGATGTCCACGCGGTTGTAGATGGTGAACTCTTCGTTGCAGAGAAAGTGGTAGGTGGTGGAGCAGGCCTCCAGGACCTCTGTGTCTGTGTGCTTATCCTGGACCTCCCAGATTTGCCGCAACAAGGCGTCCAAATGCTAAACGAGAACATGAAAGCATGAAACATTGTTTCACTGACACTGCATGTAATCTACAAACTGCATAATAGAAGAATAAATGTATAAATAAAACTAGAATAAATGTAAAATACAACAAACCTTTTCTAACCGGCCAGTTGTGTAGATGTCAAGATCAAAGTACTTTGGTATTTGTAGCAAATTGGTCACCTTATCAATATCAACGCAGTACTGTGACAAGAGAGAAAAGCAGTTGGGTTGAATGGTTAGGAATCAAACCTGCTGTCCAAACATACAAGTCAGCTCTGACAGCTGTTAGCTGCAGAGCAGGAAACAAGTAATCACCTTTGCCAATAACAGAGGCAATGCGACTGCAAACATCTCTGTGACCCTCGTCCGATCGTCCAGCTGTGTTTTCTTCTCCTTTGCAGTCAGGACCTTTTCCAAGCACAAAAACCCAATCGTGTAAATAACATGAAAGCATTTGAGAAACAAAGATGCATGACAACCAGAGACTCACCCTCTTCCCTGTGCCTCTGCCTACTGGAGGGTGGCATTCACAAGCCTGCCGAATGGCACAAAGCATGATCTCAACCAAAGCCGTCTCCTGGCGATCAGTCAGGGCTAAAGATTGCACACGCAGACAGTTACTGACAATGTAAGACTTTAAAGACTTGCCCAGCTACCTGAGTATCAATCAATGACAAATCGATTAGTGAGAAGCAAAATCAATGTTTTTCAAAATGGCTCTTTTTCTTTATAATTGAGCTGAAAACCTGAGCCAGTAATTGTTGGACAGGGTGGACCCTTACCCTCCTCTCCAGGCATGGGCTCATCCAGCAGCAGGCTGATCATGGTCTCCCAGTCCTTCAGCAGCTCTGACCCACACTCCCACAAGCTATCCACCAAGTAGGCCCCATGTTCATGCAGCTGTCAATCATCAAACGCTTAAATGTCATTGAATCAAATTTCATCTAATGTCATCCAAAACTAAAATAAGATCTTAACATTCAAAACTAGATTAACAGATTTCAAAAGATGGACAACATCCAGAAGTGACACACAAAGGCCTGGTTACCTCGCTCTCCAAGAAGAAGAAGACAGTAGTCTTGATAAGGCTGCCATTGAGGCTCTGCCTGCCCCTCCGGGGTAATCCCTCCTCCTCAGGACCTCGATGGCTAAAGAGCCTTTAATCAACACAATGCAGAAGGCTGTTAAAAATGTCTGGTGGGGCAGGTGGAATAAACAGCTGCTCTGCCTGCAGTCCCTGTGGCAAAGCTATGAGGTGGGACCACTGACTGTATATTGATGGATGACATTACAGCCCCCCAAAAGTGAAGCCAAAACACCTTCACTGCCCCCTGGTGGTTGGCTGCATTGTAGGACATAAATTTGCTCTGATTCTCTGCCCAAGTCCGACTAGGCCTGACTCGACCCGCCAGGTTCAGGCTGGGCCGGGCTGTAATTTTCCAATATTCCCTCGGGCTTGAATTGGTCGGGTTCTTGCTGGTTTACCAGTGTTTTAATGGACTTTTAACAGAATCAATAGGGGAAAAGAGAGATGGACAATGGGGGGCAGGGGTTGCATCTGCAGTGGGAGAGATGTGCGTAACATGTAACATGCAGTGAAGAGTGGTGATCATTATCAGTACGCCGCATCACTACTGCTGTGCTGAACCTGTCTGCACGAGACAACAGACCATTGAAATAAGGAAGAGAAGAGGCACGTCAGCCCTTAGCTTGTGACAAATGTTTTATCATAAAAGATAATACAATATATAAAATCTATATTTTTTCTTACAGCAGAAATTCAGGTTTTTAATGAGGCTCTGTTGCTGCTGTGGTTCCAGCTCAAGTTTGTACATATTAAATACATGTTTCCTAAAGATTCTGTCACTTAAGGTACTTCTGATCATGTTTATGTTTATCTGATAACATTAGTATTAATTAGTTATCTGATGGTATAAAAAGGGGCTGTGATATCACGATTGCCAGCTTTGTGTGTCAATCAGTGTGCTCGCGATCAATGGCGCTGCTCGCAACTGGGTCGGACAGGTGTATGGATGGGAAGCACAAGATGGCAGCGCACCTGGTCAGGACATTATGACTTCATTTTTGTACAACAAAGGAAGCGGTGTCCATCTTTACATACAGTCTATGGATGAGAAAAGACTTTGGGGCATCAAACACATAAAGATCACAAAGCTACGCAATACCAGAGTTTGTGATTTCACAGGATTTTCCCCTTTTCATATTAATAAAAAAACAAAGTGGGTTTTCAATGTTTGCATGCTTCTTGATAGCAAAGCTGCAGGCTGTGTGTATGTTCCACCTGTATTATGCTATTTCTATGAGAATATATTGTTAAAATCCTCTGTGGAGGGGTTACCTCCACCATGGAGGTGATGTTTTCGCTGGAGTTGGTCTGTTTGTCTGCAAAATAACTCGAAATGTTCTGAACGGATTTTGATAGAATTGAAGTGAAGTGGATAAAATAATAAAGTGGTGGGAAATCCGAGCTGCTTGGCGGACGTCTGCGCTCTCCAAGTGCTCTAGTTGTTTAATGGATTTAACATAACTTCTAATGTATATATTACTGTTTCTACTTGATAACTGTGAGCTCACACAGTTAACTTGGCAGGATGAACAAGATGAATTTTGGAATTCACTGCAAACTAATACAAACCCAGGCTGTAATGTGACCCAACATAAATGTTTTGGAGATATGATAACAGCCATTAACAGTTCATCTGCTTCAAAAGACACAAAACACTTACTTCTTGAACAGGAATTCTCCTGCTGAGACAGCGATGGGTCGATGTGCTGAGTAAACCAGATGATACACACTCTCACAGTCCTCTGCTGTCAGAACCTCATCACTACTCCTGTTAGATGAAATGCACGCAGTTTAATCAATTTGGAATCGACAACAGATGAACGTTTAGCATTGGACTTAGAGATTAATGTGTAAAATGGTCTGTTTAAAATGTTCTCACAGAAGCTTTAGGATTGGGGAGAAAATATGAATATCAAATTTTACAAAAAAAAAAAGACTGATCCTCCTTATTTCATACTGATAACAGTCGCCTCGGCTATAAACAAAAATGATGCCATCTGTGAGCACTTACAGTCAAGGTTAATGTCTCTGATTTGAGCCACATTATATTAAATCCCAATCTGCAGTGAGACTTTGTGTTTATCACGTTGACTTTAATGTGCATTACGTCTTTAGAGTCACATTAAATGTCTTCATAAAACAAGATCAAATGCTGAATGGTGCCTTTCAAGAGGAGGGGAGGTTACTCACTGCAAGACAAGTGTCAGAAGTTTAATGGCTTGTACTGCAACATCATACTCCTTGTCCAGAGTCATAGACACAATGCGGTCCTGTCAATGAGAGCAGGTTTATATTTCAGATACAGTATCTTAGCCAGACAATCTCCATAACATTAGCTGTGAAATCATGCGCGGGTATACTGCAGTCAAAGTGATGTTACTATTCTTTAGTTAATGGCATATAAAGACCCAAAACCTGAAGAGTGTGTACATTTTCAAAACATTTCAATGACGCACAAGAACCCTCTAACAACCACTGAAGCGATGCAGCTGCTGGCTTACCTTGAAGCGACTTGTGAAGAGCTCTAGTCGGGCGCCAAGCTCTCTGCTGTAGAACAGGCCTTGTAGGGCAGTCAGGCACTTCAGTCGCACCTCACCTTGCTGGAGTCACATTAGAAATATATATTTATCATATCTGAACGCCAAGACTCAGGTGTTACTTTGTCATTACCACAGTTAAACCTGTTTATTGTGTACCATTATAGACTAAATATGTGTCAGCAAGTTTTCTTTTGTTTCATCAGATTTTGATGCAAAGATGATGAAGATATATAGACAGAAAAGAGAGCTATGTGTGACTCGTGTTTTAAAGTGACCGAAAGAAGTCTTGGTGTTATTTTTAAGTGAGGTTAAAAGCATGTCTGATTTGTCGCTTCATCAGTTTTTCTTCAGTTGAGGTTCATTTGTTAATCTGTAAAACAGCGAAAGTCTTTCAGCTCACCTTGTCATGCATTGTCCAGCCAACATACTTCAGGTAACTGTCATTGAGGAAGGCGTCACTGTACAGCTTCATCCACACTCCAATCTCCTCGATACAAATAGCTCGAATCTCTGCGATGGAATCACTGGCAAACACGAGAGAGTTAAATGTAGTCACTCATATGACATGCCTTTGTGTAAACACAGTTGTTCAGAGCGTTTAGGTTTAAATCATGTGGCTCATATTGGTGCTGACATTAGTTTAACACTAGAGGGCGCCAAAATCCAACAGTGAACACTGAAAGGTCCCTGCTGGTTGTGATAAGACTCTAGTGCGATTAGAGGCTCCTCAGTGAAATCTCACAGTCAACACACAGTGTGTAAGTCAGTCAAGGATTCACATACCGATATCTGTGAACAAACACTCCTTTGAAAATCGCATTCATCATGTTTTCAATTTCGTCTTGATTCTCTTGAAGCTGAAAGATAAACACAAAGTGATACTTTTTAAATCAGTTGCAAACAAAAGAACCTTGTTCAACCTTCAACACAGAAACTACAATGCATGACTTTCAAGAGGTTTTTCCAAGACGGCCTCTATTAAAGTCATCTGAGCTATGTCAAAGGGGCCAGGCTGACATTATTCTATATTTAACAAATTTGTTCTGCTGCCAGAAATCAGCAGGCAAATTAAACACAATTAGAAAATATTATTAGCACAGCTGCCAGTTACGTCATCAGAGCAGCACTGTACTGTGTCAGAAATAAAAAGGGAATGAGTTACTATGAAGCTATGCGCCGACAATTAGAGACACTTAGACAAGATGATATCGTAGGCGACCGAAGGTGATTTTACACTGTTGGTGCAACAGAGGATAATACTGGACAGCGACCTGCGGGTGACACAATTTTCCAAACTACTAACTGCTGAAAGGTACAAGTTACTGTGTGGAAATAAAGCAATAAAACCATTAACTCTAAAAAAAAAAAGTTTCCAGTAAATCGAAAGGTTTATCTTAGTTGTATATTTTAGTTCATTAACCAATTTAAAAGCCAAAGTAATTCAGAGTAAATACAATTTCAGGTCAAATGTTAAATGTTTTGGCCGTGAGAAGAAAGGCAGACTATCTGTTCTTGAATCTGTCCAGGTCTTGTGTGACAGGTCTGGACAACTTGTAAAATGCGTTTGCACCTGAAGCCTCGTTCACACGTACACAGTACATTTTTAAGCTTTTGTTTGTGTTTTGACCTTTTCTCCAAGAGCAAACTATGTCTAAGGTCACTGAAAACTGATCTTTTGTAAAGCTAAGAAAACTTGGGTTTCAGTGTTGACATGCAGACGTTATCTCCTTTGTGAGGCATCACAAATGAGGCAGCAATGTTGGGTGTGGCCAAAATGGTGCAAGCTCTAACCTTGCTAAAAGGATTTTTTTTTTTTACATCTTTACACATACATATACAATTACTCTTCCACTCCTTTAGAAACAGAGCCGTCAGAATGCGCTACAGAGGTCACTGCACCACATAGTCTTCCAGTTACAGCTTCTACAGGCTTCTGATTGGCCACCATCTGGTTCGCCTTTGTTTCAAGGTTATCATTACCTCCTGGTGGTTTGGCGTGCTCCTGACAGCGTTTAGCTGTGTTTTTACGTTGTTGTACAGAGATTTTTTTCATAACAGTGCTTGTGCAGACGGGATAATGATGGAGGGAAAAACCTCATTTTCAAAAAATACCCACGTTCGTGTGGACTAGGCCTGTGAGAAATTTCTTAATACCACAAAATTGGAAATAGCCGAATATTCTGCTTGTTCGAGAGCTTCTTGCCTGAGGCCCTCTATACATTTAGATTAGACTAGACTCTTAAATGTTATTGTCATTGCATAAAGTAAGAACAGTAAGAGCAGTTAAGCATCGAACCACAGAGTGCAGAGTGCATATAAATACATGTAAAGATAAATTAATTTGCAGATGAATGCAAAATGAATGCAGCTGTTACATGTCATGATAAAACTTTGATATGCAGTTTAGCAGACACAATATTTGAGAGCAATATAGGTACCTCTTTACGCTTCTGTAACAGGAGCTCAAGCCTATCATTGGCCCGTTTTGCAACGACCTTGTTCCTCTCTGCCTCGTACTGCCTCTGCGTGTTGTCCATATTGATGCTCAGGTTGAGAGCAACGTTCACCAAGGCTGTCATCAACTTCATGGCTGCAGAAAACAGCAATGTTCAGGTACACAGTAGTGGCAGGAGCAAGCAGGTAGGCATGGAGCAGAAATGCAGAAAACCAAAGTGAAACACACACAAACTTACCTGCTAGTGTGCTTGTATGTCTAAACGCCCTGACCTGCGAGTCAGACAGGCCGGTGAGCAGTGAGATTATTGTGTCCATCATATACTCGTCGTAGATGATGCTGTACTGACACTGACGCACAAGAACCGCAATGAAGTCACAGAAGCTTATCCTGAACTTCTTCCACTGGGGTCCTGACAGAGTTAATGGATAGTCACCGCTGTCCTGTTTGATGATGGAGAGAGATGATCAGATATGTCTGCCACATTACAAATATCTCCAATGTTAGTATCTGATAGCTGCACACAGTTTATGGTTACATCCTAGTAAGCACTGTAAATTGATCTAAAAACACAGCCAGCATCACCTCATCAAACTCCTCTGTCATTTTCCGGATAATTTCGGAGTTCTGCATATGTCTGAACATCTCTCCACTCACAGCACCTGTGAGAGGAACCAAACAATGGCAGCAAAGTTAAGCACATTCATTTGCTTTCAGCCACCCGACCTGCTGCATATTTAGACGCATCATTTCAGATACTTACCTCTGCAGCCAGAGCACTGAATGAAGAAGTTGATGAGGTCCAAGAGCGCCGTGTCCCTGTCATGCTTGTATGCCTCGATCCAGTCATCAACAACAGACTAGAAAATAAAACATGACTATGACAAATACAACTTAAAACACATCTCAAAATATGTTCGGGGTGGTGATGTTGCTCCAGGACAATTTACAACAAAACAATGAGACAGAGATGAGAAGATACTTTGACACGAGACATAATCGCTCAGCCACACTAGTGTTTACCCACCTGTGTGGCACTCTTCCCCATTTTAACCACCTCAAACAGGGTCATGTTCTCCATCCCGTTCTCCTGATGGTGGCCATTCACCCTGCCAACACTGGGGGCCCGCCCTGCTCCCCCACCTTTGGCCTTGTCTCCGAGCGCCTTCTTCCCTTTCTTGGCAGCCTGCTGGGGAGAAAGATGTTCAATGGAAGATGAAAGTGTGTAATTGTGTTATCATATGTCTGAGCACAGTGCATGTGCATTGCAATGTGCGTGCAGACTGAGCAGCTTATCAAGTTACTGTGAATTAAAAAGCTGTCACACTGTGGGACTAAATCACATTACAGACATTTGATGCAGTGATGCGGCATTAACTTATTTTCTCTTCGAACACAGCTGCTGCATAACATCACACTGTTTCTACTCTGTGTTAGTCCTGTGATGTACTGGGAACCAGTCCAGGGTGTTTTATTGCCTTCCACCCAATGCATGATGGGATTGGCTCAAGCCTCGCTGTTACTGTAATTACACATGGATGGATACGGAAAAAGAAGAAATGGTTATCAAAGGTTTGAAAAACATACCATGGCCTTTCCTGTCTTTGCATTTTTGCCATCGGGATCCTCAAGGTCAGTATCTGAAGACAACTGAGATTCTGCCTCTCTGCGTACAACAGATTAAGTCATTACAACCACAAAACAGATTTAAAAACAAAACATTCAAAGCCATGTTCAGTTTGAGAAAACACATCTGTGAAGCTGTGCTTACTGAGGAAATTGAAACTCTGTGTGCAAATCCTGCGCTGCTATCATTTCTTCAACATTTTCTGGATCTGCTGAAGTGGGTGCTTCTACTGCTCTGGACCCCGCGCGAGAATCTGCACCTGGAAAACAAGACAAATGAAAAGAGTCTGTTGATGAATGACGACACCAAGGCTGAACACAGTAACACGCAAACACGTCACAGTGCACAACCCCATTTCAAACTCAAGACCAAGGACAAAGAGTGTGTGTGTGTTTCTAGTGGCAGGAAGAGCACATCAGGCCCTGAGATGCACCGGTCAGGCAGTGCACCATTTAAACACCTCAGTGACATGGCAGTAGCAGTCGAGCTAATTAGGAAAAAATGCCTGCAGAAGTTTCCCCAATTTCAGTCGGCCCTACACTGTGACTTTTAACTCATAAACTCATAAACTCACCTCTTTCTACTCTTCTGGGCTACATGTAAACCTTAAAAAGGACCCTGTTAACCACTGTTTTTCAGTGTTTCTCACCAAGAAGCATGTTTATTTTCAAGGCCAGCTACAATGGGTGTATTTCTTAGCTTACAAAACACCTGCAAAGCCTGAAAAGACACAGGTGTAAATAATACAAGCAGGAATTGTAATACCTGTGACCTCTGCGCCAAATTTCAGTCTCCTAGGGCAAAAAAATAGAGATGTACCGATACCACTTTTTCCTTCCCGATACCAATCCCTGAACCTCAGGTATCTGCCGATACCGAGTATCGATTCCGATACCAGCGAGTAAAATAACAATGGATGGGATATGAATTGTTGTATGTCTCAACTCCTAAAACTCTGTGTAAAATATTAAGAAATAAATACATAACAGTAGAATGAATGCCATAAAACTTATTTTTATTATTATTATCCAGTGTTGACACAGATCAAGACACAGGTTAAAGTGCAGCCACACAATTTGGTAAAAAAGACATTTTAAAGGCTACAGCAGAATGCTGTTTAAACTCCGATCTCTTGCGTTTGCCTGTAGCGTGCGTATGCGTAATGACGTGAGGCATGACGTGGTATTGGATTGGTCATACGCTGTACTCGCTGATACCCAATAACCGCATTTTAGGCAGTATCGGAGGCATTTCTGATACTGGTATCGGTACAACTCAAGCAAAAACTGTGGCTGCCAAAGGGTGGGGAAATTTTTATGAACCGCATGATCAACTAACAAACAGAACAAGATATACAGCTGCTGGTCACAGCTAAAAATGAATAACAGCTGAATTCTGCTTAGCTGCTTCAGTTTCAGGGTCCTGATATTGTGCATGTTGGCTCATTGTCACAGTGTCATGGGTTACTGGGACACCTGAGTGGATAAGAGCCGTCATTAGGGTTTCCAGTAACACCTGAGCTGTTCCTTCTACGTCTAAGTGCCATCGTGTCTCTGTCAAGGACAACTGGCCAAGCAACAGATGTCTGAAAACGTCACCCTGGTGTCCAAGAAACACGTTTTCAATATTTTCTGACATCCTGTAAACAAAACAATAAACTGACTAATCTCAACCGATTAAATGATGAAGAAACACTTTAATGCAGCCCTACTTTATTCACACATCTTGTTCAGAGCTCTCCTCAACAACCAAGCTTTTGTTGAAGCCGTAATGGGGATGCTTTCCGTCATCGCGCTGAGTCATTTCCACTCTCTGTTCTACAATTTTACACACTGAGAACTCCACCCTGCTTTTATCTCTAACTATGCGGATAATTTGGAGCTTGAAAGCCAGTCATTTATGTATAAACTGCACAGATGGAAATGCAGATAACATATTTTATCACTATTTTTATCCTCTGGATCACAAACGTCTAGTTTTCTATGGTGTGTTACTGCCTACTGCTGAATAAATGTAATCAATTTGTTGATGAACATTATGATGATTGATGCAACCTTTGCCAGCTGGATAGCAGTTTGTCATTTATGGAATAAAAATACCAAATACGTGCTGGGTGATACATCATTTACCTGATGATTTCATGTATTTCTGCATATTTTAAATTGTCTGCACATTAGTTTCACATCATCGTTGATTAAACTGTCTGCCTTTAATGATTTAATGATTGCTGCCTGGATGATATCATTTTGGACTCTGGTAACAAATTATGGGACTAACTCTAACTGGTCAAGTCCAACACTAAGAGACTAAAACGAAGTTCACTCACCAGGTTTGGTATAATGGTGCAAAGTGTAGGTGGGGGAAATAATCGATACAGCATAGTATTATCATATTTTGCATGACAATATTGTATTGCTAAATGGACGCCGAGTATCAATTTGCAAAGTAACAATTGCTTTATCAGCTCTCTAAATACGTTTTTGCTGTAATAAAAATAATTGAAGCGAAATAAACAGATCGAAAACTTTCTCGTATTAGATAAAACAGATGTTTTAGTTAAAGGTAATAAACTGAAATTGCAAAATGTTTAAAATCTCAATATCTTCTCATGAGGCTGCTGGTGATTCCCAAAGGAGGGAATTGACAGAAATAACAAGCACAGATTGTGTACAGAGGCACAGCAAATTATTTCATGACTGTGGGAATATTTGCAGCTAGGCAAATATCCAAATCACGCCTTTCTGCCACAGTCACAGGTGTTTCTTATCCCTACTGTTGCACCTGTCGTGACCCCTCAATCCAAACCTGAACACAAATGCTACAGAGCAATGCGGTAGGTGGTTTTCTAAAGTCAAAATTGGCTATTTACCGTTTGCCAGGTGGTTATCTGACAGAACAGCAGGACACCTGCGCTGCAGATCCACAACTGAGCTGAGAGACACAAATGAGCTAATGACAGCATGCACAAAGCTGCAGCCATGATGAGTGACTTTGCGGGCCACACCACACTGACAGCTATGTGTTTGTGGGCTTCCAAACAACCAGGAGCCCATGAAAGCATGAGCCTGGAAAACATCTTTTCATTTGGGTTAACAGATTGTGTTGACTGGGTTTGTCTTTGCTTCAGGAGACACTCAGCTCCTCCACAAGTGCCTGTGGGAAGGTGTGGGGACACCTGCCCGCCTCATGACACGTGACGTTACTATTGCAGGTTTATTAGTTTGTTAATTAAACACATGAACCTGATATAATTAGTACTTTCTGCAGGATTATAAACTGAACACATGGTGTGAAGCCTGCTGATGCACATCAGTGCCTTCACATGACCACAGATATTGTCAGAGGAGGAATTTGTGGGGGCGTGTTGACACAACACCAGCACACTGTAACTGTAGCCGTCTGTCCCAAAATGCAATGTAAACATGACACGGTTGTCATTGTTGTGTGCAGACAATCAGTCGGACTCCGAGACCCAAACATGACGTAGCATAACGTTACTGGAGACGAGCGCGTCAATATCTCGCTCGTTACTTTCACGGAGAAGTAATGTAACATAAGCATCGCCGTCAGGTCGTTGTGGTCGCGAACTCTCATTTTATTTCAGTTACACAGCAAGTAGATCCCAAAATGACTCTGACACGCGCAGTTGTAAAACTTTACTTCCGAACTACAAACGCAACTACAGATGTTTCCGAAGCTGCTGATCGCTTATCCTCTCTCATCTCTTCCTGACGAGCCGTCTGTGCTACGACGGCCGAGCGGCTCTGTAGCTAACGCGAGCTAGCTTCACTCACACGTGATGTTAACAGATACATTATCTAGTTAGCTGCCTTTAGACCCTCTAACTGACCACTTTGACGAACTATCTGTGGGATGAGGGTTTACTTCGGGCTGCTAGCAGTTACATTTACAGGATCAGATTAGCTGCTATCTCGCTTAGCATTGCCGTTAGCTGTAGCGTTAGCTAGCTGTCGGGGCCACTGCTCAACACCAGCTGAAATGTTTCCATCACACATCACGTTATTTTTTATTTAATGCGCTAAAGTCATATATCTGTGTCAGTGTCTCCTGTTAACACGGATGTCAGGCGCCTGGTCAGTCAGCCAGCGCAGCAGCATCAATGACAAACTCCCTGGATGCTAACGTTAGCTATCCGCCATTTTACGTTACAACTTACCTCGTTTTAAATCAAACACGGATTGAAAGCAAATAATCCAAACGCTGCGGGCTTTACAGAGAGGGCGTTCTCGTTAACTCCCTGCACAAACTGTCATTTTCCAAAAGTCAGAAGTAATAGTTTTATTTGCTAGCTCGCGTAAAGAAGCGTCTTGGTGGCTAATGTAGCAAAGCTCAGGTTGTGTTTTCGTTGTTATGCATGTAGCACACACACCACCTGTCGGCCGCTGCGGGAACTGCAGGTCAGAGGCGCCTCATCACACACACTCTGCCGTGTGACACAACTTCACTTTGTTGAGCCAGTGTGTTGGAAAAATATCACAATTTAATTAAAAGAAAGGTGTTTAGTTTAGTTTATTAAGATCCCCATTAGCTATTCTTCCTGGGCTCTTCACATTTTCGTGAGTGACAATAGATAAAAATACAAACATAATATAACACAATACATGAACACAAACTCGTCCAGTACATACAACACATACAAAATAGACATACTGGAACGACAACACACGCTCCTACATTGAATCATCATTAGATGAAAAAATATATAAATATACAAATGAATAAGGGACACCCTCAAAGATGCCATGACCCCACAACAAGCCTGTGTATATAGAGATACTTCACATTCAATTAAAGTCAATCATTTTCATTAATTAAAATAATAATATACTAAGAGTCAAAGTTACGTGCTAAATAATAGTCTTTTAAGTTAATTTTAACCATATTTTTCTGTTGAATTACATAATCAGGAAGTGAATTCCGTTCCTTCATTGCTCTATATATCACTGTACATTGAGCCGCTGTCTTAGTTTTAGGTTGGGTCAAATAACCTCCAACAGCATGTCTCGTTGTATAAGTATGCATCTCTGAACTAAAGGACAATTTACGATATAAAATATTTGGCATCTTTGAAGTGATAACATTCCTAATGAAAACCATCAACAAATACAATAATCTATATTTCACCTCTAGCCAGCCAAGACAGTCATGCCTTTTACTAATGTTTGTCCTTATTCCACAGGAAAGAGCCACTCTTGCTGCTTTATTTTGTGCCAGTTGGAGTTTCCTAATGTTACTTAATGATGTATTGGACCAAACAACTGTACTGTAATTAATATGTGATAAAACCAAAGCTTGAATTACTTGTTTGGGAGTTTGTGGTGTGAGAAATTTAGTACATCTTCTAATCATAGATAAAATATTTCCGATCTTAGTTAGTATTCTCTGAATGTGTTTGTCCCAGGATAGTGTATGATCAGTAATAATACCTAATAACTTAACTTCATTTTCTTGTTCAATTTGTTGTGTGTGTGGATTAGATGCGCATCCTTTAATAACTTAAAGGGAAGAGACCACTCTGGGGAAGCTGTGGGCTCTTTTTAATACCTATAATATCCTGTGTGCTGCTCACCTGCTAAACTGGCTGCTAGTGTGTGTTTTTCACTTGATAGATTGATTCCATAAAAACAGCTAAACACAGTCTATAATCCATGTAATTATCGCTGTTGTAAATCCACATTCACTTCCAAAATATTATTAACACCTTCCTATCTTTATAAGGTCTGTCTTTAATCATGAGCTGTTTGACAGGAGGAGGCACATTTCCACACCACCACTGAAGTGAAGCATTACAAAATTATAATCACCTCACAGAGGGTCCAGCATGAAGTTAACCCTCCTAACAGGAAGCAGGATAGTGCTTAGGCATTGGAAGTCAAGAGAGAAGGTCAGTTTTAAGGAATGGAGAGATGAGCTGGCTAAAATAGCTTCTTTTGTGCAGCTTATTCACAGGGTTAACAGCAGTCTAAGTGTGTTCAGAAAAGTCAGGGACCCTTATCTGGAAATGATGAATAGAGAGGATCACCATGATAATTGAAATCCATGTGGCATGTCCCTGATGTATGTGTGTTATCTTGTCATGCTCAGTAGATGAATGTGAAGTGCAATGTTGTATGAGGAAATGTGGTAGTGTATATATTGTCAAGAGGAATGTGCATGTTCTCTTTTATGTTTTATTTTGGTTTTCTGTTTTCTTTCTTTTTCAGTTTGGTTTTGTATTGCTGTAAATGGACATACTGATATGTAAAATGTTTGATCAAGTGGTGGAAAAGCAATAAAAAGTTTAATCGCAAAAAAACAAAACAAAATTATAATCACCAGTTTCTACCTGCTTAGCCTATTTAATAATAATAATAATAATAATAATAATAATAATAATAACAATACATTTTATTTCTGGGAACAATCTGCAGTTTATGGAGGATTTTCTGGGGGATTTTTCATGCATGCTGCCCGCTTGTTTTATTCATTCATACCCTAATTAGGCTACTGAAGTGATGGATCATAAAGCTAACAAAAATACTTTAAACATTGTTTCTGGTTACTAACATCAGTGTGTGATCATTTTATCTTGAAGACTTGGGTCAGTTACCCAAGTGTGGGTAAATGTTTCAGCATGAAACAAAGAAAAGCTGCACGCTGAGTGAAATTCTGTGAACCGTCTGATGCAAACAAATGAACAAAACCATCCATACTATATTTTTGTTTTGTTCAGCACCTCTGAAGCTTTTTTTTTTACTGCAAATGCATTGTTTCCTGCTTCCTCCTTATGCTAAATAAATGAATCACAACAAGATAAAAGCTTCAGTTAGCATTTTATCTACTCAATAAATATATAAATAGAGCTGTCAGGATTTATTTCTGACAATGGTTAAAGGCACAATCAAAGCAGACCAGTGCAGGAAACATGTTTGTCTTTGTTAGGCTTTTTTGTTTGGTCCCTTTTTGGAAGTTTTTCTTTTTGGTGCCAATAGCAGCTGCTTCTTATTACACTAAAAAGGAGCGGTATGTTCAGTACAATAACGTAATCAAAATAGTTTCTCACATTCCTCCTCTCTCCACATTCGGTATGCAGATTGGGATAGACAAAATATTCACAGGCAGCGCTGCTGTAACAAAGTGAATCTACATGTGAGTTCAAAGTAGTTTAGCAGCCTATGTATAAATAGCATTACTCATAGTGTTTGCACTGGCTTCCCTTTAAAGACGATTCCAAAATAATCATGTGAGATGTGCAACCAGTAAATCCTGGAGCTGTTTAAATCTTAGTGTTGAAGGGTCCTTTGGTGGAAAACATTCAGATAGATGGACAGAGGAAAGACATCTTAACAAATGATATATGTGCATTGTTCTACTTGAATTTAACACAGTCACCTCTATGTATTCTTGTGTTATTGCTGAGTGTCTACAGGACAATAAAGAGGTCTTGGTGAAATGTGTCACTTTTCCCACAGTGAACCTCATGGCCGACAAATCAAAGTCTCTTGGATCAATGCAGCTGCTCTCCTGTCAGATATTTTGCAACCATCTCAGTTCAAATGTTCACTCTGCTAATGCCTTAAAGTCTGCTGTAAGTCTGGAGACTGAGTTGCAACCTACAGTGATTAATTCTTTGGCCTCTTGGTGGCAGCAAACGTCAGACTGTATCAGCAACACTCAGGTTAGTGGCATCTGGATCCATAACAGCAGCTGTAAGAGCAGCAAGAGTAAATGGAGAAAAGACCAAACGTATCTCGCTTTTTAAATAAACAACACAACTTGTATTTCGATTCATTTGAAAGACTTCTTACAGTTTGATATCAGTTCAATATCAATTGATATAATCCAATCAGATTTCAGCTAGTGGATTGGATCAAATCTTGAAAATGGGTTGTTCAAAAAGAGGATAAAGAGATTTTGAAATCAGATTAGATCACTTAATCCAGTCTTGCTTTTGATATTGATCAAACCTGCATTTTGTGTTGCTCAGCAGTTTTTCATAGGATTGGGATGCCTTTGATTAAAATCAGCCTGATGCCTTGATTCATGGTGGATTTCAGGAACAAAATGTAGTTAATATTTTGCATGTGATTTGTGATTTTCTGAACAGTTGCTGCGATAAAGAAGACTTGATACTAACTGCTGTTTTTTCCGTTCTGAAATGCTTAAAGTCTGGAAGATCTCTGCTTCGTTTTCTTTGGCAGAACCAATGGCAATAGGTGGTGATTGCAGTGTGATGACAGACTGCCTACATTGTGATATGTAGTCCAGTTTAGAGCAGTGGATATCCAAATTTGGTAATCTTGTAAAGTTTGTTTTTATATCAGGGTGATCCAATCCAGTGTTACTCTGGAAAAAACAGCACAAAAGTGAGATGGATTGGCTGATCCTGGACAGCAAAACATGGGATATTCCAAATCTGGATCATTCTTATGCAGATTAATTTTTATGAATAACGAGCCCAGTCGTGCTCTCAACGTACCAGAACTGACATAAGCACTCAAAATTCAGTCAAGAAAGAAAGAAAGAAGGAAGGAAATAGAGAAAGAGAAAGCGGCCCAGCTCTCCAGTTGCTGTACAGACATGTTTCTTTTTTACTGCCTCTGTACTGTGTTCAGTCTGCTGCTCACATGATGCATGAAGCGAGAACTGCTCGTAATTTGAATCATCCAGAAAATGAGTTTTCAAGATTCGTCTCCATAGTCTTGATGGCTTCTGTGCTCCAAACGATCTGACTGTATTAACTTGCAATATGAACACAACAATTCATCAATGTGTGGAATTTGCACAGATTGTCAAGTGAAGTTATTCTCACAGAGAAAATGTGTGTTTTTTTCTCAGTCACTACGAAATGATCCCGATAATTCTCTTATTGTTCGTTTTTTTACTGTTATATTTTGGTTGCTTAATTCTAGCATATTATTATGACTGCTTTGACTCTGACATGAACATGACATACAAATATAGACTGGCCTCCAGACCTGAAGTACAACCTATGGAATACATTACCGTCTGAAATAAAAACACTGACAGAGCTCAAGGCTTTTAACAAAAGTAAAACAATGGCTGAAACTGAAACAAGCCTGTGAACACTGACTTTTATATATTATATACCTGTTTGTAATAATCATACTGATGTGTATTCATATATACTGATTTATAATATAATATTCTTATTTACATTAACACTGTTGCCTGTTCCTGACATTGTATTTAATCAACTGGTACTGGGGTTAGGCTGCCTGCTATCAATCAATCAATCAACTTTATTTGTAGAGCGCTTTTCCTGCATGGACATGCAACACAAAGTGCTTTGCAGAATTAAAAACAATTAACACAAGAAAGAAAAACAGTTACAAAGAAAGCCCCTCCCTCCCACCCTCCATACTAGACACACACACACACACACACACACACAATCTCACACACAATAGGGAGACATGGCATGGCACTGAGGATCAAGGAAACGCTACCTTTGGGGTCGTCCACACTGGGAGGAGCAGCAGGCCGTGCCATCGGGGGGACCAGCACCCAGGCCCCCCGACTCCGACAGACAGGTGGACCCCCACATCGAAGGGAAGAACCACCAGCCGGCCGGGCCGAAGGGACCCAAGGACAGCACCCCCACTAGCAGACCTGACACAGCTACCAGTGTGGAGGACCCCCCTGAGGAAACACTGGAGTTAAAAGCTAAAGACTAAAAGCATAAAATAGGACTAAAAGAATAAACAAAATAAAATAAATACAGTAGCAAAAATAAAATACGTAAGATTATAAATAAAATAGAATAAATAAAGTACCAGTGATAAATAAAAACAGAAAATTATTAAGATTAATATCATCTTAAAAAGCAAGATAAAAGCAGCAACATAAAATACGACAGAACCAGCTAAGAACATAAGAAGAGTTTAAAATATTAGTTAAAAGCCGCCTGATTAAAAAGGTGTGTCTTTAATCTTCTTTTAAAAATATCAACAGTCTCTGCAGTCCTGAGGCTCTCCGGCAGGCTGTTCCACAGGTGGGGGCCATAGTGGCTAAATGCTGCCTCACCATGGCTTTTTGTTCTGGGTTTTGGTATGGTTAAAAGGCCAGTGCCGGAGGACCTCAGGGTCCGCGAGGGTTGATATGGTAAAAGCAGATCAGATAAATAAGAGAGCGCAAGGCCGTTAAGACATTTAAAAACCAGTAAGAGAATCTTAAAATCGATCCTGAAGCGGCCGGGGAGCCAATGCAGCGACTCTAAAACCGGTGTAATGTGCTCCCGCCCTCTGGTCCTCGTCAGCACACGTGCGGCTGAGTTTTGTAATAACTGGAGATTTAAAATACTCTTTTTGGGAAGACCAGAGAGCAGGGCATTACAGTAATCTAAGCGACAGGAGATAAAACCATGCATTAGCACCTCCGTACTGGCCTGAGAGAGAAACGGGCGGACTCTGGCTATGTTCTAAAGGTGATAAAAACCTATTTTCGTTATATTTTTGATATGTGGGATAAAATTCAGCTCAGAGTCAAAAGTCACGCCCAAATTTTTTTACTGATTGGGTTGGTTTAAGATCCTGTAGTTTTGGTAAAAGTTTCTCTCTCTGGCCTTCAGGACCTATAACTAAAACCTCAGTTTTGTCCTGGTTGAGCTGTAGGAAATTCTCTGCCATCCATGACTTGATGTCTACAATGCAGTTAAAAAGGGCATCAATTGGCCCTGTGTCATCAGGAGACACGGCGATGTATAGCTGTGTATCATCGGCATAACTATGGAAGCTGATGCCGTGTCTCCTGATGACGTCCCCAAGGGGAAGCATGTAAAGATTAAAGAGAAGTGGACCGAAAATTGAGCCTTGAGGAACCCCACATCCAATTTCATGAGTTCCTGAGGAACATGTATCCATACTTACATAAAAGCATCGGTCTGTGAGATAAGAACAAAACCAGTTAAGGACAGTACCAGAGAGGCCAACCAGGTGTCTGAGTCTTTTTAATAAAATGTGATGGTCTACCGTATCAAAAGTGGCGCTTAGATCCAGTAGAACCAACACTGTGAGCTTTTTGTTATCTAAATTCCACCTGATGTCGTTTAAAATCTTTAGAAGGGCTGTCTCGGTACTGTGGTTCCTCCTAAAACCAGACTGATGCCTCTCTAAAATGGTATTTCTGTTTAAAAAGTCATTAACTTGGTTAAAAACCAGTTTTTCTAAAATTTTACTTAAAAACTGTAAGTTGGATACAGGCCGGTAATTATTAAGAATGTTGGGGTCTAAGTTGCTCTTCTTCAGAAGGGGCTTCACCACCACCGTTTTAAAGGCGGTGGGGAAGACACCCGTCTGAAGAGAGCAATTCATGATGTTTAAAAACTGCTCCTCAAAGAGACCATAAAATGTCTTTAAAAGTGATGTGGGAATTGGATCTAAAAGGCAGGTTGTTGGGTTTACTTGGGAGAAGACTCCACCAAGTGTCCTTGCATCAACCAGGGCAAAACTCTCCAGTGTTTCCTCAGGCAAGGACAACAGTCCAGGTGTGGTAACAGACAGAACTTTCTTGGATAACAGACTGGATCTGATGTCCTTGATTTTAGTTCTGAAGTGGTCTGCAAAGTCTTCACAAAGATCATCTGTTGGCGTCTTAAGAACTTTATTAAAATCAGTGCCTGTTAAAATATTAAAAGTGGAGAAGAGGAACCGGGGGTTGTTTTTATGGTTGGTGATGAGTTGTGAGAAATGGGAAATTCGGGCCTTTTTGACTGCGTTATTGTAGGTTTTGAGTTGTTGACGTAAAATCTCATAATGAACGGTCAGTTTACTCTTTCTCCATCTTCTCTCAGCACTCCTGCATTGTCTTTTCAGTTTATTAATTTCATTGTTAATCTGTGCTCCACTTTCTCTGATAACTTAATGTGTGTTCACCTTATTTCTGATCCAGACGTTCAGGAGGTTTTTACCGTGAGCTAAATTACCCACAGAGGTCTCTTTGTCTCCATTCTAAGGCAGCAGTTCTTATTTTATTAGGTGACTATAGACTACAGAAAAAATACTTATTTGGGTCCAGGCAGCTAAACTGACAGGACAATATTGTAATCCTGGGTATTCTTCTTCTTCTTCTGCTTCTTCTTCTTCTTCTTCTTTGCACAAAGGTCCAGTCTCATGCCAGATATCCTCAGCTGTAAACTCAAGCCAATAGTCCTGATGGTGGCGCTACAGCAAGCGTCTAAAGTTCAAAACTTTGAAAATTCATAACAAATCAACCATACGTGCTACAACTTCACAACTTTCATCAAACTGTAGCCTCAATACTGAAGAAACTTTTGTACATTTAAACCTATTAAAAAATGATGAAGTTCATCACTCTGTTTTTTTCAAAAACTGTAAAACTTCTTAAACCTATCTCCTCCCACAATTTTTGCTCAATTGACACCAAACTTGCTACAGAGCATCTTCAGACTGTCCTACAAAAACTACATTTCTCAGATTTTTGATTTATCAAAAATTGAGCCTACAGTGCATCAAAATGTTTGACTGTAAGCGGTACTGTAAACATCTACATGCAAATTCTTGCTAAATAAATATTCAATGTTCATGAAAAAAGGCAAAATTCTAGAGTCATGGTAGATGATGTGCGGCAAATTTCAGATGTTTATCTTAAAAACTGAATTTTTGACAGCATTTTGTATTTTGCTCTAATGTGAACAATTGGAGTCAATGTAAAAATGGTAATTTTAAACATCAGTTTTTCACTTATGGAGCAAATCAATCATTGTTACAAACAAATTATCAACATCCCCATGCTGTCTAGATGCAATATGTGTATTTTCAGATTTTTGTCTTAATAACTGAATTTTTTACAGTGGTTTCAAATCTGCCTTTCCATACACGGATGGCTGCTTTCCTACACAGCAGCGAATAGCTTACTCAGTTTGTGAAGCCACTGTTGAGTTGCTATTTGCCAATTAGCTCAGAGCGGTAGATGACCGTCTGAGGTTCCAGAGGTTGCGGATTCGAGCCTCCACTGGTGCAGAATCCACATTGTAATGTAAACATCTTCTTGTGCTCCAGCTTGTTGCTTAAAATTGCCTGAGCGTGACTGATCACTGTGCAGCATCTTCAAGTCTTTTTTCTGCTGGAAAATCTGCCTTCTCATGCTCGAAAATAAACCAAACTTTGCACAAAGATCCAGTGTCAATACTTCAGTGTGAAACCATCTGAGGCTTCTCACTTTGCACATAGCTCAACTAGTTAAACATCAGTTTTTCACTTATAAAGCAAATCAATCATTGTTAAAACAAGTTACCAACATCTCCATGCTGTCTAGATGCAATATGTGTATTTTCAGATTTTTGTTTCAATAACTGAATTTTTTACAGTGGTTTGAAATCTGCTTTTCCATGCATGGACAGCTTGTTGCTCAGAATTGCCTAAAAATGCCCAAACCCGACCCATCACTGTGCAGCAATTATAATATTATATTCCATTTCCAAACCATAGTTGGATTAAAGTTGTACAAAGTCAAGTCAAAACACTTAAGGACATTATCTTGGATGCAAAAGAAAAGTCTCTTCACACCTTGAACAGCTTTGACATTTTATTGTTCCATTAATCATATCTTACAGGTTTTGTATGCAATACCAACATGAAGAGCCACCATACTGTTAGTAATTATGACTAATTCTATAATCCATGTCATATCTCTTTCCTTTACATCAAAGTGTATGTATACAGGATGATCCATTCAAAGCCACAGCTTCATAGGGGAGTGGAAGATTGAAACAGATGTGATGTAGTGCAGTGTCACACGAAAAACTCGAGTCACACATTAAAAAAGCAGAGAAAAGTCTAAGGTTCTGGCAGCCCACACTTGAATAGGGGTTTGATTTTCTGCTGGCAGGGTTTCATCTACATGAACTCGTTGAGGAAGCTATGGACCGTCCCTTCAGGTGTCTCCTCCAGAGGCTGTCCCAGACAAAAGGTGGGCACGGTGAGGAGGTCAGGATCCTTGATCTCGATTTCAACCTCCGTGAGGCTGTGAGAGAGTGATGCAAAGATGACAATTTTAAAGGACGTTCATCATGGCCTGTGTGGGCAACAGATACCAGAAAGTGTTGATCGCCTCAAACATTCAAAAACACTTCACCAACCTGATAATGAATGATGAGGACTCCTGGAAGTACAATGTGCACACAGGCAAACATCCCATGGTCACACTCATGGAGTAGTGACCTGAAAAGAGAAAGACGGAAAACACTCGAGTCATAATGAACTCTGGCACATGTTACTATACATATTGTTTTATAGAAGCTCTCACACCTTTCTTGTCTGACATTGTTCCTGTCCATACATTGGTTTTCAATCCCTCGCCTTCAATGGATGGACTCCCGCAGTTGACCGTAGCCGCAAATGTTGCATCATCGGGAATATCTAGGGGGTGCTGGGTGCATTGCAATGCTTTTTTCTCACAGCTCTGGTTTTTGCTGTCAATCTCGTAGAATACTCCCTGCCACACGCACACACAAATTCATTCGTCAGGGCGCAAAACAGCATCAAGTAAAAGGTGACTTTCTTTTTTAAAAGACAGAACTGACTTACATCTTCGAAAAACATCAGCAGATCCAGACCTAGTGATGTGTTTGTGGGGTGGCTCTCGTTTGATCTGAATCGCAGTTTCTTGCCCATTGAATCATAGGTGAATGCTCCATATGCTTTCATTTCACCCTTTAGGGATATCTGGTTTCATTCATGCATTCAGAGACAAACAGAAAGAGTTTAATGCTGTGTTTCAAAAGTACCAGAAGAACCACTGGCCTTGACAGACACATTTAAAAACTCACCACAGACATGAAGCCTGTCATATTGGGTGCATCTGAAAGACAACGTTGTCAGTTAGTTAGACGGGACTTACACATGCTGATAACTAAATATTAGAGTTTAGACACATTTGAAACTAATAACCAAAGACCTTTGAGTACTGTTGACGCAAATAGGAAATGCAGTGATCTTGAACGTTACCTAACACACCGACGACTCACAATCAAATCACAAAATGATAGAACTGCAAATTCTTACGACAAGGCTGATGGTGATGATCTGCATGGGTGGTGGCAGTCAAGCACATGAAGACGAAGAGCGTAACAGCCGCGTACATTTTCCTGGTCCGGTGGGAGTCACAAAGTAGAGTTCGAGATGGCAGAAACAACCCTAAGCGCATCTAACTTTGAGCGAAGTTACTGCTGCTTTTATAGGGATGAAACCCAGCGGAGTCGATAGGTGTTGCGTAAAAGGACCCAGGACTTCAAACATCAAGCTGTCTAAACAAACGGGGCCCAGCTGGTGGTGACCCGATAAAACAATTTTCTTAAGCTATCTTTCCTTTTGTGATTGTGCAGCTGTCCCCAGATGCTTTTGTGCATTGTTTATCTCTGTGCCTTTCAGAGGGTCATATATAAACAGGAGGTCAAGTGCGGACAATTATGGAGGATCATCAAGGCTCTTGGAGGGAAACAGAGCCATCTCTTCATCTTTTTTTGGCATTATTTTACTGTATGGTTAGTGATAACAGCTGCTCATTTACAGTTAAGGTAGGAGGTATGTGCTATCAACTGAAAAGCTTAGACTGACATGGATGCAGCCTGTATGAAACTGAGATCATCTTCATGTCACCATAGGTTCACCAAACTCCTCACCCCTAGGTAAGCTGAAGCTGGTATGAACGTAGGATGGCTGCAGGGGGGTTGGGGATGCACATGTCCTGAATGTTGAGGGGGACTGTGTCCTCAGTGTCACTCCCACACAAACTTTCCACAAACAAGTATAATGACCTTTTTTATATCTTAAATTTACCCCTTGAGCAAAAAAAAAATACTCCCTCTCTCTTTAGTCAAAAAATCTAGAGTGAAAATGCAAATAATATTTTCACATACAATTTCACAACTATTTGAACTACTGGTGCACTGGGGATTTGAAGTTTCCACATCACACTTGCATAAGTTGAATATTGCACCATGACCGGTTTCCAAAGTAGCTGTGATGACACAAAATAAACTCACACATACAAGTCTGGAACTCAGATTCAAGGTGTGTACAGAGAAACGTTCCTTCTTCAGCAGATGAATGTGCTCCGAGTGTCCAAGTCCTCACTCTGCACAGAGAAGCTCAAACATCCAAGTGAGGTAACAGTTAGCAAAAGACAACTCAAAAGGAACTTTGCATTTGATTTAAATTTAGATTTACGGGGTCACATTTTATTTCATTCAGTGTGATTTCCTCTTTTGTCAGAAGGAAATAAATCCCATCGGCCTTAATTTAAAGTTTTCGCCCAGTCAGTTGGTTTTAAAAGAAAGAATAGAGTCGCCCCTGTCTGCACCGTCACCTGAAACCTTCCTGCACAAACTAGAATGTTATAGTTCTTAGAAAACTGTGTGGATTAAAAAAAGACTTTAAATACAGTTTAGACCATTAATCTAACTCCATCAAACTGGAGGTTCTCCACCAGAAAATTTCGAGCATCATACACTTAATCTCTGCATTCTGGTGATTTGATTTTTGCACCAATTTGTGCCTTTTCTGCACCAGTTTATGTTGTTAATGTCTTTAATTTTTGGAGCACTACTCTCATGTTTTAATGGGGTTGCACCAATGAACATGCTCTACATATTAAGAGGGATGTGTCCCTTGTGTCCTCCTTGAAATTTACACCCATGTTTGTATGTATGAAGTCTTACAATGAAATCATGAACAAACACATTTCAAAAACCGCAGCATGAAGCTGTACAATAGACTGAAGAGTCTTGGCCCGCAGTGAATTGGGCCGGCCTCCTAAAACACCCTCACCCTTTCTTTTCTAAAAGTGATCCAAACTAAATAGAAAGCCTGGGGAGTTTATCCCAGGTCATCTGCACGAACCAGACCAGAACTGTGTTGTTGTCACAAGTACACTTTGTGCAGCTGTCTTTTGTTCTTTTGCACATCACAATGTCCCTGTTGTGAGAAACAGCAGTAACTTGTTTATCTCATGTGTGCTGCATCTCTCGTGGTCTGACATGACCTCACATCTTGGTCTTTAACTTATTCTATTTGACTGACAATACATATATGTTTGTGTGTGTGTGTGTGTGTGTATAACAGTTTAATGATCTGTAGTTTGTATTATTTGAGCCATTTTATGTTCATTTATTTTTGTATGCATTTATTTATTCAGCTGTTTATTTGACAGGGACCACATTAAATAAAAATACATTTCACCACTTGAAATCTGATGCACTATACAGAGATATAGGCTGTTCTCGGGCAGGTGAACTGTACAGGCAGCATACACATTATACACAACAAGCAAAATGTGTCCAGCTCCTTACATGTTAAAAAACAATAATAGAGTTTGGAGAGTAGAGTTTCAGACAGGAAATGCTAGAAGAAAGAGAGCAGTGTTTGGCAGGCGACACACAGCCGAGGAATACAGATAATAAATGTTGTGTCTTCTAAATGTTCACTATATGTGTCATGCATTTAATGAGGGTTTTATTGACTCTTAAACATAAACATGATTGCTTACTAGCCCCTTTATCACAGCATATATTTTTCACAGCATTTTCATTTTCCTCAGAAAAGCCTTTGACATGCAACATGTGATTAAAACATTCTTCATTTACCATAAGCTGAACAACGGTACCAAGCTTTTTGTCTTAATGCTGTTTACTGAAGAAGTAGGAATGGGAAGGAAATACATAACAAAACTAAAGGGGATGCCTGAAACCACAAATGAATGAGACTGAAATAGACTGAGAGTAAATTGTGTGTCACAAGGGAAATTTAAGATTACAGTATGAGGGGAATGGAGTGGGAGATCTGAAAATGAGGGAAGCCCTTCTCTTCAGGTATCCCTTCCCTTTTCACTGACCATATTATGACAGTTCAAGAAAAACTCACCGTTTTCTCTTTCTGAGAGGAAGTCGGCTTGAACCATGACTCACCCATTGACCCATTATGAGCTTATAGTTTCTGTAAGATCTTTACTCATGTCTGACGTGTACAAATGACCCACTGTGTATTTTTTAAAAGTGTCTTTTTTTTGGACTTTTAATGAATGATTGTGGCGGCATCATGTCGTTACCCAAAAAACAACTTATTCGTTTAGCGTTATGTATTTCAGAGACCTGAAAACTAATAACATATTTACAACATCACAAGAGACACAGTGAGCCCTTCAACAAGGCTGTTGGTAGAGATATGTGCCCGTGTTCAAAGAAGAACTCACATTCAATTAAAAACAGTGCTGTTTGATAATATATGCCCACAAAAGGGCAAACATATCTTAAATTCCTTTGGCTTTTTTGGTGCTAAAGTATAAGATGAGATGAGATAAGATAAGATAAATTAAGACAAGACAAGATGAAATGAGATAAGATAAGATAAGATAAGATAAGGTAAGATAAGACAAGACAAGACAAGATAACATAAGATAACATAAGATAGCATAAGATAACATGAGACAAGACGAGATAACATAACATAACATAACATAACATAACATAACATAACATAACATAACATAAGATAACATGAGACAAGACAAGACGAGATAAGAAGATAAGATAAGATAAGATAAGACCAGACAAGACAAGACAAGACAAGACAAGATGAGATTAGATAAGACGAGACGAGACGAGACGAGACAAGATAAGATGAGATAAGATAACATAAGACAAGACAAGACAAAATGAGATGAGACAAGACGAGATGAGATGAGATGAGATGAGATAAGATAAGATAAGATAAGATAAGATAAGACAAGACAAGACGAGATAAGAAAAGATGAGATAACATAAGGCAAGACGAGATAAGATAAGATAACATGACATAAGATGAGATGGGATAAGATAAGATGAGATAACATAAGACAAGACGAGATAAGAAAAGATGAGTTAAGATAAGATAACATGACATAAGATGAGATGAGATAAGATAAGATGAGATAACATAAGACAAGACGAGATAAGATGAGATCAGATCAGATAAGATAAGATAAGATGAGATAACATAAGACAAGACAAGACAAGGTAAAATCTTTATTGTCACTGTACACCTATACAGTGATATTGTGCTTGCTACATCTGTAAGGTGCATTAGAGTAAAAACAGAATAACATAAAACATAGAAAAAACAAGGAGAGCGCACGCACACACACACACACACACACACACACACACACACACACACACACACACACGCACACACACACACACACACACACACACACACACACACACACACATCATTCAGATGCTTATTGGTGTGTTGGTGTGTGTGTATCATAACTAGCAACTAGCACACACTAGGGCCCATCACAACTAGCTTATGCCATTGTTTGTTATGGTATAAGATTCCAGTTGTAATTGTTATCAGGTGTAACTGATGTGTTCAACGTCTGTCTCATCAAATTCCTTAATCTGTATTGATTGGATTTCCATTGAGAACAGAACAGATCAGATCAGGAACATCAGCATTGTTGTGAAATCGATACATTTAAATGCTGGAAAATAAACATTATTCATGCATAGAGTAAGTGACAGGAGGCCTCGTATTGATCTTTGTGGAACACCTTCATCAGCCATTTGAACCATTACATAATATGATTTAATTGATTAAATTAGATTTAGTGTAAGAAGGTAATACCCTACACATATATGTGACAGTTGTTCATGTAGTTTTATGACACAGACTGAGCTTTGAACCCTGAACATTCACAGCAGCACTGACAACCTCTGCCCTCAGCTTGGCATACACACAATACAGAGAAACCATCTAGACTTCTGTACTGTCCACTGATATGCCAAAGTGAAACTGCTACAACACAAAGAGGTAGGTTGAAACCACAAGTTGGTTAGTGTTTCTAGTGGGGAGGAAGAGTGTTCAGATTTTTTGATATTTTGAAACTAATGACATGGGGCTTATCTCAGAGGAATTTTCACAAAAAAAGTTTTATCTTTGTCCCGCGTGTTAGTCCTCGTCACTCTGTAACTTTTCTTGACGCCACAAGGAATGATGCGTATTTTGTCATAGCTGTTAAAAAAAAATAACAAACCACTCTAAAACTTCTTTTAACACTCCAAGTAAACCAACAAAAATGACTGAGATACGTGTTAGTGAATGAAGTGGAAGTGTTACAGTCGAGTAAGCTGCTCATTTTAACCTCTCATTCCCCTGTTGTCTATAAGTAACGAAAGAGATGTTAACAGAACAGAAATGTTGCTGTTGTAAAAATTTTTATTAGTTTTATTATGTAGACGGACAGCATTGTGATCATAAAAATATATACATCAAATAGACTTCCAAATATTCAGTACAGTGTCTTTAACACACTTGTTTTCTATCAGGGTCTTTATTCTGACCGTGTGAACGATAATGCATCTGATCCTATCAGGTGTGGTCGCTGACACTTTTCCATTGAATAAATCCTCAGAGGACACATGTCGTTTCCTCCGTGTGGACACAGGCTCAGTAGAGGAGATTATATGTGGATGTAAGAAGAGACTGCTGGGTGTTCATTAAACACAAGGATTTATTTAGTTATCCTTTTATTTTTTCTTGCTTCTCGGTTGAATCAAACAAGTCTGCACAAGGCCCCAGGTGACAATCAGGCTATACACTCTAATGACAGACAGCTTAAATCTGTGTCATCTTAGTGCTGGAATAAAACTGACTGAAGTAAAAGACCAGAGCAGTCAAAGGTTATGCTATTATAGCTGCATTGTTAATGTGTATCAGCAGCAGTATTTTGTGCACTAATCACACATCATCACTCTCAAACTGTTACTGCACTCATGTCTCAGCTGTATTGCTCTCTAGTTCACTGATTGATAGTGAAAAACTTCAATCAGCACAGCGTCTTGTTCAGTTTTCAATATGATGACAGTTTACGTCCCCAGTCCTTTGAATCTTGGGTGACTTCCCATATGCACTGTATACGCACTGGGTTCATCTCTGGTTGGGAATTTACCTCCAAAGAAATATCAACCCCCTCGTAGTTGCACAGTTTTCTGGAAGAATGAACTGTCCCCTTAACCATGAGGAAAACCATGACACATATACTTTCAATAACGCTTTCAATTAAAAGCTATCAAGAATACTTTGAAAGAACGAAGCAGGGTCAGCAAAATAAAGCACATGGAAACCTACAGTCAAATCCACAGTAAATGGCATGTAGGGGTAATGACTGTAATGACTGGATGATGGGTAGAGTCAGTGGTGTGGTGGTAGTTGATGAGGTGGCTGTATTATCAGGTAGACGGGTTACAGAGGAGTAAGTGGGTCTCCTATTTATTCCATTGGCCTTTTGGCTGATAGGTGCGTATACCTGCCTCAGCTACACCAGTAGGCAAACTAGAACCCAAAAGTTCGACACAGACGCAATCAGTTCAGCAGGAAAGTTTTGCGTAGTTCAAGGCAGGAAGGATCTAAACGAGTTAGCAATATGGCATGAAACACATCAGATTATGAAATAAAAGTTGGCAGGTGCCGAGACAACAACAAGGTTTATTCTTCATGACTTCTACTGTGATGATGACTTTGCGCAGCAGCGGTGATGCCACACTAGAACCTCAACCTTTTGTCTGCCATGACACCAGCCACGTCATCATTTTAATCTGAAGAGTTTTTTGGCAAACATGCAACATCAGCTCTGTTGCGCTCTGACCTGTGGATGTCATTTACTGCTGTGCCCCCCTTCATATCTATCTGTCTTACATGTCACAAAGAATGTGGTGATAGAGGCATGTGCTTGTTTTTCTTGAGAGTTGACTACGTTTGAATAATTGTTGTTTTATTGTGGATTTTTGTATGATATTTGTTGCACTTCAGTGTGTTTTGATTGGCTGCTGCCTCAGCCAGGTCTCCCCTGGAAAAGACATTCTCAATCTCAATGAGACTTCCTGGTTAAATAAAGGTTCAATAAAAAAAAAAAAAAAAAAAGACTCATACAAAATTCATTCATACAAAATCAGGATGCGGCTCCAATAAAAGTATCCATTAAGATGACAAAGGCTAAAACAAGTAGGATGTTGATGAATGAAACAGATGCAAGATGAGTAGACATCACCCTGATGTCAGGAACTATTTCAAAATACTTCCCTCTAATAATTAAAACTGGTAATAATGACAGTCATGATGACAGGGACCTTTTTTTGTGTCTTCCTCTCCGTTTTTGTGACATTCACTGAAACTCTGCCAGTTATTACTCATCTACATCATGAGACTCCTGAAATATTCCCTTAAGATGCACAGTCAACACTAAACTTCACTGCCCCATTAAAAAAATTTGTGTAGTTTTTAACAGCTTGCCACTTTCACATTCGTGTTAAAGGAAACATTAATGAAAGTCTTCAGGAATAAAGCTGCATACTGCAAACTCATACTGTTTGAGTGCACATTAATATACATACAGTAGCTGTAATTTTACCAGAAAGCAACAATCTTAAAAGTAATAAATAAAGAGACCATCTTGCTCTGGGATCACTCCAGCTGCATTACAGCAATAGGCAACTTAAAACAAATGTGTGCCAGGAGCTTGAAGTTGAGGGGTCACTGGCCCCTTGCCTGCTTCATACTCCCCTACTTCAGGCCCCTTGATTAGATGGTCTAAGCCCATCTTTGAACTTGACCTTCATTTCGACCTCACCTACACATCTGTAAAAAAGAGATACTGTATGTGCTTGTGTTCAAAGAAGAGCTCACATTCAGTTAAAAACTGTGCCATTTGATATAAATGCCCACAAAAAGGCAAACTCATCTCCATCATGGTTTTCATTTTTAAGATATCTTTTTTTAAATAGTTTTCATTTTTAAAATTATTTTTAAATAGTTTTCATTTTTAAAATATTGTTTTAAAATACCTTTCATTTTTTAATAATTTTTAAAATAGTTTTCATTTTTGAAATAATTAAAAAAAATACTTTTCATTCTTAAAATTAGTTTTTAAAATGTTTTCATTTTTAAAATTATTTTTTAAATAATTTCCCCTCTGGGATCAATAAAGTATTTCTGATTCTGATTCTGATTCTGATTTTTTGGAGGGTAAAACAATCAGTAGCAGCCTATAAATATACATATATATATATTCTTATTCTAAAAACTACAGAAAAAAACTCTATATATGATTTCTGGGTCGTGTGTATGTTGATGTCCAGTGTCAAGTCTTTATTTGATTATGTGACAAGACGATTCTTTGAGGCAGCTAGTTCACAGTCGGTGCAAAATCTGTCAAGACTTAACAAGCTGAGCAAACCGAGTGAGCAGTCATGACTTTCAAACAATAAAAGCAGCAGTAAAAAACAAAAGAGGTAGGAGAAGGTAACAACTCGCAAAGTAAGAACAGTTACCAGCTGCTGCAACGCTGCCATGGCAGGTAATTAAAGCAGTGCATCTTTGACATTTCACTTTAATGATCCTGGTAAAAGGGTGGTGCATTCTGAGTACACAGCCACACTGTGTACTTAGAGTCATGTGGGCATACAGTACGTGGAAACTCTTCATTATATAAAATATTACTTCACATGAGTATCACAGAATACGGCTACCTAGACACTTAATCAGCGCTCCTGAAAACACTCACTCCCCACGTGTGTAACAAGTACATTCATTTTTTTTTAATTCACTTCCTCCACTCGGCCTGCCTCATGAGAGAGAGAGAGAGAGAGAGAGAGAGAGAGAGAGAGAGAGAGAGAGAGAGAAAGGAGGAAAGAAGAAAAAAAAACTCCAGATCTGTCAGAAACCGAAAGCAAGAACCTGAGCAATATATAAACAGTACATGCGCCTCACTAAAGCATGAAGGTATCTTGCTCTCGCTCACTACTCCTCCAAGGTAAGCCCATCTTCAAAAATACAATGCATCTAACATTGGCTTGAAGGTTTGGGTATTTGTCTATTCACATATATATTTATTTTGGTATTATTTCAGTGTTTGGATTAATTTACTGTATGTCAGCATATTTAAGACATAGCAGTGGTAGAGACAGATGCACAGTGTAGCTGTGGAAACATTTGTTGGTGACATTTTATTTCTATTTCTTGGATTTTTGTTTCTTGTCAGTGTCAAACTTCAAGTAAAAAAGGCCTGTTGGGCAGCTGCAGTGTTTATGTAGGTGGAATAACATCTAGTATCCATACTGGGTTCAGTTCCAATAACTTTTCTGCCGTTTGTGTAGAAGTGAGGAAGCCTTTGTTGTCAGTTATCTGGAGAGTCAACTTGAGAATGGTCACAGCTTCATGGCGAGTGAGAAAGATGTTGACTCATCAAGAAAACTGTGTTGCACAAACTGCTCATGATGTAAGTGAATATAGTGACCAAAATAAAGAAGGAAAAGTTGCTTCTTTATTGCGACAGATTAGAAGTGATGTGTTAGCAAAGTCTTCAATGTGTAGTCGGCTGATTGAGATCTTATGCAGACATTTTAGGGCACAAGGCTGCACACAAAAAAGGAGATTTTGAGGAAATGCTTCCTTCCATGCTGAAACCATTTGAGGAATCAAGACCCTTTGTTTCCATGCAACCGGACCATCTGTAGTGTCGCTGGATGACTTGAGAAAAAGCATGTATGAATATGCTGTGTGGTGGAAGTTGTGTGGGTGGATTATCAGAAATATTATCAGACTTCCGTACGGACACTAATCATGGAGATTGACATTTAAGTTCCCATAAAGAGAGGCCGCGTACTTGACCGGAATGCTGTGCGGTAGTTTGCGTTGGAGGTGACACTAAAGGTCACGTCTTTACAGTAACATGATGTGATGGCGCTTGAATTCCAAACATGAAAGATAATAAACTGTAAGAAAAAGATGATTTATAGCCCACATCTCTGGTCACGTCTGTTTCAGATGACTCTTTGGTGGCAGGCTCTCGTCCTCCTCTGCTGTGTGCTGAACTGTGTGGAGTCGTCCTCTCCATCTCCACTCCTCCAGAGGAGCAAATACAACAACTCCTTTCGTCTCACGAGGTCCACCAGAACCCGTGTCCAGCAGCTGCAGAGGAAATATGTGAGTGCTGACAACTACTCCCTGCTCCCCAGCTTATCACTGTGAGCTCTGTGTTTCCCTAACAACGACTCTTTACTTTGATAGAAGGAGCAGCAGTTGGGGAACAAGCACTTTGAGGACAGAAGTCGGCAGTTAAAGGACCTGCCGTTGCTTTCTACAGATTTCTATGGCTGGCTCATGCTGACGGTTTGTATCTTATTGTTTCCTCACAGCTTGGTTGCTTTTCTGCAAAGTCACAGTCTCAAAGTTTTCTGAGAATTTCTTCAACTGTTTTTAGAATTTTTTTAACTTATGCGGTGAAAAAAAACGAAACCTCATGACACTGTCAGAGAGTCTGCTCTTGCAGAATGAAAAACTTGTAAAAATTTGAGCGGAATTCCCCTTTTTATAACTTCGAGCAAAGAGAGGGGGGGGTGTGCAACATTTTGATTATGTAACCATGTGGCTGTCTCTCGTTGTGCGCTCAGGACTGGGAACGACTGCATGCTGCTTTCTGGGACATGCAAGCCTATTGGAATATGCTGGAGTGGAAGAGAAAACAGCTGGAGAAGGAGGAGAAAGAGCAGATGGTGGCGCGCGCAGTCGGCACCACTTTACCTCAGAGCATCAGGCACATTCAGCTGGACCTGAGAGACCTGATGAGCCAAGTCAGCAGTCAGGTACATTCACAGTCTTCTTACTAGAATCTGCTCACATTGTATCCCCCTTTGTAGCATACACACACTTTAGAGGAAGTGACACTGAGGTCTGATGAAAAGTACTTTTGCTTTCTACTCTAGATGAGTTACATGAGGAGCTCTTGGACGAAGCCAGTGTCTCCTACGGCACCTGTAAACCCACAAACCAGATCCAAAACAGTATGGGACAGCCGAGTGGAGGGTTACATCATTCTGAGGGATCTAGACCTTTACCTCACCAAGCTGGCAAGAGACTTCCTCCTCCTGGCTTCAAAAACACACTGATGACTCAACGCTGAAAGCAGAACACTGCCACCCTGACAACAACACATGCACACAAACAGGCAAAAGGAAGAAAAGGCTGAAATGATGATCAGCACCTAATTGGAATAATAGTTGTCATCAGTGTTTTAGAGGTGTTGTCAACACTTTCTATGGAGCTGTCACTTTAGCTAGTTGCATTTTTCACTCAGTGTTTTACAGTATATTTAAGGGCTTTTTTGGGTATTTCCCACACTTTCTGTCTCACCTCTAACTGTAAGTTAGCAATAAGCTGCCAGAACAGAAAAGCACTTCCCAACATCCTGTTTTTCCCCCAACCCTCAGTGTATTGGACTTTCCACAGTTATATTTAACTATTTATTGACATATTTATTAACATGCTATTTATTTTAAAGTGGTTTATTTTATGTCTTTTACAATATAGAGGTACAGTGTTTTACATATTTATGTTTTATATTTGACAGAGCGGAAATATATTTATGTATGACAATAAAGAGATGAAGCATTTGAAACGGTGGCGACTTCATGTTATGATTTTCTTATCTTTAAAAAAAGGTTCAGTCATTATTGTAACATTGAAGAAATTCTTGTTATAATGAAGTTGCTTATTACTTAATAAGGGATCTTCCTTCTGTTGTGTGTGCTTGTGGTATCATCCTGTCGGCTACAGACACTTAACAACTTCTGAGTGGCAATCCTCCAGTTAGCTGAAAGGATTACTGTTTGTCTGGTTGCTGTGTTTTTTGTTTCTTCATGTGGTGTTGATCCGAGGGGCAGTCTGCAGAGTGAAATCAGATTGAAAACAGTCAGCAGGCTGGAATATTTTCATGAAAAAAACCCTTTCCTCCCTGCAGGCTGCACACATGACATCAGAACAGCCACTGACTCACCACTAGCAGATGTCCTCGCTTGCCCTTTGCCACCTTCAGCTCAGAGCCCCTGACGAAATCAATGATTCCCTCCTTGCCCCGAGCCACGGCAAACCTGATGCTGCACGCCACACAGGAGGTGACAAACAGGAGACAGTATAGAAACATGAGAACTGTTGGGTTGGCAAAGACCACCACAGAGAAGCAGTCAGAGAGGCCCTACCTGCCCGGGCTGATGTTGACGTAGTTGACCTTGCTGGCCATCATGGCTAGTTTTGTCACCAGCTCAATCACATGGTTGCAGTGCAGCACAGCGTCACCCTGACAGACACACAGCTGGATTTAGAGTGGTTGCATGTTGCGCACTAGTAAACAGTCGTGACTGTTGTGTCGGACTGTACCTTCTGCTTATTGTCCTCATTGGGCATGTGCAGAACAAACATCCCATCGCTGAGAGAGCTCACAGAGATGCCTGTTTAAAGAGAAAACTTTGCTTGCTGAACCAAAGAACACAAGTGCAATGAAATCAGTAACATTTTAGCCACATTCTTTTGTCCCCATCTCCTGATTTGGTTTCATTACAAATGGTCCTCCTCTCAGTTAAAGGGGCAAAAAGTGAAAGCGTTTCACCGCTAGGTTTGCTGTTGTGCACGGCCTGTAGACCAAAACAAAGTGTGTCATGAGCCACTCATCCCTCTACCTCTGCTCTCCACCCCCCACCCCACTCGCCTCGTCTGTGCAGCCGAGCACCGCAGCATCTCCACGAACACCAGACACAAACACTACTTGGTTGCCATGGATATTTCTGCAGAAGTGCACTGATAACATACAGTAATTGAGGTGTTATCACTGCTGAAGGTCAAAGAAAAAAAGATAAATTGAAAACTATAACAACTGTAAAATCTCCTCCTTGGAAGCTCCTTGAAAATGAGCTTAGCAGTGATCACGGATTCAAGGACACTGCTTAATATCATGATATAATACATCCACTCAGGGCTGGTTCTCACCTCTCAGAGCGTTGTAGTCAATCTTCTGTTTGATCTTGGTCCTGTCCACCAGCACGGCAAAGGTGTTAGTGAGGAGCAACTGGCGAGGGCGAGGCTTGAAACCCCTCCTGTCATACTTAATGACTGGAACGCCGTACTGAGAAGCATAAGGAGACGCATTACTGTGAGGCAGCTGAAAACTTACGCAGCACTTTTATTATCATTGCTTTGAGTAAAGAAGCTTAATCCCACCTGCACTTTGTCATTGCCCAGGGTCTGGACGACTTTGAGACTGATTTGCTCACGTTCTGTGTAAGGCAGTTAGAAAGTCTCTGTTATATGTTAATTCTTTTGTACGGTGTTAATGAGCACAGAGGCAATGAATGCATGTGTCCACACATACCCAGCCTGGAGTCCAAAAACAGCCGTCCAACACTCTGAGGATAGCCGTCTTTCTGATCCTTGAAGATCTCACTGGCTACAACCTTCTGCATCATCTAGACACAAAAATCAAGAAAGATGAAAAAATAGCACAACTGTAATATCTTTTATTTGTTTACTTTAGAAGCAGGTAAGGCCATGGCTTTTATAGAAAGTGTACCTGCTTCTTCCATTCAGGCTGGACCCTCCTGCAGTACTTGATGACCATGTTTCTCATGTGCAGCCGCCGCAGGTGCTCAGAGGCCTGTAAGGCACCATGGAATTGACAACGCATCATTAATATAAAATCAATGACTCTGCAGATCCTTATTTATTTTTATACAGAAGCTGAGAAGGGATGTGCTTCTTTATGTAATTTTTAAAGTTTAAATCAGTTGCTACAGTTGTCAATACGCCATCTATGCATGTTGGCAGAGCACTTCTTATCTCTGAGAAACATTATCAGTAGTCTAATAAGAGGGAACGACCTTGTCTCATTAATACAAGATAACAAAGCTAATTTTCTATAGATAGCAAAATAATAATTGGTAGCATGGCCTTTTTCAGCTTCCATACTTCTACAAGTAACCATTCATTCTGTCACGTGTATGAGAGATATAGTGATGTGAGACAACAGACTGTCTGTGTGTTCGCACCTCAACAAGTAAGGGTGGAGGTGTCGGCCAGTTTTTGTCCAAAACGCTCTTGGGCAGGTTGTTGCGCAGATTCTTGAGGAAGGAGTAGCGTACATGATCCAGGAAATACTCGTTCTCAGGGCAGTATTCCTCATGGCGGTAGATGAAGCCCTTTATAAACCTGAAAAAAAAACAAGAACACAGACGCAAGGATGGGAATTAACTGTACATGCAACATGCTGTCGCAAAAACACATACAGAAACAAATCGTAACAAAGTATCAGTCAAGCACCTGCGTATTAAGTCGGCAGCCTGTCGACGCCTCTTAGCCCTCCTGCGTGCTTTCATCCCTCGCCACCCAGACTGGATCACAATCACTATACATACACACACATGCATGTTTATTAATATATTAACACCAAGACAATCTTTTTACTCAGTCAAAGAGAACATCCCAAAGTTAGTACAGCATAGGAGGTCAGCTAGGCCCAAACACATTTGCTGGAAAGTGAAATTAAAAAAAATCTCCACAGAAAACACAAGCATGCACCCACCAACCGTATCACTGCGCAGAAGGAAGCGTGCATCTACTGCTAGCTAGTGTCGCACCACTGAGCTAGCTAATGTTACAGCGTAGCTGAGGAGGATGCAATTAATGTTTACATCTTGCGCTGTCACAAGCACGAGCCTCCTGTCCATGAGTGATATGGTTGGCGAGTGTAGTTCGGTAGAAAGGAAACAATTCCTGCATGAAACTGCTCACAACACGGCCTGTGGACTATCTTGAGTAAGCAGGTCATGATTTCTAGAAAGAGACATTGCTGTCCAGGTTTTCTTGGCACTCTGAGCACACATGCCATGTAGCTTCATCATGTCTGAGAGAAGGCAGACATCTCTAGGGCCAATATCTCCAACACTCAGCAACTCACACCAAAACATTCTATACTGATAGATCGCACTCCAGGTAAGCAGACAGATATGTATTTTTGATTTTGGGGTGAACTTTTAACAAATGACATCCAGAAAAACTCAACACTTAGAGAAGTAATAATGAAAGTGAAACTCCATCTGAGAGTGACTCAAACTTAAACTTGTTTGGACAGAAAAATTTAAATATACCCAAATGATGAAAACACATGAACCATAATAAAACACATTTACTTCTGAGTAATTTTGTCTGTTTTCAATTTCAGTTTAGGAGAAGTAGGAAAGTGTGGGAGGTGCTCTGACCTGCATGTCTGATGCGCTGGTACTTGGCTCTCTCCCTGTAGCCTCTCCATGACGTCTGCAGGGCCAAAGCTGGAACACAACAAATAAAACAGAGTAAAGGTGGATGTATGCCTTTTTGTCGAGGTGTTGCTGATGATGCTGATTCATAGTTGAGTGTAGGAGTTATCCCACTGATTAGATATGTTGAGCATCATGAGGCCATGTTGTGTAGTGATTATATATCCAGTGACTGAAATGTGTTCTTTGTGATGGAGGGTGATGAGTGCAGTGAGGAGATGGTGTATGTTACAATCGAATATAACACAGATTGTCTTTTTTTTTTTTTTGTCTTTTTCAATTATCTTTTATCTTTTTCGTTTCCATTCTGAAACCCCAGTGTTTACAGTCCTTACCACACTTTCTCACCTATGTCTGGCTTTTTTGCTTCTAATGCATCCTCAGTGTTGAAGAGAGTTTTGGGGAAACGGATGAAGATTTTTGACCTGCAGAGAGTAGACAAATAAATTAGTGCTAAACACTTAAATCAATATTGCTTGCATGCATTTAGTCTGGGTGGCCCCATCATCTGTTGTACCTGTTAAGCTACTCACACATCGTCATTACCAACTCCCCTCCTACACTTTACTCCCTGTCTCCCTCCAACAGCACATTACCTGCCCAGTTTGTATTCCTCTGGTTTGTAGCCCAGATGGTTGACAAGTGTCGAGACACCATCTGCCAGTCTGCCATGCCAATTGGGCCACGTCTCAGGACACAGGGGCTTGTACCTAGGCCCATTTGTACATAATTATAACAACAGCAGGCTAAAACATGAAGTGAACAAAATGAACAGTGACTGAGGCTGCAAGCCATTTGGAGAGAAGGTCAGTCACCTCTGCAGAAAGGCTTCGAAGCGACGTCGGTAGGCAAATCCAGCTCTCCTGACCCTCAGGTTTTCCATCAGGCCCAGGTACTTCACCTGGTGTCTGACCAGAACTTCATCAAACTTTCCTGCGGGGACACATCTCATTTACACGTGTGCATGTATACATATACATGTTACACATGATTACATGCATATAGTAAGTTGAGATAAGAAAACAAAGTCAAAGTCAAATGTATTTATAAAGCACATTTAAAAACAACCCAAGTTGACCAAGTGCTGCACAGTTAAAAATGAATAAAACAGATACAAGTGAAGTAAAATAATAAACAGAACAAAAACAGCAACCAACATGGATCAAGGCACAGATAAACACACAGGCAACATCAGGAGGCCTCGAAAGCTTTAGTAAAAAGGAACATTTTTAGCCTTGATTTAAAAGAGTCGATGGAGGGGGCAAGTCTGGCAGACGGTTGGTGCTGTTCCAGAGTCTGGGGCTGCGACTGCAAAGGCACGGTCACCCCTGAGTTTAACATAAGTGGGTGGAACAGTTACAAGCCGACCTGAGGGGTCTGGAGGTGGAGCATGGGGTTAAAACTTCTGTCATGTAGGAAGGAGCCACTCCATTCAGGGCTTTGTATGTGAATAAAAGATTAAAATCAATGCGGTGCTGCACTGGCAGCCAGTAGTGAGAGGCTAGGGCAGGGGTGATGTGGTCTCTCTTTCGGGTACCTGTCAAAAGTCTGGCTGCAGCGTTTTGTACCACTTGTACATGGGAGAGAGATGACTGATTAATTCCAGTGTAAAGAGAGTTGCAGTAGTCCAAGCGGGTGGAAATGAAAGCATGGATGACTTTTCTAGGACCTTGAAACTGAGGAATGGTTTGATTTCTGCGATGGTGCTAAGTTGGAAAAAACTGGCTTTGACTACTGACCTGTTTATCAAACTTGAGTGCAGAATCGAAAATGACACTGAGGTTTTTGACCTGAGGTTTGATAAGAGTGGACAGGTTGCCAAGACTGTTGGATATCATTTATTTATTTTAGCTTAATTTAGTTGAAGGAAGTTTACTGCAATCTGTCAAGACTTTAATTCATCGATGCAGTTGAAGATGTTGGACAGCCTTAATCTATTTCATATCTATTGTAATAGGGCTGACTTTATTTCTACTTTCCCTTGTTTGTGAAAATGAAAAAAGCCACCGCTCATCCGTAGGCAAAACACTTAAAGAGGTGCTTGAACTGAACTTACAGCCTTACAAAACAACAAAACAGCAGCCGCACACACAAACACTGTGCATATATCAATTTTTTAAACTGATATATGCACAGTGTTTGAGTTTTGTTACTTTCCCTTGTTTTAAATGCCCTTAGTTATATTTTTGTTGACAAATGCTCTTGTTTTCTTTATTTGTTGTTGATGCACAAACCAACACTTCCTCAGTCACTTTCACATTCATGCTTCAGTAGGCATAAATTCTTCCCTACCAGGCAAGATTTTTATTGGTAAACACTTGCAAGGGCTGTGAAGTGTTAACAGCAGCATTAACCCCTGAGAATGAGTAGAGTCAATCAAAATGAATTAATGAGTAAGTGAGAGCAACATTCCCCCCAAATCACCATTTGTATATCGGTTACTGTTTTTCCTGCCTGCCTCTGATGAATGAAGAACCTAGAAATTGAGAAAATTCGTGATGAGGAGAAGTCTTAGGGGCCCGTGTTGAACAACAGCAGAACTATATCAAACATCTGTCTACAAACTCCCACACGTGTCTCACTTAGCCAGTCGTATGCTCAGCACTTCCCAAACAAACAGCCCTTTGGATGGGGACCTAACCTGAAAGGGAAGCTTATCGATGCTCTCTGAAAAGCCAGGTTCCACTGACAAAAACAGTAACTTTACCCGGTTGAACACGGAGCTGCTGGTCTTCCACTGCCTCAGTCAGTTAGCTTGTTTGTATCATTGTGTGACTTTGGTGTTTTTAACGGTTAGTTCAGATTCAAAGTCTGGATAAATGACACTTGCATTACACTGCATGAGTTGTGCGGGAGTTTGTAAACAGATGTTTTGGTATAGTGTTATTGCTGTTTAACACGGACCCCTAAAGACTTCAGTCCATCAAGAATTCTGTCTTTTTGATTCTTTGTTTACCGTGGAGACGTGCGAGAAAACAAGGTTTTCTTCACAAAATCAATGTAGCATGGGGCGAATATTCACCATACAAATGATTATTTTGGGGGGGAAGTGTTCCATTAAAAGGAGTGTTCAGTATGTCCTGACTATGCTGCACTGTGTGGATATAAGACTTTTATTAACCATGTATTAACCAGCATTATAGCACAGGTATCGCTATTTCAACACCATCTTTTCTTTGACAATAACTGTGATAAACAAAAAATTCATATTCCAAGATGTGAGGTGTACCTGGCTGCTTGGCGTCATTAGGTTTGATACAGCGCACGTAGGATGGCTCTTTAGACATGAGGATCTCCATGAGTTTGGTCAGGCTGTTTTTAAACTGAGTGGCAGCCTGAGGGACAGATGACACAACAACATGAAACTGTGGGAAATTTGTGTATGTGTTCGGGGTTTTTGAGAGAGAGACAGAGAGAGAAAGTGCCGACATTTCTTTATTATCACCATCTATAAAGCAGAGAAATACCTTTGATTTAAAACCACATCTTAATGTGAGCCAAAAAAAAAGAAACAGCTGTGAGAGACAGAGAGAGAGGGGGACTCATTCTCACCATCTCTGGGCGTTTTTGGTCTATCACTTCCTCCCTGCGGAAGCAGTGACTTAGGATCTGGTTCTCTGACTGGCACATGACCTAAACAGAGACCAAACCACACAACCACATGTCAACACGGCACGCCCCCCTCTTCCTCTTCGTTCAAGCAACGGCAAGAGCGAGCCACACATTGTTTTAATAGATTGTGTTGTGGTGAGACTCGACATTGACCATTTTCATTAGCCTCACCTCTTTCAGGTTCCTGTTCAGCAAATCATTGTTCTTGTCGAGGAAACCTGAATGAGGTAAACAAAAACACAGCGGCTTGTCATTAAGGAATCAGCGGATTGCGGGTCATGCTCTGAAATGAGCGAGGATTAAATGCATGAATGAAAATAGCCAACTGGTTCAACTCATGATAAATTACAACTTACCATTGACATTGTAGTTGACCTCTCCAGCGTAATGCAGCAGCCTGAACTCCTCCCTGCTCATTACCCTGCGAGTTTTTCCATTTGCCAACTTGTGACTAAAAGACATACACATACAAAGATGTACAAATATACACAGACTTGCTGATGTAAGAAGCTGTAGATGGAAGAGTCTTACTGTAAACTGAATAACGTTTGATACAAGACCATGGGCGGATTATGACCCTAGGCCCCTTGGCACACATATGTAACAGGCCCATCTCCTACACAGGAGCAAGAACCACAGACTGCTGGTGGTTTTTCGTCTCTTTATAGTTTCTATGAATATTTTGGTCGTTCTGTGTCTCAATGTGGTCATTTTGAGTCTTTATTGTCCATTTGTATTTCTCCTTGTGGTTGTTTTGTGTCATTTTGTAGTTGTTTGTGTCTCTCTGGGGTAATTTTATGACATAGGCCCGTTCAGAAATTCATGTATAAGACAAAGCTTACGTGACAAAATGGGGATGGCCGCCCAGTGTGTCTTCCAGCTTCTCTAAAAAGGAGATATCGCAGGTCTCTCCAGGTCTCAGACACTCCTCATCCTGCAAGAACAGTCGCACATATCTAACTTTACCTACAGTGACAGAGGGTAACACCATCTACAGACAGAAAAATAAACTGGGAGCTGTTATGCGCACCAGAATGGAGATGATGCCTTTGTGCTTCTCCTCTATCAGGTCACAAATGATCTTGTTGTCGAAGTACTGCACCGTCTCCCACTGACATTAGAGGGCAACATTTGGAGGAGAACAGTGTCGTGTTAGCATTTATAAATATATCAAACTTATTTGTTTTGAGCACCAAAACATCAATTGACTCACTGCAATTCCCTCTGTCTCATACTCCTCCTGCTCCGATCTCAGGGTAAGCTCGATAAACAGCTGCTGGAGCTTCTCGTTGCAATAGTTGATGCAGAACTGCTCAAAACTGCAGGCAGAAATTTTCGGGGAAACGGGGTCAATTGTATGCTAGACTTATGTCCAACATCTATGTGCATTAGAGACAACTACTGACAAAGAATTTGGTTTCCAGAAAATGAGAAGCAGGTTAAAAAGTGGCAAAAAAAAGAGGAAATGAATATCACTCATGCCTGTTGTGCTGCAGGACCTCGAAGCCATAGATATCAAGAAGCCCTATCACTGAGCAGCCCTTACCACTGTGGTAGATTTCTTCCTGTAACATATAAAGTACACAGCATGCAGTCATGGGTAAAACACAACAACAGCCCAACAACATGACGATGGACTTGCCACTGTTCAGAACTGTTACTGCACCCTCAGAGCCAGCGACTGGTTGATCTTCTCCACCAACCAGGTGAAGGTGCGACCATACACGGCCTTGGCTAAGGCATCTCGTGCAGACACTGCCTGCTCAAAATTCAGCGGGCTGATCATCTGTGATGCACAAACACAAGCACAACACAAAATTATAACATCACACGACACACACCAAGCATGTAAAAACAGGAGGGACAAGGACAAAAAGAGCGTCACCTCTTCTCCTTTGGCTGTGAGTTTCTTGTGAGTGAGTGCCTCCCTGAGGGCTGAGCCATCAACACCCAGCAGCTGGAAGACAACACATCTGCTCATAAACTATGCCTTTTTGCGAGTGTTTCTGCATATTTGAACATCCAATAATACCAATGGGACTGCTCTGACCTTCGCAAGATTTGCTATCTGAGTCTCTGTGGTGATATAAGTTTCTCCTTCCTCGCCTTCGCCAAACTGAGTGTTTCCCAGATGGAGAACACTGGCGATGATATTCAGCAATTTCTGAGGTCAGACACAGGAAGACAGTCAACAACAAGCTCGCAGATGTCTGTTTTTTAACTAAAACACAATACACGTTTAGGGCCAGAGAGCTTGAAAACAAAATAGCCCTCATATTTAAATGGTGACCACATACATGAGGAAGCAGGTAAACATGTAAACACTGCAGGATTCAAAACCTATCTTCTATCTTAAAATTGTTTAAGAAGTAAAAGTGGCTAAGTTATAAGGATATAAAATGTTGGGGGTGCTTTCGGATTCATGTCGCTGTCCTGAATGTGTTTATTATAGTAAGATATGTGATGTTTGTAAAAACAGATGGATAAAAACAGATACATTTATGGTGGAAAATAATAAAGAAAAGTACATTTATTCAGTTCATTCTTTCAGTGCTGTGATTGTTACAGACCTGCACTTCCTCCTCAGTGAAGCCGATCACAGACAGGGCCTTCATCACAACTTTCCAATTATTCTTGTCACTGACGGTGCTGAGTCTGGGACAGTTGCCCTGAACAGATAATCAAACATAACACCTCAGCTGATGGTATAATGGCATAGACCTCAGTTTGGAAACAAATACGTTGTCAAATGTCTGCACCACACACACCTTTACCAGATAGTCGTAGCTCTGGGGGTTTCTTTCCAGGTCCAGTGTGGTCAGCAGGTCGTCGTCCCCTCCATCCAGAAGCTGATAGAAGATGTGGAAGTTCCTCTCACCGTGGTTCTGATGCACCACACGTGATTTCTCTAGCAGGTAGTTCAGGATGTGGCCGCCCACTGGTGCCCCCTAGGAGGAGTTAGAGAAAAACAGCAACTGTGAAAAGCAGGTTTAAACGTCTTCTATCAGTGATGTAAGTGCTGTTGTCAGTGTGGTGTAAGATTAGTAAAGGGAATTAACAAGTCACATGTAACAGAGTTATGTAACGTGATTACACAATCATTGTAATTCTAATTAGTTACAGTTAGTGAGAAAAAAATATGTAATTTAATTACAGTTATGAAACAAAATAACGATGATTACAAAACGGTTCAATCTGACTCTGTCTTTCTGGTCAGAAACCTTATATGTAGAATAAAACATTCATTCTGTTGAACTGTATCTCCTCTTTTCAGGTTTACTGCCCAGTTTAAAATATTTGTCACTTGTTACTTTGATGACGCAGTTAAAATAGTTACATTACTTATTACATTTTAACAGGGTAAGTAGTGATCTGTGACCTGTTACATTTCAAAAGTAACCTTCCCCACACAGTGTAAGAGCATGAGAGTGTGAAGGCAAAGGAGGGAGTGTTCACCTTAAAGTCAAACTGGACATCCATGTATTTCCCAAAGCGGCTGGAGTTGTCATTCCTAAATGTTTTGGCATTGCCAAATGCCTGCACACAGCAAAAGGGTCAGGAAATTAGAGGGAGGAAGTGAAATTAAGAGCAACAATAGAATAGCAAACAATCAGGAAAAAGCATTAATGAGTATTTACAAATAATATAAGTGCAAAGGTCATTCAGATTTGTCAGGTCAGACATATAAAACCATTTATTATGCGAGACAAATACGTCTAAATTCACTGTGCTTTTAACTGTGATAGTCGCCATTAAGTTTGAACAGTTTAAATACCTCCAGAACAGGGTTAGACTGCAGCAGGCATTCACCCAGGGTAGCCATGTGATCACTAGTGGGGCACGTGACTGCATAGTACAGGAGGATCTTCTTGGATGCCTCTGTTTTACCCGCTCCACTCTCACCCGATATCAGAATGCACTGGTCCTTCCTCTCAGTCCGCATCGCCCGGTAAGTGTTGTCTGACACGGCGTAGCTGAGGGAAAACACAAAAAAGCAGCTTCAGCTCCAGCTCAACACTACGGTAGAAACATGATGGTGGAATAAAGACACACAAACATTTCAGTCAAATGAAAGCAATACTGTAAAGTCTGTCATTCACATGCTTGCAGCCTGTCACCATCCACAAAGCAAATCGACATGTCTTCTCAATATCGTCCAACATCAACACTCTCGAAACCATCAAATTAGAGTGTTGACAATGTCAGACTGCAGTTGGAAATGTAGAGTAAATAGTTGGCAGTTCTGTCTGATATCAGGCGACTAAAGTTATGCACTGTACTGTTATGTAATACATTTATTTAGCACTATAAAGCTTGTGTGGAGGTTTCACTTTTAGAGCATATAATTCATACATGCCTGGAATATTGCTGAATAACTCACGCATGCCTCAATAAATCCTGTTTAATCACAGAATATCAATTAAGTGATGCATGATTCTGAACACGGCTTGTGATTATTAGCTGGGCAGCTGACAGCAGAGGACAGTGGAGGAGTTTGGTAAATAAATGGCTGTGGATGAAGTGACTCACATGTGAGGCGATATCTCATAGAAGCTGACCCCTCTGTAGCGTTCCATCTGCTGCTTGGAGTAAATCTCCAGATCTTTGTAAGGGTTCACCGACACCAACACTGAGCCAATGTATGTCTGAGCCAAAACATTAGAACACGTTCAAATATGTTTCATCACAACAACTGAAATGTTTTGTAACACACAAAGAAAATTGGCTTTATTACGTAGATGAGGTTTTCCCCGAAGCGTCTCCGTAGGTTCTCTATGAAGGCCGCCTCACTGTTGTAGTTTTCCAGCAGGACAAAGTCCTGCACCCCGACCCTGTCTCGGGCGGTCAGTGCACTCTCCATCACCAGGCGCACTCTTCCTTCAATATCCACCTCCTACAGGAAGAGATGAGGAGGAACATTACGTACAGCAATGAAGAAACAGGCACAGTTCAGCAGTACTCCAGAGAGAAGAACATTTTTACTGATGAACTTCCAACAGATGTAACTGCATGCTGTTGACCAGCAGGGGGCACAACAGGCCTAATGCCTTTCCATCTAATGCATGACACATTCACCCAGTTATGAAAGAATTAACATCTGGTGCTCAGTATTACAATAATTGCCACATAATTATATTACAAGACAGAATCGAAGCATGAAGAGAGACATGTTTTTTTAAAAAATATCAGTTCAAATGTGTCAGGACTCAGTGACCGCATCACCAAAACACTCTGTAAACACACAAAGTAAGAGCAGTTTCGCCGAGCCTTGCCAAGATTAAACAATGAAGACATTTAAGGAATCCAAATGATAAACAGACAGGAGAGACTCCTCTGTTATGCCAAAGGGAGGTAGTGTATTATGATGTATGTACAGTACACACAGCTCTATATCACGAGAAGAGATTTAAGCAACGCCACAAGGAAGTGTGTGTGTACATGTCAACCCCACTGTGATGGCAAACATCATAGAGCAGACAGGAAATAATTACCAGTCGGCAGAGTGAAATCCTAAAATACGCCCTGAGGTGAGATATGACACACACAACCACATGCACGGTCATACGAACTTATGAAGAGATAAAACTGTCAGTAGGCAGTACTTACCGATGATAAATATCCAGACACACAATTCAGTGTGTAATCAATGCACTACGCCCCATCCAAACCAGCTGCACTCTATCGTCAGTATCAAAGATACATTTATGAGAGAAGCCCTGCCGTTTTCCTTTACACATTCATAAAAAAACAACAACAAGCAGAAAGTGGAACAAAGGGGCTAGACTTCCACAGGACTTCTGTTTTTCTTGAATGCAAGAGCCTCTCAAGGGTCTCATTTGGCGGGTTAATGCCGGTAAAAGGTCATTATCTCTGTGCACTGTGTGCAGGAAAGTCCTTAAAAAAAACAAGAGGACAACAGTGGACGATAGCCAAGAAATGAGAGCAAAGGAAAGTCAGTGGACATTTCCCACTGCAGCCCCTCCTCTCTGCTTCACCTTGGAGTATTGTTCTCCCCCTCCTGCAGGTGGGCTTCCTACAGATAGTAATTACAGTTCACAGTCAGATTTTCCAAAGGATACAACTAAGGAATGTTAGGGTCAAGTTTAGGGCAGGCGTTGAGTAGATTCCATTAAGTGCTTTTATGTGTCAGCAGCTGTGCATGTTTTTATATCAAACACTGAGGACGTGTGTTTTTGCATGCATGGTTAATAAGTAATTTGTATTAATGACATCTAAAAAGCAAAAGTGGAATAATTAGCAGTGACTAAACATGATCCTCACACAGCTTTAGGTGTGGAGGATGCTATGAAGGTGCAGTGATTCTTTATCCATTTGCAGATGAACTGCAAAAGAATATAAACTTACTTTCAGTGCATGTGGGTGCAGCTTACTACATTTCACGGCACATAGCACATTATTATGCAAAGTAGAAAACACCTCCATGGTATGATGCTAACCAGCACTACCTGACTCTGAACTGTAACAGACTCCTTTGGCGTGAACATTTCATTCCACACTCCTCAGATCTTGTACCTTTTATGATCATGTGTGATGTTTTTAAGATGTACAGTGGCTGCTGTGCTGGCAGCGTCTGTGCAGCGTCCACCTTTCCAAAGTCGTAAACATCCAGATCTGTGTAATAATCTTGTTATGCTCGCTTGTTTTTTATGATTCAGAAACACAGCAAACATTGTTTTCAAGTTTCTATCCCTCAGCAGTCACGAGTATATTTTCTTTTACTTTTAACCCAGGGATTTTATCATGTGGAACAAATTCAAGTTTAATGATGAGAAGCCTCATCCAAAACATTTCTATCTCTACGGCTGTGGTGGAGGAAACTTTGGCTAAGATTTCCTCATGGCTACAGGTCCAGGATGGAGATGTAACCAGAATACAATGTAATCCAATTTTGTTGTCAGTGAAGTGACCTGAGGCTCTGTTGTTACAGCAGTGACAATCTGACCTGGCTGCCAGCAGCGCTTGAGTGCTTTATGGGAGCTTTGACTCTGAGTATCAGGGAGCTTCGGTGAAATGTGCAGGTTTGTAGGTGCAGCAGCAGTGACAGCCAGTGAGGAGGCTAACCTAACAGTGGGACTTGGCTCCAGGCCCCATGACTAAGCTCTGCTGGGCCGACTACATTCGGATTGTCTTCCTTATAAGGCCTGCCCCACCACTCTGTCCCAAGGCAAGCTGCTTTGGTACCACAGCTGGCTCTCCACCACTGATGGGCCAGTAATGGATATGGTGGAAAAATACCAAGTTTATACTCTTTGGCCTGCTTGGGTTAAAGCCTATACAAAAACCAAAATAGACACTGACTCATGCATGGGCAAAAAAAAATCTCTAAGTGACTCATTGTTCTGTTTTGCTCCCCTCCTCATTAGAGAGACGGTGAATTGGTGGAGCGGATCGGATCTTGTGTCGCGTGAGCACAGATAAAATCCAGTCACTTTGCAGCACTAAACATGAAAACACAACAAGGAGCATCATGGTAGTCCGGATCTTACCCTGCCTTGGTACCTCATCCTGTCCTGTTGTTGTTGGAAGAAGGCTGAATTGGTGGTTCCCCCCCCCCCAGGCTGGCGCTCCTCCTCCCGTGTCAGTCCGACTCCTCAACTGTAACGTCTCATCCACCTTTGCCCATGGGCGACAGAATTCAGTAACTTTTCTTCTTCTCTCTCCCACACGTCCGTTACTTTCTCACTTTCTCTCAGCTCTAGTCTCCTTCTCCTCGTCTTTCCTCCTCCTCGTCTGGCTCCCCTGTGAGGACAGAGCATACGCACTCAAGCCCAAAACACAAACAGCTCCTCTTGTTTATACCTTCAATTCATCTTCCCTTTGACAGGTCAAGCAAATGTCCGCCTCTCTGTAAGTCCCTCTCCTTCCCTCTGAACTATCCTGCATGAAACAAGGGCAGGAACTCCACTCACACGTCACACAACTGGACAAAAAAAAAAAGTCAAGGGAAAGTAAGCCGTTGGGAAGAGCCAGAGAAACAGAGAGCCGAGAGGGTTTGGAAAAAGTTGCTAAGAGCCCCAAACTACAAACATGTAATCACTGTGCAGCTATATAAAAAGGGAAAAAAACAGAAATCACATGATGAGATCTCAGTGCATTCTTTCTTTCCTTCCCTCCCTGTTTAGTTTGCTCCCTCCCTTTTCTCCCACAAGCTGAGACAGATTCACATGGGATGTGAGTTATGGAAGTGTTTCGCCAATAAGACCGCCTGTCTCCTCGTGGCTGTCTTCCACTGTTGATGAAAGAACTTTCACCATCATCATAATATCACTGCAGATATTTGAAAGTCTGTTATCAATATGATTTAAGTGTGTGCTGTCATATTCCCCAACTTGTTAGTTTCCCAGGCAACATTCACAATGCAACAAGTTAATAATAATTTTACAAAAAACGTGTTGACTGCATGAACCATCAGATTCCTCCCTTCTCTCCTTGCCTCCTGTTGTTAGCATTTTTTGGGGAGTGCAATCAAGGCCACTTTGTCTCTGTGACAGAACAGCACCCTCCTCTGGTTTCCCTCCTCTTGTGTTTGCTCTCACCCCATTTTCCCTCACTCTGTCTCCACGCCTCACTCCCTTTCCTTTGCCAGCATCATCAAATATCCAACGCTGAGGAATCTGAATAATGTTACCCAGATGGAGGGAGCCTCTCGCTCTTTTTCTCAATCTCTGGCTGTCCCAATACGTCTGAAAGCGAGGGGGGGAAACGTCCACGCTGCCTTCTCCCCACCACTCAATGATATATGCAGTGTACCCAACTAGGGAAGAATTGACTTTGCAGCATTCATTAAACTATTTAAAAGATCTTGTGCCAAACAGTGTCATTTAAAACCTTATTTTGGTGCCTTGCCTCGAATACTATATATGGAAAGCAGTCCTGTGAGGTCTTCCCTAGTCAAGTCAAGGCAAGTCAATTTTATTTATATAGCTCAATGCCACAAATCACAAATTTGCCACAAGGGACTTTCACTTTATGTTCCCTCAGTTGAACTTTTCAGTCAAATTTTCTCTCATAACTTTTCTATCTGAAAACATAGCCTCCATGCCTGCTGAGTTTACTCAGTTACCTCATTACATTCCTCCACAATTGTTCGCTTTCTATTTACACCAGCATCACCAGCAATGATCAATTGCTGCAGGTCAATTTTGTATAGAGCGCAACTATCAAAAGAAACTTGCACAATGACGTGATAGTTGATCATTTAGTTGGCACAGAAAAGTTGACTACGGCAGAATGGTAGGTATTGTTGTGTTTCCCTATCAAAGCCACACACTGCTCTGAGGAAATACTCTGGACAAGAAGTTAGGTGGTCTGTGTACGTCAGGATGCACTGAATGCTTGGCTTCTGAAGTCAATATTTGTAAATTAATGCATGTTAAACAAGAATGCCTATTGTTGGGACAATTCGACATGTGAGTACAGTACGTTGAATAAAAGTTTATAGAACACCATGCGTCCATGCCTGGCCACCAGGTGCTCACTTATGAGCTCCACTTTCATGCTGAGCTTCAGGCGCAGGCCCTGGTTTGCTTCACCTGAGTGTCATTATGTCAAATTGGTCTTATCTTTATTCTGGACTTTGTCTTGGGACAAATTTTGCAAGGAATACTGCCTGCAACAGCTCAGCTCCCAGGCTCACATGGACAAAAGCTTGCTGAACATGGAACAAGCAGCCTGCCTGTTATGAGACGTTGATAAGGACTGTCAGCAGGTTCCCTGTTTGTCATGTAGTACATATTAACCTGCTCCCACTTGTGGTAAATAGTAAGTTGCTCCAAGCTAAATAGTAGCCTGCTCCCACTTGAGAGGACTTGTATAAAGAATGTATATGATGTAAAGCATGTTGTGGGTTCTAGGTGTCACCCCTGAAAACCCCGGTGATAAGAAACGGTGAAAAGAACAATTATCTCAAAAGGCTACTCCACCACCGTTCGGTGAAGACCACAGGAAGCAACCGTGATTACTGAGAACACTGCAATTGTCTAAAATGTAACTATAAAATAAATAAATAATAAAACATAATAATGAAATACCCGACACATCTGTTCTCCTGATAGGTGACAAATTTAAGGTTGGGCATGTTTTGATACCTTATTTCCACGTTTGGAGTCATGAGAAAAATCAACTTGAGGATGTCTGAGGTCAAAACTGTGCACATTCAGACAGAATGTATGACAGATAGATTGCTGGCAGCATTTTTTGACTTACTTTTGAAGGGCATCCAAGACATAGCATATGTAACCACATGCATGTGGAAAACATGAGGCTTCTCTGCTAACGCATCTGGTTTGTCTACTCTGCAGACATAGCAGCATCTGGCACAACCTTACTGCCAACCAAGTCAAAAAGATACTAAAGTCAACCAGAAAGAAAGTTCACTTCCACTGTAGCCTGCATCTCCACCACCTGAGTGTGTGATGCATTATTTTCCAGCTAAGTTTTTTTCAATGTGTGTTCCTATCTTTGTTTAGCAGTTCCTGTAAGAAGGATTTCCTTCCTAGCTGTTTCCTGACGTTCAGGGTCTTCCTTCATGACAGTCTCAGTTCGGATGTGAACGACATTTTTCTCATTTTTAGTTCTATCTCCTGCATGTGTACGTCTAGTGGCTTTAAATGGTTTCCTTTCTTAATAAAATGCAGAGAACCCAGTGTGCTGTGCATGACACACTGGAGTCGAACACATGTCAAAAGTAACTGCTAGTAAAATATGGATGTAGGATTAAGGTTGATTGATTTAAACCAACTTCCTCTCAGGCGTACACCCACTTACTAACCACCACACTGTCATGGACCTCTGTCAGACTCAGTCCCAAAGCACTCTAATAAATATCTTTCTTTACTATGCAACCCTATGCCTGACTTCAATTTCAGATAACTTCATTAACAACTCAACAAGTAATTCTGAACATCTGACATATTGTATCCTGGCGTAACCCTCCAGCCTGTGTGTGTGGTGTCTGAGTCTGAGGTATAATAATCGTCTTCTTCATTTTGTATTTAAATTGCTCAGGTTTTCCGATTCAATGTAACAATGAATCACAGAGGAATGATGACTTATAGGGCGGGGTGGAAAATGGGTTGTTTCTCTGTTCACCTCCTTTCTCTCTCTCTCTGTCTCTCTCTCTGTCTCTCTCTGTCTCTCACAGACATACACATAGAGAGCGTCTGTGAATAAATGACACAGTGGGTATCATACATAATCTTAAACACGTCTTGCTAATTTCAATCTCACCACGCTAACTGTAACATCATTACGTTTCTCTCTCAGGAATATATGATGTTGGAGTTACCTACCCTGTAACTTCCTTAACAGTTTGTTATGTCCTTGGCAGAGACACCTTTTGTCACCTACTGTCCATCTGCGCTGAGCTCCCTCAGCACCCGTCTGCTGTCCCTGTCACCCCGCTCTCACCTCCACTGCCTCTCATCATCCCCCAGATCCCTGTTACAACACAAGGGCTGCTAAACTGATCAAGGTGTAAAACAAAACCCCACGAATCAACAAGCTGTGGAAAGACATTTGTATATTTTTAGCAGGACTTTAGAGGCAAAAACACAAAAGCAGCAGCTTTCTACTGTGGATGTACTAATGTGTTTTCTCTTTATAATAATAAACACAGCCAACGTGAGGATGAGGTCAGGTCAGTAATGTAACTTCCTTTGCACGATCACTGGGACAATAACAAGCACGAGCTTATCACTCGATCGGCTCCTCTTGAGATCCACATTATAGGAAGGCTTATGGCTCTGCCTAGTGGTGGCAATATCAATTACACTGAACTGGCTCCTGTGCCTGTATTTTTGTGAAAGGGATGGATTGCAATTACATTTGGCTCCCAGAAGATGAATCCTAATGAGTTTGATGACTGCTTGGCTGTTTATCTTGCACCACAAACAGATGGAAAACTCCCATTGTCTAACACTTCAGTTTATAACTTGATCATTCTTAAAAGGAAATGTCAGAACTGATATCTGCATGCTGTATTTTCCTCATTATTGACTAGTATTTTTTACAGTGATTGTACTTCTGTTTAAGCAATGCATCCCAGTATTTGTTCCACTGCTGTCTGGCAAAAAAAACGTTCAATAATTTAACTCAAACACAGCACAAGTATGAAAGGAACATTGTAAGCTATGCATGCATACACACACAGTACATAGAAATATAATGCACACACACACCTGTGATATGCCATGAACACACAGGCCTACAGACTCAAAGCATATAAAAACATGCCTACCTTAGTGATCAGAGTGCATGAACAGCCTCAGTGAAGCTGATCGCTGCACACTTTCTCCCACATCCTGCTCCAGCAGCGGTCCGGTGGAGGCCACCTGCAGCACTGCAGGCTGACTGACGGATGAAGTTGCAACAAGCGGAAGAGCTTGAAACGCGCACAGAAAGTTAAAAAACGATGATCGCGTTAAACCTTCAGTGAGGGGTGACCGGACACTTCAGGTAGTTTATAGCCCGAGACGCCGCCGCTGGGAGGCGGCAACGCTGAAGTTAATCATCAGAGTAATCAGATATGATGCTGATGATGAGTGAAGCCAGTCACTGAAGATGGAGCCGCTCTGTGGCATCATAGTGCACCATACTGTGCAGGCCAGGACACCAGTGTAATAGACTAAGCGTGGGTTCCTTCACTGCGTCTGGCTGCCTGGATGTTTTGGAGTATTATTTCTATTTAAGTTATTTTTCTTTTCCTGCTTTGAGCCTTTGTACAGTCTCATTTCCTTAACTTAGTCTAGACAAGAGCATTTAGCGTAACTGAAATAAGTTTACAAGGACTTAATCAGTTTTTATTGCTATGACACCATATAATTATATATATATCCTCTAGTAGCGCTTAAACTTTTGTTATGATTTATGCATTTTTATCATTCAAAATTAAAGATAGCTATTGCTAACCTGCAGGACTGAGTGTGTGACGTCAGCAGTTAGCCAAAAAGTTGCTAACGTTTCTCCCCTTAAGTTAACGCTAACCGCTATTCAGAGTTTAACATTAAATATCATCTTTTTGGACAATTAACATTAACTCAGTCGATTTACTTAATTAAATTTCAAGGTGTGACGTTGTAGAAACGTTACAAAACCAGCTTAGTTATAACGTTACTGCAAACTAACAAGTAGGCAACCTAACGTTAGCTAGCTTAACGTTACTTATGACGTTATAACACTTACCATTATAACGCTAACGGTCAAGTCACATAATAGCCTTAGCGTGGGTTCCTTCACTGCATCTGGCTACCTGGTTATTTTGGAGTATTATTTCTATTTAAGTTAGTTTCTTTTTTGCTTTATTTGTTATGATTTATGCATTTTTATCATTCAAAATTAAAGATAGTTATTGCTAACCTGCAGGACTGAGTGTGTGACGTCATCAGTTAGCCAAAAAGTTGCTAACGTTTCTCCCCTTAAGTTAACGCTAACCGCTAATTCAGAGTTTAACATTAAATATCATCTTTTTGGACAATTAACATTAACTCAGTCGATTTACTTCATTAAATTTCAAGGTGTGACGTAGAAATGTTACAAAACCAGCTTAGTTATAACATTACTGCAAACTAACAAGTAGGCAACGTAACGTTAGCTAGCTTAACGTTACTTATGACATTATAACACTTACCATTATAACGCTAACAGTCAAGTCACATAATAGCCTTAGCGTGGGTTCCTTCACTGCATCTGGCTGCCTGGATGTTTTGGAGTATTATTTCTATTTAAGTCATTTTCTTTTTTGCTTTATTTTGTTATGATTTATGCATTTTTATCATCCAAAATTAAAGATAGTTATTGCTAACCTGCAGGACTGAGTGTGTGACGCCAGCAGTTAGCCAAAAAGTTGCTAACGTTTCTCCCCTTAAGTTAACGCTAACCGCTAATTCAGAGTTTAACATTAAATATCATCTTTTTGGACAATTAACATTAACTCAGTCGATTTACTTAATTAAATTTCAAGGTGTGACATTGTAGAAACGTTACAAAACCAGCTTAGTTATAACGTTACTGCAAACTAACAAGTAGGCAACGTAACGTTAGCTAGCTTAACGTTACTTATGACGTTATAACACTTACCATTATAACGCTAACGGTCAAGTCACATAATAGCCTTAGCGTGGGTTCCTTCACTGCATCTGGCTACCTGGTTATTTTGGAGTATTATTTCTATTTAAGTTAGTTTCTTTTTTGCTTTATTTGTTATGATTTGTGCATTTTTATCATCCAAAAATTAAAGATAGCTATTGCTAACCTGCAGGACTGAGTGTGTGACATCAGTAGTTAGTCAAAAAGTTGCTAACGTTTCTCCCCTTAAGTTAACGCTAACCGCTAATTCAGAGTTTAACGTTAAATATCATCTTTTTCAACAATTAACATTAACTCAGTCGATTTACTTCATTAAATTCCAAGTGTGACGTAGAAACGCTACATTACAAAACCACACACTAGCTTAAATATAATGTTTGCTGAAATAAGTTTACAAGGACTTAATCAGTTTTTATTGCTATGATATCATAGAATTATATATATCCTCTTGTAGCGCTTAAAATTTTGTTATGATTTATGCATTTTTATCATTCAAAATTAAAGATAGCTATTGCTAACCTGCAGGACTGAGTGTGTGACGTCAGCAGTTAGCCAAAAAGTTAACGCTAACGTTTCTCCTTAAGTTAACGCTAACCGCTAATTCAGAGTTTAACTTTAAATATCATCTTTTTCAACAATTAACATTAACTCAGTCGATTTACTTAATTAAATTTCAAGGTGTGACGTTGTAGAAACGTTACAAAACCAGCTTAGTTATAACGTTACTGCAAACTAACAAGTAGGCAACCTAACGTTAGCTAGCTTAACATTACTTATGACGTTATAACACCATTATAACGCTAACAATACAAGCAGAGATGGGCATAAATACATCAAAATATATTTTAATACAAAATACCCTTGAAATAAATGTATCAAAATAAAATACATGTATTTTGTATTTTCAAATACAGAAAATACTTTTTCTTGTTAGCAGCAGCCTGCAGCTCTGCAGGTCAGTCAGTCAGCTGGTCCATGAAGCTTTTTGTGAATAACTCAAAAAGTTCTCGACCAAAACTGCTCAAAATGTACATGCTGCTATTACAGACCACAAGTAACTACGCCGGAAAGAACAACCATGATTCATCCATTAATGGCGTGATAGAAGCAAATTTGGTCGCAGCTATCGACAATTTGTGTATCAGTATTTAGATAACGTTACATAAAGCTCTGGTGAACCAAGTGCAACTCAGCAAAGCCATTAAAAGACAACAACTTGATTATGTGTATATGTATTTATTGACCAGACTTAACAGCCTATAAAATGTGCAGCCTTTTATTTTTGTTTTTGATTCGTGGAGAAAGTGTTTTGAGTAAAAAAAAAAAAAAAAGGAAAATCCAAGGCTCTGTTATTTAAATGTATAGAAAGCTTTTATTCAACTGTAACACACTTTAATCATGTTTGTAACTTTTGCCTTGGATTGTCTATATTCCCACCACAGAGCACCTGCATCACATCATTAGATGAACCAAAGTATTCTGAGTATTTTAAATACAATTACATTCGCTTTTTATCGGCCTTATGAAATACAAAATACTCAAATGTAATTGAAACACGTATTGTAAATACAAGTAATAGAAATACTGTCCATCTAAGTCACATAAAATCCTCAGTTAAAGGTGGTTAACGGTGGGAAAACAGAATTTCTAAACGCCAAGTAACGAAGCATAAAGTGTGTCCCCACTTGAGAAATCGATTACTTGGAGTAACGAGCCTCCACAGGCTGTGTACCGTGTGCTGGCAGCAGCAGCAGCAGCAGCAGCAGCGACCTGCTGCAGTTGTGTGAGGGCGCCGCTGGGTGAGTCCCTCTCTCCGCTGCGTGTGTCTCCACAGCTCCCTTTTCCAAAAGAAAAGAAGAGGAGAAGTAGGTCCGGGGAGGAGGGCCGCCGCCATTATCGGAAAGCTGGCAGAAATACCACTTTCACACACGCAATCTGCTCACAAATTGATCCGGACATGAGCATATTTCCGTTGCAGCAGAAACATATTTGAGAGCAAACACCGCGGCGATTGCAACAAACTCAGCGTTGTGTGGCTGCGCGGCCGGCCCAGCGTTATGTGGGCACAACAATGGACAGAATAATTATTGAAAAAGCAACGTGGTGAAGCGAGCAGAGGACGGCTGGGCTGCTTTTTGTACGCCTGGATTTCTCACGAGGAAAAACCCCGTTGCAAGAACAAAATCGGATCGCTCTGTCATTTGGGATATTTATTTCTCCCTTCCCCGTGTTTAATTGCAGCGAAAACACATGATGCTAAACAAGAGAATCCCGGCAGGGGTAATGGATATTTAAATCAAATTACCTCATCGCACAAGTTGTAGTGTTACCAGTGTTATCTGTGAATTGAGGCGACCCTCAGTGTATTCTGCGGCTTTATGCTTATGCACATCAGGCGGCGAGGGCTGCGGCAAGCGCTGGCCTGACAGATGCGAGAGGAGAAAGGGAGAAATGCGATGGTATGTACCCTGCATGCTCTATCCTCTTATTATGGGCTATTTCCCAGTGAAGCTGTCGAGTGCTACACCCTGGACAGCTGGGTGAATAAATTCCCTTTAAACACTGTCGGTGTGGAGAAGGTAGTCTATCCCAGATTTCGGCTCTGCAATTTCATTATGTAGACAGCAGGCCTGGCGTGGTCAGCCCCTCTCTGTGCACCCTAAAGCCCATGTTAACTGTTAATCCTTTGCACAACATATAACGTTACTAAATCTTGTCTAAGTAAGCAGGTTATGTAAATGAAATTGCTTGGAGGTAGGCTTTGCGAAACTGTATTTTGATGCCGATTGACAGACTTTGGTTGTTTTTATTCGCAAAAAACTTGTCAGATCATCCAGTGGACGTTATCAGGCCTAGCTCAGCTGAGCGCTGTGGACTGGCCATGGTTGCTTTTGACCCTGCCGGAGCTGTTTGTTGCTTCTGCGTGGTCACTTCATTCATTATGAGGCTGTAATTCTGCTTGTCATGATGTTTGACTCCAGTGAGTCATGTTAATATACACAAGAGAAATTCTGCAGTTGGTCATTTTTGTCCTATCATAGAAACATAAGCTGGCTATTATATCAGAATTGCAGCAGTGCCACTATAATAGATGCATTAATCAGTGTTATAATGATGGAAGTATTAACATTACATGTCTTGAGTAAGTTGAGTGTCCTCTGGCAGAGACTGCGTGTGTCTGGCTCTCTGTTAATAATGTCTTTATTCATTCACTGTTTTGGCTGCTGTTTCATTTGGACTGAAAGACTGAGGTGCCTACAACATAGTCATTTTCATGCTTGTCACCCCGCTCACTGATCAGCTGACATTGTCCTTTCCAGAGCACCACTCCCAACATGTTTTCCTTCTAGGATTAATGCTGCCATTTCCATTTTCCAGTTTGATGTTATATTAATTGTAGATGAGTGGACCAATAAGTTGATTCATCGATTAGTTGGTTGATGTAAGATTATCAGAGCAAGTAATATGTAAAGCGAGGCAATATTCAAGCAAAGATTTCAGAAGCTGGTCTTTTCCTAGTTTTAGTAAAAATACTTTTTGGCTTTGGGCTGTTGGTCATAAAGAACAAGAGATGTCACCTTGGGCTCAGGGGAAATGTGCGAGGCTTTTTGTTGTTTTGTTTCCACATATTCTAAACTAAATAATTAGCATATTAATTCAGCAACGAGAATAGTTGCAGGCCTAGAATGGACAATACATCTGCCTGACAATTTAATGAAATCCGCCAAAAAAAAAAAATCAGTTGATTGCATTTCAGTTGCATTTACTCTAACCGTTACTTGTGCAATTAAAGTCTATGGCCCCTGACAGGAGATATTGTGACTGGTCCTGTAACACTGTCCTCATTATGCTTTTGCTGCTGGCTAGATGTGATGCCAAATACTACAGCAGTGTTTGATAACAGCTTTGTGTATACAGTGATAAAAAAAAAGTGGTGATATCACACACATTACAATTCATTTCTTTGATAAATGATCAGACTTGATGCACGATTAAGGCCTTGGTTGTGATCATGGACAGTAATCAGAGCCCAGTAACCAGTTGTACTCACAATCAAAGAGCCAACTTTGGTTGCTCTTAAACATTAAAACTGACCTTAACCACTGAGAGGGTCCATTTCTTCAGTTTCATTTGATATACAAAGGGAACAGGCACAAGATGTAGAAAACGTGCCTCTTGTCGTCTCATATTCAGTTATTATTAGAGATCACTCAATTATTAAGGAGGTTAGAAATATATAAAAAGATCTTACGCATGTTGACAGAGATTTGCAATGGCTACATGGAACATTTGTCAGCAAAAATACTGTCAATGACAAGTCACATGTATCACATGTAATAGCATGTTTTAACAGTGGTATGCTCATCCTGTTATGTCCTAGGCTTTTATTGCGTAGTTTGTCTGATTTCTTTGTTGTTGTGTTTTTTTGACAGGTTCTGATTCATATAAGGAGTGAATGAAAGAACCCTCTGCTCATATCACTGCACTGCTATTTATTAAAGTCGAAGCCCAGCAGAAGAAAGTGAAATCTGATCTCCTGTGTGGATCAGCAACTTTATGGACAAACATTCAAGTGAACAACTTTATACAGTGCCTGTTTATGGCAGGATGAGTTTCAGCAGACTATGATGGCGAAAAAGCAAGATGCTCGGTCGCCCATTTACAACCTCATTGTGGTGGGTTTGTCAGGAACAGAGAAAGAGAAGGGGCAATGTGGGGTTGGCAAGTCTGCTTGTGTAATAGGTTTGTGCGGCCCAGTGCTGATGACTTCTACCTGGACCACACATCAGTGTTGAGCACCAGTGACTTTGGGGGTCGAGTGGTTAACAATGATCACTTTCTGTTTTGGGGGGAGGTGTCTCGGGTTCTGGAGGAGGGGCCTGAGTGCAGGATGCATGTTGTGGAGCAAACTGAATTCATTGATGACCAGACATTTCAGCCACACCGTAGCACTGCTATGCAGCCCTATATCAAACGGGCAGCTGCGACCAAGCTGGCCTCAGCAGAGAAGCTCATGTACTTCTGTACAGATCAGCTGGGCCTGGAGCAAGACTTTGAGCAAAAACAAATGCCTGAGGGAAAGCTGCAGGTCGACGGCTTTCTGCTTTGTGTTGACGTCAGCCGGGGCATGAACCGCAACTTTGATGACCAGCTGAAATTTGTCACAAACCTGTATGGTCAGCTTAGCAAGACTAAGAAGCCCATTGTGCTGGTCCTCACCAAATGTGATGAAGGAGTTGAACGCTACATCAAAGATGCTCATACCTTCGCCATCACAAAAAAGAGTCTGCCAGTAGTCGAGACATCTGCACGCTCAAATATAAATGTGGACCTTGCCTTCCTCACTTTGGTTCAACTTATTGATAAGAGCAGGGGAAAGCCCAAGATCATTCCTTACTTTGAAGCTCTCAAGCTCCAGAGTCAGCAGATAGCTTCTGCCAAGGATCGCTATGAATGGCTTATCAACCGCATAGTAAAGAATCATAATGAAACCTGGTTAAACACCAGCCGACGCATGAACACCTCCCCAGAGTACAAAGAATACGTCTTCTTGGAGGGAACGGCTAAATGCAAGAAGCTTTTTCAGCAGCATGTCTACCGTCTGAAGCAGGAGCATATCGAGAGGCGTCGCAAAATATACTTAAGCACTCTTCCTTTAGCACTTAGTTCTTTGGTGCCTGACCTGGATGAGATAGATCAGCTGAGCTGGTCTGGGGTACAGAAGGTCTTAGAGTCCAAGCAGCACTTTGCTCACTGGTTTGTTGTTCTGGAGGACTCACCATGGGAGGATACATCACACATTGACAACATGGAAGATGAACGAATCCCTTCAGACCTGCTGGAGACTGCTGAAGCAGAGGACATATTTAATGCCCACCTGGAACATCTGCGAAACGAGTGCAGACGGGCGGAGATGAGGCTGGAGTTCAAACATAAGTTAGCCTCCTCTCCATTTGTCACACCTGGTAGACCTTGGGAGGAGGCCCGCAGCTTTATCATGAATGAAGAGTTCTACCAGTGGCTTGAGGAGCCAGAGTACCTGGACCTGTACAACCGCCATCAGAAGGAGATCATTGACCGTGCTAAAGAGGACTTCCAGGAGCTCTTACTGGAGTACTCTGAGCTTTTTTATGAGCTTGAGGTGGATGCCAAGCCAAGCAAGGAGAAGATGGGGGCAATTCAGGAGGTTTTGGGGGAGGAACAGAGGTTCAAGGCTCTACAAAAGCTCCCAGCTGAAAGAGATGCTCTGGTATTGAAGCATATCCACTTTGTGTATCACCCTACCAAGGAGACCTGCCCTAGCAGTCCTCACTGCGGAGACTCTAAGATTGAACAGCTCTTAGTTTCACGTTTCCCCACATGTTACCCCTTTTTTGATGTAAAGGCTCATTTTGGGGACACCAAGGCTGACAGAATTAACCTCGTCATACTAGGGAAGGATGGACTGGCCAGAGAATTTGCCAATGAGATTAGGGCTCTCTGCACAAATGATGACTGGTATGTGTTAGATGGGAAGATGTACGAACTGACGCTGCGGCCTATCGAGGGAAATGTACGTCTTCCAGTAAATTCCTTCCACACCCCCACTTTCACCCCTCACGGATGTCTGTGTCTGTATAACTCAAAAGAGTCCCTCTCTTATGTGATTGAAAGCCTTGAGCGACTTAGGGAATCAACTCTAGGTCGGAGAGATAGCCAGCTAGCACAGCTGCCAACATCACTTCTTTTAGTCACTAAAAGAGGCGTAGGATCATATGTGGATATAGGTGGAGAAACTGCCTTAAACCTTATAACACAGGGACAGCAGGTTGCAAGGAGGCTGCAGTGTAGCTTTTTAGACCCTGCCTCCCCTGGTGTGGGCTATGGCCATAATGTCAATGAGACCCAAATCAACCAAGTGCTGAGGGGGCTACTGGATATTAGGAGGAGCACATCCTTTAGTAGCAGCTCCCCACCCCTCCTCCCTGAGCCTCCAGGTCTCAGAGACTCTCCTCATCAGCCGGCACCAGAGGCAGACCTTCGCATTGTCATGTGCTTAATGTGTGGAGACTCCTATGACATTGAGCAGCTCCTGTCCCCCTTTCTTATGCATCAGCACTGCAGGCCCATGTCTAATAGTGGAACCTCTGTATTGCTGGAGCAGACGGTTGGTGGACACAAGCTGGCTATAGAGCTCTCTCTGCTGTCATACCACGCCTCCTTCACTTTGCGGAAGAGCAGGTTAGTGCACGGCTACATTGCTGTGTACTCGGTCTCCCGAAAAGCCTCCCTGGAGACCCTGTGTGCATTCTTGTGTGAGGTTCAGGACATCATCCCTGTTCAGCTGTTGGCAGTGGGAGATAGCCAGGCAGAGCTCACCGACAGTGACTATGCCTGTGAGCAGCTGATCCAGGGGGAGGAGCTAGCCCATGAGATTGAGGGTCGTTTCAATAGCGTGGTCTGCGGATCTGGGGGGGTGGTGGGAGGCCTGCATAGGATAGAAATGTTCCATTCGTTCCTGATGGAGGTGGTAGAGAAACGCAACATTGTGGAGGCAACACACATGTACGATAATGTTGCTGAAGCATGCACCAATGAAAACGTGTACTCCCCGCGCTGCAGTTCTCCTAGTCCTGTCACCATGTTCCTGGATTCAGAGGATGATGTAGACCCATCGCCACCGTACTATGATGGCACACTCACATCTCACAGTGGGGGCTTCAACCTGCCGGACTTAGATTCCAGTGACATCTCTGTCATCTCCGACATCAGGGACTTTGAGAACAAACTCAACAACAAAGTGCCCCCTCAAGTGAGAGTCAAACCGGGTGTCACTTTTGACTTCCGGAAGGTGAGCCGTAACCCATATATCGATACATTGGGTCATCGTCGCTCGCTGCCTTCTGCTGTTACCTGGGTTCCTGGCGGGGATGTGGGCTACGATCCCTCAGACTACGCCGAACCCATTGATGCTGTTTCAAAGCCCCGCCCAAGCAACGAAGAGATCATCTACTCAGTGCCACACGACAGCACACAAGGCAAGATCATCACCATCCGCAACTCCAACAGGATGCACTCCAATGGGAACGGCTCAGACAGCGAAGCAGACAGCAGCTCTCTGGAGCGAAGGAGGAAGTTCTCAGCGGCGGGGGTGAAGCCCCGTCTTTACCGTGACCGCTCCAAGCGGCTTGGCAAGTTCAGCAGCTTCCGCACGAGCTTCATAGGCAGCGATGATGAGATGGGAGCTCTTCCAAAGTCCAAGGAGGATGACTTTGGGACCCTGAAAGGTGAAAGTCTTGTTAATGAGGAGAGTGAGGACCCAAAAAAGAGGAACATTCTGAAGAGCCTGCGACGAACAGCCAAGGTGTGTAGTATATCACCTTTATCTGTTTTAATCCAGAAAACAGTAGCTCATTTTAATTTACTGGCCCATAATGTCATACAGAAATTGTTAATATATTGCCCTTGTGAAAAACTGTAGTCATTTCTATAGGTATAATAGCGCTGCTAAAGATAGTATAAAATTCATGGAGGTCACTGTTGAGTGCATGTTTAAATTGCGGTATTGTCTCAGGCAGGAACTAGACATTCAGCTTGTGTCTGAATGTGAGGAACTCCTGATTTTCTGCTGATTTAGAAAGGTGCATTTTGTTAGAATCCAATGAGTGCCACTTAGTATCAGCATAATTATCCCCGGCTGAGACACTCAGAGTCGGCTGTCTTTCTTCCTTCACAGAAAACAAGACCAAAGCCCCGTCCAGCTATTCCCAAGCCCCCAGAGAGCAGTTACTTTGGGGTCCCCCTTGCGAATGTGGTATCCCCAGACAGACCTATCCCACTCTTCATCGACAAGTGTGTCCGCTTCATTGAGACCACAGGTGCGTCGTTTTGTCCTTTGATTATGTTGCTGCTGTGCATGTGATGTATGCAAAATCTGATTCACTCTGAGAAATACTGACAATCATTTATAATATTTTTTAGAACATTAATGTTATTCATTGGTCATGTAACAAAGCTTATTGTGAGAACTCCTAAACCAGTGCACCTGTCCATGACCACAAAGTGATGTGCAAGTAATACAAGGGTTTATTCTGTTAAGTACTCCCTAGAAACTGCCAGCATCTGTATTGTCATGTCTGTTTGCAATGGGGCTAATGAAGTGTTTGTGCTTTACTTGTTTCCCACTGTGCCCCCCACGTCTTCCCCCTTTTTCTCTGCTGCGCTCTTTTTTCCTCAGGCCTGAATACAGAGGGCTTGTATCGTGTAAGCGGCAACAAGTCGGAGATGGAAAGCATGCAGAGGCAGTTTGAACAGGGTGAGCTGATCATCAGACTTGTTTGAACCAGCTGTTTGACATGTAATTATGTGGCTGCCTAATCAAAACATAAACAGAGAGCTACCAAAGGAAAGTGACATGCAGCTGATTGTTCACCCCTGATGACAGCTACTGCTGATGAGCTTATTTTCTCTGATCCCTTTAACTCTCTCTTTCTCCGCGTGCAGACCACGGATTAGACCTAGTGGAGAAAGACTTCTCCATAAACACTGTGGCTGGAGCCCTCAAAAGCTTCTTCTCTGAGCTGCCTGAGCCCCTGGTGCCTTGTGCTCTGCAGGTGGACCTATTGGATGCTTTCAGTAAGCAAACACTGCTGGGCTGGGAGGGTCTTTACAAGAACATAAAAAGATTATTTCTTTAAGAGGGAAGAGGGTAGGGAAGGTTTTAGCAGACCTGTTTTGCTCTGTTTTAGTGTTGACAAGAATAATTTTCATGGAGAGACATTTTAGTTTGAAATCACTGCGTGTGATGATGAGGTCCTTAGTTTTAATGGTAACTTATCTCTTTGTGCACAGAAATCAATGACCGAGAACAGAGGCTATATACCATGAAGGAAGTCCTGAGGAGGTTCCCCAAGGAGAATTATGATGTCTTCAAATATGTAGTGAGCCACTTACACAAGTAAGTTTTCTGTCCACTGTTTAAATCACTTACATGGATTTGTTGTGATAGTCACCCATCTGTTTTTTCTGCGCCGTATGATGAGAGTGAATAATTTTGTGTCTGTCTGTGTGTTTTTCTCAGGGTGAGCCAGCTGAACAGGGTGAACTTGATGACCAGTGAGAACTTGTCCATCTGCTTCTGGCCCACCCTCATGAGGCCGGACTTCACCACTATGGATGCCCTGACTGCCACACGCACCTACCAGACAATCATCGAGAGCTTCATCCACCAGTGTGCATTCTTCTTTTACAACCAGCCCCTCCTCGACTCCCCCACTGGCCTCGCGGGCCTCCCCGCCTCACCCACCACCACTCTCAGCGGGAGCTCTGCCTACTCTTGTTACCGCTCCTCTCCTCCCCACACCACCACACACTTCAGCCCCCTGCAGCAGTCCCCGCCCACCACCCCCCAGTCTCCCCTGCAGTCTCTGCTCCTCCCCTCCACCAGCACCCCCACTCCCACCACTCCCCCGCCGAGCAAGAGACACTGTGAGAGACAGTGAAACCACGTGTGCCCATGATGATGCTGGACCTTATCACCAACACACACTGAAAGAAAAAAAACAAAAAAACGTGCACTTGCACACTACATTTTTGATCATGGACAACCTAGGTTATGAAAAGAGGAGATAGGAAGTGTGTGAGAAACTTCCCTAACCTGCCATTTGTATCCAACTCGTGTGCGTCAGGGCAGGCCACCATTATCAGTGACTCTCCCTCTGCCCTCTGAGCCCCTGATCGCCTGGAATTTAACATCAGGTCAGAAGTGGAGGACAGAGGTCGCCGTCACAGCAAGCCTCTCATCTGTCAACAGCCACCACTTATCCTACACTACCAAGAAATAGAAACCTCTATGCCAAGCTGGAAGAATTGATTTGTGGCCACTTTGTTTTTATCTGTGTAAACTGTTTTAGGTTTTTTTTCTCATGAAAGTACTGCCACTGGATTTTTAGACTGTTCCTCTGTAGGTCCTTTTGGGCAGCAGTTTGCTTCACATAGCAGAGGCTCCTCTGTCTGCCTTTGGGTTTCTCTCATCGGCTCTACTTGAGCGGTCGGCATGGGGAGGGAGGGGAGGGAGGGGAAAGGGGTTTACACATCCAGGGATGCACTTTAATGATCACTGTTGTTTTTTTCCCTCATAGGGTTGTTTTTTGTGTTGACATACTGTTTTCTTGTGTGTTTTTAATTTCACACCTCAAACAGCCATACCCATTGCCTCTACAGAGCTCTGGCAGATCAAACTTTGTTTACATCAAACTTGTTTTTGTATCCACAAACGTATCTGAAGCACTTTTTGATAGTGTAGTGTTAAATTTGAAGAAATGCCACATTGATTAATTGTCCATATTGTTTTTTTTAGTGGCTGAATGTGGCATCAGTGCAGGCTTGTGAAACAAGATCCTTTTGTAAAAACTTACGTTCTTTGAGTTGATCCAGACGTCCCATTTTAGGTTAATGGGAAATCTGAATCTAATCGTATTCCTCATTCATCCAGCCATGTGAAGACTAGTTTTTCTTTTAGAGTTTGTCCTCTTTATAGCTGTTGGTTGATCTGAGTGGATGTTTAGGGAAGTTTGGTTTAATTAGACCAATATAATATCACAGAAGACTTTAACCTGCCATCAGTCAAATGAAGGAGAATTTTTTTTTGCCATTTTTGAATGTGTAACCTAATCGTACCATAACACAACTCTACATTGCCATCTGGTGTCTCTTGAAACCAAACGCTTGAAACCTGATAGGTTGCTGGATGTGTTGCTGTGGCTGTCTATCAAACCAAGCTCTTTGTATTCATCTAATATTAAGGACCTTTAACTCTGAAGGTCCAGTACTCTCAACGCACTGTTACTGCTAGTCCCGCTATACAATACAATGACCAGTAGATGTTAAATATTTGTGGACGGGACACATTCAGGAAGCACCACCGGCCGTTTACCTGCTCTAGTGAATTAGCTCTGTGCTGGCATATTGCCCTCCCTTTTCATGGAAAACAATCAGCTGATTTTCAGTGGTAGCACTGCTAATGAAGATCTGATCATCTTAACCATTAAACTTGTAAGAGGAGGCACTGTCTTTTCAATGGGGACAAGTAAAAATGGACCACCAGACATTGAAGCTCTGGAGGATTGTGTTCTTGGTTGCAAGAATGACCAGACTAGTTAGATCATTGGCTGTGGTAGTATTTGGGATCATCACCTACTGGTACTTTTGGAATCGCAATGCTGCTGTCATTTAACGTTAAGTGGGACTAAACTGAGGGCTCTTTTCAAACTGCTCCGAGCTGTAAGCTGTAACATTAAGACTGGCAACCAAACAACTGTCCCACTATAACACGATTCCTGGGAGTATATAATCTTACCACATCACTTGACTTCTGACACAGCCTCGGCAAATCTGCCGTTCAATGAGCAAAAAGTGAGTGCATACTACTCTATAATGGTTGTTTATTTGTTTGTTGGGGAACACCACCCGTTAGTCAATGGTAGAAAACATTTCTAGTGTGTATTTCAATGATTGAAAGTCCATTTTTACAATTTTTGTGAATGGTTCAAGGCCACTTAAGTTTAGTGCATGATTTAAAAAACACACCAGGGGAGATGGATGAAAGCCTCTCCCTGTTTTAAAACATGAAAATTAGTACAAGAACAAAACAAATACTAAAGTGAAATAGCTGAAACGTGAAAGTTTATGTACTGTGCACCAAGAGCAAACCATGGAATTTGTCTGACTGAGAATAGTGTTTGAAGATGAAGGCCTTATGTGAACTGTATAATAGTTAATAAATTAAATCTTGTAAAATTGTCCTCAGCTTCCTTGTGGTGCATGTGTTTTGTTTCTTTCATTGAGCCTTTTGCAACGTGTGAGGTACCTCCACGCATTGATGTCACAGTTTGCGAGACTCAAGGGTGAAATGAAACAGGAACTTCACTGTTAACAATGCAGTCTCTGATTCTAATTTACGCAGCTGCACGACAGCAGTTAGATTAATATTGTTATAACAATGGAGCCCAGCAAATCAAGAATATCAAGCATATAATTTTGCTGGTTAAAATTCTCGGTATTATGTGAAAACCGAGGAGAGGGCCCGTGACAGTTTTTTGAAAAGCCTCGCTGCACCCTGCCGTCATCTGACAAAATATTAGACAGGCTATTATTATCCACGTATTTCACTGTGGAATAGTGGAGCGTGGTTGAAATTTTTTTCTGATTGACAACTTACTAAACAAACACAAGGCATGAAAATATGGCAGCTGCTCCCCAAAGATAATTAGAGGGCCAAGCTAAATTAAAGCCCGCTTTTAAACCCAGTTTATAACCTTAATTCAACACAAAACAAATTACAGAGAGAGAGAGAGAGACCTCTGCTGTAGTAACTAGAAGCTGTAGTATTTAGCCACTGGTGCAGGTGACTCTGAAGAGCATCAATTATTCACAGCATATCCGTCATGAGTGACTGCACTCTTTTGGTACAACACTTTCGTCACAGTATCTGTTAACATATGTGGAGGGTTTGGACGTTATAATGTTATGACGCCATCTTGTGGCTGCATTGCTGTAAAGCTACTGTAAGAGGAGGTGAGCGTCTGTGTGTGTCACGTCTCACTACTCACTGTGGGTTATCATGTGTCGTTTGATTAAAACGTGATGTGGCTTTATATCTCACTTAGTGTCCCCTTTCCTGACTCCTCCTTACATTTCAGATTCAACTCTTTATTGAACACTGACATCAAATCTTAAATCACTTGAGCAGTGACGGTGCATCATCAGTCATCACCATCACCTCAAAGTCTAAATGATCTGTCCTGTAGGATGACGCATGCTGTGCTATTTTCCCACTCCAGAGATATTTCAAACATGAAATAGCACATCGGACTAATCTATGCGGTTTTGGCATCAGGTTATGTACTTTATAATGTTGTTTGATGTGAATTCAGTGCAGTGTTATTACTGTTTTTTCCCCTCGTATATTTAGAAGGACTGTTCAAACCACAATCAAAATATTTTTCTAGTCTAGATTGTTTTGGTGTGAGCTGCAGAGTGTTGGAGATATCAGCTGTGAAGATGTCTGCCCTCTCTCCAATATAATGGAACTGGATGGCATTTAACTTGTGGTGCTCAAAGCGCTGAAAAAACACATTTGAAAACTCAACATCAGCGTCTCTTTCCAGAAATCATGACCCATTTACTCAAGATAATCCACACACCTTGTTGTGAGCAGTTTCATGAAGGAGCTATTTTCTTTCAGCTGAACTACACCTGCCAACCGTATCAGTGCGCAGAAGGAAATGTGTATCTACTCATGGACAAGAGGCTCCTGCTTGTGATAACACGTCCTCCTTTGCTGAGCTGTAATGTAGCTAGCTAAGGAGCAGTAGATGCATGCAGCTTTCTTCAGCACAAAGAGACAAGTTCCTCTGTAAAACTGCTCACAACAACGACCAGTAACTGGGTCATGATTTCTGGAGGGAGACGTTGCTGTTGCTGTTGCATTGCTGAGGTTTTTTTTTCTTTTGTCTTTAATTTTTGGTGCATTGAGCGCCACAAACTGAGTGTCATCAAAATATATTTCCTCCTGAGACCCTGTGTCTTCATATGAGGACATCACATTTTAGGTTATTGTGACCTTATACTTCATTCTGTTTAAATTAGACCTGATGTCCTCGTTCGTGGACACATCTAGTGGCCCTGGCTGAGCGCAGAGAGGATGATCAAACTTGACTATCTAGAGGAAGTAAAAGTCGTAGCAAGGTTTCAGTTGGTGAACATGCGGAAGGATAATTTGCACTAGAGCTGCCACTAACGATTATTTTCATTGTAGACTAATCTGTCGATTATTTCTTCAATTAGTCGACTAATCATTTCATCGAAAAATGTGTTAAAATGTTGAAAAATGTCGGTCTGTCTCGCCCAAACCCCAAAATTACATCATCTAATGTCTTGTTTCATACTCACGCCAAAAGGTTTTAGCTCACCGTCATGGGAGAGTGTGTAAAGCTGCCAATATCTGAACGTAAGAAGCTGCAGTAAGAGTATTTTGGGTACTTTTATAGTACTTTTCTATGAAAAATGACTCAAACCGATTAGTCGACTACTAAAATAGTCACCGATTATTTCAATAGTCGATTAGTCATCGATTAGTCGACTAATCGTGGCGGCCCTACTTTGCACAATACACTAATCCGTGTAAAAACAAGATGGCAGCCATCTCTGCTAAGTCACTTTGCAACTGATCCCGACACAAAAGTGAAGAAGGTCCAAAACCTGATCACATTGTATTGCTGAAGCTTTTTTTTATTTATGATTAATGTTTGTACTATGATGTGTCAACACATCTGACCAATTTTAGCAACAGTAATAAGCTAAGTTAATTAGGAAGTGCTCGTTTGAAGTACTTCTCTAGTGAGAAGAAATAAAGAATGTGTGCCAAACAATAGTTCGGGTGTCAGGAGGATATTTAAGAGAAGGCGACACCTATACGGCTGATATCTCCAGAACTGATATCAGTGTTGAACTGTCCCTTTATACAACTATGAATTGAGCAACTCTCCAGCCTGAAATGATAAACGCTGTAGTTAATGAGGAACGTGACACTGAGCACAGGCTGAGAGGATGGATATGTGGGACGTTTCCTCACAACACATTTGACTGAATGAGGCGCATCACTCACACTGAGTGCAATTAGCCTTTTCATTGATGTTGTCTCATTAAGTGCTCGCAAGAGTAAGAGTTACCAACGAGAATTTGACATCCTCTGTGAGTTATATTACCCCACCTTCCCTTCCATCTTTGTTGCTCAGTGATATTTAAACTGTGCCCGCCAAATATTAGAATAGGTACCTGATAGTTAAAAATGCTTACTGTATAAATTCTTTATAAGTTTACAGATTGCTACCCCCTCATTCCCTCGCCTTATATCTTGTTGCCTTCTCTGTATGTGTGTATTAGTAAATACTGTACTGGTGCACCCAGTTACACTATAAATTGGGATTATGCTGTAAATTGCAGACTGTAATCTAAAGGGCGACCCATGAAGTCAATACACATTCTTCTGTACCTACTGTATCAGTCAACCAATTTCCTTGTCACATGGAGCACTACTGGAGTTGTATAATGACTTCTGTGGTTCTGGAAGAGCTATTGTCAGGTCTGGAAAATACCCCTTGACATCAGGGTTGTTTTATTTCTGGCAAGATACTTCAAAGTTATAACAGAAAGCCAGTGTGACAAACTGGTGGTGTGGAGTTTTAAAGACATCTGGAGGCAAGGAGGGTATGATGAAAGACAATATCAAGTTGGACTACCTGTCACAAGCTCCGAAACTGGCTGGAGTACCCATTCAAATTAGTATGACTGACACATTTACACATTATTTCATTTGGGGGGTTTTTAATCTATTTTTGGGGGGGACAGTTTTGCCTTTAATTGATAGGAAAGTGTGCAAGGGAAAGAGAGAGAGAGAGAGAGAGAGAGAGAGAGAGAGAGAGAGAGAGAGAGAGAGAGAGAGAGAGAGAGAGAGAGAGAGAGAGGGGGAATGACATGCAGCAAAGGGCCACAGGCTGGAGTCGAATCTGGTCCGTTGTGGTAACAGCCTTGTACATGGGGCGCCTGCTCTATCCACCAAACCACCATCCATCCATTTTCGTAGCCACTTATCCTCTGGACAGGTCACCAGACTATCACAGGGCTGACACATAGAGACAGACAACCATTCACTCTCACATTCACACCTACGGACAATTTAGAGTCACCAGTTAACCTGCATGTCTTTGGACTGTGGGAGGAAGCTGGAGCACCTGGAGGAAACCCACACTGACACAGGGAGAACATGTGAACTCCACACAGAGGGGCTGTCTCCTGGGATTGAACCATAGAGGCGACAGTGCTTACCACTACACCACCGTGCCGCCCTCTCATATATCATAATATTTGTGCATGATGTTTATATTTTACTTTAATATTATTAGCAGCGTATTAACAACAAGTGCCTCCACTGATGCTCTATACATGTTAGGGAATGTTTTTTAAATGTTCTGCTGCACATGAGACGCTTCATTATATTTCAAAATGAACGTCAATTCGAACATCTTCAGATGACACGCCAACAAACCTGTTGAGAATGACAGAAGCCGTGACGTATGAAAGATAGCTTTATTGCACAAGGTGTTAGAATGATCTTTTTAGTTTTTGCTTTCTTTTCATAGAAAATGTACTTTTGAACACAAGCAATTGCTATAACAAGCAACTCAAACAAATGTTTGGGATACCCTCAACATTTTTTTTTTGTTTGTTTTCTTTTTGATTTTCATACATTTTTTCCTTCAATTTTTCCCTTTTAGCAAGCATGCAATGATTTTCTGAGGATGAACAAAATACAAAATAATGATAATAAAAAAGTAAAGTAGGACAAATGACAACATCAAAAGACCTTTAAAAAAGAATAAAAATTCAACAAATTAGTATCAAAAACATAAAGGGAAAGAAAAATGTTTTTTGCCCATTTCAGAAGTAAAATATTTTATTTTTGATACTATTTCAATTTTGAAATTGGGGCATTCAACCCTGATGTGTCCCCTGATTTATTCTGACGAAAATAGCTCTTCATACAAAACTGTGTTTTATGTACAAGACTTAATCTATAAACAACACTGACAAAGGGAGAGATGATGGGTCTAGTATGTTTAGGGTGGTGAATTTTACTTTAATTTATCTGAATGGGGGCAAAGGACGGGAGCCAGACTGCTTCAGGTTTACAGACCGACTCCAGTCCAGTATATACACAACAGCAGTTTGTGTGACCAAAAGAGCTACGAGTCCCTGATTTCACTTGGCTGAACTGGTTTTAGCCACAGGCCACATACCTCAGTACTGTTTGGCCTCTGGAACAAAACAAACAAACAAAACAAAAAAAACCAAAACAAAATAAAATGTTTAAAATTATGAATCAAAATCAAAAGACCAACAGAAACCCCTCCCCTAAACAAACAAACAAAGCAAATGGATAAATATAAACCACAAAACGCTATCATGGAGATGCTTCAGAAACACATTCCAATAGGTTCTTGTGTGAATGTACATTATCGCAAAATGGAGGGGTACTGAGATAAAGAAAGCGGGACATATACAGTACTTCAGACAGGGCAACAACAAAGATATCAATTGAGTGAACATTATATAATTTTCCAGCCCATTCACCAGAAGAAAATGTTGAAATTGTACGTTTCTGCACAATACGAATACTTTACAATTGCACGTTTCATACACATCGTATCAGACCTTGACACTTGGCGGTGGAGCGGATGGAGAGTCACCTATAGGCGAGACACCTGCCAAGCTGCAGACAACTGTTCGAGACCCACCAACAACCACACAGGTTGTTTGTTAGTGAGTCACTGCTGTGTTTCCTACGTGGCTGTTTTTTTGGCGACACGTTAATGTTTTTCCAGCGCGGATAGTGTTAATAAGGGCAGTTGATTTTCAGTGTGACATCACTGCTTGTCTAGCAGGAATTGTTAGTTTAAGCCAAATCATAATCTTTTCCTGATCATAACCAAGTGGTGTTTGTGCCTGAACGTAACCACACATCAACCACAGCGTTGTTGAAACATAAAGTTTCACTGTATCCACTACAGAGTGACAAATGAAACGTACCCGTGGTTTGCAGAAACATACAGTGACAACATTTTTCTCTGGCAGTTGGGTTGAATTTTCAAAACTGAACTCCCTGACATATAACATCGCTCAACATTATATTATTTTACTTCATTCACATCAAGACTGGGATTCCTTCAGCTAGTTATCTGTTTCCTTGAAGAGCGAAGATTGGCCGGGTGACACGAGGCAGGCTGGGAAGTTGGCAGGATGTGTTAGTGAAGCCTTAATTCTGTATCATAATTCAAGTCTGCAGCGGCTTCGCACCGACCCTCCTCCCAACATAAAACTTATTTAATGTTCCTCTGTGACACTGACTTGGCTTTTAATGTCACTGTATTTACCAACCACTCAGGCTCTCGACAAGCTTAATAGAGTCAAAGAGCTTATAGTCTCACGAGCAGACTTAAATAATATTACAGGAGGCTTTCTGCCATGATTGTTCCCACTGAACACACACAGCAAAGCAGGCATTCAAACTAGGGAGGTTTTATTTGCTCGCCCAGCCTGCCGTTTTTCAGGAGCTGAAACTAAAACTAAGTAGCCTATCTTGCTTCTCCCATCTCAACATGGGTTTTGGAAAGGGCCACTCTCTGTTCATACAGGAGCGAAACACTCTTCGCTAAGTCGGTCTACATACAGTAACATACAGAACATCCCGTATATATACTAAACTTTTTCTTTCTTTAGTCCAACCTTTTTAAATTTCTCTTTTTTAAATTTCATGATTGAGCGATTGTCTCATTCTTAAATTTGACATTAACATTAAATTGCTGTATATACTACTACACTGTCGTAGTACATACAGTTTATACTTTGTCATAATTTCACTTAGATGTCAATAATATACCTACATAGAAATATATATGTAAATTCTTTATAATACCAAATATTCTCTATTTGTAATGTGAGAACTTATAGCTGGTTCATTTGGGTTGTCGTGATTTGTTTGAAAAGTTAGACACTGTTCAGCTGGAGAGAGATGTGTGGAGAAGATTAATGCGATAGAAGTCTTAATCCTTCTTGGAGGAGAACCTGAATCATTTCGTTTGGGATCATCATTAAGAGAAAATCTGCCAATAGCTATTTGGGGCTTTAAGAGACACATAGAGGGTGAAAGATACAGTAAGAATAGGGAACTTAACTGGAAGTCCTGCAAATTGACAATAATACTCAAACTATGGAGGACAGTATGCGTGTGCGTATGAGAGACAGGATGGCCACACAGCTTCATACTGGCTATCGTAGTCTTCATCATCATAAACACAGAGCTTTTAGCTCTTCAATTATAGTCAATATTTTCCAAATGACCACAGAATCGCTTCCTGGGTTTTTGCTGCGCTTCTCCCGCGAGAACTGAGCGGAGCTGAGCACCAGCCGGCTGGAACTGTTAGTTGGAGTTAGTAATTCTTTTATAGAGTCCCAGGTGAACATGGAAAGTAGGGTTAGCTGGGTCTCTGTCTGGGAGAACACCTATCCCGAGGAAAATTAGACAGAACGCTGGGCAGTTCACCATTAGTTGGGTTTAAAGAAAGATGGTTGCATGCCCTTTCTGGCCCAGACTGAAGAGCACCAGAGTGGGGCTGGCTGAGGAGCGGGACAGCAATGCAAGTCTGTGCAAGAGAACGGACTACACCAGCGTGTATGACTTGGAGTAGGCCCCCACACTCTGTTTCTGCAGTCTCCCCAGTGCAGAGGAGCTGCTCTCTAGCAGCGAGTCTCTGGAGCCCCCCACCTTGTTACTGTTGGTGGGGTTGCTGCTCGTGCTGGAAGTGGAAGCTGTTGCTGCAGTGTTGGAGCTGGGCATGGTGAGAGTCCTCTGGGGCAAGGTGGCGGTGCCTGAGCTCGCACCCAAGCTGCCCAGCCCAGAATGGCCCAGTGTCAGGACCTGCTGCTTGGCAGGGTCTAGAGTCTTGTGGCGGCCCTGGGTGTGATACGCCCGCTGCGTCAGGCTGCGGATTGAGGCTTCCCGCGGTGGCACAGCTGGGCACGGGTCATGCAGCTCCCCTTGTTTGCGGAAGAATGGGTCTGTCTTCATATAGAGGGGAAGGTTGCAGAATTCACCTGAGAGGCAAGAAAATATTTTTAAACTTAACTTCATTTTCTATACATGTTCTAACAAACATGACTCCTTGCTTCTTTTTCTGCTTAATTATTGTGTAACTACCACTTTCTCCCACAGAGTCCAGTATGTATTTGTATTTATTTGTTGAAATCACTTTGGCTTCTACTCCAGCATTGTCTTTGTCCTTTTTTGGATTAAAATTCCCACTTTTGGTTTCAGAGTCTCATGACTGAACTTTACTGTCCTTTGTTTCTCTGGGTAACAGTACATAGGCAGAAGACACAAGAATGTGCGGTCTATATGAGTGTCTTTACTTCAGCAATATGTAGTACAGCAGCTGAATTGAGTGCACACTGCAATATCAAAGGTGCAAAATCAGGAAAAATCAGCTCATCTGACTCTTATACTTACTTTTGTTAGCGCGGTGGGAATGGGCACTGCCACATTTTTACCGCGGTCGTAGTCCTGCGGTTTGGGCGGTGAGGCAGTGAAGCGGCAGATGCCTGGTTCAGACGGCGTGCTGAGCGAGGTCATGCTGTCTGCCGGGTCATTGGTACCTGTGGTCATTTGGTCGGATGAACTATCGGAGATGAAACACTCTGTGATGGTGAACTTGGCGTGCTGCAGGTGCTCCTCCAGCTTGGCGTGCTCGTAGGCCCTCGCCAGCTCCTCATAAGTGGAGGAGGCGCTCTCCGTCGACACCATGCTGTTTCGACCCTTATCTGGAGAACAAAAAATAATTTCCTTAGCTGGCAGATACGAGCTGGTATGAGTCACATGTTCTGTTTCCTTACATTGGCCTCCAGGTGGTGTGTTTGATTTAAAAAAAATATATATTTGTTTTTAATTATTTTAGAAAAGGATGTGCAGACACAAACCTTTGGTGTCACTGGAAATATGTATCATCTTAGAAAAAGTTAAATATGGCTTCTGAATTCTGGTGAGTGGGCAAACTGTCATTCTTTAAGTCATCTTTTATATATTTGTACAATGATATTATTGCTGCAGAATCATTTTGTTATCTGCTTGTGTCCATGTGTTCACATGGATATAGAAATAATGAAGTCAAGTGATTTTGAAAGGCAGCATTAGGTGATTTGCATATTATGTGGTATATACCATTCATTTGTCTCCAGAGGTCTTAAATTTGATTAAAAAACACAAAAGACATTTCAGATATATTCATAAAAGAGCCGCTTCTTGGTGTGAAAACTGGAAATGACATAATCGCATTAGTAGCACAAAGTGTAGCTGCATCATTGTGTCCGTGGCAGAGGCTGGATTGACCCACCTGTGTCTTGCGACAGGCTGGCGCTGTAGCTGTCGCTCTCAGTGGCGGTGATGCCATGCGAGCCCATCGTCCGCCAGTCGGAGGTCAGAGTTCGTGCCGAGGCCGTCGACTGGCTCTGACTGGGGCGGCTCAGCGTCCACTGGCTGGAATATCTGTTCCTGGAGCTGTGGGCTGATTTTATACTCTTCCTGGACACGGGATCTGAGAGAGGTTACAGCGATCAGAGAACGGCTCGGTGGTACAAACACTGTGTATCCATGTATTGATTATCAAGAGCACTAGATACTGTCCTCACTGACTGAAGTGGATGAAGTTCAGTTCAATAGGAGATCAAAGCTTTCACCTGCTCAATAGACGTCATGTTCTGTCACTTTAACAGATGTGAAACTTTTGCACAAATCTTTACGGCTATTAGCATCAACGTCGAAATATGATGTTAACAGGTTTCCTCAGCTATTCTGCTAAATCATATGTACGCGGTGTGCAATCAGCAGCTTTGCATATCCTAAAAAATGGAAAGAATAAGTCAACTAAGTCTAAAAATCAATCTCTAACCCCAGTCTGTGTCAAAGTCTGTGTTTGACCCATTTGTCCACATCTTACTCTCTCCATTGACTGTGTCTCTTTACACTATGTCACCTGAATTTCTGGCAGTAAGATGGTGAAGTTTTCCTCATAAATGTACCACTTCACTCCCCGAGAATATCCACGATTGACCAGTAGTAGCTCTAACCATGACCCCTTTGCCCTAAATCTTAAAAACACCTCTGATCACAGCACGCAGTGGGACCCATAATAAGCTGCCCAGGTGCAAACAGATACTCTGAATCTTTTATCTAAAAAGAAAAACAAACTCACTTGTGCCTGGGCGGATGTCTGACATGTCAATCAAAGGCCCTGAGTTCTGGATAAGGGCTTGGTGGTGCAGAGACACGCCTGTACAGAAGTTCTGCGGATTCACCGACTGGCTGAACTCCGTGTCTGTCACCGGCACTGCTGCCTTGTCCTCCCCTGTTGCAGGTAAACGATGACGACATGACGGTTAATATAAGACACTGGAAAATGACACTAACAAACAATGAGTGTTGCAGTCGAGAGCAGCAACATGCCTATCTGTTTGATGCCTTCTTTGTCCTCAATGAGTAACTGAACACGTGGGATGTCAATGTGGAGCCTTGGTCCTTGAGGAGGGCCCTTCACTGGAGTGTCAATACTGCGATTGTTCTTGCTGCACACACACATGGAAATGACAAGTTAACTTAAGTTAAATTTTACTTCCTCTACACAGCAGATCATAAAAACTCTGCCATAAGCGCCGGCTCTTACCTGATAAGCATCTCAGCGAGGCTCTTAGCATCTACAAGAAGACAATATCTTAATTAGATTATAGTTGGCTGTGAAGATAATCGTTTCAACTTGTCACTCGATGTTACATTAATCCATTACACACAATAATGCTGATCTGCCTCTGAACTCTCACTGTGTTTCTCTTACCTCTAAGTCGTTTAAGCCTCTTCTCCTTGCGTTTCTTGCGGATAATGAAGAGCAAAGCAACACCCAGAGTAACCAGGATGACGGGAGAGCCGATGGAGAACAGCTTCTTCACATCATCCCCTTCTCCACGAGCTGATTTAATGGGAGGGATTGTACCTGTGGAGAAACACAAGACAGAGGGAAATATTAAGTACGGAAATTTCAGTGTGAGAGGCTGAAAAAGATGTAGGATGAACTTACTGCCGTCATAGTCGGTGGTGGCAAACTGGGAGCTCTGGTTGCCACACCCAGCGCTGTTGCATGCCTTCATTTTGAGCTCATACCAGGTGGCCTCGCGCAGCTCACTGAGGAAGAGCTGAGTGGTAGAGTTGGCCTTGAGGCTCTGCCAGGCCCAGGTACCTTTGGGCCTGAAGTCCAGCATCATGTCGGTGATGGGGCAGCCACCGCTGGTCCAGCCCTGCAGGTTGAGCCCCGCGTGAGTGGAGTTGATGTGAGTGAGCAGCGGCTGGTCCTTATTGAACACTGGCTCTGTAGAGAAGAGAGGAACAGAAGACACAGACCAACCGGAGGTTAGAAAGAGGCTGGTAAAGCCAACAAAGGAAACATGTCTGTATGTATTTATTATCATATTAACACCTGGGAGGAAAATACCATCAGTACAAGTACTACTTCACATTTAATTGTATTTTTGGGGGGTTCCTAAATACAAAGTCACAGTGGAGATTTTCAGTGTTATACAGTACTATGCAGTGTAACAAAAGAACACTGAGTGTCCCAGCTTGTTGCATTATTGATTCTGAACATTTCCATGTAGAGACTGACGTTTTATCTAATTTCATATCACTGCATGACAGCAACACTCTGGAGACATTTGTGTCTCTCTCTCTCAGTTTTAAAGGTATACTATGCAGGAACTGTCGGTCGCTGTGTGTGTACAGTGTCACCAGTGAAAGTCAAAATAACAGCCAACCCAGAGTCACTTCTGTTTTGTAACGACCTTTGTCTGCTTAGTGCTTTCCCTCAGCAAATTTACTTTTTTTTCTGGAGCTGTGACCACGATTTTTGTAGCTTCCTCTACGGTGCGTGCTGTTTACGGCCTGGCACCTGGTCGCTTTCTTTTTATAAAGTCCCGACCTCACCTGCGCACTGTGGCCAGGGACACAGCAGAATAAGGAAATACAGGCACAGGGCAGAGCCTCTGCAGGTCAATACACTGCCACACACTTCTAGTGAGTCATAAGTGATGATACATTGTTCTTGAGGATGGTGCTGCATAGTTTACAATTAAGCGGTGAGGCTGCACAACTTAAATTTTTACTGTGTGCCAAGTGTTGAGGAGAATTACGGTGGCTGACACTGTTACAGCTGTGTGTGTGTTCCTTGCTGCTGTCCCTTTTCCCTCCTTGCAGATCTGCTGCATTACCTAACAAGGTGCAGCTCACCTGGGGCTGTATCACGAAGCAGGATTAATGTCTCAGCGAGGTAACTTCAGGGTTAACCTGGTTTTCGGTCTCACGAAGCCGGTTCAGTTCTTATCGGGTAGATCACCATGGTAACTTACTCTGAACGGCTATCCTGCTCCGGAGCAGGTAAGTTCAGGGTTGAATCTGATCCTATAAAAAGCACCACCCACTGGCCAATCAGCTGTTCAGAAAAAAATTTACTCCGCTGACAGAAATGCAGCCCATTATGACGGGAAGTTTAATTAAGTTGATTGATTTTGATTTGAAAGTTTATTCTGAACATTAAAAAAGAAAGAGTGGAAAGAAGTCGACATTTCATCCCACCCCTTCATAAGAAAGAAACTGATCATCTGCGGACACTTAATAGCACCATTAATTAGTGCCAACATTTTGTTTTGTTGGAGGAAATGATCCCTGTTAAAGATAATGGGCCTAATTGACAGCTTTGCTGCTGGAAATGTGGAAAGTAGCCTGTCATGTCTACACTTCATGGTGTTTGAGGGATTTTCCTTTTCGTTTTTAAAGAGGGAGACTACAGTAGGTATATTTTTGCACAGCTGTTAATTTCTAACACAGCTCAATATCAGGATGATTTTATTCAGACTATCAATTTGGTGTTGATATGATTTAATTGTGGCGTCAGCTTTAAGCTTTATTGTAGCATATATAACGTTATGACAAAGACCAGTTTATCAGACGCAATGATGTTAGACAATAATTGTAACACACGCAATTCATCTGCGCAGCATTGATTTCATGGGATTCAAGGGTGTGATCAGTGTCAGATGTGCAGGTACAGGTACTGTAGCTACTTGAACCAGTGATGAGTAATTTAACCTACACATCATTTTATTTGCTCCCTTGTTTTGTCTTGATTTTTCCCTCTCTCCTCCTCTATTTCTTCTTTCCTGACCCATTTTTTTTCTTCTCTATTATGTGATTTCATTGATGTTTTGACAAGGGAATTTCTTTGATAAGCTTTTAGTGGCTTCTAACCTCTCTGGCTCTTTTCTTTTTTTAGTCTTGTAAATTTTATACTGTCTATATTTAACATTATGTGCAAATAAACTAATCTAAACTGAAACTAAACATTATTCATCCCGTTATGTGTTGCCCCGCATGTTTCCTCCTCCTGCAGCTGCCACGGTGTTGGCCTCTTCTATAATGTTGCTTTTCTCCCCCTCATATTCTAGTAGAATTTATCTCTGATCCTCACGAAAAATACTTTGTTTTCCTCACATACGGCGCTCTGTGAGGACGCTCTGTGAGGACGCTCTGTGATGCTCAGTGACGCTCAGTGATGCTGCGCTTCTCTCATGATTGTGATTGGTCTGCTGCGTGCGTGTTTCACGGCTCTAAATAAAGCAACCCTGGGTTGAGTTACTGAGTTGATATCCAGCTTCGTGATACAGGCCCCTGCAGCCTCTCATCGTGGGATTTTTGTTGTCTTGTCTACTTGTTTTCATTCTGCTAATGGATGGATTTGATTGTTTTAAAGGTGTTTATATGGTTATTATTGAGTCAGTGTTTGGAGTTTTGTTCGCCCCATAGGGCCGCCAAGGGTGGGGCGTAACAACACAAAAATGGAAATCGCCCTGTCTTGAGCCAGTGTTTTATTTGTCTTTGTGGATGAGGACCCACTCCATATGTGGACATAAACAGCTCATTCTAAGGCAACAAAACATTAATTAGGATGAAGCAAAGCAAATCAGAAGCCAGGTGTGATTTGTCAAACTAAGCAAAGGTCAAACTTAGATTTAGTTTTAATCTTGATCCTGATCTGAGATGAGAAATTGGCGAAAGCATTTCAATCTGTTTTGAGCAACCAGAGTTATAGTCTTTTGTCACTTGTCTCTTGCTTCAGTCATGTCTACAGCACTTCAGTTTCTGCCCCTCACCTCTTCCATGTGTCTTAGCCTCTATGATCTCGCTGATGCGCCCTGAGCCCACGCTGTTCTTGGCGGCCAGCTTGACTTTGTACCAGGTTCCACAGCGCAGGTTGTCCAGCCTGAAGGAGCGCTCACTGGAGCTGATGAACACATCCCTCCATTCCTCTGTGTTGTCCACAGAATACTGCAGCACAAATCCTGCAGAATCACACGACACTAATCATTTAAAACAACTACGTAAATGCAAGAAATGAAGACTGAGGAGGGTCTTTGCTGCTGCTGGTACGTCTGTTGGACACCAGGGGGCAGCAATCAGCTACAATCAGCTCTACTTTGACTACTGTTTACAGAGAAGCATTGTTTACTCTGCTGTTTGCAGTATTAGTGCGACTAAAGTACAATGAAAATGATCCATTAAAAAATCAGCTATAAGGTCAGGAATATTTTTCACGAGACACCTGCGAGGTGGGCAGGTGTTTCTCCGTTCACAGAGGGTCTTACCTCTGATGGAGCTTCCCCCATTGTCCCCAGGGATCCAAGCCAGGGTGATGGAGGAGGTGGAGGTAGTGGAGACGGTCAGACGAGGCTGATCGGGGGGAACTGAGTGAACACACAGCGACAGTAACTCAACAACAGAACGGGAACGAAGCAGACACACAGGTCACTCAAATCCATCTTCTGTTTCGTCTTACCTTGCACCACCAGATTGACTATGATGGTGTCAAAGCCCAGGGTGTTCGTGGCCGTACAGGTGTAGTACCCAGAATCCTCTGCTTTGACTGAACGTAGCACCAGTGTGCCGTTGGATAAGATCTGCCGTTGACTGTCAGCCGTCACCGGGATGGCAGAGTCCTCACTGACACAGTACAGACAGGTTACAGATGTTAATCTCATCCAAGTTATTTTTCTCTCACAGGCAGCAGTGTCAGTCATGATGCTGACATATAAGCGATATGAGATGAGCTCTGACCTGTCTTTGGTCCATTTAATGGTGGGGGTGGGCTCTCCAACTGAGCTGCAGGGCAGACGCACTTCCTTCATCCAGGGTGTGGTCACCGTGCCCCCAAAGGACAGGATCTTAGCCGGGACTGCAGACAAAAATAAAGCGATTAAAATTGAATTTTTGACACACACTCCGACACACAGACGTACCAAGAAAAAAACAAAAACTGCCGCAGCATCATCTTCAGAAAACTGTCTTTCTTCGTACTTTCAGATGTCTAACCGCCTGCGTCTGAATGAGTGGCCTGGATTGCCTGAGGGGAGAGACCTTTACTCACTGCTGAGTGAATAAAAAGCTGTAGCTCAGTGTTTTAGTGTGGCCCCTCCTCTAACCTCTTAGTTTCAGTCTATCTTTCCTCCACAGATCCTCCCCTCTATTGATTCTCGCCTGCTACCTCTCTCCCCAAGGGTCAGTTTACTGGATAGGCCCTGTTCATCACCACATAATTAACAACAGCGTTCTTTGCAACATAGCCGCTGCTCAATCAATACTACGGCTGTCAATCAATAACAGAGAGAGCAGACAGAGATAGAAGTGTCATAGCCATCTTTAGAGCGCTCTCCCTCATAACCTTTACAGGAATCTCTTAACCCACACACACACACACACACACACACTACAGGTTCACCGGGAGGACCCACCTTTCCCAGCAGGCTCCACTGTGACCTTTGAGCTGATGTTGCCTCTGCCGGCAGTTGTCACGGCTGCAGCCCAGATGTGGTATTGTTTGCCACGGGTGAGGTGCGTGATGCGGTAGAACAGCATCTCCGGGTTGGCTTCGTACTCACTGGGCGCCTGGGACAGAGGGCACGCAAGGTCATGTTAGCAAATGATGATAGTACAGTGGCACAACAGGCTCCGTGACAGCTCCTGTAACAGAAACTCAAAAAGACGTGTTACAGGTTACACACCTGAAATGATCTGACTGAACTTTAGCATCAGAAAATAATATGTCTCTTTGTCTTGCTTCACAGGACGTCAACTGTTTCGCGTAAGTACACAATAAATACAAAAATACAACTTTAAATAAAGAAGGAAACACCACAAACGCTACAAACTGCATCAGACATTACAAAGAGCATTAAGTGCGACACACAAATCATTCCTGTTGGATTCAGTGTTCAACACAGGTCTCATTTCAAGGCAGTATATCTTTTTTTTCTTTGACACTTTAACTGGTCATTTTAAATTCTACAGATTAACATAGCAGCACAGCTTCCCTGCTTCAAGATAAAATGATCTGATGAGAATAAACAACGACTGTCCTTACTTAATGTAAAGGTCCATCGAACAGATTGGCAGTATGACTGTAAGTAAAATCCTTCTATAATACATGGATGACCAACGTGTTTCGACTCAAACAGCCTGACTGGCTCACATACATAATAGCAGACGTTCTGCTTCTCTGTTGTTCAGTCGGTCACACTTTACATTAACACTTTCTCTTTTTCACTGTCACGTGTTTCAAGTGGGCACTAGGACATACCGTGTAACACATGTCACATGACCTCTTGATGAGTTTTAGATTGAACGCCTGTCCCCAGCACATTTTATACCCTAATGAAGACTGTTCAAGTTGAAACACATCAGTCATCCATGTGTTTGACAGGATGTTTACTTATTAAACCGTCTCACAAAAATGCTTTTTCGGACTGCCAACGTATACCATGGACTTCTACTTCATGTAAGCTGGACAGTCATTACCTGCCCTATCCTTGAAGAGCACCTGATTTTTTACTGTTACAAACACAGTTTCTTGACCCAGTGCAGCACCCACTATTTTCTCCATAAAATGATCTGACTTGCCCGGTGCGTAGAACCTGATTTTCAATTTACTCTCTCAATTACATTTGAGTATTTTCTAATTTGTATTTGATAAGGCTGATAAATGCAAAATACCTTTGAGTGGAGTATTTAAAATACTCAAAATACTTTCTCCACGAATCAAAAAACAAAAATAACAGGCTACACATCCCTATAATATTGGATGTTACAATATTTTTTACTTTTTTATAAAAAATATTTTTATCTAAATGTTTTTTTAAACTTGGGCCATTCAATGTGCCCTTCAGTGACCTAGTGGTCTGTTTTACTGGACTGTGCATGACATAGGAAATTGTATGTTGTCGTGGGTGATGCTTGGGATGAGTATGCTGCAAATTAATTGTTTTCTGATCTAAATCTGAATCAATAAATAATATTTTAGCGTAGCCTACATGTCCCTAGCTTTGTTCTGTCTGTTTCATTTGATAAATGTTGAACGCAGGGCTCCAAAGGCTCCACGTTAGACAGCAGACAAGTGAACTAGCTACAGTAGCTACAGTATCTTGCTGCTGTTTAGCTCGACCGCTGGTGGACAGTTCACAGCACAGCGAGTTCAACAGATTGTCTGTCACGGTAAATATGTCATCTGAGTGTGACAGATGTCAACTGGCTTGATGTATGATTTATGGCTACATAGCCTGTTGTATAAACACATGGTGATGATAGTTATAATATCAAGCTAGTGAAAGCCCAAACCTGAATACTCTGCTACCATTAATGGATGAATCATGGTTGTTCTTTCTGGCGTAGTTACTCGTGGTCTCTAATTGCAGCATGTACATTTTGAGCATTTTTGGTCGAGGACTTTTTGAGTTATTCACAAAAAGATTTGAATCGGTTATTATAGCGCCACCTATGGACGAACCGTGGGCATTCTCTCTGGTGTAGTTACTCATGGTCTCTAGTTGCAGTATGCACATTTTGAGCAGTTTTGGTCGAGGACTTTTTAAGTTATTCATGAAGAGCTTTGTGGACCGACCGACAGAGTGACCAATAGAGCTGTGGGTCGCTGCTAAAAAGAAAAAGAATTGAAGTATTTTCTGTATTTGAAAATACAAAATACATGTATTTTATTTTGATACATTTATTTGAGGGGTATTTTGTATTTTGTATCACAATACATTTTGATGTATTTTTGCCCATCTCTGCTGGTAATCAACAGGGACATAGAAAAGAGTAAATAGGGATTTTAAAAAGAAAATTGCATTTTGCACAGTCACCCATTACTGTATTTTTATGTAGACTCTTTTTCTATTTATACACACTGGATTACTTAAAGCTTTTCCATTTCTTAATTTTAAAATGAACTGCTGTCTTTGGTTTACCTTAAACATTGTATTTGTAACTCTGATGTGTATTCATATTCCTTACAATCTGCAACACTGCCAAAACTGAATTTAAAGATTCAGATGTTTCATAATTTGTTGTTGGTTTCTGGAAGGGGAGCATGTTGATATTGAATCCCTTCCTCAGCTAAGACTGATGACCTCTGTATGGGCGTCATGGAGACTGCCCTGTGAACTCAGTGCTTTGAAAACTGAACTCAGATAATTACTGGTTTTAATCCTGAAGCAGGCAAAAAATGAACTGACTTCCCTCTGACACACAAAGGTTAAATGTTTTGAGTGAGTGACGGCCTTTTGCAGGACACGTCAGGTGTTGTGCTGCACAGTAGAATAAATGTGCTAATTGCTTTTAATGTTTGGAGACAGTGTTTCAAAACTGTTGGATTATTGAGAAAATTTGTGAGATAAAAATGGAAATAAAAGCTCCCCTTTTGTTGCATTGTTTAGTTTTGTGGAACAAGACAGAACAGAGCAGATCACTCCACTGGGCCAACATTGTGGACACAAATATTTCACCTCATATAGGCAGATTTATTCACTGGGTTAAGAAAAATTTCATTTCAGGCCTCAGTGCTGGATTAAATTATGTGTTCCTGTGGATATTTTTCCTATAAACACATCTTTGAGAAAATATTCACGCATACACCTGCAGGCACACAAACACACACACATGCCAACGCGCACACAAAAGCACTGTTCTCTCTCAAGTCGATCCTCTGTTCTATCTCTTTAATCTGTTCATCTCTCAGTGTTCATCTTCAGTTCCTTCACCATTTGCTTTTCCCCCTTTCCCTCTATCCCCCTCTGTCTAGCTCAGTGAAGAGGAGAGGATGGAGGGACAGAGGGAGGGAGGATGTGTGTGTGTGTGTGTGTGTGTGTGTGTGTGTGTGTGTGTGTGTGTGTGTGTGTGTGTGTGTGTGTGTGTGTGTAGGGGGTGCGTTCGAACATTCCTCCAGCATAGCGGCGGTGTTGTGGTGATCCAGGGAGTGATACAGGGAGATAATGAAAAGACGGACAAAAGCACTCTCATCTCGATGTGACTGATACCCTCCTCTGCTCCTCCCTTCTTCCTTGCCTGCCTCCCCCTCTTCCTCTCCCCTCATCTCTCTCTTTTTCCCCTCATTTCCCCCTTGGTCTCTCCCTTCCTCTAATGGTGTTTCTCTTTCTCTCTCTCCCAACCTCCTTTCCCCCCTCCCTCCTCCCTCTTCTCCCTGCCTGTGCTCATTTACATGGCACTCATGCACAGAGAGGGAGGAGTATTTGTGAATAATAAGAAAGTGAGATTCTATCCTGATATCAGATTTCACTGTGTGCTGGTGTTTGTGTGCACATGATCTAACCACAACTGAAATGCCGCACACGCATGTATAAATAGAAAATGTTGAAATGTGATGTCTGCATGTGTGTGTGTGTGTGTGTGTGTGTGTGTGTGTTTCTGATGCGGCAGTGTGCATGTGTGAGCTTGTTCTCTGCTTCATTTGCATATCTACGTCTCATCACGTTGCCAAGACAACCTCATCTGTTCATCTGGGAGGGCAGGAAATAAAGCGATGGTGCAAACACGGTGAAAGAGAGACACTTGCAAAGATACACACACACACACGCACACACACTTGCGTTCAATTAACAATAGTGGTTACAAATTAATTGTTTCAACTGGAAGATTTTTATCACAAATTCCTTGCGTCTCAATCACCTGGACCGTTTCCTACTGGCCCCCGATGAGCCACACCCACAGAGGAAGGACTTACCGGCTGCCCAGACCCCGGACTGGAGCAGTAGATGGTGTACTTGCGAATAACACCGTTTGGTTTGTGAGGAGGCAGCCAGGACACGACCACACTACTTGGAGAGGAGGGAACTGCCTTGATGCCAGCCGGTGGACCGGGAACTGTAGAAAACACAAAGAAACATCAGCAAAGCGGGCATGCGTGTGCTTCCAGTGTGTGTTTTTGTGTGTGTGCACATGCTGGGTGTTGGATGCCTGTTAAAGTGAGCAGGCTTGTTTGCAGATTGCTAGTCTTATCCTGCACTAAGCCGCTCTGTGAGGACTTGGAAGAACTCCCTTTGGGTGGTGACAGTGGTGGTGACATATGTTCATTCAGACATTGGTCAGCAGTTCTGACTTTGTGACACCCAGCATTCTCTTAACTCTCAAACCCACAAACAGATTAGACACTAGCGTCTGATCCTCTGCTAGCCACTTAAGCTTGACACTGGACACCACTTAATACTCTCATCTAGAGGCGTAACAGGGGTTTAAAATGGATGCACACTTTACGAAAAAAACACACACGCACACACACATCAGGACACTGGATGCTGTGAAAGGTGAACAATAATGCTTTTGTTGCATTGGCTTTACAGTATGAGGTTCACAGTGTCAAGCCTATTCAGCCCGCTATAAATATGACTTGCTCTTGACAGTGGGCCTCATCTGGGGTCTACAGAAGGTGGTTACCACAGTGTAAGACCCAGCTCTCCACATCCAACCCCCAACTCCTCTTTTTCGTCTATGTGAGGCCCCTGATCCAGTCTTTCACCCAGCCCGTGCCCTTACACTCCTCCATCCGGCACATTACATGAGCAGGGATAAAACAAACTCTAAAAGGATAGATGTAGCAAGGGAGGTTTTAAAAGAGGGAGGCGGGGATGGAAGAATGGCGAGAATGGTAGGTGCCGTTCCTGGGGGAGTGATGATGGCGGTGGTGTTGGGGAGGGGCAGATGAGGCAGTCATCATTATCATAACTGGACCTCCATGTCAAAGTAGGAGTGGCAGTGGGAGGGGGAAGAGTTAAGTCCCATCTGGTGCCCAAAATCTGCCCAGGACTGACATCCAGGCAGACAGACAGTCTGCTGCACAGCCTGCGTGATGACGAGGAGTCGAGGTACAATGTGTGTGAGCGAGCATCCCCACCTACGTGAATATATTATGCACCACTGTGCCAATCAGAGAGTGTGTCACAGTAAAGGGCGAATACACTCAGCTGTAAGTCTGAAAATTAAATTCTTGGTAATGACATTTCTATTACGTTTGTGGTCACCCTTCTATCTTTCCATCTTCAACCCCAAGGCCCCTCCTCCTCCCCTCCTCTGTAAAGAGACATGGATCTGGCTGTAATCCCGCCTCCAATGGTGTAAGCAGAAAATTAATTCTCTCTAATCCAAGAGGAGTTAATCCCTATGCCTATGGCAAGAGGGCTGGTGGAAAGGATGCGGGCCTGGGCTGACGCTGACTCCTGGATGGTATATGCTCCGAGGGAGCACCCCTCCTCTCCCCCCAAGTGTCTCCTGCCAGCCCTCCCTGAGCCCTGAGCTGTGGACCCAAAGCCTCTTAATTCTCATTAGCACTGCTAATGGAGCTTCCCGGCATAAATGAGCTTTTGTCATGGGTTTGATACAGCCCAGCACTCTTTTTTATATCCCCCCTTCCATCTCCCTACCCCCTCAACCATCACCCCATGCAAGGATACTTCATGCTTTATTCCCCCGCTTGGATTTGTCTGCACTGAAACATATCAACACACAAGTTAAACGCTGAGATCTTTTTCTTCAGGGTTTCTGTCCGTGTGTACTTACGGTCCTCGCGGGTTTGGATATACAAGACGTTGCTGCGGACCCCGTCTCCAGCTTGCGTGTAGGCCAGCACCTGAACACTGTAGTTGGTGAACTTCTCCAGCCCTCGCAGCTCCACCTGTTCACGTGTGGTGGTGATATTTTGCATCTCTCCCCATTCTAAGGAGAACAGGATGTTTAGAGAGGACTGCTGGTTATCTGGTGGACTGGCAACACACACTGACTGTCTTCTATCAAACACAATTTTATACTACTAAGTTGCTTTGCTCAATATGTTTTGGAGGATATGTGGTTACTCCCTGGATTACAAGGCAGCACTTGTAGGGAGGCACAAAACTTTAAAGCAGAGACCAGGATTTGTGTGCTGGGCTTATGTTCTACTACAGCTCCTGATCAAGGTTAAGAAACGATTGTGGTTTTGGTTAAATATTGTAAAAGTCAGCACCGTCTGTCTTGCTACACAGTCTTTCCCCAACCTTAACAGAGTGCTTTATTATGTTGCAGCATGTTTGACAAAGGCAAGTGCGCCACAGTGACCGAAAACATCCCCATATGGAGAAAAGTCCTGCAGCTTCAGAAATGACGCCAATTCAGAAACACGAAATGAAAATTGAGCAAGTAAGACAAGGGAAATGAAAATGGAAATATACTACAAAGAGCCAAAATATGTCAACAGCAAACATGCTGCCCCGGAATAATGCAACAGAAAACAGTCTCCAGGCCTCTAGAGGGAGCAGCGAGGGGAACAGCTTGATCTGCGAGCGAGAGAGACCAGACGAGAGAATGAGTTTGTTTTTGAAGTGTGAAGCAAAATGGAGTAAAGAGGCAATCTGAAAATGTACGTATTCATATTTGCATTTGGTCTTTTTCAATTCTATGAAATAACAACAGATTTACATAAAAGAATAAGGCCAACTGTAAAAAAACGTGCAACTTTATGTTGCCTCTTTTCTCCACTTTTGCTTCAAAAACAAACACACACTCTCGTCTGGTGTCTCTCACTCTCTGCTCTGCTCAGCGCCCCCTCTAGTGGTTTAGAAAATCTGTTGTGTTGACTGGATGTGCACTGTTTTTTTTTTGTTGCATTTGCTTATTGTGGTTTGTGTGTTTTTGACTCTGCATCTTTTCTGCATTTGTTGCATATTTGCTGTTAATGAATTTATTTTGGCTTTCTGCAGTACGTTTTTTTTAATTTGCAGCACATTTCTGTTGTTGCTTTGTTCTTTGTTTTTGATTTTCCTATGTGTTTCTGAATAGGCATCGTTTCTGAAGCTGCAGCAAGTTTCTCCTCATGGAAATGTTTCGGGTCGTTGTAGTGCCTTCGCTCTTGTCAGCTGCTGCACTTCTGTAGACTAGACATAACCAGGAAAACCTTAATTGTGCTTTTCTCTCCATTATCAGGATGCCATTTCCCACAAAACATATTTGCTAGTGCAAATTAGTTGAACAGACATAGGAGCACAAACACACTCAACTACTGGAACTGTAATCCTATCCCATCAATACTGATGGTGATACAAAGACACACGGGCAAACGTGGACAAATTCAAAGACACACAGGAACAAGAAGTGCTTTATGGGAAAGGTTAACACACTCTGACTTACAACACTGACAGAGAGGCAGGTGGGTGGGTGGAAGGGTGGGTTTTTGGTGAAGTTTAGAATGAGATAGGTGATAATTACTCTGCATTGGCCAATGGGCCTGGCCCCCACAGCACCCACCTCCGTCGGGGAAGAGGGACCAAAACACAACCCGGTAGCCTTTCAGCACACCGTGCAGCGTCAGCCGTGGAGGCTCTGCCCATGTGATCACCGCCTCGTCCGACGTCACCGAGATGGCTCGCACGTTCTGCGGAGGCTCACTGGGCACTGGAGAGAGGAATGGGCGAGCGTTAGTGCTGCGTGGTTCAAATACACCAGTTTGAGGCTGTTTTAACAACTTGTCAAAACTCTTTAGTTATTGCTGTTGTTAAGAAGACCTGACTGACCTAGCATGGCGGCTGAAGCACAGAAAATTAACAACTACTCAACACCAACAACCCACAGGCAATCTCTGCTGAAACAAATCAGTCAAACAAGCTCAAATTAGCTCTCAATAGCTCCTTGTTCAGTGCTGCTAGCTTTTAGAGCACAGAGAGGAGAAGCAGAGGAGGTGCAGAGGGGGGCCGGTGGAGGGGAGGAAGAGCACTGAGACAGAGCAACGTGAATAGTAAAACAGCTCCACCTTAAGGGGTTAAAATGCAGATTAGGAGGGCGGGGTGAGCTGAAAGGTGGAGGATAAAATCTGAAGGAAGACACTGTTCGTCTTAAGGTCACTGCTGTTGTAGAAGCAGCTTCAGACTACCTGTCTGGACAATTAGCATCACTTCAACTGTTACCATGATCAGGGTGTCTATCATTACTGTCCGCATGGACAGTGACATAAAAATATGAGAAATTAGAGGATGTTAAATAGACAGAGGGAAGATGAGGAGGAAGAGAAGGGAACCAGTGGGAGGAAGAGGAAGATAAAGAGAAGGAGAGGCAGAGTGGGCAGACATTTAGAGAGTAATGGGGTTCCTTGTTCCTCTCTCGCTCTCTACCAGCCTAATGAGGGTGCTAATTAAAGCCGAAAGAAGAATGGGGGATGTGCTGCGAATTCAGACCAACCATTTTTGTGAGTGTGTGTACATGTGTGTCCATATATGTATGTATGTTAACTGTATTGATGTATATGTCCTCCATCCTGTTGCTGCAATTAACTCTATTTTCTATTCTTTTTGACAAATCAGAGATATGCGTGATGGATCTTTTGATTTCTGTCTCTCTCCGCTCTGCCGCATGCCGTCCCACACTCTCTCCTACGCACAGCTTAACAGCCCACTCTCTCAGCTGTGTCTACACTCCTCCTCCTTCATCTTGTCATCTATGGTACATTTTCTTCCACCCTTACCATCTTCCAGTGTGGTAGCGTTGATCTCAGTACTGGATGGGCCCGTCCCTGCTCTGTTGAAGGCCTGGACCACTACCCCGTACTGGGCAAACTTCTTTAGGTTGTCCAAGGTGTACACTTCACTGTCCCCTGTAGCTTTCATTTCCACTATGCTGTACTGGCCGTTGCTGCCCGGACCGTTCTCTCTGTAACCGATCTGGTAGCCTCGGATCACACCATTCTGCAGCTCCTTCTTAGGAGCCTGAAAGAAACGTGGTGGTAGCAGTTAATAGTGAAGTGCATTTCAAACCTAAACCACTGGTGAGTTATTTTTGTTTTGTTAACTATAATGTTAACTCAGTGGTCTTAGATGAGCTAACAGCTACACACTGCAGCTGCCATCTAATTCCATTATATTTGGAAGAAGGTGGACAACTCTACAGCTGATATCTTCACCACCAAACACACCATCAACATTGATAAACAGCACCACAGATAAGGTTAACATATATTCTTGATTTTGGGGTGAACTGTCTCTTTAAATAAACTCTTGTGCGGACAGAGACACAGGATGTGTTCACACGGTTGTGATTTACCCTCCATGTAACTCGTATGCTCTGAGACGTCATCGGTTGGAGGATCACATCCATCGGCGGCCCGTCAGGCGCTGTTGATGGAAGATGTCAAATAAAGTGTTACTGTCAATATTCTTAGCCCTCTTCCATGCACAGAAAAAGTGAGTCACACATAGAGACAAACAGACAAGTGTGATTTTTAAGAGGAGAAAACAACCACTTACGTGCTTCCTCAGTGCTGATTGTGAGCTCTTTACTTGGAAGGCTGCGGCCTATCTTGTTGTAGGAGTACATGCGGATGCTGTAAACGCATGCCGGGTGCAGCTCTACAATGTTGGCCTGGTTGTTGGTGGGTGAGATGTTTCTGGTTGTGTACATGTGATCCCAGGAGTCTGCAGAATACATAAAGATTTGAGATTTTTGCGTCTTAAAAAAATCTGACATGCTTATTTAAATGAAGGACATCTACCTGACTTGTTCTTGTACTCGATGTCATAGCTGGTGATGATGCTGTTTCCATCGAACCTTTGGATCCAGCGCAGGTTCATGCTCCGGTCCTTCACCTCCCTCACTTCCAGCTCAGGAGGATCTGGTGGTTCTGTGTGCATGAGAGAAAAAAGACCAGAAATGAGAGCTTTTCAACTGCAGTGTGTCTCCAACGTGTTAGATGCCCCTGGACTGTTTGCATATCCACGTGTACTGTGTTATGAGGCCTAGGGTTTCCATAAATTAAAGAAGACAGTGAGACGTGCAGAGTCTGTGGTGGAGATACCTTGCACAGTGAGTTGAATGAGCCCTCGACCCTCTCCATAGGAGTTGATTGCGTGGCAGGAGAAGAAGACAGAATCTCCTCGCTCGGCTGGGTTCAGCTGTGAGCATCAACACAAACAGAAAAGGTTACAATGTGCCACGTCAATCTTCTCTAACTCTGCAATAATGCAGAAGAAAAAGCTGAAGACAGTTAACTTGACACGTTTTACTTGGTACATCTCATATAGATGTTAAAGATGCCTCAGTGTGTCAGTGTCAGACGCCAGCAGCCACTAAGCGTTGGTATTTGACAAGTTGGGAGTGAGAATGGATTTGCTTATAAGGCGAAAGGATTCATGGAAGTATTTTTTACCACATAACTAATCTTAATTCATCTTTAGTCTCTGTATATTCTCTTCACAGCATCAAACATTCCCTCTCAGTTTTTTTGATGAGGGCGTTGTTCTGAGTTCGGGGTCTGCTGTATTCTGTATCTGACCTTAAGCGTGGAGATGACTTCGTCCCCCTTCTTGTTGATGGTGATCGAGTAACGGGGGTTTCTTTCGGCGTCGATGACGGTGTCTCCTCTCTCCCAGCGAATGATGATGGGCTGCTCACCCCGCGCTGTGCAGTTCAGCTCCTTGGTCTGGCCCTTCCTCGCCATGGTGGTGTTGGGGTGGCTGGTGATCATGGCGGGAACTGAGCAGAATCGCAGACATATGTCAGTGTGACGAATGGTATTATATGGAGTAATGAGACGAGGGAACAGGGATGTGGTATTGGAAACCGAGGATATATTACAGATGTATAGACATCTCTATTTCTGCACTTCATTCTCCATTTTCATTTCACGCTTCAAGCCTCGCTGGCCCTCTTACTCTACCTCCTCCCTGTCTGCCTTCTTCTTCTACTCCTGAATCTTTTCCACCTCCTTTCCTGAGACATAGATTATTGATTGAAGGGGTTCCTGCGGTTTTGTTTTCATCACTAATTCATCAACCCTTTTCCCCACCAAACATTCAGAAGCACACAAACCAGCAGCCGGAACACATCAATCAGTAGCAAAGATACTCTCAGTTAGTGATGTGCAGGACAGAGACAAGGTTTTGTTAGGTTGAGTACAGGCCGCAGTAGCCTGGGGCAAAAGTGCATCTTAGAAGAGCTCATTCACCTCCAAATTCTTAACAGGCTTGTCTCTGTGTACAGTATATGTTCAATCCAGAGATGTGGTTATGAAAGCATTCAAACCAAAGAGATTGACACTTACTCTTGACAGTGAGGATCATGCTCTTACTGATGTCTGAGCCCACTCCGTTAGAGGCCTGACAGAGGTAGTACCCGCGGTCGTCCTCAAGCACATGTCGGATGAGCAGAGAGCCGTTTGACATGATCTGGATCCGGCCAGTCAAAGGGACTGGATGGTACTGCTGAGGGTTTCCTACACCTGCGCCACACAAAGTAAAGGCAAGTTAGTGCTGAATTTTCCTTGTTCCAGTGATTTTGTTTTCACAGTGTTGAGGGGAGGGATGGTGTTACCCTTGGCATGTTTCCACATGACTTTCGGAGGTGGGTAACCCTCCACAGAGCAGTTGAGAACTCCAGCTTTGCCATAGATGCAATCTTGATTGTTGGGCTGCACCACGAAACGCGGCGGCACTGTGAAACATAGAGATGTGATTAACCTAAATGGAGGACTAAAAGAAGATCGTAGAGTAAAAGGTGGAAAATGGGAGTGTTCCTAAAATAACATGTACAATTCTAAGCTCCCTCTGCACAGTCGATATCACTTCTGGTGTGACCTAATTCATCACCATGCCATCCTCCCTTTGCTCAGACCCTCACCAGTGACAATCAACTGTCTTTCCCAGCTGACGGTGGCGGCGGCGTTGCTGGCGATGCAGGTGTAGTTTCCGTTGTGCTTCAGTGTCACCTTGGATATTTGCAGGGAGCTCATGAACTCTTTGGTCTCTATTGCGACGCCAGAGGCGGAGCCTGGCACGATGAGCTGGCCGTCTTTGTGCCAGGTGATGCGTATGGGCATGTCCCCAGATGACACCACGCAGGCAATGTACATGAGCTTCCCCACTGAGGTAGAGGGAATATCGAAGGGCTGGATGAGCGGCGGCACTGGGGGAGAGAGGTAGAGTGCAAAGAGTCAGCGGAGTGAAGGTAGCGATAGACGTGGAAGAGTGGCAGTGTGGCCATCTGGAGCAATGCTGAGAGAGAGAGAGAAGGTCATTGGCCAGTGGGGCCCTCGTCTCGCCCCCCCCTTCCCCCTTCAGCCCCCATCTCCTGCAGCCCATAATAGCTGCTCTGGTTAGAGTCCAATTGGCAGGAGGAAGTCATTCCGTTGCCATAGTAATGGAGGTTGGGGTGGGGGTACTACAGCTGAGACATCTGGGGGATTTAATCTAGGCTTCATTATTATTCATCTAATTAAATCAGAGACACACTCACACGCAGGCACATGCACACACCCTTAAACACCTCTGCAGCTGCCCTGCTACCATCACTACCCCACTCACAGACTAAACAAAATACAGGCGCACACTGGGACATAAATCTGTCCTAAAACACCATCTACCTCCATCAAGCATTACTGTAAAGCTGCACAACTTCAAACAGTGGTGTCTCAAATTGGCAGTGGTTACTCTGATATCCAGAAATCTCTGTAAACTGTGGACGTTTTTTTGTTTTTTTTTCTACCAACCAGACCGGTCTGTTAGTCGTTTTGGAGGAGAAAGGCAAAGAACTAATGTTATCTATTACAGCTCTCTTTGGACACATTGCCTCTGCAACGTTTTGTGTTTTGGATACAGTGATGTGAGGAACACTTCTTTCTTTGGAGGGTCACTCTGTCTGGATTGAATGGATATATTTGACCTAATAACATTGCCTCGTGCGGTTTTATCCCTTTGTATCTATTCTTCTCTTCACGCTAACCTTTTACAGTGACATGGACGGTCTGGTTGATTGACACCTGGGGCTGGATCAGAACGCTACACAAGTAGGTGCCCTCGTCCGCGCCCTTCTGCACGTCCGTCAGCCTCAGGGTGCCGTTCTCAAACACCACTTGACGATGATTATCAGGCAGCTGCATGCCGTCCTTCAGCCACTTGATGGAGTAATACGGGTAGCCAATCACGCGGCACGTTATGTAGGTGTTCCTGCCCGCCACTGCGGTGATGTCCCGCATGGGTCTGATTCGGGGTGGACCTGGAGACACAGGGAAGAGAGGGAGGGGATGGAGGGAGGAGATAGAGAGAGACACAGAGAGGTCGGAGAGAGGGGCAGATGAGGTGAGGGGCGTCATGGCAGAGTAAGGGAGCAGCCACAGAGACGAGAGGAGGTGAAGAGATAAAGGTTGAGGGATAGAGTGATTGGGGCAAGTTGACAGGTGGAGAGGGAGGTTAGTTAAGCTCCCTTTACTAAAATCTGATTGAGGATATTTGTTGATTTTAATCTAATCAAATATTCTGTGTATCTAAGTGACTGTGTGTACTTTGCTAAATTACCCTCAAATAGATAGATAGATAGATAGATAGATAGATAGATAGATAGATAGATAGATCAATAAAGTTACATATTTGGGCAAAGTTTGGTTACAGTTTACAATATTAATACTGAAATTGCCAAATAAATGTAGCCTATAATTTCCACCAAAATAGTTTGTAAAGACTTGTCAGTTTGTTCACACTAGCCATGTTTCCATCAGCCTTTTTAGATGCAAGTATCGCATCGGAAAATTACGATGGAAATGCCAAAATTCGAATTAAAATCCCCTGATTCACACAAACTAAAATAGCTTTGGCCGTGTTTTGGTTGATTCGAAAAAATGTTGATTTGCAAAACGGGGGATGGAAACAGTTATGTTGGAATTAAGTCTGGCGTAGCGCACCTCTCTCCATGGTGATATCCACACTCCGGGTCGGGAAGGCGGTAATGCATTTACAAGCTGGTTGCCACCCGCCAGAAAACGTAGAAGAAGAAGAATGCGAGACTTGTTTTGTTTCCGGTTCTGCGGAAAACTCGGGTGAGTTCGTAGTTTTCACCAAAGTCCGTACATTTAATGGAAACACACAGGATTCGTATTTCTTTTAATGCGCATTTCCCAGAAGTATGGAACAATGCAGTGCACTATGAGTACCCGGATGGTGCGCTCAAAACAGTCAAAAAGTTGAGTGTGGACTCAATGGTCGTCATCTTGGCTACGTAGCGGAAGGGGAGGGGCCACTTTTCATACTGGAAATGGCGGCCAAGGACTGTGCGACCGTGAACTTTGCTGCATTCTACAAATACATGTGTTTTTAAGCCAGCTGTATGTTTGTTGGGTTCATTTAGCAGTCTGTAATGATTTGGTACCGCGAACGATAACGCAAATGCTAATGCTAGTTTGCTAATTAGCTAATTTGCGGTCGTCATTTCCGGTGAGTGCACAACGGCCGTGTTTGGTTGAGACAACACTACCCTGTCGAAATTTGTGCACTATGCCAATGAGTACATAGTGCACACAGTATACTACATGGAAGTGTACTAACGGAAGTATGACACATGAGATAGCCATAGTTAGCCTTAAAGCTTAAACTAAATTTATTTACTTTACTTACTTTTATAGATAGATAGATAGATAGATAGACAGATAGATAGATAGTAGGCCTAAGTGTGTGAAATGCAAAGTGATCTATGCCTCTCACTAGCCCTTGTGTGTTTGTGTAGAGTCAGGTGTAGAGTGCATTTATATTGAAAAGCAGACAGGCACCTCTTACGTTTATGCGCGCTTGGTACTCGGCGCTACCGGCCGAGTTGCGTGCGACGCAACGATACACTCCCCCATCTCGAATGAGCGGGCTGCTGACGTTGACGTGTGACACGGTCAGGCCGTCCGACAGGGTGTACTGGCTGGTCTTGTAGGTGGAGTCGCGCACCACGGGCTCGTCGTCCAGCGTCCAGGTGATGGAGGGGGGCGGGGCTCCTTTGGCAGCACACATGAGGGAGAAAGGCTCGCCGGGGTTCACCACCCGCTCGCTGAAGGAAGACACAATACGAGGAGTTCCATCTGAGAGAAGACAGAGCGAGAGATCAGGAGAGAAGGATGAAAAATAGAGAAGGACATAAAGAGCGAATGGTGAGAAAAGCAAGATTTAGATGTGTTTGTGCTGCCATCTTTGCTGCATATTTAATACCAAACAGCTCTGCGGTGTCATATTTATGTGTCTATAAATGACATTTGCAATCTCAAACAATTTATGCACCAGTAATTCATATAAAGAATAAAAGTCAACAGCAAAAGTAGAAGCTCTAAATTCAGTCAGCCTTTTTGTCATGTGTCATTTTGCTGCAATAAAGTGCCTGCTGCATCCCCATTTACACAGAATGTGCACTCGTTTAGTTCCTCTCTGTTCACATACCCTCGAGCAGAATAATGGAAAAGTCCTGAGCAGTGTGGCCCTTTCGGGAGGCGAAGCACTGGTAAGCCCCAGAGTGAAACTTCTGTGCTGCAGTGATCTGCAAGGTGTCGTTGTGTTGTCCTTGGATGGAGATGTGCTGGTCGGGCACAATGGGCTCCGTGTTGCTGTACCAGTTGATGGTGTATTCTGGGGAGCCCTCCACAGTGCAGGTGAAGAACAGGGTGCTGCTGATGCCAGTTTTCAGATTCTTGGGGGACAAGGTCACACGAAGTGGGTCTGGGAAAAGGACATGTTTGTTAGAACACGTGAAAAATTTACTTGTTCCATCTTTTAGTTTGTGCATATTCTGTTTTTATGGTTATCTATAAAACTGCTGTGTAAGTGAAATTATTATTATAAGTATGCGTTGCTTTGCTGCCTTTCATTTACCATTATATATATTATATTTCATTTCTGCCAATATATCCACCTAAATTTGGAAATTTTGTTAAGATGTAAAGCTAAAATAATTTTGTGGTCTACTGTGCAGTGAATCATAATTATAAAGAGACTATCAGTTGTTATTTGCTCATTTACTGGTGTTTAATAACACAGGTATTAATGCTTCACTGTTTTATCCATTAGATAAAAATACATTTTGTGCTGCTAGATTTGTGAGTGAACATTTACATTCATTTATATATTCATTAGCAAAACATTAATGAACTATTAATTGATTCATATACGAATTAAAAATCCTTTATGTCATATTATCTAGTGATACCAATTAGTCTAAAATCATTCAGCTAGATTTAAAGTGTGACACACACACATACAGTAGGCGTTTACATTCACAGAGACGGAGAGAGTGATAGAGAGAGAGAGAGAGAGAGAGAGAGAGCACAATCAGCGGCGGTGACTCAATCAGTTCGACGCACTCATTAAAAAAGCAGCTGGAGATATCTCTTCACATCTCTGTCCACTTGTGTGTGTGCGAGAGAGAGAGTGTGTGTACGTCCATGTGTGTGTGTGTGCAAATGTCAGTGAGCAATAAGGCAGCTGGTGGTGTGTGCTGGGGGGCATAGCTGTGCCTCCCAACCCCCCCCTCACCCTGTCAGAGTCACAGAGTGTGCTGCCATGATGTGCCCACTGGCAAAGCCTACCGCCTCTCTATTCTCTCCCTCTGTCTCGCCCTCTCCAGCTCTTTGTTTCTTTGTATACTTCACACAATGTACATTTATCTCCGCCTCTCTTATTATCTTGTTATTACGTTGTAGATAATGTCATTCTAGCACTGTCTGGATGTCTGATCGTCCCCTCTGCGACCCCTCGTATTTATCTCCGTCTTCCTCGCCCTCCTCCCTGACGGTGAATGGTGCTGGCAGCTGTGTTACGGATTCAGTCTCAGTGAATTACTGCCCTGTCTCTCTTTTTGAGACCTGATATGACGGGGCTTCATACAGCTCACACACATGTTTGTTACAGACACACTCTAGGTGCGACTTATATGTGTGCCTCAAACCAAAAGAAGAGGAGTTTGTGAATGTGTCCATCTGCCAGGCTGATTCACCGAGAAGACAGCGTGGGAGTCTGTCAGGGTGTTTGCGATACAGTTGTGTGTGTGTGTGTGTGTGTGTGTGTGTGTGTGCTCACACACCTATAACGTGAAGCTGTCCAGACACCTCCTTTGAGCCAAAACTGTTGGTGACCTCGCATGCGTAGCTGCCGCTGTCCTCCTGCCTCAGGTCACTGATGGTCAGCCCTGTCAAACGCCGTGTCCAGCGGGCATCTGAGGGCAACGGGCGACCGTCTTTCAGCCAACGCACAGTGGGGCTGGGGTACCCTCCCGCTATGCAGGGGAGCTCGATGCTCTGGCCTGCCTGCACCTCCCCTGCTTGGAAACTGTCCAGGATGGTGGGTGAGGACTCGTTGGGGTCTAGGGGGCAGAGATAGAGTCATTTTCTTGTCAAGACAATGAATCAGACCAACATGAGTGAAGTGACAACACCAAGCTGCTCACCCATCACAGAGAGCCGCGCTCCATTGCTTTGGCGCGTCTCGCCGCTGTACTTATGTTTGGTGATGCACCGGTACGTGGAGAGGGCGTCCTCCTTCTGAACATCAGAGATGTAAAGAGCCCCGAAGGAGGTCAGGGAGAACCTGTTACCTGCGGAAGACACATCATTCAAGACTTACGTTCATTTCCCCAAAAGAGAAACTGCTGACAGACACAAACACGCTGTGAAAAAAAAACCTGCATTAAGATGATCGCTGTGGTACAAATGCATTGTGCTCACTGCAAAACCATATTGCGCTAAGAACAAACAGCTGCCTGAACAGTTGGCACTACCTGCCTGATAATGTTGCTTCCCAAAAACCTGGCACTCTTTCAAGGCCTGGAGGACACACAGCGGTCACTTACACCAACCATAGACAGAGCAGAGACAGTTTTACTGCCCCTCTACACACAATGTAAAACTGTTGTGCACCATCGCCAAACTATCTAAATGTTCTTCCTTTCAAGAGTGCCCACAAAAGTAGAAGGCCAAAGACCAAATGTGACGAAGCACAGTCGCTAGAAGAAAATGTTCCATGTATCACATCAACATTCATATATAAGCGGACTTTTGTCACCTATAGCCGGAGAGGATGGTGGATGGGCCGTCAACTAGGGAGACACCTGCAGACCATTACGTACCACTATCACCAACAAACAACAGAACTGGTTGTGATTCAGCCATTTAGTCATTGTTGTGTTCCCAAAGGCTTTGTAGGCACCAAAAGTGGTTGTTTTTTTACTGAAACTCATCGTTTTTTTTTTCTACCAGGACAGTGGCCTGAAAAGCGGTTATTTTTACCAAGACACTGCTACTTTTCCTGTTAGGATAATGGCCCCAAAGTGGTCGATTTTACCAAGACATGGATGCTTTTCCTGCTTGAAAAAATGCTGAAAAGTGGCACTTTTTTCCGACACATTGCTGCTTTTCCTGCTGGTAATGTGGCAGAAAAGCGGTTGCTTTCCACCAAGACATCACTGCTTTTCCTGCTGGGATAGTGGTTGAAAAACGGTTGTTTTTTACCGAAATTCGACGTTTTTTTTTCTACCAGGACAGTGACCCAAAAAGCGGCTATTTTTTTACCAAGATATTGCTACTTTTCCTGTTAGGATAATGGCCCCAAAGTGGTTGATTTTACCAAGACATGGATGCTTTTCCTGCTTGAAAAAATGCTGAAAAAGTGGCACTTTTTTTCCGACACATTGCTGCTTTTGCTGCTGGGATAGTGGTTGAAAAGTGGTTGTTTTTTACCGAGACGTTGCTGCTTTTCCTGCTGGTATTGTGGCCCGAAAAACTGTTGTTTTCCACCACGATATCAATGCTTTTCCTGCTGGGATAGTGGTTGAAAAGTGGGTGTTTTTTACCGAAACTCGTCGTTTTTTTTGTTTTTTTTACCAGGACAGTGGCCTGAAAAGCTGTTGTTCTTTACCAAGACACTGCTACTTTTCCTGCTAGGATAATGGCTCCAAAGTGATCAATTTTACCAAGAAATGGATGCTTTCCCGGTTGAAAAAATGCTGAAAAAGTGGCACTTTTTTACCGAGACATTGCTGCTTTTCCTGCTGGGATCGTGGTTGAGAAGTGGTTGTTTTTTACCAAAATGTTGCTGCCTTTCCTGCTGGGATAGTGCTTCCCAAATGAGGTATTTTTTAGCCAAAGCAAGATCTCTTTTGTAACCATGACAAAGTGTTTTTTGTGCTTAAAACTAACCACACCTAAACCACTGTGCATCTGCTATATACTGTAATAATATGCAAATGTAGCATAACCATGGTTTGCAGAAACGTACAACGCTAATAATTTCTTAGCTATTAGGTTGCGTAATGAGAGCTTCCTGTTCTCTTTTATAGCATTTGACTTGTGTCTCACATTTTATGCTACTCAGAGATCTGTGGTTATGTAAATAACCCCAAGTTTGCATGCTGTGCCCACTGATTGGAGGAACAGAGGGAAACCAGAGGCACATTAATGAAGCCATACTATTGCATGGGACCTACAACTGTCATCACTTGTGTCTTTTAGTATCAGACCAGCAGCTGGATTGGCCACGTTCAGGTGCACCTGTGTGTTATCAGCATCAATATTTTATCTACAAGCTCTGTGTTTGTCGGTGTGTTGCGGTGGGGCTGAGCAAGAACACTGAAGGTAGCAGTTATGGACTGTGCATGTGTTTGCATGGAATATACTGCATGACCCGAGAGGGAGGCACAGGCTGCAATTTCACAGCAGCCTTTGTTTGCCCCCCAGAATGAAGCCTTACTGGATAATGAGCACTTTAAGACTGCTACTCCCACAACACCGACGACTCGCCTGTCACAACACTCTGACATAGGCAGGGGGAGAGAGAGAGAGAGAGAGAGAGAGAGAGAGAGAGAGAGAGAGAGAGAGAGAGAGTCAGCTGGATCTGTCAAAGCCACACTTTCTGTCTTCAGCAGGAATTCATCCCTCTGAAACAACACTGATTAAACAGTACACATCGTATTATTCCCCTTATTATCTTCCCATCTTAAGTGAGTGGCTTGTACACAGTCTATCTTTAGTCGACTCTCTCCATCTCTTTGTGTGAACCCTCTCATCGTCTCACTCACCCTTTTCCTCTCCCTCTCTCTCTCTCTCTCTCTCTCTCTCTCTCTCTCTCAGTCTCTAAGCAGAGTGGCAGACAGAGTAAAATATTAATTACTAAATCACTGTGCTCCCTCAGCTTTTATTCATGCTGACTTGACTAGATAACAAGAAACTGAGCCAATGTGCATTTCACACATACACACACACACACACACACACACATATAGACATAAACACACACACACATATACAGCTGCAAAACATGCAGACATGCATGCAGGCGCTCCGAGCAGAAAATGACCGCAGTTGTTAGTGTTGCGTAATTTGTTGTTTTTTTCCACTTGTGTCACATTCACACTACACTGTAATGCTACAGTCTCTCTAAAGGAGAACAATAACTTTGTTTGACAGGTGGAAATTCTTACACAAACCTGCAGTTTTCCCTCCACTTTAAAGGGACAGCACACCCGGAAATCTAAATTTATATTTTTTCCTCTTACCTGTAGGACTATTTATCAGTCTAGATTGTTTTGCTGTGAGTGTTGGAGACATCAGTCGTACAGATGTCTGCCTTCTCTCCAGTATTATGGAACTAGGTGGCATTCGGCTTGCTGTGCTCAAAGTGCCAGAAAACACATTTGTAAAATTTAGCAGCAATGTCTCTTTGCAGAAATCATGACCCGGTTGCTCAACAAAATCCACAGACCTTGTTGTGAGCAGCTTCATGTAGGAACTGTTTTCTTTCTACCAATCTAAACCTGCCAGCCGTATCACTGTGCATAAGGAAGCGTGCATCTGCTGCCTTTCCACTGAGAAAGGCCTGGTTGGGACGCCTTCTTCCTGTTCAGCGACAGAGGCAACTGCTGCATCACACAATGTGCTTCACAGACACGTTTCTTCATGGCAGACTCATACCATGAACTATATAGACTGTGTTTTCATATCTGTAGAAGGCCATCGTGGGAGCTTTGTGCTTTGCAAAACACCATGAACTAAGGAACCAGAAGGACCATTAGGTAAAAAATGGAAGCACTCATGGATCCTCAAAAAAGCTCTGATGGAACCATTTAGAGGTTTAAGTATTTTTCATCAGCTATAAATGGCTCTTTAAAGAGTTCTCTCACCCAGAAAGAAGCTTTTTGTAAGAAGCTGTATAGCCTAGAGGATGTCAACATTGTTGGATTTTGTATGAGTTCGGTCAGAGTCTTAATGAGATGCATTCATGGAAGAGATTGTGCTAAATTGTTTGTGTATTCCTGATGCAGATGGGGTCCAAGGGGAACTATTGGAGTCTTAAATCAAGTACCGGATCAGGAAAATGATGAGTTGAAGTTAAAGGTACAGAAGAAGAACTCAACAACTGTGTATTATTCTCTTTCATAAAGCTCAGTATGTAATTCTGGAGATAGTTGACAGTTGAGTGTCATTCCCAGGACGTGAAATACTGATGCGTTGGGTTAGTGGTTCAGTACCAACCCAAGGTCATCTGTATTTAACTATCTTTCTCCAGAGCTGCATACTGCACCTTTAACAAGAATATCAAATGTACAGTTAAAAATAGAGAAACTTTTTTGGATATTAGGTCATTTTTCCATCCGCAAAAACAAGATTATTTCCCTCCACATGCCTCCCATTCCTTCTCCCAATGCATCCTCTAACGGTTTGTATTATATCTTGCGAAAATGCACACACAACGATCTGTATAATATCTAACGAATTAGGACTCCATGAATGGTGTTGTGTACTTGGGTTCACAGGGGACACAAACACCAGTCTCCTGGAGGAAAGTCCTGCTCCTGCCCCAACCTGCCTGCTTGTGCAGACTTTCCGTCTTTACACCCCTCATCAAACTATTCATGTTATTGCAGCCTTCTTGATAACATGAGTTATAAATGAATTACTGGCTCATGATTATGAAGGTTATATATAAGTTGTGGCGCATTACTGTTACATATATGTACAAACAGTGCATTGGAACAGCCTGCTTGTCCAGATGTTTAATTTTTAATCTTAAAAGTTGTTTTAATTCAACAGGCCGTTCCACTGCTGCTTTTACTACGTTCACATGAGTGCATGAACACAGCATACATAGACAAATTTAGTTCTGCACTGTTTGCATTAGGTAACACACTTTTATCTGAAACTGATTCAAATCCACAGACGGCTAAAAGGCTAAGTGGTGGACAGCGGCTTGTGACTGTACTGTGCACTTCAACTGTGCGCCATGTTTGAATGTATGCAATGTAAAAAAAAAAAAGTGCCATTACTCAGATGAATCATGCTGTATGTCCTCAGCAAACCTCTCTCGTGTATTAAAGGGTTTCTTTCGCTTCATTTTTTTAATCCAGCAAAACGCCCGCAGCCTCGCAGTCACACAACAGGCCAGACCTGCTGCTATGACAAATTCCAAAGAGCAGAAAGAAAAAGGAAAATAATGGAAGTATAAATGTGCGAGAGAGAATGGAAAAAAATAAAAACATAATAGAGAGTCTATAAATAGGATACATACTGTAGCCCGTGTGGGTCCAAGAGTGTGTGTGTGAGTGCACTGTGTGTGTGTGAGTGCACTGTGTGTGTGTGTGCGCGAGTTCGTAGCAGCCTCATTTTCTCACATGCAAATGAAGGCGTCGGCGCAAAGATAACGAGGCCCATATTTCCACCTCCTCAGTGGGGCCATTATTTATTGATGTTCTGCATCTTTCCCCCTCCCTCCCACTCTCACGCTTTCTTCATCCTCTCCCTGTTGCTAGGGTCTTCTCACTGCCATCCTGTTACGATTTCGGTGTACTTTCAGCAATTATTAAAGCACAACGTGTCTGCAATCATCGAGGACGAAACAGCGAAACCCTCTGCGTCGTGTGACTGCAGAAAAAAAAGGTGGAATAGTAGCAGAAGTCGGTGAAGTTAATGGGAAAAGCATAGCATTGCATGAAGTTGCTAAATATAGCTTTTCAGATGCAAGTTGGTTTTTTATCCAATCACAAATATTCCCCAAAACACACAAACATAACACACTTTCTTTTAGTTTTCCCGTATCCTGAGCCTCAGTCTGAAGTTTGAAAGGCAGCTTAGTCCAATTCTGTGCCTTAAAATAAGTATAATATAAGAAAGTTATTTAGCTTTTCACACCCTCAGGACTCACTAAAGTAGTTTAAAAATTACTTGGGGCCTGTTCATTGGCAGCTTTATGTGCAGTTTGGAAACTAAGTTGGACTTTTCTACCCTCAACAGGAAACTAATTTAGCTCTTGGATGTGAATCTGACCTACATGCTTTAAAGGGGCAAATTTCCACACGATCTAGACTAATCTATTTTAGGAGACAACCTTTTTCCTCTCTTAGCAGGAATTATCTTATCCAGCTTTTCCTGTCTACAAAGCACAACAAAAACAAAACAGAAACACAAACTGACTGTATGATCGTGCAGCACTCACAGCTCTGAGTCAAAACACTGGTGTCCTCATGGGAGCTCCCAGTATGGACCCCATATCTAATCAGTTTGGAAAAGGCTAATGAGCTATCGAACTCACATCCCTGTTTTCCTCCTGGCAGAGCACTACAGTCTGATCCCTGGAGTCTCCATCCAACTCAATACTGTTGACGGTCAAAGGCAGTGGTTCCTTGCCTTGAAGGGCTCTGCCAGTTAAATGAAGGTTAGCGTATTTTCGCTGCTCATTATGAAGACTATAAGCTAGCGCAAGGAGAAAATGTGGCAAAGCAGCGGAGGGTCAGAGGCTTCACTCCTCCACAACAACAATCCTCAGATACAGTCTTTGCCTGCAGCACAACATGTTTACCCATTAAAGAGTTGTGGTCTTAAGTTAAAAGATTAGAGGGAAATTGATTCAAAGAATTTTATTCAAACGGTTACCATTACGATTATGCTTCAAAGGAAGGATGGGAAGGGGCTCTCGCTGTCCATTTCAGAGGTATCACTATGCTGAAATGTGAGCTGAAATATCTACACATCACCTGAGGCTTTAATAAGAAACAGTATATCTCATATTCTACTACACACAGACGCAGTTTGAAGGGATCATTGATATGAATAGTGAATATAAAATAAAAGATGATTTGTAATTTCCCTCCACTGATACTCATAAAACAGCCAGTTGCTTTAAAATTCAAAGATGTAAAATTGTGATGGAGTTGGATTTATTTTTTCACCAATAAACCAGCGACCATTGGAAGAAGAGACAAGTGACAAGTGTAGAACTTTAATGATTAAAAAAAATACATATATTTATCTATATATGTAATGGGTGCAGCAGTGACTGTAAACATTTGGCCCCAGTAGTGTCTTGCTACTACACTGCATTTCCTATAGAAATGGCTGGGCCCCTGAAAATATCCAGTGAACGGGCCTTTCCTAAATTTACTTAACGCATCAACCATAGACTAAAATTAATGCTACAGTGATGTTATCCACTGGTTTGTGGTCTCCTGTTGTGAAACCTTGGGTGTGGCATTTTGGTCGTCGCCATCTTGCTTTTTGGAGCCAGAGGTGATCATATTTAGGCAGGAGGTTGGTGCTGTGGAGGAGTGAGGGGTCGATCTGACTGAGAAGCCCAGGACACGATCAGTAGCCTCTCCCTTAAATATGAGTAACTTTATTCTTAAATAAAATGCAAACTGGTGAATTATATAAAAATTCAACCCCCTTACAGTTACATCAATGTGGAAATTAGCTATCGATTTTTGTTCCAGGCTGTAAACATGTTTGTTTTAGCTGTAGTCTCACTTTAAGATTGGAGAAAAAAACGCCCGGCTGCTTGTATTTCTTTCAACCAATCACAATCGTTCTGGGCGGTGCCACAGCAACGGTGCGCTTGAAAAAATATTGCCGGGGGGAAACAGGTTTTGGTGTAACATGCCCACAAAAATATCGCCTACAGGACGCGAACCATGGCAGAAAGATGGCTACATCCCCGCAAGATCAAACACGCAAAAGTTAGTAAAGGACGTGTTGAAAACTGCGACACAACCGGAGGTGGTAGGGCGGGACTTCAGCGGGTGGCTCGTTTCGCCCAATGAGAGGCTGATCTATGCAGCGAACTTCCGCCCACTCAGACTATTTTAGCTGTAAAGTTGGGCATTTTAACATGGAGGTCTGTGGGGAGTGGAGCCAGCCTCAAGTGGCCATTAGAGGAACTGCAGTTTTTGGCACTTTCGTGTTGCGGAAACAAGAGGTTGCAGCTTTATATCATCGTAGGCCCGGGCTCTCTAAACACTGGGTTATTTTTAAAACAGTAATAATTACATTGTTTAGTTTTGTTGTTTTAATAAGTAATAGTGAGTATTTTGGTTCAAATAAAATGCTTTTATCACTGCTTGTGATGATAACAACCCTACTGCCAAAGGTTACTGTCTGGTTTGAACTCCAGATATCCAAAAAACTCTGATACACACAAACACAAATGAACACATACCACACATGAACGTCAAAGTTTAGTAAGACATTGCAATTTAGTAAACGAATAATAACCCTCTGAAGATGGAGACAGAAAAAGTGGCCGATATTCTGACTTTAACGTTTGCATTCTGTATGTCTGCCTTATACCCCTGCTCTCAGCGGCAAGTTGCTGAGAAGAATTTGAAAGGAGGTGAGAAGACAGAGGAGGAGAAGGAGAAGCGGATCAAAGACTTGTGACTGTCACAGAAAGAAGAAGAAAGGAGAAAAAAAAACGCAGCATATTCCGGAGATATTCTCTGCGGTGCTGGAATGTGCTTGGCGCTCACAAATGCAGACATGCTAGGCACAAACACACACAGAAACACCTACCGGGCTTAAAATAGGACAAAAAAATATTTCCCGGCTGGAATGAAAAATAATAAACTGTGTTACAAAATTAGCACAGCGGAGTCAGTGAATGGCAGTGGTCCAGTTTTGCAGCAGAGGAATGTGTTAAAGCAGAAAATCGGCGCTGTTGGGCTGAATGACTTGATTTAGAGAGGAATGAGTGGAGAAAGGAAGAGAGGACAGTAGGGGAGGAAAGCAAAGGGAAGATGGAGGGTAAACTGTGGAGGAGATAACAGTCCATGTCTGTGTTCTTCCCTCCTTTCAAACCTTTATGCAAAAAAGAGGGGTGTTGCATCTGTATTCAAAGCGAGCGCCCACTCCACCCTCCCTTTGCTCTCTCCCCTCTCTCCGCTGTGTACATTAAAAGCCCAAGTAGAAGCAGGTGTCAGCCAATTAAATATATACACTTTCCTGGCTTTTATTCTGCTGCACACTTACTTAACATCTATGAATGGCGCCCTCTTAACTCCTTTCAATTCACATTCAAAGCAGGTTTTATTGGCACAACTGATGTGTAACAACTAATTGTGCAATGGGAGCCCACCCCGTTGCATCTCCTCCATAAAAGAGACTTTGTTAACACGACCAAACTGTTCAGACGGAGCACGAGTCACGCTGCCAGTTAAGACTGACACTGCATGAGCAATATCTGAATCTCTGCATTCAATTCTCTCTCTCTCACCCCCACTCTCGCTTCTTCTTCTTCTTCTCCGTCGCTTGTTCATTTTCTGGAAGGGGGACGAGATGCAAGACGTAGAAGGAGCCGCGGCCCTGTCATGTTTTCATTAAAAAGCCACGCTTCACTGTCTAATCCTAACTGCTGTCCTCTTTCCTAACCAATTCTGACTGCTTACCTCATCTTTCAATCACATCTCTCTGCCCTGCCTGCCCCTTGCCACTGCGCTGTGTTGTGCACCGACTCACCCCGAGCAGAGAGGATGTTGGAAAGTTGAGGGGACGGAGGGGAGGAGTGGACAAAGGTGGAGGTCGAGGAGAGAAAGAGGGATGAGAAAGAGTAGACAGACAGAGCAGAGTCCAGTTTCCACTGCGATGGGACCACGTCTCTTCTGCTTCACTTGACTGCTCTGTCCCAATTTGCCCTGTGTGACTTTAAACAGTAAACACTGGGGGAGGGGATGATGCGGAGGGGTGGGGGGGGGCGGCGGCCTATCGAGAAGCTGAACGGCCAGTCGGGGACAGACATAAAACTGATCGTATGCAAAAGACGTCGTTTGCGTGAATATAACTCAACGCAGCGCTGCAGAGACGCCATGTTCCCCCCCATAAACCCACCCTAACCAGACAGGCCGACGATGCTGCATAAAGCTAAATGGACCATCTCAGATAGAGGGAGCGCTGAGGAGATTAAGCATCAGTAGAAGCATCAGAGGAAACGAGGGATGGAAGGGAAGAGGGTGGGAGGATAGGAGAGAAATGGGGAGAGATGTAGAAATAGGACTCCATTATTCATGACGTGTGTTTCATGTGCTTGGTGACATCTGGGACAGCAGTGATAATGAGAGTCCCGGGAGAGAGAAACCACATACACACACACACACGCACACACACAGACATCCCGATGCACCGCACCATACAGAAGTGTGCCACCATGGTCCAAACACCTACCCTTCAACTGGATATCCCATTAACTCTTATTGAACTGTTAATCGCGTGTGCACTGAGGCTTAAACACTGAGGTAACTCTGTTCTTTAAAAAAATATGTCATTCAGCCAAAGTAAACATCCAGCGGCAAAAAGCTCTCGCCCCTCCACCTTGTTTTGATTTAGCAGTAGAGAAGAGACAGAGTTGGATATACGGTGTGTGTCTGCCATCATGTGTGTGTGTGTGTGTGTGTGTGTGTGTGTGTGTGTGTGTGAGATGCGGTGTACTTCAGCTTAGCCCATGGCCCGGGGCAGTGAGCTGCATTAGCGGGACTGAGTGAGCGGCCTGGTCCCTCCCTATTAGAGTGCTGGTGGCAGAGGAGTGTCACTGCCCAGCATGGAGGGAGAGAGAGAGCTTAACTGCTGCTGAACACACACACACACACACACACACACACACACACACACACACACACACACACACACACACACACACACACACATTTACATTGTTTACCAGAAAGCACAGTAGAAATCCCTAACAGCTCACCAAATGATCGTAAATACACTCAGAATCAAAGAAAATCATACATCATTTACCAAAATTAACCTGCAGAAACATCCTCCTCACCAACAATAGAGACATAGACAGTGACTTTCAGTGGGAAGCAGTGTGCAGTATTTTCTGTGCTGGCACCACAAGGCAGTGATCACTGATTTGAAGATGCTTTTTAAGTGCGTGTGACACCCACTGCTTTCTGCCTCTGCACAATCACAAACATGCAGTGGGTAAAGTAGAGCAGTGGAAGAGGTGCTCGACATTGTTACTGAGGCAGAAGTAGCAATAAAGTAGAACTACTACTAAAACTACTCTATTACTAACAAAAGTCCTGCATTAAAAGCCTCACCTAAAGATCTGCCCCACTCAAAAATGTGTTTTTCGTATGTTTATGTCAAATAAAATGTCTGACCTTGACTGTACTGACTGACTGAGGTGTAAGAGATCTTTCCTTATCACACCTTCACTCTCCCAAAATAAGGTGCCCAGATTACGCTCTGCTGCTCCGAGAGTGTAGTGTTGTGAACAGCCACTCCAAATTTACGAATGGTCCAGTGTGCGCCAGAGTGCACTCTGAAATTAAATTCAGATGCGTGTTGGTTGCATCTGTGCTCTGGAACGGCAGCAGAACCTATACATTTCAATTCTAGTCAATGTGTGTGTTTCCACCGGCTGCGGCTGTGGCTGCGGCTGCGGCTGCGGCTATGCTGTGTTCCGGCTCCGTCACAGCTGTGGCGCTCCGGAGGCCTCCACAACAGATACGCAGGACTTCTATTTTTGCCGGACGCCGGAGCACAACGCAGCAATTCAGCACGGAGCAGATCGTGCAGGGGCAGGAAGTCGTGCACAGAAACAAAATGAAACATCCGGTTAATTTTCAAAATAGAATACACAGTGTTCAGCGGATCATATTTCCCTGCACTACACCTTGAAAACGTCATAATGGGCGGAGGCAGGCCTGAAGTCAACAGGTCAGAGGTTTTCAGATGTCATTTCACCCCGCTGACACCATGGACGAGGAGATGTTAATCATGGAGCTGCACCCAGATGTCTTCCTACTACTCTGGTTCTGTGGTTCTGTTTATAGAAGCTACATCTTGTTATATCGAGCGATTATGTGTGAATTCACAAGATCACTCAAATGCTCTCAATCAATGGCACTGCTTGTGATTGTTGAGACAGTGGGAACTCCATACCGCGAAGATTGCGGACTCTGACTTTAAACAACACCAGTGCAAGATGGCGACGGCTGTATTTTTAACCTCATATTTGTGCAGTGGGAGGAAGTACAGACGCATCTGCTTGCTTTATATAGTCACTGGGGGAAACCATGCTAAGCAAAATATGAGTCATAGCAGAGTATTTTTACGTACTAAAATGTGCCTGGAGGGGAACTTTAAGTAAAAGTATGTAAGTATTAATAGCAAAAAGTACTTTTTTTTTTTTTTTTTATCACTGATGCTTCAACATATATGCAGCATTTTGATGGTGTAGACAGTCAGAAGGGAGCTAATTATAAGCACTGTACACTGTGGACATGTATAGTTTAATATATAATAATGCATGTAGTGAAAATGATCATTTGCTTTGTTTATTCTGAATCTGCAAATTAATTACAGTCATCAAATATGTGTTGGAGTAGAAGTATAAAGTAGAAGAGAAAAAAAACTTCAAAATTCCAGTTTGAATCTGCAGAACATGAAGAAGGTCAGTTTACAACTCAAGGCACCAATGCAAACCAGGAGACCCTGAAAATGTCTTTTCTTCAAGTCAGTATTGTCTGAGATTGTACAGACAAAACAATCAGACTGACCCTATGTTTTTTTTATTGATCCACAAAGATAGTTTTTGCTATTTGCACTGCATCATCCCTACTGTACATACAACATGCCGAACTGTTGACTTAAGTATTAACAGAGTTTCCCTGCAGAGAGAAACATAGAGAGCAAACAGCTCCGTGCTGTAAGCATGTTGAATTATTGACTTGCTTACACATAATATTTACTGTGTACATACTAACCCACAAACAACAGCCAAGAAACATCACAACCTCTCCCTGTGACTTGTCTGTCACGTTAACACCACGGCAGCGTTACCGATCTGCTCACCTCCCTCATCTTCCGCCCTCTGCCGTCAATCACATCCCGCTCTGTTGATCTGGCCTTTGTGTGTGTTTGGACAGCTAATAGTGAGGCGGATCAATAGGTCTGATTGAGAGGTCATGTAGGAACATGGCACTTAGATGACCACCAGGGATCCCATCTGATCTCTGATCATGTCTGCACACGGTCCCCAGACAACCAGCTGCATTCACGGTAACATGGTAAAAAACAAATGTCTCCATCAGGGTCACTAAAGTGTGAAATCTGTCACTCTCTACCAGAATAAATCACAGTGTTCATGGCTTCATTAAGAATATCTGATTCTGGCATACACTTTCAGTTTCTAGTGCTCTTCCTGTCACACCTTATCTTTGTCCTGAGTAATTACACATTTAGGCAGAATTATACTTTTAGTACAATCATATATGACTTTAGACTATTCTTAATCATCCCATGAAATCAATTGGAAATTTGTAAAACCACAATTAAAACCAACAAGTTAAGAAATGTTCTGACAGGATTTGAGAGACAGTCTCTGCCTTTAAGGAGAGAAAGACAGAAATGAAATAAGTGAAAACTGAGGGGAAAGCAGAACCAAACGTATTACCACCGCTGCGAGCTGATGAGTAAAGAAGCATTTCCTTAAATACTATTTCTTAGTAAAGCCTGCTGTAATCTCCTCGCACTAATCCCTCTTTCACTAACCTAAACAAAAGAGTAGAAGAAAGCGGGAGGAAAGTGGTAAAACCTCTTTACTGAAATCCTATTTCTTAACCCAATCCAGGCCACATAAACCCTCCGACTCTTTTACTCTAAGCCTCGACACAAGCATTCCTGCTTTCACGTTCCTTACGGCTGTGGATGTGGTGAGCAGTGCAGATTAACAACTATCCCTCACAGAGCCAGTAAACAGAAATTATTACTCTCATCTGAAAGACTGAAGACTGGACGTTGACCTGCGATCTAACACAACGACGTAACACAGGGTTTAGCTAACTCGCACTCCTTTTTTATTTTAATTCCCAGTGTGAGAGCACGTGTGTGTAAATAAGGCCAAGACTGACTGTACAAATATTCCTCTGTCAGATGCCGGAATAAACGACGAGTGTCAACAGTGATCTGATTTTTATTATTATTTATTATACACAATGCAAGAAAGAGAGCACACAACCGCTACACTTACCATAAACATGCATGGTTCACTAAAACCTAAAACTCCTCCGCACACCAGTAACACACCTGGGCAAGCACATGCCTTTGAACTCCACTTCTTGTCCATGCATGAGACTATTTATGCAAAAGTGTTTTAAATAGTAAGGTTTCAGCAAAAAATGCATGTTTGAGAGGAACTGAGCTGATGCATGAGACTTGGATTATACTGCGCAAGTTGTGTGAGAGTTTGTAACTGAATGTTTTGGTATAATTTTGCGGTTCTTAAACGTGGCTCCCATTTACTCCAATTCATCAAGAGGTCTCTCAGTTTTGAGATTCTTCATTCACCATAGAGGCATGCAAACAGAACATGGGGTCAGTAATTGATGTATTCCTTTATCAAAGTTATAAAAAGCGTTTTCCATTGAAATGAAAAACAATGGAAAGTTTCTGTATAAGTCAAAAGTGACCCAACGAATCATCTTTTTATATCTGGCTCATTACAAGTGGGTCTCGTTTAAGCAAGTTGGTCCCATCATCACTACTGCTGTATTCCCACATCTCAGCGAGCACCATGTTACGCTGACCAAAAGAGATAATGGCAAAACAGAAAATAAGACCTGGATTTATCAAACTGTAATTGTCTTTCAAGCCACAAGACTAGAAATGTGTGAATCCAAACCAGACTTCTCCGTCTCTCTCTCTCAGTTGATACATTCTCACACAGCCTGGCTTGAAGGGTGAGATAGGGCCAGATTTCTGTCAGAGTGATGTGCTCGCAGGGGCTTCCCCATCTCTCCCTCTTACACTGATTGACACTGATACACTGATGCACTGTAAACATGCTCATACTGCATGTGTGTGTGTGTGTGTGTGTGTGTGTGTGTGTGTTTGACGGAGACACAAAGAGAAAAAAGGCCGTGAAGAGCGACGGCGGCAGCAGCAATAGACTGTGTGTATGTTTCTGTGTTACGTGCACGTGAGCAGGCGTGTGTAGTAGTGTGTAAATAGTCAATAATAGCCGACACTTGTCAGCCCTCTGCTCTGTACACACAAAGCCCGTGGTTGAGCCATTGTTGAACTCCGCCTCTCTACGCCAGCCCCCCCACACCCCCCAAACTGGGCCTCTCAAGCAGAGATAATTATGCCTATTGTGCCCCTTACACACACACACACACACACACACACACACACACACACACACACACACACACACACACACACACACACACACACACACACACACACACTTGTTTGTGCTAATTCACACACCCACCCACGTGCCTACTCAACCTAACTGAGTAAAAGATGGCTGCCAGCACCCCATCTGTTCCTGCCCGGCTCTCAGTCGCTCTCAGCACACTGGGGCAAATGTGAGAGGGGCAGAAATATTCGGAGAAAGTGAGAGAAGAAGGTAAACAAACTGCACAAACAAGTGACTTCATTGGTTGCACTTGAAACTGGATTAGAGAGGTAAAAAATATTTTATTTCCAGGTTGTTTTGTCATCTCTCGGGGAAGTTTGCAATAAGCTGCTCCTTGTTAGGTTTTGTTGTTGCCGCCATATGTTTGCATGTGTATGCATGTAATAGCAGCACCTTCAGCTGCATGATTTAGTCTTTGCAGTCCCCCACTAACCCCCATGGCCATGCTGTGTGCCATGTGGGACAGAGGAGAGAGAGGTGAGGGAGGGAGGGATGGTGTGAGACTGCAGGGTGGGGGTGACAGAGGGCAACAGTCGATGGGGTTATGTTCAATGAGCCCTGGGGACGCCACGTGCTCCCTGTCCTCCTCTGTCACACAACGTCCTGCTGCACCCAGGCAGCCTGAGCAGCACAACAACAGGACAGCCATCACACAGCAGAGCTCAGCAGCGCTCAGCCTTAATGTATCCCGAGTTAATGTTTAATGAGCGCTTCGTATTCAGGCAGCTTCATGTAAAATCTGAAAATGGCTTTATTGTGTTACTTTTGAGGAGTATCTGTGTGTGAGTGGAGGGGGCAGGCTTGTACATTTGTACTTTGCAGAAGCGGGTGTGAGTGTGTGTGTGTGTCAGACCGGTGTTTACAAGAGTCTGCTGTGTCCCAGACAAGAGTATCTATTAATGTATTCCTGCTCTGAGTGCAAAAGCACAGATTTACAAACAGACATCGTGTCCTAACACACCAACGCTCTCCATGAGGTCCCGCTGCCTTTGCCACCTCTCTCCTCGCTGCACCTGTGTGGAGCCTTGTGACACCAACTTTTTAATTACTGAAAGGAAAAGCTGCAGAGAGTGTGTGTGTGTGTGTGTGTGTGTGTGTGTGTGTGTGTGTGTGTGTGTGTGTGTGTGTGTGTGTGTGTGTGTGTGTAAAGAAAGGGGCAATATGTATGCAACTGTATCAGAACTGTCAAATATATATTGGAGCCATTTATAGACACAGCATGTACATACACAACAGTATAATTGTATTGCACTCATTAATGTTACAACATATATTTCATATTTCTACTCTAATAGAAATGTACCGTATATATTGCAGAGGTGGGAGGTGGTTTCAAGTCACTCAGTTTGAGGTCTAGTCAGGTGCTTTCCACCCAATGTAATGCCACTGATACATTAAATTTACAAAATTCAGGAATGTGTTGGAAGTTGTTGTGTCTCTGTAATTTTCGATCTCCACATTTTACATACTGAAATTTGTTTTTGTTGAACCCTGTTTAGTTTTTGTACACAAACAACACTAGCTATGTTTCCATCCAAAAGTGATTTGAATCATTGGGAAATGCGCATTAAAAGAAATATGAATCCTGTGTGTTTCCATTAAATGTACAGACTTTGGTGAAAACTACGAGCAACTTTCTGGCAGTTGACAACCAGCTTGTAAATGCATTATCAACATTTTTTCGAATCAACCAAAACCCGGCTAAAGCGAGCGTAATCAGGGGATTTTAATTTGAATTTTGGCATTTCCATCATGATTTTCCGCACATGTCTATTATCTTTGGTTTCTTCATTTCCTGCCGTCACTCAGTAATGTATTATTGGTTCTTCTTGGTTCTCTCCTGCAACCCGACTTTAAGCGTTGACTTGCTGGGAGTGAAACATGTTAATGTTAGTTGATTCAGGAAATGAAGGGAAATTAATTAATTCAGGGCGAACTTTCTAAGTATCATACCTTTTTTATCTTTGGGTTTGGGGTATCAAGAGTCTAAAGTGACCATATTTGTGACTCAAGTCCAAGTCATGTGACAAGCCTCTGAAATATTACACATGTAAAGGCCCGATTAGCAAGGGGTCTGTCATTGGTCCGACAGCCCATTGCTCCAAAGTCCCGTTGTTCCGAAATCATCATGATGCCCTGTGGTTAAGGTCTGGTTAGGTTAAGGCACAAAAACCACTTGGTTAGGGTCAGGAAAAGATCATGGTGTGTGTTAAAATGAAAAAGAAAGTGACAAACACATAAGCCGAGAGCCCGCGTCGCCTCAAGCCTTTCCCAGCTGACCCAGAGCCGGTTGTTCAGCACCGTGGAGAGCTCCTCACACCACCCGGACCCCAGAGTTAATAACAGGAGGTGATGGTGTTTCATTCTCTCCTCTCTATGACACTTGTATCTCGACCAGTAGCCTACTTTTGTTGCGATGCCGATCCTCTATGGTACACAAATACAGTATAGCCTAGTATAATCACATATCGGAACAACGGGATGTCGGAACAATGCTACGGCACCATTAGCAATTGCTGAACATTCGGTCCATGTGGTCTAAACGCCCTCATAACCTGTGTGATATTCTACTGATGACTAAACCCTGATGTGCTGTAAAGTATTTATGAATTGTGACTTCATGCTGATATTGCCGTATGGAGAGCACTCGATTATAAACGTCACTAAGAAGCAGAATATTGCTTTGAATGTCTCAGCATTACGCTCCTCCTCTGTTAAGAGTGTGTCAAATATCTTTTTAGAAATAAAAATAAAAACAAGTCGCATATTCGCTTCATTTAGCTAATTGCTCTGGTTATGACAAGAGATGTGACGATGAGACAAATAGTCTTAATCGATTAGTCAGTTGACAGAAAAGCAAATGGCGACTATTATGATAATCCTCATTTTGTTAAGTGCCTGTTTGATATTATTGCAAACTCAGCGGGCTATTTTTGGGTTGTGAAGTGTCAAATAGAGGCATATAATGATGACGCTTTTGCACTGTGGGAAATTATAACGGGCATTTTTCAGACTGTTTTTTTTTTGTTTTTTGGACATTACGATCAATCAAGAAAATGATCAGCAGTTGCAGCCCTGGTTATGATGCAGAAATACAGTCGTCTACACCAAAAGTCGAGAGATGGAGCATCTCTGAATCCATCATCTTCAAACTCAAGTGCAAACTAATTAGTTTCATAAAACTCTAACTTGCTTATCCAACAAACTGATAAATAAACTCAACTGTAATTTTCCAGGTGTTCCCAATTAACCCGTATCTGTGTGTGTGTGTGTGTGTGTGTGTGTGTGTACAATCGTGTCTCTGTTGAACCGCTTGACTTCCAGCAGGGACCCCAGGGGCAGAGGATTGATCTGTAATGTAGCCTGTAAGTGACCTCCCCACCCGGTGACACTCATTAGGATCCAAGTTCACATTAAGGCCTGATAACTCAGCATTTACACACCGACAGGTTAAACACGGGTTAAATCCAACTTATTTTCAACACAGCAGTGACTGAACTGGACTGATGAGATCGAATATACAGCCTTCGAAATGTACAGTGCGAGCAGTGTCTGTCAGAATTCATGCAAAACACATCTGTGTCTTGGACAATTTGACAAAGAGTGAGTAGAAGAAGCAAAGTAAAAGTGAGGATGAGTAGGTGAAGTGTTGATGTGTGTGAGGAGAGTTTTCTTATCTTGTTTCTTTCCTAATCTCACCCATAAATTGTAATATCTTCCCTTCTGTCACTACTCTGGATTTTATGGGCACGTGCATCAAATTACTGAACAAATACATAAACAAGGCCAAACTGTGTGGCAGGTGGATTAGATGGAGCATGGTTGGGCATCTTCTGTGGACCACCATGTGGCCGCAGCCATCTGCTGGTCCAGTCTCTATTCATCGGAGCCACTCATTAGCTTTCTGCTGGTTAGACTGACGGCCTCGATCTGCAAGCTGAACCCTCTCTGTGTCCCACTGTTGTTTTCATTCCCATCCACAAACCCTCCATCTCTCTGTCTCCGCTCCAGCTCTCCTCCTTCAGATCACTGCTCAGACTAGCAGGCCTCCATTGTCTCATGAGGGTCACACACACACACACACACACACACACACACACACAAAGCTTAACTACAGGGATGGCATGGGACGGGGAAGTGAGAGGGAAATAGGTCAGTCTGCCTGCACCCCTCCCCTCTTAAACCCCCTCACTGTCCTGGCTGGACAGGAAAGTGGGGCAGGCAAGGGGACACACACACACACACACACACACACACACACACACACACACACACACACACACACACACACACACACATAAACATACACACACGCGCAGCTCCAGATGGGGAACATGTGTGTTTGACAAAATGGAACCTGCTGGGGTTCAGAGGGCATGGCCGCGTTGTGTTATGTCATCAACTCAACCTTCAGACCGGTATGTGCTCGTGCTGCTGATCAGGGTCTGCACATAATGATTCCTCTGCACAAAGGCACAGGTACGAAGTGAGGATGAAGTCGGTGAATTTAACTTCACTGTTTATCTTTTAGTGTGAAGAAAAGTGGGAGATGTTGTCACTCTTGCAGTCTTGTTTTGTATTCAGATGGTGGGGAGGAGAGACACAGGAAGGAACTGTGGTGGGATTCAGCCTCAGGTCTGTGGTGGCACAAATGTTGCTCTGAAGGTGGATGACTTGAATGCATCAGTGCCTCTAATAGAAGTCAGTTAACTAAAAAGTGTTTACTGGCACCAAGCAGCAGCCTCCAAGGCTTAAAATAGGAAACGCAGAAATGCCAAAAACTGCAGTTCCTCGAATGGCCTCATGTGGCAGGCTCCAAAAGTGAGTCAATCCCCACAGTTACCATGGTGACAACATTGGTTAACGTAACCATAGTGTAACCGCAGGCTCGCTGGGTGTAGCCATAGCTGTAGCGGTCGCGAAGTCAAGTGTGTTTTTCAGTTCACGAAAGTCGATTTTAACATTTTGGCTGCCTGGTTGGATAATCAGTTTTTCCAGTAAGTACATTTTGTTTAAGTGTGAGTTTTTGGCTAGCAAAACATTAGCATTAGCATTAGCACAACCTGCATTATGTGGTCGTGGAATAATTGGAAAAATTAGTTTCTGTCGGGGTAAATTCATGTGAATGCACCCGCTAGTCCAAACAAGAACTCGGAAAGTTGGCGAAAATTGGATGTATGAGTCGCCAAGTTGGCGTCATATGAAAGAAACATGGAAGGCAAGTGTGAATGTTTGGTTGATGGAAATAAACTTTTCATTAATTCACATATTGCATGACAATTTGTTGCCCATATGATTTGTAATATGGTATTCAGTTGTAGTGGTTAGTTGCTGTCCAAGTTGAGTGACCTAGATTAGTTAATAAAGTTATTTATAAGCATTAGTCTTGCAACGCAATATTTTAGTAGTTGAAGGGATACACTGGTGCAGCAACACGTCTGAGAAAAAGTCACATTATGATACTTTGTAAAGTTTAAAACTGTTATTAATGTCCTGTTTAAATGCTCTGAGCAAGAAGATACAACACATCTTCTTTGTAGCGTCCATGTTTACACATTACGACATTCACTGATAGTGCTGTTTTGAAGCAGAGTGAGCGACTTGTCATGTGGAGCTCCGCCTGGATCTTTTCATGGTAAAAACACTGTAGAATGGTCATACTTTGAGCAGTCTTCTTCAAATTTGACACAAGTGTTCATTGATAGTGAGCCTAAAGCCCCACAGTGTCATTTACCTGCTCAGATGAAGCCACAGACAGTTATTCATCCCGAAACACATTTTTTATTTTAGGCAAAATCTTCAACTGTTTACTGACTTCAGAGGCCCATTACTCTGTCTCTGTATCACCTAGAGTGTTTCTGACACTTTCAAAAGAAACTTCAGGGAGTTCTCATGCATGTATGTAGTCACAGTGGTTCAGAAGCTACAGTCATTTTAATTTGGGTATGTCATTTTAGGTGTTTTTCCTACAGAATAGAGGTGGACTGCAAGGCCCAGACACATCAAACTGACCTCAAAGAACTGGTGGCAACCAAAGCTGACTGTTGCACCTCACATCACCTGTCTCTCGGCCAAAAAGTAGCACATACCACAGAGACTACAGCTGACGGCCTTCCAGCATGCACCTTCTGTGCCTGTGTGAGAAAAAATCCACACCAGCAGGTGGTGATAGTCTGTATTCCTCATCTAAAAAAGGAAACTGCATAACCATCTTGATGCTAGTTAGCCAGTTAGCACATTAACAGACAATCCAATGTTGAAAACACCGAGCTGTGAACAACACAAACCATCATGAAACATTTCTGCTAAAGAGCTCAGTGGCTAAAGGAAATAATCTTACCTTATGTAACAAGTTTGTTTTGGTCTCACTCCCCCTTGACTTTGGCTCTTTGTTTACTTTCCTCAATATGCTGAAAAAAAGCCGACAGGGGCCAACAAGGGGCAACAGTGTGGGACACTGCATTAACTACGCTGACCGTTGGCTTGGTGTGTCAGGGCCTTAAAACAAGAGTCCACAAACGGATGCATGGAGTCTCAGTGACTACATGCATTATTTTTATAAAGTCTGTGAAACTAATAAAATCTCCGGAGCTGATCATTTGTGCAGACATTTGGAGCTGAAATGCGTTGCCAGGATATAGAAGCAATCCTGTGTTTTTCTTTTGTGTTGCAACAATGCGACCAACCAATCACAGCCCAGCCTGAAACCTGAGTATTGCCTTTGAAATTTCAAAAAACATTCAGTGGAGTGTTTTAACTCACTGTTTGCAGTGGGGTTCAGCAGACAATGTCCCTTTCTATCAATACAATACCAGACAACATCCCAGGCAGAGCATTAGTGACCACAGAGACAGCTAATGGGGATTTGAACAAAATAAAAGGCATGAATGTGATTGTTTGTCTATCTCGTTTCACTGTATGATGGAGTACTGAAAAGGCAGGGTGTTTCCCTACCGTCTGCCCAGTGCGTGCTGGGACAGGCTCAGGAACAGAAACAAACGTGAGGAAAATGATGGAGTGAAGGTTTTTGAATAAAAAAAGACGGGTGCATGTGTGCATAACATGTATGGATTTACTCACTCGAAATCCAATGCAACTCCTCCTGTTGTCTTTCTTAAGCAAAGAAATAGTGACAGGCAGGACAGGCAACCTCCCACTCACTGGCGTGCAGAGAGCTGTTAGTCACAAAATCAATTTTAATTTTCACGTCTTCATTAGACCTATCCAGACAGGTCTTTGCTGCCCAAGCAGCGAGGAGACAGAGGCAGAAAGAGAGTTTGACTAGTGAACTCAAAGAGATGGTTAACGGAGGAGTTGGACATCAGCATCAATAATGTTTCTCATTGGACTGTTTATATAACCACATGTATCTACTGTATATTGATACTGACTGTGTGTGTGTGTGTGTGTGTGTGTGTGTGTGTGTGTGTGTGTGTGTGTGTGTGTGTGTGTGTGTGTGTGTGCAGTACTTGTGCGCACACAATATTCAGATCATGAGCTGATCTGCAGACGTGTTGTGTTTTAGAGGTCATATAGTGGATAAGTGACTGCGCTGATTGGCTGTAAGGACGACGAGGTCGACGCGTTGATTACCGCAGAGGTCGGGGTCAAGGTTGAACACGACCACATTGCGAGCGCTTGCTGTGTTTGCACCACTGTTGTTGGGAGACGAAAGTTCAGTGAGCTGCTCATCATGTTCAACATCTGATCCTCACACTCACTGCTCATCAACTGACCTATATACCTCTAATTACACACAGCAGCCTCATGACGGTAAACACAGCATCACCCAGTATAGAAGAAAACAGAGGACTGGCACATTTAAACCAGATCAACTGTCAGTGAGAAGCAAACATGAAGGAAACTCTCTCTGTATGTAAATATTTAGAACATTACCTTGATGCAAAGGAAAGGCAAACGAAGAACTGCCTTTAGTTTTGGAGTGAAATCAACAAATCAGCATGGAGATTTTAAAATGTCATTTGAAAACAACACAAGACAAAATCTAAGATCTGATTTAGCAATACATTTAAAGAAAATTTCAGAAAGAAAGAAAATATCTAGTTTAAATGTGTGTACCATGTGTGCAACTTTACTGTGTTTAGCTAAAATATAATAAGATGAAGTGTGTGGAAAAACAAGAGAGAGTCTAATCAAACTGAATTTCGAAAAAGTGATTTTTGTGACTGAATGAACCCAAAATTAAAGTCAAAATGACGTCATGTTGGAGCAGAAAGAAATTAGTTTTTTTAATACAAAGTACAGCAAAAACATGTTTTGCTTATTCCGACAAAATGAGTTGCTCCTTAATTTAGCAGCTTTCTGCCAGGATGGCATCTGAAGACAAAATATAAATACAAACTACAGTAAACTACAATACTGTACATGAAAACTGAAAATTAATGATAAAAAAAATACACTTAAACGTCTGAAAATAACAAACTACTGCAACCTCGGTGCATGTGTATGTGTGACACAGTGTCTGTGTGTTTTGCATACATATAATATAAAACGCCATCTGCCAGGACCTGAGGCCGTTCTTGCCCTACTACCCTCCTTGCTTCTCTTCCTTTGGTTCATTTTTCTCCTCTACCTCTCATCCCTCTCTCCTACATTGTTGTTGCAAGCGTTTTAAATGTGGGAAATAAGCGTGCGCACACCTCGAACATACATCACACACAATATATAATCACACAATAATGTATTCACAAACAACAGACAGAAAGACTGAACGCTACATTTCTCTCTGTCTCGCACACACCCTCACACACACACACGCACACAAATGAGGTTAATGAAGATGAATGTGGGGGCACAGTCCTATTGACATCCTATGTCTCTAATTGTGGCCCTGTTCTTCAAGGACATGGTGGTAAGACAAGCAGGGAGACGACAGGAATAGATCTGATGAGGAGAAACTGTGGAATAATCATGCGACTTGGAAGAGGTCTGTCTGATGCAGCGTCAATCACAATTAAAGGCAGGGTTCGACATTAGGGGGAAAAATTATATGTGATGAGGTTTAAAAGCAGTGATAGCAGCGAGGGAAATGTCTGTAAGGAGAGGAGGAAGAAGAGGGAGAGTGAGGGAGGAGATATCGAGCAGGGAGGAAGGAGGAGGAGGAGGAGGAGGAGGAGGAGGAGGAGGAGGAGGAGGAGGAGGAGGAGGAGCAGATCAGTGATCCAGAACAGTGAGCAGACAGAAGACACGAGTTAAGAGTTCGGTCAAACATAGAGCACAGCGGTGCATCAGCCGTCCTCACACACAAACACACACACACAGGAGAAAAAGACATACCTAAATCCTATGAAATGAGGCAACCTGCCCGCCCCAGGATAATCCAGATTCACTTATGTGACGTCCTACCTGGTACGATGGAAACAGTGTCTCTCTCCCAGGACACGACGCTGACGTACTCCTGCACGGCGGCGGGGATGAGGCACTTGAACACAGCTACGTTGCCCCGCATCGAACGCTGGTCCGCCACCCGCACAGTGTAGGGCTCCCTGAAAACTACAAAATAAATACACAAATGATATTGATAATGCTTTATAGCTCGGGATTTAAAAGGCAAGAGTGTATAGTTGATGTGTGGAGACCCATGATTCATATCTCCCATCAGCTACCCTGATGTTGCCAATGGATGAACATCATCACCATGTGAGACAAAACCTACTCGTGTTTACATCATCAAAAACATCACATGATCACTCCACAGCAAAATGCCCTCTCATGAACTTCACATTCATTCACTGGACATGACTGGTGTTGTTTGAATTGTTTCTAATTCTGCTGTTTCACCATTAATGGCACGAGCCGCCATTAAGCAGGATAATCATGGAAATGGTGCTCTAGCTTTGACGTGACATCATCACGAAACTGATCTCCTGTTTTTTAGCACAGAACTTTAAAAGGATGAAACACAGCGATTTGCACATTCACAGTAAACTGGAGGCTCACTGGTGCTTCAGTTTATGCAGGTTCATGCAATATTTTACACTCTGGTGAATGAGCAGGGACTCATTAGCAAAATCACATGAAAGCTAGGACGTATCCGAAGGTTGCTAAGAAACTGGTTCGGAATCCCTTCCCTGGTAACAGACACGATGACAGCATGCATACATTCCTGCTGCAGGAGGGAAACACATGCAAGCGCATGGAAATTTACATCTTCTTTGAACACTGACGAGCGGAATAAAGCAGCTCTGTCAAGCTCTTTTGAAATAACACAGATAATAATAATAACACCACCACTGATGTGAATTTGCTTAGAAACTGTTGTTAGCCATGAGAGGTGATCCAAATGAGATCACTGCCAGTTACTGTTCGATGGCAGCGGCAAGTGCAACGCCACTGAATCCCGAGACAAAGTGTCCGCATCCTGTGTGACCGTAACCTGTGCGCCAGAGCTGCCGGGGCCCGACAGAGGCCGCTGGCTGCAGGATGTTTGGTTCATGCTAATCCCTCGCCTCCTGAGGCCAGGCTTTTGGGTCATGTGGGAATGAAGGCAGCAACCGGCTGGCATGCAGCTCAGGGTCCTGGCTCAAATCCTCAACTTGGCGCTAGTATTAGTATTAGAATGAATATGAGTATTAGTTCAGGTCGGTGTTGGGAGGCAGAATATGAAAACAGATGTTGATGGCAGGAGGGAAGGGGGAGGGACCGACTGGCCTGAATGAATGATGGGAAGGAGGGGGAGGCGGGACGATAGATGCACTGTGACTATCATCCAGCTGTAGCTTTGTTCCAGCTGCAGTTTGATGTAACTGTTTGGTGAAATTTCACTTTCTTCCTCTTCTTCTTCGTGTATCTCTGCTGGTTGTAGAGCTGCAGGAACCCAAACCCCCAGACGGACTATTTTACTTCAGATGAGGTCTCGCTTATTAAAGCAGCCTCACGCGGTCCAATCAATGGAAAGCACCAATTAGGTTTGTTAATGAGAGATAATTAAAGAAGTGTGCTGTGGCTATATTTAGTCTGGCACAAGAGGACAGTTTGAAGAACGAGGGAGCAGGGAGGAGGAGGAGGAGGAGGACAGAAAAGAGAATATGATGGCAACAGAGGCAGCTTTTGGTCAAACTGTCCAAAAATAGAGTTCCTACAATATCTGCTCCACAGAGTCTTTCCTCTAAGTGACTCGTGAAAATAATTAATTTCTTCTCTTTTCTCACTGATAAGATGCCTTAGATATTTTTCCATGTACGGTAACAGAATATCAAAAAATATTAGTTTCTGTTTTAGGTCAGCATACAGAGCTGTAATAGAGGCTGATAAGGTCACTGACTCTCTCTTTATCATGAGGTGTTGAATTACTTTTCTCACCTTGCAAAGCTTTGCAAAGCACTCCTGAAAAGGACGTTCCTGCCTTTATTGCATTAACCTTTTAAAAAGTGAAGGACTGTCGATGAGCATGTAGCGATAATGTGATATAACCTATTGTCACCCTTTTTCCGTCTCATGCGATCAGGTTATATCATCTAAAAATCACGCCGGAGTTGCTGCTGAACTCTGAGCACTGTTTCTGATTTCATCCTACCAGATGGTGCCGCGCTGTAGATGGAGCTGAAGGGGTTATGTGGGAATAAAGTGCAGTGGTTCATCACCAGCTCAGGCAAATAGGTGTGAGCGAAGGCCGAGGCCTGGTGTAGTATGTGATGCAGATGTTCTCTCTGTAGACTGTGTTCTAGGTCAATCTGTGTTCAGGTCGAGACGGGCTATTTTAGGGCAGGTGATTCTGTGTGTGGGTAGGGCTTTTTGCAGCTGCCAATCACATCTGCTCTACTTTATGCTGTCACAACTGTCTCTTTTTGCTCCGTTCCTCTTCATGCTGTGTCTCACTTTGGCCTTTTGCTCCATAATAAGACAAGGGGCCCCCTGGACACAGAAATGCAAAGGGCCCCACCCCTCTCCTACAGAGGAGCAAGACTGACTTTGTAGTGCATCTCTTTTTAGTTCTTATGCATCTTTTTGTGGTTGTATGTCTCCTTTTGGTTGATTTGCGTCTCTTTGAGACACTTTTATGTCTTTTTTTATTTGTTTTGTGTGTCTTTGTGGTCTTAATGATACGCTTTTGGGTCAGTATGTGTTTACTTGAGATATTTTGCAAGTGCAGACCAAGGGGACCTCTGACACTCTGGGCTCCTGCGCCTTTGCCCAGTTGGCCCCTTCAGTAATTCATCCATGTCCATTAACCCCCCTTTTCAATCTCCTTTCCTTCAGTCTTTCCTCTCCTGACCGTGCTACTAACTCACCAGCTTTGATGCGGATGTTGGGGCTGCGGATCTTGCCGGCTTGGTTTTCGGCTGTGCAGAAGTAGTCGTTGTCGTGGATGTAGCTGTTGTAGGCGGAGGGCGAGAAGGGGTACAGCTGCAGGGTGCCATTGGCGTGCACGTGGCGGATGTGGGGCACGTCGTAGATGTCGTCGCCGGTGGCCAGGTACCAGCGCAGTATGGCACTGGGGGTGCCCCCTGCTGGACAGGGCAGGGACACCCCCACCGAGCTGGAGTAGGTTACCCTCTGCAGGGAGGCATTCACAAAGTACAGCCTGGTGGAGCCCACATCCTCACTGTGTACTGCAAACAGACAACACAACATCACTTAACAGGCCGAGGTGAAGGTGAGAGGCCAACAATAAGCACCTGTTATGCGCTGTACACACAAAGAAGCTAACAGGATTCCACTGCCGCTGATTTAAAGCAATCGCATCACATTAAAGGACAATAAAATGGACACAGTGGGAATGTCCTTCAAATGCGTTGCGAAATAATCATAACAAATATATGTCAAATGTCCAGCTGCAAACATCAGTCATGTGATCCAGAAAGCCAGGGATTTGGGCTAAAGCCTGTGATGGTTTAGATGGATCGGAGTGGGGAGGAGCCTGTTACCTCCGTACAGTGTGTGCACACATACACAAACAAAGACAGAGAGGGAACTCGATGATAGGTTATGTGATTGGAATTTCTATGCCAGACGCAGAGATTTAAGTCGATTTAATCTCCTTACATATTTAACACACACACATGCACACGCATACTCACACACACACACACACACACACACACACACACACACACACGTACAGGAATGTTCTTCATTGGCACTCTGATTAAACACATACAGCTCGAGCAGAGGTGGAAGAGTGAGAAGAGAAGAGGAGGGGAGTCTCTTAAATGTGGGGTCATAATAGGACAGATTAGAGGAGAAAGAAGAGTGTGTGTGTTGGGGGGGTCACTGCTGACAGACAGATGTGGATGTTAACCACCACTGCTTCTAAATGATATCACCTAATACACACCACCCCACTGCATGTTCACCGTGTTAGTGTTCAGTTCAGCACAGAAAGTCTGTAAAACATGATGGAAGATACTAACAGATACTGAAGGATCCAGGATTTTGATCCAAATTGGGTGAAATTAGCACTCGGCACACTCTGCTCGTTCTTAAATCATGACTGTGTGTGTTTTTCTTTTTCACAAAATGGATCAAATTGGTTTTTCTCTCTATACTTCTCGCCTATTTGAAAGAGCTGAATTTTCAACGCAATGTTAATATTTATCACATAAAAATAAACGCAAACTTTCAGTGGTGGAGTCTGCACGCTTTGGTATATTATCACTTTTGACTGAAGCTTCAGTGGTTAATTATAATTATTAACATTTGATAACGTCACAAAAAATTTACCTCAGCCTCAGGTCTACAGCTGCGATGATTAATCAATAGGTTGTCAATTATTAAATTAATCACCAACAAATTTTGAATCAATTAAATATAGTTTTTAAGAAAAAAAATGAGCTGATTCCAGCTTCTTAAATGTGAATATCTGGATTCTTGAATCCTCTGTGACAGTAAACTGAACATCTTTTCATTGTGGAGAGAACACAATATTTGAGGATGTCATTTTGGGCTTTGGGAAACACTAATTCTGACAATTTATAGACTGAACACCTAAGTGATTAATCAAGAGAATAACTGATGGATTAATCGACAGTTAAAAGTTTAGCGATCACATCAGGTTTACTGTTTGTGAGATGGTCTTTGTGCTTTATACTTATTAAACATCAGTTAATTTCATGAACTGTTTTTCAATTACAAAACAGATTGGATGATTTCTGCTAGTCTGAAAACATTTTATGAAACTGATACTGAAACAAAACAGCTGAAGGTCTGGGACTATAGGACTGTATAACGTCAAAGTTCAGCATGTCAGCAACATATCATTAAAAATACATCTAGAAATATGTCCGCAAAATGGATCAAACACAGTAAGTTGATTCAGTATTTATAATATAAACACTAAGGCTGCAACTAATGACTCTTATTTTGTATTTTTATAAACTGATTAATCAGTGTTCATCTACATTCCCTACAGGTGATGTCATCACATTGCTTGTCTTGTCCGATCAACACTCCAAAACCCAAAAATAATTCAGCTTATTATCACGTAAAATGAGGAAAAGCAGCATATTCTCATGTGCGAGTACCAACAAGTAGAGAATATTCTCCCGCTTTGATTGAAAATGATTCATTATTGTCAAAATGTTTGGCCTTCATTTCTCTGTCGATCGACTAATTGATTGATTGACTGCTTTTTAGGAACTGTGATCCAGATTATGTGTTCTATGACTTTGTATAACACCTGCTAACTTCCAAGTTCCCTTTAAATAGCAGCACTGAGTACAGCACATCAGTCAAGACCTGCAAAAACATTATTATGTTACATGACACAGAAGTTTTGATATTTAGATGATCATTACATTATTTGTCATTATTATAACCTCGCTATAATGGCAACTGTGCTGGACCAGCAAAATGATCTCAAGGAACATTGTCACATCATATCTGAATAATCATGAAGTCATGCTGAGGCTGAGGGAACAGGATAAGTGAGAAGCATCCTGTTGCTCATTGTGTGAGCTGTTATTAGGTTTTTCACAGGTACATGAAGCGCAGTACCCAAAATAGTTGTGACAATTAAAAGAATCGTGGGCGTGAACAGTGACGGTGCAAACAGAAGAACATTAAGAGAATCAATCACCACCATCAACAGTGTCACTGCGCTGGCACCAAGCTCAGTGCACCAGACTGAAGAAAGACGCAGTGATCTTCATCATCCAGGAGGGCTCCTTAATAATTCCAGCTTCCTCTCAAAGAAGTGCTTCTATCTGTAGGCTGGAGATTGATAAAGCTGCGCAGAATGTTACAGATGGTATATGAAAATGTGTCTGGCAGTCCAGTGGTGGGCTGCAAAAACCAGGTCAGACTCCCTCCCCTCTGCAGATTACTGATAATGGCCCCTGAGCATAAAGCCCATATTAAAGATTGCAATATCTATAATCTCCCAATGGGGGGACAGGACTAAAGTGGAGGAGTGAGGGGGTCACCCTGAGAGCTCGGGGGGGCTGGGCAGCAGGAGAACCTCTCATACAGTAGATTATATGGCCTGGGGGCCTGGGCACTGGGGGGCTGGGGCGCACTGGGACTGATGGAGTGGGAAGTGGAATAGAAAGGGGATCAGAGCAAACTCCCACCACGCAGAGCCTGTCAAAACCAGGCGAGCCACACATGCACTCTCCCGACACACACACATGCGTGCGCATAAACACATGCACACTCCAAAAGCAGCTCTCAGCGCTCAGTCACACTGGGAGGAGGCAGAGCGGGTTGCCATGGTGGCGCTGGCACTTGAAAGCTGTGACTGAATAAAAAAAACAATGCAACAATTTAACTGAACAACAGTGACCCACACTGAAGGATCTAAATTTAGAAACTTCAAGTCACCAAACCCAAATTCTGTCACACCATCTCTGATACTGAGTAAATATGTTTAAAACAGAAAGCAGAGAGTACATGCAGATATGCAGATTGTTCATTTTGAATACCCATCAAGTTCTGTGTAAATGCCTAACATGCCAGCAGTGGCCGAGCCAGTCAGGGATAGATTGAAAAACTTTTGCTTGGCGGTGTGTGTTCATGCACAGCAACATTAGCGCATCAGACTGGGTGAGCTCCAAAACTCAACTGGCACCAGTGACTGCTGGACTTTCCACTGCATTTCAAACCAACAGTCAAAAAATTACAAAGCACCTGTGCCAACCTGCGTAGACAGCCGGTGTGGCAGGACATCAAAATGCCACATGCACCAACAGTGAGGTAAACAACAGAGACTGTAACGTAGGTAACGTAGTGTGAGCTGCCTTTGTCATCAGGAGGTGGAGGATGGCGAGACACCTGCCGAGCTGCAGACCACTGTTTGAGACCGACAAACTACAAAACCGGTTGTGATTCATCGCTGTGTTTTCTGTGACTTTTAGCCACCAAACGTGGGTGTTTTTTAGCAACCTGTTGCTGTTTCTCATGGTCAGTGGCACGAAAAGTGGCTGTTCTTTGAGTAGTACATGTTCTTTTCCTCGCCATAACCAAGTGGTTTTTGTGCCTAAACTGAACCACACATTAACCACAGCATGCTGAATCTTAAGGTTTCAGGGTATCTGCTAAATAATATCAGATACATGTAAAGTATCCGTGGTTTGCAGAAACGTACAACAGCTACATTTGTTTCTGGCAACTGGGCTGTTATACTGTTGAACCTGTCATACTGTAGCCTACCTATACCTCAAACCCAGTACCGTGATCAAAATGAACCATTATGACCACAAGTACATCAGACAGGGAACTATATCCCTGGCGTAACAGCTCAGGTGATGTTTAACCAATGAACAGATCAATTAAATGTTAAGGTTTGGCCAAACAGTTTGATTTAATGTTCACTTAAAGGAATACGTCATCCAACAAATGACCATGTGTATATCACTCACCTCGTGTTACGGTGCATTTGTGAAGAAAACTATTTTCTGGCACATGCCTCCATGGTGAAGAAGGAATCCAAAAACTGAGAAAATTCTTGATGAATTTAAGTCAAAGGCAACTGTGTCAAAATATCTGTTTAAAAACTCTCACACAACTCGTGCAGTGTAATCCAAGTCTCATTTATCCAGCTGTTTGCACAGTACTTCCAAAACATGCATTTTACTAAAATTCAGGTCATTTTACCTCGATGAACATGAGAGCTGCTGGTCTACTGCCGCCTCAATGAGTTTGTGTTATTGTGTGACTTTTGTGCTTATACACAAATAACAATTCAGCGAGGTGACGTTACTGTTTTTGTCAGTGAAGTCCAGCTTTGATGAGAGTGATATGTTTCACCTCGACTTCAGTTTTAAAAAGTAAGGTTTTAATGAAAGCGCATGTGTTTGGGGGGGAACTGCGCGTACGACTGAATAAATGAGACTCGGGATTTTACTGCATGTGTTGTGTGAGAGTTTTTAAACAGATGTTTTGACATGTTTTGCTGTTGTTTTATATGGACTTCCTTTGACTTGAATTCATCAAGGATTTTACAAGGTTATTTACTCATAGGTTAGTTTATCAGAAGAAATGCTGAATGAGTCTCAATGCTCTGTCAGTTTGCATTCTCACGTTAATCTATGGCTGCAAAGCACAAATTATTTTCATTATTAATTGGTGATCAATTATTTAGACTCTTAAATGTTAAAAAATGGCAATTACAAGTTCCCAGAGTCCAAAGTGAGGTCTAACACGTCTTGTTCTGTCTAACCAAGATTTTCAAACCCAAAGATATTTTGCTTACAGTTATAGAAAACAGAAAAGTGTCAGATCCTCCCATGAGAGAAGCTGGAAGCTGAAACGATTAATCAATCCTTGAAATAGCTGCCGATTAATTATCTGCCAATTGATGACTGTTATTTAACTGTTTCAGCTCTACATTATTCTGATTTATTAGATACAATGAAACCTGCAATTGGGCATTAACACTTTGAGACAACTGTATCCCACACACATGGTGCCCCTGTCCATGTCAGCGACACCAGTGATGCGCACCCACAAGTATGTAACCCCGGCAGCGAGCGGACAGTCACTGCCCTGAGAGCAGTATTGACCAAAGCTGCAGGGGTTCCTGTGTTGCCGCTGCTGCACATCACCTGCACCCGGGAGGCTTCATCAACCTCGTTCAGACACAGCACCAGAGAGAAAAGCATGCAGCCCTCACTGGAAAGTGTTGGAGCAGTGACGGCGCTGCTGGAGCTAAAGCTCAGGCTGTCAGAGTCGCAGCCACTGTTTTATACATCCTGCCAGAGCGCCACGCATGAATATGTATGTCAGAGAGGCAGAAGTCATAACCTATGCAAGGTTTCATCATGCATAATGCAGCTGATCTACGCCTCTCCAGGATGTGAGTGCGCACAGGCACAGGAGTGTACACACACACACACACACACACACACACACACACACACACACACACACACACACACACTTGACGCTCACAACTGTATTGTGATGAGGAGGTAAACAAACCCCAGAACCCCCAATGTTTCTCATACACACATTCTCACACCCAGAGCTCCCTGAGCCCAACCACAGGCAAAATACCTCCACACATTCCTCCTCTTCCTCTCTCACCCATCTCCGTCTTTCCAGTTCGTTCTCACTGTGGAATAATTTTCACAGCATTTTATCTTTATTGGATTAAGTGATAGGAAACGCGGTAAAGGTCAAAAGCAGGACTCAACTTAACAGAGACAAGACATCAGCCATGTGAACTGTCGAACACCTCTCCCTCCTCTCCCTCCTCTCCCTCCTCTCCTCCACTGCTTGCTATTTTGGAAACAGCTTCATTTCCACCCGGACTGACTCCTGTGTTCACTCCCTTCCTGTCCTGCCGTCACTCATCCTTCAGGTGTTTTTCGGGACAGAAAGTTGTGTGTTTGATAGGAGGGTTGAAATCGTGTATGGAAACACACAGCAGCAGAGGAGAAAGTGGGAGGAGACGCACCGTCGGAAGGGGTGTGAATTGATTATTGGTGGGATGCAGGGGGATGAAGATAGGTGTAAGCTTATGGATAATCCTCAGGGGTCTGGCGTAAGTAGGTGGTTGGTGGGTGGAGAAGTTGGGGGGGAAGGTTGTCGGGGTTACATCTAATCAAAGGAGGGGTATCGCCGCTCCCCACCTACTGTCTTTCTGTACACCCTGTCCCCAACAATCTGCTCCCCACCCACCCACCAGCACCACAACTAACACCCCCCGGCCTGTGCTGTGTCAGTAAAAAAAAAAAAAAGTGTGCTACTTCAGCAGTCCCCTGGGACCTGCTCCCCCTCACATCAAAGCAGCCAGTTTCTCTCTTAATGTGAATATCAAATCTGTGGATCACAAGTCCCAGCACAGTCTGCATAAACTGCCCCTCCCCCAACCTTTAATTCTGCCTAGTGATGAGGGAGAGAGAGGGAGGGGAGTTACTGCGAGAGGAAGCGATGGAGGGAGGGAGAGATGGAGAGAGAGATGGAGATAGAGAGAGAGAGAGATCCAACAAAAACAACTACTTGCTTCAGAGATTTGACATTTGCTGAACGCACCCTCCTTCTGAAAATGTGCCGCCCCAGCATCCAATAAAATTTGGAGGAGGTCTGGCTCAATTTAGCAAATCTTGCTAAAAAAAAAAAGAAAAAAAAGAAAAGAAACATCTTACTGCCGACTGTGTTCGTTTGCATGTTCTGTTGTTGTTGTTGTTTTAAATGATTAGTTCTTATTCATAATCTCGTTGGGATTTATAATAAATTTGAGGACGAATGGGAGAGCAGGGACGCCGGTGACAGAGCTGTGACATCCTATTGGTGGGAAGCTGGGAAGTGCAACGGGCTCCGTTTCTCTGCTGACAGTCTTACAGCAGCCCACTTTGCCCACCATTAGGCAACAACACTGATCAAGATGTGTGTGCAGATATTTGTCTTCGGTTAATTTGAGAGGAATAACTGACATTTCTGTTGTTCAATTGTATTTAACTTGTGGTTTTCTGAATTAAAACTGCAGGAGATGTAAAAGTCTAGTCGACTTCTTTGATTTAAAAATGTCCAGCAACGGTCAGTTTATACGACATTTATATTTTTCATATTTTTGCAGGAGCATGTTTTCTCATTTGAAGTAAAAGGATCAGAGTGATGTATCCTACAGTCAAACTCACACCCACAGCTCATTTTTTTTCTACTTCAGCCCTTTTTAAGGTGGGTGCTCTGGTAAAATTAAATAATGCTGGGTTTGAGCTGGTAAAAAAATGCAGGCCTGTGCCCTGCCTGAGTAATGATTGGCACCCTGGACCACACAGCTCTGTCATTGAGTGGTGCCTATAGCTCAGATTGCAGCTTTAATTGTGCAGCCTTGCAAAGGCAGCACAGGGAATTGGACTGGGGAGGGAAGGAGGGGGGATTTTTTTTTTTTTTTTTTTGCATATTTCTATTTGGAGCCGGTGAGCAGTGAGGAGGACGACAGTGTGCCAGGGTGAGGGATCAGCTCATAGAAATAAATTCAAGTCGTATCGTTTGAAAGTTGCACAAATCCTTTTTTTTTTTTAAATTAATTTTGTCTAATTAATCAGATTTTAACATTCTTAGTTGAGACTAGGCCTACAGCAGGCCTGTGTGTTAAAGTGGATTTTATTAATTAATCAACAATTACAGTAATGCAGGCTGAGTTTGATTTAAAATGAGAGCTAGGAGAAAAAACAAGATTTTGTTTTGAAATGACCGATTAAAAATCACAATAAAATCCTTTAATTGGGTGTAATATTTGAAATCACTGATTAATAATAATATGCATTATGCTCTGACTGGTTAACTGCTGTTACCCTTTGAGTATTTTTTCTGTACATTACCCTGATTGTCTACTAAATCTGATTTTTTTTTTTATTCAGTAGTGGATTTTTTAATTTTTAAGAACAAATAAATAAGTAAATAAACTTGTAGTTTATCTCCTGCAGAAATAACACACAAAAAGTGTCCAACATTTAACCACGAGGGGTGTCCCCGTCACTTCCCCTCCTCCGCGCACCCGCCAAAACACACACACACACACACACACACACACAGACGCAGGGCGTGACGCACGCGCCGGCACACGCGCGAACACGTCCGCGGGGTCCAGGTGCGCTATTAGTGAGGAACATGACCGGGCAAGTCTATAATCTGCACCCACGCCCCTGGAGTTTCTCATTTGGTGAAATAAATTTGCGCATATTAATATGATTCCGCAAAACCCAGGGGGGCTGTGGATCACAGCTTTCAAGGTGAATAATTGGTTTAAATCAGCAATAAATATTTGGTAAATGTGAATTTAAGAGAGTTGAATAAAAAAAACCCCACAACAAACACATCATATATGCAGCTGATTGATACTCGCCATTATTTGGGGGAAAGAGGCGAAACCAATGTGAGAAGAACTTAAAATGGCAAATGGACCTAATGGCCTATTTTAATCAACTCGTTTGCATCGAGAGACGCCATATTCATCCTTCCAGCCAATCCACCGAGCCCAGACTTTTTGCTAAATAAATGCACACCCTGTCAGGCCTTGTGCTAATAAGGGCAAAACAATATGTAAACATGGCTCCAAACAGCAGGCTGCACAAAGGCCCTGAAAACGCTCTCATGTGGAGATGGTGTTGAATTTCTGTTATTTTCGACGCAGATTTGTTCAGGATTATTATAATGCACTGTAATAGCACCAGATCAACTTTGCAGCAGGATCAGGGATTTACTGCATACACTGCACAAGAAAGCACCCATTTAAACAAATAACCCGCCTTTTATATTTATAAACACAATTAAACAAAAGAAAGAAATTGAAGAGAGCAGATGAATTAAATAAGGAGGACAAATGTGAATGCACCAATTATGGCCTTTATGTGGGAGTACATCTATTAAACTAATAAGGCCGTTGTGGGGAAAAAGAGGCAGCCTTTTATTTGCCATCCAATTTTTAATGGCAACAATTTGTCATCACAAGGAAAAAAAAGAATTTAAACCTCCCCAAAAATTCATCTAAAAAACCAGGAGCATGTCTGTGGAATGGAGCGCTTGTGCCAAATGAAAACAGCTGCAATTAGCAGAGGCTACACAATGAGAGCGGCAGGATGTAAAAATCACAAGCTTCATATCCAAACTTTACAGGACTGACACATTTAGAGTGAATTCGTTGTGAAATTGGTGATCAATTGATGTAATTGCAGGCCGATCCATGTTTTCATTTCTCTCTCACCCTCCCTCTGTATTTGCACCTCATTCTCCCTATTCAGCCATTTTACATATTCATAACTGGAGTTGGTAATGCGAAAACAATCCGTGCTATCAGCACCATCTGAGGCCGCTGCATAAAACCACAAAACAGGCAGGTAAAAAAAAAGAAATCACTTCACACCTTTACTTTTAAAATATTTCCACCATGCACCTCAGCTCAGCAGCTTTTAATATTTTGATTTAAAGAATCATTTTCTATCAATTCCTCATCACAGGCATCCGAGGATACATCAAAGCACCAGCCGCACATCACTCACCGCCACAGATCAATTAAGGGTTCGATTAATTATCACTTTTCATTCAACTTAAACACAGTAAGACTCCAGCACTCAGTGCACAGGGTGGGAAATATTTCAAGCATCTCTTTTTCTCTTACCTTCTTGGAGAGAGTACAGCAGGAGTAAAGTTACAAGCCACATGCCATAAATAGCAGGTATATTTTTCAGGAATATTTGGCAATCCTGGCAAGTGTGAGGCGCGGTTTTTTGGCCAGGCGGGTCTCCGTGCTGGACTGGCGACTGTGCTCCCCGGAGGTCTCTCCAGCCCTGCTGCCCCGCTAAGCATGGAGGGGAAATGAGAGGCGCCTCAGCCCCGCCCATGTCCCCTCCTCTCCTCCCAAGACTACTGTGCATACAAATCCATCCTCCCTACTCTAATCAAACACCGCGGAAACGATGGGTCACAGCAAAGCCGAGGGGTTGATGTGAGCTGAACAGTGGATTTTGGTCCAGTTAGGTCCAAACTGCCAGTGTGTGTGAGCGGCGGAGCTGCGCAGACAGATCCGTTGGCACCTTGGAGAGCGCACCCACCTGTGCGCCCCTGATGACCGCGTTTCTTTGCGCAATATGGATCTACAAAAGCCGCTCAGGCTGCTGTGAAGACTCTAACAATGTATTCATATCTTTTCCTCTGAGTTTGGGCCTCAGTCACAGGGCCGGGGAGCTACAGCACAGACTAATGACTGTTTTTCTTTGTCTTTCGGAGCCATGAAACGTGCGTAGACATTTGCGCACAGATATGCACTGCAGATAGAGAGGAGGAGAGAGAGAGAGAGGGTAGCGGGGTGCGGGGCATGACACTTCCACACAGCAGGTAAATCAAATAGAAAAGGTTTGAGTGAATCCTTAGAGGAAATCGAGCAACTTTCCATGTTGCTACCATCCCCTCTCACTCTGCTCGCTGTTGCGCCTGATGTGAAAAGCTCCCCTGCATAAACATACATTAGGACGGGAAGTTGCAGGACACTCCCAGTTCATAGAATATTTAAAGTCACTGTGGAGGCCGGTGGTGGATCTGAGAGGTGGTCGTCTGCTGCAGCAGCCGCATAATCTCCACGCTCAGAAAGACCAATAAAACCAAACTATTAAAAGAAAATGTGTGAAGAGGCATTTTGTTCCCTCAGGGTGATGTGAGGCGGACAGTTGAGAGCTTGATACTTTCAGAGCACTGACACAAAAAACCATCGCAATGTCTTCAACAGGATTTAAGTTTATTTGGCATAATGTTGTATTAACATTTTACACACGACTCATATGAACACGGGTGTCTGGACTGAATCAGATGGTTTTGGGAGGGATGCAATCGCTTCAGACTAATGACAAAAATGATCAAATTAACAATATAGACGTGCATTTTATTGGTGTATGTAATTAGGCTTAATTAACTACTTATTACTCATTCATTATCTGATACAAACATAGTCATTGCTTTGTTCACACGTCAAATAAAGCTCAAACTTCATGGGAGTAAAAGTTTCCAGCCAACATTTAAGAACACAGTCCTGTAGCCTCAAGACAAGAATTTTTAGACACGTATATTGAGGCCTGGGGGTCAGAGGTCACCCACTGAGAAAACTTGAGAAACTTGAAGACAAGGTGAGCAGCAGCAGCTTCTCTCCTCTCCACACGGTGCTGCTGCGGTCTGGTCTGATCTGATCTGATGCGACCGGAGGTTCAAGCCTCTGACTGCACATGCGGGTCACTGCTGACATCTGCTGGTCACGCGCTCACATGCAAGCGGGTCCTGTTGGTGCATTTCAGCACAATGATTTATTGCAATATGACCTTGTAAGTTTAGATGTGATTATGTTTGTCATAATAAGCATCTAAATAACACTTGAGGGTGTCTCGGGTGAAGTAAAAGCTCCACTAATAACAAAATGAAATAAAAATGTTTAAATGCTGATGTGAACATTTCCTCTGTTATGTGATTTCATGAAGTTTAAATATATGATGCTTTGTTTTTTATAGAATGTGTAAAGAGTCTGAAGAGCACAGTGTGGGGAACATAGTGCACAGCTTCACTTTAATGTTACACATGCAACACCCTGAGAGGATGAAACTATCTGAGCATTTTCAGTTTTGCATATTCTTCTGCAAGGACGCGCCATGTTTTATCGGATAATTCACGTGTTGCTAATGGCCGAACATAAAAATCAGAATCAACACACACATCACAGATTTCAGAGCCTTCTCTCGCCCCAACCCTCCAGGCATCAGAGGGAGGGAAGAAACTGAAGGTAAGATAACTTGGAATAGTGATTTGTTTAAAGGCTGAGCTAAATGTTTTTGTTATGGACAATATGATGATGTCTAGTCTCCAAACTTTCCTCAGTGTGCTGTTGAAGACATTAAAGGGGAAGTTCCGTGTTTTACAACCTGGACCTTATTTCTGGCATTAAACACGGTTGTTTACTCACCCAGATAAGTTTGGTGTCATCTGGAGTCATTCGGAAGATATTTAGCTCCGCGAGTGCCAACAATGAGCCTCTAAATAACACATTATCTCCCGCGAAACTCATCCGGGTCATTTATACTGACCTGCTAACCTCTGACCTGGATGATGTCATCCAGGTGCGCGCACCGCAGCAGCATGGCTCTGTTTACAGCTGGAATTTGCTACTGTTGGTTTTTTGAAACATGGCTGAATATTTGTCAGATTTTGAGGTTGTGGACGACAACTTTGATTGTGATGGACGTCCTTACCGTGTTGAGCCAGAGTACAGATGAGGAGCTCTTTGACAGGAGGATGTGGAGGCAGAGAGAGGAACAGCTGGCCAGAGAACAACAAACCGCTGCACGTCCGAGAATAGATGCTGACTGGTGGTGTTCATCTGTTCTCTTGTGGACAGTGTTCCACTAGGCCAACAGAAGATTTCACTTTTATGATCAACCGGGCTTTTTTTTTTTTTTTTGTAAACTGGCAGACCCAGCCAAAGCCTGCAGGACCGAACGGGCAACTTTTGATTGAGTAAGTAGCCTACACACATGCATACATTGTTTATTTTCCTTGAGTTTCTTTGCTTGATAAGTAAATAACTATGAGAATTTACATTTCTTTAGTTTCTTCTCATCGCTTGTGTAGAACGACCCGCACACTGCACAAAAAGCAGAGGCACTAATTATGAAAAACGTGAATTTATTATTACATAGTGCTTGTAGTGTTGTCACGATACCAAAATCTTTGTTTCGGTACCCATACCAATATGAATTTCGATACTTTTCAGGACTTTTCCTAAGGAGAAGTCCTTTTGGCTACAATCCTTTAGAACAATAAATAGTAGGGGTGTAACGGTACCAAAAAATCGTGGTTCGAAAGTACTTCGGTACGGATGTCACGGTTTGGTTGCTCAAATGTTTCACCAAGTTGGTGTTGTCTTGTGTTGTCTCCCTTTGCCAGGCAGACTTTCTTCTTTTTTCACGTGCGCCAGCTGCGAATGTTGATACAGGTGTTGTCATACACACCACTTGTGCAATCTGTGCTCCAATAGGAACAAGAAAGGTGTTTGTGTGCATAAATGAGTAAAATAAATTAACTAAATTAATGAATTGAATCAATTTCAAAGTACCGGTATTTTCCAAATGCAGTATAGTACCGTTTGGAACACTGGGAAACCATTCAAGTCATTATAAAGGTGGGAATAAGTTTCCTTTTTATTCATCCCTCCTAAATTTAGCTATCTAGCTAGATATATCAACAAATTTACTTAAATTGCACACATTAAGGTAGCTTGTAATGAAAATGATAATTGTGATGCTTATGCTAGCAAGCTCCTGCCCTGCCACCCCACACGTTTTATCATACTCCTGCTTAAATTGATCTAAAACAAAACCTATAGTAGCTAGAACATTCATTTTTTGTGGGTGAAAGCTAAGACTGTTGTCTTTTACATTATTATGTTGCACACTCAGTGATGATATTAATGATGTTGCAAGTGTCCCACTTTACCAATAGCGCCTTGAAATTTTGGTTTCGGGTCAGTGTGTTTTTGGTGAAGGGTCATCCATCCTGTGTTTAATGTTTCTTTGTTTTTTCTTGTACATAGTATAGTAGCGATCACAAGCTATTTATAATGGTATGATATGATGGGCTAAGACATTTGGTTCATAACTAGAAATTATGTTGAAGGTAAATTTTCAGAGAGTGTCCCAATTTATCCATATTCACCTTATCTGGGTGAGTAAACAACCATATTTAATGCCAGAAATAAGGTCCAGGTTGTAAAAAATGGAACTTCCCCTTTAAAGGCGCACACCAGTGATTTAAAAAGTCCAGTGTGTAGGATTTAGTGGCATCTAGTGAAGAGGCTGCAGAGCTGAAACTGTGTGCCCAGCAGGAGCAGGACAAAGGTGAAAACACAAATGGTCGTATCTTGGTTTGTCTGCTCTGGGATACCGTAGAGACTGTGTGGAAGAGATGAAGAGATCTGCTCTGTATGTAGATATTAACGGCTCATTTAAGGCAACAAAAACACAACAATTCTTATTTCCAGGCGATAAAACACTGATGAAAACATAGGTATGAATATTATATACCATCACTGTAAATAAATGCCCAGTAGATGTACTTGAATACTTTTGGTGTCATGGTAAAGGGGACACTTATTAAGATGTGTAAATATCAGTATGTGAGGAGTAAATGAAGATGGCACACAGCACAAATGAAATATTTTGAGGTTTGCCTGAAAAAAAAAAAGCATTTCGAGGATGAGTATCTCTTTGTTTGGTTACTTCTCAATGACAATCTGATCGTTATGTCCCCAAAAATCATCAGTTGCCTCCAGTGAAATGTCGTGTACTGTGACACCTGCCATAGCGCCGCTCACTGAATGTTGATAGTGTGTCCAGGTGAGTGGAGGGGGCGGGGCTTAGCCACAGGTCAGTTGGGTTCTGGATGGGTTAAAGTGGACATTTTTAGAAACATATGTTTGAGGTATTTGCTGTGTTGTAAAGGTTTACCTGTGTGGTCGTCTGTTTTCATCGCTCTTCCTCCCTCAGCCCAACAGGGGGCAGTGTTATCAAAGATCTACTTCACATACAAACAGCAGGACAGGATGGATTTTATTCAAAACTTTATTAGATTTCAAGTTTCTATAATAAAGACATTACAAGCTGATATGCACAGATGAGAGGTTGAAAATGGAGACATCATTTGAGGGCGAGCCAGAGCATTACAGCTGCACAGTAGGCTATATGTGTGCAGAGAGCAGCGGTGGAGTATGACGTGCTGAGTCTCTACACTCTGCAGGGTCTGATCTGTGCGGGGCTCCAGTCCACTCCGTGCTCCTCTGGATGTTCACCTGCAGCCCCTCATCACAACTCCCTGATCCAGGACATCTCCTCCTGTTGTATTGCTCACAGAACTGTCACAGTAACTCAAAGGTGCAGTGTGACAAACTGTCACTTCTGTTGTGATTTGCATAGAGGTGCTTGTCATCATGAGGCCCTCACTGACACAGTGCCAACGTTACCCAAAGCTTTGTTTTCCCAAGTCACTTATTCACTCAAACAGTGGTTCAAACAAATCACACTTTCAGAGTTAGATAAGAATAAACTCTCTCATTTCTGCCTGTGAAATAACAGGAGTCGGGACACGGTTAGCTTAGCAGACAGACTGGTGTCAGGGGGAATCATCTGACCCGGTTCTGTCCAACACCAACAATATCTCTGTACCAACAGCTGCTAAACTCACTCATTTAAACATTAGATCTTATTTGATAGATTTATATAGTGCTGTTGTCACCGTGCAGTTGCCAGGCAACATGTTTTTACACTTTTTGTACCATGGATTGAAAAAAAAAAAGACATAACAAGTTAATTAGGGAGTTTTAGAGTTGCTGTCAGGAGGATTTTATTTCCTTATAGACAGAGACAGGCTAGTGTTTACAGTCTTTATGCAAAGCTAAGCTAACCAGCTGGTGGCTACAGCTTCATGTCTGGACAGACACGAGAGTGTTATCAATATTCTCATCTAACTGTCTGCAACAACACAACGAATGTGTGTGTCCCAAAATGTCAAACTAATGCTTTAAAGGGGAACAACACCTAAATTCAAAACTCTAGTATGTTATTTACATGGTCTCGGAAAGTCCAGTCAGTATTTGTGAACATGAGCTACTCTCTCTCAAAGCCAAAAACTAGAGAGTTGAAGAGGCAACAGACAGCATCTTTTCCTGAATATATCATGATGAAAATAATGTGTGTTGCACAGGGTACTGGCCACAGTAAAAACAGCGTTTACATAGGTTACTTAGTGGCTTTGCAATCTTTGCAATAAACTTCTGCAACCAGTGCTGAAATTTGGCAGAAAAAATCTGCTTTACGGCAGGAAACACGTCATGTATTGCGAAACTGGTCGGTCAGCCAATCAGGGCCTGGAGCTGGTCCTTATGAGGAGCTGGGCATGAGATAGTTGAGTCACGAGCACAATGGCAGACGGACAAAGTTTGGAGACAAGTGAAAAAGGGCCTAGCAAAAGAAAAGGAGCTCCTCTGTGTGAGGAGGCAAAGAAGAGCAAAAAGGAGAGTGATAAAAGAAGAGGAAAAACAAGAGTAAACCTCAGTCAGGCGTTCAAGAGATGGAGGGAGCTCCGTGACCAAAGAGGCTTCAAAACCATGTCCAGCTAGCTTTCTTTCTAATGGATCAGTAAGTAACACGGCTAAATGTTAGCTAGACCAGAGAGGACTGTGCTGTACTGGCTGCTAGTTCATTCCTAGCTGGCCAGCATCGCAAATCGCCGCAACCAGGGAGCAGGTAGCGAGTGTTGGTCGGCTGACATCCTGGTTGCCATTCTACGGCAGCCCTCGCACAGTGATACCCGCCTCCCTTCCTTCTGTTCTCTTCTCACGGAGGCAGCTATCCACGCACATCGCCCAGCTAAGTTACGCCCAGCTAAGTTACGCCCAGCTAAGTGAACACTGAATTCAATTTGAGCTCCAAGCGGCCGCATGGTTTCCATACGGTAACGTTTATTCTAGAATGGGGACTGTTTACATGCATATTGGTATAATTCACTGTGTCTGCTGCTGTTTGTACTGATACTGTACATATTGGTATCATTTACTGTGAGCTGTTTGTACTGGTACTGTGCATTCTGCTATAATTATTTGCATTACTATTTGTTTTTTCTTCACATAAATCTGATAATTGTTGCTCGGTCTCTTTACTCATTTATTTAGCAGTGTGTCCACACACCTTCTCATTCTACATATACATAGAGGTAAACTGGTGGCTTTACGGCCTACATTTTATTCATTATCTCTGATCCACACGCTCAATCTGGGGTAATAGCTGAAGGAGCAGCAGTGATGATGACACCAGTGACTTTGTGAAAAGTTCAGAGAATTCTGAAAAACGACGGGTAGCTTAGACCATAGGAATAACACGTATGAATTTTGACATTGGGCATAGTTCCCCTTTAAGACCCATCTCTTGCAGCTTAACACTGTTTCAGCAGCAAATGCATCACACTGAATAACTAGCAGCATAATGTCAAGAGAGCTTGAAGCACCCTGAATGTGTCCTCATGTGCTGTCTCTTTTAAAGTTCATTTTATATTTTAGTTTATATTGTGATTTTAATGCATTTTCTTCTTCTGTAAAGCACTTTGAATTACTTTGTGTACGAATTGTGCTCTACAAATAAACTTGCCTTGCCTTGCCTGTTTGGTTTCTTCTAATCTCACTTGGATGACACATGTAACAAACTGATTTGCATCATACATACACAAAATAGACATGTTTAAAGTGCCCAACACCCCCCTTCATAATATTGCTTTAATGTGGAGGCACATTATCACTAACATGACAGTGAGCTTCAGAGACTCACTGAACTGTACAGTACGCTCAGCTCGCACCTGCTGCGACTGGGGAGGTATGTTTATATCTTGACCGAGTGCTCACCCACACATCTGCCCCACTCTCTGGAGGTATTTCTTTTTAAAGCCAGACATTCAGTGTCTTGAATGTGCAAAAGATGATGCAGAGACATTCATCTCCTAATATGATGCTCAGCAGGAATCATCCCTGTTTGGCTGCACTGAGAGCGTTGCCTGTCTTTTATTTCCTGCTTGAACAGAGTTAATACTTGAACTACAGCCCCCCTACTCTGTCTGCTAACTGAGACCTGATCCTGCAGTCGTTTTAATTTCAGAGTATGAATTTATGGGTCATTTCCTGTATGCATGGGCAGGGCAACGATGTTTATCTTTTTCACTGCAGTGCAGCTAGTAAAGATTATTTATTGCAGAAAGTAAAACACCGAATGGATGTTCGTGAAGTGTTCAGGGGGGAAAATGAGCCATTTCCACGAAGAGGCACATACTAAGCAAATGTGTTGAGTCTGATCCAGGCAATCAGTGTCCAGGGCCACATCACCAACTAGTGCTCACAGGGTTAGCACAATGAAATCAGCATGGCAGAAAATGGGATTTACAGTTACCTCGGCGCTGACTCTACCAGTGTTAGTACAGTGGAACACTTTATTTTACCAAAAAAAGTATGTTTCCAAGCTTTGTGTCTAAAATCTGGCCCATGTTGCACATGCTTAAAATGCATTGGTTATTTGTCTTAAAGCAGCATCATCAGAGGGGCATTCATTTTCTAGGGGGTGGGGTTGTTTCAGGGGATTGTCTAACAGGCCAGTTTAGAAGCTTGTTGTATTATTACTGTTTGCTGAGCTTTATAAACTGTTCCGCAGTATGTAGTCGTCCTCGCTGGCAGAGGAGCGTAGAAGCATTAACAGGCACCTGTGTTTTATCAAGCAAAGAGAAGGTACAGGATGAGGAGCTGGGCCGAATCCTAAAATATTCTGTGTAAGTACCGTTTGTATTAGCACTATAAATGCACCCTTCGTTTTAATGTAGTTGTTTGAAACAATTAGACAACACACGCTGGGTGTTTTGGTGGAAAGTAGCCACAAATTGATAAGTAGAAATTTTCATTTTGATTTGGTTGACCATATTATCGAAGAACTGCTGTGAATATGGTGTTAGGACTCAGCCCAGCTGTAACTACATTGCATTATTTCCTGTCTCAAGCACTTGAACAAAAAAGTGTTGTTTTGTTTGTTTGTTTGTTTTTAAGATGAAAAACAGTTTCAAATTTTAAAATTTTGCACTCTGGCTGCAGCCACAGACAGTTGTTGATATATCATGGTTACAAAGCACTTTAATAAACAGAGCATGACTGTGCAAAATGATACACAACTGTTTTGCACATTTTTGTGAAACAAATTCACACAAACGTCCCCATAATTTAATAAAATGTGCACATAATTTGGTTTTAATGTAGAGTTGAAAAAGAAAGCATCTACCTGAGACACTTAGCTCACTGCTCATTAACACGCGCACTTTTACTTAGATTACACTCACTGCATAGCAAACACACACGACTGCTGCCAGCAAGATGAGCATCCTCGTGTCCACAGCGCCAGATGATCTGAGGTAGCAAAAAATACTAAAAACTCTACAAAAAAGAATAAAAGCAATCAATGAAGCAGGGTCTGACTGATGATGACTCACTGATGAACACATTAAGTTGAACTATGCTGCCAGGACAAAGTGGTGGTACAGAGCGTTGGATCTTCAGATGATTTCACCACTCTGCCTCTGCCTGTGTCGCCTATAGGAAGATCTGCCACTGTGTCCACACAGCGTTTTAAATGGGCTCTGTCTTAAATTCTACCTTCTTGGGTTTTCCATGGTCAAATTACAAACAACAGCAGCAGCAACAAAAAACAATTGTCTTTTTTACAGACTGTACCATACAGATTATACTATACTATTTTGTATAACCAAAAGTAGGTAGGCGGCATTTTTCTGCACTCCCCGATTTTGTTTTTATACTGCCAGTGCTGAAAAAAGACTGATTGAGCTTTCCTGCAAATTTGCACAACTCCTGTTTAAAAAGGGCTACTGTCAATCAATCAATCAATCGTGTGACATATATCATATGCATTGGCTTGTCCTCTGCTCAGAGGGTAAGGAACTCATTGTTTTCCTAATTTGCCAACATTCCCAGCCTTCTTCTTTGAGTTAGCTGCTAACTACTACTTTTTAAATCTCATGCACACCACAAGTCACACCTGTGCCGCCCATGATCCTGCCCTGCTGCTTGCCCCGTTTATACAGACATTGTTTTGGTTCTGTTAATACCTCCGTTCACTGCTCAGAGGCGAGACAACTCTGTTCCCCTATTCTGAGATCGTACCTGTCATACAGAGCGGCACCATGGTACGACAAAGCCACCTTGAACAGGCAGTGTGACAGCTGGGATTATACTGAAGGAAAGGTTAATATTCAGTTTGTTTACTTGCTCAATAAGGATGTTTTAGATGATGTCAAAAGATCAACAAATCTCATCCAGATTGCACATTTATATCATTCAGTGCTTGCTAAAACTGTGAGGAACTGACCAGTTGAAGGTTTAGATTCCAGACTATTTCTTTCTTAGTTGGGAGTGTCATGTTTTCTTCCTGCCTGTTGTGAAATCTTTAAGGTTGCACTTCCTTCATTGCTGTTGTTTTCCATAGAGACCTTTTGGACATTATGCTCTGCGTTCCATTACGGTTAGATTTTGGGTAAAAGTGCACATTAGCTTTACTTGTCAAATGTTTAACTGACCCAGTTGCTGATAAAGATAACATCGTTAATAGGTTTTTTTTCAATGTGTTGATAAATGTGGGCAAAGAAGGTAGATATATAGAAGAGAAGGTGAGAGGTGGGATGTAAATATGATGAGATTAAGACCCTAAATAAATCAAGCTGAAGAGTCTCTGGTAGGTGCAACTATCTTTTAGATAGAAATCATCAAATTGTGAGCACATTTTAAATAATTATTCTTAGTTGTATATAATCTGCACAGTCACTATTCTGCGCACATGTCGTAGCATTGTGTGCACATGTATATATTCCCCTTTGGAGGCCACAGCCAGGCAGTTTTTAGGATTCCCAACTTGAACATAATGAATTTGCGTGTGTGCAGACACATGTGCATCATATATGCAAAGAAGGTACATAAACAAGGGTACTAATATTGTTTCATATACATGCACTTTCTCATTTCTTTTTTGGTGTCGGCTTTGAATCAGCTTTGGATCCTGAGAGGCCATTTTCTGTGTTGTCGATCCCTGATGAAGTTACAAGGCACTCCTTACTGCAGTGGAAAAAAAGAAGACAAAGTTAGAACTGTACATACGCAGAACCTTTAATAAAAACATTTTGAGGTCGCTCCATTTAAAACCTATTTCAGCATGTGCAGTATCTGAATCTGCTGCCAAGCACCAACAATGTACTCTGATGATGAAACAGTGCGAAATAGGTGCATTGCTGGTAAATATCCAGGTGGCTGTGAAAACTCACTTTTTCTCCTCAAGCTTAGACAAAACATAAAGAGTGAAGTTCTTGAGCAACATGAAGCCCATTAACGCTGCGATGGCTCCACCCACACACGAGGCTATGATGATGGTCAGCGTGTTGTCCACCACCCTCACTGCAGACATTAACAACACACCAGAGGAATGATGAAGTAGAAGAAGTTAAGGGAGGCACTTACATATCACACTGTTGTGAGACAGAGCCTCTGCAGCCTTTTGTTTCTTATTCAATAAAGTTTGGTGCCTCCACAAGAGATTAAAGCTGTAGTGTGGCCTGCAGACCAGTCGCAAGAAGAAGACATGCACGTTTCTGCAAACCACAGCTACGTTACATTTGTACGTTTCATATGTATCATATCAACATTTCTTAAGTGATTTAGTTCTGACAACATGTATATGAGCTGTCTTTGTCATCAGCAGGTGGAGAGGATGGTGGGTGGTTTGTCAGCTTGGCAACACAGGTGCCAGATGCTCAATGTTTGAGACCAACAAACAAAAGTTTTTTAGTGTGACACTGGTGACATTTCAAGCCGTGACTGTGGCACCAAAACTAGGTATTTTAAGCCAGAACATGATATTTTCCCAACTGTAAATGTAAAGTTTTAACATATCTGCAACATAATGTACAAATGTTACATATCCATGGTTTGCAGAAACGTACAATGCCAATATTTAGGGCAATGTCACAAATTAGCAAAATTTCGACAAGTGAATATTCACCTCCCATTTACTTTCATTCAGTGCAAGCAAAGGGGCAAATAAAACATTCACATCTGGTGGCAAAGCAAATTTGCATCTTCACATTGTAAGACTTTTAAAGCTACTGCTGGCACGTTCTCTGGTGGACTTTCTTTTTAAGAAGAGGCTAATTAATACGTTTATTCTTAAATCAAACATCTTGTCAAAACAGCACTGAAGCCTATTAGAAGTGATGGACAAGAAGTGCCTGATTATAGATGCTTAAAAACCAGAGAATGCTTACAGTGGCTTAGTTAGAAAGAAGGGTTATCAGCTATCCTAGTGTGTGTGTGTGTGTGTGCGTGTGTGTGTGTGTGTGTGTGTGTGTGTGTGTGTGTGTGTTGTCCTTGTATATGTGGCCTGATTTATTTCATCATCAACATATGAATGAATGCATGTTCTACTTTATTTTCCCTTCAGTGTGCACACTGTGGAGCGAACCCCAATGAGTTGTCCCACATTTATGATTAGCCAATATACAGTATGTCAGGGCATATAGTTAAACTAAAAACATATCCATGTGTTAGGAGGTGGTGTCAGATTAAGCAGGTTTCCACATAATTAGGCTCATTGTTTATTTTGCTGAAAGGGGCAGAAAAATGGTTAAAGATCATTTAGGCAGGTTTTTAAAATGATGTCGACTTCATATATAACTTAAAATGATAATAAAATGTTTATGTATAACGTAAGGAAAATCAGCCAGGCCCCTCCCTCACATATCAGCACACATTACCAGCAAAGACCGTGATCACTCACACTCGTCCACCACGATGAGGTTGAAGATGGCGCTGTGGTTCCTGCCCTTCTCTTTGGGGTTCCGTCCAAAACACGTGTACTGGCCTCCGTCCTCGAAGGTGATGTTCCACAGCAAGATGGAGATGTTGCCTTCATGGTTCATCCCCACAAACTCCACCCGCTCACGGTATATAGCTACATGTGGCTCCGCCTCCGCTGACGCTATCACTGAATCACACACCTGATAGGACCAGCAAGCTGTCAGTCATCCAAAACTTAATAAGTTATCTGAACACGAATCCTTCTCTTAAACAGGGGGTTCATACCTTCTGCATGGTGCCGTTGTCATTGAACTGCCAGCTGAAGTAAAGATCCTCGATGCCGATACAGCTGGAGTACGAGCAAGGCAACATGACTGTGCTGCCATTCACTGCCTGCAGGAAGGGAATCTTCCCAACAGACATCTCAAGGGCCTGAACAGACCACACACCTGAGGTGGGAGGGGAATAGAAAACACAAGGTAAGACTACACAGGGTGTGGGCAGCCCAGTCTCATTCCCAGGTCTGCAAATACCGACACTTTGTCACACCCAGGCAGTCTTCAGCATCTTTATGTGATGCACCTTGATCTCTTTGGTAAAACACCTTGTAACATGTGGTTAAGTCTCTGAAACATACCTGGCAACTAGGCAACAAAAGTACTTGGTTAGGTTTAGAAAAAGATCATTTCAAGGTCATTTCACAGACGTGACACCCGTTAATAACTCACGGGACCTTGTTGACTTTTGGTTTCACATGGAACAAGGTCTGGATCAAAGTCTGTGTTTGAAATGGCCCATCCACTATGCCTCCCTCCCTCCCTCCCTTCTCTTGCTCTGAGTCAGCTGCTTCTAGTCAGCGATGGGTTTACATTTGGTGTGAAAGTGGCAGGTTGCAGTAGTCTGGGAGGTTTTGTGCCAGATTTCTTGGCTGGGAGCAGTGACTTCCTAAAGTCTTGTTGACACTGCAAGAAAACCAACAAATACTTTGAAAAGTTTCCCCCAGGGTCAAGAAAAACTCTTGATTTGTTTCCTTTGGAAAGAACTTGTCAAGCCGTATCTTCCTTTATGCTAAACTGAGCTGATCAGCTGCTGGCTGTAACTTTATTCTTACAGATATGAGGGTAGCTGTGCAAATCTTCTCTAACTTTCTGCTAGAGAGAAAACAAGCATGTTTTCAAAATGATATATAAATAATCCTTTAAGTTCAGCATCAGAATGTTTAGGTAACCAAACACAAAATTGGGTGTAAATGCGTAGCTACTCCTACTGCTTCACCTTCTCACACGCTTAAGTCAACACTGCAGTGTAGTGTCAGCTTTGCAAAAACCTTGAAAAATTCCACAGTATTAGTTTCATTCAACTTTTAATGACATTCATACTAATTAAGTCTATCACTACATTTTTAATTTTTCTTAATAATTCACCCTTTCTTACAAAATTAAGCCAGCAATTCTGTATAGCATTAGCTTTTCAAAAACCGTTAAATATTCCACTGTATTGCTAGAATTTAACTTTTCAATGACATTCATAATACTTACTTATTCTAACTATTCTTACACCTTCTTAAACATTTAAGCCAGCACTGCAGTGGAGCATCAGCTTTTCAAAAAACTTGAAATATTCCACAATATTGGTAACTTTTCAGTAATATCCATAATCCAACTATTCCTATTACTTTACCTTCTTACACATTTAAGGCAGCAAATCAGCTTTTCAAAAACCTTTAAATATTCCACATTATGGGTATCATTCAACTTTTATGTCATTCATATGAATTAGCCCATTTCTACTGCTGAAACTATTCCTTTAACTTTACCTTGTTCTTACACATTAAAGCCAGCAATTTAGCATTGCTTCAGGTTTTCAGAAAACCTTAAAATATTCCACATCAGTCATACATTAATGGTATTATTCAGTTTAAAGCCAGCATTGCAATGTAGTGTCAGCTACTCAGCATGCAGCGTTCACACCTGCAAGTATCTCTGTAACCTCAACCTTTAAGCTTTGTGCCACGAAGGAATGACTCACTACTGATTGTTTGTCTTTATAAGATATTCCACATTTGCCATTGATTATGTCACAATGTCACACAATGTCTGCAATTACATTTTTTTCCCCCAAATTAAAAGCTTCAGACTCACTGCACTTTGTGCACATGCTCCCTGGACTTGTCTTGTAATCACATCACAAAACTAGTCTGGTCTGCTTAGCCAGTTTATATGTGAACAGTGACAGTGAATCTGCCTCATACACACAGAAAACACTTGAACACAAGACTTTAAACTTCTCCCATGTATGACTGATCTCATGAAATCAGCTGAGTTTTCAAATCTTTCTGTATGTTACAGGACAATGTAATAGGCATACATCATAGATTTTTTATCATAACGACTATTCAAGCTAACTTTAATGAGTTTAATGAGAACACATAACATACATAATATGTCTGTTATCAGCACTTGAATAGTTGAACCCCCAGTAACATGACACCACAAAGTCCTCACTGTGACATTGCTGTAAATGAAAGAGGGTGAAAGCTGATGTGCCTCTTGTAAGAACTGTAACTGTACACCTGACCACACAGCATCAGGAAGTCACAGGGATGAAATCTTACTTCCAGTCAAAAAACATGGGCAGGAAAACTGTCTCTTTTATCGTTCGTCCATTCCTATTTACTCATAGGTCGAGCCTTGGCAGATATTCCACCTTCCCATGTAGCTGCATATCCAGCAAGGTCACAGGTAGTGCAGAGCTACAGTATATCATTTCAGCAGGTCGAGGGCAGATTGGCCTGTAGGTCTGTTCGCTCCCTCTTTGACACTGTCAAAGCTCCTCGTGCTTGATGCTTCCACCTAGTGCCAACTGTGCAGAACTAGTAAACATGTGCAAAGGTTATACAGAGAAAACACCACTGACACCTGAATAAGATGAATGGTTTCAGGAGCAGCTGCACTTCCTGCACTGCTTCTAACATTGCCACAATTCTGCCGTCTGTTTGGTGCACAGTGTGTTACACTTTGCCCATAACACAGTCAAGGTCAACGCCTGACAAGCTCCATTGCAGCAAATAGGAATAACATTGCAAAGACCAGCAGATGGGGCTTCGCACAGTGAAGGAGGACACAGTGTATATGGGAATGTTATTGATTCATTCTCATCTCACAAAACTCACTCTGTCCAATCTTTTTCCTCAGCTGGTTCAATGCAGCACAGTGAGCTTGCAAAAACAGTAATAGCAACAGTGATGAGCGGAGCAACAGCATCACCCCTCCCATCTCTTTCCTCGTGTTCATTTCATAGTGTCACTCTGGCTTTTTTAACAACCTGTTACAATATTTTTGTGTAACATTCTGTTTTCATTCTCTGTATCTGGTGTCCCTCTGTGTGTCCTTGAAGAGTGTCCTGTCTCTGTCACTGTAGCTGCTGAAGCTGCTGTCACGAGACCACGAGCAAAACAAGTTGAATTATATCATGAAGTATCTGTATCTCTTTGTGTTTTGTCCCTGACAACATCCATATATTACTCTCCCTTGAAACAATAGTCCACTACTATTATCTCTTTTTTTGAATTTCTTTTTTTAAGTTTGAAGTTTTCCACAATAAAGTTTTGGTGCTTCAGATAAAAGTAGAACAGGGATGCTCCACTTTCTAGCCTATATATGTCACCTTCAGAATATCAGCATGCTCTCCACATCATTTCTTTAAAACACGGAGTATCCAAACAGTAATAAACTACAGCTTGACCAGTGTTGGTGTTAGATGCTGATACTGAGCTCCATATTTAGAATAAAATTGTGCAAACTAATGATTAAAAAAAAGGAACACATAGTGTAAATAGATCATGTTAATGTTGATTAAACAAATTCTAATCAAGTTACATACTGAATCTCAGGTGGATAACACTGTTTCTAAACGACCTCTATTTTATTTCAGCATTTCTTTACTGCAGTTTCTTGTTACTTAACGGTTGATATTTACATCAATGCAAATATACAGTATCTGCAACAAGGTAATATTGGCTGACCACGCATGAATGCACTAGACAGCATTCCTTTGAGATATCAAGACTAAGATTTTAGGAAGGGACGAGAATCAATCCTACTCATTAGAGGTCAAAGGTGTGACAGAGGCGTAAGAGACATACACGGTTTTGAATGGTCAGGATGTCGAGACACAACACTAGATGTCTGGTAAAGACGAACATAATTAAATCTGAACATGAGCAGCCTGTGTTGGCAGCCAACATGCAGACGCATACGATCACCACAGCACTGTTGATGGTTTATACACAGTATAATGATGATGCTTAGCTGCAGCTGCAGCAGCATCGTTCTCTCTGCTACTCCTTCACCTGCATCTGCACATTAGCTCGACTCTGCAGTTTTTGTTATAAGCTGCAAAAATATTTGTTCTAAATAAGGACGACACCTGTGAGCAAGAAATAGCTACATTAAAATGTTGACTTGGCAACACATTTGTGCATGAGGGAGTTGAATATGTTCATTTAATTTAAGATTAAAAATGTGATCAACTCTGCAGAACTGAGAGTGTTATAAGGTACACATAACGTCACAGACCAGCGTCTCATGGTGGTTTATCTTTTTAATGCGTGCTTACTGCACTACTGCTGCAGTGATGCTCCACACCCACAGGCAGCCTCAGACAATTTCAAGAAGTTTATACCGTTAGTAATGTATGAAGGGACACTGTTATAAAGGGATAACATGGATGTTTACAGATTTGTTTTACTCAAAATAGTTAATTAAAAGAAAATGTTAATGCAGGATAAATGCAGAACGGCAACATCTATGCCAGCGTACGCAGGATATACAAGGGTCAGCTCTGACTGAAATTGGATTTTAATGGGATTTTTCTTTTGGTTAAGGAAACTGTCTTGGTGATGTCTGGTTGGGTGTCGTCTCAGGCAAACAGAATCCAATATTCACACCTGATACTCTATATCCAGAGCACCATAATCCACATGGTAAGAGCTTATCACCACCATCAGTCTCAGATCTGCCTGTCGACTTACTTGAAACAACAATGTCAGATGTGGATACTGTTCTGTCACTGCAAAGGAGTTCATTCTCATATCATTTTTTTTACTGGACGCTGCTCCGAGTGACTCTGCTGCACTGTTACTGCAAATACATCTCTTGTTAAGCCCAATATGCTGTGACCGGCAGGGCCTCATCGAGCGCCAACCAACTGACACAGCTTTTGTGTCTCAGGGGCCACTGTAATGTGCTGACATTTGAGTCTGTGGACATACAATCCCAATCCAACCAACATGATAACGCCAAACTGATTGATTGCCACAACTATCGGCCAAAGACTTCTTTTAACCCTCTTCCTCTCTGTTTCCAGGCAGAACCAGCGGCACATTTTGCCCATGAGATGAAACATGCAACCTCCAGAAAGTCATCACAAGTAAACTAGTCTTGTCACCAAAGCAAAACCCTCCTGGGAAACCTACTGACACACATCCTACAGAGAACTGCAGCCATCACCAACACAAGTCAGAAGCTGATGAAGGTCAGTGTCAGATACGGAAAATCCACAGCGTCATTGCTCTGCATAACGACACAAATGTGCACCGATATCAACAAAAACTTTTGGTATCTAACAAAGAGTGAGAGACAGAAAGAAGTTTTCAAAGGAGGGAGATGAGGAGGCACCATGCACGTCATCTGTGGTTAGCAATCAGGGAGCAAATAAAGGGAGATGAGGTAAAGTGAGGCAGACATTACCAAGCAGCATAGAGAAGATCAGGCCGAGGGCTGTGTGTGGAGGGCCCAGCCTCAGGGGTTCAACCCCAACCCACTGGACCTCCATGGCAGCCAGATCTGCTCCAAAACAAACACTGCTGCAGGGTCCAGCCCAGGCTCTGGAGCGCTCACAGAATATCCTTCAGCACAACTTGGCCTCTTTGGTATAGTGGAGTAAATCTGGAAGATGCTGTCTGAGTGTCTGGAGCTCAAATGAGGCACGTCCCAGTTGCGCAACACGCTACACTAGTCCCGGGGTAGAGAGCCTGCCTGCCAGCCCCCCCCAACACTTCTGTCAAAGAGACTGTAGGTTAGACAGAGGGCAAAGGAGGAGGACGGAGGAGAGGAACAGAGAGAGGAGGAAAAAGTTATTCAGCTGGAACTGAATATCACTATAAAGGCAATGACAGTACAGTAAAAAGTTACAGTTTTGTACAGATATGGAGTGTTTGCATGAGTCCACACACACATCCTATATCGCTTTGCCTGAATATAAAAGAGGTCACGCTGAAGTTAAAAACATGCAAAGTTCAAGGTTTGTCATGCGTACCTGCTCCTGCAGCCGGCGTCCGCTCAGAGGCCGGCAGGCTGCCTGCACAGCTGAGTCAGTGTGGACAGGACGGCAGCGGAGCGGCAAACACTGCGCACAGTCAGGGTTCACTCAAGGAGAATCCACCAGCCAGCACTTTCACTGCAGAGCCAGCCACGTTGCAGCGCCAGCCAGGACGAGAGACAATTAGAAAGGGGGGAGACAAACAGAAAGACAGACGGACACATAGAAGGACAGACAGACAGGAGGAGAAGCCGCTGCTCTCATCACTCCTCAGCAGAGCACCAATGACGCTCACTCTTCTCCCTGCCCGTCCCTCTGGCTACCTCACAACTTTTCCCTGTCCTCTCTGTTGGCTGCATGCCACCGCTCTCTCTCTCTCCCCTCATCCCTCTGTCTCCCCTCCCTCACCTGCCCCAATATCCCTCTTCTTCTCTTTCTCTCCTGCATCACCCCTCGTTCACTCCTCCTCTCTCTGCTCCCCTCCCTCACCCTCCTCCCCATCTCCTGACTCGGGGCGTGTATGCAGACTCAGGCACTTTTGTCAGAGTGTTTGTGAAGATCAGAGAGAAAAGTTCTGCAGTGCAGGTTGAGGAGGGGGTGGTGTGATGCAGCCCAGGACCGGCCCAGACACACAGTCCCATATCAGAATGCTCCATTCATAAACAGACATGTTCTCTCACTGATAACGTCATCATTAAGATATCACAGCTGAGCATCACAGAATAATATCATCTATTTATTGTTGTTCCAACACAATTTAATGTCTGATTTTTACCTGGGATGTGACTTTAAAAGCTTTTCCCGTCCTGTATTTTCTAACTCCCTCCCCAGATGGACGGAGTGATGCATCTCTATGAGTCTCTTCTCCTCTTTTCCTGAAAGACAGGCTCCTGCCGGGCTCACATTCCCCTTCCTCAGGATAATCAACACCCACAGCCAGCGGTAATGTACGTACTATGTGTGTCCCATTCAGTGCCTAGAAGGTCAAACTGTCTTGTGTAGCGTGAGGCATTCATTCCTCTCATGTGATCAGTGCTTTGCAGCTGCAAGTGCATTATAATATGAGGCAGAGTGTGCAGTGTTTCACAATGGGACAGCTCCTTTCCCATAAATGTACAACTGCATCAGTCATCAGCAGCGGAGCAGTAGCATCTGTCTGCACTACTCACTGCAGGACATGACAGAAGGAGTGCTTAGCTCAGAGCTTCCAGATTTGATTAGTCAATTTTAGACCTGGCTAACACTGCAGTCATACACTTAAGACTGTACAGTGTGCCCATCCATTACTGGAATTAGAAGGTGACGATACGGTAGTAATGTCTTATTGTTATCAGTGTATTAGAAGGCAAGTGGCAGGTGAGAGGTTAATCAGAGCTTCAGATTGGGGAAACAAAGGGAGAATTATGAGTGCTAACTGGATGCAATTGAGACCACGTGACAGAGCGCACATTCTGAGCTGAGGTACAGTTACACAGGCAGAGGACAAGGAGACAGCTACACATCCATTTTGGACTTAACCTCCTGGTTGTTTTTCTCTGATTGTGCTGCTTTTTGTTCACAGGAGAAGAAAAGGTAACGTCTGCAACTCTGAAGGACTGTGCTGAACTTTACACTGACAGATTACACTTCACCTATGAAGACAGATGCAGTCATTTGCCATGTAAGCATATACTGTACTTAACTTACTATGCAAGCACTTAACACCGTGATGTATTATTCATTGAGCAGGTTATTGGCATCCTTTTTCTTTAGTAGCTCGTGCAATGACTTTTCAAACACCTATCATTGTTCTTGTGGTAATTATGTGAAGTATGTCTAACTCAGACGTCAGCTGTTACACTCTCGCATTATATATATATAGTTTGGCAAGATCCAGTAGAGCTGGATCGTGAGGAGGAAGGAGGCACCTGACACAAATGACTAAGCAAAACTATACAAAACCAGCAGCAATACCTAAATTAAAGTCTTATGTGTGTCATGAGCTCATGAGTGAACAAATTCACCTCGTGTTTAATTAAACTGTGTGAGACTGTATCCAATTAGAGCCTGCAGAGTCTGAAGGAAATTGCCCAGAGGATTACAAACATGCACCAACAATGACCACTGTACATAATGAGCACATGCAAATAAAAGACGTGTGGTGCGAGGTGACAGTAGGTGGAGTGGGTGGCGGTATGACGGATGTGGAGCTCTAAAGTGAGAGATCATGTGGCTGGGCTGCGGGCTCGCTGCTCTCCTCTCCAGGCCCCTCCACTGGAGTATCAATGCAGCAACGGTGGGAACTCTTCCAGAACTGCAAAGAAAAAAAAAAACCAACAGCATTTTGCTGCAGGAAGACCGGGCGCTGCTGCAGGACAACTGCAACCACACAGAGTCACACAAACACAGCCACAAGGTCTTATTACTATTACAATACAGATATTAATTATTACATGCCCCATATTATGATTCATAGATGCCATGTAGGGGCACCCTCAGCTTTTAAAAGCACATACAAGGTGTCATTTGCACTTACTGCAGCAAAATGTGTGCTGCCCCAGAGGAAAGACACAAGGACACACGTCTCCGCTGTCCTGTACATTAGTGACCGACACAAGTACTCACAAAATGAAAACATAAACTCAGTCGTAGAAGATAGATTTCATATCTATTACAAGTATGACCTCTGCATTCAAAGCGTCTCTTTATTCACACAAAATGAGACAGATGATGTGTGAAAAAAATCACAACTCATCTGCCTTGTAGTGCTTTAAATGGCCTTACTGCATGTGGACCAAAACAACCAATCAGAGCCGAGGAGCCTGTAACGCAGCTGTATGTTACGTCAGTCACTGCTCGTCTGGTCAGACTGTCAAACTACGCAACGCTGATCGAATATGAATCAACATTCTGTTACTGCAAAGCCTATTTCTAGCCTTAAATGATTCAGGAATGTGTTGTAGTGTACTGTTTAGCTGTAAAATAAAAAAGTTGGTCTGCTCAATAGGCGGTGACGGTACTACAGTCAACTGCTTCCAACATCAGGTCACAAACGTTCCCATTTTACAGCTAAACAGTGCACTAAACTGTGTTCCTGAACACATCTGAGGTGAGAAATGGGCAATGCAGGAACATAATCTGGATTCGTATTGGATCAGTGCTGAAGTTTGACTTGATTCACAGCTGTTAAAGACTCCTCGGCTCTGACTGGTTGTTGCTAAGCACACGGACTGATTCTATGCCATTTGTGGTTGTAGGAAGAGGAGCAAGGATATGATATTTTTTCCCACAGATCATCTGTCTCAGGTTCTTCTCTCAGAATGCAGTGACAGTTTGAGCAAATATGACACAGTTATTGTCATGAAAGTGATCAACTGTAGTTCTCAGTAGAAATACAGACATATTTATCAAGAAAATGTACTTTAAAGCCTCTGGAAACACAGCTTGAAATACTATATCAAAGTCGAGTGTCTCATTAATCATCCACAAATGTCTGAGTGAAAATAACCATTTATAACTATTAACAGAAAAAACAGCTCATTTTGCTGTTTAGACCACTTGCCAGGACAGAGTGGGCGTGGCAGATAACGCTCTGATTGACAGCTCCCTCGTTTTGATTGACAGCTCCCTGGCTCGGCAATGGCTGCCACAAATTTAATCCAGACGTACATGTTCTGACGATTCAGAGGACGAAGCAGAAGCCCTGCCAGCTGACAATGATTCCTCTCAGGTGTAAGTTTCAAAATGTTTTGAGATTCATATTAATGTTACTTCGTAGAATAGTTAGCATAACTTTAACATGCAATGTTAGCTGAGTTGTTGTTTAGATAATCAAGATATTTTTCTGTCATGCCACCTTGATTATTCCAGTGAGCGGTCAGTTTTGGGTCAGACTCAAAGAGGCAGATTTAGCTGGAGCAGAAAGGTTTTGTTGCTGCCACTGAGGGGCGGGATGAGACGACTGATGGATGATTTATGATTGGTTTGGAATTTATTGCGTAATAAATCTCAGAGATAACCACGGCCAAATCAAACCCAATTTCAAGAATGTACAAAAAATTAAAAGACAGATATTTTGAATTTGGATGGAAACTGATTTCTAATTGTTTAATATTATGTACATAAGACCCTAAATTACATAGTTAGAAGGCGATTGTGGATTTGGGTTTCCAGAGGCTTGAAGTCAGAGTAATTTTTGAACAGAAAATAGTCCCTGTGACATTTTTTATTAATAGACCTGAATTGACCTGTGGCTAAGCCCCGCCCTCAAACTGTGGCACCAAACTAACGCAGAGACACTCTTGGTAAAGATGGTAAAAAGGCCGTTATCCTTTTCTCATACTCTGAGCCAAAAACCTTAACTTCAGTGGCACTTTAACTTGTTGTCTTTGATGGTGACGCCAACCAGATGCGCTTCACAAGCGTAACACTGTGACCTGTAAAGGTTGGCTCGTAATTTAAGCTTTTCATCGAGCTTCTCAACAATAAAATGATGAATATATCCCTCCAATGTGTAGTTTAGGCCCTTTTGGTTACTTCTCAATCACATCTGATCGTTATGTCCCCAAAAATCATCAGCTGCCTCCTGTGAAATGTCCTGTACTGTGACACCTGCCATAGCGCCGCTCACTGAATGTTGATAGTGTGTCCAGGTGAGTGGAGGGGGCGGGGCTTAGCCATAGGTCAGTTGACTGTGAGCCAACTATTACCCATCATTAAGTGCTTCTTCCTCTTGCTGCTCATTTGTTAAAAAACAAGATAATCAGCTGTAAGAGGTCTTTAAATGGTCTCCATGTGTTAAACAGAACGTAACCCACTCACTCAAAGAAAGAACCTGTTCAACGGGGCATGTTTTCATTCCAGAAGACGTATAATGTACATTGTACACTGAGCAAAAGAGTCAGTGTGGAGAGGCGTGTGGTTTACAACAGTCTCGCGTCTTCCCAGACAGGTTCCCACATGTTTCAGGTTAGAGTTACTCTCCACCTCGACTCCATAACAGTGAACTACTGAAATACCATTCAGGACTATGACAATGGGAGTTCATGATGCCACCAGGGGGCGATGTATCCTACATGCCTCCTCTGTTGTTTTTACAAGTTCATGCTTCAATCACAGCACTGGAAAAGCACTCAGATTTCCACTGAGTTGTAATGTGAGTGACAGAACAGTGAGGCCTGTGGTATTTTTAAGTATGTGTTTATAGAAACTACTCAAAAAAAGGTCCCACTGATAATATTTCAACCTGTTTACGATACAAATCAACTCATTTCCAAACAGGCAGCTCCGTTGATGAACTGTTCAATCTGAAAAGTGAATAAACTCAGAGCTTTACTCTGCCAGGCCAGGAAGTGTGTCTGTAACTCATTGTTATGTGTGACACATAGAGGAGTGGCAATGATTGGAATTTCACACTCACCCACCCAATCTGTTTCTCTCCAGAGCTCATCTGTTGCCACACACTAAACTTATTTTTCTTTTAAATGAAATACACTCATGCAACTTGGTAATTTCAAAAACAGTTCTTTATTGCAGTGTCACTAAATAGAGATAGAATGACATATCAGGACTTTAATTTACAAAAAAGTGTAAAGTTCTGCTCATTTTACATTATGTACAAAATCTAAATACAAAATCACTCACACAGCGCTGCCAACGTAGTAAACACCTGTTTGTTTATCACTCATACATCTCACAACAGCACCTCACTCTCCTGTTTCCTTTCCAGCAGCATACAAACCCTTTTGCAAAACACACAGTGAAAGAGTTGATTTGTTTCTTATTCAAATTTTGGTTTCGTTTTATTGAACCGACAAGGAAACATTTACTCTGGCAACACTGCAGTTGCACAAACACTGTCTGCACTAGTACGGGGTGGTTTTAGCTATGAGCCAAATTACGCTGGCTCTTCTCTGTAAAAATCTATAATTCATTTATTCCACATGAAAATTCAACAACATTGATCGAAGGCAATGGATTTTCAGCAGTAGCTGTATGGAAATCCAGTCAAATTAGCACAAAGGAGCAAAGTTAACAGCAGTCATGTACAACAAACTCACATACACTAATCTACAAACATAAAACACACGGATATTAAAGTGTGCTGACATGTGGGGGGTGCTACTGCATGTGAAAAACAATTGCATGCTATAAAAGCCTTTGTGGCTGCAGAGGGAGCTGTGATTAGTGATCAGATGATGAACAGCCTCACATGATGTCACTGGAGTCAGTGTCAGTCGGGGCTGAAAACTGGGTCTTCACAGATGAGTTTGAAAATGAAAAAAACCTGGGTGTTAGAAACAAGTTGCTATATCTGCAGCCTGCTTTTCATTTTTGAGTGCGGCTTGAAGCTCGGGGCTACATTAGCCGCTACAAGCAATTACACATGCGGATCTCTGACCATGGACATGGAATAATGTCGATAAACAGATATCTGCACAAATGTGCAGGATCTGTAGGCAGAGGGGCAAGATCTTGATATCGGACGTGTTCTGGTTTCCGTTTTCTATCCACTGTAGTCCGAGTAGTGTTATCGACTCAGGTTTGAGTGTCAGGTAGACAGTCCATGTGGAGAAGCAGAATGCATTGGCCAAAATGCAAACTCAGAACTCATCAGCTATTGTGTGATGGCGTTTTGCTTTACATATATTTTTTGTTGTTTTTTTGTCTGCACTGATATGCACATATCTATTTATAGAGATTACCCTAATGACAGTCTTGGCCCACATAACCACAGGCTACACCTAAAATCTCCTAAAATATTTGCAGTTGCCCCCCGAGGGTTATTGTCCTCCGACCGATAACCGATGGGTTCCATCATTGGACGAGGAAGGTGTTTAATAAAAAGGACGATATTTCTGATTCTGCTGCTTCAGATTTGATGCTTTTTTTTTTAACTACATCGTGAGTCCGGCAGTGTCGTAGGAATGCAATGCTAAATCAGTGAAGTAATCTCTTAACGTTTGCTGTAATTCAGAAACCATGAAGCACTGAACTCTAAAAAAGTACAATAAATTACGCATGTAAACAAATAGCAAAAAAGTCTGATGGTAAAACAGGAAAGACAATTCTAATCATTCGAGTATGTCGATTAAATCATCACCGCCATCATCATCGTCATCGTCATCATCATCGTCGTCATCGTCATCATCATCATCGTCATCACCGTCAAGGCCTTCCTCTTCATCATCATCTCCACTGCTGCCTTCAGACTCTTCATCATCTGAACTCTCAACCTCTTTCTTCTTTGACACAGCCATCAGGTGAACGGCCTCTTCAGGTGAACTAACGCAGCCCCCGCAAACAAATGCAATCACACACATGCGTGCAGACACACACACACACACAAAGGTAAACAATGAAACAGGCAACTCACGGATATCTGGCTGCATGGAAAGTGTAGCGAATAACAAAAAGCCCACACTGGTTTACCTTAGCAAACATCCATTGCAAAAATAACAGAGATAGACACTGTAAAGAATACAATACCCAGAATCCTAAGCTTGCAACGAACCCAGTCAGAGTGCCACAGAGAATTGATGTACTGCGTCCTTCCGAGGACAGAGATGACCAAAACATCAGTTCATGAACGTTTCTCCACCAAAACCAGTTCATGCTTCTCTTAAATTCCTGTGTTCACAAATTCAAGTGGCACAAACTGTGAAGCAGCAGTTGTTGTTGCAGCTGCTGCGTCACAGAGAGAAGGGAAGGCTCTACCAAGGAAAGAGTTAATCAGGTCCATAGCTTTAAAACACAAACCGTCAGTAGCAGGCAGTCGAGAGGATATGACTCAATTCACCGCAGCAGTATCATGTGTGTCTGATGACTCAGATAAAGCGTAATTCTACACGTAGCATCATGAAAAAACTAATAATTGAAATGATGAAAGAACAAATTTGGTGCAGTCAGCACTGCTGCTGTGAACTGAGGTCAATGAGCAAGCTCCAAGAACAGCATGTACAAATCCCTCCATATTTACATCTCCTATAGGAAGAGTTCAGATTTTTTGAAGTGGGGCTGTGTAGTCAGTGAATAACACACAGTAGATGACAGCAAATGGACGTATCACCATAGAAGCTAAGCAATATACTGCTGTGGGTGCAGGCAGCAGCAAAATGTAGTTTAGCCAATTAAAAAAAATCTAAATCAGCTCATGTGTGCGCGCTTGCACGAGACCAGGAGACATGGGCACCACATTCATGTGTGTTCACGTGCATTCGCTGGTCTCGCAGTCAGAGCTACAGGCTACAATGAGGCTAAAAACAGAGTTCAAATGACGTTTCTCCAAACAACTTTTTATGTCGGGGCTTCAGGACACTTGGATCACTACGGACGAGCAGTATGGAGATATTTTGTGGTTTCAATTATGTGTTTTTGGACGTTTGAATCTGGGGCGCCGTCAGCCTCCATTAGGTGGAGTTGTGTTGCTACCTCCTCTCCCCTTGGATCTCTGCAAGTGATGTGAGGACTCTAAAACTTCACCTGAGCCTCCCTCGACATATGGCTGAGTAGATAATGGCTGGATTTTCATTTTTAGATTTTCATTTTTGAGTGCACTATCCCCTTAAGTTGATATTGATTTTTTTTTTTAAGATGGACAGTTTTTTTTAGGTGGCTAAAATACATTTTGTTGCTGCCCCCTATCCACAGTATAGTACACTGCTTAGCTTCTGTGGTGATACTTGCGTCTCCTTCTCCAAACTGGGGGTGTGCTGATTGGCATCTACTGTAGATAACACACAGACTGTGCTTGAGTACCTCACACAGCCTGAGTTTACAAAATCTGAACTATCCCTTTAACAGTTTAAAAACTCTCAGTAAAATTAAGTTAGTAATTACAATCACTGTTGTTAAAAACATATAAAAGTGTATCAAGATTTGGCAACAAAACAAAAGGAAGTGTGACACATTACATCTCTAATACTGAGCGAAACAAGCTACAATAATATCTGAGAGGTTCACACTGGAGGAGCAGACATGGAAGAGAAAGATGCCTCCCCACCCTCAGCTTTCATTTGTCTTTTCCAGCAGAGTGGACCCAAACAGCTAATCAGACTCCACACCAGTCCAGAGAAGAAGAGGAGCTCCGGCTCCCTGGCCCTCACCACACAGTCGGGTCCTTCCGCTCGTGTTCCCGCGGCTGCGTCTCAAGGTCGAGTTCCATGTGCTTTCTCCTGCAGACCCTCACTGCCACGAAGATAGTCAGCAGGATCAGTATGACAGCACAGGCGCCTCCAACCGCCGCTGCCAAGATGCCAATCTCAGAGAGGGAAACTAGAAGCAACAAGACCCACAATCAGTGACAACAGTGGGTGAAAGCTGAATGCTGCCTGCTGGGAAATGTGAGAGAACAAACTAGAGATGCCATTAGACTACACAATAAATCAGTGTCCCAGTGATCTGACACTCTGTCCCTCACTTAGTGCTGTGGGTATTCAAAGTGCTCTTGACCCAGACACAGAACCCCTTGTTACAACCCAGTATGTGTCTAGGGGTAAGGGAAGCAACATAAAACCAAACAGTGAAGTGAATAAGGCAAGCTGCCGTTTATTCATACACAAAATAAACAATACAGCCTCGGCGGTGAATTACATTTAAGTATAACAAACTCAGGGAAGGGCGGCGGGTGACGGCAAACCATAAAACAATTAAAACAAAACTCTGACCTGTCACCAACAAAATAAACACCCCAACTAACTAACTGTGGTGGAAGACCACCCAGAATAACAAAATTAAAACATAGGCTATCTGCTCTACCACTTACCTGTCGAACAAAACAACACTCAAACCGACACCCATAAAGCTAGTGTGCCATACATCAAACAATCTACGTGTGTGTGCAAAGGATATGTGGCTTGGCTACAAAGCTAAATCCTAAAGCCCACAGATTCCCAAATACGACAACAACAACGAACAGATTGCAGCAGCTGAAAACACAAACGGAGCGAGGCGGACTGCTCAGGTTAAATCACAGCCGCCATTGCTCTTGACTCCGTGCAGCTTTTAAAGGTTCAGACGAGGGGCCGGTGAAGCGGCGATTGGCCGGAACCAATGACAACAGCGAGGGGGCCGGCTGACCAGCAAGTGGGGGAACACTGAATAGCGGCAGAGGAGAGCGGGCTGGAGGCGCAGTCCGCCGGGGATTCCCTCCAGAAGAGCAGACAATTAGACACACACATACATGATTGACAAGTGCTGGCCGAATAATTCCCATAATGACATGCACAGCACATTAAACACAGAAAATAAATGTACTAAGGTCCGGAGACCGTAACACCCTACCTGTTCCAGGGCTGACCCTGACCTTTGACCTCCCTGTGAAAAGCCCTAAGCGATACAGCAGAATCTCTACAAGGATGAATAAAGTACCACCTTCTATATACATGTAGAAAACACTGACTGAAAAGCATAAATGCGATACAGGCTTCAACATTATGACTCTTATTTCGCTGAAATGTGGATGTCGATGAAATGTGACACACTTTTCTCCCCATCGTGCAGTACAGGCAGTCTAACCTTTGTTGACGACTCTGAAGGTGATCTCTCCATTTCTGCCATGCACATCTGGACGGTTGCGCACCTGGCAGATGTAGGTGCCATTAAAGGTCGGAGGCACCTCATGCAGGGAGATGGAAGCATCGTGTCTCGTAACATCTCCCGACCACACCGCGTGGCCTTTAAAACGCCCTTGCTGGGGAGGGTATGGTACCTCGTGGTAGTAAAACACCTGACACAAAGACACACATCCAGCAAAATTACACAGAGAATAAGTCCAAACAAATCAGCAAGCATGAGGATATTCTGCTCATACAAAATGTACTAAACACAGCTGCTGTGGTGGTGTCAGCTGTTAGCTGGCTAACACTGCCACCATAGCTCAGCTTGCAGCGACAACTCCTGATATCTGCAGGAACTGAAGATATACATGCATCACCATTAGCAGCAAACCAGCCACTGGCCTTGCCCTCTGTATTTCACATGGGCAGGACAAGGCATCATTTTTAAAAATCTTTTCCACTACTTCAGTTTTGAATAAGTGCGACCTAATCTGCCATCAAGAATTTAAGCTTGTACAGTGAGAGCTGTTAGAAAAGGGCACACAGAGTATACTGAGTGACTACAAGAACAGAGATGAAAAAAAAAATAAAAATAGATAAACATGTTATTAAATCTTTTAACGGTCCAGTGTGTAGAATGTAGGGGACCGACTGGCAGAAATGGTACACAATATTCAGAACTATGTTTTCATCTTACTATATAATGAGGAAAACTCTGTGTGTGTCTGTCCCACGTTTTTCTACTCACTGACGTGTCAATCTATTGACTAGTTAGTGTATAATCACTGATCTGAAAATAAGAATAGTTGTGTTTTTGTTACCTTAGAATGAGCCAGTTGCATCTACATACAGGGCAGTTCCTTTCCCACAGAGTCTGCCATGTTGTTCAACAACAGCCCAGAATGGCCTAACCAATCACCGGCTCTAGAAAGAGCCATTTCCCTTTTCTGCATCAGCCACCATAGTTTCTCCTACGCACTTGGCCCACAGGAGAAGTTTCAGTTCTGCAACGTCACCACTAAAGGACACTACATCCCACACACTGGACCTTTAAGGGCCTTAATCATTAGTAGATGTCAGTAAAGTGACAGTTCACTCGAAAATCAAAAATATATTTCTTTTTGCATTTGGTGCTAGGTGAGCTAGCAGTAGATGCAAGCCTCCTGAAACTGCTCTCAACAAGGCCTGTGGATTATCTTGAGTAATCGGGTCATGATTTCTGGGCAGAGACATAACTGTTGAGTTTTTTAAATATGTTTGTAAGTGCTTCGAGCCCCATAGTACCATTATATTCAAGAGAAGGGAGACATCTCAGCAGCTGAGATCTCCAACACTCAGCAACTCACACCAAAATAATTTGGATTTATATTAGCACTACAGGTAAGAGGAAAAATATGTATTTTTGATTATTGGGTGAACTGTCCCTTTTATAATGATATTAAAGTACAATATACTCATTCAAGGCATTTTCATAAAACAGTCTCTACACACCGACTCCTCCGATCCTGAATTTATGGGTCGGAAATTCCAGGACACTGTGACGGACTGAATCGACACTGGCGAACTGGACTTGAAGGTGCACGTCAGTTTAACATTGGTCCCGTTGACTGCTTCCACCTCCGCCGGAGTGTAAATATCTATTCCGCTGACATGCCGCACCCCTGTGATAAAGTAAAACAAGTGAGAAAGAATATTCATGAACATTTCCTTAACTTTACAGACAAACCTGCTCTACCTGACTCATGCACAGACCACACGTTATAGTTCAAACATCCCAGGTTTCTTATTTCACCCCTCAGTTTCAGAGCAATTCATGAAACCATTCAAACAAGAGCAGAGCTGTTTGAACCCAACATGCTGCAGTTATCACTGCTTATTTTAACACAGAAAAGGTCCTTGGCAGTTGAGAACAAAGTGACCTAGAAAGTTTTAGATATCTGGTCTTTATTGTTAGTTAAGAAATGTGAGTCAGTTTCTTTTGACGACAAATGCCCACAATCTACTCTGCAGCCACTGCGTGAGATTGTGTTCTCCACTTTTCTACATGACTTCAGTGCTTCAGCAAACAAGGGAGCAAATAATTCAAATACCCTGGCAGCAGCTACACCTACTATGGGTTAATGATTGCATGTGTGTGCAAGTACAGAGGGTTAGATGAGCACTGCCTCTACAGGAGTCTTAAAAACACAGGGAATATTAAATTACCTGAAAATAATGTTTGTCGTTCACCTGTTCAATAACACACCTCATCAGTGACCCCAACATGAACAGTTTTCCATCATGTTTAGCTTGGTAAAGTATACTAGAGTGAGTGCAATTTGGAAACTTTTCATCTCTTTCCAGAGGTTTGGCAAAGTTAAATATTTGAGCTAAATCTGCATCACTGTCTGTCAGCAGCAGAGATGAACAGACCTGCAGACTCGTCCTGCAGATTAAAGCATTCCTTCTAATGAACCACACAGAAGACGAAGCCAAGAATGTTCTGTAATCCTGGACGGGGAAGGATAAAATAACATGTATGACTGCAGAGGATAACTAATCTTAACAAGGATAATAGTGCTTAGTAGGACATGGTCAGTGTCTCTGTGCGGTGAGTCTGCAGGGACTTGTAATGAAGCATTAATTTCTCTACTTTTAATTTCTTTGTCTCTTGATCTTTTTTATTAAATAAATAAATGTATTCATATGTGCAGTTGATTATAGGCTTTGGAGCACAGTAAATGTGTTTTGACTGAGCCATAGAAGGACAAAGATGGTTGACAGTTGATGTGTCAGTTTATTTTACAAAACTGGGGAACAAAAAAACAAATGCTATATTTGAATAACTTTCACTGCAACCAAAACTGGCAGCAACATGTAACATCTGTTTACAAACCACAGAGTGAAATCAAGGGGTGTAGAAAACAGGAAGCATCAGCAGATGATGTTTAATCTTGAATTCAAGACCAATGTTTTCCTAAATGATGCACATACTCTTTCTATTCTAGATAATATTTGTTAGGTTTAGGCTGATAATGTAGTTTAAAAACTTACTGGCTCAGCAACTGTATGTTTTTATTGATTGTTTTTATTATACTTTCATTTCCTGAGCACTGCACTAGACATTCCTATCAGTAACAAAGTTCAGTAGAGTTGTAGCCTGTCGCAGACTGAGAGGTAAAACTGAATTAAAGCCAAAAAAGTTGCCTGAACTTGTTCAACAGCCAGCAATCTTCTTGGAATAAAGTGATAGAGGAATGCGATGAATGAGCAAAAACAAGCCTGGAAGCGTTTCATAAAATACATTGAGTACCTAGTTAATATTAAAATCATTTTTATGTTACAATTGTCCTATTAAATGAACAATAAAAATAACAGTTTAGCTAAACAACGGGTCTGTGCTGCTTAAAAGAAAAGTTAAAGTTTAGTTTCAGTCGTTCCATAACATCCCCTCACTGTAAAGAGCCTGGGAACATTAGGAATGATTGCTTTTGTCACAAAGCCTGCTCCACGCTATCTCTCCGTCGTGAGGTCATGAGCGTCTTATCAGACAGACAGCCTTAAATATAACTCTACGTTTAGATATGCTCTCATAGTAAATGCTCCACGAATGACTGGCTTCAACCTCAAGTTTCAAAGTCTATCATTTCTTCCATGGATTCGTTTTTAGTTCCAGCAAAGACAGAACTACCAATTAATCACAGTATCACACACAGCCCAGAGCACCACACCAAGTATTTCCAAGCTTACTTGTCCTGACAGCTCCGTCCTCTTCACAACTGGCAGGATACTTGAGCAAAGTTAAATCTGATTTCAACATCATAGAAAGATATGTGTTCTTCAGAGCCAACAAACTGCATGTGATTACCCACTCATCACATAGTTAGGCCATTATTTGTATTTTCTTTTTCTATTTTGACAAAACCTACTGAAATGACACTAAAGATTTTTAACCCTTGTCACTGCACCTCCAACAATCAAATCAGTGGAGCAAAGCATTTCGTCTAGCTAGTGCTCTTTCACATTTTTTAGAGGCGGCCAGATGAAAATCTTGTGGTGACACATCAAAACCAAAAGCCATGACTGAATTTCAGGGGTTTGATTACACTGTTGTAGTTTACTGTGGTTTCAGACTGTGTCAATATGGAGAGTTAAGGAATTTCATGCTGATGTATTTTAATCATATTGTATAAATTAATCATTTTGAGTTCCACAACAATCCTGTTTAAATGCCTTCTGTATCTGTATATACATGTGGCACAGGGGTGTCATTGTTCTTCAGATAGGGCAGTTTCCTTTTCCTTAGAAAGACAAATAAACATCTATAATTTGAAGAAGTACATTGATTGTGAAGGCCCAGACACACCAAACCGATACTAAATAACTAATGGTGACTGAGGGCTGACTGTTGCGTCACCTCGTGTCAGCTGTGTCTCGACCAAATTTGCACTGAACACACCATGAAGACTACAGTCAACAACTAACTAGGACATACGACCTGGACCTGCGTGAGAGGAAATAACTCTCCGTACCAGCAGTATTTGTATTTGTTATTTGTATTTTGTAATCTCTCTTGAAAAAGGAAACTGGAAGACTAGTTAGCACGTTAACAACTCAACCCAGTGTTGACAAAACAAAAGATATTTACCGTGCATGACCAAACAATTATCATCCATTGCTAAGGACCTCAATGGCTAAGAACATAATGGTATCATATATAACACGTTTGTTCAGTCTCAAGGCCGTGACGTTTAGCTGTTGGTCAAAGCTGGCCTGTTGGTGAGCAGCCGCAGCGCCCATCAGTGCAGTGCACCTCGTACCGTTAGCCCTCGCTGGCGCTAGTGGACCTTTTTCCAGCTGATTCAGTAGGTTAAATCGGTGTTGACGACAGTGAAGTCCACCTGCGAATAAAACATTCTGAACGGGCTGTGAAAACGCTAACAAGGGCTGACAAACGCCAACTAGTGCCAACAGCCAACCACTGGCTTGGTGTGTCAGGGCCCTGAGGATCAAGGCCAGTGGGGTTTCACCTTGGGGGCACCAGTGATTCACTCTGTAGACATATACAGCTGTGATTTATTGACTGCCGGAACTTTAGGTATATTGCAAATATATTTACCCTCTTTCTTTAACTGTTTTCCATAATGAGACAAAGCGCCATTATTATACTGGGCCAATTTGGTTCTGGGAAAATATCTACAATCTATTGAACCTACTTGCTCCATATAGCTACGTGATGGATCACAACACAGTACAGCTGTCTTAAAACAAACACTGCTGAAAATGTTTTTACCATCAGGGTGGACCACTTATTTCCACATACCACATATTTTACAGTGAGTGGTAAAACAATGGTTTAAAGGTATAAAATGTAATATCAATTCTAAAACAATCCAGTATAAGAAAACAATCCATGGCCTCAGGAACTACCATATAATGGCAACTGTGACTCACATGTAGGACTTTGTACATTCTGCATGTGTACAAATACTTGATCTGTAGTCTTTTTGCCAGTAATGTTACTCAATTGTTGCCTTCATGTTAAAGGTCGGCCTGAGCCACCTGAACCTGAACCATCTCCTTACAGACTTTGTTATGTCTCTTCATGACCTGTAGTGGACACTGGGTCATACTGACCAGCCCAAAAATCACTTTCTAACACTTTTTTCTTCTGTGGAATTTGTGGCGACTGTCTATCACTGTGTAGCCTGAGGACAGACAGAAGAAACTCGTCTCGTTTCTCCAGGAAGTTGCTGAAACTCACCTGGCACCACGAATCCTCCCAGAAGAAGCACAAGCCATATCCGACACATGGGGCAAAACATTGATACTGCCTCAGCTCTGGTGGTTTAATCCCTCTGTGACAGTCCCGTCATGTAGTTACTGAACGCAAATGTCGCCGCAGACTGTCGAAGGTAAAGAGTCCTTTTTGTGAACGTGCTCGTCGGTGGTGGGAACGTGAGTCACAGTGCGCACACACACCTGATGGGCGGTGTTTAGTCTCTCACCTCTTGCATAACCTGTTCTACGCGCCCTGCTGCAACACCTCACCTGTCTCTGCTCGGCTGACAAGCTTTAAAGTGAGGATTTATTAACACGGCTGTTAGTGTGTTTTTAATGATTAAACTCTGATTAAAGTCTAACTTCTCAGAGTAAATTCAAATGTTGAATTACACAGGTAGTTTCCTGCGCTCTGGCACCATCTTGTGGCCACAGTGTCACATTACAAAAAAAATCAGTCACTGTTGACTCGAGCACAAAGACAACAGACGTGTGAGTAGTAAGTGCTGTGAGCAATATCAGAAACTGTGTCTCACATTGTGTGTTGTGCGTGTGTTTTTATGCATAATGTCAGTACTGTAGCTTATGCAAAGCAGGAAAATACGCTGATTTATCTCTATAAATGGAGCATTGTACCAATTGTGTGCAAAGTGCTGTCACTTAACAAAGAAACAAAAATAATAAAATTGAGTATTCAGACATAGATATTTACAAAGATTATGTTATGACCTATTTAAACACAAGGCATTAAATGAAAAAGTGATACGCTAAATATATACAAAATCTCTTCTACTCCGCTCTACTTTGCTCTGCTCTCTCAAAAATTAAATTGTTTTATCGACCACAAAAAAATTGTCTTTGAATTTGTAATTCCCACCATAACACACACATTTTAGGAAATATGATGCAACCTTAAAAACAGAATAATGGTCACTACCGAAACACTGGGCGTTTTGTAAAAATAAAGTATATTGAGTTATCAACTAAAGTGTTATGATGCTAATCGGTTACATTTATGTTCTGTTTCATCAATTATTAACTCTGAAATCAATCTGATCAGAGTTATGCATTTTACAAAGAAAGACTGCATTTAGATTTTGGAGAATTCTATAATTTGAACTTTGAAATTTGTTAAAATATTAATTTTTATTGATTTAATTGAGAAAACCTTCAGTAAAATTTGTAAAAAAAAAAAAAAAAAAAAAAAAATTAAATCTTTAGACAAGGGAAGGAACAAGCATAACAGGTTGATATATATATATATATATATATATATATATATATTTGTATAATATAATACTATATGTTTCGGTAGTGACAAATTTTGGGAGAGGAAAAACATTCCAAAACAGTCTGTAAATTTTTATATTGTATTTTCAGTCATTTTACTGCAGTAGATATGTGACCTTTACATATGGTACAATATATACAGGGACAAAATTTTGGAAATAAAACATACAAAATTTCAAAATAATTCCAGCCTGACTTTGCACACATTTGATAGAATGGCCCATATATGTCTTTGCCACAAAGGCTCAGGCCCATGTCATGGCCTCAGTATTATCACTGTTATTTAGATTTTATTTTTATTTTTTTCAGTTCAGTTTTTAGCTACAAGCCGGCTTAGTTTAAAAAGTACAGCTTAGATTTAATATCTCCTTCTGCAGGAAACTGTCACCAACATCTGTTTGACCAGCACAGTGATTTCTCAAAGCGTGATTCAGTTTTGTTAATTTTCTCAGTTAACACAAATCTGAATATGACATGGAATTCACAATTATTAATTTACTAAGAGATTCACATCTGATTTATTTAAAATAGATTTTTTTTTTTAATTTAAAAAATCTGTTGATTGGAGTAATTATTTGTGTCTAATACAGTTCTTTCAAAAGGAAGTTTAAATGTTGTCTTGCCCTGATTGAAAATTCTATGGACATGCAAATATTTTTCATTTCAATAGCTTCTCTGCTGGACACAAAGTGTCTTCATGGTCCATTCTTAGTACATCTGCACTAAAGGTTTTAAGTTTCCACAGCACACATGTGCATTTGGAAACAAGTTGGATACTGGACCATGAATGGCTTCCAAGCTAGTTTTAATAAACCCAAAAAAAATCATGTTGTATGTGAAGTTTCAAACTCGGATTCAAAATGTGCTCAGAGAGGTCCTCCTTTAGCAGATGACTGTGTGAAGAGCCTTCTGTTAAAGACATCTTATCTTATCTCATCTCATCTCATCTCATCTCATCTTATCTGATCTTATCTGATCTGATCTCATCTTATCTTATCTGATCTTATCATGTCTTCAGTGTGCAATAATCAGATCAGCACAGATTTTGTGAAACAAAGTGATGGTAACTGATTAAAATAAAAAACTGACTAATATTTTGGAGGTGTAACTGCACCGCACAAGTATAAATCTCACTTAACACTACAATAACAGTCTAACATGGTGGTGTTGCATTGACCGGGAATCGAACTCGCGACTCCCACGTAGAGGCCTCCGTATGTGTCATCTCCTCGTTAAGTGTCACACAGGAGACTGGGGTTCAATTCCCCAGCGAGGAGGCACAGCTTTTTATTTGCCCATTATGATTATTTAAATGACAGCAGGTGACACAGCTGACTCAGGTTGTTTAAATATATATATGTAAGAAATATAAACATAATAAATCGAAGCCCTGCTCCAAATGTCATGAAGTGAAAAAAGAAACAGGCACCTTCCTTATACAGACGACCTACACCTTAGGCTCTTCTAAATATACAGTTTTATTACCGTTTACCTTTGTCCTACAAAATAACCCAAATATATCACATTAATGACCAAAAAGCTCAACAGAATATAAACCTGTCTTATTATATGATATAAATTACTAATAATCCATGACTTACAAATATAAACTATTCTAAATGTATGATATAAATATTAACAACTATCTTTGCATAACAAAAAATAAATATAACATAAGTCTAAACAGCTTGCTACAACTGATGTTCGGCCTCACATCTACTTAGTGACGTATGTGTTTATTTTCCTCTTTAACACAAATATGTACATAACTCATCATGCAGCTCAATCCATAACTCCACCCTACACACTGAAACACACAGATTTCTCATAGTTGTTTGAAGACATGTTTGTTTTTTTAAATTAAATTCTCCTCTTAAATTATTACCCCCACCCCCAGAGCTCAAGTTCTGAATGTCAGCTGTGAATCTACTACTGCACCCAACGTCTCAATCTGGAGCTCTATTTACAGACTTTGAGAAAAATCCAGTTTTACTGTTTTACTTTTATAAGGTTTGCTTAGCAGTGACGAGGACGAAGCTCTTTAAGACATAAACAAGTCAAATAGCTGATGGCAAACTGCACCTCAGGCTCTGTTAGTATGAACTTCTTTTCTTTCTTTAATGTATTTAAAACAATGTAAATACTGCTGCCACTGGGTGAAGCCCTCTGACTGAGTTAGACTGGCATCTTGTGGTGAAGATGATGTACTGCGCTGCAACCTGTTGCTACTGCAGAGTGACACGCTGGTTATTTCCCCATTTTAAAGTTTTAGAATAAAAACAAATAGCCTGAGTGTGACGGCATCACGTCTGTCTTTCTATCGTTGCAGCTCTACAACACACGTTTGGGTCATTCCTCACTACTGGTAACATTCCAGTCCCTGGGACAGAGCCCCTCATATCTTACTTTACATAAACCAAATTTTAATATGAAAGACATTTTATTACATATAGAGGTCTCCCATGTAATATTAACACAGAATATTGCGTGAAAAAAAATGTATATTTTATAGGCACAAACTTTTTAGGCACAAACAAACAAAAGCAACTTTTCATATTTCAATGAAGAATATTTCATTTAAATAATAAATAATTAAAAAAATATCTTTATTATTGTATATATCAAGATTAAATAATTCAGATTCCATACTAATGCACTATTTTCTTGATGGTATTGTATGTGGATATAATGAAAACATTCAATAAATACCAAGTTCTTTTATTTCCACCCTGTTACGGTACTTTCCACCCTGTTACACACAATTTCTTTTAAAATGATCTAAAAACAATGGTATTTTTTCGGAATCTTCTTATGTTAATTTGCAGTCCTGAAAGAGACAATGAGAATACATGTGTTTTATTGTGCACATATCTATTTATCTTGAGCATTTTGGCTAAATTGGGTGTGCACATGTACATTTTCTAAACAAAAAGCCTATATTCTACACAATAATTCCTGTATCTTCATTATTCAAATTTAAAAAACATATGTAATGAAATAAGGGACACATAATGTATAAGTGCTGATAAATATTGTTGAATATTTACATTATTAACATTTAGAAGTACTTATGTATATGTCTGTAACAAGGTGGAACTCTAGCACGATCCATGTCTCAGCAGTCCATCCATAATTATATCATTTAAGTGCCTGAGCTCTAAAAATACAAATTCCTCAGGGTTAAACATGTCTTCTACCTAATGACATGTTAAAAACATCAAAAATTCACAATATTAATATCAAAACTTAACACCTTGAAAAGTTACCAATAGCGAGGAATGACCCGTTTGCATTTGTTCATTTCTTTTGTGTGTCATTTATTAAACACACTGAAACAGCGCCACTGGTCCATAGACCCCTGTGTAATAGTTGAAAATGGTACTGCAGCAATTGGTTCTCAGGTTGGCACAGTGGTGAGTATCCCGCCTGTGGGGTTTTATTGAGCAGATGACGGTGAGTAACTATAGACTGTTTAAGTTGTTCATTATGCATTTATTCTAACATAAATATTTACTTATTTACTTTATTTAAACTACTGTATTACTACTTTAAATTACTGATATTACTGAGATCTGCTGCTAAATTCAGCGTCACTTCAGTCAGAAGAACTCTGATTTAATGAATTAGCAGTTATAAAATGTGTGAACTGTTGTTAGGCTAATTTATACAATGTAAAATGCCATAGGCTTGTGCTAATAACATTAGCATGTTGTATTTGTGGGGAAAATGTGTCCAGATAAAGACAAGTGTTTGTCTGTGAATGCTGCAAGTTATAGTGAAGCTGATTTGTGTTTGAAATTGTCTCTATTAAGCCATGTTTAATGTGTGTTTAATGTGTGATTATTGTGTGTTTACTGTGTGTTTTGAATCAACTAAACTTTACAGCACTTCACAGAAACGTCGCAGTCAACTAGTGTTTTGGAGGTGTAACTGCAGAGTGAGAAATTCCTGGGAATAAAAGTTCCTGTAAATGTTGGTGGGAAAAGGGGCTATTGATGGTTTTGTTTATTTGGATCCATACGGCCGACTCAGTTTGATAAACAGTTGGAAGGACATGAGGCTGCGGCTGTTGCTTTGGTTCATAGTGGACACACACATGCTCCATGTGTGTTCATGTATATGGGTTAAGATTTATTGAAAAACTCTTCACAACCCTGTGAATATTATGTAGCCTAATATATAAACATCACCACACCAGAAGTCAACATTCATTAAACTAATATATCTGAAACATATTTTGTTCTTTATTTCAAATTACCTGAAAGACTGATGAGCAAAACGACACCTAAAAATAGGATATCTTAAAAACAAATGATCACGATGTTTCTGCAGCGGTTATATAAATATGTATAGAATAATTAACCTCAGTAGAACAATTTCAGAACTTTACCTTAACCACTGCATTTGCCAAAGTTCTCAGACCTGACCACATCACTGCTGTGCTACAAATGACATCAAAACACACCTTCTGGTGTAATATTGCTTAGTTATGGTTCAGTGCAGGAAGTCATGCCATAATTCACGCAAGGTATCGTGGGGGTTAGGAACTAGGTGGATAGACCAACATGCATCGCTGGTCAGATATATTCTTGGCAGTTAACCGATTTAACCAGTTTATGATTAAAATACCTGCAAAACTAATGACATTCACATCAGCCTCAGCTGGACTCTGTATAGACCCTTTAGGGCTGACGTCACAATGACATCATGTGATCAGCTGGAGGTGCAAACAAGTGAGCGTCAGCTTGTTAGCATACATTCGTTATTGTGAGCATGTCATCGTACAAACAGTTTATTAGACAGTGAAGACAGCACAGGTCCAATGAGATGATTCTTTATTTTTCAAACACCAATTTAAATTTTATTACTTCTTATTAAGACAACAGATAAAGTTAATTTCAAGCCCATCCATTAGAGTGAAAGAAAAAAAAAGTAATAACTTAAGTTCTTCAGCAGGCTACATCACAGCACATAACTCAGGATACTTATATAATAAACTATTTATATATATATTTATAAACACATAACACTTCCACCGGCAATAATTATAATAGTTATTACTACAACAATAGTAATGAGTGTAATTATAATGATAATATATATTTAATTGTCTTTAATCACGTATCTTTGATTCTGGTTTGCTGCTGATGGTTGGGCTGCTTCTCCATGTTTTAGAAAGAAATAAAGAACAGATCATTGACACCATGTCCCAGTTTGATATGATGTAGTCACATGTGAGTATTAATTCTGCAGTTACTAAATGATAAACATGACAGACTTCCAATTTTAAATTTAAAATCCAAAGCGAGTTTAATAATATAATCATAAGTAAGCGACCCCAGAATGGAGCCCTGTGGGACTCCATGTTTACCACTGTGGTTTGTTTTTGTCTTTTCAATCACTTTTTAATGCTACTACCAAAATTTACTCCAGTGTATTTAGTCATTACTGGTTTTGCAGTGAACGATCTGGAGCACCACAATTTATTTTAATTTTGTTTTAGTGTTGCCTAGTGACAGAACAGTGTCCAACAGCACCACACCCCAAAATTTGATAATTTTAGTCCCCAACAAAGTTATTTTAAACTACACTTTATTTAGTCAATTTTTGACTGTTATCAGTTCTGATTAGTTGTTGTGTAAAGTTGGGACACGATAATAGAGAGATTCGTACGATTAGGCCAAACCCTTCTTCCCATTGAAGCGACAGGACTGGTTCTGTAAAAGACACACAGACAGACGAGATTAGATTACGAACAGTATCAAGTATAAAACTTATTCAAACAGGACATGAGTGTCACTCAGGTGGCTCAGGTGGCTCCTGAGTGACACTCATGTCCTGCTTGAACAAGTTTTATACTTATTGCAATAAAAAGTGTTGCACATAAATATAAGACCAATAAACAGGCAATGTATTGACAACAATGCACATGAAGTCAAATGTTAAATTGAAAACCACATTGTTCATCATAAGTTGCACAGCTATGGGCAGGAAAATCCTCTTAATGAACACGTATATTTTAAAAGGCTACGCTGTTTACGTGCACTGTTATATCAATAGAAACCAATCACTGCAAAGTCTTGACATCTCGGCACAATTTTTTTCCCATATGAATATGTCTTTCTGACTGAGGCGAGAATCATTTCTTTGTGTTAGGTTTTTCTTCCATCGTGACAAATCATTTTGGTTTGAAAATATACTTTATATATCTGTAAAATACAAGATGTTACACTTTGTCAGGGATAGAAGAACACTTTATTTTTCTAATCTGTCCACCAGCTGTCAATTGTTAGCCCCATATGAGCAGGGGAAATCTCCGCTTGTTGCTAGGCTAATTTATACTATGTAAACTGCCATAGGCTTGTGCTAATAACATTAGCATGTTTTTTTCTTTGGAAAACATGTTTAGTATAAGACAGTTGTTTTGTCAGTGAACCTTGTGAGTTGTAATGGAGCCAAATTTTGTAACGTTACCTTTGTTAAATGTCTCTGTTGTCCCTGGTTTTATATGAGCAGAGCAAATCTCTGCTAGCTGCTTGGCTAATTTATACAATGTAAAATGCCATAGACTTGTGCTAATAACGTTAGCATGTTGTATTTGTGGGAAAGTGTGTCCAGATAAAGACAAGTGTTTGTCTGTGAATGCTGCGAGTTATAGTGAAGCTGATTTGTGTACTTGTGTTAGAAATTGCACCTTCTCGGTAGCTGCCCCTGGGCTATGGAATGACCTGCCTGCCCATGTCAAAGTGGCCCCCGCTGTAGAATCTTTTAAGTCCCGCCTCAAGACCCACCTGTTTTCCTTGGCTTTTGATTCTGGTTGACGAGTAGACCAACCTGTCTCTGTGTCATTTTATCCCTTGAGCTTGCTGTACTGTCTGTCTTGCTTCTGTATCTATTACCTGTATATTTCGTATGTGTATTTCTGTATAGTCCTATGTGGATATTCTGTATATTTTTATGTGGATTTCTGTATATTTCTGTATATGCTTATTTGTATTTTCGTGCAGCGCTTTGGTAACTTTGTGGTAAAACTTCCCAGAAACCCCACTGCCAACTAATGTTTTGGAGGCGCAACTGCAGAGTGACACAGACACACCACCACACAAGTATAAATGCTCACATTGGCATAGGCCATGTGCGTAGGCTACAGTGTAGGGTCTGCCGCACAAGTATAAATCCTGCTTTATGTTACTCAGTGCCTGAGTTGACAACGTGAATCCATCAGCACACCTTAAATTTCACAGTGACAATCTCTCTTGGATGACAGACACTTTTAGTAATGAGTGGATCTTCACACGTTTATATCTATTAATTTGGACTGGATTATGTGAACTGCATATATTCTAATCCTCACTCGGGGAAAAAAGAAAGTGTTGCAGAGCATCGTTCCTGTGGGCTACAGCAACACTAAACCCCTGAGCTTGCCTGAGAAGGACTTAATGCATAAACCCGCTATTTTTAAATATCCCATGGAGAGAGACTCTCACTGCAGGGCTCTTTAGGACCTTTGGGCATAGACTTCACAGGCAGTGGCTTCACCAGCTCTTAAGAAACTTTTGCCTCTTTAGGAATTAGCAGGAGCTAGTAACTTACGGCATCGGAAGGGTTATTGTTGGTTCGAAAGGTACTATACAGAAAGTTTGTGGAAACGGAACTATTGAGACACATTAGAAAATGAAAACTATCTTACCCCTTAGACACACTGATAACCAACAGACAGGTATTTCTTGGTGAGTGGACAGGGGTCTCCCGCCAGTGCATTGGATGCCTTGATATCACATTCGGACTTCTTGTTACAGCTAGAAGTGTGGGATGGAAAGGGAAAAACTTGTGATCAATTTGATACATTTTTCTTGTTATTTTTTTTGCCTGTCTGTCTACACGTGGTCTTACCTTGTGGTCACAATGTTGGTGACATCTGTTCTGCAGGTCAAGCTTTGTAGGTTTCCCTTCAGCTGTTTTGCTGCGCAAACACCTCTACTTTGTCGACCATACATGGCAGACCGCAGCTGGATTGTTGTCCCCTTAGCTGCAGAGAGACAGAGTGAAGTCATGAGCGACAATGAGACACATTCATGTACGCCATGACATACGACTGGCAGTGTGTGCAGGAGCTAGTAACTTACGGCATCTTAACTTCCCGGTCCGTCCCTCACAGATCACCAGTGACTTGCAGCAAGATTTTCCTTTGCAGCAACATTTTCTTTTGCAGCAACACTTCCCTTTGCAGTTTTGCTTGCCTTTGCAACAGCGTTTATTTTTGCAACAACATTTGCCAATGCCAGAGTGTTTGCTAGGCCTTGTAGGTTTTTTGGGACGTTTATGTTTGCTGGGATATCCAGGCCTTTTACGATGTCCAGGCTTTTTACGATCTTTACGTTTTTTAGGACGTCCAGGCTTTTTACGATCTTTACGTTTTTTAGGACGTCCAGGCTTTTTACGATCTTTACGTTTTTTAGGACGTCCAGGCTTTTTACGATCTTTACGTTTTTTAGGACGTCCAGGCTTTTTAGGAGGTTTAGGCATAGGTTTCATGGGCTTTTTAGGAACTTCAGGCTCTTTAGGATGTTTAGGCATAGGCTTCATGGGCTCTTTAGGAACTTCAGGCTCTTTAGGAGGTTTAGGCTTTTCAGGCACTATAGGCCCACTAGGCTTTTTAGATATGCTGGGCTGTTTAGGTTTACTGGGCAGTTTGCTGGGAGGTTTAGATTCTGTAGGTACTAGAGGTTTTGAAGGAGTTATAGGTGGTTCAGGTACTACAGGTGGTGCGGGTGGTGGAGGTGGCGGTGGCATCACAGGTGGTGAAGGAGGTGGAGGTGGCGGTGGCACTACAGGTGGTGCAGGAGGTGGAGGTGGTGGTGGCATCACAGGTGGTGCAGGAGGTGGAGGTGGAGGTGGTGGTGGCATCACAGGTGGTGCAGGAGGTGGAAGTGGTGGTGGCATCACAGGTGGTGCAGGCGGTGGAGGTGGAGGTGGTGGCAGCACAGGTGGTGCAGGAGGTGGAGGTGGAGGTGGTGGTGGCATCACAGGTGGTGCAGGAGGTGGAGGTGGGAGAGGTACTACAGGTGGTGCAGGAGGTACAGGTGGCAGAGGAACTACAGGTGGTGCAGGAGGTGCAGGTGGCAGAGGAACTACAGGTGGTGCAGGAGGTGCAGGAGGTACAGGTGGCAGAGGAACTACAGGTGGTGCAGGTGGCAGAGGTTCTACAGGTGGCAGAGGTTCTACAGGTGGCAGAGGTTCTACAGGCAGTGTGGGAAGTCTAGGCCACAGAGGTCCTAAAGGTGAGGGACCAGGTGGCAGAGGATATTCAAGCTGTGATATGTGTATATGAAGACTTTCGGGGTTTGAAGGTGGTGCAGGTTCTTCGGTTTGTCCAGGATGTGGTGATGCTTTGAAATGTGACAGGATTGCAGATAAGAGGTTTATGGTTGATCTTGAATGACATCCATGTGGTGGGGGTGGATACAGTTGTCCTGGAGGGAAGGGATATACCCTGCGGGGATACTGTACTTTTTTTAAACTGAAAAAGACAGAGAAATAATTGATTATTCATGTGATCATGCAGCAGTTTATTGGTCATGTTCAGATCTATTGGTCACTAGTCAGTGCCATACTCGAGCTGCATCACATTATTTAAGTGCAGTACTGTAGGCAACTGGACCTGCTTGAGGTTCTTGAAGACGTTTCACTTCTCATTTATGAGGCTTGTTCAGCTCAAACCAACTGGTTAAGAGTCACAGACTTTAAACCCTGTGCAGGTGTGAACCCTTGCAGAGTCATTGAGGTCACCTGTGAGTTATTGAGCCAGTCAGCCATCATGAGGGTCATGAGGGTTAGATGGGTCCAGGTGTGAATGGGTACTAAGCTCTTAAGGGAGGGAACTCAGGACTGCATCATAGGTGGGTGGTAAGTGGTGTCGTATGCCATCTCCTCTGTTTAATGATGGTCATACCAGTTTGACGTTGATGGCTTCTTTCATGCCTCTTTCAAGCCATCTGTCATCTTTGGTCAAGATCTGAACATTGCTGTCCTCGAAGGAATGTCCCTTTTCCTTTAGATGTAAATGGAAAGCTAAGTCTCGACCTGAGGAGCTGGCTCTCCTGTGTAGTGCCTTGTGCTTGTGGAGTGGTTGTTTTGTTCCCCAATGACAAAACTATGAAACTTAGAGCTTATGCATGACCTTAATGACTCTGAAACTCTGACCTCGGCTAGTTCCTAAAATTTTGAGGCAGAGGGTCTGTCTGTAGCTCTGGTTGAGGGTGAGAGGCTGTCAGCAGATAAACAGAGATCTGTGTGGGTACATGAGACCCTAAAAAAGAGGCTGGATCATGGGGAGAACCACCAGTTGGTCCAGGAGCTTCTCCTCCATCATGGACGTTATCAGGCATATTTTAGGACGACTCAGGGGCAGTTTGACAACCTGCTGTCTATCGTCAGGTTGTATAGCTCTGGGTATCCAGCAACCACTACCACCAGTTTCTCCTGCATTGTTTAGCAACAACAACTGCAGAGATGATGTTTTTTCAACTCAGGGAGTTCAGAGTGCTCCAGCAAAAGAGCCAGGCACCTAGAGCGCAGAAACACGAGGCACATGGTGCAAAAACAGCGAACAAAAAACTTCATTCTCATTAAAAACTATTACAAAAAGTCGCTTCCAGTTGCTGAAACGCACAATGTAGAGCACATGATGTTGTGATGTAGTACAAATGTAAAAAGTTATTGCAATTCATTTAAGTTTCTTTTTTGTTTTTGCCATCCACATGGATGCAACAGCAAGCAACAATACTCATTTAGTCTAAATTTCTGTATTGTGTCAGCTGAGATCAACGCCATAATATTAAATACCAATGTGGAAGTCTCAAGGTAATCAGCATGTGACATAAAAAGTTGAAAGAAATAAGTTAAACAGAGACACTCTGTGGAGATAATGAGGAAAAGCTAACTGTTGACACGTGATCTAACAGCTGCACCAGAACTATAATTATTACAGAAAGACAGAAAATGTGCCGGTGATAAAGTTAGAAAATACTGGAAACGAGTCTGTAAATATCTTCTGACCTCTCGTCACTGTCACTGCCGCTGTCACTGCCACTATCACTGTCGCTGTCACTGTCGCTGTCATCACGTCCTCCTTTTCCATCTTTGCCTCCTTTGCAGTTTTGTACTTTTGCTTCTTCTGATGACACACAGCAAAAAGCAACAGTTACAAGCAGGAACAGCTACATTCATTGAAATCTGAAGTTCACAAGCTCCCAAAGTTTGTATCGATGACCAAGCAAACATCCATGTGGACGAAAAAGTAGAGTGTACACAGACAAAACAGTGAAAATGTAGCAGTGAGGAAAAACATGCATAATGTTAAAGGAGATGACAGTCGTCTTCACATTTCTTCTTACTATGGTCATACTTTATCACAGACTTTATTTTGACAGGTATTTGCAAAAGGAATTATCTGTTGTTTTTAGATACGGTGATGAATTTTGATAACTGCGATAGCACAAACCTCAGTGTCTGACGGTGTCTCTGTCAGACTTGAAATGCACGTTTTTTAAAATTTGTGAGGGGTTGGTTCGAGCCAAAACAGGTTTTTTGAGAGTCCTCGTAATGTAACATACTGCACATGTCCCCACAGTGTAGGTTAAGTAGGTAGAAACACATGTGACATATTAAATTCTTACCTGATGCTACGAGTCCAATGGCCAGCACTAAAACACACACACAAAAACAGTTAAATTCGGACAAATAAACACACTCCAATAACACTAGTACAGCATTCCTGTCACTGCACATACAGATCAATACACAAAGACATTGATTAAAAATAGAAAAGAGCGTGGAATATCACTTTAATATGTGGAAATGTATGAAATGTATTGTTCTCTGGTCCTAGTTTTAATGCAACCTTATATTAATCATGAAAAAAAAAGAGCAATTCAGCAATTATTCCATCAGTTGATTAGCCGACTGACGGAAAATTGACAGTCAATGGTTTCAGCTTTTCTAACATTAGGACTATACATCAAATCAAGAAAATGATTGGTAGATTGATTGATATTGAAAAAATAAAAATAAAAACACTGACAGCCCCTAAAAGGAAAAAAGACAAGACAAAATCTATTTCCACTTTTATTTTCATGAAGCCGAAAAGTCCCTGTCAAGGACAAAGTAGTTTAAACTTCAGATTAAATCAAGATGCGTGGACCAAACGTCCTCGGAACAGTTCAAGAAATAATTCTGGCTCTAGTTTGTCTCATCTTTTTTAGGGAGCGTTAACATTAAATGCACTTATTTTTTGAAGGAAGTTCTGAATGTTAATATCTCAACACAAATACGCGGTTTTGATATTTAACTCTGGGTATAATTTCTCTGTAGATATGGCGTATTGATGGTGCAAAGATCAGACTACTCACAGGCCAGCAGGCTGAGCTTGAGTGAAACCATGTGGGCGGGTCTGCAGTCGGCTCTGCAGGCAGCTCACCACGGCACTCGGCTTGTTGTAACCGTAAACTTTCAGCTCCAAGGATCCAGAAGAAAGTGACAATTCCTTTGAATCAACCTAATCATTTATACGCTGTGAACTGTCAGTGACTCATACTGTTTGATTAAGAACACACCTCACAGGTGGAATATCTGAGATCAAACACTCAGATCTTATTTTAATAATTGAGACTCTCAGGGTGTTGGGGCAGGGACAGTGGATTAATCATTGGTTCTAATGAATTAATGCCTCGAGATATTCACTTTAAAAACATCACACACACCTAAGAAGAGCGTTTACTGACCTGATACTTGGTCAAAACAACAACTTAAACTTCCTAAATGCTTCACTGACCCAAGATGTCGACTGCGTCACACACACAGTTCTCCCATATTCAGCCTGTATGTCTGAAATCTGTGAAAAATGTCCATTAGAATCTAAGATACAGCTAAAACTTAAAGATGGCGGTGTGCCTAGACGCAGCGGTTCATTGCTCTCACTGTTGGTGCTTCATATGGCTGTTTCTGTACGTATGTTGTTACTCTGTCTGACAGCATGCTGTTTTGCGAACAACATCTACAGCCGGTACGATCTCCTAATTGTTTCATAAGCTCTTTTGTTTTTGTTTTTTTTTACTTATATTTGCACTGAGGAGGTTACATTCAATTTTGTTGCGCATGTACGGCAATAAAGATATTCTATGCTATTCTGTGAACTTGACACTGATCTCCGAACTGGTTTCAAAGTTCACTTCAATTCTTTTTACATCGCAGAGTTTCAGTCAACATGTGTTGTAAGTGGGAGTATTCACAGACTTTCAGTCCCCTCCAACAATGACTAAAATGTGACTAAAACTAATTAACATTTTCATCTCAAGACTCAAAATTAACAGTGATAGATCGCGTTTTATTTCAGACCACAGTACATGACGAGGAAATTCATCAGCAGCGCGACCGAAACAGCTTTAGATTTTCAACGTCACTAATACGTTGTCAACATGTAGCATCTAAGGAGGTTGACTTTTAAAGTATTATGAGACAAGAATTAAGAAGCTAACCTAGTCCGCCATCCTTCCGTCACTAGGACACTACTTCCCTGGCAGGAGAGTGGACTGCAGCTCGGACCTTATCTGCTGTAGCATCTCAAATTCAGTCACCGTAAACCGCGGTGCCGGAATTCAAAGCGAGCTGGTGGCCAGTGGCAGCACTGGGTATAACCTGTGTAACAGCAGCAACAGAAAGTTTGCTGATCCAGTGGTGAATTAGGGTGGCCAACAGGGCCGTCCGGTGTCAGACCCCTGTGCTTGGTGTTGCTCAGGCTGAATTTGAGTCCATCCATCTCTGCTGCCGCCGCAAAATGCAAATGTCGGAGTTGCAGCAGGTGTGGACTCTGTGTTGTGATGGATATTGGTCGTTTATTGATGTTAGTTGACTCCATTTCCTAGCTAACGTTAGCTACTGTTGTACACTGTAGAGCTGTAGCAGACCTGAAGAGAGGCAAGACACTCAGGAACGTACATAATGTCACATCCTTTGGAGTTTCCCAAAAAAATCAGCCTGAGTCTGTTACACAGGCGTCAGTCCACAGGCTGTAACACACAACCCAGGAATTCGGGGAAGGTCTTGGCTTTTAAGTTACAATCTTTTCACCCACTGACTCAAAAACTACCGGAACTCAAGGCCATTTACTTTGTTTTTTGTTGTACACTGAAGACATTTGGGTTTCAGATCAAAAGATGAACATGAGGCAAGAGTTCAGAAAATCAGCTTTAATTTCCTGGTGTTTACATCTAGATGTGCATCCAGAGGTTTCTCCCTTCAGTCTCCTGTTCAGGAAGTGAAATGCTCTGTCGTGTTAAGATCTGGTGACTGACTTGGCCAGTCTAAATCCTTCCACTTTCTCCTCCTGGTGAAGTCCTTTGTTGTCTTGCTACATGATGAAGAAAAAAACAAAGGAAATGGCCTTGAGTTCCGGTAGTTTTTGAGGGGACTGTATTTAGATGTTCTCTTGGTAGCTTTACTTGTGTTAACCATTTTTTATTGTCAGTGGGTGAAAAGATTTTGACTTAAAAGCCGAGACCTTCCCCGAAATTCTTGGGTTGCGTGTTACAGCCTGTGGACTGACGCCTGTGTAACAGACTCAGGCTGAATTTTCTGGGAAACACCAAAGGATGTGACGTAATCCACATTCCCCAGTGTCTTGACTGTCAGTAAGTAAGAACTCAGAGATCAGTGACATGACCTCCACAACCAACTTCACCCATCATCAGAAAACCTGCAAAGACAGGAACATGAATGTGTCTTTTAAGCTAATTTATTATCTTATCAGGTCATCGAACTTTAGCTTTAATTTATACTTGACTCGATTCTCACCACAGTAACGAGGTTTGCTTGTGACTTGTGTGTGTGACCTTATCTCACCTCTGAATATTTACCTCTGAAGGCGGATTTATACTTGTGCGTCAGCTCTATGCACGTTACAACATTCGGCTCCAGTCTCCGCAAATGGCAACAAAAACATTTCACTTCTGTTTACGTTCAACAGCGTTATCAAACACAACGGAGCTTGCTCGCCTTTTAGCCTCATTGTAGCCTCTAGCTCTGGCTGCCTCTCTGGGCACCGCGTTCATGTGCGTGTGCTTGCTCTCACTGGTCTCGCGCTGGCTGGTTGATGCAGCCTGGACCACAATGTTTTTGTTGACATTTGCGGAGCCTGGGCTGCCTGCAGAGACCAGACTTTTTCACAGCATATTCCGAGAACATGTAGCTAGCAGATTTCTGGGGAGGTGCACGTGAGGCTATGACGTAGGGCACGGCATCAATTCGACACAAAAGTATAAATCCTGTTTGAGATGTAATGGAGTAGAAGTATAAAGTAGCATAAATTGTAAATACTAAAGTATAAGTCCCTCAAATTTGTCATTACGTGCACAATACTTTCACCACCAGGCTGAGGGAAGGAAGGTGACATTGACATTGTGAGAACTCATCTGCCTTTTGTGGACAAAACACAAGTCCCCATAACGTAAATCGTTAAATTTCAAGATGAAGATTCAGGTTAAGGTTAAGTGTGTTTGTATGTGTGTTGTAGCAGCGCCCTCCCCTCCAGCTTCTCTAAACACGGAGTGAACACACACCTCAGGCAGTGATTGTCTTAAACTAATATGTGACTATCATAGTGTGGGTGGTGTTTGTGTTGCCCTGCAGACAGTGTGTAGTGACAGTCCAGTCAATCTAACTCATAAAAAGGGCCCTGCTGCATCATATATTACAAATATACTGTCCTGGATTTAGTGGACTGGTTTTTTTTTTCAAGGTCAGAAACAAAGTTTTAAGGCTCTACAGTGACATGGTCTGAGCAAAATAGTGTTAATCCAACATATTTGGCGTCTTTTCGGAAGTTCTGTAGGCCGATCTTTTCTAATAAACACTTTTTCAGAAGATAGTCTGATGTAATACACTCTAATACTGAACATTCAATTTTTTTTGCCAAATGTTTCACTTACAGTTTCTGGCCCAGGGGAGATGAAGGGTTGGGTTGGTGAGGAGATTCGGAGTGTGTGTGTGTGTGTGTGTGTGTGTGTGTGTGGGCTGACTGGTTCTGTAAGCAACTTAACTGCTTTAATCTTATTGTCTTATTTTTTCATTCACTTAAAGCAATTTATTTATATTAAATAGACTGCAAAAAGAATATGGAACACTGTGCCACATGGTGATGTGCCAGAAAGTACTTGCATTGTATAAATTAGCCAAGCGACGAGCGGAGACTTAAAATGCTATTTTAATGGAGGCTTTGTTGTCTTCAGGATTTGTTTCTTATCTGTGAAATTAAAGTAACAAGCTTTGTTTCCACTGAGGGAAATAAACAGGAGGTCTGCATTGCCGTGGCGTGTACATTTCTGGAGAGGTGCATTTCAGGCTACAGCGTCGGCACAGAACCTTCGCCTAAGTTGCAACAGTGTCGTATCAAGGCAGAAGTATAAATTTTGCCGTAGATGGAGGGGCCCTTCACCAACTGCCCCGGAGATAAGGAAAGACGCCCGGGGCAATAATGGAGACATACTTCAGTTACGTTCAAAAACAAGGGTGTCAGTGGTGATTGTGTTTAATTGGTAAAGCAGCATAAATCTGTATCAGTTTAAGTGCGATCAGTTTTTCTGCTGCCCCTGTCCACAGCAGAACATCACTGAGGTTCTGTGGTGATGCTCCTGTCTGACTCTCCAAACTGGGGGTAAGCTAACTGCCATCTACTGTTCACTGACTCCAGATAGGCCTACCTTAAACAACCCTGCTTCAAATACCAGCACTACCGCTTGAAATTGTAATGTTTACTCAGTTCTTACATTAGACAAGTTGTTCGGTGCTCTCAGATGTTGCACTTTTGGATGGCACAAACCCAGAGTTCAAGTAATACCAGAGGAATATCTAACATGCAAAGTGTACATGACTTCTTTAAATACATTGGAATAATGAAAATTGGCAAACTGACAGTTTAAGTTTAAGTTTAAGTTATTCGTGTTTTTAAAAAGAAAAATGTGACTGTTTTGTGAATTATTGTGAATCTTTCTTTGCTGCATCACTGTTGACTTTCCAGTCTCCACTGGAAAGTCAACAGTATATATTTCGATAGGTTAGTATGTTCATCATGTACCATGAAGTCAGATGTTTACTTTATTTTTGCTGCTGTGTTTGATTGATACTATTGGAGTTGTTTGTTTTTATACGGTGAAAAGCAAAAATAATGTTTTAAAGAAAAAAAATTAGATACAAGTTTCATTATTGTCACAATTCAGTGCCAGTATCATTTAAACCAAACACAAAGTTAAATCCTCACTCTCACGTGTCAGGAAACAAACTGTAATGACAGTGAAAGAGAAGAAAAGAGTTTCTGAACATTTTTGTGGGTTTCAAAGTATTTGTTTTTTTTTCCTGACCTTGAAATTCTGAGTGTTTCAGTGGGAGGAACAAACAGGTTCATTCAGATCAGGCAGCACAAAGACAGTTGTTGGTATTTTAGTGGAAATGTAGACTTTGTGCTGAGAATATAATCGTTTGTAGAATATAATCTTTTTATTATAAAATGTGTCAGAACATCTGTTTATGTCAATCGAATCGGAAGATATAATAACGCAATTTCTCAAGAATACATCGAGGCAATACCTTCAAATTTGGTACAAACATTCTATTGGACTCGAGAACGAATTGATAAGATTTTGATGGACAAAGGTCAAGGTCAGTGTGACCTTGCATCAACCTCGTTCTCGTAAACTCAATATCTCAATAAGGCCTTTAAGGAGTTTTCTCCAAGTAGGCATAAACATCCACTTGAATAAATAAATCTAGTTTATTTTCCCAGTGCTTATGGAGGCACAGATGAAGGTAGATGTTAACATGTAGCTTACCCTAATTGTAATCGAGTATTTCACACACTGAATAAAACGTTCTGCAGACCACAGACACATGTAGGATAAGAGTGTGTTTGATTTATTTAATTTGATTAAAACAAAATGTAGTTTCTGTGTTTCGTATCGTAACAGTTTATGTGTGGTCCAGGTGTGATCGAGGCTCTCTAGTCCAGGGTGTAGATGTTCTCCTGGACTGGTCTCCTCATCCGGATCTCATAGATGATGTGAGGAGGTTCTTCAGAGGAGAAACTGCAGGAGAACACAAAAGTTAAAACAGCAGCTCTCAGAGATTCTTGGTAAGATTAGCATTTCAGTAACTTTATATAGTGTCAGTGAAACCAGAACTTCTGTTCCAGAAGTAAGAAAACGTCATTCAGAATCCTGCTGATAAAACTAATAACTATAAATCAAGGTTTGGAACAGAGATTGTGTCTTTTTTGAATCCTTAGTAAACTGTCGGCAAACATTAATTGGGGCAAAAACTCCTAAATAGTAAACTTTTAACTTTGGGGAGATTTGATCCAGCTAGGGCGGCATTGTTGCCTCACAGCAAGAGCCCTTCTGTGCAGAGTTTGCATGTTCTCCACGTGTCAGCGTGGGTTTCCTCCAGGTGCTCCAGCTTCCTCCCACAGTCCAAAGACATGCAGGTTAACTGGTGACTCTAAATTGCCTGTAGGTGTGAATGTGAGCATGAATGGTTGTCTGACTCTAAAGCCCTGTTTCCACCAAACACTTCCGGTATAGTACCTTTGGGACCAAAAGTAACCCTGTGGGCGGGGTTGTTGTAACTCACTGCTCTGTCCAGCATTCGCTGTATTTCCTCATCAGCGGTGACACAGATGGAAGTCTGCACCTGGTTTATCGTCCACAGAACGAGGCTGCACGCCCACATTTTCAGAACAAAACAGAACAGGCTGCAGTGAGAGTCTCTCTCCATGGGATATTTAAAAATAGCAGCTTTGTGCATTTAGTCCTTCTCAGGCAAGCTCAGGGGTTTAGTGTTGCTGTAGCCCACAGGAAGTGAGGATTAGAATATATGACCTTCACATAATCCGCTCCAAATTAATCTATATTTTTAAAGTCATTACTAACAGTGTGTGTCATATAAAAACTAAAGTGATGGTCAAAGTTGTCACAGTGAAATTTAAGGTGTGCTGATGGATTCACGTCAACAACTCATGCATTGAGTAACATTACAAGTTAATGTTCCACCTTAAAAGTTGCCGGCAGCAAAACATTTTTTCATTTTATAGTTACAGTTTACTAATAAAACTCTCCACAGTATGACAGTGGTTACATGAGCCTCAAAACCAGACACAACTCAGCCCTGAGCAGAGTGACCGTCCTCTACTGACCAATCAGACTGCAGGGTTTCTAGCTCCACCTTTTAGTACCAGATCTGTGTGCTAGGTGCCCCAACAGAGGGGGGACCAAACATGGGGACGCTAAGGACGCTGCTGTTGGTACAGCTGGAAACAGACACAAAGCATACCGAACTCAACCGTACTGGACTGCTTGGTGGAAACAAGGGTTATGTGTCAGCACTGTGACAGTCTGGCAACCTGTCCAGGGTGTACTCCACCTGTCGCCCAGTGTCAGTGGAGATAGGCTCCAGCACCCCTGCAGCCTGTAACAGGATGAGGGGCTATGGATAATGAATTAATTGATCCCAGCAGCTTTAAATCTAAAAACATTTATTCATGTTCTGAACTTCAGTTGAGGTAGAAACTTTACTGATTATACTTTTACTGAAGGTTCATTTTCAGTGGAGGATTTAACTCAGTGTTACTCCACTGCCAATCTCTTGGTGCTGAACATGTCTGATGTCCAACATGGTTTTATTCTTTTACTGTCTGGCCGTCTCTCCTCTGTTAATCAATACAGCCTGCGTCACTGGCCCATGTTGAACTCACCAGCCGGTCTTTAAGGCTCTTCTGTAAACTCCACCTAGAGAAAGAAAATTAAGATATGATTTACAAATTTATTAAATCTGCAGACTGTGAGGGCAGGTCAAAGGGGGTTTTCACGCTTTTCCCTATTTACTCATCATGTCATGTATGTCATGTTACAGTCAACAATGCTCGTATCAGAAAGGTTCAGCGTTTTAAAATAACATAAACAAATGTAAAAGTCATCTCTGCAAGAAAAAATCTCAGGTTTCAGACCTTTCTGAACACGGAGATAAGCTGACCTCATGACTCATGTCTATATGTTCATCTGTACCAGGCACACTACTGTAAAGTGCTTACATGACATACACAGCTGCATGTAGCTACATGCTAACATCAGGGAAACGTGTAATCTTGGTCACTGATGTCTTTGAGTGTTCCCAGATTTTGGACCATATTCCTGCTGGAGCATGTTCGGTTGTGTTTAGGAGCTTTTTTGGTGATTTTTCATGGTAGAAAGTGTCACAATACACAGTGATTTCCTGACTACAGGTACACAGCTACACGTAGCTACATGCTAACATCAGGAAAATATGTAATCTTAGTTACTGATGTTGATAGTTCCCTCCAAATTTCTGATCATATTCCTGCTGGAACATGTCCAGTATTGTTTAGTTATCGATTTTTTTCAATGTAAAAAAAAAATGCTGCTTTACTCTGTAATAGTCAAGTTCACTGCTACATGTAGCTACATGCTAACATCAGGGAAATTTGTAATCTTGGTTTTCAGTGTTAATCTCTCCCTGATTTCAGATCAGATTCCTGCTGTAACATGCGTTTATTGCACATTTATTTATTTTATTTTATTGTTGATTTTCAATGGAAGAAAGTGCTGCTTTGCTCTGTTACATTAATTCCCTGGCTGCTAACCAATCAGAGCAGACTGAGCTTTTTGGGGAGGGGAGCTTAAAGACACAGGCATTAAAACAGAGAGTCTCAGACAGCAGGTGAATTCAGGTGTTTCAGCACAGACAGTATGAGGAGAATAAGGTGTTTTCTGAACGCTAAAGCGTGTAAACATGTTCTGGTGGAAACCCAAGTTACAACAAACTGTAAATGAGCAGAACAAGTGCCTTTAAGTACTTCAGTTATAAGTAGTTTGAAGCGAAGCACGATAGTTGAAAATATTCTGGGCTATATTGTATGAATATTGTGGTGAACAAGAGGAAACGTACGTTTGAAGGCCAGAAAGAGAAAAACTCCCGCCAAGATCAGCAACACAGTGAGTGAAAGAGACAGGACGGGAACATTGATCTGAAGGGACAGAGACGGCAGAGACTCCTCCACCTGACATAAGAGACAGACAGAAAGATATAATCCTTAAAATATTGATATTATCAAAGATTATGGCAGAAGCTTTGTGTGTGTATTAGCCTTCATTAAAAGTCAAAGTGTGCTAAATGATCTGTTAGCACTTCCTGTTTGCACATCGATGAACAGGCAACTGTCACTATATTTAAGTGGATTACGACTGTATAGACCCTTTTAGGACAGACGTCATGATGGCATTATTTATTATCTGGAGGTGCAGCTGCCTCTCCCCCACAGGGCTGGAGGCTACATACGAGTCTTAAAATGTGTTTGTCTTGTTGTGTTATTAGGAGAGACCAGCAGAGAATACCGGAAACAGTAACGTAGGCATCATCTGCATTCAAAGGTAAAATATTTAAATTTTTTGTTGCCCTCCTCGGTGGTGATCTTAACAATTACCAGACATTAGCAGAAAAAATAATAATTTAAACAAGAAATACTAAATAATTTTATTTAATATATTTTATTCGAGCCTTTAAAAACAATACGGTGTCACCATAGCAACATACTGCATACTGTATAGTTTTATCATCACGGAAATTTACTTTCCTAAACGTAACCTACGTAACTTTACTTTCAATTCAATTCAGTTCAGTTTTATTTTCAAAGCCCAATATCACAAATCACAATTTGCCTCAGAGGGCTATATTTAATCTACCTAACTTTACTGAAGCTATCCTACGTAAATTTACTTTTCTGAACCTAATCTACGTAACTTTACTTTCCTATACTTAACCTACATTAACTTTAGTTTCCTACAACCAACCTACGCAACTTTACTTTTCTAAACTTAATCTATGTAACTTTACTAAACCTAACCTACCGATCTTTACTTTATACTTAACCTACATAACTTTACTTTTCTAAACCTAGGTACGTAACTTTTCTTTCCTGCAGCCAACCTATGTAACTTTACTTTCCTATACTTAACCTATATGAAACTTTACTTTTCAACAGCTAACCTACAAAATTTTACTGAACCTAACCTACGTAATTTTACTTTTCTAAACCTAACCTACGTAACTTGCTTTCCTACAGCCAGCTACATAATTTTACTTTTACACTGCTAACCTATGCAATTTTACTTTTCGAAACCTAATCTACATAACTGTACTAACGTAACTTACGTAAATTTACTTTTCTAAACCTAATATACATAACTTTCCTAAACCTAACCTACGTAAATTTACTTTTCTGTACTTTACTAATGTAACTTAACTTTCCTAAATCTAACCTACGTAACTTAACTTTCATTAGCATTTGTGCTAAGCTAACCATCTGCTGGCTGTAGCTTCATATTTCGCATACAGACATGAGTGGTATTATTGCCTTTGTTAACGTGCACACTAATAATACAGTATTATCCCAAATATGATAATATTTAGAATTTTGTACAGGTCATATAAAAAGCATATTTCTGAACTAGGTCTTATTCCGAATGTAGCATTTTTTTAATTAAGATGTGGGATATGCTGATGTTTGGATATGTAAACTGTAATGTTTTGTGCATGGAAACGCAGTCAGTGTGAATATCTGACTCTCAGGTAGAAAAATAAGAAGAGGAAGAATTCACATATGTTTGAAACATTTGTGTATTTTCCTAAATGAATGTACGTTTAATGGGGTCGTCCCATGTTCCCAGGGTCTGATGTCTCTTGACATGAACTAACTTTGTCAGATATTTGTCAGGGTTATTTTCACAGTTCAAAATACTAGAGAACAAAGTCAGATCAAAGTTTCAAATGCAGTTTGAATGGTAACAATTCGCTCAGCCACTGTGGAGATATCAGTGACTAGAGAGAAAAAAAAGGAACGCCATCTTCCTCAAAAGTTTGAGGGCGAAGCCTTCAGGGAGTAAAACATCAGTAGGCTGAAAGCTGAAGGTGATTTCAAGGTGTGGTTACTCACAGTGATGGTGTCGGAGCGCAGCAGGGTGGAATTCCTCCTCAGAAGGTCCAGCTGAGACGATAGCAGGGATTTCCAGTTTACTATGGAAGCAGAAAGACATTCAACGTCTCATAATTCCAAATCCCCAGTACTCTGAAAAATGACCAAAACCCATCGGTCCATCAGACAAACTTGCTCTGAAGGTCTTTTTTTTTTTTTTTTGGAAAATAGACTACACATTCACCCAAACAGAAACACGTAGCTAATTATTCCGTGTCACCGGGTTGGTTAGGCTCAGAGAGAAGAGAGATTTGTATATTGTATATTCTGTATATTCCACTTCTTGCCTATATTTGAGTACTGAGTATTTCTGTCAGTTCTGGTACATTGAGAGCAAGTCTACCGGAGTCAAATTCCTTGTATGGACACACAAACTTGGCGAATAAAGCTGATTCTGATTCTGATTCTTGTGCCTATAAAATTGGAAAGTCCGATGATGTGATTCTGCATAACTAACCATGTGCTTCACTTTAGTAGAGTGACTAATCAGTATTATCAGAGAAACAGTCTTTTGTATTTGAGATACTAGACCACTGTGGCTTTTGAAATATTACCTGTCAGAATAATAGCATGGCAACTTTGACACACTAACAGTACTATTGAACAGTGTTTGTATCAGTTAGTAGAATCAGTGGAACTTGTCAGTGAGCTTCTGACAAACGGGGGAACAGGTAATGACACTAAATACAGCATTTAAAGGGGAACTCTGGTGTTTCTCAACTTTTGTGCCCAAGTGTCTCATTAGCTATGTTTCCATCCAAAAGTGATTCGAATCATTGGAAATGTGCATTAAAAGAAATATGAATCCTGTGTGTTTCCATTAAACGTACAGACTTTGGTGAAAACTACAAACTCGTGCGAGTTTTCCGCAGAACCGGAAACAAAACAAGTTTCGCATTCTTCTTCTTCTTCTACGTTTTCTGGCGGTTGGCAACCAGCTTGTAAATGCATTACCGCCTTCCTGGAGTGTGGATATCACCATGGAGAGAGGTGCGCTACGTCCAACATAACTGTTTCCATCCCCCGTTTTGTAAATCAACATCTTTTCGAATCAACCAAAACCCGGCTAAAGCGAGTGTATTTTAGTTTGTGCGAATCAGGGGATTTTAATTCGCATTTTGGTGTTTCCATCATAATTTTCTGATGCAATACTTCTAGATGTGCATCTAGACAGGCTGATGGAAACACGGCTATTGGAGCAGCAGTTTTTGAAACTGGTCTAGTATTGAGAAAGCTGCAGCGGTGAAACAGCCTGTAAAGTAACCACTCGGGGCACATTCATGCTGTAAATTTACATCCTTTAAAAGTGTTTGTTTTTGCCACTGACAAGCTTGATTATTATTATTATTATACAGAGAAATGAAAAACTTTTTGTACCTTTCACTTGTTAAGTTCTGTTTGGTGTCTCCAAGTCTGGCTAAAGAATTCACATTCTTAAATCTTGCTAAATTAGGGTCCAGGTTCAAAAATTCCAAAATTCCCCTTTAATATAACTTTGTTTTAATGTGCAAAGTTTCCTTCAGTCCTGACAGGATGATTACAAATGCAACACATCAGTCAGAGAGACTTCAAACTTCTCTTCTCTGCTTACCATCCTGAGTAACATCTCATTTCATATGAAGCTCTCCACTCATGGCTCTGACGATGTTACTTGTAAAAAACGACTTATCAATGAACCCAGTGTCCACAGAACCAGTTCATGCTGTAACTACCAGAACAACCAGTTCATCATCCGTACAGGTATTATCCAGGATCACCAGCAATACTTAGCTCCAGTGAGGCCAAGTGACCCAGAGAGAGACAGACTTTATGGTTCACGCCTCTGTGAGCAGCAGGAACATGAGTGGCTCACCTATAGTGGCCGACGGCTCCGTCACTTGACTGGTAGTTGTTGACGTGGTTGTGGTTGGTGGAGAACTGGTGACTGGAGCTGAGAAGTAAGAAAAAAAAAAGGAGGACTAAGGCAAGGCAAGTTTATTTGTAGAGCACAGTTCGTACACAGAGTAATTCAAAGTGCTTTACAGAACAAGAAAATGCATTAAAATCACAATACAAAATAAAAACATAAATAATCATTATAAAATGAACTTTAAAAGAGAAGAGTGCAGATAAGATCCTGTCAGTCATATGCACAGTGACATAGAGCTGTTTTGAGCCTAGATTTGAACATTGTCAGAGTAGAGGCCTGTCTCACATCTTCACAAAGACTGTTCCAGATTTTAGCTGCATAAAACTGGAACCCTGATTCCCCATGTTTAGTCCTGACTCTGGGCACCAGCAGGAGGCCGGTCCCTGAGGTCCTCAGAGTCCCAGATGGTTCATATGGCACTAACATGTCAGAGATGTACTTTGGTGCTAGGCTGTGGAGAGACTTGTACACAAGCAGAGCTGCTTTAAAGTCTAAAGATTAGAAGACTAAAGAAAGAAGACCAAGATTAAACCACAGATCTGATTTTATCAGATTTACAGAGCTGAGATTCAGGTCTTTACACGCATATGGATATTTTTAAAAACTGAGATTTTCCTCCAGAAAAAGCTGAGTATAAAATCAATTTTACATTTATGTTTTTTCTCATTTCGTTACATCAGTTTGAATTATATTAATTAAAATAATAATGATGATAATGATGATAATTATATTGTCTTTGAGGTATAGCAGCGAGACACGTTGTCACGTTCAGTGTTCTTCTTCTGGTTTCCAGTGGATCCTCTTCTTCATTTCTTTGCACACAGCCGTGCTGTAATATTTCACAAGATGTGTAACAGCGCCCCTTATCTTATAACAGTGAAAGGAGGAATTGCCAGAATATCTCGTCATTGGCGGGGAAGTGTTAATCAACGGTTAAGTTAATCACACGTTCACTCCGCTCGGCGCTCTGCTGCTCCGTCTCCACAGACAGAGTGTCCAGAGTGCGCTCTGCCACGCTGAGAGTGCGCTGCTCTGGATAACCCAACGCTACATTCACACAGCGCTCCACATTTATCAATGTTTGTGTCAGAGTCGCTCCCACACTCACAATGAGTGTTTCTGAACGCACCACTCACATCATCTTCCTCCATCGTCTAAAACAAGACAACACAACTTGTTAGCTAGCGCGAGCTAATGTCTGTGGAGAACTGTTTTGCCTCCAGCTAAGCCCCGCCCACCAAAAAACATCTGGGTCTACTGTCTGAAGAAAAACTGTGAAGCTGCTTTTTAATTGTGAAGTGTGGCTCTGCTCACCTCTGACCACCCTCAGGTTCATGATCACCTTCTTGTCGTTGAAGATCCCGTCGATGTCCACCCTGCAGCAGTACGGCCCGCTGTCCGTCCGCCTCACGTTCAGGATGTCCAGGTCCAGTTGTCCATCCAAGACCTCACCCGTCAGCCGGTATCGGTCCGACACCTGCAGCACCGGGGTCAGATCACCATCAGTATCTCTACTCACGCTTTGTTTTAAGTCAGTGTGAAGGTGAAGCCTGACCTTTGAGATGACACCGTGCTCGTCCGTCTGCACCAGGATGTTGCTGCACCAGAAGGTCCCGCAGCCGCGACCCCAGCAGACCCGACTCAGACCGAACCGCTTCACCGAGTACTGACAGGACAGAGAGGCCACGCCCCCCTCCGCCACTTTAAAACAGGACACAGATGAAAACTGTCCACCTGCAGCAGAGAGGCCACAACCAGGGTAAAAGATGCGTTTACGACGTGTTCGTGTGCACGTCATCAGACCAAAACAGAGCAGCTTGTTTGGTGCTAATATGACACTGTGCACCAGCACAGAGGTATTAAAAACAGTTAGGTATTATCAAAATATACTTTGAACAAACATCAGTGAAAGAATTAATTCTGCAGATTAATAAATATATTAATTTACTGTATTATAGTTATTGATGCCTTATTGTGTTCGTCACTTTAATGTTGCAGCTCATTTTATGACTTTATAAACTGCAGGTTTGTTTCTTCAATAATAACATAGAATTCTTTACTGATTATATTTTGTATCAATAATCTGAATCTGTAAAGTCACTAAAGCTGTCTGAGAAGCAGTGAAGTATAACGTATGAGAAGACTTTCAGAGGAGAACAAACCCCTTCATATTTGTATTAAAGCATATTATAGAGTAAATGTACTCGATAACATTCCACCAGTGCTGTGTTGTGATGTCAGCAGGTTGCGTCTCACCTGACAGGACGAAGAGGAAGATGATGAAGGTCTGAGGCATTGGACAGCGGCGAGGCGAGACGGCAGCCATCCTGTGAGTGTGTGTGTGTGTGTGTGTTCATTGTCCAGTTAGACAACACAGTGTGTCTCTGTGACGGAGCTGAGGGAGGGGTCAGAGACACACACACTGTGTGTTTGTGTGTGTGTGTGACGTCTCGATGATGAAGTCTTCATTGATTCTTTAATGTCATGAAAAACTAATGTGGTTTTTAAATTTTAGTGAGTTTAAGTCGGCTGAAAAGACTGAAAAGGATTTGATTTCTCCAGTAATATATTTGATATACATATATACTCTATAATAAACAAAAACAAGAAACACAATTTTACAAGACTAAAAATTACAACAATAAAATGTTAAAGAAATCATTAAATAAGGGTTAATAGAGCAAAATGAAGTAATCTAAAAAAAAAAAAAACAATAGACAAAATGTACAATTGCAATAAAGTAAATACAGTTTACTAAAACTTTACAATAAAGTGTGATAAAACTGATAAAAAAAAATAAAAGAAAGAAAATCAATATGAAATAAAATAAGAACAAATACAATTCAGCAAGAATAAAAAGTACAATGAAACAATAAAATGTTTAAGTTAATTATGACTAAAAGGCAATAGAACAAAAATACATTTATAATTAAAAAACAAAAACAACAAATTGAATTTCTAAGACAAAAAATTTTTCAAAAATAAAATGTTACTGTAAAAAAAATAAATAATAATAAAACAATACAAAAATTAAAAGTAATAATTTGATAAAAGCTGATTGAGGAAAATCAATAAAAAATAAAAATGCAAAATAAATTAATAAAAGACTAAAAATTACAATAAAACATCAAAATAAAAAAAAAACATATATTATTAAAGGCCATTAAAAGAAAATTCATAAAAAATAAAATAAAAATAAATAGAACATTTACTAACAATAAGATGTTTGTTTAAGTGATTAATAAAAGTCTGTAGATCCAAATAAAATATTATGAAATGAAAATGAAAATAAAAATTAAAAACGAATAAAAAGAAATACAGTTTCTTAAAAAAAGTTTAAGATTCATAGACGTGTAAAACTTTAAAATGAATTCTTTCAGATGCAGTTTGTCAGTGACAGTGTCAGAGACAGTGACGCTCTGAGGATGTGTTTGTCTGTTGTTTGTAAATGTGAGCGCAGCACTGCTCCTGACCTCCATCAGTTTATGTCTTGTTGACTCGTGCAGACTCAGTGATATTCATAAACACAATAATCCAAATTAAATGCATTCATTCATATTATGTCTCCTTTTATTTCCTTACTCTGAACTTGGAAAGTTTTTGGAGGATTTTTAAGGTTTAAAAGTTTCTGTTTTCTGATGAATGTCAAGAAAACAAATAAAATGATTATAAGAGTGTGAAAAGACGATCAGTTTCCACTGATGGAAGGAAATACTGGAGTACAAAAGGACTTTGTCTCTGTAACACACGCACACACACACACACACACACACACACACACACTGATGCTGGCTGTGTGGAGACGTCGCAGGAACACAGAGGACTCATTATTCACATCAAATATTTCTGTTTTCACTCCCCTACGTCTCCGTTTCTCCCAAACTGACTATTTGGGAGGTTTAAAAATAATTAAACCAAAAAACATTTGACTTTGATTGAATGACAGTCATGTATCGGAGCCTCAAGAATTTTTACAACTTTGGAGACATTAAGGTTTCCATTTTTTTTAATTAAAGAAGAAGAAATATAAAGGAAAAAGGTAATATGCATAATGATTTTTTTTCTGTCACAAGATGAAAACAATAGGAAAAGTTTTAAAGAACTGCTTGAAATTTAGATGCAGTACTTCAATAATCTCTACGTGTCAATTTACAATACTCATAAATATACAATACTGAGGCCTATCAATACTTAATACTGTCAGTAATCAGGATATCCTACTTATCAATATACTATACTTATAAATATTCAATACTCATCAATATACAATACTTATCAATATAACCTACTCATCAATAGACAATACTTACCAATATACAACACTTGGAAATATGCAGTACTCATCAATATACCCTACTTCTCAATATATGAAACTTAAGTCTATGAATATACAATACTTATCAATACACTATAATGAGGCCTATCAATATATGATACTTATCAATCTAACCTTCTTATCAATAGAAAATACTTATCATTATACAATACTTACGCCTATCAGTATACGATACCTATCAATATACCCTACTTATCAATATGCAGTACTTATCAATATACCCTGTCAATCAATAGACAGTATTAATCAATAGACAGTACTTACAAATATATATTATACTTACCAATATACAATGCTTATCAATCTAACCTACTTATCAATACACAATACTTAAAAAATGTACGATACTAATGCCTATCAGTATACAATACTTATAAATAAACTTTATTTAGGCCTATCAGTTTATGATACTTATCAATATACTATACTTATAAATATTCAATGCTCATCAATATACAATACTTATAAATATACTATAATTAGGCCTATCAATATATGATACTTATCAATATAACCTACTTATCAATAGACAATACTTACCAATATACAACACAAATGTGCAGTACTCATCAATATACCCTACTTCTCAATATATGAACCTTAGGTCTATTAATATACAATACTTAAATATTTAATACTCATCAATATACAATACTTATAAATACACTATAATGAGGCCTATCAATATATGATACTTATCAATCTAACCTTCTTATCAATAGAAAATACTTATCAATATGCAATACTTATCCATATATCCTATCAATCAATAGACAGTACTAATCAATAGACAACACTTACAAATATATGATACTTATCAATATACAATTCTTATCAATCTAACCTACTTATCAATACACTATACTAAAAAAATGTACGATACTAAGGCCTATCAATATATGATACTTATCAATATAACCTACTCATCAATAGAAAATACTTATCAATATGCAATACTTATCCATATATCCTATCAATCAATAGACAGTACTAATCAATAGACAACACTTACAAATATATGATACTTATCAATATACAATTCTTATCAATCTAACCTACTTATCAATACACTATACTAAAAAAATGTACGATACTAAGGCCTATCAATATATGATACTTATCAATATAACCTACTCATCAATAGAAAATACTTATCAATATGCAATACTTATCCATATATCCTATCAATCAATAGACAGTACTAATCAATAGACAACACTTACAAATATATGATACTTATCAATATACAATTCTTATCAATCTAACCTACTTATCAATACACTATACTAAAAAAATGTACGATACTAAGGCCTATCAATATATGATACTTATCAATATAACCTACTCATCAATAGACAATATTTACCAATATACAACATTTGGAAATATGTAGTACTCATCAATATACCCTACTTCTCAATATATGAAACTTAAGCCTATCAATATACGACACCTATCAATATATGATATTGATCAGTACAGGTTTGACCGCTGACAAATACTAAAAGTATAAATGTGAGAAATAATAATTGAATGAATGATTAAAAAGCTGAATGAGTGAATGTGGATGCATGAAACATAATTTCTCTCACGATGTGAAGGAGCTAAAGACAATATTGATCCAGAGGACAAATATTAGAGATCAAACAGGGAGAGAAGCTGCAGGATAAAAACATGACAGCACATGTTTGATCACATCAGAGAGGAGAACATGACTCACACGCCGCAGACACGTCTCATGTTTCAAGGGTTCACCGTCACGGACGTCTGAAATCAACACGGGAGAAACTGTACGACAGGTGGACGCTGCAACAAGTTCAGATTGAAAAGACCAGACACGTTTCAGTATATTAATCAATTCAATATATTGAAAAAACTGAGACTCTGAGGAGCAGGAAGACGTTAGAGTAGAAATTGAAATGTGTTTCTGGTGCACAGTAAAGTACGTTAACTGACATGTACACAGGGACACTGTAAATGTGTGTGTGTGTGTGTGTGTGTGTGTGTGTGTGTGTGTGTGTGTGTGTGTGTGTGTGTGTGCGTGTGCGTGTGTGTAATGAGAAATAGTTAATAAGATTTAAACAGGTTATAAAACACTGAGTGAAATTATATGCAAAGGTTTAAAGAGTTTCAACATCTGCCTGATGAACTGTGATCACGTGTGTTTCATGTTTCCTTCAGGGCAAACTGTTGTACCTTCAGTGACCCTCTGACTTCTCCTGTAGCGCCATCATCAGGTCAACGTGTGAATGTGTCAAATGATCAAATACCTGCAGAGCTGATGACCTTCAGCCTCAGCCGGACGACTCTCTGACCTTTGACCTTTAATTCAAACCAAGAAAAACTCCTCAAAAAACTCTTTAACCTGGACACACAGGAAGTAGATGTTGTGTGAACAGGATGAACCGACACAGAGAATGGACAATCAATCAAAACATAAAAATACTACTAGAAATAATAATAATAATATTAAGAAGAAGAGCACTACCACTACTGACAAATAAAAACAATGGCTAATTAAAATAATAAAAGTACTTGTAATAATTAAAGATAAGAATAAAAGTGTTACTACTACTAAAATAAAGTGCCATTAACAACATTAATAAAAACGGTACTACTCATAAATAAAAGTACTTGTAATAGGTAAAGAATAAAAGCTCTACTGTTACTAAAAAAATAACATTACTATTACAGTTTTGACACAGTTTTGCAGGTTATCAACTAGGTTTTGCAGTTTGCACTAATTGTTTTGAGAAATGCACTAACTCTTGTGCAAATGTTAATAGTGATGTGAAAAATGCACCAAAGCGACTGAGAAAAACTGTAAGAAAAATAGTATTAATACTAATATTAATAATATCACTACTACTTAAAAAATAAAAGTTCGACGACTAATAAAAATCATAAAAATTACTTATAATAATTAAAGATAGGAATAAAAGTACTGCTACTATAAAAAAGGAGTATTAAAATAATAAAAGTACTCAAAATAATTAAAGGTTGGAGCAGATATACTTTACTACTGCTAAAAATACTACTCTACTAAAGAAAAGTAAAAAAAAAAAACTGATGATGATTAATGAAAATAATAGAAGTACTAGTAGTAATAATAAAACAATAATAATAAAAGTAGTACTACTGAAAAATAAAAACCAAACTACTGAGAGAAAATAATTGTACTTATAATAAATAAGGAATAAAGTTTCTACTATTATGAAAAGAAAATGTATTTATAAAAATGATAATAGGAATAGTACTATTATTTAAAATATCAAAGTACTACTACGACTAAAAAAAATAAAAGTATCCATAATAATTAATTATACAAATACATATACTATACTACTGTTATTACTAGTAGTGTTAGTGTTAGTATTAGTATTATTGTCATTGTTATTATAATATAGCATTACTACTTACATAATAATAATGATAATAATACAACTAGTACCAATGAAAATTAAAAGTACTACTTATAATTAAAGATAATTAGTCCTACTAAACTACTACTGAAAAGTGATGGTTAATGTGTCTACTGAATAAATAATAAAATATGGGCAATCAGGGAGACCAGATTATAGATATAGATTATTGATAGATTGTAAACATTATATGAAGAATCTGGATGAGGGTGTGGCTCTGAGCTGTTGCCAGGTAACCAGCAAACACCCAGCGAGAGGACGTGTGTCCTTCAGTGTTTGTGCAGATTAAAGCAGCAGGACAGTTTAAGTACCTGAGACTTTACTGACGTTTACAGAAGGAAAGAATACAGTAACAGAAAATAGAAGTATTCAAGTGAAGAACAGGAACCTAAGTGAATGTTCGTGGTTACTTTCCACTACTGCCTGTCTCACTGTGAATGTTAGACATGAATTGTGAATGGATGTTCTGTAGTGACTGTGTCAGGCCTCTCCTGGTTAAATCAGTCATTCTGTAGATTAACACTTACAAATGTTTCCACCTAAAGAAAGTAAAAATATGTACGATGAGTTTGACGGAGTTTAACGGAGCTTTGAAATGTAACACTGTTCTGAGTTGAGATGAAAGCGTTGGTTTAATGACATCAAAGATAAAACAAATTAAAACTTCAGTTTTCATAGGTTTTAGAAATAGCAAAAAGTATAAAAGTTAAGTTAAATAAAAACCCTTAAAGTGTAATGTATTTTACTGTTTTCTGTCTTCCTCTGCCTAATCACCTCAACAGTCAGTCACTGCAGTACTGTCACTCAGCTTCATCATAAACTACTGTGAAATGTGTATTTCTGCTGCTTAAACTTTGAACTTGTATTTTCATCAGCGCTGAGTGTAGGTGAGTATGATGATCAGCAGGTGGTGCTGCTGCATCAAATATGTCAAAGGGGCTCATGTTCATGGTTTGTGTAAGATAAGATAAGATAAGATAAGATAAGTTGACCCTTTATTGAGCCTGGCCAATAAATAAAGTTTATAAAATAGAATTTAGAACATAATAATAATAATAATAATAATAATAATAATAATAAATTATAAAAGAGTAATTCGACCCAGAACTACACAACTAGTTGCTCTAGAAACAGGAAAGTGTTGTTTAGAACCAGAGAATGCAGTTTCTGAGGAAACTGTGGGTGTGAATGCTGCATGCTGAAAAGCTGACGCTACACTGCAATGCTGGCTTTAATGTGTAAGAAGGTGAAGTATACTGAGAATTGTTTTGTGTTTGATTTAAACATTGCAGTCCATCCCGTCCACTTGAATGGGCGAAAGAAAATCCTAAACATAATTAAATCGATGAAGCAAAAATAGGTGCCTGAAGCTGAGCCAGTTGGCTCCAGACCTTGCCTTCAATGTCTTTGACTGGACTCGCCTTTGCTTAAATTAGTATGTTAGAATACAGAAGGCTGATGTTCAGAAAATCACTGGAGACACATAGAATCAGATGCAACCGAGTTTAATGTGTTCACAAGAAACAACACATACAACTCATGAGTCAAGCTCCGGAACAAGACTGAAGTTTCACTCTCTGCGCTCTGGTGAATCTCTACCTTTTTCTTTTAGCCCCTCTTACTTGAGCCCGAACATACTGGTGGCAGGGTTCACTCATTCTGCTGAATCATGTCTTAACTGTGTGATCTTTTCGAGCCACCTTGGGTGTGGTTCATACAGGTGTATCAGGCTGTAGCAGCCTGGGCTGGAGTTCCCTAAACTTCCCCACCCTTATGTTTGAGTGAAGTCTCACTTCATGTTTTTAAAAACATTGAATCTTAGGGACTCTCCATTTAGTCCCCAGTGCTTACATACAATACATGTGTGTGAATGAGTACAATACATGAATACATGAAACAATGTGTTAAATGAGTATTTTAACTTTAACATGTATTCCAACCTTGATCAACTTATGCCAGTGAATATCTACTTATTATTATTTTAATCACTCTTTGCAGTTAAAGCTCGTTTTACACTACAAAACATTTTGGAATGTATGAAGTTATGAATGACAAAGTCATCACCAGAATGTCCTAACTGAGCTGAATATTTTCATGTTTGAAATTTATAAGTTGAAAAGTGTGTTAGGAGAAGAGGAGCAAAAAGTGGGAGGAATAATAATAATAATGATATAATAATAATAATAACATACCACCAACTGCAACCGTGTATAATAGTTCATATTATAGTATAGGACATTGAGTAATAAGTAATATGTGCTGATGTAGTCCAAAGTATAGTACAGAGTATGAAATGCTTGTATGAGCAGAGTGGGAAGAGTTCAGAGATTGCTTCCCTCAGAATCAGAAGAGAGTGAGTGCACAGCACACCGTTTGTTTGTCTCCTTATTCTCATCATTCCTCCTCTGACCATGGAGAATAGGAGCAACAGGAGAGGATATTGGGAAAAATTTGTGCGAGGACAGCACTTGAAGCTGAATGATTTAAAAGAGAGAGCTCCAAACCAATACCTCAGCAAAGAAAACATCCCAGAATACCCCCGACCAGAGTTCCATGTGTCTCATCTGAAACACGACACAGACAGAGATGGACTGCGCGGCATCTGCAGGGATAATGGCTTCAGGAGCCCCCATGAAGGTCCTCTGGTGTGGTGGAGTCTGGCTGTGACACCTGATGACATGGAGTCAGCTGAGAGGAGGCTCCTGGAGGAAACCTACCCCGACCGCACCCAGATGCAGCAGAGCTTCCTGGAGAAGTTTGCCACCTCTCCTGCCTTCAAGAAGACATCCAGGCTGGGCTCGTTCCGCTTCACCTTCCCCCTGGAGGAGGTGCTGGATGCCTACAGCCTACAGTCTCTGTCAATGATCTGGTTCATAGTTTCAGCTCTAAAGCTTTGAATATTATGGACAATATTGCCCCCATGAAGGTCAAAGTTGTCTCTGGTAAGAAAAAACCACCATGGAGGAACACCACACAGGTAAAAGTTCAAAAAAGAGAATGTAGAAAAGCAGAACGCAGGTGGCGAAAAACCAAACTCCAGGTTCATTATGACATCTATAAAGAAAGTCTGCGCATCTATAACTTGGAGCTAAAAAAGGCGCGGCAGTCCTTTTTCTCTGAGATTATCAACAAAAATAACAACAATGCACGGACTCTATTTACTGTAGTTGACAGACTGACAAACCCATCAGCGTCAGTCCCTCCTGAACTGCTATCCACCAAGACATGCAATGACTTTGCTTCTTTTTTCACAGACAAGGTTTTAAAGATAAGACAGACAGTCTGTAACTCCAACACAGCGGCTATTTCACCTGTGCCACATAAGACTGCTCCAGTTAATTTGGCACTTTTTCACCCATTAAATTATGCTACTTTGACAGACATAGTTAGAAACCTTAGGTCCACTACCTGCTGCCTTGACACTCTGCCAACAAGCTTTTTTAAAGATGTTTTTAACTGCATAGCATCAGATATACTACAGATAGTCAATTGTTCTCTTCAGTCAGGCCTTTTCCCAACGGCCCTGAAGACTGCAGTCATTAAACCTCTCTTAAAAAAAGCCTAATCTGGATGCCTCAGTAATAAATAACTACAGGCCCATATCAAACCTACCATTTTTAGCAAAGATCATTGAAAAGGTTGTTTTTCAGCAACTTAACACCTTCTTGGAGCAAAACAATTCCTTTGATGCCTTTCAGTCTGGATTTCGAGCACATCACAGCACTGAGACTGCACTTGTAAAAGTTTTAAATGATATTCATCTGAGCAGTGATGCATCAAAGATTTCGGTTCTGGTATTACTGGACCTCAGTGCTGCATTCGACACAGTTGACCATAAGATACTGCTCGACAGACTAGAAAAGTTTGTGGGACTTTCTGGCACTGTGCTAAATTGGTTTAAATCTTATTTACAAGACAGGGATTTCTTTGTGTCACTTGGCAATTATGAATCTGTGCCAACAAAAATTACATGTGGAGTTCCTCAAGGGTCCATTCTTGGGCCTCTTCTGTTCAACATCTATATGCTTCCCTCTTGCTCAGATTATGGAATATCCTAACATCTCCTACCATACTTATGCAGATGACACACAACTTTACATAACAGTGTCACCAGATGACTACAGCCCCCTACATCTGCTAAATAAGTGCATTGACAAAATCAATATGTGGATGTGCCAGAATTTTCTACAACTAAACACAGACAAAACTGAAATAGTTGTTTTTGGCCCCAAAGAACAAAGATCAATAGTCAGTGCTCACCTTGACGCCATGACACTAAAACCTACAAATCAAGCCAGAAATCTTGGTGTAGTTCTAGACTCAGACCTAAATTTCAATAGTCACATTAAGACAATTACTAAATCAGCCTACTACCACCTTAAAAACATAGCAAGAATAAAAGAATTTCTGTCTAAACCAGATACAGAAAAACTGGTTCATGCTTTCATTTTCAGCAGGCGGGACTATTGTAACAGTGTCCTCACAGGCCTGAGTAAAAAATCAGACAACTGCAGCTCGTCCAGAACGCTGCTGCCAGAGTCCTCACCAACACCAAGAGAGTGGAGCACATTACACCAGTGCTTAAGTCACTGCACTGGCTTCCTGTGTGTCAAAGGACAGATTTTAAAATCTTGTTACCTGTCTATAAAGCACTAAATGGTCTCGGGCCTAAATACATCTCTGATATACTTGTACGTTATGAAGCATCCAGACCCCTCAGATCATCTGGAACAGGTTTACTCAGTGTTCCCAGGATCAAAACCAAACACGGTGAAGCAGCCTTCAGTTTCTAAGCTCCCCGCCTGTGGAGCAAACTTCCAGAATACCTGAGGTCGGCTGAAACTGTCAACTCATTTAAATCAGGGCTTAAAACATTACTATTTAGCTTACCAGTGAACTAGATATGTAACTTATTGTTAGGATAATCTGTTGTTTTTATATTTGTCTGCTGTTCCTTTATGTTTGCTTTTTAAATGCATTTTCTGCACTGTTTTTAATTATTTATTGTCTTGCTTTTAGCTTTTGTTTTTAATGATCTATTGTTCCTTTAATGTTTTCTCTTGTAAAGCACATTGAATTGCCTTGTGTATGAATGGTGCTATATAAATAAAATTGCCTTGCCTTGCCTTGCCTTACAGCCAGCAGGTACGATCATTGATCAGTTCATACAGTGTGTTGTGAGGGCGCTAGAATAAATGTGGTCGTATTGAACCGTCCGGTACAAGGCTTTCGGTTCGGTGCACATTATGAAGTGAACGGTGTGCTGAGCTGTCCTCAACATTTAACAATAAAATCTACAGCTCAAACTGTGTTTAATATAAAGTTACCAAAGAGGGAGCTCACAGGACAGAACAGGCAACATGCTGTCTGCGCCTCCCAAACCAGAACACAGTCTGCTGCAGTGAGTCACACCAGGAGGCAGTTTTGTGCTGCAGGCTTAAAAGCAGCAAGAATAACAAAACACGGATCCTCCCTGCTGATTCACAGGTGTGGTTAAAGTCATTGCGGCAGGGACGCGCTCCATTGTTTCCCTGATGATGCTACAGTGTGAACCACAAATCGGTGTTAAAATCAGCAGTAGAGCCTGTTAATGTTGGCTGTTAGCAGCCTGAGGCCACAGCTGGCAACTGCAACCAAAGGCGTAGTGGATGTAGTGGACCCAACAAACACCAGGCATTTCCACTTCTTTTTCACCCTTGTGTCCACAATGAGACCAAAAAGTCGTGTTCCATATCTTAATAAACATTTGGGCAAAACTGTTCCTAAACCTACATAAGTTTTTTCAGGAGTTCTCACAGGAAGGAGGACTTTCAGAACTTTACAGGGATATTGATGAATGACGTTTCCATGTGCAGTGTGTCATTAAATAAAAGCTCTTTTTATTGTCTCCAGTTTTGCTCCGGTGCTCAGCCAATCATGCGGGTGTTTGAGACCGTCCTGTACAAACAGGAAGTGGTGTACACTGTGCTGGTCCACAGCCCAACCAGTCAGGAGTTCTCAGACTGTCCTTTGCTGACTGACGACCCAGACGCTGTCTGTGCTTATAGAGATGGCCGCTTCATCTGGAGGCCTGAGGCCATGAGTGAGACACACAGGTAAGAATCAACCACAGTGATGGTCAGATATTTCAGATGTTTCTCTTTGTAACCTCCATCTTTATCTTAACATATGAGGCCACTGGACACACTGTTGTACCAAGGCTGGATCTCTAGTCAGTTTAGTTCGGATACAAATGTTAATGTGGTTTTGAACAAGTGAAATGGTTCAAATCCTTTATCTGTCTTTATTTTTCTGTCAGCTATGAGCTGACCCGGAGACCTGATGAAAAGCAGATGGAAGCACAGGAGGTGACGTTTTACCCTCAGTTTTATGTTTGGGATAACGTCGCCATCGCCCTGCACGTGGAGGAACAGGTACCCTCACTGCTCATTGCTCTCACTCTTTACAGTCACATCAGATTCAGGTCCATTTCAGCGATCAGTTTGATTTTACAGAGGCTGTTTAGATTATTTTTCCAGGTGTTTTAAGTCGAGGAGCTGCGTCACAGCTGGAGTGACCTCATCACAAGATGGTCTCTGGGTGTTATTTTAACCCTTAGGTGAAGTGTGTATGTCTGATGACCAATAAATGGAACATTTAAATAAAACCAGAGACCATCTTGTGATGGGATCACTCCAGTCGTGATGCAGCAATCTGCAACTTAAAACAAAAATGTTGGCCAGGGGCGTAAAGTGGGAGGGCCAGTGGCCCCCTCCTGCTGCACTATAAACATGCTAATGTCTAATCAGACATTGTGCTGTGTGGATTAGAGACACCTGACTTCTGAAATATTTTTGATTTAAGAAGTTTTAAGTCATTGTAAGTTAGTAACGGTCTACAACCCTCTTGTATTGGACAGAATTCTACTGATAATACGTTTTGTATTATTCTGCGTGTTATCTAACAATAATGCTCATCTGAGTTAGCACTTAGCATGCCTGCTAATATCAAGCCCTTTCAAAGACTGCAGTTGTTCTGCTCGTCATCTTCTGTTATTTTTCTGTTTTAGGTGCTGAACTTTGATTCTGGCCGACTGAGAGAGAACCTCAAGTTCTGCAGTGCAGGAGAGGTTGTATTTACACCTGGTTACAACTTTCAGAGCTTCCCAGACGCTAAAGAGTTTGTGCAGGAGTTGTGGCCTGACTATCCCCCACTGGAGGAAGATAAAGAACCAAATTCAGAGAATGAATGAGTGAATTTTATTTCGGTTACATACATCTTGAGAAACAAAGATTATTCCACAGAAATTTTCTAATCGAAAAAGGAACAGGCTGAAGCCCCAGCCTTATTTTTGCCTCTCCAGTAACAACCAGAGGAAAACCCAGAATATCAACAACACCAAAGAAAGGAAATAAATTAATTATAAATACATTATACTGTGAATTATAAACCTCAATTATTTTACATTTTAATCATTTTACATGTTAAGGCTTTTTTTAGCACTGAGTCTAGTCCATTACTTGACTCCCAAAACTGAAACACATCTGTATTTTACATTGGTTCCCACTTTACATGTTTCATAAATAAACAACCCTCTTAAATTATAATCTCCTTCTCTTAATCTAAAAAAAGATTAGATAGATAGATAGATAGATAGATAGATAGATATAGATAGATAGATAGATAGATAGATAGATATGAAATGGTCTCTGGTGTTATGAAGTGAGCCAAGTCTCACTTCATGTTTTTAAAAACATTGAATCTTAGGGACTCTCCATTTAGTCCCCAGTGCTTACATACAATACATGTGTGTGAATGAGTACAATACATGAATACATGAAACAATGTGTTAAATGAGTATTTTAACTTTAACATGTATTCCAACCTTGATCAACTTATGCCAGTGAATATCTACTTATTATTATTTTAATCACTCTTTGCAGTTAAAGCTCGTTTTACACTACAAAACATTTTGGAAAGTATGAAGTTATGAATGACAAAGTCATCACCAGAATGTCCTAACTGAGCTGAATATTTTCATGCTTGAATGAAATTTATAAGTTGAAAAGTGTGTTAGGAGAAGAGGAGCAAAAAGTGGGAGGAATAATAATAATAATAATGATATAATAATAATAATAACATACCACCAACTGCAACCGTGTATAATAGTTCATATTATAGTATAGGACATTGAGTAATAAGTAATATGTGCTGATGTAGTCCACAGTATAGTACAGAGTATGAAATGCTTGTATGAGGAGAGTGGGAACTCAGAGTGATGCCACACCTTGATATAAAGGAGGTGTGGCTTATGCTTGTTTACCTGCTGAGATTGCTTCCCTCAGAATCAGAAGAGAGTGAGTGCAGAGCAGACTGTTTGTTTGTCTCCTTATTCTCATCATTCCTCCTCTGACCATGAAGAAAAGGAGCAACAGGAGAGGATATCCGGAACAATTTGTGCGAGGACAGCACTTGAAGCTGAATGATTTAAAAGAGAGAGCTCCAAACCAATACCTCAGCAAAGAAAACATCCCAGAATACCCCCGACCAGAGTTCCATGTGTCTCATCTGAAACACGACACAGACAGAGATGGACTGCGCGGCATCTGCAGGGATAATGGCTTCAAGAGCCCCCATGAAGGTTCTCTGGTGTGGTGGAGTCTGGCTGTGACACCTGATGACATGGAGTCAGCTGAGAGGAGGCTCCTGGAGGAAACCTACCCCGACCGCACAGAGGAGCAGACCCAGATGCAGCAGAGCTTCCTGGAGAAGTTTGCCACCTCTCCTGCCTTCAAGAAGACATCCAGGCTGGGCTCGTTCCGCTTCACCTTCCCCCTGGAGGAGGTGCTGGATGCCTACAGCCAGCAGGTACGATCATTGATCAGTTCATACAGTGTGTTGTGAGGGCGCTAGAATAAATGTGGTCGTATTGAACCGTCCGGTACAAGGCTTTCGGTTCGGTGCACATTATGAAGTGAACGGTGTGCTGAGCTGTCCTCAACATTTAACAATAAAATCTACAGCTCAAACTGTGTTTAATATAAAGTTACCAAAGAGGGAGCTCACAGGACAGAACAGGCAACATGCTGTCTGCGCCTCCCAAACCAGAACACAGTCTGCTGCAGTGAGTCACACCAGGAGGCAGTTTTGTGCTGCAGGCTTAAAAGCAGCAAGAATAACAAAACACGGATCCTCCCTGCTGATTCACAGGTGTGGTTAAAGTCATTGCGGCAGGGACGCGCTCCATTGTTTCCCTGATGATGCTACAGTGTGAACCACAAAATCGGTGTTAAAATCAGCAGTAGAGCCTGTTAATGTTGGCTGTTAGCAGCCTGAGGCCACAGCTGGCAACTGCAACCAAAGGCGTAGTGGATGTAGTGGACCCAACAAACACCAGGCATTTCCACTTCTTTTTCACCCTTGTGTCCACAATGAGACCAAAAAGTCGTGTTCCATATCTTAATAAACATTTGGGCAAAACTGTTCCTAAACCTACATAAGTTTTTTCAGGAGTTCTCACAGGAAGGAGGACTTTCAGAACTTTACAGGGATATTGATGAATGACGTTTCCATGTGCAGTGTGTCATTAAATAAAAGCTCTTTTTTGTCTCCAGTTTTGCTCCGGTGCTCAGCCAATCATGCGGGTGTTTGAGACCGTCCTGTACAAACAGGAAGTGGTGTACACTGTGCTGGTCCACAGCCCAACCAGTCAGGAGTTCTCAGACTGTCCTTTGCTGACTGACGACCCAGACGCTGTCTGTGCTTATAGAGATGGCCGCTTCATCTGGAGGCCTGAGGCCATGAGTGAGACACACAGGTAAGAATCAACCACAGTGATAGTCAGATATTTCAGATGTTTCTCTTTGTAACCTCCATCTTTATCTTAACATATGAGGCCACTGGACACACTGTTGTACCAAGGCTGGATCTCTAGTCAGTTTAGTTCTGATACAAATGTTAATGTGGTTTTGAACAAGTGAAATGGTTCAAATCCTTTATCTGTCTTTATTTTTCTGTCAGCTATGAGCTGACCCGGAGACCTGATGAAAAGCAGATGGAAGCACAGGAGGTGGCGTTTAACCCTCAGTTTTATGTTTGGGATAACGTCGCCATCGCCCTGCACGTGGAGGAACAGGTACCCTCACTGCTCATTGCTCTCACTCTTTACAGTCACATCAGATTCAGGTCCATTTCAGCGATCAGTTTGATTTTACAGAGGCTGTTTAGATTATTTTTCCAGGTGTTTTAAGTCGAGGAGCTGCGTCACAGCTGGAGTGACCTCATCACAAGATGGTCTCTGGTGTTATTTTAACCCTTAGGTGAAGTGTGTATGTCTGATGATCAATAAATGGAACATTTAAATAAAACCAGGGACCATCTTGTGATGGGATCACTCCAGTTGTGATGCAGCAATCTGCAACTTAAAACAAATGTTGGCCAGGGGCGTAAAGTGGGAGGGCCAGTGGCCCCCTCCTGCTGCACTATAAACATGCTAATGTCTAATCAGACATTGTGCTGTGTGGATTAGAGACACCTGACTTCTGAAATATTTTTGATTTAAGAAGTTTTAAGTCATTGTAAGTTAGTAACGGTCTACAACCCTCTTCTATTGGACATAATTCTACTGATAATACGTTTTGTATTATTCTGCTTGTTATCTAACAATAATGCTCATCTGAGTTAGCACTTAGCATGCCTGCTAATATCAAGCCTTTTCAAAGACTGCAGTTGTTCTGCTCGTCATCGTCTTCTGTTATTTTTCTGTTTTAGGTGCTGAAATTTGATTCTGGCCGACTGAGAGAGAACCTCAAGTTCTGCAGTGCAGGAAGGGTTGCATATACACCTCGTTACAACTTTCAGAGCTTCCCAGACGCTAAAGAGTTTGTGGAGGAGTTGTGGCCTGACTATCCCCCACTGGAGGAAGATAAATAACCAAATTCAGAGAATGAATGAATGAATTTTATTTTGGTTACATACATCTTGAGAAACAAAGATTATTCCACACAGATTTTCTCAGTCAATAACCAAAAAAGGAACAGGCTGAAGCACTGAGTCTAGTCCATAACTTGACTCCCAAAACTGAAACACATCTGTATTTTACATTGGTTCCCACTTTACATGTTTCATAAATAAACAGCCCTCTTAAATTATAATCTCCTTCTCTTAATCTAAAAAAATATTGAAGACAAACAGGAAGGTTTCTCCTGGCAACATGAAAAAGTATTTCCAATATTTTTAAATACACAAATGTCTGGAAACTGGAGCTCTTTTCTGACATTTAACTATGGGGTCTACATGAATGTTTGTTTTATATGCATTTTCTCAAATTTCAGCATAGGTCAATATATACTAACATTTCTTATTCAACAACTCCCAACAACAGCAATGGATTTAGATAATCTCCATTTAATATGTTCTATGTGTGGCTTCCAACATGGTTTATGATCTATAATCAGTCTGTATCATATATATACTCTATAATCACTATAATCACACAAAATTTTGTTTGATGTAATCTTTCAATTCAGTCATTTAAATTCAGTTTTATTTCACACTTAGTCCTGATACCCCCGAACACCATGAATTTAGTTTTCCAATTTTCAACTTGATCAGCTCCCTTTCTACTTTGCTTAATAACTATTTCATGTCCTCACCTGGACATAAATAACTAAATAACTCAGGTCCCAGTACTGAACCTTGTGGAACACCACAGGTGACTCATCTAAGATAGTTTTAATTTCACATACTGCAACCTATTATTTAAATAACTATTTAACCAAAGTTGTGTGAAACCTCTTATACCATAGTGCTCACATGGTATAAGAAGTAGGGAACGATTGATTGTGTCAGATGCTTAATGTAAATCAATAAATACACTATAACTCATATTTCTCAACAAAGTCCTGAAATGTGTTTTTAGTATTTCATAAAATTGAAGTAGCAACAATGACACAGGTCTTTAATTGGATACAATATGCTTGTCACTGTTTTTATAGATTGGAACCACTTCAGCCATTTTCATTTTATCAGGAAAAATACTTGTAGGAAAAGATTTTTTTTTCTTTTTTACATATTTAAGTAAATGGTTTGATGACACATTCAATTACTTCTTTTATAAGTGACATGTCAATAGTGTTACCATCCATCTTGTTAAACTTTCTGACCACTTGTAGCACATCACTTCCACAAACTCCACCAAGGAACATTTAATTTCACATTTCTGCCATGATATATACCATGTACCAGAAACCAAGTTTACACCATCAAAAACAAGTTTATACCAACCAACTTAATGGTTTTAGCTGGAGTTGTAGAAACTGTTGGAGCTTTTGGATTTGGAATTGGATTTCATAAACTCCTTATATGTTTTAATTTGTGAAGTAACGAATAGGGCTGAGAGGAATTCTTGGCTGCGTACATCAGGTCACGCAGGTGTCACAGGAGAAGATGAGACTGATGTAGAGCACTTAAAAGGTAAATGGTCATAACGTGTTGGCCTAATCTTTACGACTGTGTACTTTGTCCAGGAGAACACCTGTTGTTAATATAATCAGCCTATTTAATGGCAGTCAGTTTTTATCACCATCATTACCAGTAGAATTTGTTAAATTTTAACAGTGATTCAGTGCCAGATACAATATATGATTTTCTGTGCCCTCAGTTTGGATTTGTGTTGGTATGTTTGCTCAGTGCTCTGTACTTTGTCTTGTGGTGGTGCTTCACAATGCTACTTTTAATAAACTCTGTGGTGTCAGGTCATGTGAGATGTGCTGGTTTTTAACTGTGTGTGAGAGGAATCAATGTCTGTCCAGTCTTTAAGCTCTGGTTTTATGTCTCTGCACCACCGATAGCTTCTGTCCAATTCTTGTAAACACAAAATCTCAAGAACGTCTCGAGAGAATGATTAATTAACCAAGTTTATACCATCAGAAACACAAACTCTCAGGTGAAACTCAGTGGTTGTTGGACCCATCACCATGGACCGTGCTTCTCGGTCCCAACGCTGGTGTAAAACAAATGTGTATTCAAACAAATTCCATGTTTTACTAGTAGCAGTAATATAAAACATAAATTTAAGACAACAGAGAACATAGAGTCTCTATTTATTCATCGGGATCAGGTAAGGTGTCGTAAAATGGAAACACTCAAGAGCCCCTTTTCCACCGCAGCAACTTTTATCATTTACCTGGCATTTTGGAAAACCTCGGCGCGGGGGGGGGGAATTTTTACTCAACCCCAAACTTTGCCTGAAAAAGGACCTAGTAGGGGGGTCGGACTTTTCAGACTCCCTGGGATGCTTGAGGGGCGGGGCTGTGTGCTGACGAACGCTGATTGGTGGAACACACATTTGCAGTGTTCCACACCTCCGTGACAGTGTGGCTGCAAACTTTATTTCATTTCTACAAGCTTCTCTTCATTTGTGTTTTGATCATTTGGAAAATGGAGAAAAAGAAGAGAAGCCAAGAGAAGTGGATGGACAATGTGGTCCAGGCTCTTTTGAGCGTATTTGCAGAGGAAGAGATTCAGCGGGACTTTGAGTCGGTGACTCGAAATGGCTGAACCTATGGAGGAATAGCTGACAAGCTGGCGGAGACACATATAGGGCACATGCCGAAAAAATTTGTGAAAAGTTGAAGAAACAATTATAAAGATTATAAGAAGCTCAGTCGGTCGCTCTTTATTGTGTCATCATGCTTTGGTCATCAGCCTGATTTGAATACATTTTCTGGAACTTTGAGGTGCGATGGAAACGCAAACCACACAGATTAACAGGTAAATAAATTCCTGGAAATAAAAGTACCTTAGACTTAACTCTCCATCGCCGCTGTCCTCTGAGTTTGTGTGAGTGTCAGTTAAAACTGACACACTGATGATGTTTTGGGCCAAACCATCAATAAAAACACAAACTCATTTTGTGTTGCAGACTGATCAGGTTGAACTTGTTGATTTCTTCTTCTACTTTCTGTTTAATGGCGGATCACAAGCAATGTTCAGGTGCATACCGCCACCTACTGTACAAGAGTGTGTAGCCTCATATCCCGTCCTTTAAAGTCTACCCATCAGTCTTGACTGGCTCAGAAAGTTGAAAAGTGCTTTCCTCACATCTCTGATCTTATCTCCTTCTCCCTCTCTCCCTAAAATTCCAGCCAGAGTCCACTCACGCCGTGCTGCTCCCACTCTCTCTCTCTCTCTGACGCATACTTTACACAGTGCATTATTTATTATATGTTCCACATCTTCCGTCACACAACATCTCTCACACTTGTCAGTATTTTTCCCCCATTACATTCATTATATCATTCAGACCAGTATGACCAACTATAAGCCTCATCACGACGATTTCTTCTCTTCTGTTCCTTTCTTTAATTAAATATTTTTGTCATGACTGATTTTTGTATATCATAATATTTTCTTCCTGTCTGGTTATATTCCCATCTTTTTTGCCATATTTCCAAGCCTTTTGCTTTACCCTCTCCTTTTCCATAAGATACTGGGACTGTTCTTTTCTAGTGGCCTTTTTGCTGGGTCATCGACATCCTCATTTCCCTTCAAACCTGTGTGCTGGCACCCAGCAGAACTGCACCTCAGTGCCACCCTTGTGAAGCCTGAGCAAACTATGCTGTATTTCAATGAACAAATCTTGCATATTAATGTTGGGTATTACTTGAGCTGCAGGATTCTTTCCCTACTTCCTTTAAGCTTAATCTAATAGGCTAATGATACTTCCTCTCTCCGCAACTCTAAAGGTGTCTGTGCTGCTTCTATTGACAGAGCATTAATGGGAGTTGTCTTCATGGCTCCTGTGCACACATGTAAAGCTCTGCACTGTAATCTGTCCATTGTGTGTAATGTTGTCTGAGCTGCTGCCCCATAAATTATACATCCATAGTCTGGTGTCGACCTCAGAAGTGCCCTAGATGCCTGTTTGTCTGTCCTCTAATCACATCCAGCCACCGCCTTCAGTAAGTTTATGACTTTTTACACTTGTTGATTTCCTCCACAGTCAGAAATCAGTCCGTTAGATTCATGCTGCCACCTGCTGGTATTCTTTGACTACTGCATTCATTCTGTTTCACGGAAATAGATAAAACTGTTAAAAAGGCTGAATCCAAATGTTTGGACTTGACCACACTTGCAGATTCGCGGACTTTGCAGGCGCGGAAGTCTGAAAGTCCTGAGCCTCCAAAGCTACAATTCATCCAGACCACAAGGGGACTTAATGGACTTCCTGCAGACTTCCAGAGAGTCCACTTGCTTTGCAGACTTCAGCAGACTTCAACTGAAGTGTGTGAGGGCTCAGTGTGCAGGTCCAGAGGGTGGACGTTTGGATTCAGCCTATGTCAACATGCGGTGATGGAGGAAATCAGTTAAGGTCCTGACAATGTTCATTTAGTTGAAGTATGTAAGTATGATCAGTAAAATATAGTAAGATATTAGAAGTATAAAAACGATTAACTATTAACTATTAACCTATTAACTAATGATTATTCTAATGAATCAAATTTGTATTTAAGTACACGACATGAGTAAATACACTCAGTTACTCTCCACCACTGCCTAACCATTCAGACGAGATAGTTTACATTTGCAAACAATTCATTTTCAATCTTAATACTTAAACTATATTTTACACAGACACATTATTTTTTATTGCAGGACTTTTACTGTAACAGAGTATTTTTTGATTGATTGATTGATTGAAATGAGTTTAGAAATAATTTTTCTTCTTTCTTTCTTCAAGACACTTGATGATGAACATCAGCTGATAAGAACTAATTTCAGCTATGTCTCAGTTTTATGTGTTGAGACTAAGATTATGTGTTTTATATATTTATTATTATTATTAGTATCATTATTATTCTTATTACTCTGCCATTCCTACAAGTCATTTGTCTCCTTTGTTAAATGGGTAATGTCTGTCATTTATGCTGTAATGATTAATATGATTTCATGTTATTAATAACCCCTGAAATTCAGACTTTTAGTTATGTTTAGTTATTAAATTTTAGTTATGTTAACGTACTTGTTTATGTTATGTTTATTGTTTGTGGTTATTAAAGTGTTGCTGTTGTTTCCTTGGGCCTTTGTCCTGTTTTGTCCTGTCCTGTCCTTTGGAAATGTTAATGTTCCCGTTATATAAAAAGCAAACTGGGCAAAAAATTCAATTACAGGATATAGATATTTTTATGTGTTTTGAAAGTAGGTGGGAAAAGATATTGTGATTATAAGTTTTTGTACATTTAATTTTGTCATTGGGAAAATTCCACTTTGACAAGCAGAGGCACCACAATAAGATGCCTTAAGAATAAAAAGGCAACCAGAATTAAGGATGTGCTTGATAATTCCACATGAGACATTGTTCCGTCCTTTGTCTCCACTTTCTCATTTTCCACTTTCTTTCTTTAATATTGTTTTTTTATTTTATTTATTATTTATTTATTTAGGATATATGTGCCCCTGGTATGGGCAGTTATGTGTGTACATAATGTCGCTATGTCTGTTCAATAAAGGATTATCATTATTATTTTTCATTTCATGTTTTTATTTCTACAATAATTTTATTTTTTTATAGACGCGGAAGAGAGACTTTTATTGTGAAGGTTGTTGTGGCCGGAAGTGGTTTGCAGCCTGATGCCGGTGATGTGAAGCAAAGTCCGTCAGAGACTCGTTAAACTAACGGAAAATAAAGAGATTTAAAGTGTGTCAGTGACATTAAACTGACACAGCAGCTTTAGAGAAGTTACATATTTGACTAAGAAACTGTTTTTACAGATTCAAAGCCACATTTCACGTTAAAGACGACTGAAGTTTATCGCTAACGTCAGCTAACGCTGTTGTGTGAGCAGCTACCGAAGCTAACGCGAGCTAACAGGATTAGCTCTGTGGGATTAACACAAAATAAAGGTGTGCTGATGGCCGTGAGGAGCAGCACCGGCTCGCGACACGCCGGGGAGCTGTAAAGGTGAGTGATTTACGTTACAACCGGACACATCTGCTCCCGCGTGAAGCTAACCGTTAGCCAACACACAGAGTCCAGGAAGATAACGTTACCTGACTCCATCACCTGGAAAGGTAAAAAAAAGACACGTGACCAAAACCCGCTGTTGGTTTGGTTTAGCAGACTGAGGACCAACAAAAGAGAGAACAGCACGCCAGACTCAGCAGAGTTCAATGCTGGGTTACAGATGAAGCACACTCAGCGGCCACTTTATTAGGTACATCTGGTCAACTCTCCTCAGAGATGTTGGTCCATGTTGACATGATGACATCACACAGTTGATCCATGATGAGAATCTGCCGTTCCAGCACATCCCAAAGCTGCTCTGTTGGACTGAGATCTGGTGACTGTGGAGGCCACTGGAGTCCAGTGAACTGTCATGTTTGAGATGATGTGAGCTTTGTGACATGGTGCGTTATCCTGCTGGAAGTAGCCATCAGAAGATGGTACACTGTGGTCATAAAGGGATGGACACGCTCAGCAACAATACTCAGGTAGGCTGTGGTGTTTAAACCAGGCTCAGCTGGTACTAAGAAAATCTCCCCCACACCATTACACCACCAGCAGCAGCCTGAAGCCTTGATACAAGGCAGGATGGATCCATGCTTCCATCTGAATGTGGTGTTTCCAATCTTCTATTGTCCAGTTTTGAACTGTAGCCTCAGTTTGCTGTTGTTAGCTGACAGCAGTGGCACCTGGTGTGGTCTTCTGCTGCTGTAGCCCATCTGCTTCAAGGTTGGACAAGGTGTTGTTGCTTCAGAAATGGTCTTCTGCAGACCTTGGTTGGAACCAGTGCTTATTTGACTTCCTGTTGCCTTTCTATCATCTTGAACCAGTCTGGCCATTCTCCTCTGACCTCTGGCATCAACAAGGCATTTTGGCTCACTGGATATTTGCTCTTTTTGGGACCATCCTCTGTAAACCCTAGAGATGGTTGTGCTGAAAATCCCAGTAAATACTCAGAGCAGCCCGTCTGGCACCAACAACCATGTTAACCACGTTCAGAGTCACTTCAATCACCTTTCTTCATCATTCTGATGCTCCGTTTGAACTTCAGCAGCTCGTCTTCACCATGTCTACATGACTAAATGTTAATGAGCTGTTGCCACCTGAAAGGCTTTGCTGTGTAGTTATGTTCTTGTGGCCTTATGTCACATGTCAAAATAACAGTCATAACCGTACTGGTAAAAAAAGTAAAAGATAAACATTTTGATTTTTTTTTCTTCCCCCATTTGTGGCGCCCCCTATGGATGACTGCACCCTAAGCATTCACCTGTACTGCATATGTCACAGTTGGACACTGGTTGAAGTGATGAAACACGTGATGTTGTCGTCTGCTTTAAGCGTCTCATCCGGCGGCGTCTCTTGTGTGTCTCCAGGATGCTCCAGGGGCCATACGCCAGCCTGGACCGGGACCGTCCCCTCATCCGGCTCCCTTTCACCAGCTTCGCCGTGGGGACGGTGCTGCTGCCTCTGACCGGCCTCATCGCCTGCCTCTTCATTTCACTGGTGTACCACTTTGAGGACGCAACGTTCACACACTGTCATGTGAGTCGCCACGTTCTAAAAAAAAAATACTGATGAGATGGAATAAAGAAAAACTTCTGTCTGTGTTCGAAAAGCTGAAATAAACATCTGTTTTCTTTTTGTCGTCACCCTCCAGGTCTCAAACTACCTCCCGTCCATCAGTGCCGCCATCAGTCGTGTTCCAGAGCGCTACATCTGGCGTGGCTGCATCGGCCTACACTCGGCGCCGCGCTACCTGGTGTCCGCAGCCTACTTCAGCTTCTACCGTGGCCGCTTTGCCAAGAGGCTGCCGGAGCTGCTGCTGAGCGGGCTGGCTCTCCTCTGCAGCCTCGCCGAGAACACCGGCCTGCTGCTGCTCACATACGTTGCGTCCACCGAAACCTACAGTGAGTACAGCCGCCCTCCAGTGACCAGCCGGGACAGGTCGTCCAGTGAGGATTTAAAACACCAGAGAAGCCGTATTTGTCTTCTCTGAGCTCGTTTTATTTGTGCTGCTGCAGACTGACTGTTGCTGAAGTCTTGAGTCTTGGATGAACGTGTTAACGACCTGTCTGTGTCCACAGATGTTCACAAAAACGGTTTCATCATGTTCATCGGGAGCTCGCTGGTGCACATGCTCATTACATGCAGACTGTGGCACGTGATCAAGAGACACTATGTGAATCCAGAGGTAACAAACCTTTATCTTTTCCCTGAACTGTCTCAGCTGTTAAACCTGTTACCTGTGTCATTAACCAACCAATCAACCAATCAGTCAATCATCATAGAAACATAAATAAAATGTCCAAAATAACACATATTCTAATGACAAGTGATCAGAGATCAGTGTTTTATAAAACCTGTCTGACACAGTCAAGCTGGGTCACATATATATAATTACTTATTCTGTCTTTGTATGATGTGTAAATGTCTGCAGCGTCTAGAATCGTTGTATTATGTTTAAAATATTAAGATATACAACATATATAAACCTAACCAACGACTAGTCGATCCATCGATTAGTTGATCAACAGAAAATTAACTGGCAGCTGTTTTGATAACCAAATAATAGTTTCAGTATTTTTTTTTTGTGCATCTTAAATGTGAGAATTTGAAGTTTTTCTTTATCGTACATGTTAATAAACGGAGTAGCTCTGGGTTTTCAGACTGTTGGTCACGTAAAACGAATCATTTTCTAACATGTTATTTACAAAACCATTAATCTGGAAAATAATGGAAGATTAATCAATAATGAAAATAATTGTTATTTGCAGCCCTGCGGTTTATATGCAGCGACATTATGCTGAAAAAGCCAAAACAAGATCTTTCATGTTGCTGAGACACTGATTCTGTCGTAGCACAGTTCAGTCCTCCGGTGCACATTCCGATTCTTCTTTTGTTTATTTACCAAAAGTCTTGTTGCAGCTTCTTTATTATTCTTGCACAACATAGGCTTTTTTTAATTTGATGTTTTAACATGTTGTAGTCATTTAAAAAAGATTAACTGATGAGTCGGCTCAAAGCTTTAAAGAAATTGTATTTCCCAGCCCATCTGATCAGCAGTTACCAGAGTGTGTTTGTAGAGACAGTCCAGGTGCTGCAGCACAGTCACATCAGTGCTGTCTGAAGCAGTGCTCAGTTTTCACCTGCAGAGGGCGCCGCACAGCTAAAAATCCACTTCATGAGCACAGAGCAGGTCCTCAAAGAAGCTTGAGGACATTCCAGGGGTCCTTAATGATTTCAGAGGTGCCTGAGGGGGTGTAGGGTTCCTTTAGGAGCTTCTAAGTGTCCTTGTTTGGGCCCCAGTATTCCTTGAGGTCAAATTTGGAACCTAAAGTAAGTGAAGAGGTTTTTACTGATCCTTGGGGAGGTCTTGGAGAAATTTGGGTGCCAGAGGCCTTCTCTCTCTTGGTCTCCTTGAGAAGCATTAAAGGGATTGGAAGATCCTCCATGATGGCCAAGGTGGAATGATTTCCTGGGAGGAGTGAGAGATTCTGAAAGTGCTCCAGGAGGCTTTGTTGACTCTGAACAGGTTTTTGTGGTTCTTAAAGTGGGTCAAGGTGTGCGTGAGGACATTCTAAGAATTCCCCTAGGCGCATTGTAGTTGTCCTTGAAGAGGATTTTAGGATCTTTAAGTAGGTTCTCCTGTGGTTCCTTGAAGATGATCTGTGGTCCTTAAGGAGGTTTGGGGACACTGATGGCCATTGGATCAAATGGACCGTGACGAGGCTTGGGGATCCCTGTCATGGTTCTAGATTTAAGTAGACTTTTAAAAGATTTAAGGATCCTTGAAAAGGTTCAAGGAGTGCTTTATGACATTCCAGGGGTTCCTCACATAGGCCCTTGTGGTCATTATTCCTGAAAAGGTTCTGTTGGTCTTTGAGGTGGACCTGGGAGTTCTCATGGAGGTTTTTAGGAGTCCTTGAGGAGATTTTCATGGTACTTGAAGTGACCAAGGAGTTCTTGAAGTAGTATAAGGATCATTCTGGTGGTTTTAGGAAGGCTTTCAGTTGTGTTGAGTAGGTTGCAGAGGTGGAGTCAGGCGTCAGGAATGTCTCAGAAGATTCTCAAAGAGAATCATTGTGTCCCCAAGGGTTCTTGAGGAGGTTGACATGATATTCTAGGAGGCTCTTGAGGTGTTTTGAGAGTCTTTGTGTAACCTGAAGACGTGCAAAGGTTGCTATAGGAAGCTCAATAGATCTTTGAGGCAGTTTTGGGGTGCTTGTAGTTTTAGATTCCTTGAGTAAGGTTTTTTGGGAGGTTGTAGAGCCTGAAAAAGGCTCCAGGAATGTTTCAGAAAGTTTTAGGGTCCTTGAGAATGTGTCATGAAATATGGGCGCTGTCTCTTTGCAGCCATAGCGTGACGTGTTACTGTTTTAAATAAAGATTTGACAGAAAGGGGAAGTGCAGATGATGTTTCTCAGACCAGCAGTGTGTCATTAAAACAGAGCAGGAACCTGCTGGCTGGATGGTTTTTTTTTTTTTTTGTTTTTTGTTTTTTTTTCAGGATCACATGTTGAAATGCAGTTCGGGCTCTCCCAGTCAAGCAGGAAATAGATGAACATGTTCTAAATCTAACTTCTGTCTAAGCTTTATTTTGGTGCTTCCCTGTTTCAGTGTCACTCAGTGATTGCAGCTCACATCATGTGACCGCTGAGCTTCCAGGAAACCTTCACCAGCTGATTCAAAGGAAGCCGCCTCTTCTTTTAATATTTAATATTGTCAGGGATCCCACACAGCCCGGACAACCTGAGAGTATTTCACCCTTTAACGCCGTCTGCTGTGTTTCCTCTTCGCTCCACAGAGTCCCTGCATGTGTTCACTCTAAGAATAAGGTTTATGTTTTAGGACAAAAAACGGTTTAATGTATCTTAACACTGAGTCAGTCCTTTGTGTCACTGGTTTTTACATAGTAAATATGTTTATATGAATGAACAGAGGACAGTGTCAGTGTTGATGAGACATTCTGAGACTTCTAATCGACGCCGGAGCCTGACCGCACCTCCCCAGAAATGTTTGTACAAGGGGTGGGAATCACCAGAGGATCTACGATATGATACTTAGGTCACAACACAATGTTGAGTATTGCGCTAAAATATATTGCAAAAATGTTTCTCCTGAGATAAAGATTTCAGTCTGTTTGTCGACTTTAATCACTTTTATTGCAGCAAAATGTGACACAGTGCAGACAGACTGACGGAGTTGATTCAGCACAGAAGTAGCTTGGCCATCAGCGGCTAACACTATCTCTGGATGGTGGAGTGTGAGGTGTGCCCTCATGTTCATAGTATCCCCAGTTTTTTATTCTCACTGTGTGTAACTCATGTGTCATATCCAAGTCCTCCTCTCCTTCTGTGTTGAAGAATCCAAAATGAGTCCAGACAATGATTATAATGCCGAAGGCACATTTCTGATTTCTTTCTCTGGTGCCTCCATCTTTGTTTCGATGAACTTCCTGCTAAATGCTGCTGACTGAGACCTGCCGACCTTACCAGGAACAAAACATCAACACCATCTAGTGGAGCGAAAAGCAACTGATTTTATTATTCTGGGACAAAAAGTTGTATCAAAATGTGTCTTTGCAAAAATTAGAAATGTAGGGAAAAAAAGATTGATACTCTGCGTCCGGGTATTGACACACTTTCACCACGCAAAATATTGCCTTACTGTGCCGTATTGATTTTTCCCACCACCAGCTGACATACCTAATTCATGCCATGAAGAACAGCTGATAAAAAACCTGCTTGATCGTTAAGCTCACAAGTTTCTCATCACGTCACTGGGTGTCTGTACTCCTCTTCTTCTGTGGTGGTTATCTAAAACTTAAATCACTTCTCTCTCTCTGTGTCTGTCTCAGGAAATGACATCATACCGCTGGAAGATGCGTCTCTTCCTGTTTAACATCAGCTGTTGTCTGGCTGCAGCTTACTTCTTCAGACGCCACAACAAGTACTGTGAGACAGGAGGTGAGAGCCCGCTGCATTTACACCCTCTTCACTCATTCACTCTGTGTCCTCACAGTCTACACCCTCTTCACTCATTCACTCTGTGTCCTCTGTGTCCTCACAGTCTACACCCTCTTCACTCATTCACTCTGTGTCCTCTGTGTCCTCACAGTCTACACCCTCTTCACTCATTCACTCTGTGTCCTCTGTGTCCTCACAGTCTACACCCTCTTCACTCATTCACTCTGTGTCCTCTGTGTCCTCACAGTCTACACCCTCTTCGCCTTCTTTGAGTACCTGGTGGTCTTCTCCAACATGGCGTTCCACATGACTGCGTTCTGGGACTTTGGGAGTAAAGAGGTGATCGTGGCGACGCCTCCTGAAGACAAACGGTTCTGAGCCGCAGCCTCACCTGTGGACTGTTTAAAGAAAAGGTGAAAAGAAACCTGCCAGAGAGACGGCAGGTCAAAGCTGCGTGTGAACACATGAAGGCGTCCAACTGATTACACTTCTCATCATTCCAATGACACGTCTGTGCTCTTACACCTGCTGATGAAGCAGAGTTGTGACGGTGATTATGGTTCAAACATTTTTATAAAAAGCTTCAGTGATACCACAAATTTCCTGAGCTTGTGGAGGACAAAACATGACTTAAGTATCAATAAATAAATACAGGAGGAAATAAATAATTTAATGACTATAGACATAAATAAATGGATGTATAAATAAATGTATAAATACGAGAATAAATGAATCAATACAGAAATAAATAATTAAAAAGAATAAATAAATGCACTAAAAATGTTAAAAATTTAAAATAGATGTTAAAATATATATGGAAATAATTAGATTAATGCATTAATAAATTAAATTAAAAGTTAATCATGAAACAGGACAAATTTATATATTTTAAATGTATTTCTACATGTTTGTACAGCTACTTTTATTTATTTCTATAGTTCTGTGTCTGTATGTTAATAACCTCTGCATTTATTTCTTTATTCCTTTTATATATATTTAAGCATTTACTTATTCTGTCATTTTTTCATTTATTCTTATTTAATACATGTATTTTTTGATACTTATGTTATTTTCTGTCCTCCACAGAGTACATTAGTCTACAAAAAAATTTTCAAACATTAAGAAACAACTTCTTGTTTATGTGTAATGTTATTATTTTTATTATTATCTAATTAGTTGGCCGTGCTCGTCCTGAGATGAGCCTTTAAAATTACACATAATAATAATAAAATGCAGCAAAAGCTCTTAACACGCTGATGTTTCACTGCGCCTTCATCAGAGCCGTCACATCGGAGTTTTCTACTTCAAATTTTACAGTGGTTTCTGCTAGTGGCAGTCATGTTGCTAACTCTAGCTAATGCTAACACTAGCAGTGTGTCTCAGATCACATACTTTTGTACTAAACACTTAATATTTTGAGTGCACAAGTGCGTCCACGCTGTGTAGTACCGGAAAATGCAGTGTACTACTGGTGCAAACATTAGCTTGCTAGCTAATGTTAGCATTCACTAACTCGCTAACTTGCCTCTAGCTACAGCACATTTTAATCAGCATTGACGTATGTTCAGTTCATGTGTGGGCGGAGATAGTTGTCAAATGTTGACGATGATGCTCCACCGTCTGTTTGCAATTTAAAAAGAAGACAAAGAAGAAGAGGCGAAAAAAAAAGAAGCCATTGTCACTTCTGGGAAGTGCAAAACACTGGTGCGGTTTGAGACAATACCATCCTGATGAAATGAGCGCACCACTCAAGAAGTACGTAGTGAACATAGTGAGCTACACTGAAGTGTACTAAAGGAAGTATGAGATTTGAGACACACAGTAGAAGCCAGAAAAAACATCTATGACTCATCGTCTGTTTGATGATCGGTGATGTGGTGGCCTTTCTAGAACGAGCGCTGGTGAAACTTTGTATGTTCTGTTATGATCCAGGAGTTGATGATGAGTAAACAGATGGGTCAGTATTTAAAGACGCCACCAGGTAAAGTCAGGTTATCTGTGTCCACGCTAAAGGTCTTTACACGGCGGGGACGTGATGAATAAACAACGTGAAAATGTGTAACACTCGTCTTGTGACACACTCGTGATGAAGATATCTATGTAAAGACCTTTACAGGTGGAGTTTGGATGTTTGTCAGGATGGAGGTAAAAACTTTAGTGTGATAGTTTAGCATCAGGCAGCAGCTGTTTGTCCTCTCGAGCTTCAGCAAGCGGCTCCGTTAAGATGAAGCTGACGGCTGTAAACGCTGCTCATGTGCTGCTGCTGTCACCGTGTTGCTCATCAGCACCAAACCAGACTCACATGTCGACGTCCTGACAGAACACACAGCTCTGTTCATGCTGCATTCAGGGTTACAACAATAAAAGTCTGTGACCTTGTCATCAGCAGCTCCGTGAGGACACAGTGTTTATATTACTGAGCACTGGACAGCGAGCTGCGGCCAGTATCAGCTGGTCCTGGATCAGATTATTGGAGCTTAATGTGTAAAAACTTTTATTCCAGGCTGTTAAACAACACAAGGCACAACTAAGTCAGGCTGTAACCAAAAATCAAAGGGTTTATCTTTAACGGTGGCCTTTTAGGGACATTTCAGACTCATCTCAGTCACTGTCGTCACACTTTGATACACTTTGCGTGTATCAGCACATGCTAACGTACAGAGTCATGTCAAAGCTGCGATGTGCTGCTGTGTCTCTGCTGATGTCTGAGTGTTTACGTTCATAATAAAAGACAAAAACTATATTTACACGTCTGTGTCTTCCTGTCTGTCGCCCTACAACCTCACATCCTGCACTGCAGTGAAACTACTAATACCACTCTGTGAAAATACTCAGCTACAATTAAAAGTTACTTTACCGAAGTAAAACGGACAAACAGCCGACCCTGCTGTTTATCTGTAAATAATGTCTTTATCTATTCATGCAGCTGCACCAGTGGTAGCTGTGGCCGTAGGCATTGTGTTTTTGGGTTGTAGTTACATACGTATATCTGTCCCATTCCCGTTAACTTTCTCAAACTATCTCAAAGACAAGAGCAAGACAAGACATTTCCTCAAACTTTGCACAAACATCCACTTGGACTCAACAATGAACTTGTTAGAATTTGGTGGTCAGAGGTCAAAGGTTAGCATGACATTTGTCTATCTTATTTTGTGAACAAGATATCTCAAAAATGCCTTGAGTTAATTTCCACAAATTTGGCACAAACATCCACGTGGACGTATGAATGAATTGATAAGATTTTGGTGGTCAGAGGTCAGCAGTCAACATGACCTTTCATCTGTCTCATTCTTGTGTGCACGATATCTCAAGAACACTTGCCTCAAATTTGGTACAAACATCCACTTTGGGTTAAGGATGAACTGATAAGCATTTGGTGGTCAGACGTCAGCATGACCTTTCATCAGTCTCATTATTGTGACTGCAGTATCTCAAGAACACCCGAGGGAATATCTTCAAATTTGGCACAAACGTCCACTCTGAGTTAAGGATGAAATAAATAGATCGCATTTGGCGATCAAAAGTTTAAGGTCATTTTGGCCTCTTCCTTCATATTTTCATGAACACAGTATCTTAAAAGAATTCTTTCAAATTTGGTACGTCCTCTTGAAATCAAGACTGTACTGATTAGAATGTGTTGGTCAAAGGTCGCTGTGAATTTCATCTGTTTCATTTTGTGATTGCGATATCTCAAAAACACATCAAGGAAATTTTCAGAAATTTGACACAAATTTTAACTTTGACTCCAGAATAAACTGATTAGAATTTGGTGGTCAAAGGTCACTGTGAACTTGCATCTATGTGATTCTTGTGAGCACAATTTCTCAAGAAGACCTGTCAGGATTTTTTCTTTTTTTTAATTTGGCACAAATCCTCAGTCTAGAATAACTAATTAAAATTTGGTGGTCAAAGGTCAAAGTCACTGTGATCCCAGTTGTGGCATTCTCTCAAATGCAGTATTTCAAAAACACCTTGAAGGAATTTTCAGAAATGTGGCACAAACATTCACTTCGACTCACGAATAACCTGATTAGTATTTGGTGGTTGAAGGTCAAAGGTCACTGTGACCTCACAAAATATGTTATTGGCCATAACTGAAGAATTCATTCACTGATTCTGAAAAAACTTGACACAAATGTCTAACAGGGTAAAATAATGAAGGTCCAAAGGTCAAAGGTCAGCTTGACTGTGACATCTTCATGTTTTAACGTCATGTCTCAGGAACAGAAGGGGAGACATTTGGTCAGATACTGAACTGGTGACTCTAATCTTGAACCTGTGCTGACTGTACAGATGTGTCTAGGAAGTGAGGCCCGGCACAGATTTGGTCGTACATGAATGAGCGTCTGTCAGATCATCATGAAACCTGTGAGTTATCTTTAACACAGTCGTCAGAAACTGTCGAAGGTCTTGATTCTTCACAGCTTCCAGCTTCTAACGCTCCGCGTGGGCTCAAACACCATAGTCGCAAAGTAAAAGTGTGTTGCAGCTGCAGTGAAGTGTTTTCTTTGATTCGCTGTGATGTTTTTTACTAATATTCAGCTGCATTAATGCGCCTGCGTCATTTAAAAGCTTTTATATTGGGTTGTTTAATCTACAGCATTGCATCATGGTCTGTGAGTTCATTGTGGACAGTTTATTTTAGGATTTCTCAGGGTGCTGTTGTTATTCTGCTGCTGAGTGACATCCACTCATTTTACTGTCAAATCACCAACAGACACTGAGCTACTGTCCTGCTGTGTGTGTGTGTGTGTGTGTGTGTGTGTGTGTGTGTGTGTGTGTGTGTGTGTGTGTGTGTGTGTGTGTGTGTGTGTGTGTGTGTGTGTGTGTGTGTGTGTGTGTGTCTACCTGCTGACATTAAAGGTGACCATCATGACCAAAGCACACTCTGAGCAGTGCTCCACACAGTTACACATTTTAAACCCAGTGATGCGGAGGATGAAAAATGACACAAGCATCTATAAATACTTAATGTATAAATAAATATAGGAATGGAAAAATAAATATGTGAAAATTCAAAATAAATAAATGCATAAATAAAGACGCAAATTCAGAGTAACGACTTCATTAACACACAGACACACAAATACAGGAAAAAAATGATTGTACAAAACTGTAGAATTATATCAAAGATATTTATTTATGTCCTGTTTAATTATTAACTTTCATTTATTTCCAAACTTTCACATTAATATATAATTATTGATGCTTTTATCTATTTTTGTATTTATTTCAGCATTTTAAAATAATTTTAGAGTTATCTATTTATTCTTAAATTCTGTTATTATTATTTTAATTTATTCCTGTGTATATTTATTGTTGATTCATTTTAGTCTCTATCTCGTTATTTCTATATGTATTTGTTTATTTTTCTTTTAATTTTAGCATGTATTTTTCTTTATTTCTATTAATTCCTATCTTTATTCTTTTGTTCATATATTTCCGTATTTATTTTTTTATTCCTTTATGTAGTTATTGTTTTTTTTCCAGAATTTATCTATTGATTCCTGTATTTGCTGATTTTTTTTTAATTTCCATATTTATTTCTTTATTCCTGTCTGTATTTATTGGTTTATTCATTTATTATTTTTAGATTTATTTATTATGTATGTATTTAGTGTTTTGTTTATTTCAGTATTTATCAATTTATTACATTTTTAAAAATTATTTTCATATTTTTTTTATTTATTCTTGTGTGTATTTGTTGGTTTTTTTCAGTATTTATCTATTTATTCCTGTATGTATTTCTTTTCATTTATTATTTCTTTATTCATGTGTATGTTTAGTGTTTTATTTATTTTAGTAGTTACCTACTTATTCCTATTATTTTATTTACATGTCTTTTTCAGTATTTATTTATTTATGCATGTATATGTTGTTTTATTTATTTCTGTAATATTTATTCTTTTTTTTTATACTAACGTTTTTTGCCCTCCATACTTTACATAAACAGGCGTTCAATAATAATAGTATTGATAATCAGTATGACTTTTAGTAAACTCTCCTGTGTCATGACTCTGGCTCACTGCTGAAGGACAGATATGTCATACTGGGAGCACTGGGAGCACTGTGGAGTCAGGAGGTTCAGATAGAGACTGACATGATGTGTGTGTGTTTGATCACATGTTCTTACGACCAAGAGAAGTCACACTGTGATGTCACTCTTCTTCTTCTTCTCCTGATGTTGTGCTGACTCGTGTAACGTGATGAGCATGAAGTTAAAACGTTCATTGAGTCGAAGTCAGTTCAGACACTTTTTGTGAAAAGCTGCTGAGCTGAATATAAGGTTGCTAGTGACAGCAGCAGAGGGCGCGTTTATGATTTGATTATTTTGTTATCAGATGCCACAACAGTCCTTTCATGGTTTGGGGAAGTTGTTTGTCTGCAGGTTATTCATTAAACTCACTTCCCCCGACTTCATTTACCTGAAAAACAACAGCAGCAGCTTCACACAGACGTTCACACACAACCTTCATCTCACATCAGGCTGTTACTGCTCACATTTCAAGTCATGATGACAAGACAAAAAACATTTTTACAACACCAGTTAATCGGCACTAAATCTGACAAACTGCTCCTTTAACATGTAGCCGAAGTTCAGGCCGCGCCAAACGCCACTAGGGGTCTTAAAGGAGGCTCGACCCTCTCTCTTGTATGCCTGTTGCCTGTGTGAGAGGAAATAACTGCACACGGATGGCAGTCGTCTGTATTTGTCATTTAAAAAGGGAAACAGGAAGGAATTTGGCACGAACATCCACTTTGGGTTAAGGATGAATAGCATTTTGACCTTCATATTCTTATGAATGCAGTAGCTCCAGAACACCTTGAAGGAATTCTGTCAAGTTTGGCACAAACATCCACTTTGAATCACTGTGACCTTGCATCTATGTGATTCTTGTGAACACAATTTCTCAAGAGGACCTGTCGGGATTTTTTTTCCACCTTTGGCACAAATACTCATTTTGAGTAAAGAACAACTCATTAAAATTAGATTTAAATTTGATGATCAAAGGTCAAGGTCACTGTGCTCCCAGCCGTGGCATTCTTGTGAACACAATATTTCCAAAACACCTCGAGGGAATTTTTAGAAATTGGGCACAAGGATCCACTTCGACTCACTAATAACCTGATTAGAATTTTGTGGTCAAAGGTCACTGTGACCTTACAAACAACTAGAAGCGACGGTGCGGGACACAGCAGCGACGAGGGCGACAGATGCTCACCAGTGGCCCAAGTTTGACCTACAGGCGAGCGTCGGTTTGGTGTGTCAGCGCCTTATGTTTCATGTGTCTGTAGAAAAAGAGCATCTAAAATACCATAAATGATAAAATGCTGAGTTCACCAGACTCCATTGAGAAAAACAGTAATTTTAGCTCACAGAACACAGGAGCTGCTGGCCTACTGCTGCCTCCATCACTTAGTTTGTCTGTGTCATTTTGTGACTTTGGTGAATCTGAACTAAGCCTTTAAAACACCAAAGTCACACATTAACACAAATTAACTAACTGAATAAAGCAGCAGTCGACCAGCAGCTCCTGTGTCCTGTGAGCTAAAATTACTGCTTTTCTCAATGGAGTCTGGTGGCTGTGTCGAGAGCACAGATGGGGAACTGAAGCTGTCAATGGCTTCCCTGTCTGAACCGGCTGTCTGACAGCAAGGTGAGTGAGTGAGTGAGTGAGTGAGTGAGTGAGTGCACACTTAAGCTGATATTGATTTTTTTTTAGGTGGTTAAAATACGTTGCTCACCCCGTCCGCAGACAGTACTCCAGTCTGCTTCTCCAAACTGGGGACGTGCTGAGTATGTAACACACAATCCCTTTAAGTGTCCCTTTAAGAAGCAAAGTTTAGGCTCTGTTTACGTTCAGGGGTTGTCGCTTAAACACATCACGTGTCTCACAGACATTTTGTCACAAAGCAGATTCAGTCATCAGACACTGAAGATCAAATTCACAACATGAACCTTTTTCTTTTTCTGTCTGCAGTTACAGTAAAGTCTCAGTATCAGTTAACACTTCTTAACTTCCTTATTTCTATTTCAGCAGTTCGTGACTGAGCAGCTTCCTGTCAGGCACGCCCAGCCTCTTCTTCACACCGACTGTGTTTCTGTTGTCACGACAACCACACTACAACAGTCAGTGAATAGAGCTCGGCTAATTTAACTCCCTCATATCACCAAACACATTCCATCATTAAATATCAATTGATTTTTTTCACAATTCCTGTTATTCTTCGTCACACGTCTCTGTGGGGGCGAAGTGTTGGAACTACAATTCCCATAATGCTTTAAGGGGTTTTATCAAGAAGCATAATGTCACCACCTTTAATTCAGTGAGTTAGTGTTGGACTTTTTGTTTTTATCCCGTATTCATGGAGGCAGATTTGTGTCAGTGTTCAGTGTGAACAGAGCGACAGTCTGTGTTTGTGTGTGATCTGTAAATATACAACAACAAACACAAAAACATTGTAGGCTCACAAAGTATTTTGCAAATATCAAACAGATCTGCAAAGACCTGATCAGTGCGCCTGCTCTGTGCGTAACTGAGCTCTTTTGTCTTCATGCTTCACTGAGCAGCTTTCATAGGAATAAGCCCCGCCCCCACGCTGTATCCACGTCTCTTTATACATCCATGATTAGATTTTATGTTGCATGAATTAGTGGCTGGTGAAGTTTCGTCTCCTCGTATGAAGTCAGGATGAATCACACACAGGACTTAAAATGTTATTTTGTGGAGGCTTTATTGTCTCTACTGTTGATTATATGTGAAATAAAAGAAAAGGGAGGGAAATGGTTTCCAGTTTTCAAAAGTAAACAGGAAGTGGGTACATCTTCTGGGGAGGTGCATGTCGGCGTGGCTCTGCGAAGACACGTACGCGGTGGTACGATGTTGATGGAACGCAGGCGAATAAAACCGGCTTGGGAAAACGTTTATCTGCGTGTGTGTGTGTGTGTGTGTGTGTGTGTGTGTGTGTGTGTGTGTGTGTGTGTGTGTGTGTGTGTAGCGTTTATAAATGTTGTTGGTTTTGTTTTGGTTGTGCATTTACTTCAAGAGATGACTCGTTCTCTGTGCTGTTTGCTCGTTGCATGGACTCCATCACCTGCGTTTGGTTAGAATATGATAAAATATGGTTATTTATGTTTGACGGTCCCAGGTAGCCAAAATGATCCGGCCCAGCATCGGCCCAAACTCTGCATCCTGGATGAAATTAATCAGGTCACATTAAGTTGCCCGACTCGGCATGAATGACGCCCAGAATCGGGCAATATTCCATCTGCTGACGCTGCCTGGGCGGCCTGGGCCGTTGCCAAAAATGGCTTGGCCTTGCTTCGGCCCTAAAGGATAACTTCGGTATTTTTCAACCTGGGCCCTATTTCCCCATGTGTATGTGTGCGTATGATTCATAGGTACAACTCGTTCTAAAACTGGTTCAGTATTGAGGGAGGCAGATGCAGCCGGGAGCCGCGAAACGAGCTAAAACAATAACGGGGACAAATGCGTCCCGTATAAGTTTGTGCATTAAAAGTGCTTTTTTTGCCACTGACCGGTTCAGATCGCCAGTGTTATGAGTGCTATTAGTGGAGTCAGCTGTCAGTCAGTGTTGGAGCAGAGAGGGGGAGGGCTGCCCCGCTGAGTACTGTACTGCAGCCGCCTCCCGCAATACTGAACCAATTTTGAACCAGAGTTGTACCTGTGAATCATACGCACACATACACATGAGGAATTGGGCCCAGGTTGAAAAATACCAAAGTTATCCTTTAACACGGCAGGTCGAAAGAAATATGTCAGGCCATGTCCCGATGTCCAACTCGGCATGAATGACAATTAAGAATTGAGCCAAATAACCTGGGTGCCGCCACTGGGCTGCTGTTAAAAGTGACTTGGCCCAGCATCGGCCCAAACTCGGTATGCCAGATGAAATTCGTCAGGTCGTATGCTGTTGCCCAACTCGGCTGACACTCGGCATGAATGACACTTCAAAACTGGGCCAAATAATCTGGCCTGATTTTGGCTGCCACCACGTGGCCGTTATCAAAGATGACCTGGACCAACACTGGCCCAAACTTGGCAGATAGGAAGAAATAAGTTGGGCAACGTCTGTTTGCCTGACTCGGCTGTGACTCGGCATGAATGACACAGCAGAACCAAGACAAATCAGCTGGCCCAATGTGCAGTACCACTGGGGAGGGTCATTTGTTTTACCCGAGTCACTCAGGGAAAAAATGAAGTCACTCCCCTCCTCCTCTGATAAATAACCAACAGTCTCTTAATTTACCCAGACATCAGCACATGAAAGCAGCTCACAGTCATGTTACATGAACACGCGTGTCCAGAGCCACCATGTTGTGCGTGACATCATCAGAGTTCATAACAACAGACGACAGGATGAGTTTCATTTGATTTTAATTCGTTCTCACTGCAGCGTTAGAAATGTTTTAAATTAATGGACGTCTCAAAACTACTTTTCTAATTCTCAAAGATAAAATTCTAACCAAACATAAAAAAAACACATTTTAACATAGATTTTCCAAACAGTCTCTCAGGCAGTAACACGGCAGCATCAGCGCCACAGAAACCCGCCGATGTGGCGTTCGAGCCGCAGTCCTACAGCAGGACGCAGGGCCTCTTGTTGACGGTGGGCTGCGGGTTGAGGTAGGCCCGCACAGCCTCGGAGAACACGTCCTTGATGCCGTCCTGGTTGAGGGCCGAACACTCCAGGTAGCGCATGGCGTGGATCTGGCGGGCGAGGGCGGCGCCCTGCTGGTGGCTGACGGGCGTCTGGTTCTGCTCCTTCAGCTTCCTCTGAGTCTCTCCGTCGTTCCGGAGGTCGCTCTTTGTGCCGACCAGGAGGATGGGGACGCCAGGACAATGGTGACACACCTGGTGATGACGATGATGACAGAATAAACAACGAGAAACGACCTCGTCTTTAAAGCTAAACATTCTTTAATTATATCAATCAATCTGAAATCTGAAAACATGAAGCCGAACGTTTGTCAAGAAGTAAAATGACTGTTTTCTTGTTTTCATTTTAAATTTGAAAAATCAAATAAATAAAACAAAGGTCGTATTTTTCTGTCTTTTGTTTATCGCTGTTTCTCTGCCGTGTTCAGTCTGAACTCGTCATTAACAAAGGTTTTTATTTTTTTGCCTCTGCACACTCCTCCGAGGAGTGATTACAGAAGAACACTAATTATAGCTAAGACTTGTTTTTTAATTTGTTTTTATGCCTCTGCACTGTTGTCCTACCTCTGCAATATTTCAAGAACATCTTGAGGAACTTTCTTTAAATTTGGCACAAACATTTACTTGGACTTAACGATGACCTGATTAGATTTTGGTAGTCCAAGTTCAAAGTTGTGTGACTTTGCCCCCCTTTCATTCTCGGAACACCACATCTTAAGTATATATTGAGGAAATTCCTTTGAATTGGCACAAACATCCACTATGAGTCAAGGATGGTCTCACTGGATTTCTCTCATTCTCGTGAAAGTGATATCTCAAGAATACCTTGAGGGCACTTTCTCAATTTTGGCACAAACGTCCACTTGGATTGAATGAAGAACTGATCTGCTGCTCTGTGGGGATTGACTCGCTCTTGGAGCCAGCCTCAAGTGGACGTTAGAGGAGCTGCAGTTTTTGATACTTAAGTGTTGGCTTCGTTCTGACACTTGTTAAAAGTCCGGTATTTGTTTGACCCATCTAACCCCCACCATCCTCCTCCCTTTGTGGACTTACATCACTTTGCTTCCTCCTTTGATCCCGTCATAATTACTACGGGCACTAGAGGTCGCCACCGAAACATAAACATAAATATGGGTTGTAATAAACTGCTAGCACAGACGACCTATGTGCTGTTTTTTGTTAGAGTGGACGACCTGCAATGCTTTCAAATGTATTCATTTAAAATAAGGAAATAGCATTCTGCTCATCCGACGCTCATCACATGAGACATAAAAAAAAACATAAACCAAAAGTCGAACTGATATTTAAACAAACTCCACATGTGGTCAAAGAGCCACTGAAACCTCACTGAGCCTCTGACCTCTGGATGCCACTTGTGCTTCACGTTCTCGTAGGAGGCGGGGCTTGAGATGGAGAAACAGATGATGAAGACGTTGGTCTGCGGGTAGGACAGCGTCCTCAGCCGATCATACTCCTCCTGACCTGCTGTGTCCCACAGGTTCAGACTGATGGTCCTGCCGTCCACTGTTACCTGAACGCACCACATACACACACAAACAGGTACGCACACACACGCACACACACACCTGGTCAATATGACATGAACAACACATTTAATCTGTGTAACTACGGAGGTGAAAACGTATCATTTGGATCGTAACAACCTGCCGACAGATTTCCACCAAATTTTCTATCAAATTTAACATATTAATCATTAAATCTTCTTTTTTTTATCGGGTGATCAACCGAACAGTAATCAGCATTAGTTTTGATAGTCGATTTATCGTTTGTCATTTTTCAAGCAACGATAACAAACGTTCAGCAGTTCAAGCCGCTGAATTGTGATTATTTGCTGCTTTTCTGTATTTTACATGATTGAAATTAAATCTTTTCGGGGTTTTTCAATGTCGATGTGAACATTAGAAAATTGTGACATTGAAACATTGTGAGTTTTCACTATTTCAGACATTTTTTATACTAAACATTTAATCAATACATTTTCGTGCATGTGCAATAAAACCATAGATGCAGGGCCGCAGTTGGAAATATTTGGTGCGACACAAAGAGATCTGGGTCTCTTACGAGCTCAGACTCGCTTTGCTAGCCAGACGCCTCGTTCTTTACAACAGGAAGACTAACTGTCATCAACATCACCATCAATCATGTGAAGTTTGGGGGTGATTGGACAATGTATGTTGGAGTTACAAACCACTTCCTGTTTCGTGTCGACACCTATAAGTCTGACGCCTCGCCAAGGTCACACAGTTCGACGAAAACACAAGCTTGTAACAAATTTTTATCTTTAAGGTCTCTTGATGCAACAGACCGACTTTAAAGGCGAGCGGATTAAATCTCTAGGACTAGTTTGTTAAAATACGACCTCTGGAAATGGCCCAAAAATGCACCAAAATTGCACAGTAAATTCAAAATGGCTGACTTCCTGTTGGGTTTAGAGTATGGCTCCAAGAGAATTTTTTGTAGTGTTTCATGTGCCTACCAAGTTTCATATGTGTAGGTGAAACCGGATGAGGAATATGAGCCGGCGGACACAAACACACCTGGCTGCTGTAGTTGTCGAACACAGTGGGGATGTACTCTTTGGGAAAAGCTCCGGTGGTGTATGAGATGAGGAGGCAGGTCTTCCCCACGGCACCGTCACCCACAACCACACACTTTATACTCTGCATGATGACCTCTGACCTCTCAGCCTTCAGCGACCTGCAACACAGGACAGGAGGAACTGACCGAAGGTTCGTTCTGTTACAATTTATCGTACGATACATTTCGTCTTTGTGGCGGCCTTTATCTCGAGCACACTGTTGAAAACAGAAAAACACTTTTACTAGTAATCAAAGACAAGTAGAATCTGTCAGCAGGTTAAATCAAAAAGAAAAATAGAGAAGTAAAAATAGAAAACTTCTGACACTAATGCAACATGTTTTATTCTTCCTCTAAACTTCCACCTCACTGTATTGTAGAGGTTAACACTTTTTACTGCGCTGCTTTTGTCAGCTGTCAGCTTTAGAGCCAAATACGAAGATTGGACTTCTGATTATGGTTTATTTATGACTCATGCAGCAGTGGAAGAAGTTTTCAGATCCTTTACTTACAAAGTAACTTCTGTATTTTTCAACAAGGACCTTATTTTTTATGTTTTTGTGTCTAAGTGACTGATGGAAACAAGAGCTCTTAAAGTTAGTCCAGTACTGAGTGATGTTCACACCGTCAGTGTCCGTCCACTAAAAGTGTTTGTTTTTGTCACTGACAGGCTCAGATTGTTATTCTGAGTGTCTGACAGCATTATGAAAGGATCCTTACAGAGACAGAGCTTTGTGTTAAAGAGTAGGATCCTTTTTGTTTCACCAGAAACAGCCCTGAAATCATCGTCCTCTGTAGAATTCCTGTCAGTGTCGACATCAGGAGGGACACTGGGCTACCTGTCTGAGTTTACCTTCAGTGACTCTGATTGCTTGACTCGTCCCACTCCGGCTGTCAGAGACGCTTCGGTTTCCTTCAGTTAACACAGTTTGTTCAGACACACGTGACGTCCCATCGTCTGACTGCAGAGAGAGAGAGGGGGGGGGCAGAGTTTGTCATGGGTCAGTATTTGTGTTTATGGAAATTATCTGCAGAAGGAAACGGTCTCCAAACAAAACAGAGATGTTATCCTGCACACACACAGCCACACACACATGGATTTGAATGCCAGCGTCACTCGCAGTGAACGTATAAAGTTTCATTAAACACACACACACACACACACACACACACACAGAGCGTCTCCTCCCACACAGCCAGTTTGTATCAAAACTTTATTTACATTTACGTGACAGACAGCTGGTTAGATTTTATTTCCTCCCTCTGTCTCCAGTTTGATCAGAACATCATCAACCTGAGGCCCACAGCAGCAGAATCAGGAGTATCAGCATTACTAATGTCAATACTGGCAGGGGTAGTTGTAGTTAACTTGGTAAACCTCGAGTCCCATTTAGACTCGTCCAGTCTCATCCAAGGTTATGTCCAATTCATCTCTGGCCACAAAGATCACGTTCAACTTGACCAGGACACGTCTAAGTCACCACTGTGTAACTTTCCAGTTTACCCAAATCAAGTCCAAGTCATCAATTCAAGGCACAAAGGCCAAGTTCTAGTTACCAAGTCATGCTTAAGTTCCTGATGTTATGTCCGAGTTACCCAAAACTTGTCCAAGTCACCAAAGCCATGTCCAAATCGCATTTGTTGTGACTGAGTTGACCAGGACACCATGGTCCTTTCTGCTTTACCCAGATCAAGTCCGAGTCACCTAGGTCAAATGCAAGCTACCCAAATCAAGTCCAAGTCATCAAATCCAGTCGCAAAGGCCATGTTCTAATTACAAAGTCATGTCCGAGTTACCCAAATCTTGTCCAAGTCACCAAAGCCATATCCAAATCGCACATGTTGTTTCTAAGTCAACTAGGACACGTCTAAGTTACAACATTTGTGTTCAGTTTAACCAGATCAAGTCCGAGTCATCCCAGCCACATCCAAGTCACCCAGATCATATTCAAACTGGAAATGTTATGTCCAAGTCACCATAACCTTGTCGAAATTACCAAGATCATGTTCGACTTAAGCAGGTTATGACCAAGACACCCAGACTATGTTATTTCCAAGTTACCTAAATCTTGCCCAAGTCACTGAAACTATATCCAAACCTCACATAATGTGTCTGAGTTAAGCAGGGCACGTCTAAGTCACCACAGATGTTTCCGATTCACCAAGATCAAGTCCAAGTCACCCAGGTAGAGTCCCAGTCACCCAGGTCAAATACAAGTCACCCAGAACATATTCAAGATGGAAATATCATGTCCAAGTCACCATAATCTTGTCAAAATTACCAAGATCATGTCCAAGTTAAGCAGGTCATGACTGACACACCTAGACTATGTCTGAGTCACAAAGGCCATGTTCTAGTTACCAAGTCATGCTCATGTTCCTGATGTTATATCCAAGTCACCAAAACTATCCAAACCTCACATGTTGTGTCTGAGTTGACCAGGACACATCTAAGTCACAGTTGTGTTCATTTTACCCAGATCAAGTCTGAGTCACCTTAGTTGAGTCCGAGTCACCCAGGTCAAACCCGGGTCATTGATTGAGATTGCAAAAGCCACGTTCTAGTTACCAAGTCACACTTAAGTTCATCATGTCATGTCAGAGTCACCCAAATCTTGTTCAAGTCACCAAAGCATGTTGTGTCTAAGCTGTTTCCAATATACCCAGGTCAAGTCCGGGTCACCCAGGTCAAGTCTGAGTCACCCAGATCAAGTCCAAGTTGCAAAGGCCATGTTCTAATTACCAAGTCATGCTTATGCTCCTGATGTTATGTCCAAGTTACCCTAATCTTGTCCAAGTCACCAAAGTCATATCCAAATCACCCAAGTTGTTTCTGAGTCGACCAGGACACATTTAATTATGGTCGTGTTCTGTTTGCCCAGATCAAGTCTGAGTCACCCAGATCATATTCAAGCTGGAAATGTTATCACCTCCTAGTTAGCAAGTTAACGTTGAAGTCACCAGTCTGTATTCAAGTCGTTTGGCTCATTGCAGGAGTTGTGTTCCCGTCAGTTTGAGTGTAACAGCAGCAGTTTACAGACCAGTGAAGAAGAAAAAGAACGATTTAAGAAATGTCAAACTAAAACCAAGTCAGTAACAAAGAGTTCTGATACATAGTGACACGTCTCTGTCTTTATTCGAGTGCTTCAGGTCTGTTTCAGTCTGAGTTTCAGTGTTTTCATGTCGTCTGTGCTGTAAACGCTCCTGAAGAGGAAAGTGAAAAGTGAAGGTCCTGATGTGAATATGAAAAGTGACTCTGGTGGACTGTGTGCTCAACAATAAAGCAGTAACTGTGTGGAGGCTCCCTCCAGATGTCTGGATAGAGAAAGTGGCTCAGCCCAGACTCTGGGGACGCCGACCCCACCTCTCTCTCTCTGGGGGCCACTCTGTCTCTGGGAATCTCACTCCTGCTGGAAGCTTTAACCTCTGATCTCACAGCGTTTGGTTTTCTCTCCTTCACGGTGTTTACATGGTGCGGTGTGACTGTGACCTCTGAGGAAATATCAGACCTTCACTGAAAGTACAACTGCTGTTACTCTGTAGTGTCCTTACAGTCAACACACAAGAGTGTCTCAGCACTTCCTGCAGCGGTGGAAGAAGTTCCAAGTAAAAGTAGTAAATTCCCAAAGTTGTTGTAGTTAACTAGAACTAAAACCTAATGATATGAACAAACATTTTAATGAACTGAATTAACACCACGCAGTTGTAACTTTCTCTGACAGTCTCCATCATGTCAGTGAAAACACGGATGCTTCACACACAGAAGATCTATACAATCAGCACAGTTTCAAGATTAGAGTCACCAATTCAGTATCTGACCAAATGTCTCCCCTTCTGTTCCTGAGATATGATGTTACAACACAGTCATGATGTCACAGTCAAGCTGACCTTTGACCTTTTGGATATAAAATGTCATCACTTCACCCTGTTAGTCATTTGTGTCAAGTTTTGTCATAATGAGCATATGAACTCTTGAGCTCACAACATGTTTTGTGCGTTCACAGTGACCATGATCGTTGAATCCAAGTGGACAATTCCCTTATGGTGTTTTTGAGATAGCACATTCACAATTATGGACAGAAAGGGTCACAGTGACTTTGACCTTTGACCTGTACGCCCTGTTTCCACCAAACCCTTCCAGCCCAGTACCTTTGGAGCCAACAGTAAGACTGGCTCCACACTGATAAAGTACATTAAAATACTTTCATATGGATTTATTTAAAATAAAAACAGAATAATATAATACTGTGTAATAAAGGACCTGCACTGTATAATGAGTATTTTTTATTTTTGACTCTTTAATAATACACTTTGTAAGCACTTTTTAAAGTAACATGTTGAATTGACTGGAGTAATTTTAGACTTTTGTTCTTCAGTTAAGGATCTCAGTTCGTCCTTCGTCATCTGTCAGCGGCTGATAGTCAAAGTTTTCTGACAGATAACATGAACACGCTGATAACCTGCAGAGTCACTGACAAACGTTTCATGTGTTGTAACGACGTCCTTTTGTAACTCCGATGGTGCTGAAGAAAAAAGGAAGTTTTCAGCAGAAAAACTGTCACTGTGGTTTCATGTTGAAATGAAGCACAAACGTCAGTAAAGACATGATGAACAAGCGTCCGCCTCAACACAGAATTATATTCACTGAGTCTGTAAGAGCGTCTCACAGTGAAATTTACCTCAACTTCACTGTTTCTCACCTGCAGTCAGTTTCTCTAACGTCCACCAGGTGCTGCTGTGATAAAACTGCCACTGTATTGAAGTATATGGAAAAACCCTCAAAACAAAATTAAGTCTTTATGCTACTTTTCGATGTCAGTTGTCACATCAGTGAATAAATGACACGATCTGTGGGAACCAAACTGACGCTGCATCTTTCAGAGGTTCATCAGCCCAAACTGTGACAGCAGCAGGTCTGAGGACAGATCTGAGGTCAGCGCTGACGGAGTCAGACTGAGAGGAAGAAAGAAGAAAACACGTTGAGAAAAAAGAGGAAGAAGAACGGAGATCAGTAACATATAACCTGACACACACACACACACTCATTGTGTAAAAGTGACCTTCCTCTCAGAGTGTGTGTCAAAGAAGTATGGAACACACACTGCAGCTGTTTGTTTTAACGACAGTTCATCATCATCATCATCATCATCATCATGTCAGAGAACATTTACGTGAATCGCCACGACGCTGAGACACAAGGCCAAAAAGAAACCTTCAGTGAAAAACTCAGAGTGTCTGTGGGATCAGACAGTGGTCGGCTCTCACACGGTTGTTGCTCACGTTGCGTCAGAAAACATTTACATAAAGTTTTTATGCCTCCGAGTTGGCAACGTATGTTCAGACAACCTGAAAACATAACGCCTCCGGCCACAGCTGTTGTACTACGTGAGTGTTCGTCCGTCCTGTTCTCATGAACGTGATATCTCAAGAACACCTACAGGGAATTTCGTCAAATAGACCAAATTCAAAAATTTGAATTTGACACAAACGTTCACTCAGACTCAAAAATGAACTGACTGATTTGGTGGTCAAAGGTCACCACGACCTTGTGTCCATCTCATTCTCGTGAACATAATACCCCAAGAACACAAATATGGCACAAACGCACACTCTGAGTCAAGAATGAACAAGTTAGGTCACAGGTCAAAGGTCAACGTGACTTTCAATCCATCTCATGTTTGTGAATGCAGCAGCTGTAAATCACCTGGAGGAACTTCTTCAAATGTCTGCTTGGACTCAAGAATGAACTGACTTGAATTTGGTGGTCAAACATCAAGGTCACTGTGACCTTACGTCTGTCTAATTCTCATGAACATATCCCAGTGACAACTTCAGGGAATTTCTTCCAATTTGGCTCAAAGTTTTGCTTTGAGTCAAAGATGAACAAATTAGAATTTGGTGGTCAAAGGTCACACTGACCTTAAACCCATCTCATTCTTGTGATCCCAATACCCCAAGGACACCTTGAGGGAATTTCCTCAAATCTGGCACAAACATCCACTTGGAGTCAAGAATGAACTGACTAGAATTTGGTGGTCAAACGTCAAGGTCACTGTGACCTCATAAAATAATTAAGTGATGGCATTTTATATCCAAAAGGTCAGCTTGACTGCGACATCATCATGTTTTAACATCATATCTCAGGAACATAACAGGAGACATTTGGTCAGATGCTGAATTCTTGAAACTGTGCTGATTGTATAGATCTTCTGTGTGTGATCCCCTTGTCGAGGCTGCTCTCTCTATAGACGAGGGAAATAAAAGCTTTGGCCACAGTTTTAGGATTCACAGTGAGTTCCCTCAAACGTGTCTTCCTCAGGGACGGAGGTTGAAATATAATCAGTGCCACTGGAGCCAGCTGTCTCCTATGTGGTTTTACTGGTCTTGTATGTCCATGTTTCAGGAACTAACAGCTTTAGTTTCGTCTCGTCAGCTGTGTTCTTTTTCTGTATTTGTATTTTATATTGCTGGTTTAGGAAGAGTCTCCTGACCCACAGAGGAACCGAGTCATCCTGCAGCTGAAGCACTGATGGGAAAATCTCTAAAACTGGAGCTGTGAGGTTTACAGAATATTTTAACGGCTGTGTGGACTTTGGTTTCAATAATCTGGAAAAACCCAGACACCTGCTCTGCAGAACGACTAACAGCAAATAGTAGGTTATGAGATTTTTTAGGGACAAATATAATGTACATGCAAAACTTAAACCAGGTGGTGGACACAGTAGGAAATATACGCGAAAAGAACAAAAAATATCAGAACAAACCAGAGTGAAAATTCAAGAGAATTCTGGACCAAACCAGAACTAAAACAATGTAGAATACTGGACCAAATTGGGGCTAAAACACTTGATGATATCAAGCCAAAAAAAATCTACAGCATCAGAGATTTTTGGGCCTAAGCATGGCTAAATCATTTGAGAATATTGGACCCAATTGCGGCCAAATAACTGGAAAATACTGGACTAAACTGGGGCTAAAACACTGGAGAATATTGGGCCAAATTGAGGCAAAACCACGGGAGAATACTGGGCCAAACTGGGACTAAAACACTGGAGTATACTGGGCCAAAGTGGGGCTAAAACACTGCAGATTATTGGAATAAGCTGGGGCTAGAACACTGCAGAATACTGGGCCAATCTGGGGCTAAAACACTGCAGAATACTGGGCCAATCTGGGGCTAAAACACTGGAGAATACTGGGCCAATCTGGGGCTAGAACACTGCAGAATACTGGGCCAATCTGGGGCTAAAACACTGGAGAATACTGGGCCAATCTGGGGCTATAACATTGGAGAAAACTGGACCAAATTGGGGCTAAAACATTGGATAATACTGGACCAAAGTGGGGCAAGACCACTGGAGAATATTGGGCCAAACTGGGGCTATGACACTGGAGAAAACTGGACCAAATTGGGGCAAAACCACTGGAGAATACTGGGCCAAACTGGGGCTAAAACACTGGAGAAAATTGGACCAAATTGGAGCAAAACCACGGGAGAATACTGGGCCAAACTGGGACTAAAACACTGGAGAAAACTGGACCAAATTGGGGAACAACCACGGGAGAATACTGGGCCCCACAGGAGCTAAAACACTGGAGAATACTGGACCAAACTGGGGTTAAAACACTGGAGTATACTAAACCAAACTGGGATTAAACACAGCAAAGTATTGGACCCCACAGGGACGAAGATGGCAATGAAATCTGAACCCAGATGGAGCTTAAACACTGCAGAATATTGGACCAAACCAGGACTAAAACACCAGGCAGCAGCTCTTCAGTTAATAGTAGCATAGTTAATGTTACATACCAAACATTACAGTGTTTTAAGGGATGTATTCATTTATTTTGTTCCTTAAGATTATTTAAGGCACGTCTTAAATCAGAATCAAAAATACTTTATTGATCCCTGGGGTAAATTGTGACGTCAGTAATTATCCTTCTTCGCACAGGAAAACTGTAAATTCCCGCTACAGTAAGGACAGTGGGTCAGAGGTGAAGTGGGTCATTAAACTGTGTTGGATGTTTTTGAGAGTTTGGTTATAATTTTTACAGTTCACATTTTGTTTTCTCTTCCAGCTAAATCTCCCTGCTCATGTGTCTTGTTTTTAGTTATGTCATCATGTCCCCAAACTGAGTCTGACAGGGGCAAAGCACTTTACCATACCGAGGCAGCGTTTCCTAACCCCCCCTCACCCTGATGAACATTCAGACGCCAGAGGCCAAAGAGGAACTGGTCTGTGTTGAAACCGAAACAGGAAGGGTTTGTCCGCCGCTCTGTTCATCCAGCAGCGGTATGTGTGACACAAAAGTGTTTCTGAGACAGTCTGACCAGCATTTTACAGCGGTACACTCAAGAGCTATTAGCTTGCAGGTGTTTCTCGTGTGAGGCCACCACAAACATTTTATTGGTCCTAAACTCAAGTGAGTATCGGAACAACAGGGATAAATCAACCAAGAATATTAGACCAAGCCTGGGCTAAAACAACCAAGAATATTAGACCAGGCCTGGGCTAAAACAACCAAGAATATTAGACCAAGCCTGGGCTAAAACAACCAAGAATATTAGACCAGGCCTGGGCTAAAACAACCAAGAATATTAGACCAGGCCTGGGCTAAAACAACCAAGAATATTAGACCAAGCCTGGGCTAAAACAACCAAGAATATTAGACCAAGCCTGGGCTAAAACAACCAAGAATATTAGACCAGGCCTGGGCTAAAACAACCAAGAATATTAGACCAGGCCTGGGCTAAAACAACCAAGAATATTAGACCAAGCCTGGGCTAAAACAACCAAGAATATTAGACCAGGCCTGGGCTAAAACAACCAAGAATATTAGACCAAGCCTGGGCTAAAACAACCAAGAATATTAGACCAGGCCTGGGCTAAAACAACCAAGAATATTAGACCAAGCCTGGGCTAAAACAACCAAGAATATTAGACCAGGCCTGGGCTAAAACAACCAAGAATATTAGACCAGGCCTGGGCTTAACCCCAGAGACTGTGGGAACCACACACAGAACAGAGAGAACAGTGTATATAACTGAGTCATAGTTGTGTATTTACAGTATGTGACACTGAATGATTCACCATCATCAGCACTAACTTGGCGATCTCTGACATATCACTCTCTGACTTCCTGTTTCATTCTGGGAAGCCTGAAACTGTCCAACTTGATTGTGATGTTTCTGATTCACATCTGAGCGCGTGCGACTGCTGACACTTTGTGTGATGTCATCTCCATTAGTCACTGCTGGGGTTTTTTTGGCCAACATTCATATTATTACACAGTACATTCCTATATATGTTATTACCATATACAGTTAATATGTGTTGGTTTGGCTCTCTGATTATATTACAGCTCATATTTTAATAGCATTCACATACTTATTTGAGCTCCTGTTCACTGTTCATCTGTTATATCAAGAAATGTTAATTTTAACGCATGACTTTTTAAATTTATCACTGAATTTAGTCAGTAAAAATCCAAAGTAACATTACATGTCCATCTTAAGTCCAAAGTGATTCTTCATGATGCTTACTCAGTCTGACCAACAGTCCAAAAACACAAAGAGAGTCATGAGAGTCAAGAGATCATCACGTGATTCGACTGAAAGCTCCAGAACAGCAACTAAATGGACGTCATGCTGAGATTTTCCCCACAGTTTAAAATGCTGATAATGAACATTGAACTTCAGCTTTTGAACCAAAGCAGTTTGGCTTTGTACTGTCAGCTCTACCCGTCTGTGGTAATTTATTATCAGAATAATAAATAACAATATAAATATCCTGTTATTATTTGATAATCTATCAAATATGTATCGTGCATCTCAACTTCTGGCACTTAATGGTCATTTTAAATTTACTGAAGTCGTGTTTAAAGAATTTCTATATATTCTGTTTCAAAAGTATTCCTGTGTCTGTTTTCAAAATACACTTCTGTATTCACAGGAAATGTACAGTTTGCATACAGTCTCTTTCAGAATAAAAGCACTACGTTGGTACAACACCATGAAATTACGTTTTGTTTTGTTTTTTTCAACGGCACACAAATGGTTGAGTTTAGGAAAAAAAACAGGGTTTGGCTTTACAGTCTTACAGGAAGTGAACAATGGCATCCCTGGCCACACACACACACACACACACACACACACACACACACCACGGTGTCGGTCATCTTCCTGTGATAGTTTCATCATTAAAGTATTCCCATATTTGATAATAATAATACTGTTTGTTTTGTAGTATTTGTTTGTGTGTGGCGCCAATAATATTCAAATATAAATATTTAATTGGATACTAACCACTTCCCTCTATAATAAACACTGTTTATTATAGAGTATAGATTCCTACAATATTTCTACACACACATAGGTAAGTGTGTTTATGATATTCTTATTAGTAACTACGGGGCAGATTTTCATATACAGTATTTTTTTGTTTCTTGTTGTTATTTGTTATTATTGCTAATAAGCTTCGGTGTTTGACTTCACATTTATCCTTTTTAATGATGAATATAAGAAATAATTTGACAAAATAATCATTATTAAATATATATTTTGGGGATGCACTTTGTCCAGCACTGGTGTTACAGAAAATATTTCACTTCATACCAGCTCTCTTTGATTAAATGTGATATTATTTCTGTGATAATGTTTTGGACACAGCGTCTGAAATATTTCTGATATTTCAAAGTAGATTTTTTTTCTTTGTACTTTACACCCATGTCTCTCTTTTACTAAAATGTATGTGATATTAACTCCAATACATTGCCTGTTATGATCATTTTGTGTCCCTCTGTGGTCATTTTGTGTCCCTCTGTGGTCATGTTGTGTCCCTCTGTGGTCATTTTGTGTCTCTGTGGTTATTTTGTGTCCCTCTGAGGTCATTTTATGTCCCTCTATGATAATGTTGTGTCCATCTGAGGTCATTTTGTGTCCCTCTGTGGTCATGTTGTGTCCCTCTGTGGTCATTTTGTGTCCCTCTGTGGTCATGTTGTGTCCCTCTGTGGTCATTTTGTGTCTCTGTGGTCATTTTGTGTCCCTCTGAGATCATTTTGTGTCCCTCTGTGGTCATGTTGTGTCCCTATGAGATCATTTTGTGTCCCTCTGTGGTCATTTTGTGTCCCTCTGAGGTCATTTTATGTCCCTCTATGATAATGTTGTGTCCATCTGAGGTCATTTTGTGTCCCTCTGTGGTCATGTTGTGTCCCTCTGTGGTCATTTTGTGTCCCTCTGTGGTCATGTTGTGTCCCTCTGTGGTCATTTTGTGTCCCTCTGTGGTCATGTTGTGTCCCTCTGTGGTCATTTTGTGTCTCTGTGGTCATTTTGTGTCCCTCTGAGATCATTTTGTGTCCCTCTGTGGTCATGTTGTGTCCCTATGAGATCATTTTGTGTCCCTCTGTGGTCATGTTGTGTCCCTCTGTGGTCATTTTGTGTCTCTGTGGTCATTTTGTGTCCCTCTGAGATCATTTTGTGTCCCTCTGTGGTCATGTTGTGTCCCTATGAGATCATTTTGTGTCCCTCTGAGGTCATTTTGTGTCCCTCTGTGGTCATTTTGTGTCCCTTAGTGGTCATGTTGTGTCCCTTAGTGATCATTTTGTGTCCCTCTGTGGTCATGTTGTATAGTATTTCAGCTGCTGTCTCTAATTAAATGTTATATTGTTTCAGTGTCATTTTTTTGGACATAGCGTCTGAAGTGTTTCTGTGATATTCTCACGGGGAAGTTGTAGTTATTCAGAAACAGCACAGATAATATTACTGTACATGTTTTTAACTTTATACCCAGGTCTCTCTTTTCCCAATATTTATCTAATATTTATTTAGATTACGTTGCCTGTTATGTTCCTCAGTATGTAGATAGTAGTTAGTTAGTTTGCCCATAATCCGTCTGTTGTTATATGACAGTGTTATTATATAAATGTACTTATAATATTCATGTAGTGTTACAGATAATATTCAATGTTTATAAACACCGCAGTGTTTCTGTGAGGTTCCTCTAATGACACTGAGTTTAGTGCAAAGAAGTGACTGACACACATAAACACACATAAACACACTGGGAGTGGTCGCACTTCATCTCCAGTCCCGCAGCAGCGTCGACACACACACACACACACACACACACACACACACACACACACACACACACACACAAACAAACAAACAAACAAACAAGATTATTGAACCGCTGAAGAACCGCTCGATCGGCTGACGGGAATTAAAGCAGAGATCAATAACGGGCTGAAAGTTTGGGCAGAGAGAGGAAGCACACACACACACACACACACACACACACACACACACACACACAGCTGACCGGTTGATCCCGGAGCACCGGGCGGATGAAACGCAGAGACTCACCGCTCATCAGTCCTCCTCTCCGGGCACACAGCTCCGCTCAGTCCCGCTCCTCTGGGTGTGTGTGTGTGTCAGTGTGTTTGTTAGTGTGTGTCTGTGAGTGTGAGCGTGTGTGTGTGTGTGTGTGTGTGTCAGTGTGTGTTGGAGGGACAGCGGATCTCTATCTCAGCGGGCGGAGCTAATGAAGAGGAGGAAGTCCGAGAGGAGAGGGAGAGGAAGCGGTGGGGCAAGTTTGAGGAAGTTTACTGCGTGTGTGTGTGTGTGTGTGTGTGTGTGTGTGTGTGTGTGTGTGTCTGTGAGTCTGTGAGTGTGAGTGTGAGCGCGCGCGTGTGTGTGTAACACCGGATTTTTTGTGCTCAGCCCAAAGTTAAGAAACTTTAAAAAAAAAAAAAAAAGAATCTTGTGTTTCATGTTGAGTCTGTCTCTTCTGACAAGGTCATTTTGTGTCCCTTTATTATCATTTTGTGTCCCTTTATTATCATTTTGTTTCCCTCTGTAGTCAGGTTGTGTCCCTTTGTGATAATTAAGTGTCACTTTGTGGTAGTTTTAATTGCATCCATTGTTTGTCGTCATTTGTGGTCATTTTGTGTCCCTTCATGATTATTTTGTGTCCCTTAATGTTTTGGTGTTTTTTTGCTTCTGTCCATTCTTTTGTGCCCTTTTGTGTTCATTGTGTGTCCCTGTGCGTTTGTTTTGTGTCCCTGTGTGGTCATTTTTCGTCCCTCTGTGATCATTTTGTGTCCTTTCGTGTTCTTATTTTGTTCCCGTCCAGTATTTTGTGCTCCTTTGTGTTTATCTTGTGTCCCTTCATGCTTGTTTTGCTTCTGTCCATTGTTTTGTGCCCGTTTGTGTTCATTGTGTCCCTGTGTGTTTGTTTTGTGTCCTTTCGTGTCTTTTTGTTCCCATCCATTGTTTTGTGCTCATTTGTACTCATTTTGTGTCCCTCTGTGATGGTATTACTTCTGTCCATTGCTTTGTGCTCATTTGTGAGTTGTTGCACAAGTGAAAACTGTTTTGGTCATAAATCTGATTCTGAAAATAATTTCTTTACATTTTGTGTTTGTTGCAGATTTAATTTAATGACTCGACGTGTTTGTTCGAGATTTTACTGACTTCAGCTTTAGTTTCGTTTCACTGAACTTTTTGAAACTCATCATTAAAGCTGAGCTTAGCACTGATCTGAGAGCAGCTGCGGCTGTTCACTGCACCTCCTCTCTGTGGCCGCAGGGTGGCGCCATCATACCGCTGCTGCACACAGATGCTGCCTTCCAGTGCTGTTGGAAATTAGAAAACTGGAGATAAAATGAGGCAAAATAACATGTTGAAATAGATTTTTTTTAAAAAAATAAATAAATAAATAAGCCCTTAAAGGGCGAGGAAAAGAAACAAAAAGAAGTAAAATATACTGAGAGCCAAAAAAATACATGAATAAAAGTTACAGTGCAGTGTAAAAAAAATATTTAGCCGATGTTCTTTACACTCAAAATGATCTCAAAATATGCTTAAATTTAACTACTAAATATTTCATATGGTCATAAAGCATTTTAGTGAAGACAAACGATACATATTTATCGTAAAGTCTGAGTTCTTGTTACTTAAAACTGTGACTTTAAGTAAAGTTTGTGTAACAATTATACAGACGTTTACACACTATTATACTAGTATTTCATTTACATTCATTTGGGAAGTTTTCGACAAATTTCATTATGACATGATGTTCTACCTCCGTGTAGGCAGCAGCTGTGAGCAGAGATATTATGTCTTCAGGTTGTCCGTCCATCTGTCTGCACCATTCTGGTGAAAGAGGTATCTCAACAACATCGTGAGGGAATTTCTTCAATTTTGGCACAAACATCCACTTGGACTCAAGGATGAACTGAAACAGTTTAGGTGGTCAAAGAAGATCAAGGTAACTGTGACCTTGTGTCTCTCATCCTTTGAATGTGATGTCGTAAGTACAACTGAAGGAATTTCTTCAATTTTGGCACAAATGTCCACTTGGACTAAACGATGAACTAATTAGACTTTGGAGGTCAAAGATCAAGGTCACTTTGAGCTTGCGTCCATCTCCTTCTCGTTAATGTGATCTCTAAAGAACAACTTGAACAAATGTAGCACGAACGTCCACATAGATTTGAGGATGAACTGATCAGAATTTCGTGGTCAAAATTTAAGGATTGAAGTCACAGTAAACTTGTGTCTGTCTCATTCTCATGGACGCAATATCCCGAATATAAACTTGACAGAAGTTCTTCAAATTCAGCACAAACAGCCACTCAGTCTAAAGAATGAATTAACTGAAGCGTCAAATGCTAAGGTGACTGTGAGCTTGTGTCTGTCTCCTTCTTTTGAAAGTGATATCTGAAGTACAACTTGAGGAAATTTCTTAAAATCTTCAGATGTTCACATGGACTCAAGGATGAACTGATTGGATTTTGGTGGTCAAAGGTCAAAGGCCAAAGTAACTGTGATCTTGCGTCTATCTCATTCTCATGAATGCAATCTCCCAAGTACAACTTGAAGAGATTTCCTCAAATTTGGCATAAACGTCAACATGGACTCGAGGATTACCTGATTAGAATTTGGTGGTCAAAGATCAAGGTCACTGTGACCTTGTGGCCATCTTATTCTTGTGAATTTGATATCTCAGTTTCACCTTGCGGGAATTTCCTCAAGTTCGGCACAAACGTTCACTTCGACTGAATGATGAATTGATTACAATTTGGTGGTCAAAGGCCAAAATTCAAGGTCACTGTAAGCTTGTGTCTATCTCATTCTTGAGAATGCAACACCCCAAGTACTAGTAGAAGAAGAATTTGAGGGAATATCTTCAGATTTGGCACAAATGTCCACTTGGACCCAAGGATTAACTGATTGGATTTTCTTGGTTAAAGGTCGAAGGTTACTGTGACCTCACAACACGTTTTTGGCCTGTGTGATCAGGTTGTGTCCCTGTATAATCATTTTGTGTCCCGCCGTGTTTGTTTTGCTTCTTTCAATTGTTTTGTGTCCCTGTGTGTTCATTTTGTGTCCCATTGAGGTGGTTTAGCTTCCGACCATTTGCTTTGCATGTCTCTGTGGTTGCTGTGTCTCATCTATAATCTCTGAGCTCTGAGGTTTTTCCGGGTCCGTGAACGCAGCACAGGCGGAACTCTTCATGAGTCTGTTTTTTTTCTCAGCAGCAGTTTGTTGCGTTTGAGTCTCTGGGTGGAAAAGTGAGGAACAAACTGTCAGATCATCACACTCAACACTTCTCTCTGATCAGTGTGTGCTGGGATCGATCAGAGCTGATCAGAGCTGATCGATGGATTAGAGGAGCAGCTGCTGCAGAGGTGAGTGATGCCTTTAAAAGCTGTGTGTCCGCATCGAGTCTGAAACAAAGTGCAGCTGCTCAGGCGCGTTTCTCTGCAGTTGCACGACTGTGTGTCGGTGTGAAGGCGAACAGCTGTCCGACCTGAGCAGAGCAAACACGCTGCGTTTAGTAGAAAAACCACAGAAGAAGAAGTTTACAGAAGCAGATTAATGACCCTTTGAGGCTGAAGCTGCAGTAATTCACCTGGTGTTTCAGGGGTTTTGGTCACGTGCAGGTACAGGTGATGTTTCAGTGGATTTTAAAGATTTAGACTTGTTTCAAGAAAAGTTGATTTTCTGGTTCCGGCTGTTTGAGACCAGAGGACAGTGAACGCCTCCTCAGTTTGTTCCTCGGATTTAAACAAAATGTTCTTTTGTCAAACATTGTGATGTGTAATTATTATATGAAAGCATCAACATATCTACATATCATCACATGACAGATAACATGTAACATGATTATTTTAAAAAGATGAGAGGTAAAAAGTAAAACACGTTGATATTTAGACTCATTTAAGATCTGAATTGTCACTGAGTGTAACAGGATGTTTCATCATTTACTGTCCCTTTGTGAGTTGTTGATTCCGAAAATAATTTCTTTATGTGTTATGTTTTTAGAGCTTTAGATCTGAACTGGTATTTAATTTTGGGTCCCTGGAACACACACACACACACACACACACACACACACACACACACACACACGTTTATATTATCTTGAACTAAAGTTCCCAAAATGCACAACTTGAACTTTGCTATTTAAAAACTCCGAGACAAATGAACTCAGCTTTCAAGGTAAAATCTTTCGGTGTTATTTAACTCTGAGAATCAGCTGCTGCCAAGATTTTAATCATCCTGGTAATTATTTGTTTCCGTTGACGTGACGGATAACAGTCTGTGTTACGTCCTCCTGCCCCCAACCAGCAGCTGGTACAACCCTCCAGCACAGTCAGGAGCTGATGGGTGGTCGACTTGATGTCACGATACATACAGACTCGGGTCCCTGCACCGAAACCTCTGTCTGAAGTCACTGTTAAAATCTGTAGTTGGGATTTCTAAGCACACAGAAATCCACTGGTAACAGGTGATAGACTCCTGTCACACAGAGCGCTGCAGGGATGATGTTTCTTTATAGGCCGACCCTGAAGTTGGCGTCGCCTGGTTCCCCTGACAAAAAAACAACTGTAATTTTCCCTTGGATTTTGGATTGTTGCAGAAAATAAGCTCTTGATGATACTCACATGTTTTATTCAGCAAGATAATCTTCACTAACACCAGTGTCATGATTTCTGACGCCTGAATACAGTCTCCAGAGGTAATGAGCTCACACCAGGCCACAGACCACACCAGAGTTATGAAAAAGAAGTAACCACTGAAACATTGTCACTGGCCTTCTTGCTGCTCTCTGCTGTTTACTAACCTGTTTTCAGGTGCTCGTCTGCTGCAGAGAGCTGGACACGGCTCTGGTCCTCTGGTGATAAGAAAGGAATCTATCGCCTGTTTTCAGAGGAGTTTCCTGCATTTAAAAAACCTGCATAAACACTAATTTATTTATTAATTTTTAGAATGTTTTTGTTAATTATTTAGTAATTAACAGAGACCCCAAAACGACTTAAAAGACGCAAAAATCAACTACAAATAAACATACAACAACTTTTATGAGACTCGAAACGACCACAAAGATACAAATCAACGAGAGCCGCGGCCGTGTTGTTAGTCGGTCCAGCACAGAGCCAGTCGGACCAGTTTGTTTGTGTCACTGGCTCCCAGCAGCCTGGTGAAAGATGTAAAACATGGTGCTACAAACGTTAAAGGACTTCAGTCCTGTTGGAAAATAAAATCTGCTCCTTCTCTTAGACTGATCTAATCAGGTCAGTGACAGTGACTCGTTACAGACGCAGTGAACAATGTCTCCTGCTTATGGAAAGAGTCACATGATGCAGACGGGATGATTTTAAATTCATAAATCTGACTTTTATTTTGAAATGTTTCTTCCTGTCTTTCCACAGACATGGAGGGTGTGTGTGTGTGGCAGGTGTGTGTGTGCATGTTGAGTGTGTGTGTCGCGGCTCAGAGTTCATTGGACAGAAGTGACCACGCCCACCTGGACCATCATCATCATCATCATCATCTGGTCTCTAATGGCAACACAGCCTCAGGTAGGAAGCAAAGGTTACAGTGTTGTAACCCTGGTTCTATAAGCACAGGCTCCGCCCTCTACTGGCCTCTTTGGGCGCAGTGGGAGGAGCTTGATTAATGAACATTCTGTCGTGACATAACTTTGACTGATCCTGACCAGCTGAAGGTTTGTCACCAGAGCATTTGCAAACTGAAGATCCACAAGATCAAATGATTTATCCTCATTCAAAGTAGCGCTACACCAGTAGTCAGCCATTCGGCCACGTTCTGCAGCCAGAAGTGTTCAGAGCGACTGCTCTGTGGACCCAGTGATGCAAAAGTAACACTGATCATCAGGATAATTTAATACCGTGGAAGTGATTGAGTTCATGTCAGCCTCACACTCCCTCCATTACTGAGCGTCCAGCAGTGATTTGACCTGAATATCAAGATTACAGCTAAATGGAGACAAAAGTCTTTCCCACACTGAGCTGCACTTTGCATGTCAAATTTCAAGTCAGTCAGACTCACGGTGTGTGTCCTTTTAAAAAACAGAACGTTGAGCCTTTGTTATAACGCCCCCATCCGGCCAACTGGTGACATGTTTCTTGAGCAGCGTGTGCACACGACTTCCAGTCGCTGGTGAAAATTTCATGTGTCTCTGGTGTAACGTCATAGTAACTTATGAAAACATTTCTGAAGGGAAGAAGAAAAAAGTGTTTCACTGGAGTTCAATACTTACTCCACTGACTCAGAGACAATACTACATCCTGTCCTTGTGTGTGTGTGTGTGTGTGTGTGTGTGTGTGTGTGTGTGTGTGTGCAGCAGAGATAGCGTGGGAGCTAGCTGCTAGCAGCTCACCACAGCTTCCTGGACGTGACAGAAATAGACTTCTGTCTCTGTTTCGTTCAGAGGAGGCGACGGGTCCCGCCGTCAGGTCTGAGAGCCAATGGGAAGAGAGGAGAGTCCTCATACGTCAGTGACATCACTTCTCAAAGTGTGAAAGGAAACAGGCCACAACTTTTTGATTTAACTGTTTCAGTCTCAGAATGAGATGCTAACAAGATCTCTGTGTAAAAATATCTGCTACACTGCAGATTATCTCCAGGAAGTTACAACGTGTAACTGTTATATTTCACAATAAATTATTATCACCTTACAGGCTTTTACTGTGACATTTAACCAAATTCAAAATTCTATTGTGAAATTCATGCAGTTAAATATAGTAAATTGCAGCTACATAGTGTTATATCACAGTAATGTATCAGGCTTTAACTGTAAGGTTACAGTTAAACATAATAATTTCACAGGAGCTTTGGGGTTGTCCGTATGTGCTTTCTTCAAGTTTGGACTCTTTGGACTCAGCGATGAATCGATAAGATTCTAGAGGTCAGAGGTCAAGGTCACTGTGACCCTGTATTTCTCATTTCTGTGAATAAGATATCTCGAACACTGTGAGGGAATTTCTTCAAATATGGCACAAACATCCACTTTGAGTCACGGATGAATGAATTAGAATTTAGCGTTCAAAGACAAAGCTCAATGTAACCTTGCATCCATCTCATTCTCATCAACGCAACGACTCTAAAAAGCCTAAACATAAAGTGGCATAAACGTCCACTTGAAACTGAAGAGATTACTAGAATTTGGTGGTCATAAGTCAAAGGTCACTGTAACCTTGTGTGCATCTCATTCTTATGATCGTAATACCCCAACACCTTGAGGGAATTTCTTTAAATATGGCACAAACAACGGCTTTTTAGTCAAGGATGAGCAAATTAGAATTTGGTAATCAGTATTTTTATGCCTTTGAGCTGATGATAGCCGTGGCTGGAGGCACTATGTTTTCAAGTTGTTCCTCTATTCGTACGTACGTCCCATCCTTGTGAGCCCAATATCGCACAAAATGCCTCAAAGGAATTGCTTCAGATTTGGCACAAACATCCACTTTGACTCAAAGATGAAGTGATAGGATTTCAGAAGATAAAGGTCAAGGTCACTGTGACCTTGTCCTTCTCATTTCTGTGAATGCGATATCTCGCACACCTTGAGTGAATTTCTTCAGATTTGGCACAAACATTCACTTTGACTCAAAGATGAATGAATTAGAATCTGGTCATCAGTCTTTTTATGCCTTAATTCTGACGATAGCCACGGCAGGAGGCATTTTGTTTTCAGGTTGTCCGTCTGTCCATACATCCATCCTGTCCTTCTGAACCCAGTATCTCTAGAAAGCCTCAGGGGAATTTCCTCAGATTTGGCACAAACGTCCACTTGGACTCATCAATAAACCGATTTGATTTGGATGGTCAAAGGTCAAGGTCAGTGTGACCTTTTATCTATTATTTCTTCAAATTTGGCACAAACGCCCACTTGGACTGAGGAGTACAGTAAATTTTGTGGTTGAATGTCAAAGGTCAAACAGTATGACCTCACAAAACAAGTTTTTATCCGTAAGTCAGGAATTCACACACTAAATATGACAAAACTTCAGATGAATGTCCAACAGGATAAAATAATGAAGTGATGACATTTTATATCCAGAAGGTCAAAGGTCAGCTTGACTGTGACATCATCATGTTTTAACGTCAGGAACAGAAGGGGAGACATTTGGTCAGATACTGAATTGAAGGTGACTCTAATCTTGAAACTGATTGTGTAGATCTTCTGTGTGTGAAGCGTCCATGTTTTAGAATTTGTAGTTTCTCTGCAGCAACGTTTGAAGCGTTGTCGTCATGGCTCCACATGAGTCTCACAGACATGGATTTAAACTGTCACTGCAACTTGGCTGCATCGTGGACGTATACAAACGATAGTTGGTCATTCTAGTTTAGGAGAATATTCACTTTGAAGTTTCTCTGTCAGAAGAAGAAACTCTTTAAAGGTGCATGATGGGAAGTGAAGTGTTGGCATGTGTTCAGGCTGAGCTGATGTGCAGTGTGCGACTTTGACTTCGACCTTCCTCCTGTTTTAATTCTATTATCTCAGTATTTTTATCCTCACAGCTGCTGATGTTAATCCTCAGACCTTTAACAGACGCTGCCTCCTCACCTGTCACTCGCTGTACCTCTAACTCTTCTTCTGTGGTGTCCTGTTGGCTGTCTCAGCAGATGAGAGGGAAACTTAAGCTGGTTTTATATCTGAGATCAGAGGGTTAACAGCTGTGGAGATACCTCTGTTATAGCATTTAATTTATAGTTCTGCATCAGATTTCACCCGCTGACAGCACTACATGATATACATGGTGTAAATTATCACACATAGATTAGGTTTAGGGAAATCAAGTTACTTAGGAAGGTAAAGGTATGTATGTTAGGGTTAGAAAGTTACTTAAGTTAGATTTAGGAAAGTAAAATTACTTAGGTTAGGTTTAGGATACAAATCTTTTGTTATATTTTTCAGCTTGTTAGCATTTTTACACTCAAAGCAGTTTGTCAACAAAAAAATGTAACCAATTTTTCACAACTTGAAGTTATCTGTTACCGAATGTTACACGGGCCCATATTATTTTTGCCTTGTAAGTGAAAACCTACTTGATTATAAATCTGACTCTCTGAGAGAGCTGCAGCGGCGAAACAGGCTATGATGTAACCACTCGGTGAAGGTCATTAAAAGGCTCAGATTGTTATTATGATTTTCTGACAACATTATGGAAATGATCCCTACAGAGATGTGAAACATTGTTCCGTGCTTTTCACTCGGTTGAATCTGTCTCATTCTGAAACCTCACGAGAGGTGATTTGTTGCAGGAGGACAATGGTGGAGTGAGAGTTGTAGAGAGTAGCAGTAATTGAGAGAGTGTATCTTACTCTTTTCTAAAATATTTCCAGTGTCTTGGCAGAATATTTAGCTAATTTCATCAGTGTGGAAAAGTCTGAGCTTTCAGAATGAAACTTCTTCAGCAAGTTTTGTTCACAAAAAATCAGAATAAGCAACAGGTGAGGCAAAATGTAGGGCTGCCCCCCCGACTAATGATTTTCCTGCTCAACCAACAGTCGTCATCCTTCACCTTCTCAAAATGATCCCACACTTTGGATTTCCTGCCCGACATGTTATTAACTAGCCTGTGGAATAACCGCAGGTACCAGCCCTGGAGATTAACCTGACGAGGACACTTCCTGTGTCTGTCCCTTCAAAGTAAAGTCACACATGGTCCAGTTTCACATTTTGTTTTGTTTGTTGTTTTTTATTTACTTTTACTTACTTTTACAGAAACACAAAAACAAACACTGTTAATGGACGAACACTGACGGGGTGCTCGGAGTATTTACACTGCAGCCTGTTCTGCTGCTGCTGCTGTGTCACGAAAACACAGGAACACAGGGTCCAGGTTGAAAAATACCAAAGTTTACGTATAAGTATCGAAGTTCAGCACCTACCTGTGGGCTACAACTTTACTCCCCTTTATTTATTTTGTCTGTATTCGTTTGTGCCGAATGATGTGTGAGCACTTCCTGTTTACAGTGTGCTCATGGACGTACAGACCTCTGTTGCTGATCAGTGTGACACTGAAGAAAACTCGGGCAGCTTCTGCAGCCTCTTCATGCCTTTGAACTGGTGATAGCCGCCCCATACTGGTGAACACTGTATCTTAAGCCTTGAAGGGAATTTCCTCAGATTTGGCACAAATGTCCACATGGACTTAAGAATGAACTGATTTGATTTTGGGGGTCATATATCAGAGTTGAAGGTCGTTGGGCACTGATCTGTCTCTTTCTCGTGGCACAAACGTTCCCCCAGACTCAAGGATGAATTGATCAGATTTTGGTGGCCAAAGTTAAGGTCGTCATTACTTTGCAACTATCTCCTTCCTGTGAATGCAATATCTCAAGAACACCTGGAGGGAATTTCTTCAGATTTGGCACAAATGTCTATTTAGACTCAAGGATGAAGTGATTAGATTTTGGTGGTCCTAAGTCAAGGTCAAGGTCACTGTGACCTTGTCCATCTTATTCTCATGAATGTGATACGGCAAGAGCACCTTGAGAGAACTGTTTCAAATGTGCTACAAACATCCGATTTAGACTCAGAGATGAACTGATTAGATTTTAGTGGTCAAAGGTGAAAATTATGAAGTGATGACATTTTATATCCAAAAGTCATGCAGCCACGATGCAGTAACTCTAGTTATTCCATGATGGACATTGGATGTAATGACATCCTTTGTTCAAGTCACACTTCATCTGAAAATATGTGTATCAAGTTTGTGTGTTCACATTACGAAGTTACTGAACTACCTCATTATCCTCCTCGTATTGATGATGACAAATCATTGGTCCAAACTACTGTAACTAACCTCCTGAACACCTGCATGCACCTGTCTGTCTCACCTGACCCAGTGTCTGCGCCTCCTCCCAATCAACTCTCCTAATATGAAGACGTCTGTTTTAAACCAAAGAGGCCGGTTAGCTCCACTCAGGCTGACTGTGTCTGTCTGATCTCTAATCTGTCCTAATATTTACCCAAAGAGGCAACACACACACACACACACACACACACACACACACACACACACACACACTGAACAGCTGATATTTAAACTGCAGTCAGAATTGTTTGACATCTGGAATCGGCTGCGGCTCCATCAGAAAACAAACTTGAGCAGGTCAAAGGTCACCGCAGGTAGAAGTACTTGAAGTGTGTACTTAAGATAACAAACTGACAACACCTTAAAAACACTGCATTCAAAACTACAAGGGGAAAGTGTTTGACGCCTCGTTGGTCTAAAACCCAAATTATCACACAGCTCAGTTCAGTCGTGCTCTCTGCAGCTTCGTATTATCTGGATCTTTTTTATTCATTAAGAATCTCGAAACATCCACGCTTCATTGCATCCGACTGTAACTGGATGTTTCGCTGTCTCAGTGAAACCTCTCCGAACTTCAGCTAGTTCAAAATGCTGCAGCCAGAAGACTCACATAATCTATCAGAAGAGTCCACGTTACACGTACTTCAGCATCTCTACACTGGTCACCTGCACTTAGAATTTACTTTGAGCTTTTGATGGTTAGACTTAAAGCACGTTTGGGGTTAGGCTCATGTTACTAGCTAACATTAGCTGACTTTAGCTACTGATTTCTACCACTAGGTCAACAGTTTCCAAAGTGCTCCCTGCTGGGTGTGTTCAGGCCCCGTGTCTCGTGGAGGATCAGGGCTTTATTCTAATAGTTCAGCTTTTATTCAGGATTGATCTCATTTCTTGTCATTTTTATGTCTTCTTTTTAGCATAACTTGTTTTCTGGATTTCTGGATTTTACAGGGAGCCAGTGCAGAGAAGCTAAAACAGGAGAAATATGATCTCGTTTCTTAGTTCCTGTTAGTACACGTGCTGCTGCATTCTGAATTAGCTGGAGAGTTTTTAAGGACTTACTAGAGCTACCTGATAATAGGGAGTGTGACAGTGTGACAGTACAGGTACTGGATTTAAAGTTTGACTCACAAATCATCAGAAACAACCTTTAAAAATGCACACACACACACACACACACACACACACACACACACACACACTCTCTCAGCAGAGCGATCATGCAGAGACTCTCAGAGACGTTCTGGAGGCTGAAATGACCAAATGTAGTCATGAATGAAGTTCTCACTCTGATCTGTTTAAAACTGCCTCTGTTGCCATGGCGACGGCGGCAGCAGTAGAAGATAGTGTGATGTGATGGATGATGGTGGATGCTAGCTGCTAACTGAGGCTAACAGGAACTGAGGCTGCTGGTTTCACTGTCCTCTACTGTGTGTATTAAACTGCGTTTCTATCCTGAATTTCTTTTCTGCACTCGCTGCCTTTCTTTACAGTCCACTTGGTTTCTTCACTGCTGTCAGGTTTCTTTCTTTACTCTATGGTTTCTTTACTTTTCTTTACTCTACTGTGTTTATTTACTGCTATTTACATTTCTGTATGTTTCAGTAAGTTTCTGTGCTCACTGATTTTCCTGACCGTCCTCTTCTGCGTTTCTTTAGAAAGTTAAATTAGTATCTTCATGGCGCAATATTTCTATTTTTACTTCAGCAGTCATCAGTAATTCTTCCTCCGCTGTTCTCAGGAGTTCAGTGAAGCAGAGCTGTGATGCGTCTCCGTTCTCTGACCCAAACAAAGATGGCAGCCAGAAAAGATGGATGTTTACTCGTCCTGTTGCTGTTTTTGGCTCCAGGGAACGGAGACGTTTGTCAAACTGACTCAAAGTCTTTACCTGCTGGACGGGCAGGAACGCAACACTGCAGTGTGTCTGCATGTTCGATGAAAATTCCTCTGAGAGGAGATTATTTTGAGACCACAGAAATGATGAGTATTTATCACCTACGAATACTAAACTAAATCTGAGCAAATCTGTATCAGCAGGTTTCTGCTTTTAAAAAAACATTCTCATTTTGCACACTAATATACTTTGATACCTTCCGCCTGTTGGAGATGTATTATAATCAACATGTTTAGAAAAATAACAGTACTACTGGTAATAAGGACAATAATAATATCTGTATTCCTGTGTTATAGATCTGTGTGCAATAGACCGGCAGCTCTGTCAGGATGAAAACTCACTCCTGAGTTTTGAGGCGATCTGCAGCATCCACAAACAGATGGACGACGACGCGGACGGTACGGTGGACACCATGGAGACGGACGAGGTGAGACAGAAACACCAGAAGAAGTATACTGTCCTTCTTTCTGCACTGAAAACGTCCTTTTCTCCTGCGAGCCTGCAGAGCTCACAGAGACTCTGACTGTCCTTAGTTAAGACTAATTGATGGAAAATCCTCTTGTTGATGTCTCACCCCCCGTCCCTCCCGCTCTGTCCCTCTGCCATCCCTCCCCCTCAGTTTTTCAGGGAGGATCTGAAATATCAGGACCCCAAAGCTGCACAGAGCAGCTTCCATGGAGTCGACCTGCACATCAGTGTGGAGGACATGTGGAGAGCCTGGAAGAGCTCTGAAGGTGAGAGCTGCACCGACGTGACATTATCCAGAGATATCTGCAAACTGATAACTGTCATTCTTTACTTCATTCTTCTGAATGTGATATCTCAAAACAGCCATGAGGGGATTTTTTCAAATTTGGCACAAACGTCCACTTGGACCAAAGAATGACTTGATAGATTTTGGTAGTTAAATGTCAGAGGTCAAGGTCACTGTTGACTTGCATTTGTCTCATTCTTGTGAACGCAATATCTCAAGAAAGGCTGGAGGGAATTTCTTCAAATAATATTTCAAGAAAGCCTTGATTGAATCTTTGTCAAATTTGGCACCAACGTCCACTTGGACTTAAGGATGACCTGATTAGATTTTGGTGGTCAAAGATAAAAGGTCAAGGTCACTGTGGCCTTGCATCTGTCTCATTCATGTGAACCTGATATCTGAAGGACGTGAGGGAATTTTTTGACGTTTGGCACAAACATCCACTCAGACTCAAGATTGAACTGATTAGAATGTGATGACCGATGGTCAAAGGTCAGTGTGACCTCACAAAACATGTTTTGGCCCTAACTCAAGAATTCATCCACTAATTCTGACCAAACTTGACACAAATGTCTAACAGGATAAAATAATGGAGGTCAAAAGGTCAAAGGTCATCTTGACTGTGACATCATCATGTTTTAACGTCATATCTCAGGAACAGAAGGGGAGACATTTGGTCAGATACTCAATTGGTGACTCTAATCTTGAGACTGTGCTGATTGTATAGATCTTCTGTGTGTGAAGCCTCCATGTTTTCACTGACATGATGGAGACTGTCAGAGACACTGGGCTGGTGGGCGGAGTCATACAACCACAGGGTGGGCTGGAGGGCGGAGCCATATAACCGTTAATTCTAAAGCAACTAATTCTATTTTCTGTTGTCTTATTGGTTCATAAACAGTTTGTATGTTGGCATTAGCATGTTAGCACGTTAGCATCACCAGAACCTGCAGCATGTTTAAGTTCCTCCATTTTCACACAAAGAGTCAGACGTCTGTTTGAGCTGAAGGAAAAAACAGCAACAAACATCATCAGAGGAACTCACGAGTCAAAGAGATGTGAGGTTTCCTCTCAGTAAACACAAACAACGATGCATCATCTCCGCTCAGCGTTTGTTTACTCTGTAAACAAAACAATGACATCATCACCTCGACTCACAGAACCAAACCTCATTTTAGAAAGCCGAACTTCAAGGGTCATGTTGTTTTAAAGACGTCAGAAGATATAAGATTTATCTGCTCTGGAAGGTTCTTTAAAAGAAGGAAGGAAGGAGGAGAGCAGAAAGGAAAGGGATGAAGAGCGGAGGGGAGGAAGGAGACAGGAAGGCCAGAAAAAAGTGGACAGAAAAGAAAGAAGGGGAAAGAAAGGAATACAAAAAAGGACAGAGGGGAAGAAGGAACAAGAGATGTAAAAGAAGGGAAGGAGGACAGAAGGAAGGAAGGAAGGATAATTCCAGAAGGGATGAGAAAGAACAAAAGGAAGAAGGAAAAAAAGATGGGTGAAAAGAGAAAACACAAGGAAAGAAAGAGGAAGGAAGGACAGAAAGGGAAAAAGAAATAGGAATGAAAGAAATAACAAACACAAGAAAGACAAGAAGGAAAGAAGGAGGAAGGGCAGAAATAAAAAGTGACAGAGATCAAGAAGGAAGGAAAGAAAGGAAGATAGGTAGGATATACAGGAAAGACGAAAGCAAAGAAGGAAATTCAGTTAGGAATGTAAGTAAGAAAGAAGGAAAGAAAGAGGAAAGGAAATAAAGAAAGGGAAAAGTTAAGATGAAAGTGTTTAAAGGGATGAAAGAAAGACCAAAGAGAAAGAGAGGAAGGAAGGAAGACAGAAGGAGAGAAAGAAAGAAACATAAGGGAGGATGAAGAAGAAGAAAGGAAAGAAAAAATGGCATAAGACAAGAAGGAAGGAAAGAAAAGAAGCAAAGTAGGAAAGAAAGAGAAGAAGTAGAAGGGAGGAATATATACAATATGACATAAGTCAAGAAGGAAGGAAAGGAAAAGGAAAGTTGAAAGTGAAAAAGGGAATTAACAAACTACAAAGGGAAAGAAGAAAGAAAGAGGAAAGTAGGAAAGAAAGAAAAGAAACAAGGTAGGAAAGACAGGAAAGAAAAAATAGGAAAGAAAAAGAAGCAAGGAAAGAAAAAAGAAGTAGAAAAGAAAGGAAAGAGGCTGAAGTGTAAATTAATGAAAGAGGGAACAAAGGGAGGAGAGAAAGAAAGACAGACAGACAGACAGACAGACAGACAGACAGAGGGGACTAACGAGCAGAACGGCTCATTGAGTATAAAAATAAAATCCTATTTTCAGCTTCACTTAATTTTCCGGCTCAGTTTGTCTCAGACGTGACGTCAAAACAGACACATGAAGAAGAACATGTTTATTTATAGCAGGGACAGTATGGACACATGGTCACGGAGACAGACGGACGTGTCCCAGCAGATGTTAACCTGTTAACTGCCCCTGTCCCTGTCCCTGTCTCTGTCTCTGTCCCTGTCTCTGTCTCTGTCCCTGTCTCTGTCCCCGTCTCTGTCTCTGTCTCTGTCTCTGTCCCTGTCTCTGTCTGTCCCTGTCTCTGTCTGTCTCTCTCTCTGTCTCTGTGTGCCAGTGTATAACTGGACGGTGGAGCAGGTGGTTGACTGGCTGGTCGTCAGCGTGGAGCTTCCTCAGTACACAGAGACCTTCAGGAAACACCAGCTGGATGGAAAGGCCTTACCCAGGTACACAACTACACTTCCCACAATGCTTTGTTGCCATGGAGCGAATTAGCACCATCAAAAGTGAGCCGAATTATCAGTCAGCACTTCCTGTTCACAGTGAACCCACGTACGTTCACACAGCTGTCACTGGCTCACTGTGACAGTGATGGGAAGTTAAAACATGAAGATTCCCAGGCAGGTTCTGCAGCGTCTGTTCTTTGGTGGTTTCTAAGAGGATTTATGGACGTTTATTTTAAATGGACGTTAGAGATAATGATGTCATCAGGAAGTGGAAGTCACACTGAATCTAAAATGATGTGTTCTCTGTCTGTGTGTTCGCGTTTCACTGAGTTATGAAGAAGAGAAGAAGTAACTTTAAGGAGCAAACCAGGGGTCAGAGGCAATATAGGCTCTCTGGGGGAGGTGGGCGGAGTTATCTGACGCCGTGTGAACCCCAACACACGCTGTGTCATTATCATGTCAAACAACTCAACCACAGAGTGAGTGGAGAGAAAGAAGATGACATCAGCAGGAGGAGAAGTTGTTAGCTGTTAGCTGTTAGCAGCTAGCCATCGTTACCTCTCAGCAGCTGATGGACACAACCAACAGCTCACAGAGGTTTACATTGATTTACACTGTGAGGCGTTCAAGCTCTGTTAAGTAAAAATCAGAATTGGACGAAGGGAAATTACAACATTCTCATGAATGTTGTAAAATCAGCTGTTCACAGTTGACATTAGTTCTTGCACCTACCTGCGTTTATCCTCGATCCACCGCTAAGAATTGAACAGTTTTTGGTTTTGCTTTTGGAGGCCGAGGTTCGCAGACAGAGCGTTTTACGCTAAGAAACAGAACCAGAGGGGACACTACTGAAGACGTTAAACCCTCCTCTTCCTCCAAGGCATGTGGAGGGACGATCACGGTGAGGCCGCCAAGCCTGTGTTGATGCTTGAGGTTCAGTAGCCGGGCCGCTCCCAGAGCACCGGATATGTACCCAGAGACTCCTCCACCAGCAGGCAGGCTGATGTCGTGTCTGTCAGCCCTCAGATGGGGCGTTGGCGCGCGTCACCTTGGGCTGCGAAGAGGTCGGGGAGAGATACGTCCGATCATGACAGGGCCCAGACTAGGGGGGGTGAAGTGTTTCTGATGCCTGCGCCCGCTGTGCAGAGGGACCCTGCGCTGCCCCCACCAGGCAGCTGTGCCGCGAAAGCCAATCAGCGTTGAGATTCTCCCGACCAGAGCAGGTTAAAAGCAGCGATGCTGGTTATCTCAGCCCTGGTTGAGGAGAGAATGGCAGGCCAGATGTTGTTATCTAGTCAAAATGGGCGGGCTCGCTACTCGCGCGACTGACACGATAACACAAACTAACAAAATGGTCCGGCATCCAAACTCGCATGTTACGCGCGGCACGTTACCTGCATTATGTGAGAGTAAGAGCATCACAGAACTGTTACTGCTAAATCTCAGTGACAGAACTTCCTCCTGGTCCGTCCTGAGGGTTGGTTTTTCAGTTGTTTGATCCGTAATGTTTCTACAACAGTCTGCTGTAGGTCTCTCCTCTCACATATCAGATATTATGTGTCGGAGTGTCCTTGAACACACCAACAGCCTCTGAGTCCTGAGCTACCACAACACACGTCCTGACCTCCACTCGCTGTGTTACAGGCTGGCGGTGAAGAACACCACCCTGACTATGTCCGTGCTGAAGATCTTGGACAGAAGTCATGGTCAGAAACTGCAGCTAAAAGCTCTGGACATTGTGCTGTTTGGACCTCCACCAGGTGTGTGTGTGTTTTAAAACCCTATACTGCAATATTTTATCACTTTTTTGCAAGTGATTATACAATAACTTTATAAATGGTTTTGGACGACATGCTATATGACTTTTTTTCACGGTTTTGGACGACACGCTATACTATGACTTTTTTTCAGGGTTTTGGACGACATGCTATACTATGACTTTTTTTCACGGTTTCGGACGACACGCTATACTATGACTTTTTTTCAGGGTTTCGGACGACATGCTATACTATGACTTTTTTTCATGGTTCTGGACGACATGCTATACTATGACTTTTTTTCATGGTTCTGGACGACATGCTATACTATGACTTTTTTCATGATTTTGGACGACATGCTATACTATGACTTTTTTTTCATGATATTGGACGACATGCTATACTATGACTTTTTTTCATGGTTTTGGACGACATGCTATACTATTACTTTTTTTCATGATTTGGGACGACATGCTATACTATGACTTTTTTTTCATGATATTGGATGACATGCTATACTATGACTTTTTTCACGGTTCTGGACGACATGCTATACTATGACTTTTTTTTCATGATATTGGATGACATGCTATACTATGACTTTTTTTCATGATTTGGGACGACATGCTATACTATGACTTTTTTCACGGTTCTGGACGACATGCTATACTATGACTTTTTTTCATGGTTTCGGACGACATGCTATACTATGACTTTTTTTTCATGATATTGGATGACATGCTATACTATGACTTTTTTCATGGTTTTGGACGACATGCTATACTATGACTTTTTTTCATGGTTTCGGACGACATGCTATACTATGACTTTTTTTTCATGATATTGGATGACATGCTATACTATGACTTTTTTCATGGTTTTGGACGACATACTATACTATGACTTTTTTCATGGTTTTGGACGACATGCTATACTATGACTTTTTTCATGGTTTTGGATGACATGCTATACTATGACTTTTTTCACGGTTCTGGACGACATGCTATACTATGACTTTTTTTCATGATTTGGGACGACATGTTATACTATGACTTTTTTTTCATGATATTGGACGACATGCTATACTATGACTTTTTTTCATGATTTGGGACGACATGTTATACTATGACTTTTTTTTCATGATATTGGACGACATGCTATACTATGACTTTTTTTCATGATTTGGGACGACATGTTATACTATGACTTTTTTTTCATGATATTGGACGACATGCTATACTATGACTTTTTTTCATGATTTGGGACGACATGTTATACTATGACTTTTTTCATGATTTTGGACGACATGCTATACTATGACTTTTTTTCATGGTTTTGGACGACATGCTATACTATGACTTTTTTTCATGATATTGGACGACATGCTATACTATGACTTTTTTTCATGATTTGGGACGACATGTTATACTATGACTTTTTTTTCATGATATTGGACGACATGCTATACTATGACTTTTTTTCATGATTTGGGACGACATGCTATACTATGACTTTTTTCACGGTTCTGGACGACATGCTATACTATGACTTTTTTTCAGGGTTTTGGACGACACGCTATACTATGACTTTTTTTCAGGGTTTCGGACGACATGCTATACTATGACTTTTTTCATGATTTTGGACGACATACTATATTATGACTTTTTTTCATGGTTTTGGACGACATGCTATACTATGACTTTTTTCATGGTTTTGGACGACATGCTATACTATGACTTTTTTCATGATTTTGGACGACATACTATATTATGACTTTTTTTCATGGTTTTGGACGACATGCTATACTATGACTTTTTTTTCATGATATTGGACGACATGCTATACTGTGACTTTTTTCATGATTTTGGACGACATACTATATTATGACTTTTTTTCATGGTTTTGGACGACATGCTATACTATGACTTTTTTCATGGTTTTGGACGACATGCTATACTATGACTTTTTTCATGATTTTGGACGACGTACTATATTATGACTTTTTTTCATGGTTTTGGACGACATGCTATACTATGACTTTTTTCATGGTTTTGGACGACATGCTATACTATGACTTTTTTCATGATTTTGGACGACATGCTATACTATGACTTTTTTCATGATTTTGGACGACATGCTATACTATGACTTTTTTTCATGGTTTTGGACGACATGCTATACTATGACTTTTTTCATGATTTTGGACGACATGCTATACTATGACTTTTTTTCATGGTTCTGGACGACATGCTATACTATGACTTTTTTCATGATTTTGGACGACATGCTATACTATGACTTTTTTTCATGGTTTTGGACGACATGCTATACTATGACTTTTTTCATGATTTTGGACGACATGCTATACTATGACTTTTTTTCATGATTTGGGACGACATGCTATACTATGACTTTTTTTCATGGTTTTGGACGACATGCTATACTATGACTTTTTTTCAGGGTTTTGGACGACACGCTATACTATGACTTTTTTCATGGTTTTGGACGACATGCTATACTATGACTTTTTTCATGATTTTGGACGACATACTATATTATGACTTTTTTTCATGGTTTTGGACGACATGCTATACTATGACTTTTTTTTCATGATATTGGACGACATGCTATACTATGACTTTTTTCATGATTTTGGACGACATACTATATTATGACTTTTTTTCATGGTTTTGGACGACATGCTATACTATGACTTTTTTCACGGTTTTGGACGACATGCTATACTATGACTTTTTTTCAGGGTTTTGGACGACACGCTATACTATGACTTTTTTTCAGGGTTTCGGACGACATGCTATACTATGACTTTTTTTCATGGTTCTGGACGACATGCTATACTATGACTTTTTTCATGATTTTGGACGACATACTATATTATGACTTTTTTTCATGGTTTTGGACGACATGCTATACTATGACTTTTTTCATGGTTTTGGACGACATGCTATACTATGACTTTTTTCATGATTTTGGACGACATACTATATTATGACTTTTTTTCATGGTTTTGGACGACATGCTATACTATGACTTTTTTCATGGTTTTGGACGACATGCTATACTATGACTTTTTTCATGATTTTGGACGACGTACTATATTATGACTTTTTTTCATGGTTTTGGACGACATGCTATACTATGACTTTTTTCATGGTTTTGGACGACATACTATATTATGACTTTTTTTCATGGTTTTGGACGACATGCTATACTATGACTTTTTTCATGATTTTGGACGACATACTATATTATGACTTTTTTTCATGGTTTTGGACGACATGCTATACTATGACTTTTTTCATGGTTTTGGACGACATGCTATACTATGACTTTTTTCATGATTTTGGACGACATGCTATACTATGACTTTTTTTTCATGATATTGGACGACATGCTATACTATGACTTTTTTCATGATTTTGGACGACATACTATATTATGACTTTTTTTCATGGTTTTGGACGACATGCTATACTATGACTTTTTTCATGGTTTTGGACGACATGCTATACTATGACTTTTTTCATGATTTTGGACGACGTACTATATTATGACTTTTTTTCATGGTTTTGGACGACATGCTATACTATGACTTTTTTCATGGTTTTGGACGACATGCTATACTATGACTTTTTTTTCATGATTTTGGACGACATACTATATTATGACTTTTTTCATGGTTTTGGACGACATGCTATACTATGACTTTTTTTTCATGATATTGGACGACATGCTATACTATGACTTTTTTCATGGTTTTGGACGACATGCTATACTATGACTTTTTTTCATGATTTTGGACGACATGCTATACTATGACTTTTTTCATGGTTTTGGACGACATGCTATACTATGACTTTTTTTTCATGATTTTGGACGACATACTATATTATGACTTTTTTCATGGTTTTGGACGACATGCTATACTATGACTTTTTTTTCATGATATTGGACGACATGCTATACTATGACTTTTTTCATGGTTTTGGACGACATGCTATACTATGACTTTTTTCATGATTTTGGACGACATGCTATACTATGACTTTTTTTCATGGTTTTGGACGACATGCTATACTATGACTTTTTTCATGATTTTGGACGACATGCTATACTATGACTTTTTTTCATGGTTTTGGACGACATGCTATACTATGACTTTTTTTCATGATTTGGGACGACATGCTATACTATGACTTTTTTCACGGTTCTGGACGACATGCTATACTATGACTTTTTTTCAGGGTTTTGGACGACACGCTATACTATGACTTTTTTCATGGTTTTGGACGACATGCTATACTATGACTTTTTTCATGATTTTGGACGACATACTATATTATGACTTTTTTTCATGGTTTTGGACGACATGCTATACTATGACTTTTTTTCATGATATTGGACGACATGCTATACTATGACTTTTTTCATGATTTTGGACGACATACTATATTATGACTTTTTTTCATGGTTTTGGACGACATGCTATACTATGACTTTTTTCACGGTTCTGGACGACATGCTATACTATGACTTTTTTTCAGGGTTTTGGACGACACGCTATACTATGACTTTTTTTCAGGGTTTCGGACGACATGCTATACTATGACTTTTTTTCATGGTTCTGGACGACATGCTATACTATGACTTTTTTCATGATTTTGGACGACATACTATATTATGACTTTTTTTCATGGTTTTGGACGACATGCTATACTATGACTTTTTTCATGGTTTTGGACGACATGCTATACTATGACTTTTTTCATGATTTTGGACGACATACTATATTATGACTTTTTTTCATGGTTTTGGACGACATGCTATACTATGACTTTTTTCATGGTTTTGGACGACATGCTATACTATGACTTTTTTCATGATTTTGGACGACGTACTATATTATGACTTTTTTTCATGGTTTTGGACGACATGCTATACTATGACTTTTTTCATGGTTTTGGACGACATACTATATTATGACTTTTTTTCATGGTTTTGGACGACATGCTATACTATGACTTTTTTCATGATTTTGGACGACATACTATATTATGACTTTTTTTCATGGTTTTGGACGACATGCTATACTATGACTTTTTTCATGGTTTTGGACGACATGCTATACTATGACTTTTTTCATGGTTTTGGACGACATGCTATACTATGACTTTTTCATGATTTTGGACGACATGCTATACTATGACTTTTTTTCATGATATTGGACGACATGCTATACTATGACTTTTTTCATGATTTTGGACGACATACTATATTATGACTTTTTTTCATGGTTTTGGACGACATGCTATACTATGACTTTTTTCATGGTTTTGGACGACATGCTATACTATGACTTTTTTCATGATTTTGGACGACGTACTATATTATGACTTTTTTTCATGGTTTTGGACGACATGCTATACTATGACTTTTTTCATGGTTTTGGACGACATGCTATACTATGACTTTTTTTTCATGATTTTGGACGACATACTATATTATGACTTTTTTCATGGTTTTGGACGACATGCTATACTATGACTTTTTTTTCATGATATTGGACGACATGCTATACTATGACTTTTTTCATGGTTTTGGACGACATGCTATACTATGACTTTTTTCATGATTTTGGACGACATGCTATACTATGACTTTTTTCATGGTTTTGGACGACATGCTATACTATGACTTTTTTTTCATGATTTTGGACGACATACTATATTATGACTTTTTTCATGGTTTTGGACGACATGCTATACTATGACTTTTTTTTCATGATATTGGACGACATGCTATACTATGACTTTTTTCATGGTTTTGGACGACATGCTATACTATGACTTTTTTCATGATTTTGGACGACATGCTATACTATGACTTTTTTTCATGGTTCTGGACGACATGCTATACTATGACTTTTTTTCATGATTTTGGACGACATGCTATACTATGACTTTTTTTCACGATTTTGGACGACATGCTATACTATGACTTTTTTTCACAATTTCGGACGACATGCTATACTATGACTTTTTTCACGATTTGGGACGACATGCTATACTATGACTTTTTTTCATGATTTTGGACGACATGCTATACTATGACTTTTTTTTCATGATATTGGACGACATGCTATACTATGACTTTTTTCACGATTTGGGACGACATGCTATACTATGACTTTTTTTCATGGTTTTGGACGACATGCTATACTATGACTTTTTTTCATGATATTGGACGACATGCTATACTATGACTTTTTTTCATGGTTCTGGACGACATGCTATACTATGACTTTTTTTCATGATTTTGGACGACATGCTATACTATGACTTTTTTTCATGCTTTTGGACGACATGCTATACTATGACTTTTTTTCATGGTTTTGGACGACATGCTATACTATGACTTTTTTTCATGCTTTTGGACGACATGCTATACTATGACTTTTTTTCATGATTTGGGACGACATGCTATACTATGACTTTTTTTCACCATTTCGGACGACATGCTATACTATGACTTTTTTTCATGGTTCTGGACGACATGCTATACTATGACTTTTTTTCATGATATTGGACGACATGCTATACTATGACTTTTTTCATGATTTTGGACGACATGCTATACTATGACTTTTTTTCATGATTTTGGACGACATGCTATACTATGACTTTTTTTCATGCTTTTGGACGACATGCTATACTATGACTTTTTTTCATGATTTGGGACGACATGCTATACTATGACTTTTTTTCATGGTTTTGGACGACATGCTATACTATGACTTTTTTTCATGGTTCTGGACGACATGCTATACTATGACTTTTTTTCATGATATTGGACGACATGCTATACTATGACTTTTTTTCATGATTTGGGACGACATACTATACTATGACTTTTTTTCATGATTTGGGACGACATACTATACTATGACTTTTTATCAGGGTTTTGGACGACATGCTATACTATGGCATTTTTTCAAGGTTTTTGACGACATGTTATACTGCGTCGTTTTTCCATCATTTTTGACTACATGCTCTTCTATGATGTTTTTTCGTGATTTTGGACGACATAGTATGATTTTTTTATCATGTTTTTTGACCGCATGCTTTGCATGGCAGATGATTTTTATAACAAACTACAATATCAGTCATTAATCTTTATTCTTGACAGGTCATCATTATGACCTTTTTATGAATTATAGATTTCCATGTATGCTTGTGCACATATAGGCAGACACAGCTGGTGGAAGGATCTGGTTCTGGGTCTCTCCATCCTGATGGCGTTGGGTGGCTGCTGGTTTGCCTACGTCCAGAATAGGAAGTCCAAAGACGACCTGGGGAAGCTGGTGAAGGACTTGGAGGGTCTGCAGAGGGCTGAGCAGAGCCTGCTGGATCTGCAGGCGAAGTGAGTCCACCACACTGGCAGCAGCATTGCTACTACTACTGTAACCACTTCTACTCATACTAGTGTTCGTCCTACATGACAGTTTTCACACTGACTGTCTCACTATCATTACTACTGACAGTACTGATCAGCTGCTGAGGTGACTCTTCATCTCAGATTATGAATGAAACTTGTATTGTTTATGATATAATTAAAATTAATTAACCCTCAAACTCTGACTAAGCTGCAGCCGCCAGGAGGAAATAATTAATCTGCTCTGTCTGTGACTGTGTGTGTGCAGACGGACAGTCTCTGCAGAAGCTTTCTGTGTAAAGTCCTTATATGGTCAAAGAATAGCCGGCAGTTCAGTCTGTATGCTCACACTTGCACTTGCACTCTCTCTCTCTCTCTCTCACACACACACACTCACACTCACACAATAAGGTACACAAAGACATTCACACACTTTGCATTAGAAAAAAACAATGGTGTGTGTGTGTGTGTTAGTTGAGTTGTAACATATTTCACAGCTCCTGCTTACTTCTGTTTCCTCCAACCACAAATACTACGACACACACACATAGTACGTCTGCTACTACTGTAACAATTCCTACTGCTGGTTACAGGACTGAGTACAGTTCATTTACTGTTACATACACTGCGTTAAAACACACACACACACACACACACACACACACACACACACACACACACACACCCCTCCTTTCCCTGTGAGACTGATACACAGCGCCCCCTGCTGGCACCAGCCGACATTACAATTAATATGAATACATCAGATTTATTAACAGATTTCATTTTTCATTTTAAGAAACAACACCTTGAAAAAATAATTTATTGTTACAGTATCAGGAGCATTCTGCAGTGTTGTATAAGAAGGAAGAGTAGTGATGGTGTCAATATCAATCAGTCGATCAGTGTTATCTATAAAGCCCAATATCACACATCAGTAGAAGGTGGTACAAATAGTAAAGTTTGTCACAGAAAATGTCATACTATAGGATGTTGTCAAAAACCACCAAGACACGTCATATCATCAAAAATCCTGAAAAAAATCCATCATAGTATAGTGTGGCATCAAAATCACGACAGAAGTCACAGTACAGCAAGTCGTCAAAAATGATGAAAAAAAGTCATAGTATAGCATGTCGTCCAAAACCCTGAAAAAACGTCATAGTATAGCATGTCGTCCAAAATCATGAAAAAACGTCATAGTATAGCGTGTCGTCCAAAACCCTGAAAAAAAGTCATAGTATAGCATGTCGTCCAAAATCATGGAAAAAAGTCATCGTATAGCATGTCGTCCAAAACCCTGAAAAAACGTCATAGTATAGCATGTCGTCCAAAATCATGAAAAAACGTCATAGTATAGCGTGTCGTCCAAAACCCTGAAAAAAAGTCATAGTATAGCATGTCGTCCAAAACCATGAAAAAAAGTCATAGTATAGCATGTCGTCCGAAACCATGAAAAAAAGTCATAGTATAGCATGTCGTCCGAAATCATGAAAAAAAGTCAAAGTATAGCATGTCGTCCGAAATCATGAAAAAAAGTCAAAGTATAGCATGTCGTCCAGAACCCTGAAAAAAGTCATAGTATAGCATGTCGTCCAAAATCATGAAAAAAAGTCAAAGTATAGCATGTCGTCCAGAACCCTGAAAAAAAGTCATAGTATAGCATGTCGTCCAAAACCATGAAAAAAAGTCATAGTATAACATGTCGTCCAAAACCCTGAAAAAAAGTCATAGTATAGCATGTCGTCCGAAACCCTGAAAAAAAGTCATAGTATAGCATGTCGTCCGAAACCCTGAAAAAAGTCATAGTATAGCATGTCGTCCGAAACCCTGAAAAAAAGTCATCGTATAGCATGTCGTCCAGAACCCTGAAAAAAAGTCATAGTATAGCATGTCGTCCGAAACCATCAAAAAAAGTCATAGTATAACATGTCGTCCAAAACCCTGAAAAAAAGTCATAGTATAGCATGTCGTCCGAAACCCTGAAAAAAAGTCATAGTATAGCATGTCGTCCGAAACCCTGAAAAAAGTCATAGTATAGCATGTCGTCCGAAACCCTGAAAAAAAGTCATCGTATAGCATGTCGTCCAGAACCCTGAAAAAAAGTCATAGTATAGCATGTCGTCCGAAACCATCAAAAAAAGTCATAGTATAGCGTGTCGTCCGAAACCCTGAAAAAAAGTCATAGTATAGCGTGTCGTCCGAAACCCTGAAAAAAAGTCATAGTATAGCGTGTCGTTCGAAACCCTGAAAAAAAGTCATAGTATAGCATGTCGTCCGAAACCATGAAAAAAAGTCATAGTATAGCATGTCGTCCGAAACCCTGAAAAAAAGTCATAGTATAGCATGTCGTCCGAAACCCTGAAAAAAGTCATAGTATAGCATGTCGTCCGAAACCCTGAAAAAAAGTCATCGTATAGCATGTCGTCCAGAACCCTGAAAAAAAGTCATAGTATAGCATGTCGTCCGAAACCATCAAAAAAAGTCATAGTATAGCATGTCGTCCGAAACCCTGAAAAAAAGTCATCGTATAGTATGTCGTCCAGAACCCTGAAAAAAAGTCATAGTATAGCATGTCGTCCGAAACCATGAAAAAAAGTCATAGTATAGCATGTCGTCCAGAACCCTGAAAAAAAGTCATAGTATAGCATGTCGTCCAAAATCATGAAAAAAAGTTATAGTATAACATGTCGTCCAAAACCCTGAAAAAAAGTCATAGTATAGCATGTCGTCCAAAATCCTGAAAAAAAGTCATAGTATAACATGTCGTCCAAAACCCTGAAAAAAAGTCATAGTATAGCATGTCGTCCAAAACCCTGAAAAAAAGTCATCGTATAGCATGTCGTCCAAAACCATGAAAAAAAGTCATAGTATAGCATGTCGTCCAAAACCCTGAAAAAAAGTCATAGTATAGCATGTCGTCCAAAACCCTGAAAAAAAGTCATCGTATAGCATGTCGTCCAAAACCATGAAAAAAAGTCATAGTATAGCATGTCGTCCAAAACCGTGAAAAAAAGTCATAGTATAGCATGTCGTCCAAAACCGTGAAAAAAAGTCATAGTATTGCATGTCGTCCGAAACCCTGAAAAAAAGTCATAGTATAGCATGTCGTCCGAAACCATGAAAAAAAGTCAAAGTAAAGCATGTCGTCCGAAACCCAGAAAAAAGTCATAGTATAGCATGTCGTCCAAAACCATGAAAAAAAGTCATAGTATAGCATGTCGTCCAAAACCCTGAAAAAAAGTCATAGTATAGCATGTCGTCCAAAACCCTGAAAAAAAGTCATCGTATAGCATGTCGTCCAAAACCATGAAAAAAAGTCATAGTATAGCATGTCGTCCAAAACCGTGAAAAAAAGTCATAGTATAGCATGTCGTCCAAAACCGTGAAAAAAAGTCATAGTATTGCATGTCGTCCGAAACCCTGAAAAAAAGTCATAGTATAGCATGTCGTCCGAAACCATGAAAAAAAGTCAAAGTAAAGCATGTCGTCCGAAACCCAGAAAAAAGTCATAGTATAGCATGTCGTCCAAAACCATGAAAAAAAGTCATAGTATAGCATGTCGTCCAAAACCCTGAAAAAAGTCATAGTATAGCATGTCGTCCAAAATCATGAAAAAAAGTCAAAGTATAGCATGTCGTCCAGAACCCTGAAAAAAAGTGATAGTATAGCATGTCATCCAAAACCATGAAAAAAAGTCATAGTATAACATGTCGTCCAAAACCCTGAAAAAAAGTCATAGTATAGCGTGTCGTCCGAAACCCTGAAAAAAAGTCATAGTATAGCGTGTCGTCCGAAACCCTGAAAAAAAGTCATAGTATAGCGTGTCGTTCGAAACCCTGAAAAAAAGTCATAGTATAGCATGTCGTCCGAAACCATGAAAAAAAGTCATAGTATAGCATGTCGTCCGAAACCCTGAAAAAAAGTCATAGTATAGCATGTCGTCCGAAACCCTGAAAAAAGTCATAGTATAGCATGTCGTCCGAAACCCTGAAAAAAAGTCATCGTATAGCATGTCGTCCAGAACCCTGAAAAAAAGTCATAGTATAGCATGTCGTCCGAAACCATCAAAAAAAGTCATAGTATAGCATGTCGTCCGAAACCCTGAAAAAAAGTCATCGTATAGTATGTCGTCCAGAACCCTGAAAAAAAGTCATAGTATAGCATGTCGTCCGAAACCATGAAAAAAAGTCATCGTATAGCATGTCGTCCAGAACCCTGAAAAAAAGTCATAGTATAGCATGTCGTCCAAAATCATGAAAAAAAGTCATAGTATAACATGTCGTCCAAAACCCTGAAAAAAAGTCATAGTATAGCATGTCGTCCAAAACCCTGAAAAAAAGTCATAGTATAACATGTCGTCCAAAACCCTGAAAAAAAGTCATCGTATAGCATGTCGTCCAAAACCATGAAAAAAAGTCATAGTATAACATGTCGTCCAAAACCCTGAAAAAAAGTCATAGTATAACATGTCGTCCAAAACCCTGAAAAAAAGTCATAGTATAGCATGTCGTCCAAAATCGTGAAAAAAAGTCATCGTATAGCATGTCGTCCAAAACCGTGAAAAAAAGTCATAGTATAGCATGTCGTCCAAAACCGTGAAAAAAAGTCATAGTATAGCATGTCGTCCAAAACCGTGAAAAAAAGTCATAGTATTGCATGTCGTCCGAAACCCTGAAAAAAAGTCATAGTATAGCATGTCGTCCGAAACCATGAAAAAAAGTCAAAGTAAAGCATATCGTCCGAAACCCAGAAAAAAGTCATAGTATAGCATGTCGTCCAAAACCATGAAAAAAAGTCATAGTATAGCATGTCGTCCAAAACCCTGAAAAAAGTCATAGTATAGCATGTCGTCCAAAATCATGAAAAAAAGTCAAAGTATAGCATGTCGTCCAGAACCCTGAAAAAAAGTCATAGTATAGCGTGTCGTCCAAAACCATGAAAAAAAGTCATAGTATAACGTGTCGTCCAAAACCCTGAAAAAAAGTCATAGTATAGCGTGTCGTCCGAAACCCTGAAAAAAAGTCATAGTATAGCGTGTCGTCCGAAACCCTGAAAAAAAGTCATCGTATAGCATGTCGTCCAAAACCATGAAAAAAAGTCATAGTATAACATGTCGTCCAAAACCCTGAAAAAAAGTCATAGTATAACATGTCGTCCAAAACCCTGAAAAAAAGTCATAGTATAGCATGTCGTCCAAAATCGTGAAAAAAAGTCATCGTATAGCATGTCGTCCAAAACCGTGAAAAAAAGTCATAGTATAGCATGTCGTCCAAAACCGTGAAAAAAAGTCATAGTATAGCATGTCGTCCAAAACCGTGAAAAAAAGTCATAGTATTGCATGTCGTCCGAAACCCTGAAAAAAAGTCATAGTATAGCATGTCGTCCGAAACCATGAAAAAAAGTCAAAGTAAAGCATGTCGTCCGAAACCCAGAAAAAAGTCATAGTATAGCATGTCGTCCAAAACCATGAAAAAAAGTCATAGTATAGCATGTCGTCCAAAACCCTGAAAAAAGTCATAGTATAGCATGTCGTCCAAAATCATGAAAAAAAGTCAAAGTATAGCATGTCGTCCAGAACCCTGAAAAAAAGTCATAGTATAGCATGTCGTCCAAAACCATGAAAAAAAGTCATAGTATAACATGTCGTCCAAAACCCTGAAAAAAAAGTCATAGTATAGCGTGTCGTCCGAAACCCTGAAAAAAAGTCATAGTATAGCGTGTCGTCCGAAACCCTGAAAAAAAGTCATAGTATAGCGTGTCGTTCGAAACCCTGAAAAAAAGTCATAGTATAGCATGTCGTCCGAAACCATGAAAAAAAGTCATAGTATAGCATGTCGTCCGAAACCCTGAAAAAAAGTCATAGTATAGCATGTCGTCCGAAACCCTGAAAAAAGTCATAGAATAGCATGTCGTCCGAAACCCTGAAAAAAAGTCATCGTATAGCATGTCGTCCAGAACCCTGAAAAAAAGTCATAGTATAGCATGTCGTCCGAAACCATCAAAAAAAGTCATAGTATAGCATGTCGTCCGAAACCCTGAAAAAAAGTCATCGTATAGTATGTCGTCCAGAACCCTGAAAAAAAGTCATAGTATAGCATGTCGTCCGAAACCATGAAAAAAAGTCATCGTATAGCATGTCGTCCAGAACCCTGAAAAAAAGTCATAGTATAGCATGTCGTCCAAAATCATGAAAAAAAGTCATAGTATAGCATGTCGTCCCAAATCATGAAAAAAAGTCATTGTATAGCATGTCGTCCAAAATCATGAAAAAAAGTCTTAGTATAGCATTTCGTCCAAAATCATGAAAAAAAGTCAAAGTATAGCATGTCGTCCAAAATCCTGAAAAAAAGTCATCGTATAGCGTGTCGTCCAAAACCCTGAAAAAAAGTCATAGTATACGTCGTCCAAAATCCTGAAAAAAAGTCATAGTATAGCATGTCGTCCAAAATCCTGAAAAAAAGTCATAGTATAGCATGTCGTCCAAAATCATGAAAAAAAGTCATCGTATAGCATGTCGTCCAAAATCCTGAAAAAAAGTCTTAGTATAGCATTTCGTCCAAAATCCTGAAAAAAAGTGATCGTATAGCATGTCGTCCAAAATCCTGAAAAAAAGTCATCGTATAGCGTGTCGTCCAAAACCCTGAAAAAAAGTCATAGTATACGTCGTCCAAAATCCTGAAAAAAAGTCATAGTATAGCATGTCGTCCAAAATCCTGAAAAAAAGTCATAGTATAGCATGTCGTCCAAAATCATGAAAAAAAGTCATCGTATAGCATGTCGTCCAAAATCCTGAAAAAAAGTCTTAGTATAGCATTTCGTCCAAAATCCTGAAAAAAAGTGATCGTATAGCATGTCGTCCAAAACCGTGAAAAAAAGTCACGGTATAGTTTAATGTAAAAAAGTCATTATTTAGCAGCATGTTGTTGGTCCCGTCAGGCTGCAGAAGGCTCAGGAGGAGCAGCTCTGTGTTCAGGTGGAGAAGGTGAAGGTGGAGGAGGAGCTGAGGAGCGAGATCAACTCGGCCAAACAGGAAGCTCTGCGGCTCCAAGAGCTCCGAGAGGGAACTGAGAACGAGAGGAGCCGACAGAAATACGCTGAGGAGGAGCTGGAACAGGTAGACAGACGTCAGGTGTTTGGCAGGTGTGGCTTCGATAATCAGCCGTCACTGGACACTCATGTTCGTAAAGACTCATCTCTGTGTGTCTATACATGGAAGGTCCGTACGGCGCTGAAGAAGGCGGAGAGGGAGCTGGAGTCACGGGCTCACTGGGCTCCACCTGAGGCTCTGCAGAAGTGGCTGCAGCTGACGCACGAGGTGGAGGTTCAGTACTACAACATCAAGAAGCAGAGCGCAGAGAGGCAGCTGCTGCAGGCCAGAGAAGGGGTGAGGACAGCAACACACACACGCATGATGATGATGATGTTGATGAAGATGATAATGATGATGATATCCAATGTGGTGCTTTAGGCAGAGAAGATCAAAAAGAAGAGGAGCTCTCTGTTTGGAACGTTTCATGTAGCTCACAGCTCTTCACTGGACGATGTCGACCACAAGATTCTCTCCGCCAAGTGAGTCACCTTTGACCTTTAAATAAATGACAAGACATGACTTAAACTTCTTCATCATCACAGTTCAAGTTCAAACGCACAAATATTCAAGTCACTGAGCATGTATGTAAAAAAAAAAAAAAGTCATATTATGTCCTAAAAACTGTCATGGTATAGTATGTCGGTATAAAAAGTCATAGGAAAGTTTTTCATAAAGAAGTCATAGTGTAGTATGTCCTGCAACACTCATAGTATGCTGTAAAACAGTCATAAAAAGTTATAGCATGTCATTAAAAAAGACGTTTTGTATGTTGTACAGAAGTCATAATATCGTTAAAAAGTCATAAAAAGTTGGTATGTATAGTAAACTGTAAAATAATGCTGTTATAGTCATACTATAGTATGTCATTAAAAACAATCTATAGTATTGAATGTTGGAAAAAAGTTTTAAAGTTATCATATATTTTGTTATAAAAAGGTCATAGTATGTCCTAAAAAATGTTATGGTATAGTCTGCTGTAAGAAAAAAAAAATAGACCAGTATGTCACAAAAGTCACAAAAAAGTCACAGTAAAGTGTTTTGGAGGAAATTCATGAAAAGTGAATGAAAAGTATGTCATAAAAAAGTTGTAGTATTTTATGTTGTAAAAAAATCATTAAAAAAATCACAGTATAATAGATCCTGAAAATCCATTTACATAATTATGTTAAACAAGTCATAGTTCTGTAAGTTGTAAAAAAGTTTTTAAAAAAATTATAGTATGCTGGAAAAAAGTAATAGTGTAGAGTGTCATGAAAAATTCATTAAAGTAAGTCGTAAAAAGACCTAATATGTTATGTCATAACATTTTTTTAAAGTTTTGAATTTTGGAAAAAAGTTTTACTGAGTCATATTATGTCCAAAAAATTGTATTGTATGTATTGTCATTGTTAAGTCATAAAACAGTCATAGAATAGTTAGTCGTAAAAAGGTCATTGTATCGTATGTCATTAAAAAAAATCAGATCTCTAAATTGTAAAAAGTAATTAAAAGTTATTGTATGGTGTAAAATAGTTATAATTATAAAGTTATAATACAGTACAGCTGGAAAAACAAGTCATAGTATAGCATAAAAGAGTTAAAAAGCCACGCGTGTACATTATGTGTCATTGACTCTTTCCCTTCCTGTATTCAGTGGTAGAAAGTAACTGTGTGCATTTACTCGAGTACTGTCCTTACAGTGTACGTACACTTTCAAAGTAATCTTACTTTACTCTAGTGCGTCTGTCACAGAGGTTTCACTGCAGCACATTTATCTGACAGATTCCTTCATTTTGACATTCAAAGACAAACACTTTGACTCTGAGAGGTGCGCTTGGTAAATTCAGAAGAGTTCTTACTGTCCGAGGTTCCTCCTGTTAACCCCGCCCCTCAGACAGGCCCTGGCCGAGGTGACGGCGGCGCTGCGGGAGAAGCTTCACCGCTGGCAGCAGATCGAGTGTCTGACGGGTTTCTGCCTGGTCAATAACCCCGGCCTGGGAGCGCTAGCTGCCGCCCTCAACCTGGACCCGTCTTTCCTCGGCCTGAGACCTCCCACCCCTCAGCACCTCCTCCTCTCCGATGACCTCGACGACATGGACGAGGACATCCTGTCTCCAGGGACGCTGCAGTGTGAGTACACGAGATGTCTGCTTAATCAACATCTGCAAACTTCAGTCAGCATGAACCTTAAATTTATATTTCTCCTCTTTAATTTAATCTGAACTAAACAGTGACAAGTGTGTTTATCATAGCCTGATACATCTGTAACACGTCTGTGACATTTCTGTAACATGTCTGTGACCCGCCTGTGACACATATGACACGTCTTGAACACGTCTGTGACACGTCTTGAACACGTCTGTGACACATTACACGTCTTGAACACGTCTGTGACACACGACATGTCTGTTACACGTCTGTTACACATGATACATGTGTGACATATCTGTGACATGTCTGTGACTGGTATGAATGTCCTGTAGTGTTAATGTGTGTGTCTTTTTTAAGCTATGGATGACTTGTAGTATTAATGTGTGTTTAAGGTCCATGTCAGCCGTGTGACATCTGGAAACAAAAAATACAATGCAAAGCAAATACATGTAGCTGATTAAAAAGTATAATGTTGCCTGTTGCCCGTGAGCTCTGAGTCTGGTGCAGAGGGGCAGGGGAACATATTTATCGCCAGTGGTTTTAATTTGGACTGCGGTGCTCATTTTAAATGTTCGCTGTCAGTGTTCCTGTCATGTTTCTTCTTTTAGTATGTACTTAAAGTAAAGGTCTATGAGTTCATGTGTTTATTAGACTCAACAAATCCAATATGTGGCGTCAAACAAAAGTCAAATTGGTTCTGCTGAAGATGTAAATCTTTTCAAACTCCTCACAGATATGTAGTAACATCAGTGGAGCTCTGTGGACCAGAGCAACTTTGACTCTGGAGATATTTCAGTCTCAGACTTCAGAGATTCAGTCGGACTTTAAAGTAAAAACAAATCTCTGTGGAACTGTCCTTTTAATCCAACGACAGCGCCACTAATCACTTCAGGTTTCTTACAGAGGCTCAGAGGGGACAAACTGTGCAAGAGTTACCTGACCCATCTTCTCTCAGCTCACCTGTGGTCCGCTCGCTGTCTCTTTTCTTGGCATCTCTTTCTTGATTGGCTCCCTCCAGACGCAGCATGGCAGATGGACCGGCGAGTGAGCGACCTCTGGCCCCTGAGCAGCATCGCAGACACCCAGTCACCATGGAAACACTCCGGTTGGCCCCTCCTTCCTTCAGCCTCCCGCTCTCTGATTGGTTCATACCTTTGAATGATTGATGAGCAAATAAAATACAACATCAGTTCTTTTATGTGTTATTTCGATTTGCAGTTATTTTCATTACTGAACAAAATCAAGTTTTCCATTCAATTCAGTTTTACTATGTTTTTTGTGTTCCATTTTTCCATTGCTCAACTCTCAGAGGAAAACTTTAATTTTCAGAAAATAACGGGCTGAATTTTTCAGTACATTCAATGGCTTGATTTTGAAGCAGCAGTTAGTTTAAAATAATTATTCTACTTTTTTTGAGATCTTCCCAATTTACAAGAATCAACAGCAAAAAAGCTGTAGTGAAAAAAGCTTCTCACTTTCAAACAGAGGTAAAAATCAACCAGAAGGCAGCGTTCACATGAACATTTGCAAAAAAGTCAGATTCCAGACATTGTGAAAATATCGCAGTCTCGTATTTCAAGAGCAGACTGAAATTTACATTTAAAATTCATTTAAGTATTTTATGATAAAATTTGAAAATCTAATGATGAATTGAAGCCCATCAGAACAGTTTGCAGCATTAACGTCAGCTTACAGACGCTCAGCTGATGAAACTTAATGACCTAACTGTCTGTGAATATGACGGACAGCAGGTGTTCATGTGAACGCATCCTCACCTGTGCAGCTTCACCCTCCTCTTCCTCCACCACCTTCCCTCCATCTGGCCAGATCAGATGTTTCCCAGAAGAATCTCTTCCTCTTCTCACCTTTTCACCCTCTGATGACCTGGAACACTCACCACTACTTAAACAACAGTTAACCTGCTTCTCCTCTTCTCACTCACGTCCACTTACAGGTCTGCAGCAGCTAAAAGCACAAAGTAAATGTTTTCTTCTTATTTCAGCTTCGGCACAAGTCACGTCATACGGCTGAATGTTTTGATTCCAAAACACCACAGATTATTTTAATTTTTGGGGTTTATGCGTTTTAGCAGTATTCAGGATTTAGAATTTACGAGTTCAGTCAGTTGAGATTGGTCTTTGAAAAATTAATTAAAACGTTTATTTATATTAAGCTCAGATTTGTTGGGTGCAGCTGAAGTCGATTTTAACTAGTTTGTACAAACTTACAACATGCATCTATTTTTTTTATTTTTTTTGTTATAAACACTGAATTTAGGCTGCATCTAAACGCACCTGACCACTGAAGGTGAAAAAGGTAAAAACCGTAAATATCTGATGCTGACTCACAAACTGAGTTTCCTCTCTGAAGCTCAAAATAAAAGCAAAATGGCCTCATTTTGTTGTCACAGCTGAAACTGCTCTTTATCACGTGTTGCATCTTTTCTCTTCAGACACCCGTAACTCTTCATTCTGAATCTGAACTTCCTGTGCTTCTGGTTTTCAAAATAAAACTCAGTCTAACTCCTCCTTCTCCCTCTCCTGCAGCTCAGAGTCTGATGCCCCTGCGACAGAGGATAGGAGACCCCGCTCTGACGTTCAGCTCTCAGAGGTTGGTTGAAGGGCAGGGCTTATCGCAACAGGAAGGGCATGGCCTGTTCACGCCATCCCGTCCTCCCAGCGGCCGGCAAAACCGCAGCCGCTCCATTGGCCAGCTGGAGTTCCTCCCTGTGCCCTCCCCCTCTCTGTCGTCCTCCCTGTCTCACCCCTCCATCGGCCCCGCCTCCCCTCCTCACCCCCCCGTCATCTCATTCTGTCCGCCCCCTCCTCCCCCCAACTCCACCTCCTCCTCTTCCTCTTCCTACACTGAAGGTGCCGCTCACTTCTCTGCTCTGCTCTTCCGGTCTTCTTACTTCCACTCTCTGGAGGCGTGCAGCCTCCCGCCTGCAGGGGGCGCTGCGACGGGTCGGGGGCAGCGCTGTCGCTCCGGCAGCTTCGGGTATCTTCCTCTGCACGGCCATTTTACACTCTACTCATGTACTAACGAGACAGAAAAAAAATCAGCGGGCCTCAACAATGAAACATTCGTACGCAAAAATTCGATTTGAGCTTTAGTGTCGATTTAATTTAGAGTTTGTTAGACTCTGCATTGTTTTCTAAACAAATAGGAACATTTTGAGTAATTAACAAACGTTATTGTCGTTAAAACAGTAAAATTAGGATTATAATTGACGATTTATAAAGGGCAAGGATTTTCAGTTTACCACTTCTACGAAGACTCAGGATTTAGAGTTACGACTTTTACGAGTTGTCAGGATTAGGAATTGATCAGTTTTTACAGGTTTGCTGGACCACTTGGCCTGGACCACTTTTTATCTTTTTAATTTATTACTCAGTTTTTACAAACAAATTTTTACGAGAAAAAAATAAAACATTTGTGACTGAGGCCTAACGTCCGCCACACGTCCGCCGCAGCTTTGTCTCTAATCTTCATTTGTTCTTGCTGAATGTTTTCTCTCCTGCTGTTTTATCTGACCTTAAAATCAAACTTTAATTTTCAAATTCTATTAATGATTTTTATTGTTTGTTCATGTTGCTGTGAAAGTGTTCAGATCTTTAACAGATGTGCCAACAGCGCTTGATTAATTTAGAGTTCACGATGGGTCAGGTTCTGATGTCCATCTTTTTGACATTACAATGAAACGTTCTGCCGCCATTACTGTCTCTCTGTTTCTTTTAGGGACATCATGAACCGCTCAGACTCTGACTCCTCCCTCCCTCTTTCTCATGGCGAATCACTAAGCTTGTACGGCTCCAAGCCCTTCCTCCTTTCATCCAGGCTCCACACCCTGCAGGGCTCCGGGGTCAGTGGAGGAGGAGGAGGAGGAGGAGGAGGAGGCCTGGAGAAGAGCTCCAGTCTGGGGGAGCTGAGGGGCAGCCCTGCTGGCATCCTCGCCTCGTCCTGCTCCACCCGCTCCCTCTGCGTCACGTCTGACGCCGCCACCGATGTTCCAGCCATCTTCTCGTCCTCCACCTCGTCCAGCTCTTCGAACAGCGGTCGGGGGACGGGCATCCAGGTCGCGACCAGGCGGAGCCCAGTGGAGGAGGACGGAGGTGAGGAGAGCGAATCGTCCGGCAGCCGCAGGAGAAACGCTTTTAATAAGATCTTTAAGAAGAAGCAGGGACGCCACTGAAAGCCGCTGCGTCTGAGCTCAGACAAAACTCACACACCTGCTTCTGTCTGCTACTGACTCACGACGAGACCTTCATCTTCATCACAGTGAGATCCTCACCTTCATCGTGATGTAGGAACCAAACTGTCGCTCACAGGGAACATGTTTTTTTTTTTTTTTTAACGCTTCACTCAGGCATTTTTTATTTCAACCTTTTCTGCCAAATGATTTTATTTTTCTGTCAAACTGAGAAAAGATCAGATTTTTGGACTCACTGAGGGAAAACATACGACACAGGACACTCCTCACAACACCCAGGGGACACGGAGACCAACGATTCCTACATAAGGCCCGTTTCCACCGCAGGAACTTCGGGGTAGATTTACGGGGCCGGGGCCGTTGGTGCGTGTCTCCACCGCAGGAACCACCCCCGAAGGACAGAGTTCCGGAACTTTTACAGGGGCTAAAGAAGTCCCTGCTTCGGGGTAGGTACTCAGAACAGCCCCGAAAGACTCCTGGCTGGGGCTTGGGGTTTATTTGGTGCTGATTGGATATACTAAAGACGGGATGTGACGACAACAGAAAGCAACAAAATAGCTGGCATTATTAAAACTCAGCAGACGAGGGTTAGCATGTTCATATAGCTTTCGCCGCCATGTAAAAAAAAACTCACTAAATGGCCCGTGAAAAAAATATTCTTTCCAGCGGATATCTTAGTTAAAACATGATTGAGCTAGCAAAGCAGTTTTGTGTTGATATGTGTGGTATTTATTCAGTTTTGGGAAATCACGATGTCTAGAAAGCATCAGCTGACAGGGACGGCAAACAGCAGCAGCAAGCCAACATCAGGACGTCATCTGTTGTCGGATACGACATGAAACTACTTCAGTTAGCTCAATCATGTTGTAACTAAGACATATTTTTTTCACGGGCCATTTAGTGAATTATTACAGACACCGCTATCTAACCTACGTCGCCCCGGTCAAAATGGTCGAGCAATGATTACGTCACATCCAGAGCCCGTAACTTTACAGGAACCTTCCTCGTACTTCGCTCTCTCAGTGGAGACACGGCGGTTGAGAGGGCCGAATGAGAGGACGTTCCTGTAGTAGTTCCTGTCGCCCAAATAGTACCAGGAACTTCTTCAGTGGAAACGGGCCTATAGACACAAACCAAAGAAGACGAACAAGAGGACGACTGACGACAGTGAAAACAGAGAATTTGTACTTTTACTTCCTGTTCAGTTTTTCAGAGAAATTTTGATGAAGAGATTTAAAACTTAAATAGACCCTTTTAAGGCCAATATCACGATGACATCATGTTATCTGTTATTGACTGCCATATAGTACACCAAAAAAGATTTAGTAAGTCTAAATACAGAGTATGTCAAATGCAGTATGCCAAGATACCAGGATGTTCTACTACATCCGGCTGTACTTTGCAGTGTGTCTGACTCACAATCCTCTACATAGAGGACGATATGTCACATCAACTGAGCTGCAAACCGATGACAGCTCAACGACTGAAAGTAAAAGGAAAGAGTATGCGATTCAGAACGCAGCTGTGACTGTCTCCTTTGTTTGTTCGTCAGATGCATGATGGGAACTCACATGGTCGTCTGTAAATGCCTTGTTTTGTTTCATATGTATATATCAGAGTGAAGTTTATCTTGAGTTTCAGTTTTTATTTTGGTGCATGGTGGAAAAAATGTGATGGTTTTATATCTGATAGTTTCATTTTGTCACTTTGAGATTCAACTATTCGTCGATCACCAGAAAATTAATCTGCAATCATTCAGATAATTTATGGTTTTAGTCGATTTTTAAGGAAAAATTAAAACGTTCTTTGTTTCCAGCGTCTCCAGTGTTAACATTTACAGATTTTTAGTTTTATCTGAATTTGAACATTTTGTTGTTTTGTGTTGGTCGGACAAAACGAGACATCTGAAGAAGTACAAAGTGTTTTTCACACTTTCCTGACATTTCACAGACAAAACAATGAAGCTATTAATTTAGAAAATAATCAGAAGATTAATCAATAATGAAAATTATTGTTATTTTAGCCCTAATTTTATTTAGCCAAAGTCTGAAGGCCAGGAGAAACCAAACCGACATAAAAGATCTCGTAGCAACAAATCGCCTCATGTCACCTGTGTTTTGACCAAAAGGCCGCCCTTGAACAGGCAGAAAAGAGTATTACCAGCGGCCAACCAGCACGAACATTTTGGGCCTGCGTGACTGGAAATAACTCTGCTCACCAGCAGTCATCTGTAACCGTCATTCAAAAAGGGAAACAGACAACAGGATGGATTCAAGATGCTAGTAATCTCTCAAGACAGATTCTGCAATTTACATTGTAGAGTCTGTCGGCAGCCCTGTGTGAAAGACGACTAGAGAGGGGCAGAGGGCGGGGCTTTGAGATTGAACGACGCTGCACTTTAGCCAATCACAACAGAGGAGGCGTGGCCGAGATGTGCAGGGGTCCCCAGGAAATGTGTACCTACAGAAACAGCAAGCTGCGCGTACATAGTGACCGCTCCACCCAACGGATGTCTGAGTTACAACATGATTGAGCTAACTGGAGTAGTTTCATGTCGTATCTGACAACGGGAGGCTTTTAACAGATGACGTCCTGATGTTAGCTTCTACAATGTAAATTGCAGAATCTGTCTTGAGAGATTACACAATTCCAAAATGTTTTTGCTAAAGAGCTCAAAAAACCTAATATAACAACCAGGGCTGCTCCCCAACAGTCGACCAAATGTTAGACGACCAGAAAAGTCATTAGTCAGCAAAATTTCAGTGGCCACCTAGTCGCAGAAAAACAAAAACAAACGTGAAACTCTATCAGGAGTTGCGCCTTGTCAAAATAAATCCAAACCTATATGACTGGAGCATGTGTGACTTTACTTTGAAAGGACAGACACAGGAAGTGTCCACGCTCAGCAGTCAGACAGGAGTCAGGTTAATTTCCAGGGCTGCAGTTATTCCACAGGCTAGTTAATAACTTGTTGGGCAGGAAATCCAAAGTGTGGGATCATTTTAAGAAGGTGAAGGACGAACCCAAGGTGTTATGTAAACTCATCTTCATTGGTCGACTACAAACATGACGTATCATGTGAAACATGGAAGTGCTGATCAGTGATTTAATTCACTGACAGGCTCCTCTGTCGCCCAGTCAACATGCTGGATTCACTAAAAAAAGCTAACAAGGGTCATCAGTGCGTGACACATAAAAACTAAGGTGAGAGACGCCCACAGCCGACAGTCAGGTGTCTCAGGGCCGTTGGATTCATCCACACTGATACATTTTTGTTTTTAAAACGATCCCTGTCCACACTAACACACCTGAAAACAAACATCACATGACTCTTGCTGCACACTGGGCTCGCATCACGCCCCAGGAACGCCGCTCAGTCCTGCTTCCAGAACTTTATTTATCTCGAGGGAAAGTGATGAGCGGCGTGCAGAGACACAGAGTGCTGTATACAAGTAAAACTAAAACTTTTTTTATTTTGGTGGGGAAAGATTTCAGATGATACCGATGTTGCGTTCAGGACAACTCACCACAACACCAACAGTGTCCCTGGATGAAGACGCCATTCTGCTGTCCACCATCATCGTCATCATCATCATCATCATCACATCTTGTTTTCTTGTTGTCTAATGTTCATCTGTGGAGGAGATAAAGGTTTCAGTTGGAGAAATAAAATGTGTCTGCACAGTTTGGATTAACACACACACACACACACACACACACACACACACACACACACACACACACGTTATAAATCAGCTGATGTGTGTGTGTGTGTGTGTGTGTGTGTGAAGCAGGATGTTAAACAGGACGTGAAGCTTAAACTTTATTTACTCTGAACAAAGATGAATGTCACCATGTGTTTATTTAAAGAATCCAGCTGTCAGTGTGAAGACTCCATTACCCAGAATTCCTCTCACATGATGCCACTGTAAACTACAAGCATTCACACACGTCAGAGACAAAACAACATGTTGTCACGGAAATGACCCAATATTTGTTTTTATTTATAAATCTGTAATAAACAAACTTAAAGTCTGATCTGAGCTCAGTTCGTCTCTGCTGCGTTTCTGTCTGTAGCCATGATTTTAACCAGCGTTCCTCCGGTCAGGGAAAACCTGGAAAAGTTATGGAATACCTGCAGTAATCTTGATAACCTCCCACGTGATGTCACAAACATCACCGACTGGATATGAAAAGGTTGCTGTTAGTTTCCACACAGTAATGAACATTTGGAGTGAAGTCGACTGTTCAGTTCTCTTCCTGACAGACGCTGTGAGTTTTCATTCAATTTAATGATCAGTCCTTGAAAAGTCCTGGAAAAGTTTTGGAATTTTGTCCATGAAAATGAGGGAACCCTGAAACTATTTCAAACGTCTCAAAATTACATCACATTTTCTACATTTGGCCCAAAAATAAACAATTTAATGACTCAAAGGTCTCACATTCATAACTTGTGTCCTGGAATGATGAAGTGCCAAAAACAAGCACTTGATTTAATTAATTCTGCTCTCAAATGACTGAATTCATGATCTTGAATCAATCAGTTTCACTTTCACATGAATAAAACGGTGCTGGACGACTTCATTGTACATGTTGCTCTCATGCAGCTGAGTTTGCAGCCCAGTCACCAGAGTAAATGTTGGTATTGTGTATTTCCAATATCATCCACCTGCAGAGCCCGAGAGCCGCCATATTAGCCGTGCACATGTGTGAGCTTGAGGCGGCAGGGTATCTGTCAATCATGTTTAAATGTGGCCAATGGGAGGCTCACAATCACCTGCCAGCCAAACACTTATCAGAGTAGTAACTTCAAGACAGTGTGTTCATTGTTTAAATTATAGCACAGTTAACCAAAAATGAATCATAGTTGTTTGTTTCTGGCTGCCAGCAGTAGCTAATGCAGCTAGCACACTAGCTGTGTTATCTGAAAAGTTGTCTATTTCCTTTTAAATGTTGCTGTCTGTTGATACTTTGTCGAGGGTTAATGTTAGAGTGGTTGGTCTGGAGGAACCAGTCAGCCTATCCGGAGGGCAGGAGCATGAAACCCCCGGGGAAAAAATGACATAGTCCACAGCTCCACATGCAGGAGTGTGTGGACACTGGTCCCGTCACGTCCCTCTGGTTCTTCTAGCAGAGGAGCAGATCACAGCCTGGGTCAGCAGGGTTTGGCTCAGAGTCAATCACACTTATCATATTTGTCCCCGGGGTTTCGTGCCCTTGTCCTCAGGACGGGTCTTGTTCCTCTCAATCATCCATTTTAGCACTAATCCAAGTCAGTGTATCAACAGACTGCAACATTTTCAATCAACATTTTAAAGTGGAAACAGATGATTTTTCAGCTGCAGCCAGAAACAAACATCTGTGACCCATCGTACGTTTGATCATCTGAACACAGAACACGTTTCCTTGGAGCGGTTCTCCTCAAATAAACTGTGGTGAAAGTTCTGTAATGATCCATGATCAAGGAGCTGATAAGGAGGCAGCGTTAGCTAGTGAGCTAGGTAGTAGAAAAGTTTTCCATTTCTGCTTTAATTTGTGAACACAATGCTAACGGTACTTTTACAACAACGATCTAAAAATATGTATTTAGCAATCTCCGTCCATACAGCATAAAACTGAGAGTATGGTACGTTTATATTTCTGTAAACCTCTGATACCTGCATTAGTCTCTTTGCTGCTTGTCACATCCCTCCTCACACTTGCGTCCTATCAAATAAAGGCAAAAGCCCCAAAAAATATCTTAAAAATAAACTTTATGTTTCAACAACATATGGTAAATGTGTGGAGAACGTTAGGGCACAAAAACACTTCATGTCTTGTCTGAACATACTGTTTGTACATGTGTTGGCACTATCCAGACGGGAAACCGGTCACTCAAACAGGATATTTATCCGGTAACAGTCGTGCCGCTCGGGTGGAAACAGAGGACCTCGTGTGTAAAGTGTCAAACACATGGATGGCTCCTGTAATTTGAGCCCATGTTGTGTATAAAGCTGTTTCGGGATATGAACAGTCTGCTCATCGGTCGCTGCAGATGACATAGATATAAATCTCATGTAAAGGCTTTTAATGTTTTAATACATCTCTATATAGCAGGCTCAGAAACAGATTGCTTGTTGATGAGGACTGTAACTCAGTAAACTGGGTCTCACTGACATTAGACGACCTTTTGTTGTTGTTTTGGCCATTTTTCAGCCTGTTGCACAGCACAGTCTGACAGGCTGCGATAATAAGAAGTGTTCTCACTCCCTCTGCAGCCCACACTTCTACATGTTTCTGTATCATCAGTATCATATCATTATATCTGGCTGACACAATTCAAGAAGCATTTTAATTGGCCAAACTATAAAGAACTATTTTACACATTGAGAAAGTTTGAACGTCCAGTCAGCTCATGTACTGCGTCACTTATTGATTCTTATGAAACGTACAAATATTCTATCTTACTCAGTTTATGTTCTTGAATTAATATTCAGTGCTTCATTTCTCTAATTGTGTAGTTTGTGCTCTTGAATAGTGTAATAGTATTTATTGATTCGATCGTTTATGCTGTGCGATTATAGATTCATCATCTCAAATGACCTTGTGCTTTTTCTTTTCGATATTTCAGCTTTGTTCTCGTGTCAGGTGATTCTGCTCACAATCAGATCAGGTGGATGGAAACACACCAAACATCTGCTTCATTCGACGATGAAACCTGGACGACGCTGCAGCTGAGAGGACAGGAAGTGTTGTTCAGCAGCACCATGTTTCTCCAGAACAGACCCAACAGGCTGCACCACGCGAGAGAGCCAATAATAATAATAGATTTTTTCAAGTGTCAGTGAGCTGCTGTGGCTGACCACATAGAACCACAGTTACAAACTGTAACCATCATGTTACTCTGAGTCACACACAGTTTCTCTTCAGTACTTTTTATTATTTAACACCTGATTTAAACGACTGCATACAATTATTAATCTTTACCATCTCTGAATATTTCTTCTATCTGTGGCTGAGTTCACTGAAACAACAGCTGCTGATTTACATACACAAAAAACAACAACAGACTGGATAAGACAATATGAACTGTAGGCGGTGCGTTCACTGACCTGTCAGCTGCTCTGGAGACCTGCCACAGAGTGTGAGATGTTTCACCACCAGGTGGCAGCACAGAGCCGCCAGGAAACAACAGCAGACTGAGGAGAGGAAACATTTGGTCTGTGGAGGGTCAAACTCAGCTGCTGATTCTCCCTTAAAATGACCGTTAAAATATTTCAGCAGTGTAAACAAAGAGCCTGAAACTGAACATTCAGTTAACACCAGGTGTGTGGCCCTTCAAAATAAAGGTCACGGTAACACTTTTCAAGATACATGTCACAAGTGAAAACACAACATCACTCAGGAGGTCACAAGTCAAGACCAGCGAGTCCTGAGTGAAGACAGCAAGGCTCAAGTCGAGTCCCAAGTTAAAGCTGGTGTCAGCAGAAATCTGTTAAAGGCAAAAGAAACAACAGAATTAAACTAGAATGACCCTCTTGGTGGGTTTATGCCTCCTAAAATGAGCCAAGCCACAGTTTACAACCACATCTGTCAGACTCACGTGGAGCCGGGACGATGCTTCATATGTTGCTGTAAAGCTGCAAATTTTAAAACATGGACGCTTCACACACACACACACAGAAGATACGACGCTGAGTACTGGACAGAAAAGTGTTTCATACAGAACATGATGATGTCACAGTGAAGCTTACCTTTCACCTTTTGGATATAAAATGTGTGAAGTTTCGTCATAAGAAAGAGTTGAGACATGAAGTAAGAAGTCAAAGGGGAAGAGTGTGCAGTGTGACGGCGCTCTCATCAACAGCTGGCTCAGGCTTGTGTTTTTGGATAAGAACAAACATCTGTAATAACAGAACAAGAGCTCGCAGGTGGTCAGTGTTATCCGCCATCTTGCTGCGGCTGTTCTTCGTGTGGCGCCGTCCAGTGGTTCTGACCAAACTGGTGGAAATGTGGGCCTGTTCTACAGAGAGCGTCGGCCGAGGTTCAAAGAATCCTGAGTGACTGATTCAAGAGGCTACTCGCCAACATTAGCTACAGACACATGAACATGAAGCTGCAGCAGTGAGGCGTGTTAGCATGAGGCTAAACTATGAGCGACATTTTCCCTCCATCTCCTAAAAACACTTCGCTGATACTGACACGTCTTTTATTTATTGTCAGACTCTGTTTCAGACTCTGATCAGTCTGACTTCCTGTTTTAGGTTTGCTCTGCGGTATCGTCGGTTATTAATGTTGGAACTTTCTCTGCAGGATCGTCCTCTGAATCAGACTTTCACCGTCTCAACTGTGTATCTGTACAACAGCTAATAGGAACGCTCGTCTCTCTGAAATGATCTGTGATTGGGCAAAGTCTCCTGAAACTAGAGGAAGAGCAGACGTCTAGTTTTCTCTCAGAACACTTGAGCTACAATATGATCAAAGGTTATTATGGGATTTTTGTGTCAATGACACCAAAATAAAAGCTGCTTTAAACGTTAAGAAGGAAGCAGATCAGTTGAATCTAATAAAATGTCTCAGATGTTTGTGTCTCTGCAGACGTGTGAAATGTCCCCACTCAGGTTTGTGACTTTTGAAGGTGTGTTGTTGACTGTTGTCTGTTGCATAACTTCTGGTCACATTTCCTGTCATATTATTTTCACCTTATAAGGTTTCCTCCTGTCTTCCTGTTGGCTCCGCTCCTCCCCTCCAACCACGTCCTGTGTCTCTGCTCCGAGGACAAACCGCCTATGCTGATTGGTCAGATGATGATCTGAGATACGCCTAAGAGAAGAGGCGGATTTTAACGTTTTGAAATTAACACCTGTTTCTGTTTATCTGTGAGAATCTTAAACACCGAGCGAACGCTGCTGCAGAAACAAAAGTTCTGCGCTCACAGAGAAATCAGTGGTTAATGTTGCGGTGTGTTCGACTGTGCTCCACCCTGGAGGTTGTTAGTTTCTGATTTTCTCCTTGTGCAACCACAGTCAGGCGGGGTTTGGGGCAGAAGTGAAGAAACACAAAAGCAGAAATGAAAGTTGAAATTTTCTCCACTCAAGTGACTCAACTTCCCTTCAGAGGAGACGGAGACACTGCAGAGCAACGACAGGCTGCAGGTTCCTCTTCACCCGAATTATCACTACATCTGAAACACACATCAAGCTGCTCACGAGTGACACCACCTACGCACACAGAGGGGTGGACAAAATAACAGAAACGCCTGTACTGTGCGATTAAAACTCATGACGACTGTGGTCACACTGAGACGTTTCATTCTAACTTTGTAGGTCAGCTCTGGAGGCGACCTCGAGCTCAGCGTGTCGAGTGTCCGCCTCACGTGGCTGAAGCGGGATTTATAGGTGTGTAGCAGAGCCTACGCTGCTGTGAGCATTTGTACTTGTGCAGTGGTGTGTCTGTGTCACTCTGCAGTTACACCTCCAAAACACTAGTTGATGACACGGTTTCTGTGAAGTGCTGTGAAGTTTAGTTGAAACACACATTAAACACACATTAAACATGACTTAATAGAGACAGTGTCAAACACAAATCAGCATCACTATAACTCGCAGCATTCACAGACAAACACTTGTCTTTATCTGGACACACTTTCCCCACAAATACAACACGCTAACGTTATTAGCACAAGCCTATGGCATTTTACATTGTATAAATTAGCCTAGCAGCTAGCAGACTTTTCCTCCACTAATATGAAGCCAGGGACAACAGCAACATTTAACAAGGGTAACGTTACAAAGTTCAGCTCCATTACAACTCACAAGGTTCACTGACACGTTTTCCAAACAAATACAACACACTAATGTGACCTGCAGCAAAGGGACACTGGCTGGAACTGAACCCACAGCCGCTGTATCAAGGACAGCGCCTGCTCCACCCACAAGATGCCCCATATTTCCCATAATTAAACACATCACTGATGATGACTTCACTGACCGTCCAGCAGGTTTCAGGTTGATATCTTTGTTTTATTTCCACGAAAACAAACCTGCAACATACGTATGTCAATAAATAAATGTACAAATAAATAAAGGAATAAATAAAAAAATAAATAGATAAATGTAGATAAAACCAGGAATTAAATAAATATGTAAATAAATAAATGTACAAATAAATAAATACAGAAAAAATACATAGATAAATAAATGTACAAATAAATACAGGAATAAATAAAAAAATAAATAGATAAATGTAGATAAAACCAGGAATTAAATGAATATGTAAATAAATAAATAAATAAATAAATACAGAAAAAATACATAGATAAATAAATGTACAAATAAATACAGGAATAAATAAAAAAATAAATAGATAAATGTAGATAAAACCAGGAATTAAATGAATATGTAAATAAATAAATGTATAAATAAATACAGGAACAGATAAATGAATAAATAAATAAATGTAGATAAAACAGAAATTAAATGAATATGTAAATAAATAAATAAATACATGTACAAATAAAATCAGGAATTCAAAATATTAAATACTTAATAATAATAATAACAATAACACATGTAAAAAGAATGCACACATAAATAAAAAGGAGTGTCCATAATGTAAATAATAAATAATTTCATAAATAATTTCTTTGTGTTTATTTACTTCGTTGTGTATTTATTAATTTTTGTATTTATCCAAACATTTGTAATAATAAAGTAAGTTTTTCTCTTCTGTAATGAGCATTCAGCTCAAAGCCTCATAGAGCTGCAGACTGTTTGGTTATTTACTCTGGTTGTTTACTACCTTGTGTACTGATGCTCCTACTTCCTCTCAGTGTAGTTTGTCTCCAGCGTTCTCACTCTAACTGGTTTCTGTTGAACATAAATCACATAACTCAGACGTTATGAATCAACATGAAGCAGCAGCAGAGAAATGATGATGATGAACATGTGACAGAACATGAGCCGCCCTCTGTGTGTGTGTGTGTGTGTGTGTGTGTGTGTGTGTGTGTGTGTGTGTAGTGACTCTGCTTCTATATTTACCCTGCAGGCCTCCCCGCGCGCTCCCTCTGTGACACATACTCGACATAAAGGAGGCGGCTGACAGACGACCAGCAGGATGGAGGTAAAACTTCTTCTAATGTTTCTCTGCTGCTGACGATCAGTTTGCATGTTGTTGTTGTTGTTGTTTTCTGTCGGATCAAAGAACAAAAACTGTTTACTAAAGCTGCTGCTCATCACTCTCAGACTTCATCATGTTTCTGCTCAGTTCTGTTGTTGTTTATTAATGTGATATAAATATAAATAAATAAATAAATCTGCAGGTTAGATTTAACAAAGTTAGATTTGTTCATTTGTTTTGGGGGAACACGTCTGTTTGGCAGAGCGCGGCGAGCGTCTGGATATCAAACTCTGCACCAGATTTCATCACCGTGGTATTTGAGGTGCGTCGACAGGTCGTTTATTACAGCTGGAGTTCGATATTCATGTTCTGACGTTTGATAAGACGCATCAGTCGTGTTTCTGCAGCAGGAAAGTGCTGATTTTATTTCAGAAAACTTCAGATAGATGTGAATATTACACTAAAATTACTTCTCTGTCTCGCCCCTGAAATATCTGCTGCACACACACACACACACACACACACACACACACACACACACACACACAGAGTAGAGTGAGTTGATGAGCTATCAGGTTTATCAGCAGATCCTGTTTCCCTTTTTTAAATTCCACACAATCTCCATCGACGGCCGGATGTTGGAGCTTTCCGGCAGCACACACCACACACCACATATTATTTGAGGACACGTGTGAGTGTGACCACACATGAGGAACGCACGTAAAAACACACTGGTAACGTTATTTCAACTAAAGGATTAAAAATTATTTATTTCATGTGTGAAACAGAAAAAAAACGTGTTCATGAAGCAGTTTTATTGTTTTTAATTTTGTGATGTTAATTAAAGTGAAATGACATGCTGTGTGTGTGTGTGTGTGTGTGTGTGTGTGTGTGTGCTCACTGACCTCTAGAGGTTACTGCAGGTCACTGACAGCACATTCACTAAAGTCTGTGGTGCAGTAATACAAACACCTGTCAGTCTGAGTCTTTTTGTGGCACGTTTTTACGTAAGTGTGGCGTGTTGCGTCTCTTTGTGGCATGTTTTTACATAAGTGTGGCGTGTTGCGTCTCTTTGTGGTTGTTTTGGGTTAGCTGAGATAGTTTTACTTCTCTCTGGCGTCATTTTGTGTCTCCATGATCAATCAGAGTCTCTTCGTGGTTGTTTTGTGTCTCTTTGTGTTGTTTAAATTCTCTTTGCATCTCTGACGTTGTTCCGCGTCTCTGTGATCGTTTAGAGTCTCTTCATGGTCCAATTGAGTCTAATATCATTTTATGTCTCTTTAAGGTCGTTTTGAGTCATTTTATGGTTGTTTTGAATCCCTTTGTGTTGTTTAAAGTCTCTTTGCAGTCATTTGCATTTCTTTGCAAGACCAGGAGACATGTTTGAAAGCTCTGAAAAACGAGTATGTGGACCTTTGAGTTTAAATTCTTTAGTTTAAGCGGTTTTATCTTTGTTGTCCTCTCTGAGACGACACAGTGTAACCCAACAGAACAGGAGCTGATCGTTGTAGTTGTCGTCATTATCATCATCATCATCACTAGCCCCTTTTACGCTGCCAGATTTTTGGTGAATGTTGGGCCGTTTTGCTGCGAGCGTTTAGACACACAGAGCCGGATTGACGAGTTGATCCCAGGTGCCCAATTTTCCACCTCGTAGGGTAGACATATTGGAGGAACCTTTTTGGTTTAAACAGACCGAGGCGGCCTTCCACCACGGGAGGAGCTGTTGATGACTTGTGGGAGGAGCTGTTGATGACTTGTGGGAGGAGCTGTTGATGACGCCACACGTGCGAGCCACTGGCGGTGGATAAACAGGAAACAGCTGATAGCAGGAATTAGCGAGCAGCTAGTAGCAAGAGGGAAACACAAACCTGACAGACACTGTAAAGATGAGCAACTGGGGAGACAAGGAATTGCGCGCCCTCCATGTCCTCGCAAACGAAAAGGCCATTAACCGTCAGATGACGGGGACGGTGAAGGACGGGCCGACTTACGAGAGAATCGCCGAAGGACTGACCAGCCGCGGCTTCCCTCCCACGTCACTGTTTACGTCACACGCTGAGCTACACGTTTTGTTACTTGCTCACGCCCCCCATTGCCCCGAAAAAGGCACATTCTGTATGAACAAAAGTAGGTAGGCGGCATTTTGCTGCACTCCCCGATTTTGTTTTTATACTTTGCTATACTTTGATTTTGTTTATATACAATGCTGAAAAACACTGATTGGGCTTTCCTGCAAATTTGCACAATTCCTGTTTAAAAAGGGCTTCTGCATCAAAGCCTGATGGGAGCTGTAGTCCTTTAAGAAAAAGACAACAGTGTTTATCGATAATTAATCTAAAGGTTAAAACTGATCTGAAGACATCAACTACAGAAATAAAAACTGTGTCGTTAATATGAAGTTTATAATTTAATGTTAAAAAGTATGAAGAGAAGCTGTTCTTGAAAATAACAGGAATGAACACACACACACACACACACACACACACACACACACACACACACACACACAGAAAGAGGAAGTGGTTTAACGGTTGTTTTTTCTTCAGTTTCTGCCTCCAGTTTATAGGTCAACTACACAGCGTGGAAGGAATGAGTATGTGAGTGTGTGTGAGTATGAGTATGTGTGAGTGTGTGTGTGTGTGTGTCCTCCCGGCAATGTGATTTCATTATCTGTTGAATGTCAGCAATGTGAGACCTTCAGCTGAAATGGACGTGGATCAACCCCACGTCAACAGCTGAGTGTGTGCACTGTGTGTGTGTGTGTGTGTGTGTGTGTGTGTGTGTGTGTGTGTGTGTGATCCTTTAATAGACTTGCACTGTCCTCATGCTCAGACTGACTGTACAGTTTTGAACTAAAGTTCTGTCTGATTTACATGTTTCAGTTTTCATTGGTAGGAAGCCAGTGAGGGATCACGGCCCTGTCTACCTATAACACATCTATAAAGTCAGGTGGCAGCTGTAGCTGTAGCATTAGCTGTAGTACTTACAGCAGCAGTAGTAGCTCTGTGTCACTTTGAGGTCATTTTCAGTCTCTTTCCGGTCGTTGATCGTCTCTTTGTAGTCACTGTTTGTCTCTCTGTGTCAGTTTTATGTCTCTTTGCAGTAGTTTAACATCTCTTTGTAGTCTTTTTGCATCTCTTTCTGGTCGTTTTGAGTCTCTTTGCAGTCATTGTTTGTCTCTTTGTGGCAGTTTTATGTCTCTTTGTAGTCTGTTTTCATCTCTTTCTTGTCATTTAGCATATTCCTATGATAATTTTCTGTCTCTGTAGCCATTTTATTGTTTTTGCAGTCATTTTGCATCTCCTTGTAGTTGTTTTGTGTCTCTTTGTGGTTGTTCTGCATCTTTGCAGTCTTTTTGGTCATCTTGCTTTTCTTTGTAGTTGTGTTGTGTCTGTTTAAGTTTGATTTCATGGTG